>CM063171.1:141016420-142367670 GCA_031835075.1 Saguinus oedipus | reverse complement strand
CCCATGAGGCTGAGGAGAAGAGAAATAGAATTAACTCATATTGGAGAGCTGGATATTCTATGTGTTTTTATTATTTCTATGAAAACATGTTCAACTATTTTTAAGACTACTTTTTCGGTTTTCCTCCTTTTTCATTTTTCTTTTTCTTTCTTTCTTTTTATCTGCATTGGAAGTTGTCACTAAGTTTATCCCACAGATTGGAAGGAATGGGAGAATTTACTTAGTAAGCAAAGCAAGCATTTGCCTCTTCTCAAATAATGAATAAGACACCTGAAATTAAAATGTCATCTTTCAACCTTTTAAAGGAGGTGGTGCCATTTTTTCAATTACTAAAAATTTCAAGTTATTTTTAAATTGATGATCAAGGCTCTTCCTGACTCTTTATCGGTAACAGATATAATAAGGGTTAGAGGAATGAAAGATTGTGTGTGTGTGTGTGTGTGTGTGTGTGTGTGTGTGTGAGAGAGAGAGAGAGAGAGAGAGAGAGAAGGTGAGACATGATTGATTACAAGAGGTATAAAAATGATATTAAGAAGTTACAGTAAGTAATTTATTGCTGAAGAAAGAAAAAGTATTTTAAATACATTTACTGTAGTTAAGTGCAGAGTGTTTATAAAATCCAAGACTATATACAATAATGTTCCAGGACTTGAGATTCATTCACCACTCACTCATTGACTCAAGCCAAGTAACAACCCATCGTTCAAGCTCCATTTGTGGTACGTGTCCTATACAAATGTACTATGTTTTAACCTTTTTTTAAAAAGATGTTTATATGTTAATAGAAAAGTAATAAGATGGCCCAACTTCAGAAATTTATATAACCTTTAAAGTTACTCTTTGGAGATTTTCTTTGTCATAGATTTGAGCCTGTCCCAGTATAACACAAAATATGGATGTGACTAAACATATACTACTTTTTTTTTTTTAAGTAATTTTTATTTTAGTGTCAAGGGTACATGTGCAGATTGGTTCTACTGCTAAGTAGAATGATGTGGGGAGTTGGGATACATATTATTTCATTACCCAGATAATAAGCATAGTGCTTGATAGGTAGATTTTTTTAATCATCACCCTCCTACCTATTCTCTATTCTAAAGTAGGCCCTGGTGTCTACTGTTCCCTTCTTTGTGTATATGTGTACTAAGTGTTTAATTTTTGATCATAAGTGAGAACATATGGTGTCTGTTTTTCTGTTCCTGCGTTAGTTCACTTAAGATAATAGTCTTCAGTTTCATTCATGTTGTTGCAAAATACATTATCTTATTCTTTATTTTGGCTGCATAGTATTTCATAGAATATGTACCGCATTTTCTTTGTCCCGTCTACCACTGATGGACTTTTAGGTTGATTGCATGTCTCTGCTATTTGGAATAGTGCTGTGATTAACTTATACATGCATGTGTTCTCATTGTTGAACAATCTATATTCCTTTGAATTGCTAATGGGATTACTGAGTCAAGTGGTAGGTCTATTTTTAGCTCTTTCAGAAATCGTTAAACTGCTTTTCACAGTAGCCAAACTAATTTACATTTCCATAAGCAGTATTATAAGTGTTCTCTTCTCCACACAGCCTCACCAGCATCTGTTATTTTTTACTAATAGCCATTCTGAATGGCGTGAGATGATATCTCATTGTGGTTTTAATTAAAATTTTTCTAATGATCATTGATGTTGAACTTTTTTTTATATGCTAGTTGACTGCATATATGCCTTTTTCCGAGAAGCATCTGTTCATGTCCTTTGCCCACTTTTTAATGGGATTCTTTGTTTTTTCTTGTTAATTTAATTTACTTGTAGATTCTGGATGTTGGACGTTTTTGGATGCATAGCTTGCAATTTTTTTCTCCCATTCTGTTGGTTACCTATTTATTCTGTTGCTTGCTAGTTTCTTTTGCTATGCAGAAGTGCTTTAGTTTAATTAGGTCCCATTTGTCAAATTTTGTTGTTGCTACAGTTGCTTTTGTCATTGTCCAGAAATCTTTGCCCGGATCTACATCTAGAATGTTACTTCTTAGGTTTTCTTCAAGGGTTTTTATAGTTTTAGGCTTTACATTTAAGTTTTTAATTCATTTTGAGTTGATTTCCTATGTTTTGTAAAGAAGGGGTCTACTTTTAATCTTCTGCATATAGCTAGCCAGTTATAGCAGCACCATTTATTGAATAAGGAGTCCTTTCACCATTGCTTGTTTTTATTAGCTTTGTTGAATAACAGATGGCTGTACATGTGCAGCTTTATTTC
Source organism: Saguinus oedipus (assembly GCA_031835075.1). Lineage (NCBI taxonomy): Eukaryota > Metazoa > Chordata > Mammalia > Primates > Cebidae > Saguinus > Saguinus oedipus. The sequence goes on along the minus strand of CM063171.1, from coordinate 142,365,428 downwards.
TGAGCTTTCTATTATGTCCCATTGGTTTATGTGTCTAATTTGTACCAGCACCATGTTGTTTTGGTTACTGTCGCCTTGTAGTATAGTTTGAAGTTGGGTAACATGATGTTTCCTGCTTTGTTTTCTTTGTTTAGAATTGCTTTGGCTATTTGGGATCTTCTGTTGCTTTATGTTAATTTTAGAATAGATTTTTTTCTAATTCTGTGAAGAATGTTATTGATAGTTTAATAGGAATAGCATTGAATCTGTAACCATTTAAAAAATATTGATTCCTCCTACTCATGAGCAGGAAATCTTTTTCTGTTTGTTGGTGTCATCCCTGATTTCTTTCAAAAGTGTTTTGGAACTCTCATTGTACAGATCCCTCAAGTTTCTGGTTTGCTGTATTCCTATGTATTTTTGTGTGTATGTGGCTACTGTGGATGGGATTGCAGTCTTGATTTAGCACTCAGCTTGTACTACTGGTGTATAGAAATGAGCTCCAGGTGGAGATAAATGTTAGTGAGCTCTCCTCATTACCATACAAAAATCCACACCCCAGGAAGAAGCTCATTCACCATTTTCTGTACATGAAAGATATGTAGAAGCATGACTGGCAACTGTGCCTGGGCTATTTTCACTCTACCTCTAAGTTCAGTAACCCAGCTTGGTAAATGCCCTGTTTTTAATCATTGTTTGGGGAAGCACTTCTTTATAAATAAGCTCTAGTGTCTTCCTTACTTGTTACAAGTAATTAAAACCCTTCTGAAATCCTAGTTGGTTGTAGTCTTTGGACTGTCACCCACCAAGCAATCAAACCCACCCACTCAGTGGGTAACAGTCTGATGTTTGGTAGTTTAGGTGTATTAAATAAATTTCACAATATTTTTAACTTACAGTTGGTTTATCAGGACACAACTACATTGTAATTTAAGGGGCATCTGTACATACATACACATACAGATATTTGTTCTAGAAATTTGATTTACACAAATGTTAGAGAGAATTAAACAGTCTCTGTAAGGCTGTTGTCTTCACCTCTGGTGCTGGAGCTTAAAGTCTACAGGGCATAGCACAAGTAGAGGAGAGCAACAACACAGTGGAATTCTGGAATTCTCCAGAATAAACTGGAATCTACAAGAATGGACTGGAACCAGGATCTGTTCTTGTTGATTCTAATCTTTGATTGTTAAAGTATCCTGTAGAAGAAGTACCTTTGCTGAGGAGCTATACCTAGAGCCTATAGTTCCAATTGTAAAATTCCAAATTTAAACTCCGAAATTTTAGCCATGTACCAAAAGTAAAAAACGGAAACACAGAAACTTACCAGTTCAGATACCAAATATCTCTTATCTTTCCTGGTGGTCACAAAATTCTTACTTGATTTGAGCTCAATATGGACAAAAAACACAGCCAAAAGAAAAAGACAAACATACCAAATTCTCCATTGTCTCTCACCTTAAGAGAATCAATCTCTATATATTGCTAATCCATTTATCAAAATTACTAAATGGCCAGACCATAAATCCATATTTCCAATTATTCTGCCAATGACGAATACTGATGGCAAATAAACCAAAAAGAAGATGAAAACCAAAGCACAATACGAGTAGATAGTAAAATTAAAATTAGAAAAGGAGAGAGTCAGCAAAGTCCTGTAAATGCTCTATATTCATCTCTGCATGCCAAGAAATAACACACCTATGCTTCCACTGCCCATGAAGTGTACTTGTCTGATGACAGAGTATCCAGCTCTCTTAGGTGGATGCACTGTGCATTTTAGTAGAAGACCTCCAGAACTGCTAAAGGATAAATTTCCAAGACAATGCAAAATTTGGTTAATTATCATATAGATATAATAATGAATTAGCATTAAAGATTTTATTTAATACATTAATGAGAAAACCTGTGAAGTACAGTAATTAGTTCAAAGGAGAATCCAAAAACCACATGCAATTATATATCAGAAATACTGGCAAGAATTTGTAAACAGATCCAAAACTCCTTTTTGAGTATTGTGAGATTCTCTCTCCATGGAAAAATTCAGTTACATGTCTATAGATAAGAATTATATTACATTTCTGTTAGTTGTCTACCATTAACAGAGTTGCGAAGAAGCTTACAGAATCAAAAGAATGTAATGTGGAATGTACCATAAATAATGCATAGTTTTCATACAAGCACAGATTTTTTTCTCCACATGTCATGTATCTATTAATTCATAGACCTAATTTGTGCTATTTATGGAAAAATATAGGCAGAGTAATAGTAGGACCAATAGTAGTTATATTAGTAAAGAACTTACCATCAAATAATAACGTTTTTAAAGGTTAAAAAGATGTCGCTCATACAAATATAAAGTAAGCATATGTCAAATATTTTTAATTGCTTTATAATATTAAATATATATTATTTCTTCAAGTACTATATCATTTATAACTTATGTTTTTTACTCTTTTATGTTGCATTAATCAATTTGTCTATGTATATCCTATTATAAATTTTAATTACTATAAAATAATATTTTTGCATATAGTAAAAGTAACCACAGAACTAATAATGATTCTTTATGCCTTTCAATTCCTGTATGATATGTTAACAGAATAAGTTACATAGCTTCAATTTGCTTATAGAATTAAAATATTTTTTTTTCTTTAAATCATGGGGTTATTTCCAGTAGATTAGTATGGGTAGAAAAGTCTAACATTTTCTTATTTACCCAAATTGATTTGACCTATTTTTCAAATTGGAATTTCTGTTACTTGTTAAAAATGCTGCAGATATTTCAATAGTGTTTCAAAACCTGGGAGGCAGAGCTAGAGGATTCATCAAATCAGCTCACCTAGTACACACACCCAGACATGTACCATCACTTCCACCCTGCACCTAAGGGCCTGTCCATCTATTTCTTTTATGAAACCAGGGGAAATTGTTATTTTTTTCAAGAGCTTAGAGATTTAATGTGTTGTGTGGGAGTGGTTCTTTTTTCAATATGAACAAAGTTTATTATTTTTTTTTTACATTCCTCTTCATTTATGCCTACAAAAGAAAGTTTAAATACTAAAGATGAAGGATCACAGCAAGTCCTGAAGGTTTAAGAATCCAAAGTCACAATTTATGGTTATATTTGTAGTTTGTGTTCAATTAGAAAATAACTAAAAATTAAAATAAGTCCTTCATGATGTTTAGAGTTTTCTAGTAAGAAATACACACTAATTTATTGAATATTTTATTTAAATCTTTATTCTCTAATTTAATTCACTATAAAAAGGTAAAAGACAGCAATTGTTGATGAGAAGAAAAGAAGAAAGTTAGTTAAGCCAGAACATAAGATATATATTTATACATTTCTTATTCCAGAGAGCATGGTGTTAAAATTTTAAAGTCAAAGCTAGTGTTTAACAAAGGTCACTGTAATTTTTTTCTGATCTTCTTATGTTATACAACCTCAAAATTAATGACTCATAATAAACAAACTATTTTGTGTACCTGTTCTTCATCATAGACGATTTTTACTTCTATGCTTGCCTAGTATTGGAAAATATCTGCATAATCCATTTAGGAAGAAATCAAATATTTCTAGATTGGCCATTTTTTAAAGTGAAAAAAGTCTGCAGAGTTATCAAATGGAGAAATAACTAAAGAGTAAATATTTTACAAAAATCACATTCAGAATTTTAAGCCCAAGATATTAGTTTTAGTATTTTCATATCACCCTATCAATTCCTCAATGCAAAGCCTAACACACTTTAGGGGTATGATAAATAAAAAATATATTATAAATCAATATTTATTTTTATGGAATTATTGCCACTATGTAGCTGAAAACTGAATTTAAAATATAAAGAATAAATATTTAGGCTCAGTATATTTATTAGTTTTCTATTAGCTACAGTGACAAATTACCACAAAACTAGCAGAGTAAAGTAGAACAAATGTATTGACTCACAGTTTTGTAAGTTAGAATTCCAGGAAGGTGCAGCTGGATTTTCAACTCCAGGTCTAACAAGGTCAAAATCAAAGCATCCTTTGGCCTGGGCTCTTCTGGAGTACTTGAAGGAAGATTTGTTGTTTAATTTTTAGGGTCTAACAAGGTCAAAATCAAAGCATCCTTTGGCCTGGGCTCTTCTGGAGTACTTGAAGGAAGATTTGTTGTTTAATTTTTAGGGGAGAAGTATTGTTGGCAGAATTCAATTCTTTGTAGCTGTAATGCTGAGGTCCCCCATTTCCTTGCTGTCTGCCTTTCTTAAGACTTCTCCCAGCTCTATAAGACACTTACTTTCCTCATTATATTGCCTCCTCCATCTTTGAGACAGCAAAAGGACAAGTGCATTTTATAATTCTAAACTCTCACTTCTCCTATTGCATCTCTCTGGCTCCCACTGAAGATAATTCTCTCATTTAAGGATTCCTGTAGTAATGATACGGTAGGTAGCTAGTCAGACATAAGCAGAGTGTAGAGGGATCCCACCCCCAGGAATGTCAGAAACCATCAGGTGATGGTCAGGCAGTTGTAAAACTGTCTTTCTAAAATAATAATTGGTTGCAACTGGTGCCAGGGAAAGGCAGCCTTCTAATAGATAGAAACACCTGAAGCTGGTGATCAGCAAGTTTCTGATAAGATCTCAGGTGTTGGGTGACAGAGCTCACACATGTTCACTAAGAGACAAAAATGGTGGAATCCAACTGTTTACATGACACCTTGGAACAATCAGACTGGTAAGGGAAGAATGCCTCAAGTGAGCATGGGTACAATTCCAGTAAATAAACTGCTTATGAGGTCCCTCCCAAGCACTGGCAGGCCAAAGCACATGCCAACAGCCAAGCCCAAAGAAAGAATCAGGGAGAAGTCATGCAAGACCCCAGAAGTATGCCAACATATAGAACCCCAAGTCAAAAGGTCAAACCAAACACCTGATCTCTCAAGATGCCTGTCTGCCCCTCTTACAAGTGTACTTTACTTTTGTTCACTTAAAAGCTTTTTAGTAAACTTTCACTCCTGCTCTAAAATTTGCCTCATTCTCTCTGTCTTTTGCTTCTTGGTTGAATTCTTTATTCTGAGGAGGCAAGAAGGAAGGTTGCTATAGACCCATATGGATTCACCACTGCTAACATGCTTTGGTGCTGTATGGCTTGGCTATCTTCCACTGCTAACATTAAGAAAGGACCATCTTTTACAACTCAGCATAATTTTTATTTAACAGCAGGTAATACTACTTATATGTGTTTTGTCTTTCTGCTTTATAATGCAACAAATTCAGTTTCCAGTATTAGGGCGATATCTTTTAGGGCCATCCCACCTACTACAGAATGGTAACATTTGTTTTAGAAATATTTTAGGAATTGCTTTTATAGACTAAGTGAATAATCTATAGTAGAGATATTTTCTCATAATTTATTAATAAAAATCCTTATATAGAACATTTCAAATTTTCCAATGAAGGTTTAAAATTAACACATATATCATATTAATCACATGTACATGAGTTTTCTGTTTGCTAAGAATTTCTATTTATTTCCTTACTCTTTTTCATAGATAATATTTTTTTGGCTTCATGGAGTACATGATCTCTCAGGAAAAGCAAATTCTGTATCAGAGGTTTATAGGCTTCCTTCCCTTGAACAGTGTTGCCTTAGTTTGATTTTTTCCTGTTCTAGGGCAGCATAATATGACACAGTCCAGCTTTTTATCTGTGTGGTATCTTTGGATAAAGAAAAATATACTAAAATAATTAAATAAGAAATAAACTATGCTCTTAGATGTTTTGACAGCAATGTTAAAAGTCTCACGACTCCATTTTACCTCTATTCCATCCTGCTTTGCTAAGATAGTAATATTTAATTTTTTTTTTACCAATTCCACCATTAGAAACACATTTTTCATCATGATCCAGTGCAAACACAAAATACTTTCCCAAGTTTCTATATCATATATATTGTAATACTTTTCCTACTTTTACTATTCATATTTTTTACTTTTATTTTACTAAAAATTCTTATTGGAACTAACTAAACTGATTTTATCACCTATTTATAGGTACCTACCTGCAGTTTGAACAAAAAAAAAAACTTCCTTTGGAAACACCTTAAGATATAGTTGGCTTTACTGCCCCTATTTCTTCGGAAGTTCCCACAGGTATGGACTGTGGAAATAGACTTTACTTCTCAAAATTGGTGATCTCTTCTCCTCTCCTGTTTCAAGCTACTTTTCCAATGAATATTTATTTTTCCTAGTGTAGCAATATAAGCAGAGTCCCTCACTGTCTTTTTGCAAATTTGATAAGTATTAAAGGTTTTCAATTTCCTAAAGACCTTTTTTCAAAGAATTTTGCCTTCCAGAGATTAATAGGTAATAATGTAATAAGTTGTTTAACCAGTGTGTAAAGTGGAAATGAGGTAATCTCTTTTATCCCTACCATAAAGTGTTATGCAACATCCCTGTAACAAAGGACAGGTTAATAAGAGAAAACTATAACAAATTTATTACATACACAAGTGTGCATGGGAGTCATACAAATTATAAAAACTGAAGAGAGGAGCCAGATGGTTGGTGCTGAAATACCCTCTTTATTGGGAAGAGGAAAGTGGGGTACATTGGGGTAAGAACTTTTAGGGGAAATAAATGGATGCAGTAGACATAAACATTAACTTGTAAATGATTCTTTTTAAAATTGAAATAAGACCGAGAGGCAGATACCACCTTGTGAAACAGTGCATCCAGAAGTGGTTGCATTCCTTAGTCTATTATGATAGACAATAAGACTTTAGGCAGGGGATGGAAAACAAATTTGTTCCTCTTTTGAAGTCCAAGTTTCTAGGTAAATAAAATATTTTCAGAGAACAGCTTTATCCTGTGACTTGGGAGGACCAGAGAATTGAAAGACAGGAAGGTGGAGGGAAGGTCAGAGAGACCTTGAGCCTGCTTCTTTAGTTCAGTATGTAAAAACACTATATTTTGGGATATTGTTTTCTGGACCCCAACAAATACATGCCAGAATATGCCATATTTATTACTCTTTATACTGCTGTTTTCACTTCCATCAACTCCAAATGTTCTGTAGCTCATTTCAAATTAACAGTGTCCCTCAGAATCTCTTGTCTGAAATGCACTATAGGGCTTCAATTTTTATATAAGCCAGAAACCTATTCTAGTTAACCTAATTAGAAAATGAATTTACTTGGAGGAAAAAGACATGATTTAGAATCAAGAGGAAAATAGAACAACTTAGTTTTGAAAGTGAGAAAGAACCAAAGGAAACTAATTTACCTCTGCACAATTCCACACCATCTTAAAGAAAATCTAGACAAAGATGTTCCTGCCCTCAGTAGTGTTTAGGATGAGGCTGAAGCTGCTTATATTCAAGGAATCTTCTATTGACATGCCTTTTTGAACCCCTCTGGAATCAAGGTCACGGGAACAAGTTCAGATCCCATGCAGTAAAACACCATGTGATATTTATTTTGTTTTATATTTTATTTATGGATACTTCTGCTTTCTTACATTATTTTGGAGTATAATCTGGCATTTAAAAATTATTATATTTATCACTCTCCCTTTCTTTTTTTCTCTCTTTCTCTTCATTCACTTTTTCCTTCTTTTTTTTTTTTAAGATCCATATTGTTTTGATGCTAGTCACAACTTATCTTCAAGATGAAAATAATGTTAAATAAACTAATAAGTGTAGACATGAGGCAGGGGAATGATCTGGGGAGCAGGAGGGCAGGAGGTTTCGCTGAAAGCCAGCTGTCTCAGAGAACATTTTTCATCATGCTGCTGTAGGTTCAACCTTGGGAAAGACGCTTAGGTTCACTGTACTTTGGATTCCATGTTTTCAGCAACTCCTCAGGTCATACGTTTATGCAATTTCATAATTTAGCATTTCAATATTTCCCTTCTTCCCTATATATGATCATTTGGGTAAAGGCCAAATGCCTCTTTCTGTCTTTTCTTCCATCCTGTCACAAGCAGTATGCAAATTGTTTCCTGTCATTTCAGCAGCATTCCTGCCCTTTCTACATTTTCCTTTACTTACCATGGAAAAATGTGTGAATAATATTTGCCAGAATACCCTGTTTCCAGTTGAGATACTGTCAAGGATAGATACTCATAACAATCTTTGGAAAGCAGGAAGGAAAAAGCCATTCTTTTCTCCTATGGCACTGGCAGACAGATGTGTGAGCTGACAGCAGACAACAGACGCCAGGTTCCCAGTGGCCTCCAGGTGTTTGCTGGTGAATCACCTACTGTGGTGCTGCAGGGAGTAGAGATCATTAGCAGTATTTTTCTATGATTAATGTGTGTAAGAAATTGATCATTAACAATGTCATCCTCAAATATAATCAATAATGTGAACAATAAAACTGTTAAACACTCATTATTCACATTGACAATAGACTAGCCAGTTTTCAGAGGTTTGACAGTTCGCTGAGATTTTGACAAATTATTAAATAAAATGATTTAACTTTGCCTATATATATCTTTAATGTAAACATTAAATACTACTACTCCATGCATAACACAAAATAATTGTTTAGAATATATAGAGTTCTGAAATATTATTATAAATATACAGTTTATTTAGAACAATATTTAAATGGATACAATACAGATTCTCAGTGTTAGTTGAAACATAAATATTGTTAATGTAAACTAAGTTTGCCAGACATTTAAAATTAATGCAGACCAATAACCTCCCAAAATTCATATGTCTGGAGAAGGTATGTTTCAGTTAACATTTGTAAAAATATATTTGTGACTGTCAACTTACAAATACTAGAAGATATAGAGACAATTTATAATTTATCTCAGGTCTTTGAAGATTTAATTAAAACTTACTTTTTTTTTTTTTTTTTTTTTTTTTCTGGAGACAGAGCCTCACTCTGTTGCCAAGGCTGGAGTTCAGTGGTGCGATGATCTTGGCTCACTGCAACTTCTGCCTCCCAGGTTCAAGTAATTCTCCTGCTCTGCCTCAGGCTCCCAAGTAGCTGAGACTATAGCTTCACACTATCATGCCCAGCTAATTTTTGTATTCTTAGTAGAGATAGGGTTTCACCATGTTGGCCAGGCTGGTCTCAAACTCCTGACCTCCTGTGATCCACCCATTTTGGCCTCCCAAAGTGCTGAGATTACAGGTGTGAGCCACTGCACCCAGCCTAAAATTTTCAAAATGTAAGTAAACTACAACTGGAATTGGTGTTAAATATAAATAAGACAATGTCTTTTTAAGGAAAATATTATAGCATGGTAACATCACTTAGTGCAATAGGTTTTAATTCAAAATTTAATACTAGGTTATTTCTTTTTTAAAAATCCTTGAAATATGCTGCTATTTTATATTGCTGTCATGATACACAAAAAAGAAAAGAGACTTTTAGCAACATTTTCCATTCTCTTTCTATATGGCCTTACAGAAAAAAGACATTATGATGTAATCACTAAAGCTTTTAATGACGGGAATCATCAGTACATAATTCTATTTTGTATTCAATAAATTCAGCTTTCCAAGGATGTACCAAAAGAATGTAAAACTAATTATTAAATTATAAATTTTCCATCCTATGTAAATACAGAAATACAAAAGACAGCTAATTACTGCTGTCCTATATTGTTATACATTTGACATTAGAATTCCATTCTCCTGGAAAAGTCTAAAGACACTGAGGCAGTCCTTGATTATGAAAGTGAATTGAAATGCAATATCATTCCATGAGTTACATTTTCAAACTAGAAAATATCATTTAGAAACATTTTGAAAGTTGTAAGAAGGTCCAAGGCAAGTTCAAAGGTATATATTTTCAGGCTGTGATGAACACAATGTAGAGAACATTTTTAAACCATCATTTGTAAATAGTAGAAATAATTTTTAGTTTTCACATGTATGTATTAAAAGCACACAGAGTTCATGTGGAAATGCTGTATGCTACTAATGACTTTTATACTTATAAGCCTTTCCAAATGTTATCATGGGCTCTTATCTTTATATCCTTGTCATGAAATAGTTTCTCAAAAAAAAAAAAAAAAAAAAAAAAAAAGAGGAATGGAAAAATAATCCCTCAGTTATGGAACCCATTCCAATAATTTTGTTTTTATTTGATGGACTGATAATCAGTTACAACCCAGTGGGTTCTTCTTGCCTGCTGCACAGAACAAGTCAATACATTGAGATAGCAGGTGTTGCAGCAGAGAAAAAGTTCAGTAATCCCAGGGAGATGTCTCTCAAACCTGCCTCTCAGGAATTTGGAGACTAGGACTTTTAAGAATTGTTTGGCAGGCACGGGGATTAGAAATGGGTTCTACTGGTTGATTGGATTGGGAATGAAACCACAGGAATGACAAAACTCTTTGTGTACCAAGTTAGTTCCTGGGTGGGAGTCACTCAATTTGATGGTGTCAGTTGGTCTTTGTGTACCAAGTTAGTTCCTGGGTGGGGGGTCACTCAATTTGATGGTTTCAGTTGGTCCTCTGCAATGCAAAGTCTGAAAAATATCTCAAACATCAGTCTTAGATTTTACAACAGCAATGTGATCAATAGGAGCAATTGGGAATGTTACAAACCTTATGACTACTAGCTACTAACTCCTGAATAATAAGCAATTACAAAAGGACAAGTTAGAAAACAATGACTAGTTATTATTTAACTATGCTTAAGTCTTAGCAGAATTCAGGTCCTTATCATAATTCTAACCTTGAGGTCTTTTATTGGTTTTGGGAAGATAGCTTCAGTCCCTGAACAACTTTAGGGTTAGTTTTGGAAAGGAACTATTATCATCCTTGGTTTAAAGTAAAACTATAAACTAAATTTCTCCCAGAGTTAGACTGATATATGTACAGGAATGAGCAAATACAATTAGCTTGTGAAATTAGAAACAAGATAAGGGTGATTATGTTCAGTTTTACGCACTGTTATAATTTTGCACTGGCAGTTTCAAATTAATGAGATGCCTTTCAAATGTATCTTTTATATTATACTTTATATGAATGTGTTTATTCCATGTATTGTACTTAATTCTCATGTTATTACCTATAGAGATTTTCTTTCTTTCTCTTTCTTTCCTTCCTTCCTTCCTTCCTTCCTTCCTTCCTTCCTTCCTTCCTTCCTTCCTTCCTTCCTTCCTTCCTTCCTTCCTTCCTTCCTTCCTTCCCTCTTTCCTTCTTTTGACAGAGTTTAACTCTTGTCATTCAGTCTGGAGTGCAGTGGAATGATGTCAGCTCACTGCAACTTCCCCCTTCTGATTTCAAGTGATTCCCCTGGCTCGGCCTCCCGAGTAGCTGGGATCACAGGCACCCACCACCACACCCAGCTAATTTTTGTATTTTTACAAATACAAAATTTGTTGTTTGTTGTTTGTTGATCAGGCTGATCTCGAACACCTGACCTTGTGATCTGCCTGCCTAGGCTTTCCAAAGTGCCAGGATTACAGGCGTGAGCCACAGTGACCAGTCAGCCGAGTTTATTTCTTCAGGCATCTTCTATCACCAGTAGTTCATACTATACAACAATGTAGATGCTTTTTTTTTGAGAGGCAGAGTCTTGCTCTGTTGTCCAGGATGGAGCACAGTTCCTCAGTCTCTGCTTACCGCATCCTCCACCTCCCAGGCTCAAGTGATTCTCCTGCCTCAGCCTCCCAAGGAGCTGGGACTACAGGTGAGTGCCACTTGCCTGGCTTTTTTTTTTTTTTTTTTTTTTTTTTTGTATTTTTAGTAGAGACAGAGTCTGGCCAGGCTGGTCTAGACCTCCTGACCTCAAGTGATCCACCTGCCTCAGCCTCCCAAAGTGCTGGAATTACAGAGGTGAGCCACAGCACCCATCCTGCAGATGCTTTTTTGATCAGACTTTCGAAGACCTCATATCACTAATTTAATGATGCATTCATTTTTATTTTTATTTTTTGATCCTTTAAATCAGTGAGGTGAAGCGTCTTCAGCCCTTCCCACCTTTCTTCTTTTATGCCTTATTGTTCAAATAAGACTAACAAATCTCCAAACCCTATATAAGCATTTTTTGCCTTCCTGCAACTTATGTCCCTCTTTTGCTAGGATTGAAAACCACTCATCTAAAACCAACAAAAGTTCTTCTGACAGCCTTTCTGCACCTACCTGGGCAATTACTGCCTTATTGAAGATGCTTCTCAATTATTCACTTTCTCCTTTGAAATTTATAAGACATATATATCTATCTTTCTTGTGGCAATTAATTTCCTTTAACTTTTTAATGATGCTTTCATTTTATTTTGAATTATAGGTGTTTATTAATATTGTATTGACAATATTAAAGAGAGCAGAGTACCAAGTTTAAATTGGCATTTACAAAATATAATATACTAAGATAATTACCTTTTATTTGTGAATCATGGAAATCATTCTTTTTTAATCTATTCACAAAAGAAAGAATCAATATATCTTTAAGTATATGCACATGAAGGAAAAAAACAACTGTTTTTTTTTTTATAGTAGAGACACCATTGACCCATAACAATTGTAATTTCATGTTTCACACTCGGATACCTGTAGAACAAAACAGATAGATATAAAAAGAAAATTATAATTAAACATTTTCACCTCTAGCTTTCTCCCACTTTTATTTTCTATTTAAAATGTTTCAAATCATTTAAATGTAGAAACTATAATATTTCTTGTGTTTTTATCTCCCTGCTCCTTGTATACAGTCAGCTATCACCCCCCATTTATCACAGTTCTAGAATGAATTCTGGGATTTTCATTTTGGGGTTTCTGCTTAAATATATACTATGCATTTCAGCAAATACAAAAAAAAAAAAAAAAAGGACACCTACATGGAAAGCTTAGAAAAGAATCTGATTTGAGATACAAAAATTAGGAAGTGCTATTCTTTGTTAGAAAAATTAGGAAGTGCTATTCTTTTTTCCTCACAGATGCAAATGACACCAGGCCTTATTGTTTGGTAAGTGAAGCATCAACTGAATTTAACCCTTTATTTGCCCTCATCCAGGTATCTTTTCGTGCATGCCACAACATGAACAACTATACCTGGAAGTTTTGTTTAACAGGGCCCCACCCTAATATTATTCCTATACCTAATATTATACCTATCTCTAATATTCTTTATGCTTACTGTTTTATAGTATTTGTCATTAGCATTGAAATGGCTTTCTCTTTGACCACTATTAAAGTTATCATTGTAATGCATGGGTTGTTTTTATTCTTTCCTTGTAAGACCTTTGGGTGACAGTCCTCAAGTACCCTTGTCAGGTTTAAACTAGCTCTGCTTCATCATTCCGTTTGTTTTATTCTCTGTCTGCTTCCCGTTTTCCTGTATTGTACTTCTTTCTCTTTCATTATTCCATTCATTATCTATTTTAATACATCCTCTATTGTCAACTTATTTTTTCAGTTTTCAGACAGAGATTTTTAGCTAGATATGTAATTTTAATTACATATTAATTAAAATTAACATTTAAATTTATATAAATGGTTTATAAATATATAATATTTACTTACACTTATTTAGAGAGAGAGAGAAAAGGTCTTGCTCTGTCACCCAGGCTTGAGTGCACTGGTACAATTATAGCTCTCTGCAGCTTCAAAATCCTGGGCCCAAGAAACTTTTCTGCCATTAGATGCAAACCACTTTGACTGCCTCTCTACTTGTTATTAGCAGCTCTGAGACAGTCTAGGGGCCTGTGGCCTGTCTAGAACTAGGCAGAAAAGAACTGCCTAAAAAGCACTTAAAAAGACTTGTAAGTTCTCTCTGTTGAGGGCTTAGCGGGGCATGCATAATGGGTTCCTCATGATTCTTAAGCTGAGAGACTTGTTTTTCTTTCCCCAAATTATGAGGACCTCTGCTTGTCCAATACAGTAGCTTCTGGCAGTATGTGACATTTAAATTAGCTTAAATGCATTAAATTGATTGGAGTGTCATTCTGCAGTCACACTGACCTTATTTCTAGTGCTGAAGACATCACAGCTCCAGAACAGCTCCAGAATTGCGGTATCTGTTGGACATTACTGCTGCAGTGAGTAACATACAAAGCCCTCACATGTTTTCACCTACATTTGTTAAAACTATTGTCATGCAATGTTGTTTTTAAGGCATCCTGCTTAGTGGTGTATTATATATTATACCTGAACTCATGATCCAGTCTTTAAACAATGGGTTTTTTTCTGGTTTGTTTTCTGTAGAAGTGAGTTAACAACTTTTTTCACTATCTCCTAGTAGAATGCGTACACGAATTCCTATGGTATAATATCTATATAATTTATATAATTTCAGATAAGAGCAAATAACCTCTGTATAATTTAGCAATAAATAAAACCTATGAGTCAACTTGTGTTTAGAGAGAAAGTAAGGAAGAAAACAATGTGAGTACAGATGGCTTTAAAAAGCTTTGTTCACCTCTAGCCAATAAAACTTGTGATTTTCTTACTTCCTTGTAAATGTGCTAGATTAGCTCCAATTGATATACCATATATGGCACAACAGACCCTGCCTCTGACAAATATTTTTGATTATATATGAACTAGGATTTGGCAAATGTATTATTCCTGTATGCATATAGAATCTGAGGTTCAAATTCTTTCAGTAATAACATGAAGATCATATATGCAGTTAGAGTACATCAAACATTGGACTTCTTTGCAAGTCTAAATTGCTTTTCTGTATTTTAATAATATCCGTTTTTCAATACTTCATCACTTTATTGATTTAAGTTGTTCTTCAATGTAAGAAAATTATGCATTTTAAAACATGTTTTATGTATACCACAACAATATTTGCAAAATGAGAAAAAAAATCTTACTTCATACTTTATTACCATTAAAGTTAGGAGATCCAAATAATCTTTTACCATAAAGTTTAAGTTGATGTGTAAATCATTTATTCATTACTTCAACAATCAGGTAGACAGTAGCTGTTTTCCATGTACTAAGCTAGGGTTTGGATATGTAAGCAAATAAACGATTTGCTATCATTGACCATTTAAGAGCAGAAACAGGGTGATTGCTTTCAAACTTAGTAAGTTCTTCCTTAATGGAGAAAGGACATTTACCTAGAGAGATAACAATCAATGGGGTGTTGCAATCAATACTATGACATGAACGGAAGAAGTGTATGTTGAGTGGAAAGTGGCATGCTAAACATGTAGAAAAAGTTGCTTTAAGGATCAACAAAGGCTCTTAGCTTAAAGACAGAATTTTAGATAGACGACACAGCATACACTAAATTTAAAAATGGTTGGAACACACTCCAAATGTCCTTATGTTCATAACAGCAAATTACTTTTTTTGCAAAAGAGTACAGATACTAATTAAATTATCTAACAGTAGCTTTAAAATAAAGCATTTAGATAGAAGATGACGGGAAATAACATTAGAGAAATATGTCAGATAATGAAAATTCCTGCATAAGAAGCAAGGGAAAACTTTGTTAGCACAGAATCACTGGAAATTTTTACATAGGTGAGTGATTTGATAAAATTAGTGTTTTGCATACACTATTCTAAACCTGAATTTGACAAGGTTTTAGAAAAGGCTGTCAGACTAACATCATGAGGATTATGCCTAAAAACTTTGGGAGCTACTTCTTTTACCTCAGAAGTAGCACAGATGCTAGTAAGCAGAAAAATTCTAGTTGAAAAACACTTAGGATGTATCTTTGGAAGTTTTTAGAGATTGGTTTGATTCAGTTGGTCATTTAGTTTCCAGTTTATGAACTCATAAAATCATTTTAAGATATTTTCAGCCACAAGTAACAGAGAATTCTACTCAAAGTGGCATGTAATGAGGCAAAGGGTCATCGTACAGACGAATAAGTTCTAAAGCTGTGATAACTGTGGATTAATTCAGTGACTTAATAGAGTCAAGTGCTCTGGTTCTTTACAGTTTGTTTTCTCCACCGTCCTCGGTTGTCAGCTTTATTTCTCATGCTAGGTGCCTTCACAGTTATAGCATCTTACATTTCCTGACATAACATTCATAAAAACAAAGCAGAAGACAGTTTGTCATGTCTTCTTCAGGACCAAATAAACTCTTCCTGTACCTCATTTGGCAGATTTATTCTTACGTCCTATTAACAACAACTACTTTATTTGCCCAGAGAGGTGAATGGCATCAGTGACTGGTAGGTTAGCTAGGAGCTATCCCATGCAGGGACTGATGTGAAAGCAGACAATCTTTTTGTCATTTACAGATATAGTGTCTGGAAATGTTGAACAGGTCACTGATACTCCTTTCATATATATATATATTTATTTATAAATGTAGATACATTATATATATTTACAAATATAAATATAATCTTATATTTATATCATATTTATATTTAATTCATATTAAAATAAATCATATTTATATTTAATTTATATTATAAATATGACTATGTAATAAATGTGTGTGTGTGTATATATATATATATATATATATATATATACATTATTTATTTATTTTTTTTGAGACAATGTCTTTCTCTGTTACTCAGGTCGGAGTTCAGGGGCATGACCACATCAGTGCAACCTCGATTTCCCTAGCTCAGGCTATCTTCCTACCTCAGCCTCCTGAATAGTTGTGACTACAGGCATAGCTGTAGAGATGAGTTCTGACTATGTTGACTAGGCTGGTCTCCGATTCCCAAGCTCAAGTGATCCTTCTGCCTTGCCCCACCAAAGTGCTAAGATTACAGACATGAGCCATAGTGCCCAGATTGTTTTCCCATTTGTGATACCTGTTTTCTTTTCTGCTTGTTTTTCTGGTCAGTGGGGAAGGTAGGTAAATTTGTTTCTTGTTATCCTTTACCTCTACCAAACTGTGCCAACCAGATTGTCTCCAGACAATGCCAAATGGTCCCTGAAAAAAAAAATACCTGATAGAGAACCACAGCCTAAGCAACTGAAATATTATTCTAGGATTTTCAAAAACAAGTTTCCTACTAAATATCCCAGGCTTTTAATTGATATGTAGGAAACTCGTTTTTGAAAATCCTAGAATAGTATTTCAGTTACGTAGGCTGTGGTTCTCTATCAGGTATTTTTTTTTCAGGGACCATTTGGCATTGTCTGGAGACAATCTGGTTGTCACAGTTTGGTAGAGAAAGGGGATTGCTATTAGTATCTAATAGCTAGAAACTTGGGATGCTCTTAAATATTCTGCAATGCACAGGACAGCTCTCACAACAAAAAATTATTAAGTGCAAAATTCTAATATTGCCAAGGTTGAAAACTCCTGCCTTAGCCCTAGGAGACTGAAAAGTTATTTTCAGCTTTCCAGCCTTTCAGTGGCTTCTTTTTGAATCTGCAGAACCCAGCAGAAAAGTATATCCAAATGCCATGCTCACACCTCTAGTTTTCTTTATTTTTTTGGTTCCTCTCCATAAATCTTCACTGTCTTGCTAAGTCCCCAAGACTTGTTATTTCAACCTGATAATTTATTTTTCTTTTAGTTTTCCTGATTGACAAGTTCTTATCAGAAGGACAACAGCTACTAGACAGAGTTTTTAAGTTCTGTAGGCCCTTGGCATTTAAATATTCCCCTACACATGAAAACACACACATTTCCTAAATCAAAATAAACTTTTTGCTGTAAAATTTTGAAATCATGTTTAAAGTGTTGCTTTTGGAATAATTTGACTCTAGTCATAAAAGCTGTATAAGGTAATATAAATTATATAAATGTCAAAAGTCATACTTTTTTTTAACATGCCATACTTTGTAGACAAGTTAACATTAAAAATTTTGGATCGTTCATTTTTACTGTGACATTTAGAGAAAAATTTTTCTTCTTTCAAATTTCAAACATTTTTCTCCTATGTTTAGAAAATGATATAAAAACGTTATGATTTCACAGAGTTCCATTATTTTTATGTCCCTATATTCACTGCCACATTTTTTATCACATAAATAGTACTCTAAAAGAAAATAATCTGTCAGTGACATGTGCCTATCATTCAGATATGAAGTAATTTTGGTGCTGTGTTTTATAAGCCTTGTAACTAACTTTCATTTAACTGTCTGAGAGCAGCATATATCATTGCTAATGTATATTTGACTGAAGTATTTCTCTTATCTTTAAAACACTAACTGTAACCAGCATCTTTCAATAAGTTCATGAATATAAAATATCTCAGGTTAGTCAGTGAATTAAATATGCACTGCATTATATATTTCAAAGTCTGACCAGTCCATTTGAAGAAATGACAATTAAAAAGCTAACTTTAGGGCCGGGCGCGGTGGCTCAAGCCTGTAATCCCAGCACTTTGGGAGGCCGAGGCGGGTGGATCACGAGGTCAAGAGATCAAGACCATCCTGGTCAACATGGTGAAACCCCGTCTCTACTAAAAATACAGAAAAATCAGCTGGGCATGGTGGCGCATGCCTGTAATCCCAGCTACTCAGGAGGCTGAGGCAGGAGAATTGCCTGAACCCAGGAGGCAGAGGTTGCAGTGAGCCGAGATCGCGCCATTGCACTCCAGTCTGGGCAACAAGGGCGAAACACCGTCTCAAAAAAAAAAAAAAAAAAAAAAAGCTAACTTTAACGCAAAGAATCCTTAAGTGTTAGGTTATCAAAATTAGACTTACATAATTTAGAGGCATCTCACATTTGCTTACTTTCAAATTTAAAGTAAAGATTTTCTCTTTTGTTATAATTAATTTCCATGCTTAGATATTTCAATCTATTATAGTCCCCTGATTTGCTCTATTTTTTTTCCAAGATGCTAGTGCAATTATGTTGCAAACACAATTATATAAGTTTAAATACTTGAAATTTCTCCTTCTTGTTCTTATTTTCTTGTATGTTTTAAATCATATTTATATATTGTCCAACATTGCTGTACCTACACTACATTTTGCCAATGATCTGATTAAACTCTAGAAAATGTTATGATTTCACAGAGTTCCATTATTTTTATGTCCCTATATTAACTGCTTTATTTTAAATGTGTCACATGAATAGTACTCTAAAGGAAAATAATCTGTCAGTGACATATGCTGGTCACTCAGATATGAAGTAAGGCTACCAATCAACAAAATCAGCAGAAACTTGAAAGGCTAACCTTTCTTATAAGTATACCATGGGGATCTCAGTACATACATAGACACCAAGTTGAAAAGTGACCTCCCAAAATTCATGACATGTTTACTCATAATCTTATAAAAAGAGGGAAATTTGGACATTGAGGTCCCTACACACAGAGATGGTAATGGTGGAGGCAGAGACTGAAGTAATGTTTGTCAAGCCAAGGACTGCCAAAGATTGTTAACAAGCATCAGAAGTTAGAATAGTCAATGGAGGCTCCACTAGAGCCATCAGAGAGCACATGGCCCTGTTAACATCTTGATTTAGGGATTCTAATCTCCACAATTTTGAGAGAATACATTTCTGTTGTTTTCAGTCACTCAATTTATGGAATTTATTAGGTCATCCCTAAAAAAGTAGCCCAGTGCACATTTAATATTATAAATGAATATTGTATTATGTTACTGTTTTATATTTCAATTTTATACATAAAATATTATGGCCAATAGAAATTTTGAGAGGCTTCTTACTAAAAATATAAGCATATTTATACAAATGCACATCTACCCATTTCTACTGATATTTTCTGGGTTCTGAAAGTAAATGCATTTCATAAAAACTGACTTTGTTTGATTTTAGCACAGATAGGCATTTTTAATTAATGTTAGAATTCAGTTTTTTGTTGTTGTTGAAGCAATTCATTTACTTTTACTGTCAACTTCTGAATAATATGCCACATATTCAAAAAATTCATATTCATAGAGCCTTCAAAATGGAATTGCAAAAAAGTAATACTTCCTTATTTTATTGTATCAGAGACTACATTTAAGCCTCACTGAAAAATGATTTACCCAGTCCATGCTAAACCAGTTATAATCTTAGGGTGAAGCCATTAAACACAAATCAGACTTTCCATAGGATTTATACATCTCTTTGTTGGCAAATCAAATTTGTTATTAAATCTGTTAGTTATTTACTTCAGAGTGACTTACCCATATATTTTTCTAATGTTTATATACTTAAAATTACAAATTTGATCACAATGAAATGATTCGAGACCTTACTAAAATACATATACCAACAAAACTTAAAATTTCAAGTAATTATTAAAACCTTAGGAAAATGATGTTTGATTTCAAAATGTAGATAGTTGTAATCTTTATAATATAAATTATCTTTCGGCTTGGCCAAATGTCTTCATGGTATATGAATAGACATCATTATAAAATCAAACTGTAAGCAATAATGTAATAACAATGTAAGCCTTTTTATTTGAGGTAAACTTTTTTTTTTTAGTCAGCAGCTTCTTCAGGTAACTGTTGTGAGGAACAATTGAGTCTTCACTGTCTATCTTCTTAATTAAGCACACTGTAGCTACCAACAGTTTTATATCATCAGTGCACCAATGTCTGCAGGAAATAGCATAAATTTCAGAATATCTAACAGATGGGCTAGAATATTCAGTCACACAACCTGACCGACATTAGATAATCACCCAAATTGGCTATGAAGGTAGATAAGAAAAGGATTCATTTTGTCTTTCATAAATTGGCAAACACAGGATTAAAGGAATGAACATTTCTAAGCAAAATAATCAAATCTGTTTTCTAGGTTATATTAGTGAGATCTATGCACCGATCCTGGTAATATTTTAGAAACTGTCAGCCTGACTGTAAGCTCAATGTCAGTGAAATATTTTGTTTACTGTTTAACCTCTATTTCTCCTAGAATGTTCGAGTTTTAATGCCCATACTGTTACTTCCAACCCTGTAGATCTAAGCGGCACACTAAATGGGAACTAAGCAATTGTGTGTTGGGGTTAAGCATTCTCAGCAGGGAGCTGCTTAGTTTACTGAGTCATTAAGTTTTACGAAAAACAAAATATAATTAATTTATTTTCAACAAAATTAAATTTAATGAAAAATAGTAGGCTGGTTATGATGGCCTGTAACTGTAATTCCAACACTTTGGGAGGCTGAAATGGGAGAATCACTTGAGCCCAAGTGTTTGAGATCATCCTTAGCAACATAGAGAGACATTGTCTTTGTACCTGTGGTCTCAGCCACTTAGGAGGTTGAGGCAGGAGGATCATTTGAGCTCAGGAGATCAAGGCTGCTGTGGTCTGTGAACACACACACACACACACAGACACACACATACACACACACACATGAAAATATTTATAAATAGTGTTAATAACTACCTATATTTATACAATGCTTTACAGATTATACAGAGTGTTTTAACTCATGTATCATCGAATTTTCTAATAATAAACCAAACAGCAAAACTTACACTGTTTTATAAATTACTGCAACCCTTCCAAACACAAGGCTCAAGTACTCAAGTTTACTTGGTAGGACCTTCATTCTAACAGTCTGCGTATTAAAACTAGAACTCCCGAACAGACAGTATAGTATATTACAAATAATTACAAATATTCACACATACACACATACACACACACACACACGCACACCAAACACACCTTTGTGTAAAAACATTAAAAATTTGTTAACAGTTTCAAGTTTATTTCTTCAGACATTCAAGTTCAGTTCTGTTCTTCATCATCAACATCTTTCCTAAAAATGGGCATTTAGACTGGGCGTGGTGGCTCACGCCTGTAATCCCAGCACTTTGGTAGGCCGAGGCGGGTGGATCACGAGGTCAAGAGATCAAGACTATCCTGGCCAACATGATGAAACCCCATCTCTACTAAAAACTACAAAAATTAGCTGGGTGTGGTGGTGTGTGCCTGTAGTTCCAGCTACTAGGGAGGCTGAGGCAGGAGAATTGCTTGAACACAGAAGGCGGAGATTACAGTGAGCTGAGATTGTGCCACTGTACTCCAGCCTGGCACTTGGTGACAGAGCAAGACTCTGTTTCAAAAAAAACAAAAGGGCCTTTAGTGAACAACTAGTTTGTGCTAGGCATTTTTATAGTATTTTTTCTTTAGTAGTTACACTTTCCACTTCATATTTGAGATGTCTTGTGAGATTATGTTATTTCTCCCAAGTCAAATGAAGGGAAGAGCTATCTCAAATTAATTCAGAGGAAGCCTGACAGGCTCCTAAGCCTGTATTCTTACCGCTGTACCAAACTGCTGCTGATTCTTTTGTATTTTTGAGTTTGTTTTTAGTACAAGATTGCTCAGCTAATACAAGATTGCAATGGGCAGATAATCAAGACAGAGAGATTTTTACCATATAGATGCAGAGTTGAGAAATCAAAGGAAGAAAGGGAAATATAATATTTTATTTTTTTCTAATCTATGCTTAAAAACAGGAATAGGTAAGTGCATTTAAATATAAAATTAATATCAAGGATAACAGATAATATTATTTTTCATTTTAAATGTTAAAAATTATGATAATTTATTGATAGAAACACAACATAAATATATATTAACATGATTTTTACAAATTTTTTTAAAAGTTACTTTAAAGTGGAGGAAACCTATCAGATACCACATTAACCATGGTGAATGTAAGTTGTATCATCATAGTTACTGCTTCAAAGTACTTCCTATAGTTTCTTTTGGTTTTTTTTTTTTTTTTTTTTTTTTTAAGGAGAGAAGGAGAGGAAGAAAGGAAGAAAAAGAGGGAGAGAGAACAGGAATATTGCTTTATTCTAAAGATGGGTATTAATAATGGCTGATCAATATTTTGTGTATTTAAAGTGGAGAATGTATATTTTGTGTACCTAAAGTGGAGAGCTCTATAAATACTCATCAAGTTTACTTGTTCTGGATCTGAGTTCAAGCCTTGGATATCCCTATCAATCTTCTGTCTCATTGAGTCTAAATCTCTTTATGGGTCCTATGTATCTAGGTGTTAGGATCCCTAGCTCTCACTATTGCATTGATCCCTTCACCACTGTATCTTTGTTGCTTTGAAATCCACTCCATCAAATGCGAGAATTGCAACTCCTGCTTTTTGTTTATTTATTTTTGCTCTCCATTTGGTTGGTAAATCTTTCTCCAACCCTTTGTTTTGAGTCTTTGTGCATCCTTGGATATAAAATGGGTCTGGATATAGTATACCATTAGGTTATGGCTGTATCTTTTGATTGGGGGATTTAGTCGACTGACATTTAGGGTTACTGCCATTTGATGTTAACTGGCTGTTTTATCCATTTGTTGATGTAAATTCTTCTTTATGTTGATGCTCTTTACTTTTTGGTATATTTTTAGAAAGGCTAATACTGGTTGTTCCTTTCTGTGTGTAATGTCTCTTTCAGAAGTTTTTGCAAAGCAGGCCTGGTGGTAACAAAATCTCTGAGTACTTGCTTGTTCACAAAAGATTCTATTTTTCCTTCAATTGTGAAACTCAGTTTGGCAGGATATGAAATTCTGGGCTGAAAGTTCTGTTCTTTAAGGACGTTAAATATCAGCCCCCACTCTCTTCTGGCCTGTAGGGCCTCTGCCAAGAGATCTGCTGTAAGTCTAATAGGCTTCCCTTTGTGGGTAACCCGACCTTTCCCTAAGGCTGCCCCTAGCATTCTCTCCTTCATTTCAACCCTGGTGAATCTAACGATTATGTGCCTTGGGGTTGCTCTTCTTGAGGAATGTCTCTGTGGTGTTCTCTGTATTACCTGGGGTTGAATAGTGTCCTGCTTTGCTAGATTGGGAAAATTCTCCTGGATAATATCCTGAAGAGTATCTTCCAGCTTGGATTCATTCTCTCCATCACATTCAGGTACACCTATCAAACGAAGATTAGGTCTTTTTACATAGTCCCACATTTCTTGGAGACTTTGCTCATTCCTTTTTATCCTTTTTTCTCTATTCTTGTCCTCTCGTTTTAAGTTGGTCTTCGACCTCTGATATCTTTTCCTCTGCTTGATCAATTCGGCTATTCAAACTTCTGCATATTTCACTAAGTTCTCGTGTTGTATTTTTCAACTCCATTAGTTCATTTATATTCCTCTCTATATTGTCCATTCTTTTTAGCATTTCGTCAAACCTTTTTTCAAAGTTCTTAGTTTCTTTACATTGGGTTAGAACAAGTTCTTTCAACTCCCAAAAGTTTCTTATCATCCACCTTCTGAAGCCTACTTCAGATAATGGAACACAGTCCTTTTCCATCAGGGCTTGTTCTGTTGCTGATGAGGAATTGCAATCCCCTGTAGAGGGAGAGGGGTTCTGATTTTGGGTATCCTCGGCCTTTTTGGGCTGTTTTTTTCCCTTTATTATGAATTTATCCATGTGTTGTCTTTACAATTACCACCTTTCTAATTAGGTTTCTGAGTGGACGTCCAATTTATTGATTCCCAGTGCTGGAATCCGAGCAACCCACTGTGCCAGCCAAAACAGCAGCGATAAGACTCATGGCACTCTTCTACCTGGGAATCTCCAGTCTGGCTTCCTTCTTGAGTCCGCAACAAGCGGCTCTGCCTTCTCGGAGCTCCAAACATCGGTCAGAAGGGGAACCAGTCCCATTTTCTCTGCACGAAGAGCTGCCACGCCAAGGTGCCGGCAAAACTGCTGCGCCGGCCACAAGAGTTGCACTGGTGACCCGTGGGTCTCCTCCAGTGGAAATCTTCTGGTCCGTGAGCAACGAAACTTCATCTGAAAGTGAGGCGTCCTCTCGTTTTCTGGGCCTTCACTGGGAGCTACAATCCCGAGCTGTTAGCAATCAGCCATCTTGGATCTTTATCTGCTCCTATAGTTTCTATAATCTATTCTTTCTTGGTCAATTTGATTTTCTTTTTGTTATAGTTTCTATGTTCCTCCTTCTTTGCATGCCTGGTCATTTTTCTTTGGGTACCAGACAGATGAACATACTTAGTAATATAAATGATGCCCCTCTTAACTGTATCTCTTTTTTCTCTAGGAGGCTGGCCTGCAATCTCTGCTCACCTTGGATTCCTAGGACTACGAACTTTAACCTTTTAATTTTGGGAGACCACTGGGTTTGTCTGGATTTCCCATTCATGTTCCATGTGCTGGAAAGTGGATCATCTCCTTGTTTCTCATTCTTGTCTGTCATTGCTTAACACTCAATGCTTTGTATGCTGTTGTTCCAAATGTTCTGTCTTTCTTTGTTTTTTATTTTAGGCAGCAGTGTATGTGCAGGGCCTATGACTCCATTTTGACAAGAAATGGAAGAACTCATCATTGTCTTTTAATATTTAAACTGCATTACTTTCATGTATTATCTCACTTATTTTTGTATTTTAATGCAAAATGTACTCAGCTTGACAAAAAAAGTTTTGTTTTTCTCATATTGCCAGAATAAATACATAATTTATTTAATATGAAAGACAATTTTATACATCCACACAAAGAGTAACACTTTATATATGTATAGGAAGGTTGGTGAATATCTGCAGTTTGTATTTTCTATTTAAAATTTTTTAGGTTTTAATTTTGGATTATTTCCCCTTTAATTGAACTTCAATATTTTTGTAACCTATGTGGTAAATTTTAACATATATTCAAGTATTAAGTAATATTCCATTAAATCACTTACATAGCTTCCCAAGTTTTGATTTATTCTGTGAGAATTGGCAATTTCTACCATGACTGATTCAAATAAATGTACTAAATTAACAATACAATAAATAAACACCATTTATACAGTTTATTACAGAAGGAAAACAAATCACAATACTTAATATTCTTACCATTGGCTGACTGGTTGATTTTTTTTTGACTTATGTAAACTTCAGAGACAATTTGAGAGACATTGAAAGGATGCACATTTGAATTGAGAAACTGTGGTATTATTTCTAAATTGTAGGTAAACAAACTAAAGTATTTTTTTCCATAGTCACAGAGCAAGAAATTGGTGAAGACAACTTTTGAACACAGATTATACTTTCTTTTCTTTTTTTTTTTTTTTGAGATGGAGTTTCACTCTTGTTACCCAGGCTGGAGTGCAATGGCATGATCTCGGCTCACTGCAACCTCCGCCTCCTGGGTTCAAGCAATTCTCCTGCCTCAGCCTCCTGAGTAGCTGGGATCACAGGCACGCGCCACCATGCCCAGCTAATTTTTTTAATTTTTTTTAGTAGAGACGGGGTTTCACCACGTTGACCAGGATGGTCTTGATCTCTTGACCTCATGATCCATCTGCCTCAGCCTCCCAATGTGCTGGGATTACAGGCTTGAGCCACCACGCCTGGCCAGATTATACTTTCAAACCAGAGTGCTTTCACCAGACCATACTGCCCGTTTTTAGAATTTATATATTAAAAAATATATTTTTTCTGTCTCGTTGATCTGTCTAATATTGACAGTAGAGTGTTAAGTCTCCCACTATTATTGTGTGGAAGTCTAAGTCCCTTTGTAGGTTGTTAAGAACTTGCTTTATGTACCTAGGTGCTCCTGTATTGGGTGCGTATATATTTAGGATTGTTAGCTCTTCTTGATGCATTGATCTTTTTACCACTGTGTAATGCCCTTCTTTGTCTCTTTTGATCTTTGTTGATTTAAAGTCCATTTTATCAGAGACTAGTATTGCAACTCCTGCTTTTTTTTGCTCTCCATTTGCTTGATAAATCTTCCTCCATCCCATTAATTTTAGCCTATGTGTGTCCTTGCACATGGGATGGGTTTCCTGAATACAGAACAATGATGGATTTTGAGTTTTTAATCCAATTTGCTAGTCTGTGTCTTTTGATTGGGGCATTTAGGCCATTTACATTTAAGGTTAATATTGTTATATGTGAATCTGATCCTGCCACTTTGATGCCAGCTGGATGTTTGCCCATTAGTTGACACATTTTCTTCATTGTGTCAATGGTCTTTACCATTTGGTACATTTTCGTATTTGACCCAGGAATCCCATTACTGGGTATATATCCAAAGTATTATAAATCATTCTATTATAAAGACACATGTACACATATGTTCATTGCTGCACTGTTTATAATAGCATAGACTGGGAACCAACCCAAATGCCCATTGATGATAGACTGGACAAGGAAAATGTGGCACATATACACCATGGAATACTATGCAGACATAAAAAATGATGAGTTCGTGTCCTTTTTAGGGACATGGATGAATCTGAAAACCATCATTCTTAGCAAACTGACACAAGAACAGAAAATCAAACACCACATGTTCTGACTCATAGGTGGGTGTTGAACAATGAGAACACATGAACACAGGGAGGGGAGCATCACACACTGGGGTTTGTTGGGGGGGCCAAGAGGGGGACAGCAAGGGGGTGGGGAAGTCGGGTGGGATAACATGGGGAGAAATGCCAGATGCAGGTGTGGGGGGATGGAGGCAGCAAACCACATTGCCATGTATGTACCTATGCAACACTTCTGCATGATCTGCACATGTACCCCAGAACCTAAAGGACAATAAAAAATATATATATATTAAATCTTATTTGATTAATAATCAATTGGTACTCTTCATATTGGAAAAATTAAAAGATTTAATATATTTATTCTTAATACAAGTATTAAAATATATAATTTGAATTGTTCAATTTGATTGGAATCAGCAACTTAAAGGAGATTCTTTATACTGTATTAAAAATACAGTTATTTTTACAGTATTTATACAGTATTAAAAATTATTCTGATATTTTATTACTATATGTACCATATTGTTATTTATTTTAAAGTATAATAATCAGAAAAAATGATACCTTATAAAATAGAGATCAGTTTATTTAATTTACACTTACCTGAAGTCTATTCTAAATGTCCTCCAACATTAAAGAGAAGGTTATCTTTAGATTATAAACAGATATAGTCATAGTGACAATAGACAGCCAACAATATATATATATATATATATATATATATATATATATATATATATATATATATATATATATATCAGGAGTATCTTTGTTTCTGGTCATTGATTAATGAGATTTTTCACTTCATTTTATTTTAGCCGTTCTATTGAAAGTTCTCTAACTACATTTCAGTGAAAATTACAAAATCTGAAGTTATACTTCATTTAACAAACCATTGTTTTCTGTCATCACGACTTATTTCTAGCTTTATATAAATACATAAATAAAAGAGATTGTGTGATGACATTCAGTTTACTCCTTTTAAAAATATAGTTTCTGTATGTCTTGACAGTTATCATGAAAAAATTTGAGTGCATGGTAGAAAATGAAAAAAAAAAAACTGCTTGAAGACAAATTTAAAAGACAAATAGAAAACGCAAGGATATAATCTTTAATTTCATTAACTTTTTCAAGTTAGCAATATAATATGCTGATATATATAGATCACTCCTTATTTCCATCTTCTTATTCTGTATTGGTACTCCTTTTTTTAATCTCAAATTATAGTTATTTGATATTGGCAAAAAACCCTTTCATACAGCATGTCCTTTCCTATACCAAGTTAGCTGGCTATTGACAGGTAGAAAAAAGATTGAGAGAATGACTGGGGAAAGTAGCAACAAGAGGGCCGATTAGAAGCAGCTGTGGTCCACCGCACTAATGAAGAGGAACGAAAGGAGCAAATGAATACAGTGCTTTCAGCTGAAATATCCAAGTACTCACATTACGATTGATCAGGGAAACAACTTGATCAGAAGAGAACAAAGTAAAATAGGGTGAGATGATGGTCACCCAGGAGCAACACAGGGCCCAGGGAACTGCCTCCCTCAGTCATGAAATGCAGTGAGTGATTGTGTGATCGAGAAACCAGGCTTCTCCCACAGATCTTTGCAGCCTGTGGATCAAGAGATCTCGTGAGCCCATGCCACCAGAGCCTTTGGTCTGACACACAGGGTTGTGTGGAGTCTTAGCAGAGCGGCTACCAGGCACACAGAGAGACTCAGTAGTTTTACATACTCCAGCCCACAGGATTCCTAACTAATGTGTCTGTAACTCAAGCAAGGCTGGAGGTCTGTATGTACCCCTAGGACGGGCGGTATCCAGGAAGCCAGACCATGTCGTCCTGCAAGCCCCTCTTCCATGGCAGCTCACAAGAGAAGCCCCACTGGCTTGGAATTCCAGCCAGCCACCAGCAATAGGGTGGGGAAGCCTGCCTGAGTCCATGGCGGGAGGGGCTGTTTGGTTGACTCAGCCATTTTAGCATGAGAGCTTTGGAAAGTCTAAAAGGTCTCAGCAAGGAAACCCCATCATCACCCAGCACAGCACAGCTGCTTTGCCAATTCATGGCCAGACTGCATCTTTAAGTAGGACTCTGATCCATTCCTTCTCGCTGGGCATGACCTTCCAGCTGGGGCCTCCAGCCACCCCTGCCCATTTTCTATGCCAGAGACCTGATCTCACCCTGGGCAGGAGCCCAAGTGAGGATGGGGGCATTGCCATTTCTGCTTTTTGGTAGACTCAGCCATTCCAGCCTGAGGGCTATGGAGAGTCTGCATGGTCTGGATGAGGAATGGTCCCAACAGTTCAGTACAGCAGCTTTGCCAGATCATGGAGAGACTGCTTCTTTAAATAGGACCCTGATCCATTCCTCTTCATGAGGTGGATTCTTTAGCCAGGCCTTCCGGCCACCCCCACCTGTGTTCTACAGTGGACAGAGAGCTAATTCCCGGGACACAGTGCCTGGGGAGTGGGGAAGGCCAAGACCTTGACTATTTCGACTTTTCAGCTGGTCCAGCCTGTGGGTCTTAGAGAGTCCAAACTGTTCAGGGGCTGAAAGTATCCCCAAAAGAGCACAGCTGCTCTGTTGACAAGCAGCTGGAATCCATCTTTAAGTGTGTTCCTCATCCCATTCCTCTAGATCGAATGAGACCTCCCAAGTGGGGTCTCCAACCACCTCTTACAGGCACATTCAGGCCAGCAACAGGTCAGTAACATCCTAGGACTGAGCTTCCAAAGGAAGGGGCAGGCTGACATCTTTGCTGCTTTGCATTCTTTACTGGTTATACCTCCAGATATGGGAAAAATCGAGGCAACTAGGATCTGAGGCAGACCCGCAGCAACCTGAAGCAGCACTACAGAAGAGTGGCCAGACTATTAAAATAAAAACAAGCAACAACAACAAAACCTAAAAAAATACCATCTGAAGGTCAGAAAACTCAAAGATCAAAGGTAGATAAGCCCACAAAAATGAGAAAGAATCAACCAATGCAAAAACACTGAAAACTCAAAATGACTGCAACATCTCTCCAGCAAGGGCTCAGAAGTGAGCTGAGACTGACATGGCTGAAATAACAAAGTAGGCTTCAGAGTGTGGATAAAAACCAACTTTTCAAATGACACGATTCTATATCTAGGAAACTCCATCATCTCGGCCCCAAAACTAAAGCTGTTAAACAACTTCAGTAAAATCTCAGGATCCAAAGTCAATGTGCAAACATTGCGAGCATTCCTATACACCAACAAAAGTCAAATCACAAATGAACTCCCATTCACAATTGCCACAAACAGAATAAAACTCCTGAATTCACTCTCTCTGTTGCAATACAGAGAGAGTGAAATCAAGAGTGCAATCCTACTTGCAATACTTACAAAGGAAAAGAAATATTCAAGAATACAGCTAACCAAAGATCTCTACAAGGTGAACTACAAACCACTGCTCAGAGAAGTCTGGGATGACACAAGCAAACAACAACAACAAAAAACTATCCATGTTCATGGATAGGAAGAATCAATACTGTGAAAATGGCCATACTTCCCAAAGTAATTTATAAATTCAATGCCATTCCCATTAAATTACCATTGACATTCCTCATAGAATTAGAAAAAAAAATGTTTTATAATTCAAATAGAAACAAAAAAGAACCCAAAAAACCATGGCTATCCTAAGCAAAAAGAACCAAACTGAAGAAATTATGCTACCTGAATTCACACTATACTACAGGTCTACTCTACAGTAATCAAAACAGCATGATACTGGTACAAGAACAGACGCATAGACCAATGGAACAGAATAAGGAACCACAAAATAAGATCACACACTGACAACCATCTGATCTTGGACAAATTTGACAAAAACAAGCAATGGGGAAATGATTCCCTATTTAATAAATGATGCAGAAAGAACTGCCTAGCTATAGGCAGAAAAATTGAAACTGGACCCCTTCCTTACACCTTATACAAAAATTAACTCATGTTTTAAAGACTTAAATTTAAAACTCCAAACTATAAAAACCCTAGAAGAAAACCTAGGCAATACTATTCAGGTCATAGGCATGGCAAAGATTTCACGATGAAGATGCCAAAAGCAATTGTAACAAAAGTAAAAAATGACAAATGGGATCTAGTTAAACAAAAGAGCTCCTGCACAGCAAAAGAAAATATCGTCAGAGAAAACAGACAATCTACAGAGTGGAAAATTTTTTTTTGCAATCTATCCACCTGACAAAGCTCTAATATCCAGCATCTACATGGAGCTTAAACAATTTATAAGAAAAGAAAATAAACAACCACATTAAAAAGTGGGCAAAGGACATGAACAGACACTTCTCAAAAGAGGACATACATGTGGCCAGCAAACATCTGAAGAAAAGCTCAATATTACTGATTATTAGTGAAATGAAAATCAAAACCATAATCAGTTACAATCTAACACCAGTTAGAATGGCTATTACTAAAAAGTCAAAAAATAACAAATGCTGGTGAAGTTGCAGGGAAAAAGGGAATACTTATGCACTGTTGGTGGGAGTGTAAATTAGCTCAACCATTGTGGAAGACAGTGTGGCTATTCCTCAAATACCTAGAGGCAGAAATATGATTCGACCCAGCAATCCTACTACTGAGTATATAACAAAAGGGATACAAGTATTTTAATTATAAAGACACATAGATATGTATATTTATTCCAGCACTCTTCACAATAGCAAAAATATGGAATCAACCTGAATACTCATCAATGATAGACTGGATAAAGGAACTCTGGTACATACACACACTATGCAGCCATAAAAAGGAATGAAATTATGTCCTTTGCAGGGTCATGGAAGCCATTATCCTTAGCAAATTCATGCAGGAAGAGAAAACCAAATGCCACATGCTTTCGCTTATAAGTGGGAGCTGAATGATAAGAACACATGGACACATGATGGGGGTGCAGAACATACACTGGGGCATTTTTAGGGTGGTGGGTGGGACATCTTTTAGTAGGGAGAGCATAAGGTGAATGTTGGCTTAATACCTGGGTGATGGGATTATCTGTGCAGCAAACCATCATGATACACATTTATCTATGTGGCTAAGCTGCACATCCTTCATATGCAGTCCTGAACTTAAAATTAAGTTGGAAATTTTAAAAAAACTTGAAATTAAGTTGGAAATTAAAAAAAGAGAGAGAATGATTGAGAGATAAGAAGCAGAAATGTAAATCACTTTTTAACTCAATCTGAGAGAATACTTTGGTACAGTATTAAGAATACCTCAATACATTTAAACATTTCTTGCACAATTAAAGCAGTAGATAATTCTTGGAGTACCACACTGAACTTGTCCCTACTTTGAAGAATGTTTGTCTTTTGTCAATCTATTCATTCTTCTCTGACAGATAGTAACTTTTCAATGACAGCAGGGTTAGCTGATTAGCAGAAACAATAAATTAATAGTCAGACAGTTTTCTTCCATTCTTTTACTACTAGTCATTTGACCTTAGTAGCAAAAGAATGGAAGAGAATGATGCTTCAATTTTTCTGGGGGTGCACACTTTCTCTTTCTTATAAGGCTTCGTTGTGTTTCCTACCCATAAATTCAAAATATACATAAGAATACTTATGATATTCTAAAGTTCACAATCTCTTCTGCCATTTTCTTTTTCCATAATAGGTTTTAGGCCTGCTTTCTTCCTTTACTGTTAATTGATGAAATGCCATTGCTTACCCTTGAGAATAATAGCAAAAGTAGTTCAGAAGGAGAATAGCTTACCTCTTTCCTTACAGTTAAATGAATTGCAAGCAAATCCAATTCAAATTCATCAAGTTGGAGCTAATAAAGTGTTAAATTGGGAACACTGCCAAAATACAAGTCTTGGTGTCTTGTCAAATATGCAAGCTTGTATAAAAAATGTACAATCCTATTCTGCTTTCTGTTATTGGAAATTTCTACTTAAAAGTAACTAAGAAATTATTTAAGATGCCTAAATTTCAGGCATTGAGATATGCCCTATTGTTAAACAATTCATAAGTTTTTCAAAATTCTGTAATTATAGTTGTTGCTTAATGTAATACACTTAATTGACTACTTTGTATTCCTGTGAAGCATGGTTACCTGTAGAATTTCTTGGTCAAAAAAGAAAAGGAGATTTGACATTCTTGTTCTTCCATAAAGGCACAATAAAATTATAAACTGAATTGTTTCCTTATTCAAATGAAGGGCTTGAGAGCTTTGTCGCATTTAAATAATTTGATCTAAATTCATATAATGAGAGGGTAATAGTTAAAAAATAGTTTCATTTTTATTATTATGAAAAGAAAATTCTATATTATTACATACCCAGCTGCATAAAAATGACTGTTAGAAAATAACAAATGTATTTTTTAAAAAATGTTTTGAGAACTCTAAGTTCTGTTATATCTATAGCTATGCCCACATATATTATACTCTTGGATAATTAATAAATTGCACCTGAAAGTCACATCTTTCTTTTGAAATGAACAAAATATCCATGTGATATTTGTTAGAAATTTGAAATTCTATTTATAATACATAAAATTATGAAATAATAACCAGGTTAACATTTTCATTGGGGGTATTAAAGAAGTGGAACTCAAGATACAAACTTCAGATAAGATTATCAAATGCTAGAAAATGTGTTAAGTAATTTATGAATATAATTTTATTTTATCTCTTTTAATTATAAAAATTAATAATTTTTCCTCATCACACTTTTAAAACCTACTAGTTAAATTCAGATTGAGGGTCCACTGTATCACATACAATTTCTTTCCTTCTTCTGCTTTCTGAGTAAAATTATTAACCACTTTTTTATATTATTTTATTCAGTAATAGTGATTGCCTTTCCTAGGTGCCAGGCAATAATTTGAATTTAATAATTTTGTTCAATCCCTCAGCAAGAAAGCACCTATAAAATTAGTAGTATCATAGTGATAACTTTCTGGGGATCCTGTCTATCCTGTCAATCAATGTCAGCCTTTAGTCACCAAATTCAAAGACTGAAGTAATATATATATATTTTATCAAGTATGTTCAAAACGTTATGGGAAGTGTGGTAACCCAGTCTTTCTTCTAACTTCCTACTTCTGCATTAGATTTGGCTTTCCCACTTTCACTTTCTGATCAACCCACATCTCTTCTTACTGTACTTTCCTTACTCTAAATTTTTTTCCCCATAATACTGCACCATTCAGCAGGCAGTTTTTATTTGTTTTTTGGGAGCTGCTTTACAAGGCATGGAAACTGCCTTGCAATTTTGAGATGGAGTCTCGTTCTGTCAACTAGACTGGAGTGCAGTGGCATGATCTTGGCTCACTGAAACCTCGGCCTCGCAGTGACTCTCCTGCCCCAGCTTCCTGAGTAGCTGTGATTACAGGTGCGCACCATGCCTGGCTAACATTTTTTGTATTTTTAGTAGAGACAGGGTTTCACCATGTTGAGCAGGCTGTTCTTGATTTCCTGGCTTCATGTGATCCATCTGCCTCGGCCTCCCAAAGTGCTGGGATTACAGGCATGAGCCATTGCATCCAGCCTACAATCATCCCAGCTCTTGTGTTGCTGGTGGTCTCTTATGAGTATAAAGATTGTCTTAGAGTTGGTCCACTCTGATATTTGTAAAAATCTCCTGAAATGTTACAGGTTTTAGGGATAGTCAATTACTGACTCCAATCAAAGCCCACTTACATCTATGTGCTCCTGAGTAACTCAGTAAACTCTGGGCCTCATTTGATACATCTGTAAGATAAATATAATTATATTCTACAAATCATTTTATTATGTGAGCTATATAACTATGTGAACTATATTTTGACATGTGAACATATTAAAATAAAGAATTGGTATAAAATAATTGTATGTATTAAATGCTCATCATATGACATTTAACTTGATTTAGACTTATGTATTTTCTTACCATTTTTAAGTTGTACAAAAACCTTTTTATTCTTTTCAGAGATTCTTTATCATCTGTCTATGGAGTCAATAGGAATAGCAACTTTAGAACATCTGTGGGGTGTGTGTGCGTGTATATAAATTAAGATAACTAAAATATGTGATTTCAAAGAAAATACAACCTGTGACTGAAAATGTTTCAGTGTAAATACAAAACCAAAAAATCTTAGATACATATATATATATATACACATGATACCTTTGCCTCAGGAAGATTTTCTGTTGTACTTTGTCATATGTCATTCCTTCACTGCTTGACAAAACAAAATAAGAACAATAAATTTGAAGGAGCTTACACTAACAGCATTGTTTGAATACTAAGGTAGTATTAGAAGTTATTTCAATGCTAGTAAAAAAAGATCCCAGGTTTTTCAAATGTCACTGAAGTCTTTTTTTTTCCACAAAGAAAATATCTAATACTCAGTATTCCTCTAATGTCTTATAACTACTTTAAAGGGCAAAAGAAAATGTTGAACTTAAATTTTCTGAAAGATATTTTATAAAGATAATAACATGAGTCCTCATAATTGAAAATAATAAAAGTTTCATTACACAGTTATTTTACAATCTGTAGTTTATTACTATAAAATGAATGTGGGCATTCTTCTTATTACTGGCAATGTATGATGTTTTCTTTTTGGTAATTGCTTTTAATGTGTTTAACCATTTTTTTCTATTTAATTGTCTTTTTCTTATTGATGCATGGACATTCTTTACATTCTTTACATATTTTGCATAGCAATCTTTTATCAGTTATTTGTTTTGAGGGATCTTTTCCTTGTTAGTAAGTTGAATTTCTACTTTCTCTAATTTGACTTTTGGTAAAGAGAAAAATATAATGTGAATGTAATTAAATACACATTCCTTTAGAATTTTGTGTTTTTACCATATTATAAGTCTGTCTCCTCTAAAGATATTATAACATTATCAAAGAAACATTTTATAAATATATTATTTATCTATTTGGAATTGATCTGTGTAGTGCATATGAATAAATATTATGAAGCAAGTCTTTGTTCTGCAATCTTATTCTTTATGTTGTCATGATTCTCCATGGTTATTTGTTCTTCCATGTACATTGGAACTATTGAAATTATGCTTAATATATAAATCAATTTGGTGACATCAATATCCTATTATTTCTATGTTACTCTTAACAGTCATTAACATGGCATGTTTCTCCACAAATCTGCATCTTCCTACATGTGTGTTTTATTAATATGTGTGTGGGTGTGTCTGTGTGTGTTGGCTAAACTCTTGCTTATATGTTATTTCTTGGTAGTCTATATTTGGAATGTTATAACTATGCCAATTTGAATGACAACATTAACTCTTTAATTTATAAAATGAACATTGTAGACTTATCTTGAAAAAAAGATATAACATATTCTTCCCTTTGTATACTTTACATAATTTAATTGAAGAAAATAATCTGAAAAATTCCATTTATCTGTTTACATGGTTTGGCTCTGGATTCCCATCCAAATCTCACTGTGAATTTTTATCCCCAAGGGCAGGAGCAGGTGGAGGTAATTGGATGATGGGGGCGGTTCCCCCATGCAGTTCTCATGATAGTGAGTGAGTTTTCAGGAGATCTGATGGTTTTATAAGTGTCTGGCATTTCCCCTGCTTGCACTCACTCCATCCTCCTGCACTGTGAGTAAGCTGCTTGCTTCTGTTTTGCCTTCTGTCATTATTGTAATTTCCTGAGTCCTCCCCAGCAATGCAGAACTATGGGCCGCTTAAACCTCTTTCCTTTATAAAATACCCAGTCTCTGGTATTTCTTCACAGCAGCGTGAGAATGGACTAATACAATAATTCTCTTGTTAATTAGTTTGCATTTTTCATATACCAAGATTGACAATTTAGGAGCCTACTCCCGAAGAATTATAGTACACTGTCAAAAAAAAAATGGAACTTATTCCAGGAAATAGCAAATGTTCTATTAAATTTATATGAGAAATGGTTCTGAGTGTAGCATTCATCAGAAATTGGGGCAGGCTGGGAAAGTGGACAACGATTATGTGTGTTTATGATATTTTTGTTCAGCTTTACCGATTCCAATTTCAAAGACAACTTCTGACAAGTTATTCTTTGTTCTGAAAGAAACTTCACTTTTCAGCGAAGTGACATCATCTTTTTCTTTGGGGAAAGGAGGTCAGAGAGAAATCCTTTGTTTTCTTGACATTTTTCCAAATTAAATCTTCAATCCCACATCCAGCTGAATGACATTCACCATGAAAACTTGTGTTTCCCGAAATAAAGAATTCTAATAAAAGATGAGGTTTAACCTAATTTTACCTCTTCCTGCTTTAATTAAAATATAATTCATTAAATGCAGCCATTGTAATTGAGGAAGTTTTGAGAAAAAAGAGATATAATAGCAACATTTGCCACTGACTTTTTCTTAATGTTTAGTGTCATATTTCACAAGAAATTCCAGTGCTATTTTTAATTGTAGAATCTTAATTTAATTTAATCTAGTGCTCTTTCTAAATATCATAACAACAGCAACTAACATATTTTCATCATCCAATATTTATTGATAGAAAATTGCCATGGGTATTTATATTATGACTATTTTATTAGTTCATTAAAATCCGTGTCTAATTTTGACAACCTCACTCTTGGAGTTTAAATGGGGTTTGCTAGACAAAAGCATGAAAATGTTCTGACACTCTTGAAACTCACTGTGTTCTGTATTTGGCTATCAATGAAGGATGACTTTACTCAGACTTCAAGTCATCTACTTAGTATGTGATTGCCAGGAGTAGTTTATGTTTTCTAGACCCTTAAAAAATAAATTCCTGAGGATATTGCTGGTCAAAGATAAAACAAGGGTAAAAAGTACAGCTTCCCAAAAGATAATAGCAATTATCTTACACTAACAGCAACCCTGTGTCAGGCCCTATGCAGTGTGTTTTCCAAGAATTATTTCACTTTGTCTTCAAAGTCAACTTAAGGGATGAGTATTCTTCTTGTTATTATTTATTTTAAGGATGAAAAGACTGAAGCTCAGAATTCCAAATTAACAAAGTTAAACGAGACAGAAGTCTACTAACCACATACATCCTAGTGGCTCCCAGAGCCTGCCCTTTGAAGACAATGTTATTGGGTACTTTTTGTGTTTGTCCCCTCTTTCGATCTTGTGCAAGATGTCAGCCTAAACATCTCTGTATGTGGGGCAATTAATTTGGATGCAGAGCAATAGAAAATGTAAATTCAAGAATGTTAGTATTCCCAAGAAACTGGATTATATGATTCTAACTTGAGAGATAATTGGCTTTACCACCCAGAATTCAACACAATTTCAAAATATGTAAAGCATAAACTGATAGAACTAGAAGGAGAACTTGATAAATCCATAATTGTAGTTGGCAATTTAAACATTCCTGTGTCAATAATTGATAAGTAGAGAGAAAGTCAATAAAGATATAGGAGATCTGAACAATATCATCAACCAAATTTACATAAATCTCTATAAACTAAAAAAAAATTCTTGTAATTTAAAATGTTATTTGATCACAGTGAAATTAAATTAAAAATTGAGAGAGAGAGAGAGAGAGAGAGAGAGAGAAGAGAGAGAGAGAGAGAGAACTAGCTTAAGTACTTCTAGAAACTGAAAAATGAGGTAGTCAAACAAATAAAAAAATTACAAAGAATTTTTAAATAAATAAAAATAATGCAGCATATTGAAATTTATACATGCCAGTACATTAGTAATTTGGGGGAATTTACAATATTAAACATCTGCATTAGAAAAGAAATAAGATCTAAAATAATTTATCTCAACTTTTACCTTTAGAAATTAGAAATAAATGAAACAGGAAAAAAATCTGGAAACGTGAAGGACTAGTACACTGAAAACTACAAAACATTGTTGAAAAAATTATGTCTTAGATAAACAAAGGGATACTATGTGCATTAATTAGAAATCTTAATAGTTTTTAAAATAAAAATTCTTTCTTAATTGATCTATAGATTTAAGGCAATCTTAAAATCCCAGCATTTTTTTAATAGAAATGACAGACCTCATTCAAAATTCATATGGAAATGCAAAGAGCTGTGTATGAAGCTTATATAAAGAGCCATAACAATTTTGAAAAATAAAATAAAGTTACAGTAATAATGCTATGTAAGTGCAAGGCTTATTATAAAACTACATTAATCATAGAGTGTGGCACTTGTGTCAAGACAGACTGATAAATGAAACACATAAGGGTCTAACAACAGACACATAGATATATAGTTTTTATAAAGGTCCAAAAGCAATTCAGTGCATACAGGATAATCTTTTGAACAAATAGTGCCATGGTCATTGAATATTCATGTACAAAAATGAATTTTCTTAAGCGCATACCATACACAAAAATAAATTCAAAATGGATCCAAATGAGTAATAGACCTAAATGTAAAGCAAAATATTATATACCTTCATGGAGAAAAAACTGGAAAACTGTGACATGAAGTTAGGCAAACATTTTATCAATATGTCAATGAAAACACAAACCATAACAAAAATAATGATGAATTGAACTTCAATACAATAAAAAATGTCACTTTGATAGTCATTTAAAGAGAATGAAAAGAAAACCCACAGACTGGAAGAAAATATTCACACATTATATATCTCACAAAATACTTATATACTAAATATGTAAACAATTCTAAAAACTCAAATGTTTACTAAAATTTACTAAAACCAAACAATCCAATTTTTTACAGTAATCAAAATATTTGAACAGATACTTCCCCAAAGTAGCTGGATGACCAACTAATCTATGAAAAGATGCTCAACATCATTATTTACTAGGAAAATGCAAATTATACCACTACATGGCAACTTTACTTGCCAAGTACATCAACATTTGAATAGATACATAAGTTAGCAGTACTTATTCATGCTACAACATAATAAATCTCAAAATAATTAACACAGAGTGAAAGAAGCAAGACAAAAGAAAAAAACGTTAGAGACTATGATTTATTTAATATAAAATTCTAAATCAAACAAACTAATCCACAGTGACAAAGCAAATCACTGGTTGCCTGGGGCTGTAGTGCAGAGGCAGGTGGGAAGGGAGCATTGCAAAGGGCATGTGAAAATTTCTGAGGATAAAGGATATGCCCATTATAATGACTGTGGTGATGGTTAAACAAGTGTATACATATGTTCGGACTTTTCAAAGTGTAAATTTTAATTATGTGCTTTAAATACCATATTCTCACGGAATAAACAAACTAAACTGAAAAGAAATTGATGTCTATCCAGAATAGAGAGGAAGGAAAACCACTGACCTCTTCAGAAAGTTGAGGTGTGTGCTTTTACTATTACAGTACTTGTGGGTGTCCTAGAACCATGAATAAAATCCAGCAACAATTCATTGTTCATTAAAGCCAACCATTCTATAAACAAGTGTTATCAGAGTTACACACTCTTTTTGGACTAAACTTCTCACAGAATAGAATATTGCAAGAGGTTTTTTAAAGAATATTGAAAGGACTTTGGTAGGAGTAGTAAAAAAAAATCAACTGGACATAAATAATAACTGGAATTGAATAAAATATAGGAACAGCAGCTAATTATTTGTACAATGAAATATCAATCTTTTAAAAAGTACAATATAAAACACAATTGAAATGAATAACCTGTACCCAATTCCTGTTTGACTGGATTTGGATTCTGTAATAGTAACTCCCAGTCTGCTGTAAAGCACAAACATTATTGCCTTATTCTCCACTAGCTTGGAAAGACAAAAGTTATATGAAACTTGCATTTTGTATCCAAAGAGCTGTCTAAAAGCACTTTAATACAATGCCACACAATTTTCATGGCATCTTTAAATTTAACTGATGCAACTGAAAGCCATCATCTGACCGTAAAAGGCCAGTATCACTTCACAGATGGCTTTCTTCTTAAGCATGAAGCAGATTTTTCTAGATGTATGCTCCACCAATGTTTCTATCACTTTACTTTCATTTGCTTTATCAAGGAAAAAAGGAGACTTTCTTTTCTGCCCATGCTAAACAACAGTCTTTTCAGCTGGAGAGAATAAAACTGGCTTAACAGAATCCATTATTGTCTCAATAAGACACTACCGATGCCAGGAAAAACTAACCTCAAATTACAAGCGGTTAAACAATTTAACTAGTTAAATATAATAATGTTACTCCAGAATATATATATATGTTCATATAAAATAAAGGAAAATGGACTTTAATTGCTAAAAGTTATATAGAATAAATAACTTTTGTCATTTCTCAAAACAACATGGCAGTATCCAAAGTTGGTAAAAAAAATTAATATTTATGTAATGATCCTCTGATAGCAGTGGCTGTTTAGTAATACAAAATG
Source organism: Saguinus oedipus (assembly GCA_031835075.1). Taxonomy (NCBI): domain Eukaryota; kingdom Metazoa; phylum Chordata; class Mammalia; order Primates; family Cebidae; genus Saguinus; species Saguinus oedipus. The sequence goes on along the minus strand of CM063171.1, from coordinate 142,324,113 downwards.
CTCATTGTTTAACTAAAGTAGAGTTATTTTGAAATTTCTTCAATAGTTGTTAAGTAGTATAGATTATTTGGTGGAAGGGAAAGAAAAAAAACAAACAAAACCTTACACAATTTCTACTATAGAATAAGACATTGAACAATTTCTGTTGTATTTTGCATCTATGTCTATGACTTTTCTAATACTTAGTTTTGTAATTTTAAAAACTGTACTAAATGAAAAACATAAACACGTAAAATATATGTTTTATGAAAGAATAAAAGTATAGTTTTATACTTTGTATCTTTATGTTGTAAATGATTTGATTTAAAATATCCAAAAGTATACAGTCTAAACAAAATAATTAACAAAATAGACTTTTGAATATTCCAAACAAAATAATTCACAACATAAAAATTATATCAGGAATTGAATAAGATGATTACATGATTTAAAATTTTTTTCCTATGACTTGCCAAGTAATATATAGATAAACTCTTTTAAAATATTTGTACAAATCTTCTGGCACTCATCCTAGAAAAATTCCCTATTGTACAAAATGCAAAACTGTATCTGTCACAACACGTGTATCTAAATTAGCCATCCTTTGGCCTAACAGCGTTTTGTCAATGTGCTCTTGACCCTTGCATCTATGTCTCTGTCTCCAACCTTTCCTTTAAACTAAAGGTTTATAAATTAACTTCCTCCCGAATACTTCTAACTGGTGTATTGGTTTCTTACTGCTGCCATAACAAATTACTGAAAATTTACTGGCTTACAACAACATAAACTTATTTTATTACAGTTCTAGTTTTGAAGTCCAACATAGGTCTCCCTGGGGATAAAACCAAGGAGTTAGCACAGCTGAGTTCCTTCTTAGAGGCGATGTGGAAAATCCGTTTCCTTGCCTTTTCGAGTTTCGAGAAGCACCCTGCAACTCTTGGCCTTGTGGCCCCCTCCTCCAGTTTCAAAGCCAGTGTCTTAGTGCTGAATCCTTCTCACTCTGCCATCCCTCTGATTTTCACTATTGGGTCTTCCACTTTTAAAGAACCTTGTGATTACATTGGGCTTACTAGATGACACAGGATAATTTCCCTTCTATTAAAGTCAGCTGGAGAGCAGACTTAATTCCACCTGCAATCTTAATTTCCCCTTACCATGTAGGTAACATATTGATAAATTCCATAGATTAGGTTGTGGACATCTTTGGAGGAATTATTATTCTGTCACCACAATAGTCCACCTTGGTATACACAAAATACTCTTCACTTTGCTTTATAGCCAGTTTCTCCCCATCCTTCTCCATCTGAGTAATTACTATTTTCAAGCCAATGATAGGAATACTCCTGGATTTCCATCAGTACCTTTCCTCCATATTGAACCCAGCAGCAAGCCCCATGGGTCTAAAACAAAACAAAACAAAACAAAACAAAAAAAGTCTATGTTTTTATTTCCACTGCGACCACACAGTCTATGACTGGAGATGGAGTCTCACTCTGTCACCCAAGTTGGAGTCAGTGACATGATCTTGGCTCACAGCACCCTCCACCTCCCAAGTTGAAGTGATTCTCCTGCTTCAGCTTCCCTAGTAGCTGGGACTACAGGTGCCTGCAACCATGTCCAGCTAATTTTTGTGTTTTTAATAGAGACGGGGTTTTACCATATTGGTCAGGCTAGTCTCGAACTCCCGACCTCTTGATATACCGCCTCTGCCTCCCAGATTGCTGGGATTACAGGCATGAGCCACCACACCCAGCCCTGGATTGTCTTTACCTAGAAGATTAGTCTCCAAACTAGTCTGCCATTCTCAACATGGTCACATTTTAATCGTAATTACATTTATGTTATTCACCTGCTAAAAGTCTTCTGCAAACTCCACTGTACTTAGGAAAAACATTCTAACTCCATATTTTGGTTCATGTAGCCCCAAAAATGTCGTCTTCCCTTTTGATGTTTTCCAAACACAATTTTGTCTTTTGTCTGCTCCTCATTTATCTTAAATGCTGCAATATAATTCTGACTTTAATTATTCAGAGTTAGAGCAGACTTCTCAGGTTGAGGGTTCGGTCCCTCACAAGACTCTCCTCATTTCAGGCACCACCTGCAAGCTCCAGGGTTTTGTGGCCATCTGTGCTTCTGACTAAATGACTGCAAATTCTGTGGTTTCTACTGTCTTATTGGGTTTGGATAATTTGCTGGAATGACTCTCAGAACTTGACAAACCACAATACTTAAGGTTACAATTTTCTTGTAAAGGATATAAATCAGAACTAGTCAAATGAAGAGATTCTAAGCCTGGAGCTTCCATGTCTGCAGAATGCCTCACCCTCTCTACACATTAATGTGTACCATTGGCAAGGAAGCTCACCTGAGATTGCTGTTCAGAGTTTTTATTGCAGTTTTACCATGTAAGCATGAAACGTAGAATCATTGACCAGTGATTGAACTCTAGTTCCCTTCTCCTCCTGGACATCAGTCTGATATCACCTGGTTCAAAGCCCCACCCCTCTAATTATATGTCTGGTTTTTCTGGAATGGCAAGTCTCCATCTGAGTCATTTCATGAACATAACCTTAGGGACCCACTGCAAATAACAAAGATACTTATATCACAAGGAAGTAATTCTGAAGATTTTAGAGGCTTATTTGTAATAACGGAGGACAAAGACGAAATGATTGATTATATGACAAGGTTACTCTCCTCTGAGATATTATGATCTTGCATCTCCACTGCCTGGATTACCATACTCCCTATGGTCTAGCTCCTTTGCCTATCACTTATTCAGAGACCGCTGCCCTTCAAATAGCCCACAAGAAGTTGCCCTGAGTTCAGACTGCCATTCTCACTCACACTTCTATATTTTCCTTAAAGCCTTTTTCTACTTTCTCAAATCATATTGTTTGTTAACTTTTTTACTAATTGTCTCCACACTAGAATCCTACATGACTGCCTTGAAAAGGACCTGTTACATAGTAAGTTCTCAAAAGATATTTAATATTTCGGTTTCCTCGGACTTGCAAGTGATAAAGCACTTAATCTTCTGTCTACTGTCGTTTGTTATTCCAATATCATTTTACGTCTGACAGTTTCCTATCTTTATTGTTGCCTTCTGAAAACTACAGAGCACATTTCATGTTGTGTTCAACACATCATTCACAAATAGCTCTAATTAAGTATATTTTATTCAACTGAAATATCAGTTACCAAAAATACTATTTTGATTTAAAGTCTTGTTTTTGTACATATTTTTTAAGAATTACTTAAAGCCTGTAATCCCAGCACTTTGGGAGGCCAAGGTGGGTGGATCACAAGGTCAAGAGATCGAGACCATCCTGGTCAACATGGTGAAACCCCGTCTCTACTAAAAATACAAAAAATTAGCTGGGCATGGTGGCGTGTGCCTATAATCCCAGCTACTCAGGAGGCTGAGGCAGGAGAATTGCCTGAACCCAGGAGGTGGAGGTTGAGGTGAGCCGAGATCGCACCATTGCACTCCAGCCTGGATAACGAGCGAAACTCCGTCCCCCCCCAAAAAAAAAAAATTACTTAAAAGAAAGTTTTTTTAAATGTGTGGTGCAATGTGAATCTCTACAACTATAGTTAGTAGCATTAGCTGTGTTTTCCTTGACAAAAATTTATGCCAGTTTTATTTTTATACTTTTTTGTGCTTTCACAGTTTTCTGTAAAGACAGCTTTTGTTATTTTTTAAAGTTGTGACAGAGATAACTACACAAAGGAAAAGTCTTAAACTCTAAAATTAAATATCAAAGATGAGAGTAAGCTTTTCCGTTCATGGTCTTCTTATGGGGAAACAGGGTGAGGAATCCTAACACTATGATTTGAGTGATAAATATTATTTACATTTATACTTGTAAGATGAAAATGAAACTGAAAATGCTAATTATTGACTTCTACCAGGTCTTTTTAGGTAAGTGGGTGATTCTAATCTCCTTACCATACAGCATTAAAGGTCACAAAAATTTGGCCATAGCCTCTCTCTCTAGTCACAGTTGTCCAAACTCCTTGGCAATCATAATCTTTCTTTCATCCTAAGGCATTTTCTATTTTGCAATCATGTTGGTACTGTTTCATGCCTGTGCATCCTTTTGTATCAATTTTCTACATGGAATATATCTTTCCATTTATTTGCTTGGAATGCTCTACCTGCTATCTTTTTAACTGAACTCAGTGTTCACTTTTGCTGTAGTTCTAACCTCACCCACTAAGAAGATTTGATTTTTAACTTTCTCTGTGTTCACAGGGCATTCTATTTAGAGTCACTTATAGCACTAATCATAACATACTGTGTTTATCTACAGATTATGAAGACATATTACAGAAATAAAAAATCTACAGCCAGCAGGCCAAATTTTGCTAGTCAACTGTTTTTGTAAATAAATATTCATTGGAAGATAATAACACAAACATATTTTCATACTGTCCACTGCTGCATTTATAATACAAAAACAGAAATCAGTAGCTGGGACAGAAAACTTATGTCCTGCAAAGTCTAAAATATTTACTATTTTGTTCTCTATAGAAAAATATTGCCAGCTGGGCATGGTAGCTGATGCCTTTACTCCCAAGACTTCAGGAGGCCAAGATGGATGGATAACCTGATGTCAGGAGTTCTCGACCAGCCTGGCCAACATGGTGAAATCTCATCTCTACCAAAAATTCAAAAAATTAGCTGAGCTAGGTGGCAGGTGCCTGTAATCTCAGCTACTCAGGAGGCTGAGGCAGGAGAATCACTTGAACACTGGAGGCAGAGATTGCAGTGAGCTGAGATCACACCATTGCACCCCGGCCTGGCAACAAGAGCAAAACTCCGTTTAAATATATGTATATATATATATATGGCCAACACTTGCTTTTGTGTGGAATTCCCAAAGTAGGATTTTGGTGTTGGCATAACAATGGCCATGATATTGTTATCTCCCTTAGCCACAAAGACTACTCCAATGAGTAAGAACCTCATGGCTTCTCACAATGAGCATAATTCACTAACACTTCTGGCCTGCTACGTGGTTGGACAAAAGACCTCAAGAGTCTTTACTTGGGAGAGCTAGCATTGGAGAAGTTGGCGAACCTACTTACCCATTCCTCTCTGATCTTGGAGTTTGTATGTATGGGACATAAATATATACGTATGTGTATATATGTGTGTATGTGTGTGTGTGTTTATACAATGTACATACAGCTGAAGTTTTAAAATACTACCTATTGACCTACTGTCAATATCAAAAATGTTATCGAATTATTTGCTTCTTAAAGGGAAAAAACATGTCTTATCTTAGGATTCTCAGAACCTAGGAGAAAACCTATTCAATACTAAACGTACTGTTTGCTCTCTCATTTTTTTACCTTTATCTGTGTTTCAAATTTTCAAACCATGTTACAAAAAGAAACTTAAGCAAATTTGGTTAAAATGAAAACATTTCAAATTATATATGATGAATAAAGAAGTAGAAGCAAAAACTGGCAAAATTATCATTCTAATGTGACTATTAAATATTTATTGTGTGAATTCCTTTACAAACAATAAAATAAATAAACAAATACCATACAGTGCAACAGAGCATTCATTATTTTATTAAAGATGGCTACTAATTCCTCCACAAAATCAAATTTATGAGTAGGTTGAATTTTACTTTAATGTATCCTGGTAGAAACTCAGTAATCTCTTATGGAATCTTATTTGAGGCTCTTTGTGTCTGTTTTGGGGCAGAAAATCCATATAACTTAAGTGAGTACTTTGGGGCAGCAGAATGGAGGTCATAATTCTAACATGATTGTACTTGCACTGAGGTAAGAGACCTGCACACATATTGAAATACTCTTTTTATAACCCCACTCACAAAGTGTTGTAAACATGTATCCAATTCATTTTACATCATTATTTGCTTTTAATGACTGTCATAGATGAGAAAGATTCAAAATATATTGATTCAAGTGGAATAAGTACCTGATTGGCTTCATTGTACTAATTCATGAAACTTTCTTTAAGTCATATTTATCAACTATGTAAAATTTTGTTCAGAAATTTTTGAAACTAAGATCAAAAATTACTCTATTCCCGGATGCAAATCAATTGTTATTTAAGAACTTTTAATTCTATTCAAACTGTCCCAACAAAATACAATAAACTAGGTGCCTTGAGTGTTATGTATACTGCTCACATGATAGGTGCTCCGAAATCTCATAAATCACCACTAAAGAACTTACTTGTGTGAACAAACACCACCTGCTCCCCAATAATCTATGGAAATAGAAAAATAATAATAAAAAAATAATAAATGTATTCTTTACAGCTCCAGAGGCTGGGAAGTCCAAGATCAAGCTTTCTTCAGATGTGCTGTCAAGTGAGGGTCCTCTGTCTTAGTCTAGTTTTGTAGCTATACCACTACCATAAACAGGGTAATTTATGCAAAATAAAAAAAGATATTTATCTCTTACAGTTCTAGAGGCTGGGAAGTCCAAGGTCAGGAGGCTACATCTGCTTGGCCTCTGATGAGGGTCTTCTTACTACATGATAGCATTAAAAGATATTCACATGCTGAGAAGGGAATAACAAATGGAAGCTGATGAAGCCTAATTTATTTTATAACAACCCACTCTTGTGAGAACTAACCCAGTTTTTTGAGACTTGTATTAATTCATTCATAAAAATTTTGCCCCCACAATCCACACCTACCACTAGGTTTCACTTCCTAACATTGCTGTATTGAGTAGCCAAGTCTCCAACACACAGAGTCTTTTGGGAAACACAAACTATAGCATCTGCTTCCTGATTTAAAGACAGAGCTTTCTCACTGTGTTCTCACATCGTAAAAAGAACAAAGTAGTTCTCTGGATTCCCTTTTATAAAGTCACCAGTTCTATTCATAGGATTCTATTCTCATTATCTAATCACCTCTCAAAGACCCCAACCTCCTAATATTATCATCACCTTAGAGGTTGGCATTTCAACATACAAATAAGGGGGTCAGGGAGCAAACAGTCCATAACAAGAACAAATCAAAAATGAGTTACATTTTAATAATTTTAGCAAATGTATTTAAATCCCAATAAAATTTTACACAAAAAAAAATTCAAGAGAAAATGGAACATTTATTTATCATTTTAATAGTTTTCCATTGTGAGATTTTCTGTAGGTAATATATTTGTACTATCTTTGATAGCAAAATCAGGATGTAATTTAGAGAATTGCAAATAATCAAAAGAGATTAATGCTGGCTTCTTTAGATAAAAGATTAAAAACATATATGTATAATAATGGCCATCAAATCAGAACACTCATGGTTTAAAGGGCAAGCTTCCCTGGCTCCACAACTGACCCCAGAGACACTCACATGCTCCTGACACCACCTGACACAACTGAAGTGTCTAGCTGGGTTTCCATGAAGTTTAACTTCAATGTTTTTGGGGTTTGTTTCCATTATTGTGTATCCTCCCTCCTTTCCTGTAACACAGACTCAGACCTCACATATTGTATTTGCATTGGGTACAAATGACTGAAAACAATACCAAAACATCCCTGCATATTTCTTGCAAGTTTACTTAAAATTAAATGAATTAAAGCTAAGTTGGTACAGCCTTTATGCAGGCAGAGACATCATGCCTTATTGAAGTGTCTTCCAAGTGATGAAATATTAACAGTCTTCTTGTTTTTTTCAAAATGCTCTCTCCTCAACACAAAAAGTCTCTTGAAAACTAATTACTTCTACCTTAAAGAAAAAAAATATGCATTTACTTTTTGAAAAACATCTGCTTTATGATATATTTCTGACGTCTACTTCTTGGATGAAAGAGATGTTCAGAAATATATCATAAATCAGATACTTTTTAAAGAAATAGATCCCAACCGATTCGGAACTTACGCCCTTTGTAAAATGTGAAATTTTTATTTAGGCTTGCTCAAACTTTTGAATGTTCTGCGATGATGTCCTTCAGAACTTTGTGCACTTTACTGTATTAACTAAGTTATCAATAATTCATTGAAAATTAAATCACAGATAGTGCTCTAGTATCTATTGTGATCACATTCTCTAACCTCTTAATTTTTTTTTCAAGCTAAAGTAACCACTTCATCATTAGTATCCATACATATTTTCCACCTAAGCATTGATGTTTGTTTTAAAAGGTCTTTGTATTTTTCTCTGGTACCTTGTTCCTCTACTTCATTGAAAATGAATTGAGAAAATGTCATAAACAGATATGCTAGGAATATCTAAACATGCTGCTTAGCAAATCTTTCATACTGTAATTTACTATAACACCTTCAAATTCTCTGCATTATTTTTTATGCATTTTAGCAATTGCTGGCAAAGAAATGTACTTTAGTTTGTAATTATATTGCTTACTGTATTCAACAAATTTAACATATTTAGAAGAAGTAGTATTTTCACAAATTTGTCTTTCTTCTTAAGAAATCTTTTAAAATGTATTAACAATTTTACCATTACATTTAGTGGAATTTTCTTTTACTTTTTTTTTTTTTTTTTTTTTTTGATTCAGTCTTGCTCTGTCACCTAGGCTGGTATGTAGCAGCATGATCTCAGTTAACTGCAACTTCCACCTCCCAGGTTCAAGCTATTCTCCTGCCTCAGCCTCCTGAGTAGCTGGAACTACAGGTGCACACCACCACGCCTGGCTAATTTGTTTATTATCAGTAGATATGGGGTTTCTCCATATTGACCAGGCTGGTCTTGAACTCCTGATCTCATGATCCGTCTGCCTCGGCCTCCCAAAGTGCTGGGATTACAGGTGTAAGCCATTGTGCCTCCCCAGTGAAATTCTCTTAGCTACCTAATTGAGCATTACATAGACTGAAATTGAAAGAGAATATGTGGATGTTTATCTCTTCATCTTCTATGTTCTGGGAGCCTAGTTCTAAATTTCTTAACAATCCTGTTTGACATTATCATTAACTGTTACTAAAATTTATTGAGTTATTGTTACACTCTTGTCTTTAGCTAGGCCCATCTTTTTTTTTTATTATTATTAGTTGTCCAACTAGATAGCTATATCAAATCAGTCAGAGTATAGCTCACAGAGTGCAAGGAGAGACTTCTTTGGCCAAGAGACTTTATCGTGGCCCCATAAGTTGACTTCCTGGTATTCCCACCTTGAGAACTTGTTGCTCACTGTGGCCATTGGAATGCAGCAAAGATTTTGTGATGTACATGGGTACATATCTGTGATTTACATGAGAAAGGTACTGTGTTGCATTCATGTCTCTCTCTCGGTCTCACTCATTGGCTGTAAAGAAGCAAGCTGCCACATGTCTTACAAACACAAGGAACTGAATTCTGACAAAAATATGTGAGTAGGGGAAGAATATTCTGCCCTGGTTCAATCTGCAGAGTAACACTTAGATTGCAAATTGGTGAGACACTATGTAGAGAATCCAGCAAAGCTGTGCCCAGACTTCTGACTTGCACAGATTCATATAATAAATGATTGCTGTCAAACAAATAAGTTTGTGGTAAAAATATAGAAACAGATAATTTAGAGCCTTTTAATTTCCCCATATGTGATTTTCTTTATTCAGTAATAACAACTTCTGGAAGAGTTGGGACAATGTAGATATACAGCCACATAATATCACTTATTTCAAATGTAACAACAACACACAGGCACACACACACACACACACACACACACACACACACACACACGCTTGTCCTTGAACCCTTCCCTTTATTCCATGGGAGTTTCTATCAAGCATCTAACTCAGAATTGTCTAAAAGGACTATCCTTGGACGGGCATATTTCTATTTCTTTTAATTATTGCATCTAAGTATGGGAAGTGTTTTGGTATATAGTTTACAATATTTGCTCCTTCTTGGTAAATCTGATACTAATTGGTTTTCTTTAAGGTCAGTACTAATTTTATTATTTCTTTTCAGGCTAAAAATATTGCAAAGACTGTGAAAGACCTTTGAGGACTACAAATTTTTTATGATGATTTTTCAGCTCATTCTTACTACTCTAACTGAACTACTGTTCGAACAAATCACAACTACAGACACACTGCCTCTATCCTACATTCTTCCCTGATATGCATGCAACCTAAACTTCTCTTTACTTTCCAAGAATTTGAAGTAATGTCCAAGGAAGCTCAATCAGTACTGACAAGCAGAGGAGAGATGGGAAAAAAAAAAATTAAAGTGAAAAGTGACATTAGTTTTAAGTTACTGGGTAAATATCATAACATTTCTATTTTAAAACCCTTATTAATATCTGAACACAACGTTAATCCTTCCTGCCCTTTTCGTTCTTGGAGTGTCTTATAGACACATGCAATCAGCTGCTAGGATTTAACATTCACTAGCATTATAATGTCTCTCTTTTAAATGTCTTTCATTATTAAAATTGCTATTCTATGGCAATACCAGAGTGACTTTTCTTAAAAAGTAAACAACTTAAAAAACTTTCATCAATTAACTTCTGAAGAAAGATTTTTAATTGTTTTCTTAAAAAAAAAAATCCCTCTGGCATTGCAACAGAATAACTATTTCAATCCCAAGCAAAAAAGAACAAAGCTAGAGGCCTCATGCTACCTGACTTCAAACTATACTACAAGGCTACAGTAATGAAAACAGCACGATACTGGTACCAAAAAAGATATATAGACCAGTGGAACAGAACAGAGACCTCAGAAAGAATGCCACACATCTACATCTATCTGATCTTTGACAAACCTGACAAAAACAAGCAATGGGGAAAGGATTCACTATTTAATAAATGGTGTTGGCAAAACTGGCTAGCCATATACACCTTATACAAAATTAACTCAAGATGGATTAAAGATTTGAACATAAAACCCATAACCACAATAACCCAAGAGGAAAACTTAGGCAATACCATTCAAGAAACAGGCATGGACAAAGCCTTCAAGACTAAAACATCAAAAGCAATGGTAACAAAAGCCAAAATTGACAAATAGGATCTAATTAAACTGAAGAGCTTCTGCTCAGGAAAAGAAACTATCATCATAGTGAACAGGCAACCTAAAGAATGGGAGAAAATTTTTGTAATCCATCCATCTGACAAAGGGGTAATATTTGGAATCTACAAGGAACTTATACACATTTAAAGAAAAAAAATCAAACAACCCCATCAAATTGGACAAAGAACAGACACTTCTCAAAAGAGAACATTTATGCAGCCAACAAACATAAAAAAAAATCTCATCATCACTGGTCATTAGAGAAATGCAAAATCACATTGAGATACCATCTCAGCCCAGTTAAAATGGTGATCATTAAAAAGTCAGGAATCAACAGATTCTGGAGAGGATGTGGAGAAATAAGAATGCTTTTACACTGTTGGTGGGAATGTAAATTAGTTCAACCATAGTGGAAGACAGTGTGGCAATTTCTCAAGGATCTAGCACCAGAAAGGCCATTTGACCCAGCAATCCCATTACTGGGTGTACACCTAAAGGATTAGAAATCATTCTACTATAAAGACACATACACATATATGTTTACTGTAGCACTATTTACAATAGCAAAGACTTGGAACCCACCGAACCACCCATCAATGATAGACTAGATAAAGAAAATGTGGCACACATACACCATGGAATACTATGCAGGCATAAGAAAGGATGAGCTCATGTCCTTTGCAGGGACATGAATGAAACTTGAAACAATCATTCTCAGCAAGCTAACACAAGAACAGAAAACCAAACAGTGCATGTTCTCACTCATAAGTGGGAGTTGAACTATGAGAACACATGGACACGGGGAGGGGAACATCGCACAAGGGGCCTGTTGGGGAGTGGGGGGCTAGGGGAGGGACAGCATTAGGAGAAATATCTAATAAAGATGGCAGATTAGTGGGTGCAGCAAACCCCAATGGCACTTGTAGTCCTATGTAACAAACCTGCACATTCTGCACATGTATCCCAGAACTTAAGTAAAATAATAACAATAAAACTTTCTTCAATGTTTATGCACGAAACTGGAAACATTGCACACATAAACAACATACAAGACCCTTTATATTCTGATCTTGGTACTTATCTCCAATCCAATCTTTGTAAATGTTCTCCACCTCCTTATGGATTGTTCCTATATTCTAGTCATTTAAAACATATACATGTCTTATATTTATTTTACTGTGCATCTGCACAGATTGTTCTTTCTGCCTAAAACTGCCTCAAAATTTTCTCCATCATCCAAAATGAAGCCCTATCTCCAATGTCAACTCACTTCTATTTTTTTTCTTTTTTTTATGGCACTTATTCTATTAAATTACAATTGATTATTTATCAGCGTACATTCCTCTTTCAAGTACAGGCACTTTTAATGAAGAAATCACATCTTACTCTTTTGTTATGTACCCCAATGACAAGGTGAGTGTTTTTCTGTAATGCAAGGCTGTGTATTGCAAAATTATGCAAACCACAACAATAACAGCAACAACCCTACTACTTATTTTTTTAGAGTATAGAATATATAACACACAAAACATAAAATATAACATGCAAAAAAAAAAAACACAATTTTTCAAATAAAAACAAGGCTTTAAATGTTTCAATTTAATACATTTCCATTTATTTTCATCTCTAACCTTAAATCAGGTCTGTAAGTTTTACTCCAAAATAACAATAATCAAATTGACCTTGAAGAAAGGACTGTTTTTATTGGTTATATTCATTGAAAAGGGCTTTACATATATCATCTCACTTAATTCTCATAATAACTCCATCTATTATTTTCTTTCCTACAAAAAACAATGTAGTCACTAAAGTAATCTGTTGAGCTCATATTTAAACGGCAGAGCAAACATGAAGGTCTCTGTGACTCAACAACTTGTTAGTGTCTAACACCGAATGCTTAACCCCAAGTGTGCAACTTCAGCAAACTTTAAGAAATCAATAAACACTAATTTAGAATGTTTCTAATTGTAGCTTCATTCTTCTGGTATGTATGCAACAATCTTGCATGATCTGCACATGAATCCCAGTATCTAAAGTACAATTAAAAAAATATCTTTTAAAAAAATTTTATACTTTTTATATTTTAAATGTTTGAATTTTATATGCTTTTATATTTCCACCTACATTTCAGTTGTTTTGCTGCTTGATAAGGATAAATAACTAAGCAATTGTGTGTTTAGAAAATTATGTATACATACACATACATCCACACATAAGAGACTTCACAGTAGCAAAACTAACTTTAAAATTGCAATATTATGCGTGCAACTATGTATTTGCTATTGTTGGTATAAAGGTACTAAAAAAAGAGAAATGGTAAAATATGTTTCTTTATATTTTTAAAGATTATATGTCTTAAATATTTCTAGAATTGCCAAATATTAGGTAAAGTACATCTATTTACTTATATATACATATATGTATATATTTTTATATATGTAGTATAAGTATTTGACCTAATATTTGGCAACCTTAGAAATTTTTTTGTGTGTATACACATATATATGTAAAATTTGTGTGTGTGTGCATACAACACATACAAATTTACAAGAAAAAAATTGTAAATTTCACACACAATTTTTCTTCCATAAATCTGACTTACCTGTTTAATTGGGGAAAAAGATAAATGTGTAACTAAGAAAAAAAAGAGGAAAAAAATAAAAGAAAGATATGAAAAGGTGAGCATAAAATGCCTGGAAGTTAATTTGCCTTGATGAAGTAAAAATCCTATTAGTTAGAGGAGTGTTAATTTTTGATTATAAGAAAATAGAAAAGTATATAAAATAGAAATACTATTTTATATAGAAAATAGTTTTTCTAAATAAAAATCATATTTCTAAATAGAAAATAGAGAAGTATATGAAGGTAAAATATTTAAAATAAAAAATACTATAAAATTTACATATAGTTTTAACACTCCTCTTACTGCAAGATAGAAAATTTTATGTAAAAAGGAAAATTTTGTTTGTTTTTTGGACTCAACATTGTTTCTCCTCATTTCAATAATGGAATCCAAGCTCATTTGAATGTTAGAATAACAAAAGCAAAACAGAGCCACAAAAACAACAGCAAAAACAAAAACAAAAACAGGTGTACAGTTAAAATCTGGTGGTCCAAAGGGAGCTTGGTTACCCATGGAATAGTATTTTATGTCACCAGTGCCAATCTGAGCAATTGGTAGGATACATGCAACTGTGACCAAGGTTTCAGAGTAGCTCAATCCAACTGTCAAGTGATCCTCATTCTACATATTAGACTATATGACTGCAGTGCAAATAATAAAATTTTTGTTTCGAGACCATACTTATTGTCCCCTAAAAGCCCTTCTCTCCTTCAAATGTAGCTGAATACCAGGCTTTTCAGACCTCAGTTTTTATTTTCTAGTGTCCCAGCAGGTAGAAATGGTCATGTGATTAACTTCTGGCCAATAGAGTATAAATTAAAAGTATGTGTACAACTTTTAGAAAAATTGTTAAAAAGAAGAAGCATGCCCATCCTCTTCTCTTTCTCTCTTCTTACTGGTTGCAATGTGGATATGGTAGCTGGAGGTGAAATAGCAACTCTGAACAGGAGAACATTATGGAAATGAGGACACCACTGCACAACAAGAGAGTAAATGAAGTTTGTGTCCTGAAACCGTGAAACACCATTCCAGTCCCGTAGCTCCTGTCTTATTTTAACAAGAGACAGAATGAAGTTTCTATTTTACCTAAGGCCCTATTACTTTGGGCTTTTTCTCACTTTTGGCTGATACTTAGCAATCAGCAAGAAACTTTATGATTTTATTTTTGCTTCAAGGTCTACCTGAATGAAGGAAAAATATATTTTAATATTGAATATTGAAGTAATTTAGTTCACATGAATATTATGTTTAGAAGTATAAATTATTAACATGTCTTAAGAACACATTAATAATAAACACATAAAATATTAAAGTCAACACTTACAATGTTACCCATCAAAATTAACAGGAAGATGAGTTCCAAATTAGTCTCATGAGATATATTAGGCTGAATAATTTACACATGGATTCATTCTATGTGTCCTGAATCCATCAAGTTTTCAAGACTGCTAGGCTCAGAGCTAGCCTAGAGTAGAAAATTCAGTGAAGAATTTCACTGGGTGAAGCCTCCTGGGTGACAGTCAGCAAACATTTTCATGAATATATTCCTAAGCTTCGTGGCTTTTCAATTTGACACACTTTCAATCCCTGGACAATTAAATGTTGCCTAAAACATGAGAATAAAAGCAAGAGTAGCAATTAATTTTGAATCCTGAAGAACTGATACTAGTCAAGTAAAGAAAGGAAACAGCAATACCTCTAGAAACTTAGGAGAGAATGTCTCAAGATACCATACACTATTTGCCAAATAGAGGGACGTTACACTTGATGAAATGCAGTCTTCTTACCAGACAGTCCTGCACATTGATTTAACCAGAAAGGAGATAAAGCAAATTAGACTAATTTTTGAAACAATTCCACTAACCTCTAGATTCGAGTAACTGTCCTAATTCAGGTAAGTTATCTTTAAAATTAAGGAAAATACGCTAGAAATAGAATGAGATAAGGTTACTTGTTTTGTATTAAACTCTTAAATAAGCCTAGTAAAAATAGTAAATTACAAAATTGTATTTAAACTCATTTATCTAATTTTGTTAGAATCATTATAATTTTATGATTACTATTTTAAGTGCAGAAGAAAGCTTCTTTGTAACAACATTGTGGAAAATGTACATTATAAAATCAATGAATGATAATGGAAACTTAAGTTCTATTATTCTTTAAAATCATTGTTTATAGGTAACATATTCCCAATTATCTCTTTTATTGCTGGGCACTTAATTAAATCACCAATTATCTTTTAAAAGCATTAGCACACTAATAATTTTTTAAATATGATAAATTTAATCTTAACCTATAGAATGTTTAGTTTGCAGAATATAAATTCACAGTAGGCTGATTTATTCTGTGATAAGATGCAATCTCCAAGTTTCAGTGGCTCAACACAACAAATGTATACCTTACTCTCTCTAAGTCTACTGTTTATTTAATCAACACTTGGACAATTGCCGTCCATATGTACACTCAGCCTCCCAAGCATCTTAGAACACTGAGTGTGATGGCATTTCCTTATCATTGCATATTTTCCACAATCATCGAAGCAGAGAATGTGTGATCAAGAGAGTAGAGCATCAGACATTAAATGTAACCACCTATAAGGGCACATGATTCATTAACAAGACAACTTTAGAGATAACATCAAGAAGGTAAGGCACGCAAATTCTGTGTGTCTGGAAGAAGGAGATCAAAAAATATTGTTAAATTGTACTAATGTCTGCCATACATGTCACATATAATAAATACAGAGAAATTACTTTGTCAGATGATCTGAAGGAAAAGACGGCAGATGGGATTATATTTATAGCTGGGTAGAGGCATGTGAATGATGTCATGGATAGTCCTGCTGGTATTATCCAATTAAAAAAAATCTCAGCAGATAACATTAGCAGATAACCCCACTGTTTTTGTTCCTTTCTTAGATCTAAATATAGCATTTCGTTGAGTGTTTACGTTGTATCCAAAATTCCTTTTCGTGCAAATAAAAAAAATCAATCAAATGTTGTTAGCCATAAAAGAATACAAGCCAACAGTGGGATGACAAATCTGAGAAATAAATTTCCACAGATGCTGGAAGTTTGAAATACTGAAAGATTCCAATAATGTCCTCTTATTGATATGACTCATGGTCCCCAATGGTTTGTGACCACTCCTGTAGGAACACTTTATTTCTTTATTTATTTTTGAGACAGGGTCTCACTTTGTCACCCAGATTTAGTGTACTTGAACTACAGGTGTGCATCACCACATCCAGCTAATTTTATTTGTATTTTTTCTAGCGACAGAATTTTACCATGTTGTCCATGTTGGTCTTTAATTCCTGAGTGCAAGCGACCCACCAGCCTCAGCCTCCCAAAGTGCTAGGATTACAAGCATGAGCCACTGTCCCCAGTCTTGTTGCAACTTTTACAACTACAATGTTGTTCCTAATGGTATTTACACGATGAACATTAATGTCTCTTAACTTTTTCCTCCTACAATTTTTACCCTCTAATGCCCTTATAATACACCTTTATTATTACAAGTAGCCAGACTCAGCCACACATTTAGTTACATTTTGTTTTGATAGCATAAGTAGATTTTGAAGATAAATGGAAATATGATAGTGCAATGACACTGTAAATTCATACAGATGCTGTGTAGGAAAGACATGCCTCACTAGCAGTGAGCATATAATTCAGGGTCACTGCTGAGGCTTGGGATGCACTTTCTCAATTATTTTGTGACTCACCTTACAATAGTCCTGAATCTAAATAATGAGGAAAAGTCTAATGTGGAAAGAAGTATAAAGTTGTAACTGGGGAAAAAAAAAAGACATTTAGCTATTTATGGAATGTCGGCCAACAATATTTTAACATTGTTTATGAGTGGAAAAATTATTTTGTTTCCTGTAGACACACGCAAAATACAACTTAACATTTTGAAGAACTGATTTTTGGCCTCTTGTGTCTCTTCCAAATATGCATAAACATTTGAAATTAAAAATGCATGCCAATTTCTATATATTTATACAAAAGCAAACACACTTGGAAGGCATATTAGTCCACACATCTTATTTTAGAGCTGTCATAATAAAGACACATGAACACGTAGTGACTTTTTCAAAATTACTTCATGATATAATGTAGATCAATTATTTAAACAATAAATGGGTATACAATTGGTAGGTAGAATAATATATCCAAATTTATATACAATAATTTACTTTTAGTCAATAATCTAATATGCACTTTAAGAAAGCATCTGGTTTGACTTTCAACCCATAATTTGAAACTTAGGGAAAAATTACAGTTTAATATTTTGTTATATAATTTCTGTTTGGGAAACAAGTTAATCTATAATCCCAAATCTCTCCAACTGCTGGAGATTTAAGATATTCTAACAAAATAATTCATAAGGAATCCACCCCAGCCATCTAACCATTGGTTGTCAAAGTTTCTGCCAAGGTTCCTAAGGCGTGAAATTATACTTATGTTAATTAGTGAAGGAGGCAGCCTAAAGTCTTTGGTGATTTGCCATTTGTTTATACACTTCACTTCTGTGATGTCTTTTGTTACTATCCTTCAGGCCCCTACGCAACATCCAACCCAACTATCTCCAGTTTGAACTTGAAGATATTTGGGGGAGTTACATGGGTCAGTGTTTATTATCCCAAACCCCCAATTGGTTCGTGTATTAATAGCTGCCATCTCATTCAGTGTGCTTCAAAACCTACAGGCTTTTTTTTTCCCTCTGGGGCATAACAATATTTCTCTAGTTGTGACAAGAAGACCCTCATTACTTCTAGCCACTTTAGACGTGAAAAAAAAAGGCACACTTGACAGCTGTCAACTGGTACCCAGTCTGGTACTAACAAATAGGCTGTGATGTTCCCTTCTTAACAACAATAACTCCAGGAACTGCCATCAGTCAATGTCACTCTTTAAATATGTTGAAGAAGAACAATCAAAAAATTATTTTGTAATCATGTCTGAGCTCATACAAAATGAAGAAACATATGCAATCTATAAAAATGACCAAATATACATCACTCTTGGCCATCCTGAGTGAATGATGTTTCTTTATCTATTATATTAGCCCTATTTTTTTTGCATGTCTCCTACATAAAAATTATCGTGGTACTCAGTAATAGAATTACCTAGATTTTCTAACACCGTCCTCTCCAAAGGAAACTCCAGCTTCTTGGAACCTTACCTGAATCACCCAGCACAAACCCAAGTCCTATTATATTTCTCCTAACACTGTCTTATTGAAATGGATCATGGTTCCTGTGATATGTGAACACCTTTGCTGCAACTGATTGAACTACAGGTATGTTCCTAGTGATCTTTACTTAGTAGACATTATTACCTCTCAGCTTTTTCCACCTCTTTGTCTGCCCTCTAATTCTCTAAAGGTCTAATTCCTAGACCTTTACTATCAGAAACAATCAAATTCAAACACACATCCTAAAATAACTAAAGCACACAAACAACAAAAATGACCTAGTACTCCTTTCCCCACTGGGATGAGGAAATCAATATTAACATCTCATTTTTTTTTCTGGAAGCTAAGCTGGAGAATAAACATTTAAATTTATATAGCAAAAACAAACACCTGCTCACCTGGTCCAGTGGCCTGTCACTCACCCTTCCTTTTAGGACACCATAGTGGAACCAGATCCTTTCTACCCCATACACAGGCGGATCTTCAGGTATCTGGAGGATCTGCTCACCCATATTGTTAAGCCCTGAGTGCCCCACTCTTCCTAGACAGAGATCATAGTGCAATGGGACTCCTTGGCTCCACAGCCAGTATGTCTCATGGCATTTGGAGCACCTGCTTGCTAGCCCAACACCTTAATCTGCCCTAGTCTTTTGGTGCATAGATTGTGATACAGCTGACTCTTCTGTATTCCATGTCCTGGCATCTGGATAACCCATTCTCCTGAATTAGGAGTTCAGGCCATGCTCCTCATCCTGCAGAGACCCTGAGGCCAAAGAGTTTTACAGGTGCATGCATAGGCACACCTCTGGGCACCTGATGGCTGCCCACTTACTTTTTGCTCAATGGTGGTTCTTGTGCCTGCAACTGGGGGAATTGTAGGTAGGTCTGCTTACTCTGGCTTTGGCCATCTTGCCCGCTCCTTGATCAGAGCTGAACAGGGAGCTCAGACCTCTGTGCACCCCACAGATCAGCACATTGTCTGAGCAGTAAAAAGCTTTTCCTAGTTAACAAGAATTAAGGATATACCCACTCTGGTTAACCATAGCTGGTTCTTATTCATAAACATCATCTACTGGCTTGTATACCAAACTGCACAGCCCAATATGAAACTTGCTGACAGAAGGGCATAGGACAATAGAAGCAAAGCCAAGAGACCCTACCCAACATTCTCTATTCTCTAAAGTCACATCCCATAGGGAAGGGTAGAAAGTGAATGGGAAAGCAGAAAAAAAAATAACACTGGGAAAGAAAGAAACACGAACAATTCCACAATCACAAAAATAATTTTAAAATTAGAACTGCCAGCCTCTCCAGAAAATAAGGAACTAGTGTAAGAATTCTGGCACTGTGAACAATTTGAATAAATTTTTCGAAAGGATTACACTAGCTCTCCAGCAATAATCTTTAACCAAAACGAGTACTCAGAAATGAGAGATAAAACATTCCAATTACAGCTATTTGGAAGATTGAGGCAGGCAGACAGGTTGTGTCCAGGAGTTCCATACCAACCTTGGCAACATGGCAAAACCTCATCTTTGCTAAAAATGCAAAAATATTCCTGGTTATAATAATGTGTACATGAAGTGCCAGCTACTCAGGAAGCTGAGGTGGGAGAATCACCTGAACCCAGGAGGTCAAGGCTACAGTGAACTCGGACTATATCACAACACTGCAGCAACCAGAGAGAGACCATGTCTGAAAAGAAAAACAAAGAAACAATAGGAATTCAAAGCATGGATTGCAAGGAATCTCAATGAGACCCAAGACAAAACTGAACATCAATACATAAAAACTTCTAAACACTCCAGGAAATAAAGGAGTAGATAAACATTTGAGAAAGGAATCAATCAGAGATTCTGGACTTGAAATACTCAGTTAAGAAATTTTAATATATAATTTAATGCTTTACCAATAAGCTAGATGAAGCAGAAGAAAAAAATTCAGCATTTGATAACCAGTCTTTAGAACTAATTCAGTCTCACAAAAATAAAAAAAAATAATAATTTTAAAGAAAGAACAAAGTCTACCAGGAATATGAGATTATGCAAACTGATCAGACCTATGAATTATTACCATTACTGGACAAAAGAAGAAAAAGAAAACAACCTGGAAAATTTATTTGAGGAAATAACTTAAGAAAAGTACTCTAATCTTGCAAGAGAGGTATACATCCAGATGCAAGAAATCCGGAGAACAACCTACAAGATACTATACAAAATGAACAGTATCATGGCATTTAGTGACTAGAATGTCTAAGGTCAAGGCTAAAGAAAAAATTGTACAGGCAGCTAGAAAAAATATCAGATCATGTACGAAGGGAAACCCATCAGGTTAACAGTGGACTTCTCTGCATAAATCTTAACAAACCAAGAGAGACTGGGAGCCTATTTTCAGCATTTTTAAAGAAAATAAATTCCGTTAAAGTACTTTTTATCCCAACAAGCAATGTTTCAGAAGCAAAGGAGAAGTAAAATATTTTCCAGACAAGCAAGCACTAAGGAATTTTATTTTAACAACTGAACCAATCTTACAAGAGATTCTTAAGGGGGTTCTAAACAGAGAAATGAAAAAATAATACCTGCTAACACAAAAACACACTTAATTACATGGCCACCACACAAAAGAAACTACAAAATAATCACACAATAGAAATTACAAAGTGACCAGCTTCAAAACTTCATGGTAGGATCAAAACCTCGCACATTGATATTAACCCTAAATGTAAATGACCTAACTGTCTCACTTAAAAGACCCACAGTACCAAGTTGGATGAAAAAGCAAGACCTGCCCAAAGTTATTTACAGAATCAATGCTATCCCCATCAAGCTACCATTGAATTTCTTCACAGAACTGGAAAAAGCCACCATGAACTTCATATGGAACCAAAAGAGAGCCCGCATAGCCAAGTCAATTCTAAGCAAAAAGAACACAGCTGGAGGCATCAAACTACCAGACTTCAAACTATACTACAAGGCTACAGTAATCAAAACAGCATGGTACTGGTACCAAAACAGAGATATAGACCAATGGAACAGAACAGAGGCATCAGAGGCAACACAACATATCTACAACCATATAATCTTTGATAAACCAAACAAAAACAAGCAAAGGGGAAAGGATTCCCTGTTTAATAAATAGTGTTGGGAAAACTGGTTAGCCATGTGCAGAAAGCAGAAACTGGACCCCTTCTTGACACCTTACACTAAAATTAACTCCAGATGGATTAAAGACTTAAACATAAGACCTGGCACCGTTAAAAACCCTAGAAGAAAATCTAGGCAAAACCATTCAGGACATAGGAGTAGGCAAGGACTTCATGACCAAAACGCCAAAAGCATTGGCAACAAAAGCCAAAATAGACAAATGGGACCTAATCAAACCCCACAGCTTTTGCATGGCAAAACAGTCACTAGAGTGAATCGGCAACCAACAGAATGGGAAAAAATCTTTGCAGTTTACCCATCTGACAAAGGGCTGATATCCAGAATTTACAAAGAACTCAAACAGATTTACAGGAAAAAAACAAACAAGTCCATTCAAAAATGGGCAAAGGATATGAACAGACACTTTACAAAAGAAGACATCCATGAGGCCAACAAACACATGAAAAAATGCTCATCATCACTGGTCATTAGAGAGACGCAAATCAAAACCACATTGAGATACCATCTCATGCCAGTTAGAATGGTGATCATTAAAAAATCTGGAGACAACAGATGCTGGAGAGGATGTGGAGAAATAGGAACACTCTTACACTGTTGGTGGGAGTGTAAATTAGTTCAACCATTGTGGAAGACAGTGTTATTTCTCAATAACAATTGTTCTACCATAAGGACACATGCACATGAATGTTCACTGCAGCACTGTTTACAATAGCAAAGACCTGGAACCAACCCAAATGCCCATCGATGATAGACTGGACTGGGAAAATGTGGCACATATACACCATGGAATATTATGCAGCAATAAAAAATGATGAGTTTTTGTCCTTTGTAAGGACATAGATGAATCTGGAGAACATCATTCTCAGCAAACTGACACAAGAACAGAAAAGGAAATACCACATATTCTCACTCATATGCGGGTGAGAAAAATAAAAACACATGGACATAGGGAGGGGGGTACTACACACTGGGATCTATTGGAGGAATAGGGGAGGGACAGCCGGGGGGGGAGTGGGGGAGGGATAGCCTGGGGAGAAATACCAAATGTGGGTGAAGGGGAGGAAGGCAGCAAAACACACTGCCATGTGTGTACCTATGCAACTATCTTACATGTTCTGCACATGTACCCCAAAACCTAAATGCAATAAAAATTAAAAAAAAAGAAAAAGAAAAAGAAAAAGCAAGACCTACCCTCTGCTATCTTCACAAAACCCATTTCACATGTAACACCACTTATAGGTTAAAAGTTAAGGGTTGCAGAAAGACCCATTATGCAAATAGAAAACAAACAAACAAAAAACCCCCACAAGATCACTATTATTATATCAGTTAAAACATACCTTAAACCAAAAAGTGTAAAAAAGGATAAAGAAAGTTATTATGTAATGATAAATGGTTCCATTTAACCAGAAGACTTAACTGTGCTAAATATATATACACCCAAAACTGGAGCATCTCAATTCGTAAAACAGGTACATCTATACCTATAAAAGACCCAGACAGCAGCACAGTAATAGTGGGGGACTTCAACACCCACTAAAAGTGTTAGACAGATTATTGAGGCAGAAAACTCACAAGATATTCTGATCTTCATTTAGATACTTCAATTAGACCTGATAGATATCAAAAAAAATGCTGTACCAGTCAATCACAGAATATACAGTCTCCTCATCTGTACAGAGAACGTACTACAAGATCAACCACATTCTCAGCTATAAAGCAAGTCTCAATAATTCAAATAAATTGAAATTAAATCTACCATATGCTCAGACACAGTGGAATAAATGTAGAAATGAATAAAAAGAAGATCTCACAAATCCACACAATTACATGGAAAGTAAATCAGTTGCTCCTGAAGGTCTTTTGGATAAACAACAAAATCAAGATAGAAATAAAGAAAATATTTGAAATAAGTGAAAACAGATATATAACCTAACAAAATCTCTGTGACACAACAAAGGCAGCATTAAAGGAAAGTTTATAGCACTAGTAGCCTACCTCAAAAAGTTAGAAAGATCTCAAGTTCACTACGTAACATTATACCTTGAGGAACTAGAAAAACAAGGACAAACTAACCACAAAGCCAGCAGAAGAAAAGTTACTAAAATCAGAGCAGAACTGAATGATATTAAGACCCCAAAATCCATACAAACAATCAACAAAATCCCAAGTTGATCCTTTCAAAGGATGAAAAAGATCAACTAGACATTATCCTTGAGATGCAAGGCTGGTTTAACATACATAAATCAATAAATGTGATTCACCACATAAACAGAATAAAAGGGAAAAACCATATGATCTACTCAATAGACACAGAAAAGGCTTTCTATGAAATTCAATATGGCTTTATGGTAAAAGCCCTTGACATACTAGGCATCGAATGAATATACATCAAATAAATGAGAGCCATCAATGACAAACCCATAGCTAACATTGTATTGAATGGGCAAAAGCTGGAAGTATTCTACTTGAGAACTGGAACAAGACAAAGATG
The DNA here is from genome assembly GCA_031835075.1 of Saguinus oedipus. Lineage (NCBI taxonomy): Eukaryota > Metazoa > Chordata > Mammalia > Primates > Cebidae > Saguinus > Saguinus oedipus. Next base: position 142,299,700 of record CM063171.1, on the reverse strand, counting down.
CACACTGTCACCATTCCTATTAAACATATTACTGGAAATCATAGACAGAGGAATCAGGCAAGAGAAGGAAATACAAAGCATCCAAATAGGAAAATAAGTCAAATCATCTCTCTTCGCTAACAATAAAAATCTAGAAAACCCTAAAGAATATGTGAAGCAGTTCCTAGAGCTGATAAACAACTTAAGTAAAATTTTAGGATACAAAATAAATGTGCAAAAATTAGTAGTATTTCTACACATCAATAATGTTCAAGCTGAGAGCCAAATCAATAATGCCATCGCAGGAACAAAAGCCACAAAAATAATATAACACATAAGAATGCATCTATTACTGAAAAAGTAAAAGATTTCTATAAGGAGAATTTCAAAACACTGATGAAAGTAATCATAGATGACACAAACGAAAGGACAAACATTCCTTGCTCATGTATTTAAAAAATAAATATTGTGAAAATGGCCATAATGCCAAAGCAATCTCCAGATTTAACTATTTCTATGTCATTTTCCACAGAATGAAAAACAAAGTATTATAAAATGGATACAAAACCAAAAATGAGCTTGAATAGCCAAAGTAATCCTAAGCAGAAAGAACAAAGGCAGACTTCAAATGATACTATAAGGCTCCGGCCATCAAAACAGTATGATACTTGTACAAAAACAGACACGTAGACTAGTGAAACATAATAAAAACCTAGAAATAAAGCCACATATCTACAGCCATCTGATTCTTGACAAACATTGAATATTCATGGACAGCAATATGACAACATGAGAAACTGGGAAGTGCTATACAGGAGAGAGAGGGGTGAAAGTGTTCAAAAATAAACCTTTGGGCAAAATGCTCACTACCTGTGTGATAGAATCAATTGTAACCTAAATCTCAGCATCACACAATATACCTACCCACATAACAAATCTGCACATGTACCTCCTGAATCCAAATGTTGAAATCATTTTTTAAAAGAAAAAATGTCAAATGACAAATTAATAAATAAATAAACATATATACAAAAATATCCAAAATTTAAATTCTGCTATATGCGTACACATCCATTTTATTTATATGTGTTTGTGTGCTTTATACATATCTACTAAAATCCACTGTCCATTATAGATTACTGCAACAATTAGAAATTCATTCTTTCTTTTGAACATTTAAAAATTATTTGAATAGCTGGGCATGGTGGTGCACAGCTATAGCATTAGCTACTTTGGAGGCTGAGGCAGGAGAATCCCTTGAACCCAGGAGGCAGAGGTTGAAGTGAGCTAAGATTTCTGTCCAGCCTGGGTGACAGAGTGAGACCCTATCTCAAAATAATAATAGTAATAAAAAACTCTCTGAGTCCATAAAGTACTTAGGAGTCACTTACTTCAAAATGTAGTATTTAATGGTATCAATATTTCAACTAAAAGCCATTAGACTTACTCATTCTTTCACTTGAAATGACTCCTTAAATAATTATTGCTGCTTATGAATTGTCTAAAAATGCATATTACTTTAGACTGAAGTTTATTGGATATATTTTAGTAAAAAAATTTTGCTTTCAAAATATTTTCTAATTTAGAAATGAATCATCATTCTATTCTTTATTTTTAATTTACTTTATATGATAACTAATAATGTTAAACATCAATTTATGTTTTTATTTGCAATCTGTAGACCTTCATTGCAGAAATTTGTCTTCATGTCTTTTGCCTCAGTTCTCAGTGAATTTTGCTTTTTTAATCAAGTTTTAAGAATACTTTATGCTAGTTCTCTGTCAAATACGGGGATTGCAAATATGCTTTTTCTCCATCCCTATTTTGTCTATTTATCCTTTGTTGAGCTTTTCACAGAGGAAATATTGTTGATTGTGTTAAAATTCAACTTATTATATTTTTAGTTTTATAGATCATGATATTTTTGTGTGTTCAAGTCTAGGAATTCTAGCTCTAAGACCTGCAACAGTTTATTCTCTTTATTTTCCTAAAAGTTTTGTAATTTTACATCATACATTTAAGCCCATTATCCATTTTTAATTAGTTTTTGTATACTCTAAGGGATAGATAATTTTGGGTGGTGGGGGAAGTATAACCACTGTTGTTGAAAAGGCTGTCTTTCAACAATTGCATTTGGAAAAGACTGTCTTCCACAGTTGCTTTGGTAACATTGTCGAAAATTAGTCAGTCATATTTATGTGGGTTTGTGTCTTTTTTCATATTATTATTCTGCTCCATTATTCTAGCTATTTATTCTCTGCCAAAACATACAATCTTGATTAGTCTACATGCATAGTAAGTCTTGAAAACAGGTAGAATGTTATTCTAACAATTATTTAGAGAGGGAAAGTGTGTTGAATTTTCCAGTTAAAATATGATAAAATGTATTGTTTTAAAGCTGTTTATAATATACTCTTATTATATTTTTCAGATATTCAAAAGGTCTACTTTGATACCCCTGTTTTCATCATTCGCATCCAAAGTTTTTGATCTCTTCTTTGTTAATCTTTCTTAGGTTTCCAACCTTATAATCCTTTTATTTCTTCAATATATTCTTTTGTATCACTGCTTTTATTTTATCCATATCTGATCTTAAATTCATTATGACTTCCTCCTACTCTCTTTGGTTTTAACTAGCTATTTTATTTTATTTTTTCATTTATTTTTTCTGATAAAACCTTACATCACTCATTTTAAGCCCATTCTGTAGTAGCCTTTATAATAGCCCCCAAGATATCAACATTCTGCTGTCTGGACCCAGTTAATATGTCACCTTATATGGCAAAAGGAGCTTTGTAGTTGTGATAAAGTTACAGGTTTTAAGAATCAGCAGCCAAAAGCAACCTTCCTTCACATAGATAAAATAAGTGAGCCCAGTCAAAACGGTCTTGTGTGGCATATTCATATATCCACAGATCTTCTTTGGTCATTTTAACTTTCTATTCAGATTTGGAAGTGCTTATTTTATAACTGTGTTCAAGAGAAGCAACCACAGGAGAATAACTTAGAGCCTTTCATCTCTATCATCACAGCATTTCGTGTGGACCCTGAACCTTCTATTCACCTGCCCGCTCACCTTCTCTTTCAGCTGACATTTCCCTGTCCTTCTAACTAAGCGAATCTAGTTCTACCCCACATCCCAGTCTGTCTAAACCATCTTCACATTCCATGTTGTAATGTAAATTCTGTACTTACTGGCATATTTTTCATTTAGTAGGAATTTTGTTACTTATTATAATTAATACTTATTTTGTTAGTTGTTATTTTGATTGTTTACAATTTTATTAGTGTTTTGATTAGGACTCACAGATTTAAGGACTCCCTTAGCCTTCCACAGACTTTTCCCAAAAATATTTATATCATGTTAGAGCAGAAACTCCTTTATCTCTAAGATTATAATGAGTCTGGTTAAAAAATTCAGAACATTTGACTATCTGACAGAATGACAAATATGCCATTGACTTTTAAAAAACCTTAACTCATTTTAAAGACATATATATATATATATATATATATATATATACACACACACACACACACACACACATATATATATATCTTTGTAAATATATTTTTGTTTTATAACATATAAAATATATATTTTGTACATTTATATCATATAAATATTTATATAATTTAAAAATTTTATACAATAAAAGTATTTACATATTATATAAATATTTAGATATATATCAAATATATGTATTGCATTTATTATATATATGCCTTTAAAATGAGTTAAGGTTTTTTTTTTATTACACTTTAAGTTCTGGGGTACATGTGAAGGTCTTGCAGGATTGTTACACAGGTATACCCATGCCATGGTGATTTGCTTCCTCCATCCCCCCGACACCTACATTACATATTTCTCCTAATGTTATTTCTCCTCAACCTCAATACCCCCTGCTATCCTTCCCCTAGCCCCCCCAACCCCCAATAAGCCCAGGTGTGTGATGTTTCCCTCCCTGTGCCCGTGTTTTCTCATTGTTCAATAACCACTTATGAGTGAGAACCTGTGGTGTTTAGTTTTCTGTTGTGTCAGTTTCTTAAAAATGATGGTTTCCAGCTTCGTACATGTCCCCGTAGAGGACATTAACTCATTCTTTTTTATGGCTGCATAGTATTCCACGTTGGATATGTGCCACATTTTCTTTATCCAGTCACTGATCACTGATGGGCATATGGTTTGGTTCCAAGTCTTTGCTATTTTGTAAACAGTGCCTCAATGAACATACATGTGCATGTGTCTTTAAAATAGAACTGTTTATAATCCTTTGCATATATACCCAGTAGTGGGATTGCTGGGTTAAAAGGTATTTCTATTTCTAGATCCTTCAGGAATTGCCACACTGTCTTCCACAATGGCTGAACTAATTTACACTTCCACCAACAGTGTAAAAGTGTTCTTATTTCTCCACCTCCTCTCCAGCATCTGTTGTCTCCAGACTTTTTTCTTTTCTTTTTTTAAATTGTACTTTAAGCTCTGGGGTAAACGTGCACATCCTGCAGGGTTGTTGCATAGGCACACACATGCCATGGTTCTTTGCAGTGGGAGACATTCCCCCAGTTGCCTACATCTAGCATTTCTCAAAGTGTTTTCCCTCCCTAGCCTCCCTGAACCCCACTGTCCCTCCCCTAGCCCCAGCCTACCCCAGTGTGTGATGTTCCCCTCCCTATGCAAACGTGTTCTCATTGTTCAACAGCTGCCTATGAGTGAGAACATGCCTTGTTTGGTTTTCTGATCGTGTGTCACTTTACTGAGAATGATGGTTTCCAGAATCATCCATGTCCCTACAAAGGACAGCAACTTATCATTTTTTATGACTGCGTAGTATTCCATGATGTATATGTGCCACATTTTCTTAGTCTAGTCTATCATTGAAGGGCATTTGGGTTGTTTCCAGGTCTTTGCTGTTGTAATCAGGGTCACAATGAACATACCTGTGCATGTGTCTTCAGATTGTTTAATGATTGCCATTCTAACTGGCATGAGATGATATCTCAATGTGGTTTTGATTTGCAATTCTCTAATAAGCAGTGATGATAAGCATTTTTTCATAAGTTTGTTAGCTGCATAAACGTCTTCTTTAGAAAAGTGTATGTTCGTATCCTGTGCCCACTTTTTGATGGGGTTGTTTTTTTCTTGTAAATTTGTTTTAGTTATTTGTAGATTCTGAATATTAGCCCTATGTCAGATGGGTAGTTTGCAAATTTTTTTTCCCATTCTGTTGGTTGCCAGTTCACTCTAATGATTGTTTATTTTGCTGTGGAGAAGCTCTTAAGTTTAATAAGGTCTCATTTGTCTACTTGGCTTTTGTTGCCATTGCTTTGGGTGTTTTAATCATGAAGCCCGTGTCTATGCCTGTGTCCTAAAAGGTATTGCCTATGTTTTCTTCTAGGGATTTTATGGTGTTAGATATTATGTTTAAATCTTTAATCCATCTGGACTTAGTTTTGTATAAGGTGTAAGGAAGGGGTCCAGTTTCAGCTTTCTGCACATGACTAGCCGGTTTTCCTGACACCATTTATTAAATAGGGAATCCTTTCCCCATTGATTTGTCAGATTTGTTAAAGATCAGATGATTGTAGACATGTGGTGTTACTTCCGAGGCCTCTGTTCTGTGCCATTGGTCCATATCTCTGTTTTGGTACCAGTACCATGCTGTTTTGATTACTGCAGGCTTGTAATAGCATGATGCCTCCAGCTTTGTTCTTTTGCTTGGGATTGTCTTGGCCGTGTGGGCTCTTTTTTTAGTTTCAAATGAAGTTGAAAGTGATTTTTCCCAGTTCTTTGAAGAAGGTCAATGGTAGCTTGATGGGGATAGCGCTGAATCTATAAATTACATTGGGCAGTACGGCCATTTTTACAATAATGATTCTTCCTAACCATGAGCATGTAATGTTTTTCCATCTGTTTGTGTCCTCTCTTCTTTCCTTGAGTAATGGTTTGCAGTTCTCATTGAAGAGGTTCATCACATCCCTTGTTAGTTCTATTCCTAGATATTTTTTTCTCTTTGTAGCAATTGTAAATGGGAGTTCACTCGTGATGTGGCTTTCTGTTTTCTGTTATTGGTATATAGGAATGCTTGTGATTTTTGCATATTGATTTTGTATCGTGAGACTTTGCTGCAGTTGCTTCTCAGTTTAAGAAGATTTGGGGCTGAGATGATAGGGTCTTCTAAATATGCAATCATGTCATCTGCAAATAGAAACAGTTTGACTTCCTTCTTTCCTAATTGAATACCCTTTATTTCTTTCTCTTGCCTGATTGCTCTGGCTAGAACTTCTAATACTCTGTTGAATAGGAGTGGTGAGAGAGGGCATCCTTGTCTAGTGCCAGATTTCAAAAGGAATGCTTCCAGTTTTTGTCTGTTCAGTATCATATTGGCTGGGCTTTTGTTGTTGATAGCTTTTATTATTTTGAGATATGTTCCATTGATACCTAGTTCATTGAGAGTTCTTAGCATAAAGGGCTGTGGAATTTTGTCGAAGGCCTTGTCTTCATCTATTGAGATAATCATGTGATTTTTGTCTTTGGTTCTGTTTATGTGATGGATTAAGTTTACAGATTTGTGTATGTTGAACCAGCCTTGCATCCCCTGCATGAAGGCTACTTGATTGTGATGGATAAGTTTTTTGATGTACCATTGCATTTGGTTTACCAGTACTTTATTGAATATTTTTGCATCAATGTTCATCATGTACACTGGCCTGAAATTTTCATTTTTAGTTGTGTCTCTGCCAGGTTTTGGTATCAGGCTGATGTTGGTCTTATAACATGAGTTAGGGAAGATTCCCACTTTTTGTATTGTCTAGAAAGGTTTCAGAAGGAATGGTAACAGCTTCTCTTTGTACATCTCATCGAATTTGGCTGTGAATTCATCTGGACCTGGACTTTTTTTGGTTGGTTGGCTATTAATGCTGCTTCAACTTCAGATCTTGTTATTGGGCTATTCAGTGATTCAAATTCTTCCTAGTTTAGCCTTGGAAGGGTGTAATTGTCCAGGAAAGTATCCATTTCTTCTAGATTTACTGGTTTATATGCATAGAGTTGTTTGTAGTAATCTCTGGTGGTTGTAGTAATCTCTGATGGTAGTTTGTGTTTCTGTGGAATTGGTGGTGATATCCCCTTTATCATTTTAATTGCATCTATTCAATTCTTCTCTCCTTTCTTTTTCATTAATCTGGATATTTCATTGATCTTGAAAAAAACCAGCTTTTGAATTTATTGATTTTTGAAGGGTTTTTTGTGTCTCTATCTCCTTCAGTTCTCTGATCTTAGTTATTTCTTGTCTTCTGCCAGCTTTTGAATATGTTTTATCTTGCTCCTCTAGTTATTTTAATTGTGATGATAGGGTGTTGATTTTAGATCTTTTCTCACTTCTCATGTGGGCATTTAGTGCTATAAATTTCCTTCTATCCTGCTTTAAATGTATTTCAGATATTCTGATACATTGTGTCTTCATTCTCATTGGTTTTGAAAAACATCTTTATGTTTCCCTTCGTTTCATTATTTATCCAGTAGACATACAGGAACAGGTTGTTCAGTTTCCAAAGTGTAGTTGTACAATTTTGAATTAGTTTCTTAATCATCAGTTCTAATTTGATTGAACTGTGGTCTGAGAGACTGGTTGTTAGGATTTTCATTCTTTTGCATTTGCTATGGAGTGATTTACTTCAAATTATGTCATCAATTTTAGACTAAGTGCAATGTGATGATGAAGAATATGGATTTGGGATGGAGAGTTCTGTAGATGTCTATTAGGTCTGCTTGGTACAGATCTGAGTTCAAGTCCTGGATATCCTTGTTAATTTTCTGTCTTGTTGATCTGTCTAATATTGACAGAGAAGTTTTAAAGTCTCCCATCATTATTGCATGGGAGTCTAAGTCTCTTCGTAGCTTGTCAAGAACTTGCTTTATGTATCTGAGTGCTACTGTGTTAGGTGCATATATATTTAGGACAGTTAGCACTTCTTGTTGCATTGATCCCTTTACCATTCTGTTATAATCTTCTTTGTCTCTTTTAATCTTTGTTGATTTAAAGTCTGTTTTATCAGAGACTAGTATTGCAACCCCTGCTTTTTTTTTTTTTTTTTTTTTTTGCTCTCCATTTGCTTGGTAGATCTTCCTCTATCCCTTTATTTTGAGTCTATGTGTGTCTTTGCATGTGAGATGGAGCTCCTGAATACAGTACAGCAATGGTTCTTGACTTTTTATCCAATTTGCCAGTCTATGTCTTTTAATTGGGGCATTTATCCTATTCACATTTATAGTTAATATTATTATGTGTGAATTTGATCCTGCCATTTTGTTACTGGCTGGTTGTTTTGGCATTAGTTGACATAGTTTCTTCAGTGTTGGTGGTCTTTACCATTTGGTACATTTTTGGCAGAGGCTGGTACTGGTTGTTCCTTTCTATGTTTAGTGCCTCTTTCAGGAGCTCTTGTAAAGCAGGCCTGGTGGTGATGAAATCTCTGAGCACTTGCTTGTTTGTAAAGGATTTTATTTTTCCTTCACTTATGAAGTTCATTTTGGCTGGATATGAAATTCTGAGTTGACTGTTCTGTTCTTTAACGATGTTGAATATTGGCCCCCCACTCTCTTGTAGCTTATAGGGTTTCTGCTGTGAGGTCCACTGTGAGTTTGATGGGCTTCCCTTTGTGGGTAACCCGACCTTTGTCTCCAGCTGCCCTTAGCATTTTTCACTTCATTTAAACACTGGTGAATCTGATTATTATGTCCCTTGGGGTTGCTCTTCCTGAGGAATATCTTTGTGGTGTTCTCTGTATATCCTGGATTTAAACATTGGCCTGCCTTGCTAGGTTGGAGAAGTTCTTCTGAATAATATCCTGAAGAGTGTTTTCCAGCTTGAATTCATTCTCCCTGTCACATTCAGATACACCAATAAAACTTAGATTTGGTCTTTTCACATAATCCCATATTTCTTGGAGGCTTTGTTCATTTGTTTTCACTCTTTTTTCTCTAATTTTGCCTTCTTGTTTTATTTTATTCAGTTGATCTTCAATGTCTGATATGCTTTCTTCTATTTGGTCAATTCGGCTATTGAAACTTGTGTATGCTTCGTGAAATTCTCATGCTGTGTTTTTCAGCTCCATCAAGTCATTTATGTTCTTCTCTAAACTGGTTATTCTAGTTAGCATTTAGTCTAACCTTTTTTCAAGGTTCTTAGTTTCTTTGCATTGGGTTACAACATGTTCCTTTAGCTCAGAGAAGTTTGTTACTTGTTACCCACCTTCTGAAGCCTCCTTCTGTCAATTTGTCAAACTCATTCTCCATCTAATGTTGCTCCCTTGCTGGTTAGGAGTTGTGATCCCTTGGAGGAGAGGCATTCCGGATTTTGGTGATTTCATCCTTTTTGCACTGGTTTCTTCCTATCTTTGTGGCTTTATCTACCTTCAGTCTACGAAGTTGGTGACTTTCAGATGGGGTCTCTGGCTGAACATCTTTTCTGGTGATGGTGAAGCTATTCTTTCTGTTTTTCAGTTTTTCTTCTAACAGGCCTCTCTACTGTAGGGCTGATGGAGGTCCACTCCAGACCCTGCTTGCCTGGAAATCACTTGTAGGGGCTGCAGAACAGCAAGGATTGCTGCCTGTTCCTTCCTCTGGTAACTTCTTCCTCGAACACTGCCCGCCAGATGACAGCCAGAGCTCTCCTGTATGAGGTGTCTTTCAGGATATACAGGGGTCAGGGGGCCACTTGAGGAGGCAGTCTACCCCTTATCAAAGCTCAAGTGCTATGTCTGGGAGCTCTGTTCCTCCCTTTAGAGCTGCTGGGCAGGGATGTTTAAGTCTGCTGCAGTGGGACTCACAACTGCCCCTTTTCCCAGGTGCTCTGTCCCATGAAGGTGTGGCTTTATGTATAGGTCCCTGATGGGATGCTGCCTTTTTTTCAGAGATGCCCTACCCAGCAAGGAGGGAGTCTAGTAACAGTCTGCCTGCAGAGGCATTACTGAACTGCTGCAGGCTCTGCCAAGCTGCTGTGTAAACGTCCTTGCAATTTTGTTTACATAGGTAAGGTTAAAGTTGACTTGGTAATGGTAGACTGCCTCATTAATGGCAGACGTCCTTCACCCACCATGCTCAACTGTCCTGTGTTGAGCTCAAACTGCTGTACTGGCTGCAAAAATCTCAAGCCAATGGCTTTCAGTTTGCTGGTCTTTGTTGGGGTGTACCCACCGAGGACGATCACTTGGTTCCCTGACTTCAGCCCCATTTTTTTCAGGGAAATGGGAAACTGTGTCTCACAGGCATTCCAAGTGCCAGCTAAACTTGCTGCCCAGATTATTGCTGGAAACCTGGGATGCTTGTCAGCCCAGTGGGAATCTCCTGGTCTATGAGCTTTAAATACTGTAGGAGAAGAGCAGTATCTGAACTGGAGTGCCTGAGCAGCCAGAAAAGTCCCCGATGACCTCCATTGGGCAGGAGGGGGGACCCCTCTGGCCTGTTGCACTTCCCAGGTGATACAGGGCCCCACCCTGCCTCAGTTTACCCTTTTTGGGCTACACTCACTGTCCAACCAGTCCCATTGGGATGAACCTAGTACCTTGATTGGAAATGCAGGGATAACTCGCCTTCTGTGTCACTCTCACTGTGAACTGTCCTCTGGAGCTGTTCCTATTCGGCCATCCTGGTGGAAGTCCCAAATTAAGCTATTTTTAAAGTCAATGGCATATTTGTCATGTGGATAGTCATATTAGTTATATACTATTATTTATAGATAGATGATGTGTTAATAACATAACACATCATCTATCTATAAATAATATATAACGTATTATATATCATAAATTATCTATTTATAAATACATATCATACATTATATGTCATATGTAATATATAAATATACATATTATATATCATGTCTGTGTGTGCATACCTTAACAAACTGATCTCTAATCTGATATTTTATCAACAACAAGGAATAAAAATGTAAATATATCAAATTTATATAAACTACTTAATTGACAACTAAATGCACTCACCCTCAGTTTTTTTTAGCAAGTTAATCACAGCAATAAGACAAAAGGGAATTTAAGAAGTATATAGTTGAAATCACTGGAAATTTGATTCCTTGCATTTTTTAACATTGTTGTTAATACTTGACTGTCTTATAATCATCAAGAAATAAAATTGTAATTTTAAATTGTTTGTGCATTTTAGGATAATAAGGATATTTGAGATCATGGAAGAAACTGGTGTGAAAACATAGTAAAAAAGACGATATATAACACTCACCAGACCAACAGAGGCTTTAAAATCCTTAAAATCCTTGCTGTCTTTTAAAAATAAATCAAATGTATTAATATTGAATTTATAACTTATAAAGAAGAGAGAAAGGACCACATAATTGTTTTTCAACAAAGTGTTAATAATGAATAAAACAAAACAATACCAGAGAAAATAACACCATGGAAAATTTTCTGTTTAAAGATTCAAGTTCATAATAGATTTTGTTTCCCAGCTTTTGCAGTAATACATTTATTTCATGCCCAATTTAAAGCAAATTCAACCACAGAATCACTTACAAATGTAAGAGAAAGTTACTTTTTGTCTGTTGAGCTACAACATTGTGATATTAGGCAAAATCTAGATGATCTTAATACAATATTGAGAAAAAAATGTGAGCAAGAGTTTTTCTAGTGCCCTACTGAAGAAAACATCATTAATTCATCAGTGCACCACAGCTGCAATCTATTAAGCTATTACAGATCCATTTTAATTGACTCAATCCTTAATATTTAGGTTGAACACATTCTCTGCTTTTGTTATCACTAAATTGTCTGAACAGAGAGCAGTAGTACAACTCAAGCAAGCTGGAAAGAGTAAGCAATCCTCTCTTGTTAATGTACTTCACAACGTACTAGCATTGGAAGAAGAAAAAAACTACACCTCAATTAACGAACCAACAAGTGAATCAAATATGTATTATGTGAGTGGTTTTTAAAATAAATATTGTTAGAGAAAGAATTTTCCCTTGAGCCTAACAATGACTAACTGTGATAATGAGAATGTAGTATCTTTAATTTGAGTATCTTGGTTTAGTTAACAATGGCACATATAAACCTATTTAATAGCTGGAAAGCACAAAACCTCTGGGAGAACTCTTCATTCTTTAGATGGCCTATGTACTCTATACTTATATTGTCTTAGTTATCTTTATTAATTCCACCTTTTTCCCTCAACTACCCTGAAATTATTGGTTTCTTTTTGCTCAAATTAATTTAGCAAATTTTGTTTTTTTGAGGATATATGTCTCAAATAGAAATAGGTCTATCAGGAATAAGAAAGAAAAAAGAAACAGAATTAAGCTACTCTGCTCATACATTTTGTTTGGAATATGCATTTTGCTGAGTTTAAGATTATATATATATATATATATATATATATATATATATATATATATATATTTGTAACTATATATTTCAAGATTATTGGTTATAATTGGTAAGTTCTCAAAATAATATTGGTCTCATTTTACTTTTACAAAACATTATCTACCTATATATACTAAAATTATAGTTGTTCATTATCTATAGCTAACTATAGGCTAAAGTTGCTATTGATGAACAGAGAGTAGATTTCTCTGATGCAAATGAGAAATGTTAGAAGGTTGAGCATATACTATAAACATCCTTAGCCTCATTGACTATCTCTCAAAGATCTTCCTTATATTAAACTAGAAAATGTAAATCCATGTAACTTTCTTTTCAGTCATTTCCCAATAAGAATGACAAAAAGAATGCACTCCCATAATTCAAGAAGAAAAAAATTATAGTAGACTAACAGTGAAAATCAAGATGTCTGCGAATGCTTACTCACCATTCACTGACCTACTCAGAGCACTTTTGTTCACTTCTTAGTTCTATAATAGTTACTTCTTAATTTATAACAAAAGGCTTTGAAGGACCCACACAAGTGTGTGTATGTGTGCATATATATGTCTTTGGCTTTCTTCCATGCGCTGGATAAAGATTTTACTAATTTTACTTTACTCTCAACCTATCTTTAGCATCCTCTTTAATTCAGACAGTTATATTAACACTTTTGGTTTCCTTCCAAGTTCTCAGGACATCCTCAAACAGCGTGATTAAAGTCCTGTTTTTTACACATACCACAGGCTGTGCTGCTCTCATTTTGTAGTGCACCCACCCTTCCTCCTCATTGCCTTTGAGTTTTCAGACTCTCACAGCTGTAGTTATAATTTTATTTTTTCAAAGTTATAACTATTTAAAAATATTCCATGATTGTTCTCTAATTTGATCATAAAAACTGAAAGTAAGTGATTACCACATACTGTGTATACTTCAAGAACAAGCACAGTGCTCTGTCAGGATTGCTTGCCTTTCCTTATCAGTCAATGTGATGATTTCTGGCATTTACTGGAAAAGGTCTGTAGGATGAATTTTGAGTTATCGATCAATTGCCTTTGTCATAATCTTGTTTTCTCTCAGATTTCATTCATTCTTTGGATTATATTTATTCTCCTTATTTCCTCAGGACTACTCTCTTGATATTTTTTTTTTTTTTTTTTTTTTTTTTTTTTTTTTGTTTTTTGTTTTTTTGTTTCTACTTTTTTTTTTTTTTTTTTTAAATTTTTATTGCATTATAGGTTTTGGGGTACATGTGCAGAACGTGCAAGATAGTTGCATAGGTACACACATGGCAGTGTGTTTTGCTGCCTTCCTCCCCCTCACCCACACTTGGTATTCATCCCCAGGCTATCCCCCCAGCCCCCCCCGCTGTCCCTCCCCCATTTCCCCCAACAGTCCCCAGTGTATAGTAGACCGCCTCTCTGTGTCCATGTGTTCTCATTTTTCTCACCCGCCTATGAGTGAGTATATGCGGTATTTCTTTTTCTGTTCTTGTGTCAGTTTGCTGAGAATGATGTTCTCCAGATTCATCCATGTCCCTACAAAGGACACAAACTCATAATTTCTGATTGCTGCATAATATTCCATGGTGTATATGTGCCACATTTTCCCAGTCCAGTCTATCATCGATGGGCATTTGGGTTGGTTCCAGGTCTTTGCTATTGTAAACAGTGCTGCAATGAACATTCGTGTGCATGTGTCCTTATAGTAGAACGATTCATAGTCTTTTGGATAGATACCCAGTAATGGGATTGCTGGGTCAAATGGAATTTCTATTTCTAGGTCCCTGAGGAATCGCCACACTGTCTTCCACAATGGTTGAACTAATTTACACTCCCACCAACAGTGTAAGAGTGTTCCTATTTCTCCACATCCTCTCCAGCATCTGCTGTCTCCAGATTTTTTAATGATCGCCATTCTAACTGGTGTGAGATGATATCTCAATGTGGTTTTGATTTGCATCTCTCTAATGACCAATGATGATGAGCACTTTTTCATATGTTTGTTGGCCTCATGTATGTCTTCTTTTGTAAAGTGTCTGTTCATATCCTTTGCCCATTTTTGAATGGGCTTGTTTGTTTTTTTTCTGTAAATCTGTTTGAGTTCTTTGTAGATTCTGGATATCAGCCCTTTGTCAGATGCGTAAACTGCAAAGATTTTTTCCCATTCTGATGGTTGTCGATTCACTCTAGTGACTGTTTCTTTTGCCGTGCAGAAGCTGTGGAGTTTGATTAGGTCCCATTTGTCTATTTTGGCTTTCGTTGCCAATGCTTTTGGTGTTTTGTTCATGAAGTCCTTGCCTACTCCTATGTCCTGAACGGTTTTGCCTAGATTTTCTTCTAGGGTTTTTATGGTGTCAGGTCTTACATTTAAGTCTTTAATCCATCTGGAGTTAATTTTAGTGTAAGGTGTCAGGAAGGGGTCCAGTTTCTGCTTTCTGCACATGGCTAGCCAGTTTTCCCAACACCATTTATTAAATAGGGAATCCTTTCCCCATTGCCTGTTTTTGTCTGGTTTATCAAAGATGATATGGTTGTAGATATGTTGTGTTGCCTCTGATGTTTCTGTTCTGTTCCATTGGTCTATATCTCTGTTTTGGTACCAGTACCATGCTGTTTTGATTACTGTAGCCTTGTAATATAGTTTGAAGTCTGGTAGCGTGATGCCTCCCGCTGTGTTCTTTTTGCTTAGAATTGACTTGGCTATGCGGGCTCTTTTTTGGTTCCATATGAAATTCATGGTGGTTTTTTCCAGTTCTGTGAAGAAATTCAATGGTAGTTTGATGGGGATAGCATTGAATGTGTAAATTACTTTGGGAAGTATAGCCATTTTCACAATATTGATTCTTCCTAACCACGAACATGGAACGTTTCTCCATCTGTTTGTGTCCTCTCTTATTTCGTTGAGCAGGTGTTTGTAGTTTTCCTTAAAGAGGTCCCTTACATTCCTCGTGAGTTGTATTCCTAGGTATTTTATTTTCTTTGTAGCGATTGTGAATGGCAGTTCATTCTTAATTTGGTTCTCTTTAAGTCTGTTATTGGTGTATAGGAATGCTTGTGATTTTTGCACATTGATTTTATATCCTGAGACTTTGCTGAAGTTGCTTATCAGTTGCAGGAGCTTTTGGGCTGAGGTGATGGGGTCTTCTAGGTATACTATCATGTCGTCTGCAAATAGAGACAATTTGGCTTCCACCTTTCCTATTTGAATACCCTTTATTTCTTTTTCTTGCCTTATTGCTCTGGCTAGAACTTCCAGTACTATGTTGAATAGAAGTGGTGAGAGAGGGCATCCTTGTCTAGTGCCCGATTTCAAAGGAAATGCTTCCAGTTTTTGCCCATTAAGTATGATATTGGCTGTTGGTTTGTCGTAAATAGCTTTTATTACTTTGAGATATGTTCCATCAATACCAAGTTTATTGAGGGTTTTTAGCATAAAGGGCTGTTGAATTTTGTCAAATGCCTTCTCTGCATCAATTGAGATAATCATGTGGTTTTTGTTTTTGCTTCTGTTTATGTGGTGAATTACATTTATAGACTTGCGTATGTTGAACCAGCCTTGCATGCCTGGGATGAATCCTACTTGATCATGATGGATAAGTTTTTTAATGTGCTGTTGCAATCGATTTGCCAGTATTTTATTGAAGATTTTTGCATCTATGTTCATCATGGATATTGGCCTGAAGTTTTCTTTTCTTGTTGAGTCTCTGCCAGGTTTTGGTATCAGGATGATGTTGGTCTCATAAAATGATTTGGGAAGGGTTCCCTCTTTTTGGATTATTTGGAATAGTTTCAGAAGGAATGGTACCAGATCCTCTTTGTGTGTCTGGTAGAATTCAGCTGTGAACCCATCTGGACCTGGGCTTTTTTTGTGTGGTAGGCTCTTAATTGCTGCCTCAACTTCTGACCTTGTTATTGGTCTATTCATAGTTTCAGCTTCCTCCTGGTTTAGGCTTGGGAGGACACAGGCGTCCAGGAATTTATCCATTTCTTCCTGATTTACTAGTTTGTGTGCATAGAGTTGTTTGTAGTATTCTCTGATGATGGTTTGAATTTCTGTGGAATCTGTGGTGATTTCCCCTTTATCGTTTTTTATTGCATCTATTTGGTTGTTCTCTCTTTTCTTTTTTATCAGTCTGGCTAGTGGTCTGTCTATTTTGTTGATCTTTTCAAAAAACCAGCTCTTAGATTTGTTGATTTTTTGAAGGGTTTTTCTTGTCTCTATCTCCTTCAGTTCTGCTCTGATCTTAGTTATTTCTTGTCTTCGGCTAGGTTTTGAGCTTTTTTGATCTTGCTCCTCTAGCTCTTTCAATTTTGACGATAGGGTGTCAATTTTGGATCTCTCCACTTTTCTCATGTGGGCACTTATTGCTATATATTTTCCTCTACAGACTGCTTTAAATGTGTCCCAGAGATTCTGGTATGTTGTGTCTTCATTCTCGTTGGTTTCAAAGAACTTCTTTATTTCTGCCTTCATTTCATTGTTTATCCAATCAACATTCAAGAGCCAGTTGTTCAGTTTCCATGAAGCTGTGCGGTTCTGAGTTATTTTCTGAATTCTGAGTTCCAACTTGATTGCACTATGGTCTGAGAGACTGTTTGTTATGATTTCCGTTGTTTTGCATTTGCTGAGGAGTGCTTTACTTCCAATTATGTGGTCAATTTTGGAGTAGGTGTTATGTGGTGCTGAGAAGAATGTATATTCTGTGGATTTGGGGTGGAGAGTTCTGTAAATGTCTATCAGGTTTGCTTGTTCCAGGTCTGAGTTCAAGTCCTGGATATCCTTGTTAATTTTCTGTCTGGTTGATCTGTCTGCTATTGACAGTGGAGTGTTAAAGTCTCCCACTATTATTGTGTGGGAGTCTAAGTCTCTTTGTAAGTCATTAAGAACTTGCCTTATATATCTGGGTGCTCCTACATTGGGTCCATATATATTTAGAATCGTTAGCTCTTCTTGTTGTATTGATCCTTTTACCATTATGTAGTGACCTTCTTTGTCCCTTTTGATCTTTGTTGCTTTAAAGTCTATTTTATCAGAGATGAGAATTGCAACTCCTGCTTTTTTTTGCTCTCCATTTGCTTGGTAAATCTTCCTCCATCCTTTTATTTTGAGCCTTTGTGTATCTTTGTGTGTGAGGTGGGTTTCCTGAATACAGCACACTGATGGGTTTTGGTTTTTTATCCAATTTGCCAGTCTGTGTCTTTTGATTGGTGCATTTAGCCCATTTACATTCAGGGTTAATATTGTTATGTGTGAATTTGATACTGCCATTTTGATGCTATCTGGCTGTTTTGCCCATTGGTTCATGTACATTCTTCATTTTGTTGATGGTCTTTAGCATTTGGTATGCTTTTAGGATGGCTGGAACTGGTTGTTTCTTTCTATGTGTAGTGCCTCTTTCAGGAGCTCTTGTAAAGCAGGCCTAGTGGTGACAAAATCTCTGAGTACTTGCTTGTTCGTGAAGGATTTTATTTTTCCTTCACTTATGAAGCTCAGTTTGGCTGGATATGAAATTCTGGGTTGAAAGCTCTTTTCTTTAAGGATGTTGAATATTGGCCCCCACTCTCTTCTGGCTTGTAGGGTCTCTGCCGAGAGATCTGCTGTGAGTCTGATGGGCTTCCCTTTGTGGGTGACCTGACCTTTCTCTCTGGCTGCCCTAAGTATTTTCTCCTTCGTTTCAACCCTGGTGAATCTGACGATTATGTGCCTTGGGGTTGCTCTTCTTGCGGAGTATCTTTGTGGTGTTCTCTGTATTTCCTGGAGTTCAGTATTGACCTGTCTTGCTAGGTTGGGGAAATTTTCCTGGATAATATCCTGAAGAGTGTTTTCCAGCTTAGATTCATTCTCTTGATCACATTCTGGTACACCTATCAAACGTAGGTTGGGTCTCTTCACATAGTCCCACATTTCTTGGAGATTTTGTTCATTCCTTTTTGTGCTTTTTTCTTTAATCTTGGTTTCACGTTTTATTTCATTGAGTTGATCTTCAATTTCTGATATTCTTTCTTCTGCTTGGTCAATTCGGCTGTTGAAACTTGTGCATGCTTCACGAAGTTCTCGTGTTGTGTTTTTCAGCTCCTTCAATTCATTCATATTCCTCTCTAAGTTTTCCATTCTTGTTATCAATTCCTCGAATTTTTTTTCAAATCTTTTTTCAAGGTTCTTAGTTTCTTTGCACTGATTTAGAACATGTTCTTTTAGCTCAATGAAGTTTCTCATTATCCACTTTCTGAAGTCTGATTCCGTCATTTCGTCACACTCATTCTCCGTCCATCTTTGTTCCCTTGCTGGTGAGGAGTTTTGGTCCTCTGTAGGAGGTGAGGTGTTTTGGTTTCGGGTGTTTTCCTCCTTTTTGCACTGGTTTTTTCCCATCTTTATGGATTTATCCGCCTGTCGTCTTTGTAGTTGCTGATTTTTCAGTTGGGTCTCTGTGTGGATGCTGAGATTGTTGATGATGAAGTATTTCTGTTACTTAGTTTTCCTTCTAGTGGTCTAGCCCCTCTGCTGTATGAGTTCTGAGGTCCACTCCAGGCCCTGTTTGTCTGGAGTATACCTGTAGCAGCTGTGGAAGAGTGAGGGATGATACCAGTTTCTTCTTCTGCTGTCTTTGTTCCAGAATGATGCCCACCAAATGTCAGTCTGATTAGTCCTTTTTTTGCGGTGACTCTTTGGATATACAGGGGTCAGGGAGCTGCTTAAGGAGACGGTTTGTGCTTTATAGTAGCTCCAGTGCTGAGCTGTGAGCTCCGTTGTTCATTCAGTGTTGTTGGGAGGTTGTTTATGTCTGCTGTAATAGAACTCATAAAACACCACCCTTTTATTTCCCCCCCTTATATGCACTGTTTCAGGGAGTTGGGGCTTTCTTTATGAGTATCTGTTGCACTGTCCTGCCCCACTAGGTGGCAGTCTATTCACTATTTGCCTGCCGGGGCTCTGACCCACTCGCGCGGTTCTGCCCTGTTGCTGCTGGGCTCCCTTCTGCTGTGGAGAGCTCCCGTCTCCTGGGAGTCTCTCTGTTATGGCAGGTTGCCTCGGCAACAGCAGGCTGCTTCGGCCCTGGGCGGTACTTCAATAGGGGCGGATTGTGTCAGCGGTGGTGGACGCCCCTCCCTCACCGGGCTGCACCGTCCTAGATGCCGGCAGCAAAACTCTCAGCGCCAAGCGTCTCCAGTCATTGCCCTGCTTGTCCCTGTGAGGGTGGGACTCACTGAGCCCGATTACCCAGCTCCCTGCCTCAGAGTCCGTCCTCTCTCTCTCTCCCTCCCTCTCCGCGAGCTTAAAGTTCGACTCTCTCACTGGCGCCCCAGGAGCCTGCCGATAGGGCACTGGGATCCGTGCGATCTCCCGTGCCGCTGCCCACTTCACCGGCTCATATCACGCTTCCCAGGAAACTCCCAGGAAACTCCTGGTCTGGCTCACTGTCCAAGTCCCGTTCAATCAGATGGACGCGCCAATCTGCCCTTCAAACTCTCAGATTGCTGGTTTAACAGGGCGCCCAGACCAGTGAGTTCCGTGCCGGGTCCTGCTGCGGTGCCGGCCGAAGCGGCGCCGGCCGAAGCGGCCGCGCCAGAGGGCTGCGTTAGCCGGTTTTACTTTACTAGCGTCCTGTGGGACTTTCAACGCTCTGTGGGCTAGAAAAGTCCATCCGAGAATGCGGCTAGGACTCACCCTCTGCGCCGTCACTGAGAGCTGCAATCCTGAGTCGCTTCTACGACGCCATCTTGCCGGGTCTCCTCTCTTGATATTTTTATCAGGTTTATTGAACTCAAGTCAGCCATCCAGTGTCACCCTGTTAAAAGTGGAAGGACATCGCGCCCTGCTGGATTTAGATGCATGGTTTTCAATATTTCTACAAAACCCTCTGTCCTACTACGTTTTCATTATTTAGAAGGAGAGTTGTGGAGTGTTGCAATTATGAGAAGAATCTAAATGATTTATTTCAAATCTTTTTGTATACAGGCAACTAATAGAAAAACATGGTCAAATGTGTGCCATTTGTGGAACAAAAGAAAAGAAAGTGACCCAATAGATAACATAAAACAAAGCCCTCGTCGATATGTGTAACTCTGGCCTTTTAATTCGGTTATAATTATTATTTGAGAAAAAAACATAACAGTAGTTTCACCTGCCCCTAACATTAAACCTTGCACTGGGCACGGTGGTGCATGCCTGTAGTCCCAGCTACTTGGGAGGCTGAGGCTGGAGGATGGCTTGATTCCAGGAGTTCTGGGCTGTACTGCACTATGCCAATCAGGTGTCCGCACTAAGTTCTACATCAATATGGTGACCTCCCGGGAGCAGGGGACCACCAGGTTGCCTAAGGAGGGGTGAACCAGCCCAGGTGAGAAACAGAGCAGGTCAAAATTCCCGTGCTGATCAGTAGTGGGATTGCCCTGTGAATAGCCACTGCACTCTAGCCTGGGCAACATATCGAGACTCCATCTCTACAAATAAAATAAAAATAAAAATAAAAATCTTGCTTACTCAAAGCAATGAAAATCATTGAAGACTTTCTGCCTGCCTGCTATCTGTGTTAAGGCTTTTCTAGTGAACCCATAACCAGAAATTGGGCCAGTGAAGGAAGAATCGTGCCTTATACAATAGACCTACTTGTCATAAGGTCTCCTTTCCCTGTTCCCATAGCATCACAAGCTCTTATTTCCCTATGGATCAAAAAATAAACTTTATAATGTATTAGTTACGATAAAAAAGGTCATCCAAAAATTTCAGGCCATATCAATCTAAAATCGTATTTGCATAACATAACATGCATAATACCTTTAATGTATATCTTGCCTTCATTATATTATATAGTTAATTTTTCATTCTCAAGGTCCATATGTTAATGGTAAGACAAACTGGATGTATGATTTAAAGACCAAAGATCCTCCTTCTTCTTCTTCTTCTTCTTCTTCTTCTTCTTCTTCTTCTTCTTCTTCTTCTTCTTCTTCTTCTTCTTCTTCTTTTTCCACTCCGTCGCCCAGGCTGAAGTGCAGTGGCATGATCTTGGCTCACTGCAACCTTCGCCTCCAGGGTTCAAGCAATTCTACTTCCTCAGCCTCCCTAGAACCTGGGACTAAAGGCACATGCCACCACATCTGGTTGTTTTTGTTTCATTTTTAGTAGAGTCAGGGTTTCACCATGTTTGCCAGGCTGGTTTCAAACTCCTGGTCTCAAGTGATCTGCCAGCCTTGGCCTCCTGAAGTGCTTAAATTACAGATGTGAGCCACTGCACCCAGTCAATCCTTCTTATTTATAGTTCTGCCATCCCTTAAGGTCTACTTTTTGACCATGTCACAAGGCCTACAAAAATAAAGTCTGTGAGGAAAATATTTGCTTCCTAGAAACCTTGACCTATAGAACTACACATCCCTTTCACAAATATCTCCTAGCAGAAATCTAGACATAAGAGACAAAAAGGGAGACCAGGAAAAGCAGTGTAGCTCTGTGCTCAGGAAGAGGTTCTTGGTGGTAGTGAGGAAAGTCTATCACAGAAAGTTTCTATAGTGAATCCAAGTAAAATAAACTGTATTTGGTAGTCAGAAAGTTGAAGATTTACTCCTTAGAGCTGTATATCCTCACTTTTTAATTTTTTTTTTTTGTATTCAGTTCTTACTTAGTAAAAAACATTTTAAATTCTGAGTCTGTAGCTTTACCTTCTGCAACATCTGTTACATGATTTTTAGTGTACATGAAAATTTTTAAATGTCATGGTAAAAATTTTGCCTTTTATTCTTATCAGTTGAAATCTGGGCAATAAATGTAATTTCTTTTTCACTAACAGCCTTGTAATGAAAATAGTTTTCTGTAATCATAGAGAATTTTCTTACAGAACTCTATGAAAGTTATAGGAAGTTTCTGACATAATAAGATGCATTTCAGTAAGTATATTTGGATGGAGACAGCAAGATTCCATTCAGGTATAGCATTCTCTGATAATCTTCCTTAAACTAAGAGGTAGAATACTTAGGAAAATAAATATGTGACAAAGTTTTCAGATACCAATTCTCAAATATTAGCAAGTTTCAGGTGTGTGCTGGATAGAGGGGATTTTAAGAATGTGTGTTCTCAAAAAGATCTAGGATATGGCTTACATTGCCAGAAACAGAAGAGGTTAAAATATTAGTCATGTTGCCGATTCTCTCAGAACTCTGCAGAAGAGCTTAACTCTTTAGCTGCCGTGGGTCTTCAAAATAGAAGGGCTCTGGATCTGCTAACAGCAGAGAGGAGCAACCTGTCTCTTTTTAGAAGAAGAATGCTGCTACTTTGTAAACCAATCAGGTATTGTCTTAAACAAAGTTAAAGAACTCAGAGACTGAATTGAATGTAGACTAAAGACCTTCAAGAAACAGGACATGGGAGCTTGTTTAACAACTGGTTGTCCTGGCTCTACCCTCTTCTAAGCCCATTTATAAACACTGTATTATTGCTGGCCTTTGGGCCTCTCATTTTTAACCTTCTTGTCAAATTTGTTTGTTCTAGAACTGTGGCCATGAGGCTACAAATGGTCCTGCAAATAGAACCCTGGATGTCCTTGGTTCATGAGTTCTATCATGGACCTCTAGATCAACTTGCATCCCAGGAAGACTCCCCTCTGGAGGAAACCTCAACTGCAGGGCCCCTTCTACTACCCAATTCAGCAGGAAGTAGTTTAAAGAGAGATCAACGCCCCTGACCCCACAGCAGTTGGACATTCCTGTTCAGCGGGGGTACTGAGGGACTGTGTTAAAAACACCTTCTCTTTTCAGGTCTGCTAGGGGAGGGGTTTCAAATGCAGGAATATCCTGGCTCCCCACCTCAGGTGGCTGGGGATCTTTGAGTATCTCCTCCAGGCCTCTATCTGAAGACCAGAGGGGTTTCAAATGCAGGAATTTCTTGGCTCCTGCCTCAGAGACTCCAGCTCTTTGAGCACCTCCTCCACAGTGAGCCAAGTAAAATTCTTTTTTGATCGATTTTGGGAAAGCCAGGTGGGGCTCTTTTGTCTCTAATTACTGTATGGAAAGCTCTGGGAGGAGGGGGCTCTGTTACTCAGGGTTGTAGAAAAAGTACCAATTCGGTATCAGAATCAAAGATGAATCACTCCAGAGGAAGTTTGAAAGAATTCCTCTCATTGGACAAGAACATGAATGGGGAGGGAATAACTCAAGGGTTAAAACTTCAGAGGCTCCTAACTGAACAGATTTTTCTCTCTGGGTTCCCCTCCCACAATTGCATGGGAGCTGTCTTCTCTCTCTCTCTCTAATAAATCACTCTTCTGCAAAATAAATAAATAAATAAATAAATAAATAAATAAATAAATAAATAAGTTATTTTTAGGTTAGGGTTGACTTTCTAACAGAATAGGGAGGTGGGCAATAACTTTCAGGAAAAAAATACCTTCTCCACCTCCATATGAAGACTGATAATATGTGTTATTATCTTCTTAATTTATTACATTGTTCTTAGATGAAGTATCCTATAGTGGCTGTATAATTAAATATTTTGCAACTCTTTAAGCATTCCTTGGCTTAGAACTATTTATATATTTCCTCAATTTAAAAAATGGATTCTCAATTTTTATTGAGATTGAAGCAAAAGAGAAATACATTTCAAAATATTATACCTTTTTTTAAAATTTGATCTGAATATTTCTATCATAAAATGTGCCATGCTTACAGGCTTTGTTGTTATATGAAGCGATTGCTTTGTATACAATGCACCAGAATGATTTTTTTTCTGAGGGTTGTCATGGACTGCCAGTTACTTTTCTGGCTTAGCTAGGGAGGTGACAAGTTACCAGGCCTATCAGTTTTTCTTAGGCATCCAAACAATGAAATTTGGTGAAAATGTGTTAATTTGCAATGAGAATTGAAGTGTATAGATAATGCTTTATGAAAAGAGGCAAACCCACACTACCACATACAAATAAAAGTTATGATTAAATAAATATTTTTTGTCACACTGGAATTAATCAGGATATGAAAAAAGAAGAATTAAAAATGTGCAATTAAAGTCAGAAATATGACATGAATGGATGAGGACCCTAACCCAGCAGCAAGAAGGGCTCAAGTGTACATGTACAACACACCATGAATTCAAACACTGTTTTCCTATACAGACTAGACTCCCCATAACTGCCAGAGGCACAGCCCTTTAGTTGAACTCATGGGGAGTCTTCTAACCATTAGAGCCTGTTAGGCTCTAATTCACCTGGGTTCTGTTTAGACTAATACTCTAGAACATGCTCTTGCCAGTTAATACTACCAGGCTTTACATTTCTGGTATCTGTGTTGATTAACCGTCATGGAGTCCTCCCTGGTATCTGTGTTGATTAACCA
Organism: Saguinus oedipus; assembly: GCA_031835075.1. NCBI lineage: Eukaryota > Metazoa > Chordata > Mammalia > Primates > Cebidae > Saguinus > Saguinus oedipus. The sequence goes on along the minus strand of CM063171.1, from coordinate 142,275,011 downwards.
TTATGGAGTCCTCCCTGGTTGCATAGTCTGTTCCACACTTGCATTTCCATGTGGGCAAATAATTCATTTTCTGTCAACCAAACACTATTATCTACACCCAAATAATTCCACCATAAACTCTAGAACTTACGTTTCATAAAAAACAAACCCTTGCTTCTAACTTCTTATATCTCTCCGCTGTAACTGAGACTAGTTATGCTGCCTCCACTGATGTCCACTCACAAATGCGGCCCCTGAGTCCTACTTGACATGGTGCTGCTTCTAGATCTTTCTTCTTCCATTGTTTTATAAATTAGCCAACTCCCATTGGAGGGAAAGTCATTCAGTGTATGAAGTATCTGAGGCTGCTTTTTCTTTGCCATATTAAAAAAAAAATGACGCTTGGTAATTCATTAATAAAAAGAGGTTTAAAAGACTCAAAGTTGTGCAAGTTGTAAATAAAGTATGCCCATATCTGCTTAGTTCTGGCTAGACCTCAGGGAGCTTTTATTCATGGCAGAAGGTAAAGCAGAAGCAGAAGCATCACATGGCAAGAGCAGGAGCAAAAGAGAAAGGCGGGAGGTGCCACACTCTTTTAAACTACCAGATCATGCAATGAGAACTCACTGATAACCCAGGGGATGTCACTAAGCCATTCACGAGAGATTCAGCCCCCATGCTTCAATACCTCCCACTAGGACCCAACTACAAAATTGAAAATTACATTTCAACACGAGGTTTGGAGGGAACATCTTGCCAACCATATTACTCAGCTGCAGCTCATTGCTTTCCAGTAAACTTAAGTTTATTTTTGTTGATTGTGGAACTTAGCCTATGTCTATCTTTTATCAGACTTGCTGACTTCATATTTATCTAGAATATCAAACAGCTCCCAGATGCTCAGTTGCATAATACACTCATATTCGCTGAGTCTCCCTGAATATTGATTCTCAATGATACGTTTGGTTATTTTTAATAACATTGAGACCACAGGTTTTTAAAATGTCAAGTATAAACATCCCATATTTTTCTTTCTTATTCAGTTATCCCTATGTCTTCACTTTACAGAGAACTTCGATTCTGTGATCCCCTATGTTTTATGTTTTTTGTTTTGTTTTGTTATTGTTGTCTAATCAACTTTCTGTTTAGAATGAAATCAGCATTCCAGCTTAGGTACAATGTCATATCACTTCACTAATTATTATGTATTAAGAATGTCACCCCTCATTCCCTAATGTCTTTTTGTTGTTGGTAATTTTTTGATTTTTTTTATTATACTTTGAGTTCTGAGGTACATATACAGATCATGCAGGATTGTTACATAGATATACACATGCCATGGTGGTTTACTGCATCCATGCTCCTGTCATTTACATTAGATATCTCCCCTAATGTTATCTTTCCTCAATCCTCCCACCCCAAGCTACCCCTCCCTAGCCCCACCCCACCCCACAACAGGTCCCAGTGTGTGATGTTCTGCTTCCTGTGTCCATGTGTTCTCATTGTTCAACACCCAGTTATGAGTTATAAAATATGGTTTTTGGTTTTCTGTTGTGTATCAGTTTACTGAGAATGATGGTTTCCAGCTTCATCCATGTCCCTGCAAAGGACTTTTTTATGGCTGCCTGGTATTCCATGGTGGATATGTGCCACATTTTCTATATCCAGTTCATTGTTGATGGGCATTCGGGTTGGTTCCAAGTCTTTGCTATTGTAAACAACACCACAATGAACATTTGTGTGCATGTGTCCTTATAACAGAACTATTTATAATCCTTTGGGTATATATCAGTAATGGGATTGCTGGGTGAAGTGGCATTTCTGTTTCTGGATCCTTGAGGAATCACCACACTGTCTTCCACAATGGTTGAATTAATTTATATGCCCACCAACAGTGTAAAAGTGTTTCTATTTCTCCACATCCTCTCCAGAATTTGTTGTCTCCTGATATTTTAATGATCACCATTCTAGCTGGCTTGAGATGGTAACTCAATGTGGTTTTGATTTGCCTTTCTCTAATAACCAGTGATGATGAGCTTTTTGCATATGTTCATGGGCTGCATGAAGGTCTTCTTTTGAAAAATGTCTGTTCATATCCTTTGCCCCCTTTTTGATGGGGTTGTTTTTTCATGTAAATTTATTTTAGCATTTTGTAGATTCTGGATATTATCCCTTTGTCAGATGGGTAGTTTGCAATTTTTTTTTTTTACCATTCTGTTAGTCGCTGGTTCACTCTAATGATAGTTTCTTTTGCTGTGCAGAAGTTCTTAAGTTTAGTTAGATCCCATTTACTTATTTTGGCTTTTGTTGCCATTACTTTTGGTGTTTTAGTCATGAAGTCCTTGCCTATGTCCTGAATGGTATTGCCTATGTTTTGTTCTAGGGTTTTTATGGTGTTAGATCTTATGTTTACATCTTTAATCCATCTGGATTTAATTTTTTATAAGGCATAAGGAAGGGATCCAGTTTCAGCTTTCTACATATGGCTAGCCAGTTTTCCCAACACCATTTATTAAATAGGGAATCCTATCCCCTCTTCTTGTTTTTCTCAGGTTTGTCAAAGATCAGATGGTTGTAGATGTGTAGCATTACTTCTGAGACCTCTATTTTGTGCCATTGGTCTATATCTCTGTTTTGGTACCAGTATTATGCTGTTTCGATTACTGTAGCTTTGTAGTATAGTTTGAAGTCAGGTAGCATAATGCCTCCAGCTTTGTTCTTTTTGCTTAGGAATGTCTTGGCTGTGTGAGCTATTTTTGGTTCCATATGAAGTTTAAAGTGGTTTTTTCCAGTTCTGTGAAGAAGGTCAATTGTTGCCTTATGGGCTAGCATTGAACCTACAAATTACTTTGGGCTGTATGGCCATTTTCATGATACTCTTCCAAATCATGAGCATGGAATATATTTCCATCTGTTTGTGTCCTCTCTTACTTCCTTGAGCAGTGATTTGTAGTTCTCCTTAAAAAATTTCTTCACATTCCTTGTTAGTTGTTTTCCTGGGTATTTAATTCTCTTTCTAGCAATTGTGAATGGGAGTTCGCTCATGATTTAGCTTTCTGTTTGCCTGTCATTGGTGTATAGGAATGACTGTGATTTTTGCACATTAATTTTGTATCTTGAGACTTGGCTGAAGTTGCTTATAATCTAAAGGAGATTTTGGGCTGAGACAATGGAGTCTTCTAAATGTACAACCATGTCTGCAAATAGAGATGATTTGATTCTGTCTTTTCCTAATTGAATACCCTTTATTTCTTTTTCTTGCCTATTTGCTTTTTAGTTTGAATTTACTGGGCAAATTCCAGGGCTGAGTAAATCCTAAGGTATGTTATTCTGCATTTTGTAAACCTGTTCTGAGGTTACTGATTACTCTGTCAATAAATCATCTAACTTTAAAGATTTTTGCCAGTTTAAATTTAGAGGACCAAACTTCAGTTTTGTTCTCAATCTGGTAGGACAATTATCTGTTTCTATCACACTCTTCAAAATAGCTATTTTAATTGTTTTCTAATTTCTTTAAATATCTAACTCTACAAACTGGCATCTAGCAGAGGAAACACTCATATCTTCACAGAGAATAAAGTAGGCAACTTTCTGCCGTTAAGCCTATAAGTAAACATACTTACATTGCCATTCACTATTTGATGTGTTCTCCTAATTCAGTGTTGTATTTTTCTCTAATTCTTTTTTTCTTTGCTGATTACCTGTCTTCTGGAAGTTATCCTGTATGACACCATCCTCCTAACCCTTTAATGGAAGTTAAATTGTTAACAGGGCCAAGTAATAAATATTTTCAGCTTTGCAGGCCATACAGTCTCTGTTGCAATATTTCACTCTGAAATTTTCACACAAATTCGGTCATACACAATATTTAAATAAGTGTGCATGAATAATCTCCTGAGATCTTCACTTCTAAAAACTGGAGGTGAGTTCGGCTGCAGTTTGGTGAACTCTGGAATATAGAAGATTATTAAAATCAGCATCAGTGAGCAGCTAATTTAGTGTTTATTATATTGTCTTCTCCTTTGAATATTCTAAATTAGTGTTAAATTTAAAAAGATAAATGTCCCCAAACAAATTAAATTATTAAATGTTACTTTATAAAAAAATTTAAATATTCATTTTATAAGTTTTTAAAAACATTATCTGTTGAGCAGTTAAAATCAAAACTGAAAAATATCAGAACTAAAATGTATTAAGGTATTTCCATATTGCCAAAGATGTTGTAAATCATCTTGTTGCTCATATTGTACTCTGAGTCTTAATCTTGAAAGTGTAGCTGAAACAAATACTTCATAAAAATGAATATTGAAAAATAATATAAAAAAATTTAGATTTAAAAAGATATCTAAAAATACTTTACTTCTACCTCTTATATGTTAATTCCAAAGGTTTTTTTCCTTTAATAACCAGCCTGGCAATTAGGTGGTGCTTAAAAAATTTATATAGCCTCAAGCCTGTAATCCCAGCACTTTGGGAGGCCGAGGCAGGTGGATCATGAGGTCATGAGATCGAGACCAACCTGGTCAACATGGTGAAACCCCGTCTCTACTAAAGATACAAAAAATTAGCTGAGCATGGTGGCGCGTGCCTGTAATCCCAGCTACTCAGGAGGCTGAGGCAGGAGAATTGCCTGAACCCAGGAGGCAGAGGTTGTGGTGAGCAGAGATCGCGCCATTGCACTCCAGCCTGGGTAACAAGAGCAAAACTCCGTCTCAAAAATAAATAAATTAATAAATTAATAATAATAATAAAATAAATTAAAAAAATTATATAGCATAAAATAATGAGTAAATACTGGTTTTACCAGCCTAACTTAGTTATTTCTGAATGTATCATTGCTGATTAAAATTTCAAGTGGCAAACAAAATTATAAACACCTTACCGTGGAAAAACTGCATTCTTGTTCCAACTGTAAACAATCATTTTATTTATCAAAGATATATTAAGCACCAATGGCTAGGCATCTACTATGGCATCTACTGAGAACTAAGTCAGAAATATCTGAAGGAAAATATGGAGGATAAGATTTTCAAGTTTTTCCTCTTTGTTTTTTTTGGTCCACCTCTCAAATTCAGCTATTTTTCTATCTGTCTCTCTGTCTGTCTGTCTGCCTGTCTATCTGCCTGCCTGTCTGCCTACCTATCATTTGCAAGGTCTCTAATAATCTCAGAAAAGCAAAGACACAATTGTATTAAATGTATTTATCAATGATTTTAAGAATAAGAGTCTCATTTGATTTGATCCAGGAATGGTTAGGCCTTAGGTATAATATCTGAAATAAATTTTATATTGGAGTCTGTGATGATGTATTTTCATACTTAATATGCTTCTAATAATTATTTATTGAGAGACTGCTATGTTATTATTAAATGCACTACAAAAAATTGAATAAGACATGGTTAATTTATCATATTTATCAATCGTGTGTGTGTGTGTGTGTGTGTGTGTGTGTGTGTGTGTATGTGTCTGCAATGTGACTTACAATGTGAGGATGAACTAGTTTCTTTGTCTATATGCCAGATGGGCTAATTAAAATACAAGTATCATCCCTTAGGTTTAGGGTCATATGGCTACCACACTTGTAATTAAGTAATTATAAAATGAACAGTAATCTCATTCCTATATATGAATTCTGAGAAGCTCTAAGAAGTAAGAAACCAATCAAAAATGTGTTTTTGAGGGTAGAATTTTTTAAGGACTTTTTGGCTTTTTTGACTCCTGATAGAAAATGGTATTCCATTTCTCAGAAACAAAATAAACAGTTTTGGCTGTTCTTCCTTGCATCAACTGGCATGGAAAAGGAAGTTATTTTATTTTATTTTAGTTCTACAAAAACTCTAGAGAGCTGCTAAATTGTCAGGAATGCTTTTCTGCAAAAAATACAGGATGTTGCATCCAAGGGCAATACTCTCAGCTGTGTCCACAGGGAGTAACTGAGTAATAGAAATAAAAAAATACTATTGTGAAAGCTATTATGAACATTAAAAAAATTAGAATTTTGTTAGAAATTGAAGTATTCCTAAAGATATGAAAGCTTGTGGTCTCTTATGAGAGAATATTAATTTTCACTAATTTACAGAGCACACTTGAGGAAGCCTTTAAAAAAAAAAAATCACCCATCAACCCGTTCTGAAAAGTCTTTTTTTTCCAGCAAACATTTTCATTTCTCAGCAGAGATGTTGGAAGACAAAGGGCCAAGAAAAAATGAATTAAAATACCAGAAATGATTAAGGAAAAAGATGTCATTAAAAGTCAATATGGCCTCTGAAAATATAGGAACTATTTCTACTTAAAATATATTTTGTTTTATTGAATATCAAGAATAAAATATAAATTTTGAAAGTGTAATGGGTATGAATCATTTCTTTTGGTACTTTCATTCTCTATTTTTCTTTTCAGGATAATAAAATTAAAATAAATCTTTAGTAGAATGTCAAAATAACAAGTGAATTAAGTGGAAAATTAGGTTAAATTAGTTAATTGGCATCCAGAATCTGAAATAAAATTTAACTTAACATTTGGTATTTGTACTTAAGATCACAGAATGCTTACTTCTGCTATATATTTTATATTTAAGAAAGTTTGCAATAATAGACATTAAGGATTTTAAAAGGCTTTAAATTCATCTCATGTAAACTTTTATGTCCTATATCTAACTATGGCATAACTACCCTGGAAATACATAATAAACAAACATTGGCCTAACATCTTTTTTCTTAAATTGTAAAAAACATAAATTTAAGACTTGAGAAGGTTTCAAGATGGCACCATAGAAACAACTCAGGATTACAGCTCTCAGTGAAGGCACAGAGGGTGAGTACTAGCTGCATTTTCAGACAGACTTTTGTTGCCCACAGAACTGGCAAATTCCCAGGTGTAGGAGAGACACAGGAGAGCAGTGCAGCAGCAGCCCACACAAAGCTCATGGGGCTGCGTGCCCTGTTAAATCGGCAATCTGAGTTTTGGGAGGGCAGATTGACATGTTCATTTGATTGAATGGGACTTGGATGGTCAGCCAGACCAGGAAATTCCTGGGAAGAGTGATTTGTGCCAGTGCAGTGGGCCACCTCACGGGAGATCGCATGGATCCCAGTGGCCAATCAGCAGGTGACTGGGGCGCCTGTGAGAGAGTCAACCATTCAATTTGGAAAGAAAAAGAGAGAGAGAGAGAGAGAGAGAGAGAGAGAGAGAGAGAGAGAGAGAGAGAAGGGACTCTGAGGCAGGGAGCCAGGTGATTGGGCTCGGCAGGTCCCACCCTCATGGGGACAAGCAATTTGAGGTGCTCGGGGTTGAGAGTTTTGCTGCAGGGTCAGCTGAATCCAGGAGGCTGCAGCTCGGTGGAGGAGGGGCAACCGCCAATATGGATGCAATCCACCCCTACTGAGGTACGACCCACTGCTGACGCAGCCTGCTCTTGCTGAGGCAATCAGCCATAACAGAGAGACGCCGCCAACAGGGCGGAGCACATCACAGTAGAACTAAGCTCCACAGCAGCAGGGCAGACCCTCGCTAGCAGGGCAGAGCCCCGGCAGGCAAATAGTAAATAGCCTGCCTCCTAGCTGGGCAGGACAGTGCAACAGATACTCATAAAGAAAGCCCCAACTCCCTGAGACACAGCATCTGAGGGGAAAAAAAGGGGGGGCCTTTTATAAGTTCTGCTGCAGCAGACACATCGACCCAGCAAGGCTGAATGAACAATGGAGCTCACAGCTCAGCACTTGAGCTCCTATAAAGTACAGACCATCTCCTCAAGCAGCCCCCTGACCCCTGTATATCCAAAGAGCCAACTCAAAAAAGGACTAATCAGACTAACATTGGGCGGGCATCATTCTGGGACAAAAATAGCAGAAGAAGAAACTGGTAGCATCCCTCACTGTTCTGTAGCTGCTTCAGGTGTACCCCAGACAAGCAGGGCCTGGAGTGGACCTCAGCGCTAGTACAGCAGAGGGGCTAAACCATTAGAAGGAAAACTAAGTAGCAGAAATACTTCATCATCAACAATCTGGGCATCCACTCAGAGACCCAATCAAAAAGTCAGCAACTACTAAGACGACAGGTGGATAAATCCACAAAGATGGGAAGAAACCAGTGCAAAAAGGAGAAAAACACCCAAAACCAAAACACCTCACCTCCTACAAAGGACCAAAACTCCTCACCAGCAAGGGAACAAAGCTGGACAGAGAATGAGTGTGACAAAATGACGGAATCAAACTTCAGAAAGTGGATAATGAGAAACTTCAGTGAGCTAAAAGAACATGTTCTAAATCAATGCAAAGAAACTAAGAACCTTGAAAAAAGATTTGAAAAAATATTGGAGGAAATGATAACAAGAATGGACAACTTAGAGAGAAATATGAATGAATTGAAGGAACTGAAAAACACAACACGAGAACTTCACGAAGCATGCACAAGTTTCAACAGCCGAATTGACCAGGCAGAAGAAAGAATATCAGAAGTTGAAGATCAACTCAATGAAATAAACAAAGAAACCAAGATTAGAGAAAAAAGCGCAAAGAGGAATGAACAAAATCTCCAAGAAATGTGGGACCATGTGAAGAGACCTAACCTACGTTTGATAGGTGTACCAGAATGTGATGAAGAGAATGAATCCAAGCTGGAAAACACTCTTCAGGATATTATCCACAAAAATGTCCCCAACCTAGCAAGGCAGGCCAGTACTCAACTCCAGAAAGTACAGAGAACACCACAAAGATATTCTGCAAGAAGAGCAACCCCAAGGCACATAATCGTCAAACTCGCCAGGGTTGAAATGAAGAAGAAAATACTAAGGGCAGCCAGAGAGAAGGGTCAGGTCACCCACAAAGGGAAGACCATCAGACTCACAGCAGATCTCTCAGCAGAAACTCTACAAGCAAGAAGAGAGTGGGGGCCAATATTCAACATCCTTAAAGAAAAGAGCTTTCAACCCAGAATTTCATATCCAGCCAAACTGAACTTTATAAGTGAAGGAAGAATAAAATCTTTTGCCAACAAGCAAGAACTCAGAGATTTTGTCACCACCAGGCCTGCTTTACAAGAGCTCCTGAAAGAGGCACTACACATAGAAATGAACAACCAGTACCAGCCATTCTAAAAACATACCAAATGCTAAAGAGCATCAACAAAATGAAGAATCTGCATCAATTAATGGGCAAAACAGCCAGAAAGCATCAAAATGGCAGTACCCAACTCATACATAACAATATTAACCCTAAATGTAAATGGGCTAAATGAACCAATCAAAAGACACAGACTGGCAAATTGGATAAAAAACCAAAACCCATCGGTGTGCTGTATCCAGGAAACCCATCTCACATGCAAAGATTCACAAAGGCTCAAAATAAAGAAATGGAAGAAGATTTACCAAGCAAATGTAGAGCAAAAAAAAGCAGGAGTTGCAATTCTCATCTCTGATAAAATAGACTTTAAAGCAACAAAGATCAAAAGAGACAAAGAAGGTCATGACATAATGGTAAAAGGACCGATACAACAAGAAGAGCTCACAATCCTAAATATATATGGACCCAATACAGGAGCACCCAGATATATAAGGCAAGTTCTTAATGACTTACAAAGAGACTTAGACTCCCACACAATAATAGTGGGAGACTTTAACACTCCACTGTCAATAGCAGACAGATCAACCAGACAGAAAATGAACAAGGATATCCAGGGCTTGAACTCAGACCTGGAACAAGCAAACCTGATAGACATTTACAGAACTTTCCACCCCAAATCCACAAAATATACATTCTTCTCAGTACCGCATCACACCTACTCCAAAATTGACCACATAATTGGAAGTAAAGCACTCCTCAGCAAATGCAAAACAACTGAAATCATAACAAACAGTCTCTCAGACCATATTGCAATCAAGTTAGAACTCAGAATTCAGAAACTAACTTAGAACCACACAGCTTCATGGAAACTGAACAACTGGCTCTTGAATGTTGATTGGATAAACAATGAAATGAAGGCAGAAATAAAGAAGTTCTGTGAAACCAACGAGAATGAAGACACAACATACGAGAATCTCTGGGACACATTTAAAGCAGTCTGTAGAGGAAAATATATAGCAATAAGTGCCCACATGAGAAGAGTGGAGAGATCCAAACTTGACACCCTATCGTCAAAATTGAAAGAGCTAGAGGAGCAAGATCAAAAAAACTCAAAACCTAGCAGAAGACAAGAAATAACTAAGATCAGAGCAGAACTGAAGGAGATAGACACGAAAAACCCTTCAAAAATCAATAAATCCAAGAGCTGATTTTTTGAAAAGATCAACAAAATAGACAGACCACTAGCCAGACTGATTAAAGAAAAAAAGAGAGAGAACAACCAAATAGACGCAATAAAAAATGATAAAGGGGAAATCACCACAGATTCCACAGAAATTCAAACCATCATCAGAGAATACTACAAACAACTCTATGCACATAAACTAGTAAACCGGGAAGAAATGGATAAATTCCTGGACACCTGTGTCCTCCCAAGTGTAAACCATGAGGAAGTCAAAACTATGAATAGACCAATAACAAGGTCTGAGGTTGAGGGAGCAATTAAGAGCCTACCACACAAAAAAAGCCCTGGTCCAGATGGGTTCACAGCCGAATTCTACCAGACACACAAAGAGGAGCTGGTACCATTACTTCTGAAACTATTCCAAATAATCCAAAAAGAGGGAACCCTTCCTAAATCATTTTATGAGACCAACATCATCCTGATACCAAAACCCGGGAGACACTCAACAAGAAAAGAAAACTTCAGGCCAATATCCATGATGAACATAGATGCAAAAATCTTCAATAGAATACTGGCAAATCGATTGCAACAGCACATTAAAAAACTTACCCATCATGATCAAGTAGGATTCATCCCAGGGATGCAAGGCTGGTTCAACATATGAAAGTCTATAAACGTCATTCACCACATTAACAGAACCAATAACAAAAACCACATGATTATCTCAATTGATGCAGAGAAGGCATTTGACAAAATTCAACAGCCCTTTATGCTAAAAACGCTCAATAAACTCGGTATTGATGGAACATATCTCAAAGTAATAAAAGCTATTTACGACAAACCAACAGCCAATATCATACTTAATGGGCAAAAACTGAAAGCATTCCCTTTGAAATCCGGCATGAGACAAGGATGCCCTCTCTCGCCACTCCTATTCAACATAGTACTGTAAGTTCTAGCCAGAGCAATCAGGCAAGAAAAGGAAATAAAGTGTATTCGAATAGGAAAGGTGGAAGCCAAATTGTCTCTATTTGCAGAGGACATGATAGTATTCCTAGAAGACCCCATCACCTCAGCCCAAAAACTCCTGAAACTGATAAGCAACTTCAGCAAAGTCTCAGGATATAAAATCAATGTGCAAAAATCACAAGCATTCCTATATACCAATAACATACTTAAAGAGAACCAAATCAAGAATGAATTGCCATTCACAATTGCTACAAAGAGAATAAAATACCTAGGAATACAACTTACAAGAAACATAAGGGACCTCTTCAAGGAAAACTACAAAACACTGCTCAACAAAATAAGAGAGGACACAAACAGATGGAGAAACATTCCATATTCATGGTTAGGAAGAATCAATATCGTGAAAATAGCTATACCGCCCAAAGTAATTTACAGAATCAATGCTATCCCCATCAAGCTACCATTGAATTTCCTCACAGAACTGGAAAAAACCACCATGAACTTCATATGGAACAAAAAGAGAGCCCACATAGCCAAGTCAATTCTAAGCAAAAAGAACACAGTGGGAGGCATCACACTACCAGACTTCAAGCTATACTATAAGGCTACAGTAATCAAAACAACATGGTACTGGTACCAAAACAGAGATATAGACCAATGGAACAGAACAGAGGCATCGGAGGCAAATCAACATATCTACAACCATATAATCTTTGATAAACCAGACAAAAACATGCAATGGGGAAAAGATTCCATGTTTAACAAATGGTGTTGGGAAAACTGGTTAGCCATGTGCAGAAAGCAGAAACTGGACCCCTTCCTGACACCTTACACTAAAATTAACTCCAGATGGATTAGATACTTAAACATAAGACCTGGCACCATAAAAACCCTAAAAGAAAATCTAGGCAAAACCATTCAGGACATAGGAAAAGGCAAGGACTTCATGACCAAAACACCAATAGCATTGGCAACAAAAGCCAAAATAGACAAATGGGACCTAATCAAACTCCACAGCTTTTGCATGGCAAAAGAAACAGTCACTAGGGTGAATTGGCAACCAACAGATTGGGAAAAAATCTTTGCAGTTTACCCAACTGACAAAGAGCTGATATCCAGAATTTACAAAGAACTCAAACAGATTTACAGGAAAAAAACAAACAAGCCCATTCAAAAATGGGCAAAGGACATGAACAGACACTTTACAAAAGAAGACATCCATGAGGCCAACAAACACATGAAAAAATGCTCATGATCACTGGTCATTAGAGAGATGCAAATCAAAACCACGTTGAGATACCATCTCATGCCAGTTAGAATGGCGATCATTAAAAAATCTGGAGACAACAGATGCTGGAGAGGATGTGGAGAAATACGAACACTTACACTGTTGGTGGGAGTGTAAATTAGTTCAACCATTGTGGACGACAGTGTGGTGATTCCTCAAGGACCTAGAAATAGAAATTCCTTTTGACCCAGCAATCCCATTCCTGGGTATATATCCAAAGGACTATAAATCATTCTACTATAAGGACACATGCACACGAATGTTCATTGCAGCACTGTTTACAATAGCAAAGAACTGTAACCAACCCAAATGCCCATCGATGATAGACTGGACTTGGAAAATGTGGCACATATACACCATGGAATATTATGCAGGAATCAAAAATTATAAGTTTGTGTCCTTTGTAAGGACATGGATGAATCTGGAGAACATTATTCTCAGCAAACTGACACAAGAACAGAAAAAGAAATACCGCATATACTCACTCATAGGCGGGTGAGAAAAATGAGAACACATGGACACAGAGAGGCGGTCTACTATACACTGGGGACTGTTGGGGGAAATGGGGGAGGGACAGCGGGGGGGGGGCTGGGGGGGATAGCCTGGGGATGAATACCAAGTGTGGGTGAGGGGGAGGAAGGCAGCAAAACACACTGCCATGTGTGTACCTATGCAACTATCTTGCACGTTCTGCACATGTACCCCAAAACCTATAATGCAATAAAAATTAAAAAAAAGAAAAAAGAAAAAAAAGAAAAAAAAAAAAGATATATATATCTGTAAATTAAAAATTACATTGCATCGCATTACATTACATTAAAATTTTCACCAGCTGAGCCACAAGATGACAATATAGGCTTAGTCAGCCAGCACAGTCTTCAAGTTATCCTAATTTTGGTGTCAGAGTAAGTTGAAAGAGCCTCCAGATTATTTCAGCTCCTAACTCTTAAATCATCTCTAAACTTTGATTCTTATCTCCACACATCATAGAAAAAAAAAGCCATCCTCACCATTCCCCATTCAAATCTCTGAAACACAGTTAATGAAAATAATAAATTTTTTGTTTTAAATTCACTACATTGTGGTCTATGAGCTTACAAATGATACAGACCCTATTTCTCACTAGTGAAGATAAAATGTTCTTCTAATTCTAGATTATAAAGTATTTTAAAATGAATGATATCTGTTTTTGTCAGTTTATTGAGACTAATAAGCTAGCTAAATGAAATAAAAAGAGATAACTATCACCCCTAACCAGCACCAATAATAATAATAATAATAATAATAATAATAATAATAATAATACTGAAATCTTCCTTTGAAGGAGTAAAACAGAGCAAAAACCTTCTCTTCCTCTGAATGATATTTATCTCAGAATCCAAGTTCATGATTCCTTGGAAAAATTAAAATATGTGAATCCTTGGAAAAATTAAACCAATTTGATTATTGAGCTTTTTTTTTTAAAAAAAAGCTATATATCTTTTTTAAAAAAATTAGACTGTATTTTTTTCATAAAATTTGTGAGTTTTTTTTGTGATCAAGGTAATTAATTTGAATGTCCTAAATTTCTCATACTCAATTATAGATCAGATGATCTAATGCTATTATCTCTTTATAAAATTAATCATGTAAATTATATTAATTTATATTGAATTACTATTTTGCTAATTATATTAGCAGTAATTTTATACTAATGCACTTCAGTTTAAATCTAATTCTCTCAGTCTTAACTGACTTTAAGAACTTGGTTGTTGTTTTTAGCTTAATATTTTAAAATTTGATTTTGTCTTCCTATTTCAAATACCTTTCAGACATAATGACACAATATATTATTTATCATTCAGTTGTATTTATTAATTTAAATTTACTGTCTTTAAGATTTGATTAATCAGTTAATCTCGTGTTTTCACAGAAGAAACAATTTTTGAATTTTAATTGGAGAGGGACTTTATTTTAAAACATAGCAAAATAGGTTAGACTGATGGTTTGGATTTTGAAAATGCCCTACACTGTATCTTATTCTGAAATTATATATGCATAATGTCTAGAAAAACTATGGTATAGATTTCATCTAAATGAAATCAAAGAACAGTATAAACTTTTTTCAAAGTTTATCATAAAATATAAGATTAATGACACCTTCTTTAACATTAATCAAAAATAATATAAATAAAATTGAAATAATATTTGAGGTGGATAAATATTCTAATCATAATTATTTCGATACATACTAACCAACCACTTATTTGCTAAGTGGAATGAAAATAATTTAATACTCAAACTATGTAAAGCCATTAATTAAAACAAATATAAATAAGTCAAACAAATACATGTGTATAGGTTTGTTTATACTTATGAAATTTAGACTTTGATTTAAACATTATAAATGTCTTGAAATTTTTATTCTATTTTACGTTTAGTCTAATCTGGTATACTTGGCAATATAGGGAAGTGTTTCTATCTACTATGAAAACAGAATTCAAGATTCACTATGTTTTAGTTGGCCCATGAATATAATGTTTCATGTTTATTTACTTGTATTTGTATCTTTAATTAAGTGAAGATTCAGATCATGTAGTACCAAAAAGAAATGAGTAGGACAATTTGGTATTATCAGTGCGCTTTTGGGATATATATTAGTTTAGCATTTGTGATGGTTAATTTTAAGTGTCAAAGTGGCTGAATTAAGGAACACCTAGAAACTTGATTGTGTGTGATTCTGAGTGGGCTTGGTGGGGAAGATCCACGCTCAATGTGGGGATGCACCATTCAATCTGCTGGGGCCCAGAGAGAGCAAAAGCAGAGAAAAGGCAAATGTTTCCATCTTTCTGCTGGAATTAGGATGTACTCTTCTTCTCTTTGAATAATAACTCCAGGCTCTCCAGCCTTTGGACTCCAGGACTTACACTAGAAGCCTGCTAGGTTATCAGGGCTTTGGTCTCTAACTGAGTTACACCATTGACTTTCCTGATTCTGAGGCCTTCATACTTAGGCTGAGTCACATACTGGCTCCCCAGGGTCTCCAGCTTGCAGATGGCTGGTCCTGAAACTTCTCAACCTTCATTATCATTGTGTGAACCAATTCTCTAAAAAATTCCCTCTCGTGACCTATCAGCTATCTACCTATCTGTCTGCCTAACTATTCTATCTATCTATCTATCTATCTATCTATCTATCTATCTATCTATCATCTATTCTATCTATCTATCTATCTATCTATCTATCTATCTATCTATCTATCTATCATCTATCTATCTATCTATCATCTATCTATCTATCTATCTATCTATCTATCTATCTATCTATCTATCTATCATCTATCTATCATCTTATAGGTTTTATCTTCCTGGAGAACTCTGACTAGTTACAGCATCCCTTATTCATTATCCATTCATTTAGGAAGTATTATTGAACATCTTCATGTTTTAGTTATATTAAAATAATTTAAAATTAACCAGAAAAATAAAAGAGATAAATACTCCTGCACTCTTTTGGTTTAAATTATATCACATCCATTCTTTGTATGAAGCTGCTACAAAAAGTCTACTTATTCCCCTTGAAAACTAGAAAAAGACATGGATGCCTTTCTCACCTTCTATTAAACACAGTATTGGAGATTCTGGTCAGGGCTTTCAGGCAAGAGAAAGAAATAAAGGCTCTATAAATAGAAAGAGAGGAAGTCAAATTGTCTCTACCGATGACATAATTGTGTATTTAGAAAACTCCATCGTCTCAGCCCAAAAACTTTATAAACTAATAAGCAACTTCAGCGATGTCTCAGGATACAAAATCAATGTTCAAAAATCACAAACATTTCTATACACCAATAATAGACAAGTAGAGAGCCAAATAATGAGTAAACTCACATTTACAATTGCTACAAAGTGAATAAAATACCTAGGACTACAACTTACAAGGAACGTGAAAGACCTCTTCAAGGAGTACTACAAACCACAGCTCAAGGAAATAAGAGAGGATACAAACAATTGAGAACAATTACATGCCCATGGGTAGGAAGACTCAATATTGTGAAAATGGCCACACTGCCCAAAATAATTTATAGATGAGTGCTATTTCCATCAAGCTAGCATTGACTTTCTTCAAAGAACTAGAAAAAACTGCTTTAAATTTCATATGGAATCAAAAAAGAGCCCATATAGCCAGGACAATCCTAAGCATAAAGAACAAAGCTGGATGCATCACACTACCTGACTTTATACTACAAGGCTACAGTAACCAAACCAGCATGGTACTGATACAGAAAAAGATATGTAGATCAATAGGACTAAACAGAGGCCTCAGAAATAACCCCACACATCTACAACCATCTGATCTTTGACAAACCAGATTAAAACAAGAAATGGTGGAAAGTATTTAATAAATGGTGCTGGGAAAACTGGCTAGCCATACACAGTAAATTGAAACTGGACTCCTTCCTCATGTCTTATACAAAAATTGACTCAAGATAGATTAAGGACTTAAACATAAGACCTAAAACCATAAAAACCCTAGAAGAAAACCTAGGCAATACCACTGAGGACATAGGTATGGGGAAAACTTCATGCCTAACACACTGAAAGCAATTGCAACAAAAGCCAAAATTGACAAATGGGATCTATTTAAACGAAAGAACTTCTGGACAGTAAAAGAAACTATCAGAGTGAACGGGCAACCTAGAATGGGAGAAAACTTTTGCAATCTTATCTATCTGATGAAGGTCTAATATCCAGAATCTAAAAGAAACTTAAGCAAATTTACAAAAAAAAAAGCAAACAACGCCATCAAAAAGTTGTCAAAGGATATGAACAGACGCTTCTCAAAAGAAGACACTTTTGCAGCCAAAAAGGAAATTAAAAAAGCTCATCATCACTGGTCATTGCAGAAATGCAAATCAAAACCACATTGATCTAACTGGTCTCATGCCAGTTAGAACGGCAATCATTAAAAGTCAGGAAACAACAGATGCTGGAGAGGATGCGGAGAAATAGGAATACTTTGCACTATTGGTGGGAGTGTAAATTAGCTCCACTTTTGTGGAAGACAGTGTGACAATTCCTCAAGGATCTAGAACCAGAAATACCATTTCACTCAGCAATACCATTACTGGATATATACCCAATGGATTACAAATCATTCAACTATAAAGACACATGCACACATGTTTACTACAGCACTATTTACAATAGCAAAGACTTGGAACCAACCCAAATGCCCATCAATGATAGATTGGATAAAGAAAATATGGCACATATCCACCATAAAATACTATGCAGCCATAAGAAAGAATTACTTCATGTCTTTTGCAGGGATATAGATGAAGCTGGAAATCGTCATCCTCAGCAAACTAACACAGGAACAGAAAACCAAACAGTACAGTTTCTCACTCATAAGTGGGAGTTGAACATTGAGAACACATGGACACTGGGAGGAGAAGAGTACACACAGAGCCTGTTGAGTGGTGGGGGCTAAGAAGAGGGAAAGCATTAGGACAAATATCTAATGCATGTTGGGCTTAAAACCTAGATGACAGGTTGATATGGAACCAAATCAAACCATATTGGTGCAGCACACCACCAAGGCACATGTATACCTATATAACAAACCTGCACATTTTGCACATGTATCACAGAACTTAAAGTAAAAAAAAAAAAGTCATTAACATTACAGAAAAAGAAAAAAAACTTAATTTAAGACTGTTCTGAATAAAGATTGTGCCATATATCCTGCCTCCTGTACTACCAATTGTTTTTTTAAGATCCGGTCTTAGATACCCTGCATAAGGTCACATATGCCTGTCTGCAAGCATTTTCATCAAGTGGAAACTCTAGTCATATTTTTTCTCATACCAATACAGTTATTTCGTCTTTGTCAAAAACGTATACAGTATTTTCCAATTTAATTCTCCATTCTTCTTTTGTCTTTCTAATTTCTTTCCATTAATTATTATTTGAAACCTCACACTTTTAATGATTTTCATGACACTTGATATGTTGAGAAGAATGTTTCATTCCTACATGCTATTGAAAGAGATGTTCATAGAGTACTGAATAGAGTACTAAACAAAGAATAACTTTGTTCTGAATAAATTAAGAAAATCATGTTTTATTTAAAGAAATCAATTTATCTGCTTGGAAATCATTGAAGGAAATCAGAACCAAAATAATATTTGTCTTTGATATCAGTGATACTTTGGTTTCAACCCCATTAAATATATATGCTTGTGTGACTTTGTTGCAATCAATCTACTAAATGTTACTTTTCTTAGGAAGAAAAAGGAGACAAAATGACAACTTTCTCTGTCCCCTCTTTCCAGGTTGAAACTGATTTATAAACATACAGGCATATGGATTTACTTCATCATTCCAGTTCCCCATATTCTCTCATATATCATTTTGTGCCTCAGAATACATATTTACTTCATAAATTTTAATATCCTTCCAAAATATCTGGCTTGAATGATTGTTTTGACAGTTTTCCAATGAACTTTTAGTATAAATTACTGTTTCACAAATATATTAGTTTTATAAATCTGTTCCATGACCATGACCTGTGTGACTTTAGCTATTCAATTATCAAACTGAAAATTAGTTGTAGGAGTCTGATATTGTACAGTGTACCCTCCCCAGATATTTGAAAATAGAACACAGGTCTCCAGATTTTCTCTTGGAGGTTCTTACCTCTAGCTGACACAATAATATTCCTTGTGGCACAGGTTTTAATTCCCTGCATATATCAAACACAAAATCAATGCTCTTAAATAAATAAAAAAAAGTTTACTGGCCAGGCATGGTGGCTCAACGCCTGTAAACCCAGCACCTTGGAAGGCCGAGATGGGTCGATCACGAGGTCAGGAGATGGAGGCCATCCTGGCCAACATGGTGAAACCCCCTTACTAAAAATACAAAAGTTAGCTGGATGGCATTTACTTGTAAACCCAGCTACTTGAGGTAGGAGAATTGCTTGAACCCAGGAGGCAGAGGTTGCAGTGGGCTGAGATCACACCACTGTACTCTGGCCTGGTGTAGAGCGAGACTCTATCTCAAAAAACAAAAACACCCAAAACTTTACTATAATACAGTGAATACAGTTTTGTTTTATAAAATGATTTGATCAAACTTCATTTACAGACAAAATTATGAGCTTAAGTGTGACTTTATGTGGATACTTCAGTGGTCTGATTTAACATGACAAACGAAGGGTTACTTTCATGGAGGATGAGAGAAGTTTTGAGAGGGGTGAAAAGGCGTCTACCATGTAGACATTTTCAGGTAGCTGTGGGACAGTCTTCACCAAAGGTAAAAACTTCCAGAAGAAAATTTATCTTAAGTGATGTAAGAAACAGATGTAAGTGAGCTGAAGGTGAAAAGGTAAACTAATATTAATCATTAAAAAAAAAATTAAAGTGGCCCCCAACATCTTAAGTATGGGTTGATGAATCCAGACTAACAACTCAGGAATCACAATGGAATAAAAGAAAAATGGAAATGTTACTATATTCTTACCTAATGTACTTATTTTCTCAAAAAGTTTCAGATCATTTGTTTTAGGACTTTAAGATACAAAGTCATTGAATATATCATAAAAATCTCACTCTTCTTTGAATAAAAATGTATAATTTTATTTTGTTTTCTGTTTTTATTGGAAACTCCTGTAGTATATCCTCATGAAATACGATCTTATATTTTGGGTTGTTAAACATGCATGCATAATCATGAGAAACATAGTAGTTCTTCCTTATCCATGGGGGATATTCTTCCTTATCCAAGTTCCGCATTAAGTGCCTGAAAGCTTTGATATACAGATCCCTATACATACCATATTTTTTTATCTTACACATACATGCATACAATAAAGTTCAATAAGTGTAGAAAGGTAAGAGATTCACAACAATAATATAATAAAATAGAACAATTATAAACATAAGTTGCAATAAAAGTTATAGTAATATGAGGTTACCCTCTCTCTTTCTCTCAAAATATTGTATTTTACTCAGGTAGTTTGAACTGCAGATAACTGAAACTATGGATAAGAAAGAACTAATATATCATCCTTAATAATATTCTGAGAGCATTATAGATCGTGATTGCCTTATAAAAATATGCATGTCAATGCTTTGCTAAGCTTGCTAGAAAGTAGGGTGTTTTAGGGTTAGATAATATAAAATTGTTCTTCAATTCCAATTCTATTTAGTATTTTACCTGAAATGTGTGATTTTTCATAATTGTTCCAAGTCCATTTAAGACAGTTAACATTTTCCAGTCTGTTGAGTATGAAAAGTTATCCCACTGTGCTATTAATTTTAATAAAATTGAGTCTACTTTCTAACATGAATGAATAACTAACGTTTGTCTTATTTGAAGTAGCTTTTCATAACTTTGAGTATCTGAACATCCTTCCCAGGTTGTTTTACTCTTCTTATTAATTTATAGAATTAATGTACTTTATAGGTACTAATTTTTGTCCATAATATATGTGTTGGATATTTCCAAATTAATGGCTTATATTTACATTTTCTTTGGAGTTACTTCTGATTAGTAGGAGTTCTTATTTTAGACTAGTCATGTTTGTTATTAGTATGTTATCTTTTTTAAGAAAATTTTTCTTTCTAGTCTCAGTACTAAATATTTATTTATTTATTTTAAAAAAATTAAATTTGTGCCTTTACTTTTTATTCATATATCATCTGAAATTGATTTTATGTATGGAATGTGGTAGGTATACATTTTTATGTTTTACATTTTTCAAGGATAACTAATTGTCTCATCAGCATTTATTTAACAGTCTATTCTTTCCACTTGAATCTGGAAAGCCAGTTTTGTTATAGTTCACACTTCCATATTTTCTAGGATCTATTACTTTGGTCTCTATACTTTTCCTACGGTAATTTGCCCTTTATTGTGACAATACTAAACCATCTTTCTTACTGTAGTTTTAATATCTGGTAAAGTGTCTCTGCTTCAATGGTGTTCTGAATATTCTTGGATCTTAGTCTTATCATGTGAATTTTAGAATTTTATTGTTAAATTTTACATAAAAATATGTTGGTATTTTGATTAAAATTTTAGTGAAAAGATAAATCAATTTGGGCTGAATGGTTATCTTTAGTCTCTGAGTATCTAATTCTCAGTTAATGATACTTAGTATTGCCATCAGTAACTATAGTATATGTTTACATTTAATTGTCTTCTTTCAAAAAACTACTTCATTGTTTTCCCACAACGATCATGCACATCTTGCTTATTTTACTTTGTTTATTTTTTAATACAGAGACAAGAGTTTTGCTATGTTGTGTAGACTGGTTTCTAACTCCCGGTCTCAAGTGACCCTTCTGTATAGGCCTCCTAAAGTTCTAGGATTACAATCGTGAGCCACCACACCTGGCCAAGCTCATTTGTTTTTTAAGACTTGCTCCAATATTTCTGATATTTAATATACTCACTCCTAAGAAACCTTTTTAATCTGACTTAAAATATTTCTTGCTGGTTTATAGAAATTAGTAACCATGTTGTTATTGTTGTTAGGGGACTGTTTTCTGACTTGTGCATTTCCTGTAGATAATCAGCCTCTTTGAAAGAGAAAGGTATGCAGTAAAGATTGCTGATGCCTAGCAAAACCCATGTTCTCTGCTTTCTCATGATCATATAGATAAACTCCAATTTTAGTATCAATTTTAAAATGAGTTCTGGCCAAAGGAATGTGAGCAGAATTTGTTTGTGTCACTTCCGGGGTTGGCCTATGTAGGCTTTCAAAAAACAACTTTGATCTCCTTTTATTCTCTGTTGGTGGAATAGAAAGGAGGAAATAACTCATAATATACAATAAAGGTGGCAATGAGATTTAAGATGCTGTGTACTGAATTGGCACAAACCTGTAGGGGAAAACAACTCTTCCAGGTCCAAACTAGACTATATTATGAGCAAAAATATATATATTTTTCTGCAAAACTGGAATTACAATATGGCAGATTACTGCAATTAGCCTATTTTGACTAATATGTTATAACAGCTTGAAGTTAATTTAAAAATAGCTGATTTCAAACTAAGCGCATGGCCCAATATGTACATATTACACATATTGCATAATGTCATGTAGCATTTTAAGAGAAATAAATTTCAGTAAGTTATTTAATGACTATCTTCTGTCTTGCAAGCACTGGGCAGGTTATGTAGATATGTGAAGGCATAATTCTGAACTTAAGGATATATAACTCAGTAAGGGACATAGACACAAAATTGCTGCATAAACCACAACAAGAGAGAAAAAGAAAAAAATACCCACCAGGTTCCAGGAGTGCACATAAGAGAGGCCCCTCAGTTTGTCCATCCTGATGTTTAGTGAAGTGTTTTGAGAAGAAATATATTAACTGATCCTTATGTATTTTTTGGTAAACACTTATGTATAAACTAATGTTTTAATAATATAAAATAAAAATATCTTTGTCCAATGTCTCTCTCATGGCTCTAAGAGGGCTGTTCCATCTCCCTCTCATCTCTACATTCCAAAATGAAGTGAAAGCAACTTACTACATGATAGATGTGATACATCACCTATGAAAGAAATTCAGACTCCGAAAGTTAAAGCACAGTTCCATTTGTATCTTATTTGCCAGAATTATTAATTATAGCAAGTTGTCTAATGAAGTAGGGTACATTGACACTCTGAGAATTTGTTGGGAAATAAGAAAAAAGAATGAATACCACTAAGGCAAGAGGGAGCTCTTTTTGATCCTGAACTTAAACTACTCTGATTGTGGAGTATTTTTAATATGCTACGTTGATTAACATCCTTAATATTTTATTTAGATTTTTAAAATTAGTACTTGAAAATATCTTTATTTTGTCTGTATTCATGCAGGTTTATATGAAAACAATTTTATAAGAAAAGTTTGAACAATATATTTTTGTTTCTCCCATCAAACAGATAAATATCATTAGATTTAAAGGTTCTTTGGATATTCATCAATTTTTTTTTGAGGAATTATTTTTTTTAAAGTTTTTAAAAGTATTATTTCTTGTGTGTGAATGTGATATGCATATTTTTCCTTTCCTGTATTATTCTAATTCATTTCATCTTATTCTCTGCGTCTTCTTTAATCATGTGAGTTCTACAATACCCTATGTTGTTTTCATTTTCTTTCAAAAAATTAGGTTTTTGTTTTAGCTATTAGTCTTTTATTTATCCATAATCAAATTAATCATTTGGTTTTTAAAGAATGAGTTCAAGAAAGTAGAAGACAGTGTGGTGATTCCTCAAGGACCTAGAAATAGAAATTCCATTTGACCCAGCAATCCCATTACTGGGTATATATCCAAAGGACTATAAATCGTTCTACTATAAGGACACATGCACACGAATGTTCATTGCAGCACTGTTTACAATAGCAAAGACCTGGAACCAACCCAAATGCCCATCGATGATAGACTGGACTGGGAAAATGTGGCACATATACACCATGGAATATTATGCAGCAATCAAAAATGATGAGTTTGTGTCCTTTGTAAGGACATGGATGAATCTGGAGAACATCATTCTCAGCAAACTGACACAAGAACAGAAAATGAAATACAACATATTCTCACTCATAGTCAGGTGAGAAAAAATGAGAATACATGGACACAGGGAAGGGGGTACCACACACTGGGGTCTATTGGGGGGAATAGGGGAGGGACAGCGGTGGGGGGAGCTGGGGAGGGATAGCCTGGGGAGAAATGCCAAATGTGGGTGAAGGGGAGGAAGGCAGCAAAACACACTGCCATGTATGTACCTATGCAACTATCTTGCACGTTCTGCACATGTACCCCAAAACCTAAAATGCAATAAAAATAAATAAATAAATAAAATTTTTAAAAAAGGTAGAGAAAAAAGCTGTGATAAAAGCATGCAAGTTTGAACAATATGATGTCTGGAGAAAAAGGAAAAGACCTGTGCTTTTTTAGAACAAAAAAGTATAAATTAGATAAAGAGAATGAAAAATATATCTAAGAGGCCAGGAGAGATTCAGAGCATAAGAGCTTAATTGCCCCCTGCCCAATATTAAGTAGGTACCTAAGTAGGTACCAGAATCTCCCTCATCACTGCAAGTTCATATTACTTGCACTTAGCCAAAAAAAAAAAAAAAAAAAAAAAAAAAAAAAAAAAAAAAAAAAAATCCTTATCCTATCTCAGGTTGATTGAGACTCTCTAATGCTTTTATGACAAAATAGTTCTTCCAAAGAGCTCAGAGCTCTTTACTTTTTATGTTTGTATAATTGATGCCCTCTTTCTTCACTCTAAGTCTTTAAAACAGAGTGTAGCTAATGAATTTTGCAGGTAATAGAAGAGCTGAGAAGCTGAGTAAAGGTACATTAAGTTACTCAGAAATTAGCAACTGTGAGAAGCTAGAAGCTGATTTTATCCTTCAGCTGGAAGGACAAAGGAGGAAGGAAATGTATGTGAGCCCAGGTTCACTTCTGGAAGCTGGTGCTATGTGAGGGCTATGAGTAAGTTTTGAAGCCATGAAAGAGATTCAGATGCCATAATATGTACTACTGAAGGCAGAGAGAAATGGCAGAATACTCAGGTTTTGCCCTTCCTCATCCCTGAACTCTTCCATTATTGCCTCCCATTTAGTGAATTCAAGGAGAAATGATCTGACATAGCAGCTGGAACACCAGGTTGCAGGGGCCAAATCTTGTATGCAGACAGTAGAAAAGACAGGAGTTGGGTCACAAACTAAGGACAATCAGTCCTTGAGTCAGCACAAAAGGTAATACAAATTAAGTAGAGTGGTCTTTCTTGGATTTCATTCTCATTCTATTTGAAAAAGAAGTACAACTTTAACTTATGCAATTATTTTCTCTATACTTTCTCAAAAACTTTCAGTTGTCTTGTGCATGTGTGTACACATGCACGTGTATGTGTGTTGTGAGTGTGAGTGAGAGAGAGAGAGAGAGAGAGAGAGAGACATTAAAGCAAAGATGCCAGGTAGGAAGTTGGCATATGAGTGAGTCTCACATGAAGAGTCAGATTGTAGATGCATAAAGTCCCCAGCACATGTTTAATAGTTCAACCCCTGCAACTTAGTGTGAAAGAGCCATAAAAAAGATACTGTGAATGTTGGAGCCAAAAAGATAAAAAATTTAAACAAGTAATAATAAAAAGAAACAAGTGAGGATATCACATCTAAGAAGGCAAACTTAAAAATGACTCAAAATGGATGGAGTAATAAATTGTCTATTTTAACCATTGTTTGC
Source organism: Saguinus oedipus (assembly GCA_031835075.1). NCBI lineage: Eukaryota > Metazoa > Chordata > Mammalia > Primates > Cebidae > Saguinus > Saguinus oedipus. The sequence continues at coordinate 142,249,301 of CM063171.1, read as the reverse complement.
TGCGCAGACCAAGGCTTTAAGTATGATTGCCAATCATTCATCATCTACAATATTAAGTTTCAGTTTATTTCAATTTGTTTAAGAGATTAAATCAATCTACTAATCAATACAAGTATATAATATTTTAAAAATCTTTGACATTTTTCTAGTCTTTTATTGTTATCTTGTCCACATATAATGCTAAACTATTTCCAAAATGTTTGATGTATGTTAAGTCAATTTGTTTTACAAAGGGAACATACCAGTCAATAAAACAAGTAGGGACAGTAGAGGATAAGAGGATATTCTAATTCTTACCAAAATGTGAATGTTAAATCAATGTGTCAGATGTTACTTGGTGCTTAAAGACATATCCTTAGTATTCACAAAAAAATCTGTGAAGTCACCAGAACCCAGATTTAAAGAAAAAAAAAAAGAGAGACACAATAAAAAACACAAAAACTAAAAACAAAACCAAAGCCTGGTACACAGAAAGATTCTTACCTAAAGTTAATCAGCTAATGATATAGAGTGAATGTTCCAACATAATTGTCTACTCTTTCCTAATAGCACACTGCTTCTCCATATATTATACTTTTATCTTACCATAAAAGTTTTTTATTTTAACTAAAATACTGGTGTTCAGTATTACATTTCTCTTCTAACATAAAAAAATAAGATCTTAGATTTTATCTTGAAGACTCCATTTCAAAAATTCAAAGTATTTTTACACATTAACATGTTATTCTTTAATATGTAAATTAGTTTAATATTCTATAAAACCAGAAAATCAGGCGTTTGTCATATACAATTAGCTTGTCTCTAATCTTCCTATTTCCACTGAAGTATTTTAAGATAGAAGTAATATGGTACTTACAACAATGCAAACTAATGAAATTTTGGCACATAATTCTTTTAATTAATCTGTTTTACCATGGTCATATGATAGTTTTAAAGCAGACTAAAACTGAATGATAGAAGTTAGCCAGAAAATCAATGAAGTAGAAAAAAATGGAGAAATTTAAATAGTAACAAATGCATTTTCATTAAATAAGGTATAATACTTCATTGTGAGAACTCTTCATGTTTTTCTCCTGTAAGCTTTTAAAAGAACATCCAAAGTCATATAAAATTGTATAATAGATTCTTACATTATTTGCCTAATATGAATTATTTTTTCTGCTTCAAAAATGCATATTTCTTTTCTGCATAATTTTCTTGCATTTTTTCCTTCATCTGTCCTTTTCCTATTTTTTCTTTATATTTTGCTAACACTTCTGCACTGCTTTTTATATGTTAAGTACAGTGATACAGTGTCATAGTATTGATGTCAGTGCAGGACAATTTATGCTGTTACTCCTTTTAGGATTTGTTTTGAATACATGAGATTTTATACCTTTGTTTTGTTTTTTTATGTTTAGGTTTAGTTGACTTCAAACCTCCAAAATTAGAAAAAAATGTGAGAAGGTTTTCATACCAAATAAAGAAGAAACCATCCTGCAGTAATCCCCACAATCAAAATGAAGGCTTCCACAAATGGTACATACAATTTTTGCATTTTTGAATTTGAACATGTAAATAATAAGTGGTAAGACTGGCAAATAAATACATAAAATGATCATTTCTAAGATATGCATTTCAATATTTCAGATAATAGCACAGTGACAGAGATAAATGAAATGTATTTTAAAAATAGTGTATAGTCAAAAGAACTGAAAGTAGAGATTTAAACAGGTATTGTATAACCATGTTTAGGGCAGCATTGTTTATAATAGCCAGAAGTCCAAGTGTCTAGTGACAGACAAATGATAAGAAACATAATATTTATATATAATAGAATATTTTTCAGAGTTGGAAAGAAATTCTGACACATGCTACAATATGCATGAAACTTAAAGACATTATGCTAATTGAAACAAGTCAGTAACAAAAGAAAAAATGTTGTATGATTCTACTTGAATGAGATGCTGAATGTAGTGAAATTCAAAAAGACAGCAGAATGGTAGTTGTTGGGGATTGGAGAGATAGAGAAATGGGGAATTATTATTTAATGAGTACACAGTTTATTTGGAAAAAATGAAAATATTCTGAAGATAAATGATAGTGACAGCTGTGCAATAATGTGAATGTCCTCAACGCCACAGAAAGGTATACTTACAAATAGCTTAAATGGTAAATTTTATGTTCTGTATATTTAGTAACAATTTTCAAAAAGCAAAGAAAATATTTTAAATGCATCAAATATCAAAATATGAATATCAAAATGAAGAAACAATAAATGAAAAAAATGTATTGCACTAGAAAAATTCCGACTTCTGAGATTTAATAGAGCTGAGATCACAAAGGAGAGATGTGGTGTTGAGTGTATAATTGGGACTATGGTTACAAGAAAACAGGAATGTTATACAGTGACTGTGTCAAGAAAAGAAAGGCTCGTTGAACAAATTGCTCATTGCCATTATGCTTTTCCCGTTTATGTTCAGATCCAGTTCCAATCTCACCATCCTCTCTTTTTGGTTTTGCAGGCAGTTCAATTTCCAAACTACGTATCTCCTGGTGAAATGTAAATAAGATCTGTAGTTTAGTTAATAATATCATACAAATATAAATTTTCCAGCCCTGATACAATGGTTAGATAAAATGTCAAACATTGGTTGAAACTGGGTGAAAGTATATGAGAACTCTTTGTACTATCTCAAAAACTTTTTTATAAGTCTAAAATCAACTCAACATTTTACAGAAATTTTAAATAAAAATAAAGGAGTATAAAACGTCCTGCTTTCCCTTCTCTTTGGTATTATTAGCATATCTCAAGTTTCATACCTCTCCTCTAATTTCCACAAATTTCTAAAAAAAAAAAATATTTTTATAATATTGTATAGTGTCTAGAAGCCTTTATTGAATTGTTTTGCTTGAGTTCTACAGCATGTTTGTCAGATAAAAAAAAAAGATTATTTGTATATTAGAGATGACGAAATTATACCTTAGATTTTCTTTAACTAAGGTACCTAGTTAGGAGTATCTAGCCTATTTAATTCCAGATGCCTCTTTTTTTTTTTTTTTTTTTTTGAAACGGAGTTTCGCTCTTGTTACCCAGGCTGGAGTGCAATGGTGCGATCTCGGCTCACCGCAACCGCCGCCTCCTGGGTTCAGTCAATTCTCCTGCCTCAGCCTCCTGAGTAGGTGGGATTACAGGCACGCGCCACCGTGCCCAGCTAATTTTTTTTTGTATTTTTAGTAGAGACGGGGTTTCACCATGTTGACCAGGATGGTCTCGATCTGTTGACCTCGTGATCCACCCGCCTCGGCCTCCCAAAGTGCTGGGATTACAGGCGTGAGCCACCGCGCCCGGCCAGATGCCTCTTAAGATAATATTCTATATCTTTTTAGCATAATCCAATATTTGATTAGCTATTGTCACAAACAAAAACAAAAGCAAACATTTTAATATAGAAAAGAGATGTCAGGTGGTGGGGGGCAACGAGAGAAAGAGAATTAGGACAAATGCTTAATGCCTGCCCGGCACTTAGAAACTAGATGACAGGTTGATAGGTGCAGAAACCACCATGGCACATGTATACCTATGTAACAAACCTGCATGTTCTGCACATGTATCCCAGAAATTAAGGTAAAATTTAAAAAATAAAATAAAATATACGATTGAGTAACTAAAATATATGGGCAAGGCCGGGCACGGTGGCTCATGCCTATAATCCCAGCACTTTGGGAGGCCGAGGCGGGTGGATCATGAGGTCAAAAGATCGAGACCATCCTGGTCAACAAGGTGAAACCCCGTTTCTACTAAAAAATACAAAAAAAATAGCTGGGCGTGGTGGCGCGTGCCTGTAGTCCCAGCTACTCGGGAGGCTGAGGCAGGAGAATTGCTTGAACCCAGGAGGCAGAGATTGCGGTGAGCCGAGATTGTGCCATTGCACTCCAGCCTGGGTAACAAGAGTGAAACTCCATCTCAAAACAAAACAAAAACAAAATGTGTATATATATATATATAATATATATATATTATATATATATAATATATATATATTATATATATATATAAATAAAGGTATATATATATTATATATATAAATAAAGGTATTTATATATATTATATATATAATATATGTATTTATATATAATATATATATTATATATGTATTTATATATAATATATATGTATTTATATATATTATATATAATATATGTATTTTATATATATAATATATATGTATTATATATTATATATATGTATTTTATATATATAGTATATATATGTATTTTATATTGGCAAGAGAGAAAGGAAAATTGAGAGAAAGTGGGAGACAGTTCAAACAAATGGGGTAAAATGTTGACTATAGATGAATGTGAATAAGGATATTGCATGACATTTTCTTTGTCAACTTTTTTTGAGTTTCAAATTATTTCCAAGTAAAAAGTTAAAAAAAATAAATTTTTGTAACAAAAGGGGGTGTTTTCTCTTGTTCAAACATTTTAAAAACACATTTGAAATAACGTAGTATTAAAACTTCTGAAGTCTGATACATGTTAGATTGAGTTTCTTAATACCATCTCAACTTTTTCTGCAATGAAATTCAAATAAAAAAAAATACATTCATTTGAGATTCTCTCGTTTTCAATGTGAAAATAATGTTTTGTAAATTATTATGTAAAATATTTTATAGTTCCGTAAGTTTAAAACATTAATGTCATCCTAACATATAATTCATTAAATGCCCTTGTATAAAATTTAAGTCTAAAGAACTACCAATTTACAAAATATGTCAGATGATATATATTTTTTCTTTTTCTTTTCTTTTTTTTCTTTTTTTTTAATTATATTAAATCCAGCGTGGGTGACAGAGTGAGAGTACATCTCAAAAAAATTATTATTGTTATATTTTTAAAGTTTCAGTGTACATGTGCAGGACGTGCAAGTTTGTTACATAAGTAGACATGTGCTATGAAACCCCAAAACATTAAAAATATGAAGTTATCCTAAAATGTTTTTAAGTTTATCATGAATAGTACTTCCAACAGCATTTGAAAATTTTCAAAAAGTTTCTAAATATATTATTGAAATTTACCATGTTTTTAACAATCTAAAAGTCCAAAACAACTAATAAAAAAATTAAACCTATTATTACATGTTTACATGTTTGTTATACATTATTGCAACTTTGAAAAAAATTACTAGAATGATTCTTTATTAAAATGTTGTTTTTCTTAATATGGAGATATATATATATATATATATATATATATATATATATATATATATATATATATATAATGTTCATTTAATACTGTATGTATATATGTAGATTGATAGAATGAACTGGAGACAATATAAAGGAGAGTTATAAAGGGTTAAACACTGGACATATTTTTTATTTCTGTATCAGTATTCTTTAGGCATATACTATACAAAATTACAAAGATTGTTAGGGCATGAGGTTGCAAACATCTGGCATGTATCTCCAAGATAGTTTGTCTAAATTTTCATAAAAAAAAATGACTTGAAGTTCCACAAGTTAAGTTTTAAAACTCAAGAATATTGAACTAAAATATGCAGGAAATTTTATCCTAAACAAGATTTTTCAATGCAGTAATTTCTGTATGTGCAAATATAATGAGTCATCTCTCATTTTTGAGCAGCACGTGAAAATAATACATTATATTCTGTACCGTGAATATAACAACATATTTTTAAATTATTGAGAAAGGGTAATCTATATCCTGAATTTGTTAAATACTCACAGTTTGCTGAGAAACTTTGACACCTTTAATTATGATTTACAATTGGTCGGTTTCTTGAAAAAACAAAACAAAAATGTTTTCCAAACAAAAGTTTCTAAAAGGCACAGACTATCAAGTTAAAGCAGCAAAAATGTCATGGTCACAAATTCTAGTTTCTAAATAGCATTGCTCAGTGACATTCATTCCACTTTACTGCATATAGTGAAGCTGAAAATTTTTGTTATGAAGTAAAGCAATAAATAAGAAAGAGTGAATGCTGCCTGCACTCTTCAATTGTAACTACGTTCAAATAACTTCCAAAAACTGTGCCAATGAGCTCTAAAGTATAGCTTCCAATACTATAATTAAAAGCATATTGGCCGGGCGCGGTGGCTCAAGCCTGTAATCCCAGCACTTTGGGAGGCTGAGGAGGGTGGATCACGAGGTCAAGAGATCGAGACCATCCTGGTCAACATGGTGAAACCCTGTCTCTACTAAAAACATAAAAAAAAAAAAAAAAATAGCTGGGCATTGTGGCGTATGCCTGTAATCCCAGCTACTTGGGAGGCTGAGGCAGGAGAATTGCCTGAACCCAGAAGGCGGAGGTTGCGGTGAGCCGAGATTGCGCCATTGCACTCCAGCGTGGGTAACAAGAGCGAAACTCTATCTCAAAAAAAAAAAAAAAAAAAAAAGCATATTTATTATTTAAAAGCTGATTTTTTAATAATTACAGAGAATTGCAAAATTAGTGAAAAGGAATAATAAAAAGAAACTTGGTATGCTCATTACCCAGATTCATCAAGTAATATTTTGTTACATTTCCTTCAGTATTTTGTCTTTCTCTGCATACATATATATATAAATAATACATATATAGAGAGAGGGAGAGAGACCCATTTCACAGTGGGTTGAATATCTGATGCTCCTTTACCTCTGAAAACTTCAATTAGTTTTTTTCTCACAAAATGGATATATTCTTAATTAACCATATACAATTATTGAATTCAAAAAATTTAACATTGAAACAAACTGTTATTTCATGTAATATATATTCACATTTCTGCAACTATCCCAATTTTGAAGTTAAATTTGTAGGAAAAACAGCTTAAAACTTTTACTGTTTAACCAGATGTCTAAACAGATGTCTCTTTATTCCATTTGAAATACATAATTTCTTCTTTGATATTTACCTTAAAATATGCCTGCTAACTCTCATAGGTCTAGATAACACATCTCGATTATTTAAATAAACATGTAACCTTACCTTACAGGAATCTCTACCTTGGTCCACTTGGCTCCTTCGGAACCTTCATAGAATTAGACTCCTTGTGCCTAACAACCCCTCTGCACAATGAATTCTCATTATAGTCAAATACTGTGGCTTACATTTTCCCACAACATCATATATTTACATAATGAAAATGTTGATAATACCAAAGCACAGGTTAAGGACTTTTCATCACTCTCGAAAGGAGAGAAAAAAATTTTCTGATGAAATTAGAAAGCTGAGACCTACTTGAAAATGACAGAAAGTCAAAGCTGCTAGGGCCATCTAAGTATTAAACTGAAAGTTGATTTTCTTTCTACTTCTGATCAGAGAAAACATTCTTGTCTTACGTTGATTAAGGGAGCAACAGCTAATACAGGAAAATAGTAAGACATCTTCTGCTGAAGTGAGGCTTTTAGGTTAATCCAAGTAATGGACTGGACAGCAACATTTACTCAGGAGTAAGTGTTTTCTTTACCATGTGATTAGCAAATTTAAATGAACTAAATACTTAAATGGCTCTCTTGAAAAGGTAATCTTAGCACTCCTATGGGCAATATGTATTATCTTGGGTCAACATAACTAAACTATTTTTATTAATTTACCTTCAAATTAACTTACTGCCTGTATGCTTATTGCATTTGAAGTCATCACCATTAAACTTGTGTCTCAATCCGGAGATTATATTATGTTGGTTTATAATTTTTTTATCTTGTAAATCCAGCTAATCAAATAATTTTTTTAAATTGCTAAATAATCTGACAAAGCTACCTACGTCTCACTTTTTCCATTGCTACTTGTACAAATCAAATCTTCACTATTCCTAATATGGAAAACTTTCTACTTCCATTCCAAGACAATTTCAGTTAGTCTTCCTTAATAATGCCCAAGTTATCTTTATAAAACACTTATTCTTCTTTCTGATTAACATAATTTAAAAATATTCCATAGTTTCAGAACAAAATGTCCTCAGCATGTAATCCATCTTCCACCTGCTTCTTTAAGTGTGATTTCCTCTTTCAACACTTCTATGAACACATAGAACCATACTGAACACAGTCCCCAAAGGCAAATGAATGGCCTGTGGCTTTTAGTAACCACTTTTTACTTTTGTAGTTTGTTTGTTTGCTTTGATATTTCCAAAGTGATCCCCTCCAGTCATCCTTTCCACCTGTAAAGCTATGAAGACTGGAATCCAAATTTTCATTCTACCTTTTTAAAGTTACAACACTTTTGACAATTACTCAATATTCCTAATATTCACTTCCTCGCCTAAAATGTTTTAAGTAATCTCTCTCTCAAAAATGAGTTATGACAACAAAATGAAATAAGACATGGGATCTTGATACTAGAAAATTCTTATTTGAATCTTCATCTTTAACTGAATTGCCTGCTTTCTATCTCCACATAGATATGTAATGGACATGTCTACCTCAGCAAGTATAATGATTAACTGCAGAGTTAATTGGTCCTCACATCCAGTTTCTCGAGACAAAAAAAAATTGCCCTTACCTTCCACCACTTAATTCTGTATCCTTTAGTGAGTTCTTTCAATTCTAACTCAAATGAACCTTGTAAATATATATGCATCTTTTAATCTTCCTTCTCTTTACCTTAGTCTACCCTAAAGTTATCTGCCCAATACCCTCCTAATAAGTCACTTCCCATGTTTGTACCCTTACACAATTCTCTATCCATACACTTAAACCTTCAATGGAAGATTAGATCTCTCTTCCCACTCCTGGGCTTTCTGTCACACTTAGTAAGTTTCTAAGTTTTGCTTTGCCCTACAAACAGCCTTAGAGTCTGGCCTTTCTGTGAAAGTGACATCATGTGTTTCTCCTTTTCTTGCCTTTTATCAGCCAGTCCAGCTCTTCTTTCTGCTCTCAAAGTTGACTAAGCTCCTTTGAACTTCAAGGTGGCTTTATCATATATCAGTTAGCTAAACTGATGGATTATTTTGTAAAATAGCCCTTGACACTTAAAAAATTACTTTTATTTAATTAATAGTTATATACCCTACTGTACTTAATACATTAGTGATCTGCCTATATAGCTCATTTCTGAGAATCACAGAACACACCAGTGTCTGGCAAATCTTATATCCTCCAGTCGTGTTATTTATATTTTTGAGCTATGCATTTAAGATTTTTCTCAAATGCTAACTTTTCCATAACTGTTCTTAACATTGTCTCCATTCTCTTCTACTGATTTCTGCAATCCTCAGTTGAGTATTTAACATATTATTGTTTTTGTTTGATTTTTTTTTCTAGTTTCTAAACATTATTTGAATAGAAAATCTACAGCTTTAATCTTGTTTTACTAGGAACTATTGCAGTCATTAACAAGTCAGGTAATGAATTATCTTTTAATAGTAAAAAAAATTGTTGAATAATAGATTTTATTCAGTTGTTTATGTCACCATATTAACATAATAGCTCTAAAGAACTTTTTCTTAACTTTGTTCCATAGACTAATGTATGACAAAGGGAATAGGGAATATTATATTGCTATATCAATAATATACTTTAATATCAAAGTGCTGTGGACAATGTCTTGAAGAATATTAGAATCTCAATTATATAGATGAGAAGCTATAAAAGTCACAGTCTACTTTCTTACAGGCTTATTCAAGAGAATCTCCTACAGATACTTTTAGTTAGACATGAAAACTCTAAAATTCTTGTTTTCTGGAGAGACTTTAAATGGAAGGAGTTTTATTTTAGAAGGAAGCCCTGACCTTTTTGGTGTAATATAGCATAAGTACTTAAATTTGTTACCGGTTAATTTACATATACATTTATTTCATTTTCTCTTACTATTTTACGCAAAGTGAAATGTAGCAGGAGACAATAACAAACTTAGAATATCCTTTTGATATTTCTTTAAGATGATCTTGCTTCCGTCTCACAGGCTGCTAAAAGAAGCCAGTTGAAACTTTGAACTGTCTGCCTGGAATCTCCTTAGTCAGATCTACAAATCTATCAGTTTCCCATTCTACATTTCCCGTAACCATAGTTTACAGTTTTGTTAATTTTTCTTCTAGTACACACTTGATCCTCTTTCCTCCAACTTGCAGTAACTGACTGCTCATTGTTCTTCAAATCTTTATCACCTCTTTGAGACCAACCACCTGTTCCAAAAGTCAGTGCAGTATATTTCAGATTTTTTTTATGGCAGTACCCTGCTTCTATGGAGCAAACACTGTTTCAGTTACCGATTGCTATTGTATCTCATAGTTCCATTGATTGGCTGGGTCTCAGCAGGGCAGTTTCTTTACTGGTCACTCTTGGAGTCTCTCACACAGACTGAGTTGGCGAATGGACTATAGCTGGTGCTGAATGCCTGCCTGCTGCCTTGTGCCTTCTCCTTCTGGACTTGCTCTCTATTTTTCTCTAGGGCGTCTCCACGTGGCTTTTTAATCTCTCCAAAAAGAAGCCTGGAGTTCATACAAGGTGGTTCAGGACAGTAAGAGAGAGTGTTCCTAGATTGACAATTGAGAAAAGATACAGGAGTGTTTAAGCCTATTAAGAGCTGGAATCCAAAATGGCACAGTATCAAATTTATATTCTATTGTTGCAACAGACTAGATTCAAGACGGCAGGCAACAACATAATGTAATCAACCATGGGAAATTCATTGGGATAAGTTCAGTAACAGTCACTATACTTGCCATTATTATTAATTTTTTTTTCTCAACCGGGATTGGCTAGTGTTTGAAGATGATTTCACAAGCTGAATATGTGGAGGTATATTTTTAAGTATTTTGAAAAGGAGAAAAAAAACTTAAAAGAAAGAGAAACATAGAAAAGTGATAAAAGTGAGGAAAGTGAAAAGTTAAAAATAGTCCTTTGTAGATATTGCTGCTAGCAATCAATAAAGGACAAAGTTGGGTGATGAAACCTTTATCAAGATATATAAGCAACTGGGAAAAATTTCACCACCAAATTTTTAATGCCAAAACTGGTGACACAAAGCAATTATTGAGTGGGAGTAGGATGCCGCATGAAGTAACTTGGGTACAAAAAAAGTAACATAATTGGTACCTTACAGAAAGCCATTCGGAATGTAAACACTTTAGGAAAGCAAAATAACACATCATTATCACAAAATGTGAGAGAAAAATGACTGTATGGTGACTGTTTTTATAACTATAACTAGAAATGACATATGTGAAAATAATAAGGGATTCCTGCATGGATAATAAATGACCCATTAAGTAGTAGTTCTAATGACTTGTAATATTTGAATTTATTTGGCTACAGTAGCATTCAGATTTTGCATATCTGTAATTGTTTAAAAAATGTCAAAACATGTCTTGAAATACTTTTAATCTAAAAACAATTCTGTTGACAGAAGTTAAAAACTACAGGAAGTATTACAGTTCTATCCAGAGGAAAATGTGGTATTTTTCATAATTCTACACTTAGAAGATTTTGGCAATTCTATTGATTTCTATATCTTACAGAGCACTTGACTTAATTCTATGCTTAAGGGAACATATGTTTTCAAGCATTTTAGTTGAAACACAGCTAAAGTTGAGGGCAATATTTTCTCCAATAATCCTTAGTCTGCTTGGAGTGTTCTTAGTAAGAAGTACATTCCTAAATTACTAATTTTTAAGATAATACTACTGAATCTATGGACTAAAGTAGTCTTCCATAACTTCACTTCTATTGAGAAATGGCATTGCTATTTATAAAATATTTAATGTATTTTAGATTAAAAATAGTATTTAGAAATTTTTAAACTCTTTTTACTTCTCTTACTCGAGAAATAGTCAGTGAAAGAAATATCAGCTTTTCTATCTCTGAACATCAAAACTTAGTAGAAGCATGGAAAAAATTACACGTATTGTTGTTATTCTCATTTATTTAAATCAATTTTATCCTTTCATGGTTATTAAAATACTATTCCCCAAAAAATATATAAAATTATAAAATACATTAAATTACTTATAAAAATATTATAAATACTTAAATTTATTACTAGTTAATTTACATATAGATTTATTTCATTTTTAGGTATCCTTTTATGCCAAATGACAAGCAGCAGGAGAGAGTAAGTCAGAAAACTAAAGATGGTCATGTGATTAGATAAATGAGAAAATGGATAACATTCTGATATAGTTTGAATTTTGATGAAAAATAAAGAGTTTTGAAAATATTATTTTTCAAAACTGTTGTCAAAATGTAATGTGAAATTCCATCTAAAATGTCAACCATCTAAGTGATGATAAGTACTTCTTGGCCTATGGAAGTCTGGAAAAATTAAGTGCAGGTTCAGTATTAGTCATCTTCTGAGATTTCATAATCTGAGGAACCTGATGCAAGAGGAAGCATGATTAATATTCTAAGTTCACATCTTTTAAGTGAGCAGAAATATTTATAGAATTTTTTAAACCTCTTTTAATCTAGGTATGTGAAGCATGGTAGATTGTAGTTCCCTGAACTTATCTAATTATTAAATATTAATTTATTTATTCATTAATATTTTGTGAGACTGCAATTTATGTTCCTAGAAAGTCCAAGGCATATGATCCACCTCATGAATTTTAAATTTTACTAATTTTTTTAGCTGTATTGCCTTAATAGGTATAAAATTTAAAAACTTTTAATCAAACCATCAATGTAATGGTCAGCATATTTTGCAAAACAATTACCCAAAAGGAAAATATCATGTTTTTTTGATACTGATTCTAGCTAACCAGAACAAACCTGAGGAAAACCTATATTTATTAAGAAATAAGGAATTATGATTTTCAAGATTCCTGTACTTTCATTATTTTATTTATGTTCACAACTTAAGTGTGAAGGAGTTAAGGCAGGCATTATAATTTCACATTTGAAAATGAGGAACTAAATTTCTGAGACATTATGTGGTATATTCAAAGTAACAGTATAAATATTTAAATAAAACTCTTCTACAACTGCCTGTATGTATAAATTCCTAGAGGTATTTGAGGTTTGAGGAAATTTCAAAATTTTTAAAAGAAAACTCAATTAGGAATGAAGGACTTTGAAATTGTACTGAAAATGACTAGATCAATAAAATAAAAATATATTTTTAAAACAATTGTTTGAAAATTTTAGAAATAAAAATATTATTTTAGCTCTACATCTCTTTATTAGCCAAGTAAACTTAGATGAAATCTTAGCTGAATTGTTTTCAACTGTAGAACACAATACATTTTGATAGTACATAGTGAAAACATTTAAAAAGGCATTTTGGACAAAAAGACAGAAAAATATCTTCATAACAGATATAACCAATCTATGAAACAATACCTAGATAGATTTTCATGGTTTTTGACTTTTAGTTCTTCCCTCCTGCTTTATAATTGTGACACTGTCTTTGAGCACAAATCTTTAGTGTATAAATGACGACACAGTAAATCTCACTCTGATTTCTGTTTTGCCTTTCTTAAAGGCAGATTGCCCAGGAAACGGTGTCACCCAAAGCAGTAGTAAGGGAAGGTTGTGCTATTAGGTTTACATTTGCAACAACATTATAATACTTTTGAGAGAGCATTGAAAATTGTGATAAAAATATTTTGCCTCTATAAAATGGACTAAGGTATCAAACATCAGAAATAAGGATGCTAACCTACAAAGGTTCCTGTGGCCAAGAGGGCCTTAGGGTTTTGCTTATCTTGACTAAACCTTAGATAGGCTTTTTCTTGCCTTTAGGCCCCTGACTTCTCCCTCCTCCAGGTCCTTACAAAATTCCCATGACCCAAGAACACAGGAATTTTCCTCCCTTTTTTAAAGGATTTAACTGGTAATTGTCCATCCTTTCTCTGCCCCTTAGAGATGTAAATATTTTCAAAAGCTTCCTATCAATTATACAACACAGTAACACCTTTTTCATTGACCTAAGGGCCATCTCTTTGAATTACAATCGTGATTCCTATCTCCTGGTTTGTGTCTGGAGTAGGAGCCTAACATCAGTGCTTAAATTCCTTCAAGCTCCAAAACTTTGTTTTTATAAGTATCCCAGAAGCTTATTTTTCCTTTGGATAAATCCAATTAGTTAACACAGATGGTCATCTCAATTACCAAATAAATTTAGGATAAACTATGTGTGACAAATGGTGTTGTCAAGTTCTCATACTTTAGGACTAGTTATTGTTTATCTTGAGAATATGTATGTAATCATTTGTATCCGCTTAGCTATATAAAAGTGTGAGATCCCTTTCAGTCTTTTCAATCTTTTACCAGATTGCCTGTAATATGCATCACAGATTTAAATTTTATTCAATAAAATTTTTTCCTTCTATCTTTTTGGAGACTTTTCTGGATTGGGAGATTTTGGTTTCGGTTATACTTTTCATGACAGGGACAGGATCTGTTAGTTCCTCAATTGAACAGACTAGTTGAAGCTCTGTAGCCACACAACAGTTAGGTAAGAGAAGCTAAACTATGAAATGTCTCTCTATAGCTCTCTATTCTTTTGCAATGCTAGCCTAATGGACAATCCTCTCTAATTTAAAGAGGTTACTATTGAATAAGCACGGGTAATATGGGCTCTAAAATTCTATCAGGATCACTGCATGGTTGTATTACCTGGTGTCAAAAACCTAAACAACAGTCAGAGAGAGACTGTAAAAGAAAGTGATGTTTATTTTGGAGTAGCATTGCAATGGAAATATGCATGGTATAATAAACTATGTGCATATTTAAAACAATTGAGACCAGGAAAAGCTTTTAAAGTCAAAATGAGGAGACTTACATAATTATTTTGGAGTAATTGTTCTTGGCTACAAGGATTAATAACAAGGGTGATGTCAGTTCAAGTTTGGACAGGCAATTGATTGCTGGGAAGACATCCTGATAGAAGTAACTTTTTGTAAGATTGTGGTTACTTATGTGCAAAGTGGTGCAGTATTTTTTCAGTCTTATGTGATTGTTTTTGTCATTAGGCATACTTGCATGTGTGTATCCCTTTTTTTCATGGCCTTTCCTGGGTTCCTTTGTACACAAATGACTCGGTTTTTATTCTATCAACTTACACTCTTCCCTCCTTTCGATTAAGATTTTTTTTTCCAAAAGCATCACTGATCAATCATCTTGTAGTTAGATTTTGATTGTTCTTTGGTATCCACATATACCTCTTCAGTTTAGTCTGTTCTGGTCCCAATTTGAAGGGAAGTGATTGGTGAGGAGGAGTTAGTGTCAAAATAAATTAGGAAGGTTTGCAGAGAGTGGTGCTCAGGCTAAGTCTACCTGGAGTCCATTGCTAAGTTCAATTTTGACTGTTCAATCAGCATTAACTATCATCTCCTAGAGCTGGGACAGCATAATTCTGCTTGGAGGTGCACTTCCACAGAAATTTGAAAAGCAACAGGTACAAAGTTTTTTTAAAAAAATATAGAGTACAATTAATAGTAGTATAATCATCTTAGTTTGCACTATAGTTTTGAGTCATGAACCTAAATTTAAAGGCAACCAATTGAATAAATCAAATGACCCTGCAGAATTAGGACAGATCTGTCATAACCCTGTGACTTGTTTTTTCTTTCCTTTTTTTATTTTAGATCTCAATTTCCCCAGAGGAATTTAACCAGATACAGTGTTTATATTAGCAACAGCATATACATTTTCTAATTTAACCAACCAATCTAGAGAAATTTTGTTATTCAGTGTTTATGGCTAAGTTGAATTAAAGGAAAAAGTACACAACAGTTTTATTAGGGATATTGCGAAAAGTACCCCCAGGGAAATTAAAAAATCTCTTAGGCGAGGTTCTGTGAGGTTACCAGCAGAAGCTACTGATTGTAAAATTTCAATTACACCATTATTATGACAGGTGAAAAAGGAAAGCATAAGAAAGGAAATATTAAAAGGAGCAAGAGTCTCATTATAATGGGGAGTCTTGTTCCGTTTTCTTGGGAAATATCAACCACGGCACACATAAAGCCGCCAACTTTCTCCTCGTTTGCAGTCTGAACGTCTCTGGTCATGGCACTGGGGCAGACTGGGGAACTTTCTGCGTGGCTCATCTATCAGGCATGAGACTTGCTCCTTAAAATTTATTTATTTTTAGTTTAGAGGGCTTCAGGGACAGAGCATTTTCTGCTTTTAGTAATTCCATGAAAGAAGATTGAATTGGAGAAACCTAGAAACTTTAGGATCCAGTCCAGTTTTTAGGTGGATGACAAAACCTTGAAAATAATGCACAATGCTACAAACTAACAACAGGTATACTATAGATTTTATGTTAGAAACATGAATTTTTCTCTCTATAGTTACCCTGATTTCTACTAAAGATAATCAGAGTAAAACAAATTTCTTTCTAAAATCAGTTTAGTTTCATGAAATTTTCTCTGATTATTTACCTAAAGTCAACAAGAATAGCAAATGGCCATATAGGAATTTCAGACCTAAAAACTTCTCAATGCTACAAAGCTAAAGCAAGTCAGACATTAAAATTCACTTGCAATCTTGAGGTTCTTGGGCTTACCAGAAAGTAACAATTTTTACTAATTCACTGTAGGACAGGGAACCCTTGAAGCCGGGCATTCTCTGTACATTCTCAAATGACCTTCCAGTTACATCTTGGGAATAAAAGAGATATTTCCAAATAAATCTTCATATAAAGAAAGGAGGCATTTTTATTAAATTTGTGAAAATAATCATATCATCATTAAAAAATAAGAACACTTTCAAAATAGTATCTGAATTTTGGAGGGATCAAATGGAAAAAAGGTAACGACTTCAATATTTTTCAAAAGGAATGCTTTATTAAATTACCGTAAACTATAAATAGCTTAAGAAAAATGTTTTATTAAATCTGGAAAACAAAACATTTAAATAAAGAATCCAACAACTTTTTAAAATAAAAGTCATTATAATTAGCTTTATTAGGTATTCAATATCATGTAATTACTTGGTTTGATTGAAAAAAGACTAATCAGCTAACATGGGTACTAAATGAGACATACATTGTTTGAGGTTCTTCAGAGGTTCAACTGGAAAATCTCAAAGTTCATTCTAGGTCAATGGTAAGATTTGGATGTTCATTCCTTCCAAATATCATGTTGAAATGTTACCTCCAATGTTGGAGGTGGGACTGAAAGGGAAATGTCTTGATCATGAGGATGGATCATTCATGAATGTCTTGGTGCTTTCTTCACAGTATGAGTGAGTTCTATGAGTTCACTCAAGATCCGATTGTTTAAAAGTGCCTGGCATTTCTCTTGCTCCTTCTCTTACCATGTGATATACTTGGTCCTCTTTTGCCTTCTCCCATGATTGTAAGCTTGCTGTGGCTCTTTCCAGAAGCAGATGCTGGCACTGCACTTTTGTACATTCTGCACAACCGTGAACTTCTTTTTTTTATAAATTGTCAAGCCTCAGATATTCCTGTACAGCAATGCAAATGAGCTAACAGGAGAAAAAAAAACAAACCCTTAATTTAGAACTTTAACGGCCTATCAAAGATATAACAAGGTTTAAAACACCTGAACAAAATAGAATCATAAGTTTTTAAAAACAATAGTCATTCACTTAATTAGAGTGACAATTAAAGATGCAATTGCAACAGTAAATTAAATGGATGTAAAAAAAAAAAACTTAATCTTTTCAAAATTAGTTTTTCTAAGTTATCAAACACCTAATAAAGAAAACTTGAAATAGGACAAGTTATCTCCATAAAGTGGAAATTCATTGTTTTATAGGCCAATTACCAAGAGACAAGGAAAAAAACACTTGCAGTGCAGTTGCTTCTCTTTTGGGGAAGCTCATTTAGATAACCTGGCATTCAAATATGATGAAAAGGTATGTGAAGGCAATCAAACCTAGGAAGAACGTGCGGTTAAGTTTAAGAATGCATACCATATTATAGAAGGAATAAACAAGAAAACCTGTACTGTGAGCAGGGGAATATGTGGCTCATAAAAATGTAAAAGCACATGAAATTGCCTAGTTACATTCAACAATTTAGACAAATCAAGAAAAGCCAAAAGTATAGAATCAAATTATACTCTAGGAAATCGTTGGTTTTCAAGGCCTTCAAAACAAACATTATAATGTCGGGTCATAACAGCAAAGTTGGAACCGGAGAAAAAACAAAGTTGGAACCAGAGAAAGTTGCAAGAGTTGAAACAATTGTAAATTAGAGTTGTCACCTCAACCAAGCAAAGAGATGTACTGTATTAGTTTATTTCCATACTGCTGATAAAGACATATGCAAGACTAGGCAATTTACAAACTTAAGTTAATTGAACTTGCAGTTAGACGTTGCTGGGGAGGGCTCACAATCATGGTGGAAGGCAAGGTGGAGCAAGTCACATCTTATGTGGATGGCAGCAGGCAAAAAAAAGAACTTGTGCAGAGAAACTCCCATTTTTTTAAACCATTATATCTCATGAGACCCATTTACTATCATGAGAACAGCACAGGAAAGAAATGCCTCCATGATTCAGTCATCTCCCACATGGTCTCTCCCACAACAGGTAAAAATTATGGGAGCTGCAAGATGAGATTTTTGTACAGTGTTCGCGCCAAGGGCTTGAGACAGCTAGCGTGATTCGCCCCATCTTGGCTGCTGGACCTATCTGCACTCCCCCATCCGAGGGCTGTTGAGCTGAGACAAAGGCCGTGGGCTGAGTCACTGAGGCAAAAACAGAATGCAAAGCAAAGGTATGCAGTTTATGAGGACATTGTGCGGTCTGTCTTCATGTCCCCATCAGTCTCTGTGTAAGCAATAAAACTTGCTGCAATTGAGATGCCTAAGAGGAGTAAAGACCCCTGCCCATATTTTCCCTGGAGGTAAGTCTTTGTTCCACCCCCTGATGGAAAACAGGTTTAACAAGCCACCTTAAAGGCATCTTTGAAACACATAAACTTCTTTTTGAGTTATTTTCACAAGCCTCTGATAAATATTCTGTTTACCCTTTTTTTTACATAAACTTTGTGAGCTATTTTCAGGAGCCTCTGTTTACCCTTTCTTTGTGAGATAAAGTAACTGTAAACAAGAAAAAAGGTATAAAAGCTGTAACCCACAAGAATAAATTTGCTACATTTCCACCCCCGGTTACGTAGCCCTCCAGACTCCGCTTTTTCTTTCTTTCTTTCTTTCCGTGCATTCTCTCCCTCAGGTTGAACGAGACATCTACGTTGGCGGTCTTGGGGACTCCCGCAGGTCAGTAGCCCCCCCGGCAGACATGCCGGACCCCGACAAGATTTGGGTGGGGATATGGCCAAACCATGTAATTTCACACCTCACCCTTCACAAATCTCATATCTTCACATTTCAAAACCAATCATTCCTTCCCAACAGTTTCCCCAAAGTCTCAAATCATTTCAGCATTAACTATAAAATTCAGAGTCCAACGTTTCATCCGAAACAAGGCAAGTTTCTTCTGTATGTGAGCCTGTAAAGTAGTTACTTTCCAGATACAATGGGGGGTGGGAATTGGATAAATACAACCATTTCAAAGGGGAAAAATTGGCCAAAATTAAAGGACTACAGCCCCATGCAAGTCAAAATCCAGTGGGCCAGTCTAATATTAAAGCTCCAAAATGATCTCTTTAGACTTCAGATCTCATATCCAGGTCATGTTGATGCAAGAGGTGGGTTCCCATGGTCTTGGACAGCTCTGTCCCTGTAACTTTGCAGAGTACAGCCTCCCTTCCAGCTTCTTTCATGAACTGGCATTGTCTGTGGCTTTTCCAGGCGCACGGTGCAATCTGTTGGTGGATCTACCATTCTTGGGTCTAGAAGATGGTGGCTCTCTTTTCCCGGCTCCACTAAGCAGTGCCCCAGTAGGGACTCTGTGTGAGGTCTACCAGCTGCCCACATTTCCCTTCTAAGCTGCCCTAGCAGAGGTTCTCAATGAGAGCTCTGCCATTGCAGCCAACTTATGCCTGGACATGCAGGTGTTTTCAGATACCCTCTGAAATCTAGGTAGAGGGTCCCAAACCTCAATTCTTAACTTCTGTACATTTACAGACTCAGCACCATGTGGAAACTTCCAAGGCTTGGGGCTTGCATCCCCTGCAACCGAGGCTCGAGCTCTACATTGCCCCTTTCAGCCGTGGCTGGAACAGCAGGGATTTGGAGCACCAAGTCTTTCAGCTGCACACAGCACAGGGACCCTGGGCCCACCCAATGAAACCATTTTCTTCTAGGCCTCCAGGCCTATGATGGAAGGACATGATGTGAAGAACTCTGACATGCCCTGGAGACATTTTACGCATTGTCTTGGTGATTCAAATTATGCTCCTCATTACTTATATAAATTTCTGCAGCTGGCTTGATTTTCCTCTCTAGAAATGTTTTTTTTTTAATCTTTCATAGTGTTAGGCTGCAAATTCTTCAAACCTTTATCCTCTCCTTTTCTTATAAAACTGAGTGCCTTTAACAGTACCAGAGTCACCTCTTGAATGCTTTGCTGCTTAGATATTTTTTCCACTAGACACTGAATCATCTTTCTCAAGTTTAAAGTTCCACAAAACTCTAGGACAAGGGCAAAATGCCCCCAGTCTCTTTGATAAAACATAACGAAAGTCACCTTTTCTTCATTTCCCAACACATTTTTCATCACCATCTGAGACTACCTCAGCCTGGACCTTATTGTCTATACTGCAATCAAGCTTTTGGTCAAAGCCATTCAACAAGAAGTTCCAAACTTCCCTATATTTTCCTTTCTTCTTCTGAGCCCTCCAAACTGTTCCAACTTCTGCCTCTTACCCAGTTCCAAAGTTGCTTCCACACTTTGGAGTATGTTTGCAGCAGCACTTTACTCTGTTCATACCAATTCACTGTATTAGTCCATTTCACACTGCTAATAAAGGCATACCCAAGACTGGGCAATTTACATAAGAAAGAGGTTTAATGTGGACTTACAGTTCCACATAATTGGGGAAAGCTCACAATCATGGTGGATGGCAAGGAGAAGCAAGTCTCATCTTACGTGGATGGCAGCAGGCAAAAAAAAAAAAAAAAAAAAAAAAAGGGCTCGTGCAGTGAAATTCCCATTTTTTAAAACCATCATATCTCAAGAGACTCATCTTGAGAACTATCTTGAGACTATCATGAGAACAGCATGGTAAATACCCACCCCTATGATTCAATCATCTCCCACCAGGTCTCACTCACAACAGGTGGGAATTGTGGGAGCTACTTGATGAGATTTGGGTGGAGACACAGAGCCAAATTTACCATGTACCTTCTGAAGGGGAGAAAGGGCTAAATGACCTGCAAATCATGTGCAGCACAAGAAAACCAAAGTTGAACTTCTGAGATGGGAATCTGAAAAGCATAGAGAGGAAAACACTACCTCATGAAATGAAATAACCATTTTATATGAAGAATTGCATTTCTAACCTTAAAATAGAAAAATTAAATGCATCTTAGTAAGAAATGTGGCAGAAGTGGAATTGTAAAACAGAAAAATATAACTTCAGTTCAGATGTTTGAAAATTTAAAGAAACATATTTTACAATTAAAATTAAACTTCTCTTAGAGCTTGTTTTTTTCTGAGAACAGAAATACTTTACAAAACATTCTTCTATCTAACCCAGGGGACCAAAATTTTAATTTTATTTTTATGTTTTTATCTATTGTCTAGCAATATATCTAGACACAATTTTTTTTATCTCTTTACCTAAGCTCAGTCTTTAGAAAGATGTATAAATAATTACATAATTTTGGTCAACTTGATTACTCACAAAATTCTTTTTATAAATTAATCTCTTAAAGTCTTTGCACAACCTGCTCAGACCTTCTGCAACTTGCTCAGACCTTAAGTTTTGTTCTGTACTTCATTTTTTTTAAAGAATCAGTCATTTCACTTTAGGATAAAAAAGTGCTTTCCTTTTTTCTTTATCATTTTGACTACATATGATTCTCACACACAAAAAAATTCTCTTCTTTTTTTAACCTGCTTTACTAAGAATATAACTTCATACCCATAACCTTTTTCACTTTTCTTCTTCCTCCTACTTACTTGTTTCTTTCTGTTTTGTTTCTATTTCCTTTCTAAATCCATATTTTGAAAAAAAAATCTTTAAATAGCATCTACATTACATAAAGTTATTTCTTCTTTCTTAATAAAAAAATGAACCTTACTTTTCTGGTATATTTTGTATATAGAATTACACATATTAGTTAGAATTTTAAATTCTCTGTACTCTTAATTTCTAGTGAAAATCTAGGATACAATTAATTTAAAGCTTTAAGTATTGAGAACGTATTTTATAAATTTTAGAAACACGTGTTTTCATATATATATATATATATATATATATATATATATATATATATATATTTTTTTTTTTTTTTTTTAGACAGTCTTGTTCTGTCACCCAGGCTGGGGTGAAGTGGTGCAATATTGGCTCACCGCAACCTCCACCTCCTAGGTTCAAGCAGTTCTCCTGCCTCAGCATCTCCAGTAACTGGTATAACAGGTCCACACCACCACACTCAGCTAATTTTTGTATTTTTAGTAAAGATGGGATTTTACCATGTTGGCCAGTATGATCTTGAACTCCTGACCTCAAGTGATCCACCCACCTTGGCCTGATTCATGTAACTATTTTTAATGTGGGACAGCACATATTTACTGAGAAGCCCAACATATGTTATTATTCTATAGTAATTATGAATCCAAAAGTAAATAAACTTAAACTTTGGTTTTCAAGACTTAATGATTTAGTATTTTAACTTATTTGGAAATAACCCCAAATTTAATGAATACTGTTACTTAATTTAACATAACTTTAAGATTATAAATTGGATTAGAAGTTCATTTATAAATGTGTATCCTATTCGTATTTACCTAACTTACTTATTTTAGTAATTCTAGCTACATTACTTATGAAAACTGAGATAGTAGACAGAGGTCATGATTATTTCAAACTATTTTTTGTTAACCATTTTTCATAGCCTATAAACATCAGGCATTTGTTACCCAAGTAATAATCTTAAGTTTAAATATATGCATATTTCACTGATAACTCTGAATACACAGCTGTTTTCATAAAATCAACAAGTTACCTTTTTCAAAGTTACACAAAGATCATTCTGCTTAAGGCAATTGTTTAATATTTCAATACTATCTGAATCATACATTTTTGAAATATAATTTTAAGCAAAGTCATGGAATTTTGAGTGCAGTGAATCCTAATTTTTCTTATGGTAAAAATGTTTTATTTTCCATTGTGATACATTTGGGAGTCAAAGAGGCTGCAGCTAACAATCATAGTGGAATGAAAGGAACGGACTAAGACGGTTTCAGGCAGTTTAGTACGTATGTTCACTCTGTTTGGTTTAGAAACTTTTCATGATTTAAAAATACCGTGAAAAATATTAATTATTATTGACTATTTTGAGAAAATAAATACAGTAAAATAAAAAAGACCATGTAAAAATGTATCAATTGTGTTTACCACACAGATATTCTCAGTGACAAAATTCAAGCATGTTTCAAATAATATATTCAGAAGTGATTTTTTTTAGACAATGTATTTGACTTTCTATTTTTTTAGTATGGTGGACTACTGTGGTTCAATCAGTATTTCATTAAATTTTAGTCTCATTAAATTTACATGACCAATGGGTAGATTGATGAAATGTTTTCTAAGCAAAAATAGGTCAGATTGATGAAATGTTTTCTATGCAAAAATTTTTTCTCAGTTTTTTCACTTGAGAGAATCCAATGGCTGAAAGAGAATTTAATTGGTGAATTCACACAAGGATCAGAAACTTCATGTATCTTCACATCATCCTTACCATTGGAAAGCAGATAAAGTCTAAAGCAATTTCAGGTATAGTTTTTTCCATACTATGAAATAGTATCAAATAGCTATTAAGTATTTCTTGTGTCAGTAAAGTAAAGGACCATTGTTTAGAGAACCCGTATAAATAAAGCCGGATCCCAGCAACACCACCTGGAGAGTCATTAACTTGTATTGGAAATTGGTAAGAGATAAACATGTTATAGTATCAAGCAGCTGAAATAGGTCTTTATTACCGCACCTACTGAGCGTGATCCTACTTAATAAAAGCATTTAGGTTTTACATGACTCAAAACACTATATTTTTGTACATCATTAGCCATTTTATATCAACGGTACTTTCTTTAGAAAGTTCTCGATTTTTATAATATTAAAATTAATAACATGTGCCATGGATTAGGGTATGTTTATTTTTATTTGGGCTTCACTTTTATTGCATTCTACTCCTGTTCTTTTCATTATGACATCTTACAGTTTACAGGAAATTTGATTCTCACTGTTGCCAATGGAAGCTTCATGTCTCACCTCACTGGATTCCCATTTTCGTTGTGCATGGCTGCCCTTAATGCATAAAGTAAATATGCAGCAGTGATATTGCAAAGTGAGTCAGCATATAATCATAAACACAGCACTGCTTTATAATTGACATTGCTTTCTTGCCTTGGAAATAATTTAGATTAGATAGATAGGGTAGGGGTTTTGTAGAAGTTTTCACTGATACTAGCAAAGCTGTCAGCCACACTGAAGAAAACACAAAGCAAGCTAGAAAACACACAGATTTAAAGGCTTTTGTAAATAGCTTATGTCTGAGTGGAAAATCTCCAAGAGCTCTGAGTAAATAAATATTAGACTGTTTGTTCTGAATAAAAGGCTTATTCTAAAAAGCGGAAAGCAAAAACCGAAGAGGTGGAAGAAATTTGTGAAACCTAAACATGATGAATAGAAACTGATTTTTGTGAACAATGACCTCTTTGGTGGCCCCTGAGTTTAGTTCCCAAGAAAAGTAAGGAAAAATGAGTGCACACCATATTGAAAATTAATTTCTGCTAGCTTAAACTAGATTTATTGAACTCAAAGACGTGAAATAATAAAGACAGAAAAATCTAGTTTTCACATGATTTCGAAATGTATTTAGATGTTAAATGATCGCAATTCCACTATCTTGAATGATTATCTACCTACGCATTTCCTTATATAGTAAACTTTAACGTTTACTCATACCAGTTTCCACAGTAGATGGAACCAGAGAAAATATGAGTAATTTAACAAATTTAATGGGAGATTAAAGGTCTTTTTTAAACTTACTTTTTTCTTACATAGATTGATAGTAATCATTGTTGGGTCTTCATATATCCTCCAGGTCAAAACTTTTTCTAAGGTGAGTTTTTCTCATAAACACAGACATAACGCATCTGCCAGATTTCCTTTTACCTGCCTTACCATTTTCAGTGCCGGCACTCTTGGTCTTTCAATAGTCTTCACATAGTTTGCAACATAACACTCATTCACAAAAATATAACTTCCCTGGCAAAGACATTTATCTGTAAAATGTCATCCCCTTTTTTTTTTTTAATTACATTCTTGTCCTAAGGTCAAACTCTCATTTACCTGACAAAGGGATTTTTGTGTTATTCATTAAGAAAGCTTTTTATGATAGGAATGCATGCGAAATGTTAGTGCACATATATGAACAAGCCAGAGCTTGGTGAATATACACAGGAAGGCTGATAGCCTTGTGTCTTCAAACACTGTGGCAAAGCAACGGGTGTAACATTTTAGGAACAGGAAGGCTGAAAGCCGTGGTGTCTTCAAACACTGTGGCAAAGCAACGGGTGTAACATTTTAGGAACAGGAAGGCTGATAGCCATGGTGTCTTCAAGTGTCTTCAAACACTGTGGCAAAGCAACGGGTGTAACATTTTAGGAACAGGAAGGCTGATAGCCATGGTGTCTTCAAACACTGTGGCAAAGCAACAGGTGTAACATTTTAGGTAAAATTCCTCAAAAGTACATTATAGAGGAATGTACACACATTTGTACACACAAATGCACATGTGCACCTCTTGACAAAAAAAAAAGAGAGTAATAGTGGACCTTAGAACTGGTTGAGAAAATTAAAATTTCTCTAGAATTGAAATTATATTATCTATATTCATATTTTAATAGATTGTTTTGCTAACTATAAGGTTGTATTACATCAGGAGAAATATGGGAAGAAGGCCAGCATTTTTGGAAATGCATCTATTTTCTTACCATATGCTGTAAACTTTGTAATGATACTATAATGCAGAAAACGTTGTGTTTCCTTTATAAGTTTTCTTATTTCCATCTGTCAAACTGGGATTCTCTGGGGCCAGCTGAAGAAAGTTACTTCACAGGATTGTTGCTTCTAAAGTTCAGGTTATGTTATATTATTTGAAATATAATATGATTATGTTTTATTCATTCAAATCTTAATTATAGTATGATTATGTTTTATTCATTCAAATCTGTTAAAACACAATGGCTTTATTATATAAATGTCTTCATTCATTTTAATACGATTTATTGAGGAATATCCAATTGGTCTAGTGATTAAAAAATCTATTTTAGCACAAATCTGAGTCAAAATAACACATGTAGTTATTGTTAATTCCTTATGTGCCTGCCTCTAAAAATCTACTTCTACTTAAGAATGTAGACACAATGAAGAATAGTTGACTTTTTGACTAACAAAGTAACACTTTAAAATTTTTTCTGATTTGACATTATAAGCTTGCCTAGATCCAATAACAGAGTTTAGTTAATGAAAATTCATCATGAACTTTGAAGAGACATTTGTGAACATGATATTAAGAAACGACTATCAGATGTTGTAATGTGAATAACCTGTCTTATTTTCATATATTACAGAAAAATATTAAGGAATATTTGTAACATTTTGTCCCAGTTGCTTGTTTGACAGCTTGTATACTTATTCAATAGCTCTTCATCATAGGTCTCACACACTCATTTATTATTGCTTAGGAGAAATCAGCACTTGTCTTTTAAAAGCCAAATTAAACTATATTTAAAGTGAATGTGATTTATTTATGCATGAATTTATTTGTATGTTTGTTTCTCCTTCTGATTTTGTCATACCAATATATTTTTTTCTAGCTTATATATTGAGAAATGATTCTAAAAGCTCTGACAAAATATGATATGTGCAATATATATACCTGCATGAAATTCATAAATTAGAATTCCTGTGTCCAGCCTCTGTCAAGATTATATAAAAGATAGTATATGATGGCTTATTGATAGTGTTTCACTAAGAATGATAATTTGTCAGTTAGCTGCCTCTTGCAAGTTATAAATCCAATTTCCACTGGATTTTCTCCCCATTGTGAAGAAAAGTGTTTATTATAGTATAATATATTTTTATAATTGCTGTTTTTTTAATTTTCATCATTTTATTTTACAATTACAGCTGTAACCTCTGGATAAGATCATTTTCATGAGTTGTATCAGACCATTTTGAAGTGATTCTTGTGGCTGTGTTTGTACTGTGAATATCAGCTGTCTTCAATGAATTAATCCAAGTTAATCTAGTCACGATCTTTTCTTCAGTATTTTGCAATTGAGAATAAATTACTCTATTTACTTCAGTTTGAATGGAGGAAACAGGTTCAATCTGAGTTTGGCTATATGAAAACAAATAGAGTCAGTCTATAGAGGTTGGTAAGCAAAATTGAAATCACAAAGAAAAAGAAGCATGAAAGAAAGCAGAATGTCTGAGTTCTTGGTATTGCTCTTATTTCTAGTTTCTCAAGGTCCTGTTGCATTCCTGCCCTGGAGTTCTATGGGATGCTCTGTAGGTATCCTTACCAAAATGCCCCATTTTAAAAAGCCATCCCAAGTCGTTTTCTCTTACTTACACTTAGTTTCAGCTAACTCAAGTCTTATCAATGGTATTAGAACTTAAAATATATAATTGATAAACCTCACAGCTTCAGATTGTTATGGGATCTCTGGGGGGTAATTTTTCTAGCTGGGAATCTCTGTGGCTGTGGTGCCTTTGCCCGTTTTTTGGTTATAAAGAGTGAGGTATGCAGACAAGTGACGGGTGAAGAAAAAGAGGTTTATTCAGTGTTAGAACAGCTCCGAGGAGTGGGTAGTTCCTCTTTGCAGGTAGGCTGTCCTGTGGAGTATTCAGCTCTCTGAAGAAATGAGGCCCTGGAGAGGATAGCTCTTCTCTACAGGCAGGTCAAAGGGACATTTCTGCTCATCTCTGAAACTCTCAGTGGAGAGAGTGGCTCCTTTCTGCTCCCTGGTCTCTTCAGCTCTCAGCAGAGAGGGTACTCCTCTCTGCAGCTGGCCCTTCCATCATCTCCAGTTATCAGTAGAAAGGGTACTTCTCTCTGCGGCTGGTCTTCCAGTATAGTCACCTCTCTGTTCTCTTTGTCCTCTAGCCATCCTCTGCCCTGCTCTGGCTAAACCCAGGGCTTTTATGGACCTCAGAGGGGAGGAGGCGCCTGCTGATCGTCTCTCAGGCCGCCACCGCCATGGGTGGGCAAAAAGAGTCACCATGAGTCCCTACTCCAGCCAGGAGGGACTGGCAACCCCAAACCCCAGCCTTCAGGCTCTCCCTGGCCTGAAGATGGGGCCTTACCTGGAACCCACCCCGTTCCAATCAGTAATTAATCTGCCTGTCTCTGTTATTCATGCACCCAGGACTGGAGCCAGCACTGGGAGCAGAGAGAGGCCAGGCGGCGGGAGCAGAGAGAAGCCAGGCGGCGGGAGCAGAGAGAAGCCAGGCGGCAGGAGCAGACATCCCCAAGCCTCCAAGGATGAAAGTGGGGTGGTGCGGTGCGGGGGGGGGGGGTGGTAGGTGGGGACCCGGGAGTCGTACTTTCTGGGGGCCCCTGAAGGTCCAGGCTGCAGAAATGTTCAGGTCCTGCACCTGGGAGGACAGCCACAGCTGCACCCGTGGAGCTCCTGCCCTGCCAACTTGAAACAGGTTCCTGCTTGTCTCCTGCTCCTCCTTACTCTGTGGTGTGGGAGGCACAGGTTTCCAGTCAGGAATTGGGCGGTTGCAGCTACATCCAGGAGGGCAGATCCTGTCTGCTTCAGGTCCCATCCAAGAGCACAGGGAGTCTCAGATCCACAGCCACCTTTTGGGCTGCTGTAGCCCCGCCTAGGAGGGCTGGGGCTCCCACCAGCTCCATGGAGTCTGCTGCCCCAGCCATGCCACCCTTCTGCAGCCAGTGTGATGACAGCACCCACTTCTGTCAAGATTGGATCAGTATCCCAGTTAAATTTTAGTGCAGTTAATTTGTAGCACAGCATATAACCTCTGAATGTACCGTGGGCGGTTTTTGATTGGGATGTTTAATAAAGTATTGGGTAGGTCTACTTGGATTTTAGTGTTATTCATGTCTTTATTTCCTTGTGAATCTTCTTTATAGTTGTTCTATTCGTTATTAAAAGTGGGATATTCAAAGCTCCAAATTTTATTATTGAATTGTCTATTTTTTCATTCAATTCCATCAGTTTTTCCTTCATGTATTTTGGGGCTCTGTTGTTAGGTTTATATATAATTGTTATACCTCTCTGATGGAATGATTATTTTATCATTCTAAAATATCCCTCTTAATATCTTATAATAGTTTATTTTTTATTTTGAATTTCCTCATTTGCCACAAATGTAGCTTGTTCAGCTTTCTTACATTGCTATTTGCATGATATAACATGTTCATCCTTTTAGCCTTAACCTGTTTGCATTGTTAAATTTAAAGTGTGTCTCCTGTATACAATGTTTAATTGGATTTAAAAAAAACTCTGATAACCTGTGATTTTTGTTTTGTTTAATGCATTCCCATTGAACACTATTATTAATATAGTTAAATTTACACCTGTCATCTTACTGTTGTTTTCTTTAAGTAGTATGTTTTTTTTTCTTGATGTTTTCCTATTTCTTAGTGCTTTCTCTTCCATCAAGTGAATATTTTATAGTGCAATTATTTATTTCTTTTCTTGACTATTTTACTATATATTTTTGAGCATTTTCTTAATGACTGATCTAGGGCTTTCTATATACATCTTAACTGACACAGTCTAGTTTAGATTTATACTAATTTAATTTCACCAAAAAATAGAAACGTTACTTTTCAGTAGCTCTATTTCTATTCTGTTTTGCATGTGAATTTTGTTGTATTTATTATATCTGTATATGTTATAATCTAAAAATATATTGTTATATTTATTACTTTGTATAATATTGTATATATTAAAGAAGATGAGAGAAAAATAACAAATATGTATTTATTGATACTGTCATATAAATCTTATTATTTCCCATTTCTGATTTTCTTCATTTGGTCTTATAATTTTAGTTATAGTCCGGTATTATTTCTATATTCCCAGACCATTTTGCTTATTATCATAATGTGTACTATATTCCTATATATTATATGCTCAGTGATGCTCTTCTTGACATATTATCTGCCTTATAAATCAGTGAGGAGAAAAATAGAAATATTCATGTATTGTTTTTTATATTTACATAATTACCTTTAACAGTGCTCTTCATTGTGTCAGTGAATTTAAATTATCATCTTGAATCACTTGCTGCTACTGTCCTAAAGAACTTTTTAAAATATTTTTTGTAAGGTGAATCTGCTAGCAATTAATTCTTTCAGCTTTTGTTTATATTGGATTGTATTTTTATTTCTTTTATCCTGGAATGTCATTTATTTTGCCTTTACTTTTGAAGGTTAGTTTTGGGCTATAAGTTTCTTAATAAGTAATTTTATTATTTCATTACTTTGAGCATGAAATTCTACTGTCTCCCATTTTTGATGAAGTGTCAGATGTTAATCTCATGGTGATTACATTGTACTTGACAAGTCATTTTTTCTTGCTGTTTTCAAAATTTCCTTTTGTATTTTACTCTCAGCATTTTTTTAATAATATGTAAAGTCATTTTTTTTTTAACACAGAATCTTTGGTTTTATATCCTTAATCCTCCCACCACAGTCTAGATCGTGACTCACAAGGCTGAATCTCTATGTGGTTGCAAATACATTACTGTTAACTTAGTGGTCTGCCACATGTCCTCTGATTATACCTCGTTTCCTGATAAAATAATCATAATCTTTATTTTATGTTACTTTTTTTCTTGTTTTTTTTTTTTTTTTTTGGCACCTATATAAATATTCTTAAGCAGTGTTTTTCCTTTTGGTACTTTTTTTTTTTTAAAAGGAAAGAAAGAGAAGAAAAGAGAGAAAGAAAAAGAGGGAGAGAGAACAGGAATATTGCTTTATTCTATGAATGGGTATTAATAGTGGCTGATCAATATTTTGTGTATTTAAAGTGGAGAATATATATTTTGTGTATTTAAAGTGGAGAGCTCTATAAGTACTTACTAAGTTTACTTGTTCCGGATCTGAGTTCAAGTTCTGGATATCCGTATTAATTTTCTGTTTAGTTGAGTCTAAATCTCTTTATGGGTCTTATGTATCTGGATGTTAGGATGCATTGATCCTTTTACCACTCTATCTTTGTTGCTTTGAAATCTGTTTTATCAAATACATGAATTGCAACTCCTGCTTTTTGTTTATTTATTTGTTTTTGCTCTCCATTTGGTTGGTAAATCTTTCTCCAACCCTTTGTTTTGAGTCTTTGTGTATCTTTGGATATAAAATGGGTCTGGATGTAGTATACCATTAGGTTTTGGCTGTATCTTTTGATTGGGGGATTTAGCCCATTTAAATTTAGAATTATTGCCATTTGATGTTAACTGGCTATTTTATCCATTTGTTGATGTAAATTCTTCTTTATGTTGATGCTCTTTACTTTTTGGTATATTTTTAGAAAGGCTATTACTGGTTGTTCCTTTCTGTGTGTAATGTCTCTTTCAGAAGTTTTTGTAAAGCAGGCCTGGTGGTAATAAAATCTCTGAGTACTTGCTTGTTCATAAAAGATTTTATTTTTCCTTCAATTGTGAAGCTTAGTTTGGCAGGATATGAAATTCTGGGCTGAAAGTTCTGTTCTTTAAGTATGTTGAATATCGGCCCCCACTCTCTTCTGGCTTGTAGGATTTCTGCTGAGAGATCTGCTGTAAGTCTGATAGGCTTCCCTTTGTGGGTAACCTGACCTTTCTCTCTGGCTGCCCTTAGTATTTTCTCCTTCGTTTCAACCCTGGTGAATCTAACGATTATGTGCCTTGGGGTTGCTCTTCTTGAGGAATGTCTTTGTGGTGTTCTTTGTATTACCTGGGGTTGAATAGTGTCCTGCTTTGCTAGATTGGGAAAATTATCCTGGATAATATCCTGAAGAGTATTTTCCAGCTTGGATTCATTCTCTCCATCACATTCAGGTACACCTATCAAACGTAGATTAGGTCTTTTCACATAGACCCATATTTCTTGGAGACTTTGCTCATTCCTTTTTATCCTTTTTTCTCTATTCTTGTCTTCTTGTTTTATTTCATTAAGTTGGTCTTCGACCTCTGATATCCTTTCTTCTGCTTGATCAATTCGGCTATTCAAATTTGTGCATATTTCACTAAGTTCTCGTGTTGTATTTTTCAACTACGTTAGTTCATTTATATTCCTCTCTATATTGTCCATTCTTTTTAGCATTTCATCAAACCTTTTTTCAAAGTTCTTAGTTTCTTTACATTGGGTTAGAACAAGTTCTTTCAACTCCCAAAAATTTCTTATCATCCACCTTCTGAAGCCTACTTCAGATAGTGGAACACAGTCCTTTTCCATCAGGCTTGTTCCGTTGCTGATGAGGAATTGCAATCACCTGTAGAGGGAGAGGGTTTCTGATTTTGGGTATTCTCGGCCTTTTTAGGCTGTTTTTTTTTCCCCCCCTTTATTGTGGATTTATCCATTTGCTGTCTTTACAATTACCACCTTTCTAATTAGGTTTCTGAGTGGACGTCCAATTTATTGATTCCCAGTGCTGGAATCCGAGCAACCCACTGCGCCGGCCAAAACAGCAGCAATAAGACTGATGGTGCTCTTCTGCCTGGGAATCTCTGGTCTGGCTTCCTTCTTGAGTCCGCAACAAGCGGCTCTGCCTTCCCAGAGCTCCAAACACTGGTCAGTAGGGGAACCAGTCCCGTTTACTGTGCACAAAATGAAGTACCTTTTGGTACTTCATTTTGAACATTAAATAAAAGCAGTCACACTCTGTGAATTCTTCTGCTTTTTTTTTTTAAATTAAACATTTTGATTTGTAGATATTTTCACACAAAAATGTGTAGTTTTCAATTCATTATCCACCATGTATCCTAATTAGTTGTTTGACTTTACTACACTTATTAATTGTACAATTGAAAATTTACTTTTTAGAAGTTTCTTATTATTCTTTTTTCAAGAAGCTGCTTTAAATAATTTTGTGCTATCCCCCAGCTCATGTGTTCAAGAATTGCTCAAAGAGTTATATTTGTGGGCACAATTGCTGAGATGTAAGATACATAATACTTGTGTTGAACTTGTAGCCAGGACTTTTTGGAAATCAGACCCTAAGGCTATGATGACAATATTAACATTCTGGATAATAGCTACAAACCCCGGGCCATTAGGATAAAGGCAAAAGATAGTGAGGTGAACAGTTATGGTAGGTAGTAACTCCCTCATGTCTATTACTTTAAAAATCTGGCAGAAATTCATAGCAGATGTCTCAGTAAACAAGTTCTTTATAAAGTCTGGAGGAGTTTAAAAGATAACTGCATGTTAGAGTTTATGTGGTAATCCACTCACCAAGAATATATAAAAGATTCTGCTACTTCACAACATCACTTTTTTTTTTAATCCACTTTATTTTATTCTAATCAAGTGAGTATACCATAATTTCTCAATATTATTTAATTGCATTTCAGTAATTATGACGGTCCACTTACCTCTGCCATAATATACTTATCATATCTTTTCTCATTATTTGTGTATTTTTAATCATTTTTCCATTGACATATTTATATATTTATTTTAGTTACCTCAATACTTTTCAGTGTATTCATTACAAAAAATATTTTTGTATGTGACTTGCTTTTCACTTTCTAAAATGCTTCATTATAAAAATATACAGTTGCAATAATGATCTTGGTTTTTTTTTCTATTAATAAAAAATTTGATTTCCAGGCAATTCTAAGTTGGGGGATTTTTTTTTCTTTCCTTTTTTTGAGACACGGTTTTGCTCTGTCACCCAGGATGGAGTGCAGTGGCAAGATCACAGCTCACTGCAGCCTCGACCTTGTGGCCTTAAGTGATTCTTTTGCCTCAGTCTCTGGAGTAGCTGGGATTACAGGGAGGACGTACCACTGTACCTGGCTTAAGTTAGTTAAAAAATATGTTATTTATGGATATGTAGATGATTGCCCATAGTTTAATATACGTCATCTTAATATAGGATTCTCACTTTTTTTTTTTTTTTGATATGGTGTCTTGCTTTCTTGGCCATGCTGGAGTGCGGTTGTGTGATCTTGGCTCACTGTAACCTCTACCTCCCAGTTTCAAGCAATTCTCCTTCCTCAGCCTCCCAGAATAGCTGGGGTAACAGGTGCCCGCTACCATGCCAAGCTAATTTTTGTATTTTTTAGTAGAGACGGGGTTTCACCATGTTGGCCAGGCTGGTCTCAAACTCCTGACCTCAAGTGATCCATCTACCTTGGCCTCCCAAGGTGTTGGGATTGCAGGCATGAGACGTCGTTCCCAGCCACGATTCCCATTTTTATAAATAAAGTATGCAGTTCATCCTTGAAGCACATGAAGACTAGGGGTTCCAACACTGTGCATTTGAAAATTGTGTATTATTTTCAAATGCCGAAAAATTACTAATAGCCTTCTGTTGACCACCAGCCTTATTGATAACAAACAGTAGATTAACACTTATTTTGTGTATGTAATTATAAATGTTACATTCTAACAATAAATAAGGTAGAAAAAATGTTATTAAGAAACTCATAAGAGAAAATATATTTACTACTCATTAAATGAAAGTGGATCATCATAAAAGTCTTTTGCACTTTCTTGATGTTGAGTATGTTGAGGAGGAGGAGGAAGAGGACGGTTTGATCTTTCTTCTCAGGTGTAGCAGAGGCTGAAGAAATTTTGCATATAAATGAACCTGTGCAATTCAAACTCATGTTGTTTAATGGTCACCTGCATGTGTATATATACGTACATGTATACACACATATATATGTATTCAGTTTTCTTTATAATGTTAGTAATCATATTTAAAATACACATCAAGTAGAGAAAAACGTCTCAGAGTTTGTTATAATTTTATATAGCTATTTAATGGATAAGTTCATTATTTTTGATACTAAACTGAATGACATTTAATTTAATTGGAAGTCTTTACACCTTCAGCTTGAGATAATTAACAGTCTAATCACAGTTTCTGAGGATGAAGTAGCTTGTCTAAGGCAAGGGATAAATCACCTCACAAGGCAAAAGCTTCATTATATCTGCATCAGGGTTAACACATTCAACTTATGGCTGGCACTGCAGTACTTAGTGCTCCAGCCCCCTTTATATATTGCGTAATTATTTCTGAATACTATGCTGTATTCATGACATTAATTTTATCAAATTTCTGAACCAAATAAAACTTAGTGCTTGAATAAAAAAAAAAATGTATCCACTTGGTTAAAAAAATGGCTCATACAGAGCTACTAAATGGTTGTATTCTTGGTAATAAAAATGTTTCTGTAGTTAACACTAGCAGTTAGGTAATGAAAGTTTATTTAACTGATATAATTCTATATAGAATTCTCATTGTGAAAATCTATTTTAAAAAATAATTCTGTTTACAGGAATTTTTACAAAGCTTTGATATTGTAAATCAACTTATTTCAAATGTCTAAATGCTGAATTCATAAGAACCAAGAGTTACTATATGATTAACAGAAATGTAAAATGTCCTGAAAAGAATGATGAAAATTGCATTTTTATACAATTTTGACTTTAAGTAAAAAAAGGAGTAGAGGCAAAGAGACATATGTCAAACTTCAAGATTTGAAAATACACAGTGATCAAGAAACAAAGACCCATTGTATGATTATTTAGTATAAACATGAAGACTGTTATTGCAGTTTAACATTTATCCAAGTTTTCAACTTATTGGTATATAATTAATTTGATGATATTGAAGAAACATCGTAAAAGAAAAATAATTATATCTATACATATATAGATACGTATGTATGTGTATCTTTTCTATATACATGATTATATCTTGCAAGCTTCCAAGAATTCCATCAATCAAGATTGCTTGTTAAAACATACTTGTTTTGTGAAAAATATATAGACATATAATAAAATGATTATATAATGGCCTTCCTATTAACTACTGACCAATATATTCCAACACATAATTGGCTGTGAAAATCAGCAAAAGGCATCCAGTAATTCATCTTTTTAAAATTTTTACTATTATTTTTCTATATTTCCCTATTTTACTTGGTTAGTTTTATTTTAATAACAGTATTTCAAGAGAAGACATCCTTCTATTCTAGAACTGGATTACACAATATGATAGTCATTATCCACATGTGCCTATTTTTATTTAAAATAAATATAAATAAATATAATTTTAAATTTGCTTTCTCATCCACAATAGCCACATTTCAACTGCTTAAGAGCCACATGTAGCTAATGGCTAATATAGTGGACAGAGAATATACAGATCTTTCCATTACTGCAGAAAATTCTGTTGGATACCACTAGTTTAAAAGTAACAAATTACAGTGGTAAAAGTTAAACTTGTTATGAAAGTGTCAGAAAAATGGCAACGTAAGAAGGAAGTATATTTAAGTGATTGAGAAACCAGACTTCACAGTAGGATATAAGTTTTATTCTTGTTGCAGCACTTGCTAAATACAGCGCATTGGGAAAATCACTTGATTCCTCTAAGCATCAATTTACTCACTGAGAAAATGGCCTCAAATTATCTTCAGTAGCATGCTACAGAAAGGGTTAATTAAAATAATTTATGCACAATACTTAGTGAATCATTACATCACTAGTGGGCACTCGATACAGAGTTCTTACTATTTATTAATATAATTTGTTAAAATTCATTCACAGTATCACAAGAAATATGATATGGCAGAAATAGAGATGCTTTGAAAAGTCAATTAAGTCAAAACCAAGACAGTCATCAACATAGAATCCTCATAAGAAGTAGTTCTATACTGCAATACACATCAGAATATTTGTTTAAAAATTCCTAGATTTCCATTAATTAAATTATTTCTAATTTGTAAGCTATCCATCTTAACTTTGTAGTAATATTTAAAATATAAATTAAAATAAATCATATAGATATATTCATTAATATATTTAACTATAGTGAATTAAAGACAAAACAAAACTTTGTCAATTCATAGGTAGATCTCAGAGAAAAGATCAGATTGGAATCAATAATTATTTTGCGTTGTGATGGACAGCTTGTTCTACTAAACTTAGAACTAGAAAGAAAAGGAGTAAATATTTTCGTCACGCTTTGTTTTTTCTCTCCCTGCTGTCCTCCTGCACTTCTTTTCCTTTCTTCTTGAGATGTTCTTTCTTTCTTTTTTTTTTTTTGATGTTCTAACTTTATTAATATCTCTTTAAATATAGTGCACTCAACTGGCCATGATTTCCTAAATAAAATGTTCATAGAATAGAATGAAATAATTCCTTTTCTTATCCTGGTGGTAATATGAAGAGAAACTACAATTGCTACTATTTATTGAATATTGTGTATGTGATAGGCTCTCTGTTTGGCAACTTTGTTAACCATTTGATCAAATTAAGCACAACTGTGATGGGGTTGGAAATAAAATTTTGAATGCTTTACATAACAAGGACATTGTTGAGCATGGGTAAGAAGTTCTCACGCTCTTTTGTGTATGTCAAGGGCCCGGAATATTGTGATAATTTCTTCAAAACACACATATTTTTAAATCAAAGTATTGTGTATATAATATACACAATATAAATAGCGAATGTCCATGTTGCTTCCAGTTCTCTGTCCCTTCACCTCAGATTTAATGACTGTCATATCCAGTGTTTCTTGTTAACTTTCCAGCATAAAAATTGTGTTTGTATATATCTGACTTTTTACAGTTTGTCTACTTTTCCTAAATTTTCAAAGTAATAATATATAAGATAATATCTAATTAAATTTATCAAAGGATTCCAAAGCTGTATTTAGAGTAATATATATTGCATTCATATTTGTATTGTAAAACAAAATTATCAACTTGTATCTATTTGATTATTCAATATCACTACAAAATGAACAATGATTTAAACCTAAGGAAAATATGAAGAAAGAAGTTTTAATAGTCTTTATAAATTTAAATTTAAAAAATTATAAGTATACATTTTAAATGTATAACTACAAATCAAAATTGTATTTATATTTGATGTAATATTGATTATAGTCCATAGATGATTTAGAGTATTTAAGTAAATAAAATTTTTAAAATTCAAATAAAAATAGTTTATCATGTTTTGCTTGTCCAAAAGTTGTGTTTGTTTGTTTTCATGCATGAGAGAGAGAGAGAGAGAGAGAGAGAGAGAGAGAGATTTTGTGTGTGTGTGTGTGTGTGTGTGTGTGTGTGTGTGTGTGTGTGTGTGTGTGTGTGTTTCTCCAGGTCATCTTTTGGGAAATTGACAATTATTAGCTCAAGATTATTTTGCTATGGTCAACCCCTTTTTAGACCCCTTAAGCTTCTTAAGCAGGGTCATCCTTGAGCTCACCAAATAATATTTCATGTTTTGGGTTTGAGATATTAAATCTTTTTGTTGAGCTTCCAAATGCTCATTTTATTTTCACTTTTTAGATCTTTCTCATAGACATTATTTTACTTTCTAATCATATTTTAAAGTTCTAATCCTTTGTAAAAACTAATTCTTGATTACCAAACTACTGTTGATTTCTATCTCTTTCTCTCCTGTGTTTGGTAAGTTTGTAAGAGGCAATCTGTTAAAAAAAAAAAAAAAAAGAAAAAAAAAAAAAAGAATACAGACATGGGCTTTAATAGTCTGTATTCAACCTACCACAAAGACTGACAATTCAGATGGTTTTGTAAGACCAGTCTCACTGGGACAAATTCTGTTTTTGTTAATCTTTTCAACACCCAAGAATAATTTTTCTTTTTGTGTCCCTTAGGATTTCTTTATTTAGTTTTCATTGACCAGATGTAGGAATCTTGTCAGGCTGCCAGTTGGTGATGATTGATCTTTATTCAGGCTCTGGAAATGTATGGATATTCAAGAACCATTTTTATTGACTACCTTAGGGTGTCTAAACTCATGTCTCCTCCATACCCTGCATTTATTTATACAATAATTCTTATTTTAATTTCTATGACTATCTTTCTAATTGACATTATATTATTAACAATTATTTTTATTTATTTATTTATTTATATATATATTTATTTATTTATTTATTTTTGAGACGGAGTTTCGCTCTTGTTACCCAGGCTGGAGTGCAATGGCACGATCTCGGCTCACTGCAACCTCCGCCTCCTGGGTTCAGGCAGTTCTCCTGCCTCAGCCTCCTGAGTAGCTGGGATTACAGGCATGCACCACCATGCCCAGCTAATTTTTTTGTATCTTTAGTAGAGACGGGGTTTCACCATTTTGACCAGGATGGTATCGATCTCTTGACCTCGTAATCCACCCGCCTCGGCCTCCCAAAGTGCTGGGATTACAGGCTTGAGCCACCGCACCCAGCCTATTAACAATTATTTAGAATGGATGAGGCTACTTTAGAGAATACAAGAGAAAAAAACATTAGAAAGTATTTTTACAAAATTGCAAATATACAAATGTACACATTTTCTAATACTATGAGGTTACTTCTTACAGAAATTCAGATTTAAAAATTGTAGCCCATAAAACAATCCTAGCTAATAGAAATGAAACTTGTGAAATTGTCTCTTTTAAATTCTCACTAACCGTAATCTGAAACTAGTTGCTTTTATCATGCAATTACTCTCATGCTTTCCTCTACAAATCTTTTACCTTATACTGTTATTTCTTTTTGTGACCCACTTTTAATCTCTTCTTCTCATCCTTAATCTTCCCAAACTCAATTGTCTCTCAAATCTAAACCTCTTTCAGAACGCAGTAAGCTCTATAAGGAGGATTGTAGGCTTGATCTTGGTCTGATGTGATAAACATTTAATTTTTTTCCAAAGCTTAGACAAAAGAGAAATTAATAGAAGCATTTATAATAAAAATAAGGAGACTCTATCTACTTTCTTTGTTTAAGTATTTGTAGGATTTCAGACAGAGGAAAAAAGAAATAATAGAGTGGAAAGGTGTGAGGATAACTTAAATGTGTACAAATTTCATGTTGGACAATATTTTTGGTGACTATTCTCAAAGTCGTTCCTGTGAAAAGACATGTATCATTCTGTCAGACTTCAGACATACACTTTTAAACATTTTTATACCAAAACTCAGTAGTAGACCTTAACACCGATGGTGCCACAGACAGCTGTTTTCTTATATTTGGTTAATATCCTTGATCCAGAAATAAAAGACTTTGCATGTGCAAGGAAAATGGAAATGATAAATATTACATGACCAATCTCCAACTTTTCCTGTTCATTTGAAAGAACATTATAACAAAAGCATAAAATGACTAGACTGGTGGCTTTCGGATATAACAATTAGAGGCTCACACCAGGAGCAATACCTAAGTGTCTGAAGGCACATATAGATATTGTAAGCAGAATATATATTTTTAAAAAGAGTTGTCCTGTGCTGAGAGACCGAAAGAAAGATATAAGATGGTTAAAAAGAGAAGACGTTCCTAAGTGAGAAAGTGGAACTAAATATCTGATTTCTCACTTCACTCTTAAAGTCATATGAAAATATTTCTGAAATGTTACTTTAAACATTTACAAATCATTTTGGTATTGTTACTGCTGTGTCAATCTTAAACCACATCTTACAAATTATTGTTTATTATTCATAAACTAATAATGTGTGTATGTCTTTGAGAAGCTTTAGACAGGCATTAATCCAATCCTGCAACTGTCATGAATGACTTTTAACCAAGGAAAAAATTGCCTCCTTTGCAGGAAAACTACTACTTATTGAAAAGAAGAAGAGATCACCTGGGAAGATGTAATTAGCAAATCAAATGGTCTCTTGATGATCTCTTCCTTGACATCTCTCAGGATTCCCCTAGTCATAATCAGATTAGAGGCTAATTTGAATATTGGCACATTTTGTCTTAAAACAAAACCCAAATTAAAGGGATTTAGGATGTGCAGATTCATTAGGGAACAAATATTCTACTGATTAAAGGAGCTTCAGATTAGGCTGAGAATGTCATTTTCACATCATTACTTTCAGACAGCAAAATCTGGTGAAAATAAATCTATTTTCTTAGCTTTATACCTGTTGTACTGTCCAAGAGGCTAAACAACACCAGTTACAGGATAAGTCTAGTTCTAAGAAGTTAGTTAAAGTTTTTTTAAAAAAATCTGAGAATGAATTTGTCAATGTGCTTTAGGAGCTTCCCCATCCGTAATTAGGAACTTCTCAGTAATTTCGAAATCCTGTATGGTGTCCTTTATAGAAAGTTTAAAAAGTTCTTCTACTTGCAGTACAAATAGCAAATAATATTGATAATGATAAAAGTCTCAATAAGCTTAAAAGAGCAATTTTTAAAGGGCATGTAGAGGTTTATTATTCCAGAAATGTTCTAGTCAAGTAATCAGGATTCAGTAAAGTATTAATGAGAAAGCATTGTCTCCTGGAACATAAATGTCAATTTCTGTCAAAATGAACTTTAGTATTATTTGTATCAGAAATCATAATAATCAATCACAGATAAATCGTAGTTTGTCCAAATTCAGTGAAACAACTTGTTAAGTTTCACTGCTACCCTGTATTCATGCAGTCATTTGGCATATAGGGTTTTAGGAGCACACCTCAACTAGTATATGTATCTAATTTCAATTTTAAATAAACGACAACAACAAATCACAACTACAATGTGAAAGCATTTGTGAAACATTTTAATTTTTTAAAATTATGAGAATTTTTTTCAAAAACTAAAAATCTTTGTGTATTGGATACATTATTTTCTCATACTTTATATATTCTGGATTGATATGGGTTAACATAGAACATTTTCATAATTATTAACTATGAACAATATGTTCAAGCGCTTTACCAAAGTTCCCAGACTTTTGCATACAATGGATATTAACAACCAAACTTAATTAAATGTAAACCTATGAAATCAAGGCTTTCATTTAGATGTCATATCACTAACATTGTGACTGTCATTTGACAATGAAGTTATTTCACAGTAATTATAATGCTTACTAAGAAGTAACTCAAGTAATAATGCAAAATTAGAACACCTTTTATTTTAGAAAGGTTGCCTTGTTTCTTCATTTGCTTTCTATTATTTTGGCTTAAAGAATCATTTTTCTTTTAGATTAAAAGTTCTTAAAAATTATAATAAAAATGGCAAACAGAAATTTCTTAATTAAGTTATTGATGTTTGTATATCTTCTTTGAAATATCAATATAAATTAGTTCTACTTCTTTGTACACTATCCTCTTTTCAACTTCTGTGATAATGAATATTCTGTAAAGAGTGACATTGGAGCATATAATAATTTTCTATATAACGTAACTACCTAGTCCACAAAGAGCAACTGCAAACTTTCAATTGTGATAAGGTGTTTGAGTTTAAACTGTGAATGGCAATTGTTACAAACACATATATTTCAAGAAATAAAAGACAACTATAGCAACTCATGGTTTACCAGTTCTGAACAATTCTCCATCTGGGAGAGCCACGATGCCATTGGAGCCCATTACTAAAATTGCTGTACGTCCACTTCCCTAGCTCACACTTTAAGACACTACTGAACCACTGTCAAGACGTTCCTGCATTTCTCAACAAGTTTAATGAACTCACTTTTGTCTGTAGTCTACCTTCATGATGTCACTGTGGAACTTTAAAATAGTATTTTTTTAATTTTAAACAACCTCCAAGAGTCAGCAGAGAAAAAGTAAAATAAAATAATGAGGAGAACATTAACAGTAATAAAAAAAAACATTTATTACATTTATGATACAAAGATATATAGACAAAGTGGAAATATACTTTAAGATAATATTTACACAGAACTTTTAAGCACAATTCTGGATGTTAATGGGAATGACTTTAAAGTTTTCATTTATGACAATTTATTTTCTGTCTATAAAGACAAGATAAAAGAATTATAAAGTATTCCTAACTTAAAAGACTTACCCCCAATGAAAACTGAAGAACCTTTAATTTTATAAAACATTTGGACAGAAAAAGTTCCAACAAAAACAATTAGAGTAACAAAAAGATTGTAATTTCATTAATCTAAATTTGAGCTATTTCAGAAATACTAAACTCATGAGAAACTCAAAATTTGATCACAGTGGCAATTTTTCTAGTTTACATCCAGAGATACAGATGGACACATTATTATTAAATATGCGTTTTTTATCATTTACCTTAAAATCGACATATTTGAACTTCAGAAAAGGAAATAAAACATGTATTTGAAGCCAGATAAGCTAATTACTTTGTATTATTATTATTGCTAATATCTAATAACTAATGCTGTGATAAGCAGGACTCTAAGACAACTTCCAAGATTTCTGCTCCCTATATTCCCCTTGAGCATAGTTGGAACCTATGAATATAATAAGCTATCACTCCTGGTATTATGTTGTGCTATACTGCAAAAAGGTTATTATTTTTGGTGGAACTGATATTCAAAGCAGAAAAGTTTTCTTTAGGTGGTTTTAGAAACAGGTAAGAGGAATGTGTTCCTGCTGGCCTGGAA
Source organism: Saguinus oedipus (assembly GCA_031835075.1). Taxonomy (NCBI): domain Eukaryota; kingdom Metazoa; phylum Chordata; class Mammalia; order Primates; family Cebidae; genus Saguinus; species Saguinus oedipus. Next base: position 142,205,741 of record CM063171.1, on the reverse strand, counting down.
AAAACAAATGGTCACATTTTGAACTTCTGACATAAGGGTAATTTCTAATAGCTTGAGAATTCCCATGCCAAACACTGGCAAGAAAAGAGTAAAGGAACTTCACTCCAAAGACAAGCAGTGAGTTTGCAATAGGACCCTGGGCCCAGATAAGAACTACAGAATTGCTGACACATTGATTTCAGTCTCATGAAACTCAGCAGAGAATCCAGCTAACCCCTACCCAGATTCCAGGCCCACAGAAACTGTGGGAAAATAGATTTATATTATTTTTGTTGATAAGTTTGTTGCAATACATTACACATTGATAAAAATCAAATGCAAATTGCAAAGAGAATAAATCATAAACCTGATTGATCTTTCTTTTGACTAAGATAAAGCTTTTTGTCCTAGCCCTCTGTCATCTAATGTATGTTCCTCGAAAGAACAATAACACTGAACAAAGCATTTGTGAAATGAGTAATTACAATACGTTTTCTTAATTTATAATATTTGGATATCCACAGTGCTTGGGAAAGCACTGTTTTATTGTAAAGGCTTGCCATGAAAAGCCCAGTTATGTGGCTACCAAAAAGGCTATGGCATGGTCCTGAATGGTTGGCATTTTGTAATTATAACACCCTAACATACGAGATTTATTTATTAACTGAAATTAAATTCTCGATTTATAAAGCACTTATGATTTCTCCCAATGACAGAGATGCTTGAGTTGCTTATCTAGGTCATGCCTGTCCTGCTACCAAGGCATCTGACCAGCAGAATTGGCGACTGCTTGTGTGATAAACATGGGATTAGAGCAAAAAGATACAGAAGGTCCTAAGCAATGAGTGAGGGATTGTCTGATACTATTTGTGCATCTTCACCGAGAACACAAATTCACCTGTTGTATCTATATTGCTTAAACAATGATTGCAACATACACTCCATAATTTTTGTTCTGAATGCTGCCAGCTTCTATAATCCATTTTGACCATTTCCTGATCTGATCATCTCTTCAGATACATGAATACTGCATTAAATAGATCACTAGTCCAAGGAGCTCAGTCGATCCTGTAGCATTAAAGATATTCTTCATGTTTTTATTTTGCGGTGACAAGATTTCTTTAATTGTGAAAGTTCAGCCACATTTCTTAGCTTAGAAAACTAGAAGTCATTCCCAGTATTTTAATTAAGAGGAGATTTAATACAGGAGACTTGAGACTTATAACATAATTGGAGAAACTGAAGAAGCAGGTTTGCTGCTGAATGTTTAGCATACAAGCCTGCAGCATGCACCAGCTGTTAATGCAATTACCTCTAAGTAGCCAAGCAATTAGTAAACATCCACCAGAAGCTCTAGTATGGCCTCTAGCCATGATATGAAGGAGAAATAAAACTTTATTGTTTTAAGCCACTGAGATGTGAAGGTGTTTGTTATAGGGTTAGTTTAACATAACTAGCATAAAAATACTATCATTATTTCATTTTTTAATCATTTTGAAAAAAATTTCACCATATCATTTTTGATCACTTTTAACATTATTGTAATTTTTAACCGGTGGTGTATTTGAGAATATAAAAGATACATTTTCCTTCTAAATACAAAAGGAAACATTTAACTCAGTACATTTAAGCATAAACAAAATAAAGATACCTCATATCTGTGAACTGTACCCATAGCCTTGTTAAGAATGCTCATATGCTCTATGCATGGTCTTTGTTATTATGTAATAATCTGAGAAAGAAAAAAAGTCATAACAGTTCTAACGTAAATATGGCAAATATCAGGATAACTATATGAGAGATAACCGTAAGTCCAATGGCTCACTGTCACTAATCTGTTCTTTCCTGGGCCATAATCATGATTACACACTCATTACTTCCTTTAATGGAAATACATTCACTTCCATATTCCAGTTTGAACATCAATGATGTCTCATACTAGTCTATGCTCCTCTAAACCATTTTGCTATATGTATGTATTCCATAACACCACTTTGTAAACTTCAAATACATACAATTTAGTTTTTTTTCTTAATAAAAATAAGTGTAGGTAATCAAGGCAATTCTTGGTCTCTCAATTGCATTTTATTTCTTGGGCCTGCATGCTGGCAAATTGTGTCAGCCTTAAGGATGAACATCAGGTTTGGCTGCATCTGAGTCTCTTTTTGTTGTACTATGCCAGTGATTCTTAAACTGAGATTATTCTCCTGGGTGCTCAAGCTCTCCTGAAAATTGTTTAAGTTACTTAATTTAAATTAAAAACTAATAAAATTACCACTGATACTGCCACAAAACATCACCACACATACCTGTCTTTAAGTTTGCTTTGGTTAAACATAAATCCAAATATAATATAAGTATGATGATGATTTTTTTCTATTTCAAGTGCTAAAAAGCAGTGGAAGAACTGAGCTTTCACATAACATATGAATGTTGTATGGTAAACTTAAAAGGATCCAGATTATATCATTCAGCACTCTCTTAATTTTGAGACAAAAGAAATTACAATTTTTTATTGTGCTGTTTTGTAACAGTTTGTTGTAAGTAATTGAAATGTGATCAGTAAAGTGAAAAAATTTAATTTAGACTTCCAGCAATAATTGAATTAGACTTAATACATACTTCAATTATAATGAAACACTAATTATTTCTAGAGTAGAATAGAGAGCTTGAAAAAATTATTAAGAATAATGAAGTTCAGAGCCCAAAATCAATGATGCTGCTTTGCGGGTATGCAGACGGTTAAATGATTTTGCTAGTACAGTTCGCATCCTAGAGGCTGTTAAGGATAAAGCAGGAGCTCATAAGGAAATCTACCCGTATGTCATCCAGGAACTTAGACCAACTTTAAATGAAATGGGAATCTCCACTCCAGAGGAACTGGGCCATGACAAAGCGTAAACCCCATGGATGTCTTCCCAAGGATTTATTGATATTGCTACTTGAGTGTAAACAGTCACCTGGAAATACTGATGATAACATATTACCTTATTTGAACAAATTTTCCTTTATTGAGTATCAAGCCATGTAATGGTAACCTGTACTTTAATAAAAGGGAAATGAGTATGAACTTTAAAAAAAAAAATAATGAAGTTGATGATACATTTATCATCAAAATAAAATTTGAGTACTGATAACTTAAAATGTATTTTGGTTAGGAGTGTCTTCTTATTTCACCAGTTAGCAAGTAAACATAGACTTCATTAATATTTTATAAAGCATTCCATGACTTTAAAATAAGAGGAGAGGTGCTATTTTCCACCTTCCTTCTCTCTGGGCTATTTCAGATCATGTAGTTGTCATAAGCCTTTTGAATAGTGAGAGCAAAGGCAACAAGTACTGTGACAGAAGCAAAATAGAAATTGGGTCCACCCAGGCACTGAGGCTCACATCTGTAATCCCAGTACTTTGGGAAACCAAGGCAGGTGGATCACGAGATTAGGAGCTCAAGACTAGCCTGACCAACATGGTGAAACTCTGTCTCTGCTAAAAATACAGAACTTAGCCTGCTGTGGTGGTGCATGCTTGTAATTTCAGCTACTCAGGAAGCTGAGGCAAGAGAATTGCTTGAACCCAGGAGGTGGAGATTGCAGTGAGCCGAGATCCGGTCACTGCCTCCAGCCTGGGTGACAGAGGGAGACTCCGTCTCAAATAAAATAAAATAAAATAAAATAAAATAAAATAAAATAAAATAAAATAAAGAAATAGGAAAAGAAATGGTCTGGGTCTCCAACATAGTGGAGTTTCCATATACACACTCGCAAACTTATGCATAGCCATGTAACATGTGAGAGAAATAAAGTTCTTTCTTATTTTGACCATCCATTGGGGTCCCATCCAAAGCATCCCCAACTATTTCCTAATTTGACATGCGGTTGTAAAAATGGTCACAACCTTATAAGACTGTGAAGTCATATATACTTCATGCTGGAAACTAACAACACTTGTTTGCTGTGGGAAAACCATTGAAAATGTTTGTATAAACAACTTTTACACACTTTACTATCTTCAAATTTGGAATTCCTCTAATATATGATAGATTTTTACAATTAAATTCAGCCAGGGGCAGAGTCTTCGCATAGTTGACAGAAATCACTTCAAATATTCAGTTAGTCTTAGATTTCCATTAGCTAACCTATGAAGAGGGAGTAGTTGACTCATAGAGAGGCTGCTATGACAGAATATATTCATTGTGAGATTAGTGGCATCCCAACTAGTAGCTCCTGAATATTTGGGAGTCTTGCAGAGGATGATAGTTGTCCTCATTAACTCTATTACTTTTCACTCATCACAGTGACAATTCTAGATGGCAACATCTTTCAGCTTATAAGATGAACATAGTAGGGAAAGCAGATGAGTGTGTTAGTTGGCTTACTCTGGAACTGCTATTTGATAGAAGGATAAACCATGGTTATTCTAAAGTCTATACCAGAGCAAAGAAACTATAGCCTAACTAGTTATACTTCAAAATGGTTTCAAACATTACTTAAAGTAGACTATAAGAAAATGTTGTTTTTTAGGATTAGTATAAGTGTTTCATGTAACATAAAATGCTTAAAAGTAAGTTAAAAAGAATAATATAATCTGCATATACCAATCTTATTATTACTATGGTAAATTCTCTGACGATTAAATACATTTATAAACCCATTCCAAAGTGGGCAAAGAATATGAACAGACACTTCTCAAAAGAAGACATATAGGAGGCCAACAAACATATGAAAAAATGCTCATCACCACTGGTCATTAGAGAAATGCAAATCAAAACCACATTGAAATGCCATCTCAAATCAGTTAGAATGGCGAGCATTAAAAAATCTGGAGACAACAAATGCTGGAGAGGATGTGGAAAAATAGGAAGACTTCTTTTAAACTATTGGTGGGGCATAAATTAGTTCAACCATTGTGGAAGACAGCCCTTTACAAAACCACAAGTAATATTTGTGGTCCCTCAAGACCCAAAAATAGAAATTCCATTTGACCCAGCAACCCCATTACTGGGTGTGTACCCAAAGGATTGTAAAGACACATGCACATGTGTGTTCATTGTGGCACTGTTTACAATAGCAAAGACCTATAACCAACCCAAATGCCCATTGATGATAGACTAGACAAGGAAAATGTGGTATATATACACCATGGAATACTATGCAGCCATAAAAAATGATGAGTTCATATCCTTTGTAGGGACATGGATATATCTGGAAACCATCATTCTCAGAAAACTTACAAAAGAACAGAAAATCAAAGACCGCATATTCTCACTCAGAGGCGAGGGTTGAACAATGAGAACACATGGACATGGGGAGGGGAGCATCACACACTGGGGTCCGTTGGGGTGGGGTTGGGAAGGGACAGCAGTGGGGTGGGGAGGTTGGGGAAGGATAGCATGGGGAGAAATGCCAGATAGAGGTGACGGGGAGATGGAGACAGCAAACCCTATTGTTATGTATGTACCTATGCAACAATCCTGCATGATCTGCACCTGTACCCCAGAACCTAAAGTACAATAAAATAAAGAACTAATTAAGCAGTGTATCAGTCTGTTCTCACGCTGCTAATAAAGATGTACACAGACTGGGCAATTATAAAGGAAAGGATTTAATTGACTCACAGTTCAACATGGTGTGGGAGACTTCAGGAAATTTACAATATGGCAGAAGTGGAAGCGCACACTTCCTTCTTCATATGTCAGCAGGAAGGAGAAAAATGAGAGCTAAGCGAAAGAGGAAGCCCTTTACAAAACCATCAGCTCTCGTGAGAGCTTACTCACTATCATGAGAATAACATGGCAGAAATCACCCTCATGATTCCATTTCCTCCAACCAGGTCCCTTCCATGACACAGGGATTATGGGAACTACAATTCAAGATGAGATTTGTGTGGGGACACAGCCAAACCATATCAAACACATGTTGTGATTCTGGGACCAACTTGTCTATTTAAACAGCTGATGATATTTCTGGTATAAATATCAACTTTAATAGGCTTATTCATCTTATTATTTCAAACAAAATTGGCTTTTTAAAAAATGATGAATGTGAGACTTTTTGGTTCCTACATTTAATTCGCTCACTCTGATCTATTTCACATGTGGTCAAAAATCATAGACTAATAGCACTAAGAACACCTTGTAAATGAAGGTAGTTTGATAGGAACTTTGATTGGAACTAAACTATACTTAAACAAATGCATAAGGTTAGCAGGAGCTTATTAGTATTTCCTTAGAACTAGTATACATATATTATTTGAGAATTTTTTCTGGGTAAAGTAATCCAAGTATATTCAACACATGTTTTCTAGGTTGTTGTTATGAAAGAGATATACTGAAAAGAAAATTGGAAATTATGATACAAACAAAAGGATAATTTGATTTATTGATGTCATGACACTGCTATAGTTCATAAAGTTTATGACCTTGCAGAATACATTTCTCAGAAATTTGTGGCAACAATTGCAGAAGATAAAAGATATGCCTTCTAGATTGGTTAATTTATGTTTGTTTACAGTAAATCCTGGTTGATAATATGTGCCTATAATTAGCCATTAAAATGACTTTATGGGATAAATGATAGCACTAAAGACTAGTCAAGAAAAAAGTAGAAGAAAGTTTTAAAAATGTGGACACATTTATTTAAAGTGATAATATTTTATTTGGGATTGGCATATGAGAAGCTCTACGGAAAGAGATACTGCAGAGACGTGGCACAGCAACAGACTCGATTGTTCTACTCCATGTGTAATTCAGGAATTTTGCTATATGAATAAACAAATATAAGCCAATAAAATTGAATATTCATCTGAACAGAGCCATCAAAAAATAAATGTTACTAATTTCAGAATATTAAATTAACAACAGTTGTTTCAACATTGTGTGATAAAATGGAATAAATTTAAAGGAAGTTGTTGCTTCATTCAGAAGTATTATGGTTCTCCTGGGTTTATAATTTCACTTAATTTAAATATTTATTTAATTTAAAATTTGAAGTTGGGCTTTATATGATACAACTTAAGTCTGATAAAGTTGATTGATTTTATAATAAAGGTTGGCTTTGCAAATTAGACTGAAGAGTCAAATCTTCTTATACAATATTTAAGTAAAAGCTATTCAGCTATGATTTTGATAAAAATAAATATAAAGAATCAGTCCGAATTCCCATCAGCTGCTGAATGGATAAAGAAAATATGATATATATGTATATGTTATGTTAGGTATATATGTCAAAATGTTATATATACATATGTATGTATATATAGACACACATACACATATGATATATATATACACACCATATAACTCTACTCAACCATAAAAAGAAATAAAATAATGGCATTTGCAGCAACTCAAGAATTCAAGACTATTATCCTAAGTGAAGTAACTGAGGACTGAAAAATCAAACATTCTGTGTTCTCACTCATATATGTGAGCTAAGCTATCAGGATGCAAAGGCATAAGAATAATACATTGGACTTGGGGACTCTGGCGAAAGTGGGGGGTGAGTGGTGAGGGGTAAAAGCTACACATTGGGTACCGTGTACAATGCTCAGGTGATTGGTGCACCAAAATTTCAGAAATCACCACTAAAGAACTCATTCATGTAACCAAACACAACCTGTTCCCCAAAACCTATTGAAATATAAATAATAATAATAATGATTTAAAAATTTAAAAATAAAAAGTAAAAATAAATAAATATAGTTCTTATCTCCAAAGGAAGAAAATCCTTTATTTGTTACAATATGAATAAACCTGTAGAACACTACACAAAGTGAAATAAGACAGGCACAGTAAAACAAATACTGCTTTATCTCTCTTATATGTGGAATCATAAAGGATGAACTAATGAGGTGGTTGCCAGGGAGTCTGGGTAGGAAAAATAAGGAAATTTTGATCAAAGGGTACAAATTTTCAATTTTGTGATATGAATAAATTCTTGAGATCTAATGTACAGCATGATGACTATAGCTATTAATACTGTATTGTATAATAAATTTGCTAACAGGTTAGATCTTAAATGTTCTCACCACAATGAAAGTAACTATATCATGCAATGGATATGTTAATAAGCCTGATTGTGACTATCATTGTACGATGTGTATGTATGACATGTTATATACCTTAAATATGTACATTGTTTATTTGTTAATTATACCTCAATAAAGCTGGGAAAATGTCTAACAACAAAAAAAAAAATCACATGCCAAAATATGCACTAATCAAGGTCTCCAGATCTCTCTCTGGATTTTCTTGGAGAGAGGGTGTTACTCACAGAATGGCAACCGTATCCAGCATTTATTTTACTTTTTGTAGAGACAGTGTCTCACTGTGTTGCTCAGGCTGATCCTGAGATCCTGACCTCAAATGATGCTTCTGCTTTGGCCTCAGAAGTCACTGGGATTATAGGCCTGAGCCATGATGCCTGGCCATGATGTGCTTTATAATATTGCTATACATAGTGATGTACTCTTTGATATTGAGATATGCACTGATAAGTACAATTCATTAGTTACTCTAATCTGAAACAAATATATTGAATGCCATTTGATAAAAGTTAACCTTCATTCCTACTCTATGCTTTTGATTACATAATCTCCATGACCAGAATCTACAATCCATGATGCTCCGTATGAAAAAAGACTGCCTAGTTCAAAGAGACTTTTTACTTTAGCATCAGGAACAGAATCTCATATGTTTAAGCACTCAAAAAAAGAGTATTAAATAATTTAATTACCTTTTTCCATGATGCTGAATTTGACCTGGCGTTATTTTGTTTTGCTTTTAATATGCAATTTTAAATAGTTGAGATTTCTTGGTACTCTCTTTTGTTAGAATTTTTATATTTGCTAGTTAAAATAAAATAATTGTGATAGATGTATCTTCTCTTTAGATTACACAGCTTGTGAATATAGTATTTTCTGAAAGTTTAGAGGTTTTACTCATAAAATTATTTGGATTTGAAAACTTTTCTAACTTTTCAGGTATTTTTAAAAATAAATATTTATGGAGGTATACTTGACACATAATACATAGTATATATTTACATGTGCTTGAATAGACATTCTTTTCTTTCTTTCTTTTTTTTTTTTTTTTTTTTAACTTTAAGTTCTGGGGTACATGTCCAGAACGTGCAGGTTTGTTACACAGGTATACACGTGCCATGGTGGCTTGCGGCATCCATCGTCCCGTCATCTACATTAGCTATTTCTCCCAATGCCATTCCTCCCCTAACTCCCACTCCCTGCTATCCCTCCGCTATTCCCCCATACCCCAACAGGCCCCAGTTTGTGATATTCCCCTCCCTGTGTCCATGTGTTCTTATTAATAAGTGAGAACATGCAGTGTTTGGTTTTCTTTTTTTGTGTCAGTTTGCTGAGAATGAAGGTTTCCAGCTTTCCCCATGTCCCTGCAAAGGACATGAACTCATACTATTTTTTACATATTATTATACTTTGAGTTCTGGGGTACATGTGCAGATCTTGCAGGATTGTTATATAGGTATACACATGCCATGGTGGTTGGCTGCCTCCAGTTCAATGTATTATTCTTATGCAAGTGGTGCTCTGTTGTTGGAAATGAAAGATGATGTAGCCACTATGAAACACAGTTTGGAAATTCCTCTAAGAATTAAAAATGGAACCCATAGAATCCAGCAATTTTACTCATCTGAACAAAATGAATTAAAAATAAGGTATTCAAACAGATAATTTTGTACACTCAGGTTTATAACAGCATTATTCACAATAGCTAAAAGTTGAAAGCAACCCAACTGTCCATTAATGGATGAATAAATAAACAAAATATAATATATACATTCAGTGGAATATTAGCCAGTCTTTAAAAGGAACGAAAATCTGGCCTGTGCTACAATATGGATGGACTCTTAATATATTATGCTAAGTGAAATAAGCCAATCACTAAAGAACAAATATGATATAATTATACTTATAAGAGGTGCCTAGAATAATCAAATGCATAGAAGCAGAAAGTAGGAATTACTGTTAATTGAGTAGTTTCAGTTTGGCAAGATGAGAAAAATTCCAGTGATGATGGCTGGTGGAAATAATTGCACAGTGTGATGTACTTAAAGCCACTAAATTGTAGTCCTATAAATGTTTACAATGGTAAATTTTCTATTATATATATTTTACCACAAGTTTTACAAATCTAAAAAATTACATAGGAGGCTGGATGTGGTGGCTTATGCCTAAGGTCAGGAATTTAAGGTCAGGAATTCGAGTCCAGCCTGGCCAACATGGTGAAGCACCATCTCTACTAAAAATACAAAAATTATCCGGGCCTGGTGGCAAATGCCTAAAGTCCCAGCTGCTCAGGAGTCTGGGGCAGGAGAATCATTTGAACACTGAAGGAGGATGTTTCAGTGAGCTGAGATCCTGCCATTGCACTCCAGCCTCGGTGACAGAGTCTAAAAAAAATAACTTATAAAGGAAAGGAATACTAAAATATAGCTAAAATATATATGTCCAACCTTGTTAAACTTTAGTAGTAAATGAGAAAAGCTATTTCAACGAAAGTTTCTATGCTTTTGCACTTTCTTTCAGGCATAATTACATTGTACTGATCAAGAGCTATGTCTCACACTGGAACCTTTTCAATGCTCATGACTTTTAGCATATACGTAATACATACTGTTTCATATTTCTAAGAAATTGTTTCACCATGCAGTCTCTTGTCTGTCTTGCTTCACCAACTGGGTTATATGCTTCCTACTAATAAGAATTAGTTTTGATTCTTCTATGTATGCAGAGAGTGGTATAGTGATATTCATGTTATAGACAAGGAAAATGAATATGTATGGATTAATTCCAATCAGATTTATCCTTAACTCTTTAGAATTATCAAATTCCAAATTAACTAATAATATTAAATAGCATATATACAAGAGAGAAAGACTCAAAACTGTTTAAAATTATTTATTAAAAAATAGTGACAGATGCTGATAACACTTATTAAAAGTCATCAGAATTTGCAAGGAGCTCTGATATTCTGGCATAGTAATGCGAAGGGGTGAAGAAGTTTTATTCTCTATGTGCAGTTTACCTTATCTTTTAGTTTTTCTGTTTTTGTCATAGTTTTTTTCTTATGAGATTATGGCTGAAAATCTCTTCATCCTGAATTATTACTGGCAGCTGCTTTTTCGATACCAGTTAAGGCCTGTAATAATACAAAGAAAAATTTCATGGATCATTTGGTAACTATGTTTTTAATGAGTATGTGTAATGGTATATGTCCTCAGAGACAAGTGCAGAGACAAAAAATTAACTCAAGAGCATAAAATATAGTTACCAACTTTCAAGCACATACTACATTTGCCACACTGATTGTACATTTTTCTAATCCTTATCTAACTTAATACTTGCATGAAATGGGAATTATTATCTTTATTCTAGGGATGAGGAAATAGAGATCCAGGAACATATTTTTTAAATGCATGCAATTTTTGTACCTTATGCATCAAGTAAACATATGTTTAAAGAGATTATTGTTGTTGCTTGTTTTTGTTAATGCAAACTATTTGATTTCTGCACCACATTCACTGCTTCTCACAGTGTTTGTATGTGTGCATATTGATGACATTTTTTAAAGATATTATTTGAGCATATTCTTAAATAATTTCTAGAAATTTTAGATTAATAAAGAATTGGCAAAATCAACAAATATGTTTTTCTTAAATCTGTCTTACTTATACTAGTCTTTAGCTTCATGCCTTAACTTGGAGAAAGTTACTCTTTTAAGAAAAAAGTGCTTTTAATGTCAGTAGGCAACATGCAACATGCCTGAATTCACTTCATGCAACCTTTTATTTAGAAACAATAACTTGTGTTCCTCAAAGAAATGGCTCACTTTCTGTATCTAGTATTACATTTTTGTGATTTACTGATATATTAACATGGAAATAGTGATGCTAAACAATAGTTTCAATAGCTTTAAAAGTGTAGTGGGAATCATGATTTCATAAGAAGAAAATTAGTTATGTAGGTAACATTATTGTATAATTTCCCACAGGATTTCTATATTGAGATAGGTTTTATTATATCCTAAAACAAGTTTCCTACTTTCACTATAGATATAAAGTAATGCTGAATATAACAATATCATAAGGCAGCTCACAGTGCAAGCAAAGACATCTGTTAATGGTACCATGAATAGTTATGAACTGAGGTGCTCAAATGGCTTTGCCAGCAAAGCATTGCCTCTTAATTTATTTTTATAGCAAATGGAAGCCTCATTTTTCATGGTTGGGTAGTTTGCATTCAAATGTACCAATAACTTCAAATGCAATCACTTCTACACAGCATGTTTTATTGTAGAGCATAAGCTGGAATTGCTAATGGTTTGTTGATGGGTAGACATCTTCTCCATCAGCACTTTGTCTCATTCTGTATTTTGCTGTTTTGAAAATTATTTTAAGTAATGTGTACTTTATTCATAGTAATATTTTAAAACATGGATTTTTATATGAAGAGTTAATATAATTCCAAATTGTGTAAATATGAAAAAATGTAAATATTTTTCTCTTCGAACCATAGAATTATTTAACATATATTCCATTATACTGATACTGAAACTTAGCTAAAAACAATGTAAATGTTTTTCTCTTCGAACCCTGGAATTGTTTAAAACATATTCCATTATATTGATACTGAAACTTAGTTGAAAGGAGTTTTACATCAAAAGATGTATTTATTTGCTATGAACTGAAAGGTGTCCCCTCACCCACAATTCATATATTGAAAGCTCTAACCTCAAATGTGACTATTTGGAGGTAGGACCTATATGGAAGTAAACATTTCATATCCTTCTTCTGTCTATTCAAAACTATAAATACATTATTGTTAACTGCATTCATTTTACAGTGATATAGGATACTAGAAAAGCTAGATAAGGCCATAAGACTGGGGCTATAATCTGCTAGGATTAGTGATTTTAAAAGAAAAGACCTCAGAGAACTAGATCTTGTCTGCTCATTCTCTCTCTCTCTCCCTCTCTTCCTTGCCCCCCTCCTTGCTCCCTCTTTTTTTCTCTTCTCTGTGTGGACACACAAAGAAGAGGTAATATGAGCACACAGCTAAATGACAGCCACCTGCTAGCCAAGAGAAGAGATCTCAAAATAAACCTGCCTTGCCTGTACCTTGACCTTGGACTTTCCAGCCTTCAGAACTGTGAGAAATAAATTTCTCTTGTTTAAGCCCCCCGTCTGTGAAACTTTGTTATGACAACCTGAGCAGACTAAAGCTGTATTAAAATATTTTCATAATTAAGCTTTTTATAAACAGGAATTCAGCTATAAATCTAAAAATCTATGGAAATGACAACTTCATTCATAAAACAGTTATAGATGATTGGACAACTACTATAACTGTTACCAAAGTTGCAAATGAAAGTATTTCAATAAGCTACTTCTTCCACCACTTTGAATAACTATTTAAAAGATGTTATTTTAAGTATACACATATGTATATTTATTCTTGAGTCAGAAATACAAAAATAAAATTGTTTTATATTTTTCCCCCGAGGTAATTAAATTTATTGTGGATTATAGTTTTTTAAGTTGCTAATAATGCTCCACAACCTCTGAAAAAGCAACTAAAATCTTTTCTACCAAATCAGCAATCTTGAGATCCGATCTTCGATGTAGTAAGGAAAGGATACTAGAGGACTTTCATCTACTTTCTACTATGTAGAAAGGATAGAATGATGTTAAACCTGTTGAAATGAATGTCCTCTGTGAACATGATACCAGTAATGTCAACTGCAACATTATTTAAAAGTAAAAAAATATACTTATATTCACATTAAATATCTTGTTAGTAAAGGAATTGGTAAAATTAACATGTATTTCACTAGGCTTTCCTTCTTGAAATATAACTATATTTATTAACTTATGTTGTAGTTACACATAGTATTGATTTTCTTATGTATTTATAAAAGTATTTATATTTTCAATTGCTATGTCATAATTATACATACTCATGGGGTACATATGATGTTTTGATACATATAATGTATAGTGATCAAGTGGGATAATTAACATACCCATCATCACAAACATTTTTTCTTTGTTTTGGAAACATTTCATATCCTTCTTCTGTCTATTCAAAACTATAAATACATTATTGTTAACTGAATTCATTTTACAGTGATATGGGATACTAGAATTTATTCCTTCTATCTAGCAGTAATTTTGTATTCTTTAATAAATGACTTCTTATTTTCCTTTCCCTAGCCTTTAGTGTTCTCTGTTCTACTTTCGACTTCCATGATATAAGACTTTTTTAGCTTCCAGGTATGAGTGAGAACATGTGTTTAGCTTTCTCTTCCTGGTTTATTTTACTTAACATAATGTTCTCCAGTTCCATCTATGTTTTCACAAATGACAGGATTTTTAGGTGATTTTTATCCTAAACATGTAAGTAATGACTCTCCAGTCAAATATTATTTGTTTGCCTAAATAACTGTATATCAAAAAATAATTGACTGTAGTGTATCAAATCATTGAATTATTTTTCTATCAATTCATAACAATGACAATACTATGAATACACATTCGAGTACATTTAAACATGAGTTATTGCATTTTGTAACCTTCAAAGTTGTAAACAGCAATGGTTTAATCAAAACTAAACAAGATAGAAGTATTGAATAAATTTATAACAAGTATGATGTGATGACAGGAGACATGTATTTAGTCAGCAACAAAATCAGCATTGCAATTTTGGAGGAAAAAGAGGTAGGTTGAATCTACAGTTCAAGAAAATGATAGAAAATAATGTTTTACCTATTTTTGCCAATTGCAATTTGCTATAATTTTAAATCTTATTTATTTATATATAGGCATACATTTAAATTCTCAAAAATTTATAACAGTTACCATCATTAATCACACTCTAATTCCTAAATTTTACCTTCTTTGGAGAAAGCAGGTTTGGAAGTGAACATTTCTCAACCAATGTAATACATTTGGAAAAAGATGATGAGACTAGAATTTCAGCTCAGATTGGCTTTTAGCAAACAGTACTAAGAATCATGGATGGTAATTTTTAGTATTTGATCACAAAATTTCTATATTAAATGTATTTATTTTATATCTCACAATTCTAAACTTACCGTTTTTGTTCATTTACAACAAATAAAACCCAACAAAGACAACAAATGCTAAGATTTGTGAAAAATTACGTTTGAAGAAAACAGCCAACATTTTCTCTTTAGTGACATGTCTTGCAATATGTACCCAAAGGTTTTGAAATGATTTTATAAGCTTCTAACTCATTCATAGATACCTCATCATACTTATGACTGACATTCTTATCTAAGAAAAATTCACACAATATAACATTAATTAGTTTAAAGTGAATGATTAAATGGCATTTGCTAGATTCAGTGTTTTGGAACCTCTATCACACCAAAAATAAACCTATACTCAATAAGCAGTTTATAAACCAAGCTCTCTTTCCAGTCACTGGCAAATCCAATATACCTCTTCTAGGCATTTCACATAAATGGATTCATACAATAAATGACCTTTTGTGTCCAGTGCCTCTCATTTAGAATAATGCTTTTGAAGTTCATCAGTGCTCAAGAATATATCAGTATCTCATTCCTTTTTTATGAAGGAATAATATTTGATTGTATAGATTCATCACTATTTATTTATGCATTCATTTATGAACATTTAAGATGGTTCTTCTTTTTGTTATTAAACATTAATGAATACAAATTTGTTTGTGTACCTCTTCTTTTGGATAAATATCTAGGAACAGAACAAATGGATCATGTGGTCATTGTATCTTTAACTTTCATAGGGACCACCAAACTTTTTTCCACACTGGTTGTACAATTTCATTCTCATCAGAAATGTGCAAGAATTTTAATTATTTTAGATCATTGCTAACACTTTTTACCTTCTATATTTTAGTATAGTTATCCTAGTGAGTGTGAAATGGTATCTTACTGTGATTTGCATTTGCATTTCTCAGACAAATGATGCCATCTTTTCATAGGTTTGGCAGCCCGTTATATTTCTTCTTTTGAGAAATGTCTATTCAAGTCTTTTATCATTTAAAAGCTGGGTTATTTGTCTTTATGTGAATGTGTTGAAAGCATTTTTCATTCATTATGAGTATTAGACCCTTATGAGATATAAGAACTACAAAATTTGTTCCCAGTCTGTAGTTTCGCCATTTTACTTTTCAAAAATAATTTCAAATTTATTTTAGATATGAGGGGTATATTTGGAGGTTTGTTATATGGGCATATTATGTGATGCTGAAGTTTGGGGTACAAATCATGTCACTCAGGTAGTGAGAATAATACCTAATAGGCAGTTTTCAAACCACACTCCGTTCTCTCCCTCTTGCCCTAGTAGCCTGAAGCGCCTGTTGTTTCCATATTTATGACCACGTATGCTCAATGCTTATCTCCCACTGACAAGTAAGAACATTCACTATTTGGTTTTCTGTACCGTCATTAATTTACATAGAATAATGGCCTCCAACTGTATCCATGATGCTGCAAAGGATATGTTTTTATCCTTTTTATGGCTGTGTAGTATTTTACACATTGTTACGGTATATATATATATATATATATATATATATATATATATATATGTATATATATCACGTTTCTTTATCCAGTTTACCATTCATGGGCACTGGATTCCATGTTGCTGCTATTGTAAATAGTGCAGTGATGAACATACAAGTATATGTGCCTTTTTGGTACAATGATTTATTTTCCTTTGGGTATATACCCAGTAATGAAACTAATGGGTTGAATATAGCTCTTTTAATTTCTTTGAGAAGTCTCCAAACTACTCTCCACAGTGGCTGAACTAACTTGCATCCTACCAACTATGTATATCAGCATTCCCTGTTCTCTCAACCATCATCGGCATCTGTTGTTTTTTGACAGTTTAGTAATACTCATTCTGACTTGTATGAGAAGGTATTTCATCGTGGATTTGATTTGCATTTCTCTGATGACTGCTAATAATGATGAACATTTTAAAAATGCTCATGGCTGCTTGTATGTCTTTTTCTGATAATTTTTTTAATAGTCTCTGCCAATTTTCTAATGGGGTTGTTTGTTTTTGCCTCTGGATTTCTTTAAGTTCCTTATAGATTATAGATACTAGGCCTTGGTTGGGTGGATGATTTGCAATTGCTTTCCCTTTCTGTAGGTTTTATGTTTTCCCTGTTGAGAGTTTCTTTTGCTGTGCAGAAGCTCTTTGATTTAATCGGGTCCCAAGTGTCAATTTTTTGTTTTTGTTTCAATTGCTTTTTAGGACTTAGCCAAAAATTTTTTGTGAAGGTAAATGTTAAAATGGGTATTCTCTAGGTTTTCTTAGGATTTTTATAGTTCTTGTATTAAATTTAAATATTTAATCCATCTTGAGTTAAATTTTGCATGTGGTAAAATATAATTGTCTACTTTGATGTATCTGCATATGGCTAGTTATCCCTTCACTATTTATTGAATAGGGAGTCCTTTGCCCACTGCTTGTTTTTCTCAGCTTTGTTAATTAACAGATGTTTGTAGGTATATGGCTTTATTTCTGAGTTTTCTATTCTGTTCCTTTGGTCTATATGTCTGTTTTGCACCAATATCATCCTGTTTTGGAGAGTATAGTATTATTACATAGTTTGACATTGGGCAGTGTGATGGTTTTGCCTATGCGCTTTTTGCTCATGGTTGCTTTGGCTATTTGAGCTCTGTTTTAGTTCCATATACGTTTTTTATAGTGTTTTCTACTTCTGTGAAAAGTGATGGTAGTTTGATAGGAATACCATAGGATCTGTAACTTGTTTTTGGACATATGAAATAAATTATAATAATATTGATTGTTTGATTCATGAGAATAAATTTTTTTTTTATTTGTGTCTTTGCTGATTTTTCTCAGGAGTGTTTTGTAGTTCTGCTGATAAGATATTTCACCTCCTTGGTTAACTGTATTCTTACATATTTTGATTTCTTTGTGGCCATTGGAAATGGGATTGTGTTCTTGATTTGACTCAGCCTCGACAACATTGGTGTATAGAAATGCTTCTGATTTCTTTTTTTTTTCATTGATTTGTATATCAAAACCTTACTAGAATTGTTTTTCAGTTCTAGCAGTCTTTTTGGCAGAATATATTTTGGGTTTTATAGATAAAAATATAAAGTCTGTGAGAAAAGATAGTTTGACTTCTTCTTTTCCTATTTTGATGCCTTTTATCTCTTTCTCTTGCCTGACTTGTCTGGCTTAGACTTGCAGTATTATGTTAAATAGGGATGACTAGAGTGGGCATCCTTGTCTTTTTCCAGTTCTAAAAGGGAAGAGTTCTAGCCTTTGCCCATTCAGTATGATACTGGCTGTGGGTTTTTCACACATGGTTCTTACTATTTTAAGATATTTTGTTTGTCTGGGGAAGTCTTATTTTTTCTTCATGTTTGAAAGATATTTGTACTGCATATACTATTCTAGGGTGACATTTTTCCTTCAGACTTTAAATACATCATGCCACTGTCTCCTAGCCTATAAGATTTCCACTGAAAAGTCTACTTCGAGATTTATTGGAGCTGCCTTTATATTTATATGTTTCTTTTCTTTTGCTGCTTTTAAAATTCATTTTTTATCCCTGTTCTTTTGGAATTTGGTTATTAATGCCTTGAGACAGTCTTTTTTGAATTAAATTTGCTTGGTGTTCTATACCCTGTTTGTACTTGGATATCGGTATCTTTTTTTTTTTTTTTTTAGGTTTAGGAAGTTCTCTGTTATCCCTTAGAATAATCTTTCTACCCCTATATTTTCTCCTACCTCCTCCATTGAGCCAATCATTCTTAGATTTGTCAATTTCAAGTCATTTTCTAGATTGTAGGTGTGTTTCATTCTTTTCTATGCTTTTGCTTTTGTCTCCTCTGACTGTATTTTCTAATAGCCCATCTTTGGGCTTATTATTATTATAATTATTACTTGTTCAAGTCTGCTATGAAGAGACTCTGCTGTATTATTTAGTATGTCAATTGCATTTTTCAACTTCAGAATTTCTGTTGATTATTTTTAAATTATTTCAATATCTTTGTTACCTGGCAGAATTGTGAATTCCTGCTCTGTGTTATCTTGAATTTCTCTGAGTTTCTTTAAAACAGCTATTTTGAATTCTCTGTCTGAAAGATCAAATATCTCTCTCTATCAGACTGGTCCCTGGTGCCTTATTTAGTTAGTTTGGTAAGGTCTTCTTTACATGCATGGTCACGATGCTTGTGGATGTCTATAGGTGTCTAGGCATTGGAGAGTTACATATTTATTACAGTCTTTGCAGTCTGGGGTTATTTTTATTCCCCAATCCATCTTGGGATGTCTTTCCAGGTATTTGAAAGGACTTGGGTATTGTAATCTAAGCTGTATCTGCATTGGGGAACACCCAAATGCCAGTAACATTGTGGCTTTTGCAGACATGTACTGTAATGCCTTGGTGGTCTTGGATAAGATCTGGAAAACTTATCTGGATTACCAAAGACTTTGTTCTCCTCCTTTACTTTCCCTCTAACTGTGTGTCTCTCCTTGTGCTGTGTTGTCTAGAATTGAGGGTGGAGTGACACTAGCACCCCTGTGCCCACCACCACTGGGCCTTCAGGCACATGGGGTTTACTGGCAGGCTACCTCCAATGTTCACTCAAGCCCCAATGATTCTCTGGTTAGCCTGTGATGAATGCTCCTAGGCATGAGACTCACCCTTCAGGAGAATGGAATTCCCTCTGGGCCAGGACAGGTCCAGAAGTGTCATCTAAGAGCCAAGGCCTAAAATTTGGGACCGCAAGAGCCCACTGAGTGCTCTACCTTTCATGGCTGAGCTGGTACCTAAGTTGCAAAGCAAAGTCCTCTTTACTTTTCCCTAAGCTGTTTTTAAGCAGAAGAAGTCTCTCACCATAGCTACTGCAGGTTGGACATAATGTTCCGGATCTCAGCTGAAGCAAGCACATCTCAGAGTTTTACCTAAAAAAAAGCCCATGGCATATTGTTGCTGGTTATTTAGGGCGCATGGTTCCTTTAGTCAGCAGGTATTGTATTCTGCCAGGAATGTATCTTCTTTTCAAGGCAGTGGGTACCCTTCTGGTCCAGGGTACGTCTAGAAATGTCTAGGTACTAGAGCCTGAAATGGGGGTCTCATGACTCTACCTGGTGCCCTGTCCTGGTAGGTGCCCTGTCCTGGTAGGTGCCCTCTCCTTGAATACAAGAGTTGATATCCAAGGTGCAAGGCAAAGTTATCTTCATTCTTCCATCTCCTCTTCTCAAGCTGAAGGTAGGGGTCTCTTCTGGAGTTATGAACTGTGCTACCTGGGGTGGGGAGATGGGTGGCACACACACTCCCATAGTCATTCCAGCTGTTGTCTTGGTGGATGACCTCAGACCAACTGGCTCCAAGGCCAGCTCAGCAATAGGACTTGCCCAGGAGTTATAGTCCTCATGGCCCAGACTGCTTTTTGAATTTAATTAGAACCCCAGAGTGCATTAGCCACAGGGGTGAAACTTGCCAAAACTCATATTCAGACCACTGGGTTGGGGAATTCTTCTCTCGCTGGGGCTCAGCTGTGTTAAGCCCAGTTTTGTTTTCTGCTGTCACTGGGCAGTGCTGGCTTCAATGCCAAATCTCACAGTTGCTGTGTTCTCCCTCTCCCAAGTTCATAGATTCTCTCTCTGCCCAGACAACTGCCATAGGGGGATGAGAGAGGGGAGTTGTCAGCAATACAAGAGTGTGTTTTCTACCTGCTTCAGTGCCTCTTTCAGTGATACGAAGTAAAAATTGGGTACTGTGAGTTTTCACTTGATTTGGGGTTTATATAGAAATTATTTTGTTGTTTAGATGGTTGTTAAATTTGGTGTTTCTGTGGGAGAAACAATTGTGAAGACTTTCATTTTGTCATCTCACTCCATCCTTTTTCTTTCTTTTTTTATTTTTTTTTTTGAGATGAAGTTTCGGTTTTGTTACCCAGGCTGAAGTGCAATGGCGCCAACTGGGTTCACCGCAACCTCCGCCTCCTGGGTTCAGGCAATTCTCCTGCCTCAGCCTCCTGAGTAGCTGGGATTACAGGCGCACACCACCATGCCCAGCTAATTTTTATTTTTTATTTTTTTTTGTATTTTTAGTAGAGACAGGGTTTCACCATGTTGACCAGGATGGTCTTGATCTCTTGACCTCGTGATCCACCTGCCTCGGCCTCCCAAAGTGCTGAGATTACAGGCATGAGCCCCTTTTTCTTTTTTTTTAAAGAAAAACAAGAGACATTCTCAAATTTAGTCAAGTGTGAATCAAAGACGTCTCGTCAAATAAAAACTAAGAATAAGGCTGGGCGTGGTGGCTCAAGCCTGTAATCCCAGCACTTTGGGAGGCCGAGGCGGATGGATCACGAGGTCAAGAGATCGAGACCATCCTGGTCAACATGCTGAAACCCCGTCTCTACTAAAGATACAAAAAAAAAAAAAAAAAAAAAAAAAACTAAGAATAAAATTAATTTGAATTTACGGTCATGTTTTCTTTCTTTCTATTTCTATAATGTAGTTTCAGTGCCTCTAATTTATCTACATATTTATGCATATGTAAAATTCAATCATTAAAAAAATTCAAGAGGATAATTACAGCATTCATAATATAATTTCTAAATAAAATAATTGTCTTCTGGTGATATTCAACTAAAATTGCATTGCCATTAGGCATTACTTTTAAAATAATTATATCTATAACATACTAATGTAAAGCACGTGTATGACTGGTTAGATAATATTATTTACTATTTTCCAATTTGTACAAAATAAACAACACTTGTTGAATTTATAATATTCAATTTAAAAAATTAGATTTTAGGAATTCTATTTATGTTTTATGAATATAAAACCGCAGAGTTCAACAGTAATTATATGCAAACATATTCATATCAACCAAACATTAATACAAAATATTTTTTGCCATTTGAGATTAATTTCTCTATACAAAAATATGCTTACATTAACAATAACGGAAACTCTTTAACAATCTTAAACTTTATGTCATGTTAGTGATGGGCAGTAAACTGACATCCTTTTAATAAACAGTCGACAAGTAGGGATAGAGATTACTGTCTCACTGGTTTCTCCAGGAGACCACATCTAACACTGAGGAGGTGTGGGTATCTTCTTTTGCAATATAACAACTTTGCTTTTTGTTCTGCCATCTACTCAAGAGAGATAAATTTACATAATTGGAAAAAATAATGTTAATAATTATTATGACATAAATGTTATTACAAGGTTTTCAAGGAATTGTAATGTTGGTAGCACAAATTCAGCAAAGTCAGCTGATGCTATATAGTGTAAAACTGTTTAATGAACCTGAGCAAACTTAAATGAAACTATGTAAGGTACATAATTTAGCTCCAATTATTTTTTCTATGCATAAGTACATAAGTTTATCAATAAAAATCTTGCCTAATACAATTTCATTGTCATTTACATGCCAAAACATTTGAAATATATAAAGTTTTTACTTGAAATACATTGTTGCAGAAAGAGGAGCTGTAAGAAGACACCAGTTTTGCCTGAAAGTCAAGGAATAATAGAGAGATAAATTATGACATTATGTTTCGCCATGTTTCTATCAATGGCATCCAAAGAAAGAAAAAAAATCAAGAAACAAAGCATGGTCTATGCTAATTTTGAATGCTGCTGAGAATCAAGCAATTTGTATTGCCTTTAGTAAATTCTAGGACATTAAGAATTCTGTCAAAAATTATGGTATGTAAAATATGTAGGGAATAAGAAATTAGAAGCGGTAAGAAATACTTTTTTAAAAAAATCTTATGTTCTATGTATGTTTCTAGACTACTTAATCAAAAACAAAAGCTTTTTGTTTCATATTGTCAGAGATTTCATGACATATTGTTTTATCTGACCCTAAATATTCATACAATTGTTTGAACTCTGCTTTATTAATGCTTAGCATTTGCCAAAAAATATAAAAATATATGTAGGATGCCATTATTTAGCAGCTACAATCAATTTTGCTGCTCTAAGATTCTCTCTTCTGGCATATGCTGGTGGTAGAAGGTTGATGTTCATAACACTTAGCTTAATTTCTATCAGGACCTTGATGTGAAAGGTTTAGCAAGAATTAGATAGAACTACCAGTTGGGTTCTGTAGATGCGTATCTCTGGTCTTTCCAAGACACTGTTGCAAAACTATTTTCATTTTCTTTTTTTAAGCAGTAATAAGGTCTCACTATGTTGCCCAGGCTGGTCATAAACTCCAGTACACAAGTGATTCGCCTACTTCTGCCTCCTTATGTGCTAGGATGACAGGCATGAGCCACCACACTCTGCCCAAAACTAATTATTTTCAAAAAATATACCAAAATTGTTCCTGTGCTTATACTTGAGCCAATTTAAGGTTGTTATGAGAGGTTGTTTTCTCTGAGAGAGATAAAGAAAGTTCTGTTCAGACAAAAGAGACAAAGATTCCAGCTGCCACTGAAAACAACGTCATGCAGAAGATGGGTCATTCATTTTCTGATTTTGATGTGGTGTAGACAGTGTCTCCTGGTGACAAACGGAATAGAGTTAAATTAAAATGCCTTTTTAAAAAACCTTTTTTTTTGTTGACACCTTTGTTATTTTGGATTCAAAGAATAAAGTGACTCCCCCAGGATTATGGTTTCAAATTCAACCCATATTACTGGTAGTGGGTCAGACATTAGCTTCTTATGAGCTCCTCCTTTCAGAGCTGTTATCAGGTTTTGGGGATATTAAACTTTTAATGCATAAGGTTAAAAGCATCTCTCATATGTCTGATATGATGAGCCATAGACGTCAATTCTTTTGAGATGGTAAGAGCAATGCATTTGGGGCTTAAAAACACTATCTAAAGAAAATGTATGAATGCAAATATTTATATAAGCTAAAGCTAGATACAGCAGACCTATACACAACAAATTACTTTCTATTTGTACAATTAAGTCAATTCAGTCATATTGAAGTAACCAATATTAACTCATGAAAATATGTATTCCAAATCTATTGCCACCAGAGTGACATCAGCAAACATGGTGAGGTAGGCGGCTCCTATGATCCATCAATTCAAAGAGACACCAACAAGTCTTGCAAAAAGTGCCAGAATCAGCTTTGCCATAACTCTGGAAAAAAGCCAAGGGCTAATATTAATCCAAAGAACACTGAACCAATAAAAAGAGCCTTTAAAATACACACACACACACACACACATAAAAAACAACAACAACAAAATTTGAGACATTTTTATTTGCACTGACTCCACCTTCCTCCTCTGCTTGGCACTGTCTTGAGCAGCCTGCATTCCTAGTTTGGAATGCTAGTCGCTGGATCTGGAGGGAACTGAGGATATCTTATTTGCAAGCAATATTGTCCATTTTAATGTGTCTGGGACTACTTGGAGAATTTAAGTAAGGAGAAAATATCTGAAAACTACCCATCTGACAAAAGATTAATGACCACAATAGGAGTTCAAATATCTCTGTAGGAGAAAATTTAATAAGCTTATTTAAAAACAGACAAAAGACATAAATAGACATTTCTCAAAAGAAGACATATAAATGTCAAACAGGCATAAGAAAAGGTGCTCAACATTACTGATCATTAAAGAAATGCAAATCAAAATTGAAACACGATATCTTACCCCAGTTAAAATGACTTTTATGCAAAAGACAGGCAATAACAAATGCTGAAGAGAATGTGGAGAAAAGAGAACACTTGTACACTGCTGGTGGGAATGTATATTAGTACAACCACTATAGAGAACCCTATGGATGTTCCTCAAATACTAAAAATAGAGCTACCATATGATCCAGCAATCCCACTGCTGGATATATACCTACAGAAAGGGAAATCAGTATATTAAAGAGATATCTCCACTCTCATATTTATTACAAAACAGTTCAGAATAGCCAACATTTGAAAGCAACCTATCAGTAGATGAATGGATAAAGAAATTCTGGTACAGAAATACGTTGAAGTGCTATTCAGCTATAAAAAATGAGATCCAATCATTTGCAACAATATGGATGAAACCAGAGATCATTTGGTAAAATAAGCCAGGTACAGAAAGCAAACTTCGTATGTTCTCACTTATTTGTGGGACCTAGAACTAAAAGAATTGAACTCATGGAGATAGAGAATACTAATAGAAGCATGGTTACTAAAGACTGAGAGAGGTAGTGGGTGGTGGCAAGGGGAAGTCAGGATGGTTAATAAGAAAATAAAAACCAGAAATAACAAATAAAACATAGTATTTGATACCACAATAGGGCATATATAGTCAGAAATAATTTAATTGTATATTTAAAGAATAACTAAAATAATATCATTGGATTGTTTGCAACACAAGGACAAATACTTGAAGTTATAGATAACTTATTTACCATGATACGATTTTTACTCATTGCATACCTATATCAAAATACCTTATATACATCATAAAAGTACACACATATTATGTAACTTCAAAAATTAAAACATTTTAAAAAGAAGACCACAAATGGATTAATTAGTGTATTAGGGTTCTCCAGAAGGACAGAACTAATAGGATATATGTATATAAGAAAGAGAGCTTGTTAGGGAGAATTGGCTTACAGGATCACAAGGCGAAGTCCCACCATAGGCTGTTTGTTAGCTGGGGACGAAAGAAGCTGGTAGTGGCTCAGTCCATTACAAAAGCATCGAAAGTAGGGAAGCCAAGAGTCCAGCCTTCAGTCCATGGCCAAAGACCTGAGAGCCCTCCTCCTGGCAAACCACTGGTTTAAGTCCAAGAATCCAAAGGCCAAAGAACACATAGTCTGATTTCCAAAAGCAGGAAGAATGGAAGAAGGTACCCAGCATGGGAGAAAGGTGAAAGCCAGAAGACTCAGCAAGCCAGCTTATCCCTCCTCTTTCTTCCTGCTTTGTTCTAGCTGCTCTGGTAGCCAATTGGTTAGTGCCCACCCACACTGAGAGTGGTTCTTCCTCTCCCAGTCCACTAACTCAAATGTTAATCTCCTCTGGCAACACCTCAGAGACACATTGAAAAATAATACCTTATTAGCTATCTAAGCATCCTTCACTCGAATCAAGTTGACACATAATATTAACCATCACAGTTAGAAACAAAAAGTGTCACTTTATACATTAAAAAACTGTAGATTGACCCTGTCTTTACTATTTTCTGAACTTTGCTCCTTTCTTCCATACATTACTTGCCACCTTTTCAATTCCAACATCTGGCAAGAATATCTGTTTCAAGTGGCGACACTTGAAATGTCAAATTCTCACATTATTTGTTAGTGCTTATATATAATGTAATGTCTAAGTAATTAAACAGAAACATTCTGGTACTAGGGCATTGTACTTCATGGCTTATGAACTGAACCTAAGATCTATCACAAGATTTTATAGTTTTTCTACAGGTTTCTTATTTTGATGAAAATTGAATCATAGTGATACTTTTCAAAAGGTCAATACATTTAGTGTTGAATATGCCAAAAGAAATAAAATATGTTTTTTAAGAATGTAAGGTTTGATATCTTGGCTCGTACATACTGCTTATGGAGGGTTTTCTTAGGTAAGGATCAGCCATTATTATTCTGTTGCAAAATGTTAATTCTATTGTAATCATAGCTTATTAGTAAGATTAATGCTCCTATATTCTAATGACACATATTCAAACATTTAAAAAACACATTAATTCTATTTTTTCTTTTTGTTTTGATTTTTTTAATAATAAATTCAATGCATGAACTAAAATAGCACTTATTAACATAGTACTAATATCCAAAAACACTGACATAAAGATATTTTTCCTTAGGGATTATATGCTATTATTCTAAGATCTAATTGTGAGTTTTTTTTTTTTTTTTTTTTTAGTGTTTAAGGTTTGAAATTGTACTTGTGTTGATTCTTGCTTTCCCTTATTCATTTTGTTTTATTGATATTTGCTTTTTTCTTTTTTTAAGAAAGGAGAGAAGAAAAGAAAGAAAAAAAGGAGTGAAGGAGAGGAAGAAAGGAAGAAAAAGAGGGAGAGAGAACGGGAATGCTGCTTTATTCTAAAAATGGGTATTGAAAACCTCTTTTATGCCAATAATTGTGCTTAATAATGGCCAATCAATATTTCATTTAAACCTATAAGTAGGTGTGATGTGGTACTGACAAGAATGTATATTTTATGTATTTAAAGTGGAGAGCTCTATAAATCTTTATTAAGTTTCCTTGTTCCGGATCTGAGTTCAAGTCCTGGATATCCTTATTAATTTTCTGTCTCGTTGATCTATCTCATATTGATGTTGAAGTCTCCCACTATTATTGTGTGGGAGTCTAGGGAGTCTAAGTCCCTTTATGGGTTTTATGTATCTGGGTGTTAGGATCATTAGCTCTTCTTGTTGCATTGATCCTTTTACCACTATATCTTTGTTGCTTTAAAATCTATTTTATCAGAGGTGAGAAATGCAACTCCTGCTTTTTATTTATTTATTTATTTTTGCTCTCCATTTGGTTGGTAAATCTTTCTCCATCCCTTTGTTTTGAGTCTTTGTGTATCCTTGCATGTGAAATAGGTCTGGATGTAGCATACCATTGGATTTTGGCTGTATCTTTTGATTGGGGGATTTAGTCGATTTAAATTTAGGGTTACTGCCATTTGATGTTACCTGGCTATTTTACCCATTAGTTGATGTAAATTCTTCATTATGTTGATGCTCTTTACTTTTTGGTATATTTTTAGAAAGGCTAAGACTGGTTGTTCCTTTCTATGTGTAATGCTTCTTTCAGAAGTTCTTGTAAAGCAGGCCTAGTGGTAATAAAATCTCTGAGTACTTGCTTGTTTATAAAAGATTTTATTTTTCCTTCAGTTGTGAAGCTTAGTTTGGTGGGATATGAAATTCTGGGCTGAAGGTTCTTTTCTTTAAGGATGTTCAATATTGGCTCCCACTCTCTTCTGGCTTGTAGGGTTTCTGCTGAGAGATCTGCTCTAAGTCTGATAGGCTTCCCTTTGTGGGTAACCCAGCGTTTCTCTCTGGCTGCCCTTAATATTTTTTCCTTCATTTCAACCCTGGTGAATCTAACAATTATGTGCATTGGGGTTGCTCTTCTTGAGAAATATATTTTTGGTGTTCTCTGTATTACCTGGAAGTGAATATTGTCCTGCTTTGCTACGTTGGGAAAATTTTCCTGAATAATATCCTGAAGAGTATTTTCCAGCTTGGACTGATGCTCTTCATCATATTCAGGTACGCCTATCAAACATAAATTAGGTCTTTTCACATAGTCCCATATTTCTTGGAAACTTTGCTCATTCCTTTTTATCCTTTGTTCTCTATCCTTGTCTCATGTAAAAAAATCTTTCTTTCTCTAATGTAAAAAACACATTAATTCTAAACACAAAAGAAAATAATGTAGTAAAATGTAAGAAAATGTAATTCAATTCAGTACATTGAAATCGTAGCCTTAGGAATTAAAAATATATATATATATATGACTTTTACTATTTATTTATTTATTTTATTATTATTACTTTTTTAATTGCATTTTAGGTTTTGGAGTACATGTGCAGAACATGCAAGATAGTTGCATAGGTACACACATGACAGTGTGTTTTGCTGCCTTCCTCCCCTTCACCCACATTTGGCATTTCTCCCCAGGCTATCCCTCCCCAGCTCCCCCCCACCCCACTGTCCCTCTCCTATTCCCCCAATAGACCCCAGTGTGTAGTACCCCTTTCCTGTGTCCATGTGTTCTCATTGTTCATCACCCACCTATGAGTGAGAATATGTGGTACTTCATTTTCTGTTCTTGTGTCAGTTTGCTGAGAATGATGTTCTCCAGATTCATCCATGTCCTTACAAAGGACATGAACTCATCATTTTCGATTGCTGCATAATATTCCATGGTGTATATGTGCCACATTTTCCCAGTCCAGTCTGTCATTGATGGGCATTTGGGTTGGTTCCAGGTCTTTGCTATTGTAAACAGTGCTGCAATGAACATTCGTGTGCATGTTTCCTTATAGTAGAATAATTTATAGTCCTTTGGATATATACCCAGTAATGGGATTGCTGGGTCAAATGGAATTTCTATTTCTAAGGCCTTGAGGAATCACCACACTGTCTTCCACAATGCTTGAACTAATTTACATTCCCACCAACAGTGTAAGAGTGTTCCTATTTCTCCGCATCCTCTCCAGCATCTGTTGTCTCCAGGTTTTTTAATGATCGCCATTCTAACTGGTGTGAGATGGTATCTCAATGTGGTTTTGATTTGCATCTCTCTAATGACCAGTGATGATGAGCATTTTTTCATATGTTTGTTGGCCTCATGTATGTCTTCTTTTGAAAAGTGTCTGTTCATATCCTTTGCCCATTTTTGAATGGGCTTGTTTGTTTTTTTTTTTCCTGTAACTCTGTTTGAGTTCTTATAAATTCTGGATATAAGCCCTTTGTCAGATGGGTAAACTGCAAAGATTTTTTCCCATTCTGTTGGTTGCCGATTCACTCTAGTGACTATTTCTTTTCCTATGCAGAAGCTGTGGAGTTTGATTAGGTCCCATTTGTCTATTTTGGCTTTTGTTGCCAATGCTTTTGGTGTTTTGGTCATGAAGTCCTTGCCTTTTCCTATGTCCTGAATGGTTTTGCCTAGATTTTCTTTTAGGGTTTTTATGGTGCCAGGTCTTATGTTTAAGTATCTAATCCATCTGGAGTTAATTTTAGTGTAAGATGTCAGGAAGGGGTCCAGTTTCTGCTTTCTGCACAAGGCTAGCCAGTTTTCCCAACACCATTTATTAAATAGGGAATTTTTTCCCCGTTGCTTGTTTTTGTAAGGTTTATCAAAGATTGTGTGGTTGTAGATATGTTGTGTTGCCTCTGATGCCTCTGTTCTGTTTCATTGGTCTATATCTCTGTTTTGGTACCAGTACCATGCTGTTTTGATTACTGTAGCCTTGTAGTATAGTTTGAAGTCTGGTAGTGTGATGCCTCCCACTGTGTTCTTTTTGCTTAGAATTGACTTGTCTATGCGGGCTCTCTTTTGGTTCCATATGAAGTTCTTGGTGTTTTTTTCCAGTTCTGTGAAGAAATTCAATGGTAGTTTGATGGGGATAGCATTGAGTCTGTAAATAACTTTGGGGAGTATAGCCATTTTCACGATATTGATTTTTCCTAACCATGAACATGGGATGTTTTTCCATCTGTTTGTGTCCTCTCTTATTTCGTTGAGCAGTGGTTTGTAGTTTTCCTTGAAGAGGTTGCTTACATTTCTTGTAAGTTGTATTCCAAGTATTTTATTCTCTTTGTAGCAACTGAGAATGGCAGTTTGTTCTTGATTTGGTTCTCTTTAAGTCTGTTATTGGTGTATAGGAATGCTTGTGATTTTTTGCACATTGATTTTATATCTTGAGACTTTGCTGAAGTTGCTTATCAGTTTCAGGAGTTTTTGGGCTGAGGTGATGGGGTCTTCTAGGTATACTATCATGTCGTCTGCAAATAGAGACAATTTGGCTTCCACTTTTTCAATTTGAATATCCTTTATTTCCTTTTCTTGCCTTATTGCTCTGGGTAGAACTTCCAGTACTATATTAAATAGGAGTGGTGAGAGAGGGCATCTTTGTCTATTGCCGGATTTCAAAGGGAATGCTTTCAGTTTTTGCCCATTAAGTATGATATTGGCTGTTGGTTTGTCGTAAATAGCTTTTATTAGTTTGAGATACGTTCCATCAGTACTGAGTTTATTGAGGGTTTTTAGCATAAAGGGCTGTTGAATTTTGTCAAATGCCTTCTCTGCGTCAATTGAGATAATCATGTGGCTTTGGTTTTTGGTTCTGTTTATATGGTGAATTATGTTTATAGACTTCCATATGTTGATCCAGCCTTGCATCCCCAGGATGAATCCTACTTGATCATGATGGATAAGTTTTTTAATGTGCTGTTGCAATCGGTTTGCCAGTATTTTATTGAAGATTTTTTCATCTATGTTCATCATGGATATTGGCCTGAAGTTTTCTTTTCTTGTCTCTGCCGGGTTTTGGTATTAGGATGATGTTGTCTCATAAAATGATTTGGGAAGGATTCCCTCTTTTGGGATTATTTGGAATAGTTTCAGAAGGAATGGTACCAGCTCCTCTTTGTGTGTCTGGTAGAATTCGGCTCTGAACCCATCTGGACCTGGGCTTTTTTTGTGTG
Organism: Saguinus oedipus; assembly: GCA_031835075.1. Lineage (NCBI taxonomy): Eukaryota > Metazoa > Chordata > Mammalia > Primates > Cebidae > Saguinus > Saguinus oedipus. The sequence goes on along the minus strand of CM063171.1, from coordinate 142,174,561 downwards.
GTAGGCTCTTAATTGCTGCCTCAACTTCAGACCTTGTTATTGGTCTATTCATAGTTTTGGCTTCCTCCTGATTTAGGCTTGGGAGGACACAGGTGTCCAGGAATTTATCCATTTCTTCCAGGTTTACTAGTTTATGTGCATAGAGTTGTTTGTAGTATTCTCTGATGATGATTTGAATTTCTGTGGAATCTGTGGTGATTTCCCCTTTATCATTTTTTATTGCATCTATTTGGTTGTTCTCTCTTTTCTTTTTTATTAGTCTGGCTAGTGGTCTGTCTATTTTGTTGATCTTTTCAAAAAATGAACTCTTGGATTTATTGACTTTTTGAAGGGTTTTACATGTCTCTTTCTCCTTCAGTTCTCCTCTGATCTTAGTTATTTCTTGTCTTCTGCCAGGTTTTGAGTTTTTTTGATCTTGCTCCTCTAGCTCTTTCAATTTTGACAACAGGGTGTCAATTTTGGATTTCTCCACTCTTCTCATGTGGGCACCTATTGCTATATATTTTCCTCTGGAGACTGCTTTAAATGTGTCCCAGACATTCTGGTATGTTGTGTCTTCATTCTCATTGGTTTCGAAGAACTTCTTTATTTCTGCCTTCATTTCTTTTTTTATCCAATCAACATTTAAGAGCCAGTTGTTCAGTTTCCATGAAGCTGTGCGGTTCTGAGTTAGTTTCTGAATTCTGAGTTCTAACTTGTTTGCACTATGGTCTGAGAGACTGTTTGTTATGATTTCAGTTGTTTTGCATTTTCTGAGGAGTGCTTAACTTCCAATTAGGTGGTCAATTTTGGAGTAGGTGTGATGTGGTGCTGAGAAGAATGTATATTCTGTGGATTTGGGGTGGAGAGTTCTGTAAATGTCTATCAGGTTTGCTTGTTCCAGGTCTGAGTTCAAGCCCTGGATATCCTTGTTCATTTTCTGTCTGGTTGATCTGTCTAATATTGACAGTGAAGTGTTAAAGTCTCCCACAATTATTGTGTGGGAGTCTAAGTCTCGTTGTAAGTTGTTAAGAACTTGCCTTATATATCTGGGGGCTCCTGTATTGGATCCATATATATTTAGGATTGTTAGCTCTTCTTGTTGTATCGATCCTTTTACCATTATGTAATGACCTTCTTTGTCTCTTTTGATCTTTGATGCTTTAAAGTCTATTTTATTGGAGACGAGAATTGCAACTCCTGCATTTTTTTGCTCTCCGTTTGTTTGGCAAATCTTCCTCCATCTCTTTATTTTGAGCCTTTGTGTATCCTTGCATGTGAGATGGGTTCCCTGGATACAGCATACCGATGGGTTTTTGTTTTTATCCAATTTGCCAGTCTGTCTTTTGATTGGTTCATTTAGCCCATTTACATTTAGGGTTAATATTGTTATGTGTGAATTTGATACTGCCATTTTGATGCTACTTGGCTGTTTTGCCCATTAATTGATGCAGATTCTTCATTTTGTTGATGTTCTTTAGCATTTGGTATGTTTTTGGAATGGCTGGTACTGGTTGTTTCTTTCTATGTGTAGTGCCTCTTTCAGGAGCTCTTGTAAAGCAGGCCTAGTGGTGACAAAATATCTGAGTACTTGCTTGTTGGCAAAAGATTTTATTCTTTCTTCACTTATGAAGCTCAGTTTGGTTGGATATGAAATTCTGGGTTGAAAGTTTTTTTCTTTAAGGATGTTGAATACTGTCCCTCATTCTCTTCTGGCTTGTAGAGTTTCTGCCGAGAGATCTGCTGTGAGTCTGATGGGCTTCCCTTTGTGGGTGACCCGACCTTTCTCTCTGGCTGTCCTTAATATTTTCTCCTTCATTTCAACCCTGGTGAATCGGACTATTATGTGCCTTGGGGTTGCTCTTTTTGCAGAATATCTTTGTGGTGTTCTCTGTATTTCCTGGAGTTGAGTATTGGCCTGCCTTGCTAGGTTGGGGAAATTTTCCTGGATAATATCCTGAAGAGTATTTTCCAGCTTGGATTCATTCTCTTCTTCACATTCTGGTACACCTATCAAATGTAGGTTAATTCTCTTCACATAGTCCCACATTTCTTGGAGATTTTGTTCATTCCTTTTTGCACTTTTTTCTCTAATCTTGGTTTCTTGTTTTATTTCATTGAGTTGATCTTCGACTTCTGATATTCTTTCTTCTGCTTGGTCAATTCGGCTGTTGAAACTTGTGCATGCTTCACGAAGTTCTTGTGTTGTGTTTTTCAGCTCCTTCAATTTATTCATATTCCTCTCTAAGTTGTCCGTTCTTGTTATCATTTCTTCAAATCTTTTTTCAAATCTTTTCTCAAGGTTCTTAGTGTCCTTGCATTGATTTAGAACATGTTCTTTTAGCTCATGGAAGTTTCTCATTACCCACCTTCTGAAGTCTGATTCCGTCATTTCGTCACACTCATTCTCCATCCAGTTTTGTTCCCTTGTTGGTGAGGAGTTTTGGTCCTTTGTAGGAGGTGACGTGTTTTGGTTTTGGGTATTTTCTATTTTTTTTTGTGCTTGTTTCTTCCCATCTTTGTGGATTTATCCACCTGTCATCTTAGTAGTTGCTGACTTTTCGATTGGGTCTCTGTGTGGATGCCCAGGTTGTTGATGATGAAGTATTTCTGTTATTTAGTTTTCCTTCTAACAGTCTAGCCCCTCTGCTATATGACTGCTGAGGTCTCCTCCAGGCCCTGCTTGTCTGTTGTACACCTGTAGCAGCTGCAGAACACTGAGGGATGCTACCAGTTTCTTCTTCTGCTATCTTTGTCCCAGATTGATGCCCTCCCAATGTCAGTCTGATTAGTCCTTTTTTTGGGTGCCTCTTTGCATATACAGGGGTCAGGGAGCTGCTTGATTAGAAGGTCTGTACTTTATAGGAGCTCCAGTGCTGAGCTGTGAGCTCTGTTGTTCATTCAGGGATGTTAGGCAGTTGCGCTTAGGTCTGCTGCAGCAGAACTTATAAGAATCCATTTTTTCCCCTCAAATGCTCTGTCTCGGGGAGTTAGGGCTTTCTTTATGAGTATCCATTGCACTGTCTTGCCCAGCTAGGAGGCAGTCTAGTCACTATTTGCCTGCCAAGGCTCCACCCTGCTACCTTGGGGTCCGCCCTGTTGCTGTGGGCTCCACTCTGCTGTCATGGGCTCCACCCTGTTGGCGGAGTCTCTCTGTTATGGCGCGTTGCCTCGGCAATGGCAGGCTGCTTCAGCAATGAGAGTGTACCTCAGTAGGGGCAGAATGCGTTGGTAGTGGCGGACGCTCCTCCCCCACCAAACTGCCCTGTTCTGGATTCAACTGAGCCCAAGGCGAAACTCTCAACCCCAAGCGTTTTGAATTGCCATTTTGTTTGTCCCTGTGGGGTGGGACCTGTCGAACCTGATCACCTGGTTCCCTGCCTCTGAGCCCTTTCTCTCTCTCTCTCTTTTTTTTTTAAGTTGAACAGTTGTCTCTCTCACAGATGTTTCAGTTGCCTGCTGATAGGGCACCGGGATCTGTGTGATTTCCCATGCCATGACCCACTGCACCAGCTGAAATCATGCTTCCCAGGAATCTCCTGGTCTGGCTCACTGTCCAAGTCCCATTTAATCATATGGATATGTTAATCTGCCCTCTCAAATCTCAGATTGCCAGTTTAACAGGGCACCCAGACCAGTGTGTTTCGTGTGGGGTGCCACTGTGCTGTGGTGCCAGCCAATGGCCATGCAAGCCGAAAAGGCTGCGCTGGTATTCCTGGTTCCTCCTACACCTGGGAATTTCTCTGTTCTGTGGGCAACAAAGATCCATATGAAAATGCGGCTAGGACTCACCTTCTGCGCCTTCACTGAGAGCTGCAATCCTGAGTTGTATTTACTGCGCCATCTTGGAAATCCCCCCTGACTTTTACTAGTATTGAATGTCAGTTTTTATCACACTTTGTGAGTTTCATTCAAAAGGAAAACTTCTCCAGTGTTTCTTCCTCAGATATAAATAAAAATAGCAAGCAATACTTTAAGAAGTCAGATTCTTTCTATATTTATTTTCTTTCTTTTTTTTATTGTACTTTAGGCTCTGGGGAACATGTGCATATGTGCACATGTGCACATCCTGCATTCTGCAGGACTGTTGCATTGGTACATACATGCCATAGTGGTTTGCCATCTCCATCCCCTCCCCCCACCTCAGTGGCCTACTTCAGCTATTTCTCCTGGTGTTATCCCTTCCTATCCCCTCCGCCCCACTGCTGTCACTCCCCTCCCTGCCTCCAACCCCTCACCTAGTCTACTAGTACTCTTGTGCCCAAGTGTTCTCATTGTTCATCACTCACCTATTAGTGAAAACATGCTGTGTTTGGTCTTCTGTGCTTGTGTCAGTTTGCTAAGAAAGATGGTTTCTAGAATGTTCCACGTCTCTACAAAGGATAGGAACTCCTTATTTTTTATGGTTGCATAGAATTCCGTGGTGGATATGTGCCACATTTTCTTTTTCCAGTCTATCCTTAATGGGTATTTGGGTTGGTTACAAGTCTTTTCTGTTGTAAACTGCACTGCAATGAACAAACATGTGCATGTGTCTTTAAAATAGAATGATTTATAATCCTTTCATTATATACTCAGTAATGGCATTATTGGGTCAAATGGAATTTCTATTTCTAGATCCTTGAGGAATCGCCACACCATCTTCCATAATGGTTGAACTAATTTACACTCCCACCAACAGTGTAAAAGTGTTCCCTTTTCTCAATATCCTCTCCAGCATCTGTTGTCTCCATATTTTTTAATGATCGCCATTGTAACTGGAGTAAGATGGTATCTCAATGTGGTTTTGATTTGTATTTCTCTAATGACCAAAGATAATAAGCATTTTTTTTCATATATTTGTTGGCTGCATATATGTCTTCTTTTGAAAAGTGTCTGTTCATATCCTTCATCTACTTTTTAATGGGTTCACTTGTTTTTTTCTTGTAAATCTGCTTTAGTTCTTTGTAGATTCTGAATACTAGCCCTTTGTCAGATGGGTAGATGGCAAAAAATTTTCCCATTCTGTTGGTTGCTGGTTCACTTTAAAGATTGTTTCTTTTGCTATGCAGAGGCTCTGGAGTTCACTCATGATTTCATTCTGTTTGTCTGTTATTGGTTTATAGGAACGCTTGTGATTTTTGCACATTGATTTTGTATCCTGAGACTTTGCCAAAGTTGCTTATCAGCTTAAGGAAGTTTTGGGCTGAGACTTTGGGGTCTTCTAAATATACGATCATGCTGTCTGCAGATAGAGACAATTTGGCTTCTTCTTTCCCTAATTGAATGTGCTTTATTTCTTTTTTCTTGCCTAATTTCTCTGGCTAGAACTTCCAATATTATACTGAAGAGGAGCGGTGAGAGAGGGCATCTTTGTCTAGTGCCAGTATTTAAAGGAAATGCTTCCAGTTTTTGCCTGTCCAGTATGATATTGGCTGTGGGTTTGCCATAAATAGCTTTTACAGTTTTGAGATATGTTCCATCGATACCTAGTTTATTAAGAGTTTTCAGCATGAAGGGCTGTTGAATTTTGTCGAAGGCTTTCTCTGCATCTATTGAGATAATCATGTGGTTTTTGTCTTTGGTTCTGTTTATGTGGTAGAATACATTAATAGATTTGTGTATGTTGAACCAGCCTTGTTTGAGAAATACATATTAACAAGAATACCTTAAGTATATTTTTTTTTAAAAAATTCTGTCATAATATTTACAGAAGGCTTGTCAATGTGTCTGTTAATAAGCACTTTTTAAATTTCTACCTTGTCAATTTTGTGCTTAAAAATTTTTAAATTTGAAAATAGATACAGCTTGAATTGTATTTGGCAATGATGAAGTATGGATTTAAGTGCCTACCAAAATGCAAAGCATAGCATGAAATAATCTAATTTTTATCTTAATATTTAACAATGAGTTTTTAGAGTTGTAGTTAATATTTTTTCAAACTAGAACAAGATTAGTTCACACTTTAGTACAATTAATAAATAGGTGATATAAATATATCCAATAAAAGTAAAAAATTGTATAATACACTTACAGAGACACCTCAAAAAGACAGGGTAGCAGAAGTTTGTCATAGGAAACATAAATGTTTTTGAGATTGTCTTCATTTCATTTTTATAAATGATAATTCCAAACAAGACAGCTCTAAAGATAGAATCAGGATAATGCTGTGAAAATAGATAATTAATGGAGCAATAAATATAAGTTTCACATACTACTCAATACCCTCATCCTATTCCTTGCATCTCCGTATTTCCAGCTGCTTTGGCTCTTTCAATTAGTGGACAATGACTACAATGTCATCAGATCATCCTTTTCACTCCAGACCAAAGAAAAACAAGCATTTGGCTTGTTGGGCCATACTCTCCAGAAATGTAGAATATCATGCATGTGTGTGTTAACCACATATTATCTTTATTTTAATGCAATATCCCCCCAAACAAGCTGTACCTATTACTGATAGAAGAATAAAATTAGAATAAAGGAAGATCAGAGGCTGAAGAAATGGTTAAGAGTAATGATACCGAATGTATTTCTCATTAGCAATTTTCAGCCACAAAGACGTAGAAACAGATAAGAAAAATACGAGCATGCTGAGATGTGTTAGATTGTGTTAGAAAGGACAATTTGTTAGAAAGGGGAAGATTCTGTCAACAAAGAGGTTTCAAAATAAATCATAGATTTAGATTAAGGTTAGAGATAAGAAGTCAAGAGCCAGTTTATACACTATAGACAATAGAGTTGGCTGTCTACAAAGATCAAGTTTAAAGGTAATGTAAATAAGAGAAAGAAACCCATAAGAGATGATTGATACACAGGCTACATTTTAAAATTTTAGAGATATAAGGCATATAAATTTAAGGCATGAGAAGGTTAGCTGATATGAAAATGAAATGGGATCTAAGTTTTTTAAAATGTTTAGTTTAGTGTTAAAAATTATTTCAAACCTTAGACATATTTATAAGAGATTATTGCCCTCTGTAGTTTAGCATATGACATTTTATTAGTAAAATATTTTCAAATTCTTGAGCAGAAGTTAACATGTGAATTTTTGTCTGGTAGAGATTCAAATAACAGTGAAAGCCTGATATTGTGATTTGTGGCCCTTTTGCACATTCACTAATTTTGCATCCAACCAGTAATCTCCTAAAATAAACTGGTTAAATTGCCTATATATGCTAAGCTTTTCAAATGCATTTTAATTGTAATAGTGAATTTATTCATTATTAGTAACTTAAGTAAATTATCTGACACATGTTCATTTTAGATTTGGTTGCAACAATTAACCAAATCAATTCAGTCTCTATCAAGCTTTACATTTGAAAAGAGAAGAATCAGAGGAACAGAATAATGGTCTTCACTTTCCTGTAGGAGAGATTAGATATAATCTGTGAGGCTTTATGCAGTATGCAAATTCTAATGAATGGAATATATGGAAACACATTATTTTTTTTTTTGAGAAAAAAATAATCTGTATTTTTTTTCTTAAAAAAATCATACTTTATCTCTCAGTCAGCATAATCCATGTTTCACTTTAAAGTTATCTCAGGTAGAATGAGTCTTATTTCACTCAATATTCACTTATCAGTGTTATAGTAAACATTAAGTTAAAAAGAGACCTTTTAGTAATCAATGAAGATATTTATTAAATGGTAATTTATATCTTTATACCTCTGAATTACTATGTTACTCAAGTATGCCAACTGATTTTCTTTAAGAAACATGTGATTTACTAATTCATAGTAAAAAATGGATTTTATTATTATCAATATAGTTAAAATGTTGTTTAAAACAGACAGGTTTATTTTGCAAGCCTGATACATAAATTATCTTAGCCCACATATGTCACTTATCTAATATTGCTTATTTTCAGATTTTTAAGTTCATAACTAGGCCATTAATGTGACTTCTTAACAAGATTGCTGTAAAAATAAATTTGGTCAAAATATGTAGACTTCAGTATCATATCTGGCATAAAATGAAATATTAAAAACTGTTACCAACTATTATTGCTTCAATTATTATTAATAAAATGTATTCCAAGGTGACATAGTAGCACCATCAAGATTAAGTATGCATTAGCTGTTGACATGAAATATTGGAAGACTCATGTAAAACTTTCAAATATAAGCAGATGCATAAACATCAATAAAAATTAGAAAAACATATTCTTATCAGCTTTTCTCCAAAATCAAAATGTTTTAAAACTCTTTCCAGAACAACAGTCTTTAAGTTTAAAGAAACATAGTTTTTATAAAATGATATACATACTGTTTGTAAATATAATCTGTTTATTTGTGTCGCTGTAGTAAAATACTTTGAGTAATTTATAAACAAAAAAAAATTAATTTTTTATAGTTCTGGAGGCTGAGAGATCAAAGATCAAGACACCAGCTGTGCCTAGTGAGGAGCTTCTTGCTGTATCATCACATGGCAGAAAGCACAAACTGTGTGTTCACATGTTGGAAGGTGGAAGGGGGAAAAACGCCTGGCTAGTTTCCCCTAGCTCTTTTTCTGATATAATTGATGAGGACTCGACCCTCATGACTTAATCTCTACCTCTTGATACTATTACATTGTGGTTTAACTTCCAACATGATTTTTTTTAGGGGACACAAACCATTCAAGACATAGAAAATATTAAATTATTTTATTTAATAGACAATTAAGATTTTATTGTGTTTATTGGTTGAGATAAAACAAACACTAAATACTAAAACTAAATACTAGAATATGTTTTAAATCATATGCTCTTAAAGTTTAGAGATACTACTTACTAAATTGTCTTCAGATGTGGTCTGATATTTTGTTAAAGTACTCTTCAGTACAAATATAGCTCACTAATCATATTACTCTTTAAAATGCTATAAAACCGAAACTATTAGTGGTTAATTCAAGAGAAATCAACATAATACTCTGTTACTCTCAAGATACTTCAAAAAGAAATGCTACTTTATCTTTTATGACTAATTGTATCCATATTACCAGATCATTTTTGTTTATAGCTATATTCTTATCCAAGGAATCCAAACATGTTAGCATAAGATACTGCACTTTGAGGCTTATTTATTTTTTTAGCAGTAAGCAATAATTTTTAAGCAATCAAAAAGAAAAAAATATCTCAGTTCTCTGCATATAGCTAGCTGGTTTTCCCAACACCATTCATTAAATAGGGAATCCTTTCCCCATTATTTGTTTTTGTCAAGTTTTTCAAAGGTCAGATGGTTGTAGATGTGTGGCGTTACTTCTGAGGCCTCTGTTCTGTTCATTGGTCTGTATATTTGTTTTGGTATCAGTACCATGTTGTTTTGGTTACTGTAGCCTTAAAGTATAGTTTGAAGACAGGTAGCATGATGCCTCTTGTTTTGTTCTTTTTGCTTAGGATTGTCTTGGCTGTATGGGCTCTTTTTTTGTTCCATATGAAATTTAAAGTAGTTTTTTCTAATTCTGTGAAGAAAGTCAGTGGTAGTTTGATGGGGATAACATCGAACATATAAATTACTTTGGGCAGTATGGCTGTTTTCAAGACATTAGTTCTTCCTATTCATGAGCATGGAATGTTTTCCATTTGTTTATGTCCTCTCTTGTTTCCTTGAGCAGTGGTTTGTAGTTCTCCTTGAAGAGGTTCTTCACATCCCTTGTAAGTTGTATTCCTAGGTATTTTATTCTCTTTGTAGCCATTGTGAATTGGAGTTCACTCATGATTTGGCTCTCTGTCTGTTATTGGTGTATAGGAATGCTGTGACTTTTGCACATTGGTTTTGTATTCTGAGACTTTACTGAAGTTGCTTATCAGCTTAAAGGAATTTTGGGCTGAGACGATGGGAGTTTTCTAAATACACAGTCATGTCATCTACCAACAAAGACAAGTTGATTTCCTCTCTTCCTATTTGAATATCCTTAATTTCTTTACCTTGCCTGATTGCCCTGGCCAGAACTTCCAATACCATGTTGAATAAGAGTGGTGAGAGAGGGCATGCTTGTCTTGTGCCGGTTTTCAAAGGGAATGCTGTGGGGGGGGGGGCTGGGGGGGATAGCCTGGAGATGAATACCAAGTGTGGGTGAAGGGGAGGAAAGCAGCAAAGCACACTGCCATGTGTGTACCTATGCAACTATCTTGCTCGTTCTGCACATGTACCCCCAAACCTATAATGCAATAAAAATTAAAAAAAAAAAAAGAAAAAGAAAATGGGACAATACACGCAGTATACAAAATGTTTTACACACTATGACAACAACCATGTCAATATGAATATATGCTAATTAAAATACAAATGCACATTATTTAAATTTTACCTATAAAATTATAAACATTTGTTTAAGTATGACGGTAGGATGTTGCATAAAATATGTTATTTCTCTAATGTTACTGCAATGTTGCTTTAGTCAATACGTTTTTGAAAATAAAATTTAACGTATTACTTTAAAAAAAAAAAAAAAAAAGGAATGCTCCCAGTTTTTGCCCATTAAGTATGATATTGACTGTGGGTTTGTCATAACAGCTCTGAGATACATTCTATCAATACCTAGTTTATTAAAGTTTTTAGCGTCAAGGAGTATTGAATTTTATTGAAGGACTTTTCTGTATCTATTGAGATAATCATGTGGTTTTTGTCATGCTTCTGTTTATGTGATGGGTTATGTTTATTGATTTGCTTATGTTGAACCAGCCTTGCATCCCAGGAATGAAGCCAACTTGATTGTGATGGATAAGCTTTTTGATGTGCTGCTGAATTTGGTTTGCCAGTATTTTGTTGAGGATTTTCACATTGATGTTCATCAGGGATATTGGCTTGAACTTTTTTTTCTGATCCAGCTGTGAATCAGTCCGTTCCTGGGATTTTTTGATTGGTAGGCTATTAATTACTGCCTCAATTTCAGAACTTGCTATTGGTCTATTCAGGGATTCAACTTCTTGGTTTAGTCTTGAGAGGGTGTATGTGTACTGGATTTTATCAATTTCTTCTAGATTTTCTAGTTTATTTGCATAGAGGTGTTTATAATATTGTTTATGGTAGTTAATATTTCTGTGAGATCAGTGGTGATATCCCCTTTATCAGAGTTTTTTTCTGTCTCTATTTCCTTTATTTCTGCTCTGATCTTACTTATTTCTTGTCTACTGCTAGTTTTTGAATTTGTTTGCTCTTGTTTCTCTAGTTCTTTTAATTATGATGTTAGGGTGTCAATTTTAAATCTTTACTGCTTTCTTATGAGGGAATTAAGTGCTATAAATTTCCTTGTATACACTGCTTAAGCTGTGTCCCAGTGATTCTAATATGTTGTGTCTTTCTTCTTGTTGGCTTCTAAGAACTTTATTTCTGCTTTAATTTTGTTACTTGCCCAGTAGTCATTCAGGAGCAGGTTGTTCAGTGTCTATGTAATTGTGCAGTTTCAAGTGAGTTTTTAAATTCTGAGTTCTAATTTAACTGCACTGTGGCCTGAGAGAGTGTTATGATTTCTAGATTTTTGTATTTGCTGAGGAGTGTTTTATCTCCAATGATGTGGTCAATTTTAGAATAAGTGCTATGTGGTGCTGAGAAGAGTGCATATTCTGCTGATTTAGGATGGAGAGTTCTGTAGATGCCTATTAGGTCCACTACATCCAGAGCTGAGTTCAAGTCCTGAATATCCTTGTTATTTTTTTGTCGCCTTGATATGTCTAATATTGACAGTGGGATATTAAAGTTTCCCACTATCATGATGTGGGAGTCTACGTCTCTTTGTAGGTCTCTAACAACCAGTGTGTGATGTTCCCCTTCCTGTGTCCATATGTTTTCATTCTTATCAGCATAAGAATTCACACTTATGAGTGAGAATATGAGGTATTTGATTTTCTGTTCCTGTGTTAGTTTGCTGAGAATGATGGTTTCCAGCTTCATCCATGTCACTGCAAAGGACATGAATTCATCATTTTTTATGGCTGCATAGTATTCCATGGTGTATATATGCCACATTTTCTTTATCCAATCTATCATCGATGGACATTTGGGTTGGTTCCAAGTCTTTGCTATTGTGAACAGTGATGCAATAAACATAAGTGTGCATGCATCTTTATAGTAGAATGATTTAGAATGCTTTGGGTATATACTCAGCAATGAGATTGCTGGGAAAATGGTATTTCTGGTTCTAGATCCTTGAGGAATTGCCACACTGTCTTCTAAAATCACTGAATTAATTTACACTCCCACCATCAGTGTAAAAACATTCCTATTTCTCCACATCCTTTCCAGCATCTGTTGTTTCCTGACTTTTCAATGATTGCCATTCTAACTGGTGTGAGATGTTATATCATTGTGGTTTTGATTTGCATTTCTCTAATGACTAGTAATGATGAACTTTTTCTCATATGTTTGTTGGTCGCATAAATGTCTTATTTTCTGAAATGTCTGTTCATAAATTTTGCCCACTTTTTTTGCACAGCAAAAGAAACTATCATCAGAGTGAACAGGCAAACTACAGAATGGGAGAAAATGTTTGCAATTTATCCATCTGACAAATGGCTGATATCCAGAATCTACAAAGAATTTAAACAAATTTACAAGAAAAAAATAAGCAACACCATCAAAAAATGTGTTGAGAGTTTTAAGAACAATGGCCAATGTTAAGGAAAATAATTCTTTAATTATCACTAAAATGCTGCGAGAAATCTTTGTTAATATATTACCTGACTATCCAGTGGCCTAATGCTCTAATCAAAAGGAAGGATCAGCTAATATGTCAAACATCCTACTCACCAAATGAAAACTTAAAGAAATAACTAAAAATCAACGAGTTTCCCATTACGTATCAAATATAATTAGACCATTTATTTTTAATTTTATTTTATGTTTAGGGGTACAAGTGCAGGTTTGCTACATATGTAAACCTGTGTCATGAAGGTTTGTTGTACAGTTTATTTCCTCACCCAGATATTAAGCCTAGTACCCATCAGTTTTCTTTCCTAATTCCCTCTCTCCTTCCACTCTCCATCTCTGCAAGGCCCCAGTGTACGTTGTTTCCCCTATATGTGTCCATATATTCTCATAATTTAGCTCCCACTTATGAGTGAGAACGTGAGTTATTTGGTTTTCTGTTCCTGTGTTAGTTTGTTAAGGATAACGGTCTCCAGCTCCATCCATGTCCCTGCAAAAGACATGATCTCATTCTGTTTTCTGGCTGAATAGCATTCTATGGTGTTATTTCATGATGTAATTTAATAGCTAAATAAGATAGAAACAGTAATTTCTTCTTGTTCATATTGATATTACTTAAGCATAATGTTTTGAGATATTCAAATTGAGAAGATAACTACAATAGCATATTTTCAACATTAATCTTTCTTCGTATTTAAATTTCAGAGCAATCTACCTGTTTCTGAAGACTCTATGAGGATGTGGGTCTTTTCTCTCTCATTCTCCAGAGTAGCCTCATTCTTAGAAGAGAAGTACTCAGTGGATGCTCAGTGAATATATGCTGAAAACATACATAAATAAATGAAACCTCATATATTAACTTTGTAGAAACCATTTTTTCCCCAAAGTCTATTTTTTATCCACTACATTCTATTATTTCTATCATCACTATTCAGCTAACCTGTTTTAACATCCAAAAACTCATTGATTGTTCATACACAGTATAGGTACTTATTCCAAATGTAATGAGTATTATTAACAACAGTTTATCTAATTGTATTGTAAATGTGATACAATTCTTTGTAAGAATTTCTTTCTTACAAAGAGTACAGTTCTTTGTAAGAAAATAGAAAAAAAATGTATTTTAAATAAGAAAATGAAGTTAGTAATATTCTATCAGCAAACAATTACCAATATTAATATTTTGGTCTACTTCCATCCATTTTTATATACTTACAATTTTAAATATAATTTTCAGATGACTTTTCTGTCTTTTCTTTTCATTTGAATATCTATAATGCTTAAATATACATGTGAACATGCTTTTTTACATGGAAATATATGACAAAATTTATCAGAAACTTTTCAAACTTAGTTTGATCTTATTCAAATATTGATATGAACATACTTGTATATAAGTATTTGCCTTTGTCTCTACACAGTTTCATGACTGATTTGCTATTTCTGCTCTTCCCATCTGATGAAAATCTCAGTTTACATGCCTTTGCAAACTTACAGCCTCTCCACACTCTGCCCTGGAAACTGAGAACCACATTTATCTGACCCCTATTCCCTAATTACATAAATAATGACAAGAATCCCAAGAAACCCAGGTAAACCTTCACCCTTTAGACAAATGTCTCTGCATATTTTTGCAAATTTCTTAATCTGATCTCATGAGCCATGCCTCCCTAGCCTCATTATGGTGTCTTCTGGAGCTAAGATCTATCATCAGTGAAGATTCTACCTTGGAATAGATTCAAAATGAGGTAACACTTTACTACTTCTACTTCTTCCACTCTGCTCTACACCATGCTATTTCTACCCTAGATTTTTGCAATTCAAGCAATTGCAATTGCTTTCAGCAATTCTCACTATTTTCACCTTTAACGAAATCTCACATTCTTTTCTCTACTAGTAACTAAAGTGATGCTTCTAAAAGTTAAGCCCAATTATATTACACACAAATATAAAATTGACTTTAAATTCCAACAAAATCTGACATGTCTACTACCTTAATGACTTAATCATTATTTTTGTCTTTCTATCTCACTCCCCTACATCTTACTGGTGTAACAAATGCTCCTTGATAGGACATCAACATTCTCTCTAAGAGCACTTGAATTTGCTGCTCCCATTGCCTGGAATATTTTTTCTAACAATCCATGTGATTGGTTTTCTTTGTTCTTTCAGATCCTTGCAATAATGCAAAGAAGTCTTCCCCGACCACCCAGGCACAACCTTCCCAGAACCTTTCTCTTATTTATTATTCTTTATTTTTCCTCACATATTTTATCATTATCTGTAACATTACATATTTTCTTATAGTGTTTTAATTTTGTCTGTATTTCTTCCCTTAACTAGAATATGAATTCTATGAAAGAAAAATACTATTTTGTTCTTTTGCTATCCTCTAGCACCTGAGCATAGTGATTACTTAATAAATATTTGATAGATCTGAATAAATTTTTTGATATTAAACATATAGTTTAAAGGGCATATAATTATGTGCAAAAGTTTTAGCAATACTAGGTGTATTTTACATACACAGATATATACATATCTACACATATGGAAGAATCACTTGAACCCAGGAGGTGGAGGCTGCAGTGAGCTGAAATCGTGCCACAACACTCCAGCCTAAGCAACAGAGCAAGATTCTGTCTCTAAAAATAAAAAAAAAGATGTTATTATATGTAGTGAATTTGTACAAGCATCAAATAACCATTTCACTATACATATATATTTTCTTCTAAGAATGTATTTCCTTTCAGCTTTCCCTCTTTTTTCAAAGCCAGTACTTTTATTTGCCTATGTAATAAATTTTTGAAAATATTTAGTATCATAATAATAAGGGACCACACATTTTATATCTTGTAATTTAAAATTGGAAAATTCTGATTTCCTATTTTTAAGTGAAAGTGTTAAGTTTAAGATATTAAAGATACTATTATACACATTTGGCCAGGCTCGGTGGCTCATGTCTGTAATCCCAGAACTTTGGGATGCCGAGGTGGGCAGATCACTTGAGGACAGGAGTTCAAGAGCAGCCTGGCCAATGTGGCAAAAACCTGTCTCTACTAAAAATGCAAAAATTAGCTAAGAGTGGTGGTGTGTGCCTGTAGTTCCAGCTATTCAAGAGGCTAAGGTGGAAGAATCACTTGAACCCAGGAGGTGGAGGCTGCAGTGAGCTGAAATCGTGCCACAACACTCCAGCCTAAGCAACAGAGCAAGATTCTGTCTCTAAAAAGAAAAAAAAAAGATGTTATTATACATAGTGAATTTGTACAAGCATCAAATAACCATTTCACTATACATATATATTTTCTTCTAAGAATGTCTTTCCTTTCAGCTTTCCCTCTTTTTTCAAAGCCAGTACTTTCTCTTTGCCAAATATTCTGAGCAATTCAGATGTAACTAGCTAAATGTGAAAACCTCAAGACAATTTATAGAGAATGGAATGTATTTTATTATTTCATAAGTGAAATAATTTAGTTTTCAAATTTTTCAAATTTCACAAAGGTTGATTGTTATCACATATGTGTATGTTATAACATGTTGATTATTACAACATGCATGTGTTATAACCTGTTGATTTTTATAACACAAACATGATTTCTCAAAGAAATAATCCTACTCCTTAAGAATAGACAATTTCTGCCTGGCGCGGTGGCTCATGCGTGTAATCCCAGCACTTTGGGAGTCCCAGGCCAGCAAATCACGAGGTCAAGAGATCGAGACCATCCTGGTCAACATGGTGAAACCCTGTCTCTACTAAAAATACAAAAAATTAGCTGGACATGGTGGCGCGTGCCTGTAATCCCAGCTACTCAGAAGGCTGAGGCAGAAGAATTGCCTGAACTCAGGGGGCGGAAATTGTGGTGAGCTGAGATCGGGCCATTGCACTCCAGCCTGGGTAATAGACAATTTCTGTATTACTTTATGATTTACTTGCTTCACTCCCCAGTACAAAATAATCGGAGCTATAGAAGAAAATTAATTCAAACCTAATAATATTTACATGCAATAATTAGTCAAAATCTTCTTGATACAGAGCTATAAATGTGTTAGTCAATTTTATAGCACTTAATAAAAGCAAAATGGCATATTTGTTTCCATTATTATCATGAAAATGCATTGCTATGAATAGGTGGTGCCCTGTGAACACCTTCTGCTTGCCATTTAAACATAACTTCAAGATCTGTAATTAATATATCTCATTGTATGGAATTACATATTACGGGTAGTAGTGAAGTTTGCAGTCAGTTATTATCTTTCCTTTGCTTCACTGTTGCAATGAATGATGGAAACCTTAAACTAACATACCTTATATAGATTACTATGGTTTTCTTATTTTTCTTTTTAATGAGACCCACACTGATGCTGTTGGTGTCACTGTGATCTGTAAGAACTTGAGAAAACCGTTAATAAGCAGACGTTGTTTTGAAATTTCTCCAAGATTTCTAGACTTGTAATCATAATTAAAGTTAGTGAAGAGAAAAATTAATGGCTCTATTTAAAAGTGCTATTTAGGGGCTTACAAAACTGGAACATTGATATAGGAGATACTCAGTCACTTAACAAACTGGAATGATTAATTTGATATGCAATTGCTCCAAATCTACATTTTCTCTTTCTCAGAAATCCAGATGGATTCTGAAAACCACATAATGTTGCTAGCTCACCTGTGCTACCCCCTCTTTTTATCCTTCTAATTTTCAGGGATGCTTCTGTTGGCATGGTAGGTATGTTCTCTGTTCACTGTCAAATATACATCTGTCTTTAGAGGTAACATATTTATTTTTCTATAAATACAGGAAGAAATTCTGCTTGTTGTTCCATTTAGTAAATGAATGTTGAAAAGACCTACAAGACAAATACAGTCAGTTAGCAAATATTGGTCAGGAAGTTTATATAAGAAGCTGTTAACTATGATTATGGAAAATACTGTTCATTGCATGTGTGGGAAGAACGGGTTAAAAAGTTAAAGAGTACTTTTACATTCTACATTTTACATATGTTACATATATTTAAATAAAAAAATATAGGCATATACATATATATGCTAACAAGAATATATTTGAGTTTATTTATATATATTATATATATTAAAATAAAATAATATTATACTTAAGCAAGATAAAATCATATCAAAAAAAGGAGAAAAATAATAGCAAGCAATTCTTTTGCCTACAGTCATTTGTTCTGTTTGAAATTGTACTTTCTAGTTATTTTAGATTTTCACCTCCTATGGTATATAATTTACCAGATAAAAACATATTTTTAACTTTAGCCTATATCTAACAAAAATATGTATGTACAGCTCTTCCTATTAAAAAAAAGTTTAGTAGAAATGACAGCATACCATTTCAATCATAGAAATTGTTTCTTCTTATCCATTTTTAAGCCTTCCAAAATGAAAATAATGCCCAATTACAAATTCATTTAGTAGTGTGTAGTTTTTGAAAGCTGTTGTTAGACTGAAACATAGATTACTTGAAAAATTTTGTTTTCATTCTTTAGAGAATAGATTAATTGCTTGTTTCTAATTGGTTTATTAAAGAAGAATTATAATTTTCTAACACTATTCAATGGCTATTGTTTCAGAAATGGTGGAAGAGCATTAACTTCAAGAGTTACAGGAGATATAGGTAGTTAAATAGCTTAGCTCCTTATCAAATGCTGACTGGGAAGCATAAATAAATGACTCAACCATAACACCTTATTGTCAGTTTAAATGTAATAGTAATAACAGCAGGTGATATTTATTGAGTGTGTCAGAGATACATTATCTGCCTTAATGCTTAAAATTTGCCATGAAGGAAATAGTTACTATCCTTATTTTACAGACAGAGAGCATAAAGCATCCAGATACTAAACAGGTTATCATTTTATTTATGTACCTGACTCTTATATCAGCAATTTTATTATAATGTATTAGTCTTGTTATAAATAATTTAGGTTTTAAAGACCCAAGATATGACAAACTGCTTTAGACATTTTTAAAACTATAAGGAGCACACGTCTTTACTTCAAGATTTACTTTTCATAAAGAAATTATTCATAATCTGGAGTTTCTGGAGTAAGAATTTTATTACTAGAGTATCACATTATAATCTTTTCCAAAAAATATTTGTACTTATATATGTATATTTTATTTATTGTTCTTAGGTGCATATTTTTAACCTCACATGCACATGTAGCAAATAATACCCCAGGTATAACTTTCAAATAGGATACATTTAATATATGTTGTTTTTAAAATAGACTTTGGTTGAGACTAGTGTTTAGGTATGAGAACTGACAGTAACATCTCTCACTTCGTAGAATGGGATTTACTTACCACCAAGTACAAAACTACCACCACTACTGCTGCTACTGGTATAGATTTATTATTATCATTATTATACTTTAAGTTCTGGGGTACATGTGCATATTGTACAGGTTTGTTGCATAGGTATACACATGCCCTGGTGGTGGTTTGCTGCATCCATTGCCCATCATCTATCTTAGGCATTTCTCCTGTTATCCTTCCCCAATCCTCCCACCCTCTGCTATTCCTCTCCTAGCCCCCCACCCTCCAATAGGCCCTGGTTTGTGATGTTCCCCTCCTTGTGTCCACATGTTCTCATTGTTCAACACTCACTTATGAGTAAGAACATGAGGTGTTTAATTTTCTGTTCTCGTGTCAGTTTGCTGAGAATGATGGTTTCCAGTTTCAGCCATGTCCCTGCAAAGGACATGAACTCAACTTTTTATATGGTTGCATAGTATTCCATGTGTATATGTGTCACAATTTCTTTATCCAGTCTGTCATTGATGGGCATTTAGGTTGGTTCCAAGTCTTTGCTATTATGAACGGTGCCACAATAAACATATATGTGCATGTGTCTTTATATTACGATGATTTATAAACCTTTCGGTATATACCCAGCAATGAGATTGCTGGGTCAAATGGTATTTCTATTTCTAGATCCTTGAGGAACTGCCACACTGTCTTCCACAATGGTTGAGTTAATTTACACTGCAACCAACAGTGTAAAAGCTTTCCTATTTCTCCACATCCTCTCCAGCATCTGTTGTCTCCAGATTTTTTAATGATCACCAATCTAACAGGCATGAGATGATATCTCAATGTGGTTTTGATTTGCATTTCTCTAATGACCAGTGATGATGAGCTTTTTTGCATGTTTGTTGGCTGCATAAATGTCTTCTTTTGAAAATTCTTAACAACAAATTAATGTATCTGGTAGCATTTTTTTAAAGATGACTTATTCTCTCTGCAGGAACAGTGTGATACTTGAGAAAGAGCATTAAATAAAAGACCAGGGTGACTAATTTTTTTTCCTAGCTGCATTACTTATTAGTTATGTTGATTTTGTTAATAAACTTGGACCAAATTAGCTAATATGTGTTCTCACCATTTACAGAGAAGATTGACATAACATAAAATTGACATCATGTAGCAAGTCAGTTGTAGTTATTATCTCTGCATCTACGTATTTGAAATCTGAAGTTCAGAGACTTTATATGGTTTTAAAATAGTTGAATCCAGGCATAACTCCAGGACTTTTGGCTCCAGATATAGTACTCTCCTTGTCCGTAACACAGTTTTCTTAATTACATGGGGTTGGAGTTGATAATCAAATGAAATATATTTAGATGTTGCAGATAAACTCCAAAATAGTAGACAGAATAATTTATTTTTGTAGTTAGTCAATTCCTAAAGAACTATTGCATTTATTTTTAACTTTATGTGTGCATTAATTTTTAAAACTAAGATTACATTTCTTGTAAAAATAAAAATCAAACCAGAACAGAAAGCTTAAAGAGTCCTCATTACTATTCATTTCTTTATTCCTTGGAGAATCTACTGTTAATCTACAATCACACATATATACAAGACACATGCCAGTGTATCTGCTATGTAGACTTTGTTACTGAAATATTAACAGCTGAAATGACCTGTTTAGGGACAACATGCTAATATTTGTGTTAAGGTATTTATTCTTATAACCAAATCTGGTTTAGTATTCTGAGGATGTGATGGAAAATATTATGTACCAACTTGAAGGGTATTTTTGGAGAGGTTTAACATAATTCAATGAACTTTGAGTAAGCAGATTGTCCTCCATAATGTGGGTGGGCCTCAACCAAACAGTTGAAAATTTGAATGGAACAGGAGGGGATTCTCCAACAGACTGCCCTCAGACTTTGCACCATCAACTTTTCCGGGTCTCTGCTTGTCAACCTTCAGACTAGAACTGCAGCATTGGCTTTCCTGGGTCTGAAGCCTGGTGGCCTACATAGAAGATTTCAGACTCATAAACCTCCATAATTACATGAGCCAATTTTTTATGGTAAATATTCTTCTGTATATACACACATCCTGTTGATTCTGTTTCTCTGGAAAACCTTGACTAAAACAAACTATAAACTTTTTATTTTAAATTAACCTTTCTTAAAATAAGTTTATTCTAAAACTTCCTCCCTACCTAAGTTTGACCTAAAAATTTCTCCATATATAGTAAAATGTAACCTAATTAAATATGTAAATAGGCTATAATCTACTCTTATATCCATCATAGAGTTTTGTCCCATCACAGCTGAGCAACTCTTCAAATAGTGTTTGATAAAGGCAAATGCTTAGTTCTAACCAATCCAGCTGTCTGTGTAGCTCACTTCCATTTTTGGTATGTCATGTTCCTTTTTCTGTTATCTGACCATGTGGTAGCCCTAGACTCAGTCTGAAACTCTTTTGGCTCTGTTGGCTGCTGGATTGGAGAATTGTTCTCTGCTCAATTTAACTCGGTTAAATTTAATTTGCCTAAAAGATTTTTTTTAATATCTTCAATACTTTACAGGCAATAAACATTTATTGTGGAAGTAATATCCTGTAAGTCTTATGTAATTTGAAATATACTTTAAAATAAAAATTCTGAAAATCACTTACATATATCTACCTTGCTTCAAATCTCAAGTCTTAACTGAAGATTTCCAAATCACAAAGGCATCCTATTTTCGGTAAAATTTTTCTTTTTTAAAATAAAAGAAAAAAATGAACTAGAATGATTTATAGAGCATGTGGCATTATTATTAGAGATTGCTGTTTTCTTAAGATTACCTTTTTTTTATCAAAACATTTTTCTTTAATTCTCTAAAAAGTAACACCCCTTTGTCTGCAAGTAAAGGGTTCTATTTATTTCTATATATGTATTTTTGTTTTTATCTTTTTTTAACCCCTTAATAGTTTAATGAAGAATGTCATCGGATCACCACAAAATTTTCCCTTTTATAAAAAGGCTATAAGCATAAATGTTACCTATTCTTCTAAGCCTATCACAAGTTTTGAGCACAATCTCCTGGAGATAGGTGCAATTAAAAGTAAAAGAAAACGAGAAACCTTAAGAGATTCAAGGATCTTAAGGATAATTTTTAAACTATCCAAAGTAGTTTTGTTTCTTGAAAGTAATTACATTGTTTCCACAGGATTTCTTAAAAAAGAAATTATATATATTATGTATATATATACATACACATATTAAAAATACTTTTAATATACCCCATATTATGTTTCTGTCAAAGGTAATTTAACTATTATTATAAAAGTAACACTGATAAAATAATTATCATAATGGTAGAAACAAAGTGCATCTCTATCGTATTTTAAATTAGATTAGCATAGAGCTAGACCCATTCATCACTATAGGGAGAACAGGCCTGGGTCTTCTCTGCAAGAACTTGACTTGCCTTTATTCCTGGTTTCTGGGAGGGAGCTTCTAAATGCTTGTAATTTCCCCAGTGATAGAAGTGTATCTGATCTTCGTGATGGGACCCTGAAACCACACCTGAGTTTACGCCAGTGAGATGACTAACGGTGGGTCTCTCAGTAGTTTATGCAAACAAGATGTCTCAGGATGGGGGCTAGCCATGTCCAAAAGACCAACATGTAATTAACAGTTGGGGGCTTTGCATCACGTACTATAAGTCTGCCCTCCAGGAAGGTGATGGGGCCTGGAGATTGAGTTCAGTCATTGGTTGATTAATCATGGATATTTAATGAACATGACTCTTGGGAGAGCTTTGCTGGTTAACAATATTCTGCATATTGTTGCACATTAATATACTGGAGGGATGATGTGCCCTATCGCTGAAGGGAGAGGACATGAAAGCTTTGCACTTGGACCCCACTTGACCTCATTGTTTACATTTTTGACTGGTTCTGATACGTATCATTTTTGCTATAATAAAAATATAATCAATATAATGAAACAGGAAAGGTCCCCTTGTCCCCTCGCAGGGTGTGTGATGGGGTGTGGCTTGCTTCTTCAGCGCTCTGCTGCTCAAACCTCCAGGGCAGCATACAGAGGAAAAAAAGCTGTGGGGCTCCAACTCCAGGGCAGTGTCCAGGGGTGAATGTTTACAGCTGAAGCCCCAGTGGGCGTGTGTTAGAGGGTGTTCTTTTAGTTTAGCCATCCCTAGGCGGCTTGTGTTAGTCAGCTCAATTAGATCCCTCTCTTATCTCAAGGAGAGAAGGTGGTCGGTATCCTGGAATCCTTGCCTTGGTGTACCGGAAGAATGGGATCGCACATGGGCTTGGAGAATGATTGCAAAGTTTTATTGAGTGGAAGTAGCTCTCAGCAGATGGGGAGTCAGAACGGAAAGTTTTCCCCTAGAGTCCGTGGCTGGGGCTCTCCTTTGACTGCCCCCAGATGGTCTGCTTGCGTGCCAATGTCTGTCATGTACTCTTCCACCGGCATGCTCCCCTCAACGTTCTCTTGTTTCTTCTTCTGCCAATGTGTTCTGCTCCAGGTCCAGCAACTTGTGTGTCTGCCTCCTAGGGTCTGGGGGTTTTTTATAGGCGTGGCAGGTGAGGGAGGTCTTGGGAAATTATTTAGGTGCAAAGGCAGCAGTGCCTGTCCTCATCTAGGTCAGCGGGCATAGGCCCAATGATGGAGCCCTCACCGGGCACCCACCCTTCTACTCCCAGCGCTTCCCTACCCCACTTCTGTATCAATAGCACTTTCCTGAGTTCTGTCAGTTTCTAGTGAAATTTTGTACTTGAGAAGTCAATGAGGAGCCCCAGCTTTGTAGTGAGTTCATCAGAGGCTTGGGAACCCCTATTAGCCATTCCTAGGCGGCTAATATCTGAAGTAAAACAATAATCTTGTTGGGGACTGTACCCTTAACCTGCAGAGTCCCCTGATAGTGTCAGAAGCCACTGCAGCTACCATGCCATTCTCTGTATACTCCTTTATACATTGTCAATCTGTGGTCAGGCACGAGTTTCTTGGCATACAACGTATTTCCATTGTCAAATCCAACGCATTTAGTTCAACAGTGTATAATCTTGTATTTGATTACTATGACTGCTAGTTTGGACAACACGTTCTTAAGAGGCAATACAGTCGGTCAAGTAAAGTTTCATTTTTTACACAGCATTAAGTACTCTTGTCTTTTCCAGTTTAGTAAACTGCCCAAAATCTAGCAATTACTAAACTCACTCTAATTGACTAAATACTAGAGTCAGAATCAGTTAGATATTTTGAAGCTGAATTTACATTGCTACAACAAGAAGGTGTAATTTAATTCACTTGGTCAGGCTCCATTAAATATCTGAAAGACACAGTGAAACAAAGACCCTAAAAGACTGTGTAGTATCATTTTTAAAATAAGGTTTCTTAGTAAAATCGAGTAATAAACTAAGCACTGAATAAGAGAAATGTTAATAAATAGAACTAACCTTAGTTTCTGAACAACAACAACAAAAAAAACTTGATTATACATTATATAATCTCTTGAATTTAAGCAATGTATACTTTCAGATAACTGACTATACAGTTAATAATAATAGTTACCATAAATACAACTTAAAAATATTTTCTTCCATTTTTTAAAAATTGTTCTGGTCCAAATTCTGCTTGCTTAATTTGTTATTGCAAGACATTTGCTTTAATTTCATTCTGGCACGCATACTTTTTCTACTTCTTGAAACTCCTCTTCCATCTTTTGTTTCTAGTTATTTATTCAGGGACAAGATCTGTTCTGCAGGATGGGGAAGATTGTCATTAACTTTCATTTTTGCCTTAGTTTGACTGACAGCTGAAAGGATAGTAGTGTCGTCACCATGATAATTAAGAAATAAATAAGACAACATATAAGAACGCCATCATATGTAAAGTATTAATACATTTTAAAAGTATTGCCCAAACAGTCTACTGAGGGAAAGAAAAGAGCTATTGTCATACATACCCACAAAATAAAAACTCAGGGCTGGACGATCACAAATTATTTATATCAGAAAATCTCATTTAAGTTAATATATAACATTAACATTTGAAATTCAATGTGATTGAATCAAACGACTAGAACTCCATGACAAAGACAGTCATCTCTATTTTGGAAGCATTTAATTCAGTATTAAGAATTACTACATCATCATATCTTCAAGACAAACCCATGTACCATTTCACAACAACTAATGAAAATTACAGGAAGAATCTCATCACAGAATAATTGATTTCTATTTTTCATTCATTAGCTGTAATAAGACTTTCAGCTTTGGGTATATTTCATTGAATTAACTTTGTGGAAATACATACTGCCAGATAAAAAGCAAAGACTATTCAAATAGAAAAAAACTACTTTACTAGAAGTATAGGAATCTCCTGCATTGCCTAATGAAGGATATTAGACCCATATGTAGGCTCTGGAATTGAACTAATGGAGTCATAGGCAAATATAATTCTGCTGATTAATCTTATGTTCTTCACAAGCATTTCAGAGTTCTATTGGTTGAATTTTTGTTATTATTAAAATAGGGAGGCCATGCATAGTAGCTTACGTCTGTAATCACAGCACTTTGGGAGGTGTAGGCAGGCAGATCATGAAGTCAAAAGATCGAGACCATCCTGGCCAACATGGTAAATCCCTGTCTCTATTAAAAATACAACAATTAGCTGGGCATGGTGGCACACACCTGTAGTAGTTCCAGCTACTCAGGAGGCTGAGGCTGGGAGGCAGAGGTTGCAGTGAGCTGAAATCACTCCACTGCTCTCCAGCCTGGAGACAGAGCTGAACTCCATCTCAGAAAATGAAGGTAAAGCAAAGGACCTCATATTCAAGCTCTGCAAAGTGTGAACATCAAAGTAAATATACAATAAAAAGATTATTGCCTTCCTCAAGTACATTGATATATACACACTCTTACTAAATGCCAAATACATTTTAATAGCAAAATATATACAGTCACCATTTTCTTTATAATAGTAGAATAAGTATGCCACCTTAATACAGTCAAGCCCCTAAATAAATTGTGTAATTTAAAATACTACCTGAAGGTACTTTTACAAAGGAGAGGAGTTAATTATACTTGTCTATTTAGTTTTAATTATATATATGTATATATGTGTATATATATTTATATATATGTATATATATTTTTAAATATGTGTATATATATTTAAACTCTTAGAGAGCATGATTGTGGACATACCTTTAATATTTTATTGACAACTTATCTAAGTTAGAGAGATAATTATTAAGGTAATAGATAAACAAATTCTAAATGTTTGACTCAATGGTAATCATCTATGCCAACTGTAAATATAAGAGTAAGTTAATTATATATTCTACCAAAAAAGTATGATTATAAGTCAATCACTTTGAATATTGAATGTTTATGAAAAACAATCAAAAGAAAAATTTATACTTAAGTTGTTTAATGAAAAAAGTATTACTTTAAAGAATAAATTGATCACAGTATATAAAAAATCATAATTTTTTATTATGGATGTTTTACAGTATATACATTTTGCATCATCTACATTTATATTCTGAAAATATATTTTGAACACATGCCTGTAGATTACATTTAGGTAGTAAATGAATGGTGCTATTGATTGGAGAAACATTTATAATGTGATTTTAAAATTTCATTCTCTGCATACATTTTAAACTCTAAATTAGTATTGATTTTTCATAAGCGATAGGAGAGCCATCACATTTCCCTACACTCCCATGCTGAATGACATTAAATTTGTTCTCTTATTTTATAGCATTGTGACTATAATGTTTAATTATTTATTTTTTCCTGACAATTTCTAACTAGGAGAGTGAGTGTTGACTGTTCTCACCACAAAAGTAATCATGAGGTAAAGAACATTTTAATTAACTAGATTTAATGATTCCATTTTATGTGTGTGTGTGTGTGTGTGTGTGTGTATATATACATGAAATATGTGTGTGTGTGTATATATATATATATATATATACACACATGAAAACATCATGTACACAAAGCAATGTTATCAGTCAATAGAAAATTAGTAAGTAAATAAACATTTGAAAACAAAAAAATTATTTTTCTGAAACGCAGTATTCTCCACATATACTACCATCAATCACACCACTATGACAGTACAGTGAAAATAGTACAGGCTAAATAGTAAAACAAGGATTATTCAGAAAAAATGACCAGGTACCAAAGTCTCCATTCAGAGAACTAAACTAATGGAGTTATAGGCAAATATAATTCTGCTGATTAATCTTACGCTCTCCACAGTATTTCAGAGTTCTGTTGGTGAAATTTTTGTTATTATCAAAACAGATAGAATGAGCTAATATTCAAACTTCTGCACAGTGTGAACAATGCAAAAATAAATGTACAATAAAAAGATGTTTCTTGGCTTCCTCAAATACATGGACATATATGCACTGTTCAACTAAATGTCAAATACAGTGTATCATCCATTGCAGGAAAAGCTTTCTCTACTGAGATTCACCCCACCCATTTGCCCTTTTGAGGATAGGATGCCCTAAAATTGATGATAGCATATCAGGAAAAGAAAATTTCTATTTTTAAGAAAACAAGTTCATATGTGTGAATCCTGAAATCATATGTAACAGCAAAGGACTCTTGATTAGAATATACAAAGAAGAGAACAGCATCACTGGAAAAAAGGATACCGGAGACAAAAATGGGAGATGGGAGAAAGACTGAAAAAGATGGTCATCAGCCATTTTGAAGTTTTATCCAGTAAAAATGAGATTGCATGCACAAAGAGATAACAAGAATGATTAAAACCTACTCACAATGATGATGTTGAAAGGGCACCAATTGAGCTAAATAACACCTTTCAGAAATTCACATACAAGCACACAGAGTTCATTTTCATTACCTAAAAAATTATTTTTGGATAAATACTAAAACATATATACACAATGGAATTTTTAATGAAAATTTTTTTATTGCAGAATTTTAAAATCAAATGGACACATTTAATTTAATGTAACTAGTCAGCAATTTAACACCTGTTTTGTTTCTCAGCTTAGCTTCCTCGTTTCATGCCTGACATCTCTTTGTCAAACAAATCCATCTGTAGATACTTTACACATTTATGTAAAAAAGGAAAGCCTCTGGCTTTGCAAGTTTTGAATTTTGTTACCTCAATTTACTTTATTTAAGTAAATGTTGTATTACAATAAAAGTGGCCTGCATAAAGCTTTTTCTTTAATCCGAACTCTTGGCCCCTTCTGTATACATCTGTATTCAAGGACACATCAACTTTAACAACAGCATTCCATGTTTTTACCTCTACTTTTAATTTTTATTTCTTAAATAATATTTTATTTCTTGAGATGTTGCTATTTATTATATAATCAAATCCTTTGCAATTTTCATGACTTATGCTGTCTATTGCAAACATTGTAGAGAAAATGAGGCTTAAGGCATATAAAAGCAATTCAGGCACTGCAGTTTCCTTCTTTCTAAAGTGTCAGGCATATGTGTTTTCAGGCTGAGAAGCATTAGGTCCCTGGGTACTTAGAGCAATGTAAATTCGGGGAATTATTCAGGAGATTACGGAAGAGGATTAGTGGTAAAATTAGGCAGAACTGTGTGCCTCTGTACCTGCTTGATTACTCTGCACTTTCAACTGCCTGAATAACAAAGATAACCTTGTCTCTGCTTTTTGCCTCATGAAGCAATTGAGTGATTTAGAGTTCTTATTTTCAAACCTTTAGCAAAGTAACAGAGTGTGATGGCTTTATGAGTTTTTCTTACAAGTTGAAGAAAAATTATTATCAAACAGAATCATTATGTGTATCCCTGACACAACATTGTCAGCATTTTTAATATAATTAGTTACCAGTTTGATAAACTCATTTATAAAAGCACATAAAATATCAATCACATTTAATAGAGTTTCTCATAATTCCAATATCTGCAAATACTTTCTGATGTTCTAGTTTTGCAAAATTGTCTGATGTCTGCTTTTGTAGACTACTTTTGGCAATTGTCTCTAAAAGAATGCTATAATATTTGCTAACAAAAGCAAGGCTCTGATTGCATGAGATGATAAAATAAACCAGGACTGGTTGGGGAAAAAAAAGGTTAATATACCAAAAGCAAATTGACAGAGCACAAAGCTCCTGCTGTCCTGATGACTGAATTGCATTAACACAGATTTTCTTTACTGTGGTAATTTCCATATTACTAAGATAGTTGAAATACATGGGTCCATTTGCATCTTGCATTAAGTATATATGAAGGCCTACCAAGGCAGTTGTACCAAGACATTCATTCAAGGAACTATCAGTTAGCAACTCTCACAATAACTCATTATCCAGATGTCTGTGTTTGTAAAATAGAGAATACATAGTTAAAAGTTGGTTGATTTAAAACCATACAAACTAAACATTACATAGAGAAAAAAATGCATCCCATATGTATGAGTAAAAAAAGAAAATCCTAAGATAGACTATTAGAATTTTTGAAATTGGTCTATTTGGGTTTTAATTGTACCACCAAAAATTTATAAATAATTGCACTGTCAATATTATACTATATGACAATTAAAAATAAATATTATTTGACTTATTTCTTTACTAACTTGTTTTATCATCTTTACTATATGGAAAAATCACTCCTATTATTTTATCCAGCTAGATGACTCAGAAAGGAGAGCATATGGACCTTCTAAGTTCATTTACATGGACATTTGTAAACTTATTAAGAGCTAACAATTTTTTTAAAAATGTTTTAGAGAGCAATAACTATTGCAAATGCTTTACTGGTCATATCTATTTTGGATTGGTTCAGTTTCACACATAATAAAATAATTCTGGAAAGGTTTAATATCCCTAAAAACCAGGAGAGCAAGCCGTCATGCAGGCTTCCCAGGGCTTGTTCAAGTAAGTGTCGTGATACTTTCAGATGTCTGCCTCATAATTTGTAAGGCTTGGCTCTTGTCCTCATGACCATAAAAGTTTCCTGTCTTCTACTATCATAATTGTATTCCAACTGTCTTCTAGTATCATAATTGTATTCCAAATGGGAAAAAGGAGGAAGAAAAATAGAAAATGATGCATGCCAACTTACTCTAACACCTTCCTACCACTTACCTTTATAGAGCTTTTTGGGGAATGAACCACCATTCAACGGTTTCTGCTTAAATCTATATTAGTAGTGATATCTACATTGCTTTCTTACCATGAAGTGAAGACTAGGAAGTTTTTTTTTTTTTTTTCAGCTGGCCACATTGCTGCTTCCATCCAAGTTGCAGTTCTTTTTTTCAGAAGGACGAATAAAAAAATGGGTAGTTTCTTACCTACAATAATAGTGATGTTCAGTAAATATTTTGATGAATGAATTTTGAAAGTGATTTATTTATAATGTAATACTTATCTGACTAGCATGCCACTTTGACTATTTTGGTTTATATTTTGCTCCATTATCTTTTATTAAGACCTTGTAGGAATATATATTTGACACACATAAAACACAATATAATACAATTTCATGCTTACGTTTTCATTTGAAAGTATGATTTTTGCTGCTGTATCTATTAATATCACAAAAAATCTTTGTTAGTTCCAGTTATGTTTTCATTTGAAAGTATGATTTTTGCTGCTGTATCTATTAATATCACAAAAAAACTTTGTTAGTTCCAGTTGCTGATTTTAACAAATTAATGTAAATAAATATAAATCAAATCTATATTTAATAAACTAGATTTTTTTTCCAATATGGTAGAAGCTTTCAGCATGCCTTGGCCACTTGGAAATAGCAAGATTGTGCATAAAGATCAATTTTGTGAGCTTTAATTCAAGAAGGAAAACAAGAATCCGCAATAAATTATGAAGGACACTCCTGATCCCAGAGAGGAGAATGTCTGCAAGTAGTGCCGATTGCAGTGTCTGGCTCATAAGAGTTAGCAAAGCTCACGAATGTGAGAGAGGCAGAGTCTCCCTCTGTGACTCACCTCTCACTGGAGAGCCAATCAACCCAGATCAAGAGAGAACAGTTTGTTTCTCTCAAGCCCAGGTGCTAACTTAGGGAGAGGCTTGGAGACTCTGTGAGGGAAAGACACTGGATAAAGTTACAGACACTTTCCAAGGCTCAGGACTGACAGCAGGATGCCATTTTTAATTCAGATGTACACAAAGCCATTCTTTGGTGACATCGGGAATTTCAGTCTTGGGTCAGATATTGGCACACCTGCTCTGAAACACAAGAGGGTACTCCTCAGCCAGAAATGTGGAAAATGGCTAAGCAGTAGGTTCTGGAATTGTGCTCTCTCCCCACATAAGCCTGGGGTGGCAGGAGAGCTGCTACAGCTGCAGTTTCTCCTGGACAGCAAGACTTGCTGTCGTGACTGGCTAGTTGACCCATAACCAGTCTGTATGTGCCATTTCTGTGTGCTCCTCTGAGGTTGTGGTGCAGCAGGGCCCTATCCACTTCATGCTCAGGCAGATTTCCAGGTATTCAGAGCACCTGTTTGCTTCGTTTAGCAGCATGAGTTTCCCATCCCTCTTGTGCAGAGATCCTAGTGCAGGCAGGCCTTAGCTGCTCCATGTTCAGGCAGATCTCCAGGAACTAGGAGCACTTGCTTCTCTAGATCAGCATCCTAACTCAGTCAACCCTTTCTTTCTACCATAAAGATGTATGCACATGTATGCTTATCACAACACTGTTAACAATAGCAAAAATATAGAATCATCTATATGCCCATGAACAGTAGACTGGATAAAGAAAATGAGTTGTATATACACGATGGAATACTACACAGCCATAAAATATAATGAAATCATGTTCATTGCAGTAACATGTATGCAGCTGGAGGCCTTCAGAAAATTAACACAGGAACAGAAAACAATATACTGCATGTTCTCACCTATAAAGATGGGAATTAAACAGTGGTACACATGGACATAAAGATAACAACAATAGAATCTGGGTACTACCACAGGAGGAGGGCAAGAATAGCAAAACTAAATATTAGGCACTTAGTTCAATAGGACTTAAGCTGAGTACCTAGGAGATGAGATCATTTGTAATCCAAACCTCAGTAACACACAACATACAAACTTGCACATGTCTATTGTCTTTTACTTTTAAAAGATTCTGAAGTGAAAATTGGAAGAAAGCAGGAAAGAAACTGAAATTTTTTTTCTGTAGAAAGTTACATTTTAATTAAAATCTGCATTCTGCAAAGCACAATCCTTGCCTAACCTGTGTTTAAGTGATTTGATCTCTATGTTGTATCCATATTTAGAATTGGTCTTTGAAAATTGTTGATATCAGAGCGAGCTTGTAAAAATAAATGTAATTTTACAAGTGCTATTTTGCCTGGAAGAGAATCTCATTCTGGAGAGATTGAACCATTACAATTATGTTTCTGGTGAGTTACAGAGTGTATTAGTCAGGATTCCCCAGAGGAACACAACTAATAGAATATATGTATATATGAAAGGGAATTTATTAAGGAAGATTGACTCACATCATCACAAGGTGAAGTCCCCCAAGAAGATGTCTGCAAGCTGAGGAGCAAGCAAGCTAGTAGTGGCTCAGTCTGAGTCCCAAAGCGTCAAAAGTAGGGAAGCCAATAATACAGCCTGCATTCTGTCATGGAAGGCCCAAGAGCTCCTAGCAGATACCACTTGTGTAAGTCTAAGAGTCCAAATGGAGAATAATCTGGGTCTGATATTCAGGGGCAGGAAGCATCTAGCATGAGAGACAGATAAGCTTGACAAATCAGCTTATCCCACCTTCTTCCACTTGCTTTGCTTTAGCTGTGCTGGCAGCCAGTTGGGTGATGCCCACTCACATTGGGGATGGGTCTACCTCTCCAAGTCCACTCACTCAAACATTAATCTTCTCTGGCAACAATCTCACAGACACATCCAGAAATAATACTTTACCAGCTATCTAAGCATCCTTCAATCCAATCTTGTTGATACTTAATATTAACCATCACAAGTCCACCTCTTGTCAACTTGAACCGCTACACATCTCCTGAAATAATACTTAATCCCTAAATAGATAAAATCATATGATCATAGTTATGCCTAGGATAATACAGCTATCCTTCATACAAGCAGAAGTGAACAAATCTTTAAGCTAAATTTTATTACTTAAGCTAACAACACTTAAATAAAGTCAATAAATCTTATCTCACATGACAAAAGAAAAAGAAAGGAAATAAAATGAAGACATTTTGTTAGCATAAGAGTAAACATGTATGCACATATTCTTAACAAAATAAGGGAGAAATCTACATGACAATTACAGTCTTCATTTCTACAGCTGGTCATGTAGTCATAGCTGGTACTGACAACTATTCTTCTGCTACCCATTCTGTATTCCCTTTTCCTTCCGCAAGCACCTCAGCTGGTCACAGGTTTTTACTTGGTGGAGTTACCCAAATCTTCATTTCTGAAGGGTCCTTCCTAGACTGGGTTGTTGTAGTTTCTCATTGCCCTTAATCATAGGGCATCGTAATACTAAGAGGTGCCCTAAGTTATCTCCTGTATTCCATAGATACATTTCCTTACCTCCATTGAGGAGTAGTAGACTGATTTCATCTTGATAATCTGGATCAGTCACCCCAGCCACCACTCTAACTCCCTTCTTAGCCTGTTGACTTGGAAGTAGGAGGAGCCCAAAGTGTCCAGGTGGCAATCTTTACTTCTAGTTTAGTGGAATCATTAGTTGTGTCTAGTTGTGTCTTCTGCAGTAGCATTCTGACCTCTGGAAGTAAGATGTCTAGACAAGCTGACTGCAGCAACAGCAAGCAAAAATTTTGCTAGTGGGTCATTATGGGTGATCATGAGTGGTGTCACTTCTGCTTCTACCCTTTGATTCCTGAGCTTGTGAATCCTGGCTATGGGGAAAACAGTATGCTATATTGGACACTGAGTGAGAGCATATACAGCTTTCTGGAGAACTTTGCCATAGCCCTGCAAATATTGTTACCTAGTTGGCCTTCATTCCACCATTCTATCAATCCAGCTGCTTTAAGATGATGAGAAACACAGAAATAAGGGGTACAACTATTAGATCATTCTTAACCAGCATTAGTTAATTTACATCTAACATTATTAGTCTCTGTGCTAAGAAGATAGCATATTTTGATAAATATGTGGTGTAATTGTCAAACAAGCCAAAGATGTTTGATAAAATTCAGCAGCAGTTTTTATTTTTAAATGTGTTTTCATAATAAAAATACAATATTTGTCAGTATAAAACAGAATGTCTATTTTAAAGTAAGAACCAACATTGTACGTAATGTTAAATTTAACTTGAAACATTGAGTCTTATCTTAGTTCACTTTTTTTACTAGACATATTATAGTCTGGATATCTTATAAGCACCAGAAATTTACTTCTCACATTTCTGGATGCTGAGAAGTCCACAATCAAGATATCTCCAAATTTGGTGGCTGGCGAGGGCCTGCTTTCTGGTTTATAGACAGAAACTTCTCTGTGTGTCCTCACATGGCAAAAGGGGCATAGGCTCTCTCTCGGGCCTCTTTCATAGGGACGGTAACCGCATTTGGGAGGGTTCCACACTCATGACCTAATCAACTCCCGAAGGCCCCACTTCCTAACACCATCACCTTGAGGATGAGGATTTCAGCTTATGAATTTTGGGGAAAACACAAATACTGAGATCATAGGAGCTCTCAACGATGACTGTTACATGTTAACTGTGTTAAAATTACAATATTATTATATTTGAAAACTAAAAGACAATCGAGAATGATAGAGAATAGAAAATTATAAGAAATATAAGGGGTATAACTTATATTTAACAATAGATAATGATATAAATTAAATATCATTATCTATTGATAAAACAATAGATAATAATATAAATTAAAAAGTAAAAATCTCATAATGTCCTGCCACCACAGCCTATACACACTTATACATATAAACACACATTAAATCATATCTACCAGTGGTCATTACTGTTTACGGTTTGGATTGGATTAGATCATCTGATCTTTTTTCCCTTCCTTTCATTCCTTTCTTCTTTCATTTTTATAACCATATGCTTATGCTTTTACGTACACATACACTTATTTAATATACACATATGTAAAATTTACATTATACTTTATACATTGACATAATATGTTTATTTTTATTCAAGTCAGCTCATGCTGCACTTGTGTTTCTGCAAAATATTTTTGCATCTGACAATATAGTAAGGGCAAGATCGCATATCAACACACAAAGATATTCCTCATTTTTTTATACTAATTTCCTTATTCATCAAAAGTGTTTATTGAACATCAGTGTGTTTTATTGTATTTGTAAGGTACTGTAGATACATCAGTGAACAAAACAGAAAATGAGCATAGTGATTGAAAGTTTCTTATTTTATAAAGATAAATAGGAAAATCCTAATGGAAATTTTGGGGAAAAAAAAAGTGAGGGCATGAAAATATGGCTATTAGGGAGAACTCACGGTGGAGGGACACACAATCAAATCCCAAGGAATCCTAATGGCACTTTTGGAGGAAAAAATAAGTGAGGGCATGAAAATATGGCTATCAGAGAATAGAACGCCCAGTGGAGGGAGACGTGATCAAAACCCAAGGATCAGGAGAGCTGAGGCACAACAGAAATGGGGGAGACTAGTGCAAGGTAAGAACAGAGAGAGAGGGATCTAGATCATTTCAGCCTTTTTGAGTTATAGTAAAGATGTTGGGTGTTATGCTGAGTACCATGAAAAACCACTAGAAAATTTGAGCAGAGTGAAGCTCTGATATGGATGCTATTTTGACACTATATTCCAGGACTGCAAGATTAGTAATAAGAATATAAGGTTGTAGGAGCTTTTGGAATAACAAGGAAAGATGTCATAATAAATTGGACTAGACTAAACATGGTGGATATAATAAAAATGGTTCAGTTATGGAGAGATTTCAAAATTGACAGCTGACAGGATTTGTGGAGAGCTTGAATGTGGGTTCTGAGAGAAAAATAAGAGTAAAATATCAAACTACTTTTAATGGATGTTAATTCTATTCAAGTCATCTTTAGCTTAAATTGATGAATGGCCATATTTTTTGTTTATTTTTATTATGATGAAAAATTTGACTGAGAAATATTAATATTGAATAATAATTACAGTTCTCAAATATGGAGAAGGGAGATTGGTCTGTGGTTTTCTGTGACAGAGAAATAGCTTTCCAATTTCGTGGTCATTAGTTTGGTGGAGACTTAAAATGTCTTTCAAAGACCTTTTTTTGTTCTTATTTTCTGTGATTTGACATTTAAAATAGCATTGGAGTGGTGAGCTAGTTACAGTTTTGGTAGCAGTTAAAAATGAAATTGAAGAATTTATATTTTCAAAAAAAGGGAACTTTTGAAAGTTTCTTTCTATTTCTCCTATGAGAAAAATCCATTTAACTCTATTGCTTCTTTTTTCAATTGTCTTAGTATATGTTTTCTAGTAAACCTCTTTCATAACTAAATATATTGATATAGCACTATGCAAAGTTATCTTTTAAAAATTGTTTTAAAACTTTCACTGAATATTGTTAATTCTCCAATGTATTAGTTCACAGATAATTACATTTTTCCTTTTTCCTTATTAAATGAGCTATTGTTATATCTATATGTTAGACCATTCAAAGACCAAATTCTTAGCTTATTTTGCAGTAACTGTTTTTCTGTTTACATATTCTATACATTATTTTCTGATTTAGTGATTTATTCCTCTAATTTTTCTAAGTTTATTGCGCTTGTCATTCTAAACTCCTTTTGACCTTAGATTGTATAGGTCCTCTGTTTTGAAGTATTTGTCATTGCAATAGAGAATTCTTATTTCTGATGTTCTTTCCTCTTTATGTACAAGTACTGAAAAAATCAAAATGGCACAGGCATGAATTAATCAGAAAAGGCACTTCTACAATCAAAATGAGGTTTTCTCAGTGTGTGGTAGTGGATTATGAGCATTGCTTAGGGCTGCTTAGGATAACCTGAAGTCCAAGAAATTTTGTGAAGACTTCTCTCCAGGTTATAAAATCCATGTATTTTATACTATAATATGAACTCTTTCAACATATTAATTAACTTATCAAAAGTTAGCTTGACTGTTTTACAGAAACATTTGTTTTATTGCTTCTTCACTTGGATTAATTAGAAATGTATATTTATCTTTACCTTCTATATTTATTATTTTTCCATATTTTATCATAATTAATTTGGGATTTCATTTTAATTTTGTTATGACTTACTATGTTTTTAGCAACACCCATTATATGTGTATGTGTGTGTGTCTGTGTGTGTGTGTGTGTGTGTGTGTGTATGTATGTGGGTTATACATACACATGTTTGTATATATACTATATATAAATTAATATGTTATTAATTTATATTAACCCATGTACACAAATATATGTGTATATATACATATGTAAATTACACACACATATATACACACATATATACATAAATTAAACTACACATTTACTATTGCTAGAAAGTTTGCCATTTCTGTATTGGTTTTATTTTATTTTTAATTTACTTCCTGGTTTCCTTCACCTAATAGTTTGTCTCATTTGTCACCCTATTTTGTTTCCCTGAGCTCTTATATATATTTTTTGAATTGATAATATTTGAGTAAAATCTTTAATTTCAAAAGCAGATTTTAATTTTGACTTGAAATTTATTTAGTATTGTATTTTATGCAAAGCTTTCTTCACCACCAATTTGAGTGCAATGTTTCTTTTTTATTTTTATATCATGCTGTCTAATTTACTTAATTATGGAATGGTTGTTTTTGGTTTATTGATAATTTTTAAATTTGCAATTGACACATCCTAATTGCACATGTTTATGAGGTATCATGTGATGCTTTGAAACATGTATACATTGTGTAGTAATCAAATCAGAGTTATTACCATATCCATCACCTGAAACATTTATCATTTCTTATAACTAGAACATTAAAAAACCTCCCCTAGGTATTTTGAAATATGCACTAGATTATTGTTAACTCTAGTTACTCTCTTGTGAAATAGAACACCAGTACATATTCCTCCTATCTAACCATAGCTTTGTACCAACTGACCAAGCTTTCTCCTCCTCCACCCACCCTCCTTATCCTCTGCTAATCGATATTTTACACTCTAATTCTATGAAAACAACTTTTTAGGTTTCACATATGAGTGATATCATGGTATTTGTCCATGTCTATCTTATTTCCTTTAGCATAATGTCCAAGTTTAGCACATTGTCACAAATGACAGGATTTTATAATTTCTTATGGCTGAATGGTATTCTATGTAGACATACCACATTTTCTTTATCCGCTTATCTGTTAATGAATAAGTTGATTACATTTTGTATTCTGCGAAATGTCTATTCAGATATTTTGCTCATATTTTCCATATTTTGCTAATAATCATATAATTTTAATCCTTTATTCTGTTGATGTGATAGCTCATATTTATTGATTTGCATATGTTGAACCATTAATGTATTCCTGGTATAAGTTTCATTTGATTATGGTAAATAATGGTTTTGATGTGCTGTTGGATTCAGTTTGACAGTATTTTATTGAGGACTTTTACACCTATGTTCATCAGGGATATTGGCCTGTAGTTTTCTGTTTTTGATGTGTCTTTATCTGGTTCTCTAGCAAAGTCATGGTGGCCTCATAGAATGAGCTTGGAAAAATTTACTCCTCTTCAATTTGTGGAAAAATTTGAGAAGCATGGGAATTCTTCTTCAATGTTTGGTAGAAATCATCAATGAAGCCATCTGGTCATGAACATTTCATTGATGGGTGATATTGTTTGTGTCCCTACCTAAGTCTCATCTTGAATTCACACTTGTTGTGTAAGGGACCTGGTGAGTGGTAACTGAATAATGGGGCAAGTCTTTCCCATGCTTTTCTCATGATAGTGAATAAGTCTCAAGAGA
Source organism: Saguinus oedipus (assembly GCA_031835075.1). Taxonomy (NCBI): domain Eukaryota; kingdom Metazoa; phylum Chordata; class Mammalia; order Primates; family Cebidae; genus Saguinus; species Saguinus oedipus. The sequence continues at coordinate 142,135,769 of CM063171.1, read as the reverse complement.
TCTGCTTTTTTTTTTTTTGTTTGTTTTTTTTTTTTTTTTTTGAGATGGAGTTTCGCTCTTGTTACCCAGGCTGGAGTGCAATGGTGCAATCTCAGCTCACCGCAACCTCCTCCTCCTGAATTCAGGCAATTCTCCTGCCTCAGCATCCTGAATATCTGGGATTACAGGCACGCGCCACCACGCCCAGCTTATTTTTTGTATTTTTAGTAGAGATGGGGTTTCACCATGTTGACCAGGATGGTCTCGATCTCTTGACCTCGTGATCTACCCACCTCAGCCTCCCAAAGTGCTGGGATTACAGGCTTGAGCCACTGTGCCCGGCCGATCTGGTTGTTTTTAAAAAGAAGAGTTCCCCTGCACATGCTCTCTCTCTTTGCCTGCTGCCATCCATGTAAGATGTGACTTCCTCCTCCTTGCCTTTCGCCATGATTGTGAGGCTTCCCCAGCCACATGGGACTGTAAGTCTAATTAAAACTCTTTCTTCTGTAATTTGCCTAGTCTCAGGTATGTCTTTATCAGCAATGTGAAAATGAACTAATATAATGTGATATTCTATAATTGATTCACTGCCATTACCCATTATTGGTCTGTTCAGATTTCTTATTTATTTATATTTAACCTTGTAAGTTTTATGTGTCCATGAATTTATCTATTTTTTAGTCATTCAATTATTTTTGTGTATAGTTGTTAATAACGGTCCTTAATGATACTTTCTGTCTCTGTAGTATCTAATGTAGTGTCTTCTTTTTTGTCTCTGATTTCATTTATTTGGGTGTTCTCTCTTTATTCTTGCTTAGTTGAGCCAAAACTTTGTAAATTTTGTGTGTCAATTCAAAAGTCAACTCAGTTTTTTTTCATAAAGATTTTATCCCCATTTTATTTATTTTTGCCTTGATTTTTATTTTTTTCTTCTAGTAATTTTGGGTTTGATTTCTTTTTGTTTTGCTAGTTCTTTGAGGTATGATATATTAGAATGTTTATTAGAAATATTTCAATTTTGTTTTCTGATGTAGTCATTAATGGCTAATAACCTTCCTCCTAGTACTGCTTTGGCTGTATCTCATTAGTTGTTGTATGCTGAATTTCCATTATATGTCTCAAAAAAATTTTAAACTTTCTTCTTACTTTCTTCATTGACCTGCTGGTTGTTTAGGAATGTGTTTCTCAATTTTCATGTATTTATGTAGTTTTCTAAGATTTCTTTATTATTGACTTCTAGTTTTATTGCAGGTGGTCAAAAAAAACATTGTATACAAAATCAAATTTTTGAAAATGTTTGAAATGTGCTTTGTGGTCTACCATATGATTTCTGCTGAGGAATGTTTTGCGTGCTATTCAAAATAATATATATTCCAACTGTTGGTTGGAATATTCTGTAGATATCTATTAGATTAATTGGACCTAAAATGCAGTCTAACTCTATTGTGTCTCTGTTGATTTCCTATCTAGATACTGAAAGTAGGGGGTTAAAGTCCCCTATCATTTCCTTTATATATTTAGGTGTTCTGATGTTGGGCACATACATATTTACAATTATTATATTATCTTGTTGAATTGATCTTTTGATAATCATATAATAACCTTCTTTGTCTCTTTTAACTGCTTTTGATTTAAAGTTTATTTCATCAACTTTGGGCACAGTGGCTCACAGCTGTAATCACAGCACATTGGGAGACAGAGGTGAGAGGATCATTTGAGCTGAGGAGTTTGAAACTAGCCTGGACAACATAGAGAGATCTCATCTCTACTAAAAACAGAAAAATTAGTCAGATTTGCTGGAATGTGATTGTATTTTCAGCTACTCAAGAGGCTGATGTGGGAGGATAACTTTAGCCCAGAAGTTCATGGTTGCAGTGAGCCATGATTGTCCCAATGTGTTCCAGCCTTAATGACAGAGCAAAACTCTGACTCAAAAAAGAAAGTCTGTTTTATGAGATTTTAGTACAACAAGTACTACCTACTCTTTTCACTTTAAGTTTTCATGAACTATCTTTTTCTACCCATTGGCTTTGTCAATATGTTTCTTTGAAGAAGCGTTGTGTTTCTTGTTATCAATGTAGGATTGAATCTTTTTTTTTAATCTATTAAGTCACTCTGACTTTTAAATACATAATTTAATCCACTTCTGTTTAAGGTAATTATTAGGAAGGCCTTACTACAGTGATTTCCTGACTTGATTTTTAAGATTTTTTTTTTGTAGTTTTGGGTTTTTTTTTTTTCTATTATCTCTCTTACTGTCTTTCTTTATTGCTATATGATTTTCTTAAGTAGTATGCTTTAATTTATTACTTTTATATTTTTGGTGTATCTATTATAGGCTTTTTACTTTGTAGCAACCATGAGGCTTACAAAATACATATTGTAATTATGGCAAGTTATTTTAAGTTGGTAACTACTGAAATTTAATCATAAAAACAAGGAAATAAAAAAGCAAAACTCAAAGGTACCAAACTTTATACTTTAACTCCATTCATCCCCACATTTGGAACTTTCGTTGTTTCATTTTATATATATTTTTTATTTCTTAGCTCTTTATAAATTAATGCTATTATTTTAGATAATTTTCTTCTTTACTCTTTATATTAAAGATATAAGTGATTTATGCACCACATTTACAATATTAGAGTATTCGGAGTTGTTTGGTATGCATACTCTCACCAGTTGGTTTTATAACTTCTAATTTTTTGTTGTTGTATGTTAGCATCTTTTTTACTTTAAAGACCTTTCTTTGGCATTTCTTTTAAGATAGATCTGATAGTGATAAATTCAGATTTTGTTTTTCTTTGTCATTGATTTATTTCTGAAGGGTATAAAAGGAAATTATATGAGAAAAAAACTCTCTGAAGGAATGGTTTTCTGGATGCAGTATTCCTTGTTGCAGTTTTTATTTTCTTCATTGCTTTAAGCATATAATCCTTCTCACTACAGAAAGTAAGGTATTTGCTGATAAGTCTACTACTCCCTATGTGTTATTTGATTCTTTTAACTTGACTTTTTCAAAATCCTTTCTCTTTAAGAACTTGAGTCAAGTATTTTTTAGGATAGACATTTTTGGTTTAAAAATGATTGGTGACATTTGACCTTAGTCTACCTGGATACTTTTATTTTTCTCCAGGTTTTGCAAAGTTTTCTGCTATTGTCTCTTTGAATAGTCTTTCTAGACGTTTGGAATTCCTCAGTCCCTCTTTAATCCCAATAACGTGAGTATTTACTCTTGATGTCTCACATAAGTTTTCTGTGTATCTTTTAATTTTCTTTTGTTTCTGCTATGATTGTATATTTTCAAACAGCCTATCTTTGAGCTCAGGATTTTTCTACTATTTAATTGATTCTGCTGTTGAAGCCCCCGCTGTTGCATTTTTTATTTTTTTCATTGTAGTTTTCAGCTCCAAGTTTTCTGTTTGATTATTTTAATCTGTTAAATTTCTCTGATAAACCACTGAATTGCTTCTTTGGTGATTTTCCTTAAAAGGGGTATTCTTTTTTTTTTCTGGCAGATCATACGTCTTGATTGCTTTAGGGTGGATCTTTTGTGCATCATTTTATTTGTTCAGTAAATTCATGTTTCTCTCAAAGGTCTTAATGATTATGGTTGAACAACAAAATCTATGAACTGGAGAATTAGGTATTTGTTTCAATTCTCACTGTTTGGCTTTGTTTATGCCTGTTTTTCCAGAGATTCTAAACAGGGTGATTATTACATTTTCTGAGCCCCTGGTCACTCCTGCTGGTTTAGCACAAGATGACATCCTAAGTTCCTAAAGAATTTTGTCTATCCTACTTGGTCTGAGTTTCCACCCAAGACCATTGCAGGTACAGAGAGTTCACCCATGGTCTCTGTTCTGTACTCAGGTTCTGCAGATCTATGGTGCTGGGGTTTTCCCTGTGGTCCAGGCCTTTGACCCCAAGGTAACATTTTGTCTTTCATTCCCCCAAGTGAACAATGTCTCTTTCTGAGCTAATCTACCTTGGATTGGAGAAGTATGGGGTGGGCAGTCTCATGGCCACCACAACCACTATAATACTAGGCCCACCTGAATCCCACAGCTACAGAGACCAAAGCAGCACAAAGTAATTTTCAAGACCCATGCCATTAACCACCTGCCTGATGCTGAGGTTTATTTATGGTTTGAGACTGCAGTAGATGATCAGCAGTAATGTGAGCCAGAAAGAGTACATTCCAACAGGGCGCCATTCTCTTATTTCGAGCTGAGGTAGTGATAGGATTTCTGTCCACAGACGTGTCTTGAATCACTAACTGTCATTTTCCACCCGATGTTGGATTTCATTGTGATGGGTCAGGCACTGAGTTCAAAGTCAAAGTCCTGTAGTCACTTTCTTCTCTTTCCCCTAAGTGGAATGGTTCTCTCTCATTGCTGTGATGTTTGGAGTGCGGCAAGCAATGATCAATGCAAGGTAGCTTTGTCCCTCTACATTCTTCAATGTGTCTTTTCTTATAATTATTTCAATAACAAGTATGGTGATCTCTTACCTATTTTTGAGACTCTGGTGAAGATACTTTTATTCATGGATAGTTGTTCTGGTTGATGTTTCTATATGGAAGTGAACACTGAAAGGTCTTATTCTGTAATTTTGCTCTTCTTTTTCCCCAATTAAAAAAAAAATGAGTTTCTATCAGATCAGCTACTGGCAGGTGTTTCATGCAGGGAATGGAATATATAGATCTACACTAGCAAGAATTTTTCCTCAATCATAATATGTGGTTTATGTCATTGATTGTGATAATAGTGGTGTGCATGTGTGCATGCATGTGTGTGTGTTTGTGTTGTAGAGAGAAAAAGAGATTTTTAATGTTACTTCTTCTAAATTAACAGATATCTGGAGCTACAGACTGATACCATTCATAATTACACTCTTTAGCATATCTTTACCTTCAAATCGCTATCTACAAAAATAATACCATTATGGATTTTCAGAACATTCACAAATTTTATTGTTATAATTATTATTTATAAAATGTGACTTTTATAAATTTCTTAAATGCATTGATCCAATTTATTACAAGATTGTGGAATATCTTTTAGGATATTCTGAAGTAATTTTTAATGAATTTTCTATTCCTTTTGAGTTATCAACTTTCTCTCTGGTCATATTTTTGTCTTCTTTCTTTCAGGTTTACCATGTTATTCTGCAGCTCTTATAAACACAAAGTCAAACAAGGTCATTCTCAACTCCTTTCTTCTTTGCTTTCCTCTTGTATGGGTTCTAGAAAGTGAAAGTATTTGAATTTGAAGCATTTCTTTCAGCTAGTGCTGGCGTCATATCACAGATCTTGCCAGGTGCTGAAGGAAGAAATCTCTGCGGGAGCTTTTTCTAGATGATGAGAAGAAACTGGGCACCTTTTCCCCCATTCTTTCTTTCTGCCTGGACAACAACTGTTGTTCCTGGAGCTGCATTGCCACCGTGAGGCCACAAGGGAAAAGTGTAAAATGACAAGCGCTTTAGAAAAAATAAGAATTCTAAGTCTTTAATAATGTGCTTGGAAATCTGTACCTTCCTGAAAGAACTGTCTTCTTACATTATTTTCTGTGGCTAAAAAATAATTCTGTCTCCATTATGTCAGTGACTGATGGCTTTTCTGTGACCTGAAGTTATAGAGATGTTCACTGTTTTATGCACAAAATTTTCTGGAAAACAACTCTATTTTCAGCTCTAACTACTTTTCTAGCCTAAAAATTACCACCCTTGTACTTCTTTTGTGTACTTCCTGGTACCTGGGACTGGTTATTGGCTGAAGCTTCCTCTCATTGAATATATTCCGGGTCAGTATTTCTCCCACTCTGTTCTTAGAGCTTTTGTTTTGATTTCACATTTCTTAAAAAAAAAATGTGAAAGTACCATCTCTAGTGAGCTATATTTATTATGTTTGCTGGTCATATACTTGTGTGTGTGTGTGTGTGTGTGTGTGTGTGTGTTCCAATAATACTTTAATGCTCTTTGAGTTTTTTGTCTGTTTATTTTGATTCATATTCCTAATATGGTATCATTTGTATGATGGATTTCCTTTGACATTTCACATAATGCCAGTATCCAGAAAGAGTATCAATTTAGTATTCTACATTTACAAATCTTGATTTTGTTGTTGAAATATCTTTTTACTGAGTATAGAGTTCTAGATTGATGTTTTCTTTTTTTTTAATATTTTGCTCCACTCTCTTATTGCTTTCATTGTTTTAAAAAAGAATTCAGCTGTCAGCCTTATCTTTGTTTCCCTGTATGTAATGTGTGTCTATGTTCCCTGGCTGTTTCTAAGGCATTCTATCAGTTTTGAGCAATTTGATTATTTTATATCATGGTGTAGTTTTTTAAAATATATTTTTTGTACTTGCTTTTGATGAGCTTCTTAGATCAGTACATTTATAATTTTTATCAAATTTTCAAATATTTTCACTATTATTTCTTCCAATAGATTTTCCAATTAAATGGAATGTAATTACCTATATGTACGTTTGTTTGAAGTTGTCCATAACTAACTGGTGCTGTGTTCTTGCTTTGTTTCCTTTGATTCTTAGAAAAAGTTTATCCTTATTTTTGAATAACTTCTATTAGTATATCTTTACATTTAGCATTAGTGTACTTTATAAAAATTCTACTTTATTTTGTGGAAATTTAAGAAGAGGGGCTATACTTCCAGTAGTCCTGAAATTAACATGTCCTTTTTAATAATTGATTTTTGCCAATCCCATTGTAATAACATAGGGATAGGAGAAGGAGACATGAAAAACTTTCTGTACTTTCTACCCATTTTTTTTGTAAATGTAAACATCTTTTATAAAAATCTGTTAAATGTTTTAAAAGTAGTCATACAAAGTAGTAAAGGAATGTCACCCTAGTATACTTTTGTTCAAGACAATAAGACAGTCATTTAAGTTATGTTATTTAGAGGATAGGTATATAAAACTCCCTGTACTTTCTGCCTATTTTTTCATAAATATAAAACTACTTTCAAAAATTCTATTAATTGAAAAATTAGTCATATGAAATAGTAACTTCTAATTTAATCAAACAGAATGTTACCTAATTATACTTTTGTTTATGACAAGCATTTATGCTATGTTACTTATTTTTTCTTTTTCAAAATCTTATAAAACATTAATATGTAAGTAGTAAAAAACAGAAAATATATATTCAACAGTCTAGACTCCTTAAATTTTTAAAAGATATGAGGCCAATTACATTATCTGGAAAGTCAATCAGCAAGAATTGGGTGAGAAGATAGGTGTGCTAGGGAATAGGTTTGTATATTAGAAACATAAAGACAGTTTGAAACAAAACAACACAGGTTGAAAAATGCCAAAGACAGGGAAAGTCAAAGATAGGTTTGATAAAAGACTGAGAAAAGATTAGCTGTAAATACTAGATAATACAAATTTGGCATTAGAAGAGACAAGTCAATAATTGGGGTCCTAATGAGTTGTCAGATAAACTATTTTTTTCCAATTAGAAGGTTATAGTTACGAGAATAGAAAAGAGAACGATAACAATTTTAATAACAGTCCCTTTTTTAGTGCTTCCCATATACTGAGTACTATTGTAAACACTATATATAAATTCTCATAACACTGCCATGATAAATATACTACAATAATTCACACTTCAGTGAGCAAATACAAAAGTGGTAAGGGCTTAAATAATTTGCTTAAGTCAAGACATTTAGTAAGTAGGATAAATGGATTTTAAATAGAAACAAGCTAGTAATATTATTTAACACAAATTCAGTGAATTCAATCTAGTGATTATTAGAAAGTAAAAACTAGCTTGGCTGAAAAGTAAAAAAGTAAAAAATGGAAATCTGCCTTTCCATTAATCAGGCTGGAATTACAGAGATAAAATATTTAAATAGGCTTTCACAAAAGAGGGCATTTAAATGACCATAAACATAAAAATATAGTCATCAGTGAACATGTAAATTTAAAAATGATAAATACAACATAAAGTATTGACAAACACATGTAACAGCAGAGTATCCCATAAATCACTGTTTGATATATAGTTGGTAGAATCATTTTGGAAAATGAGTAGTACTTACTATAGCTAAACATAGGAATAGCAATGGCCAACCATTATACTCATACGTATATAACAAACAGAAATTTTTACATAGATTTATCTAAAAGACAAGAATATTTTAAAAATTATGATTCGTAAATAGTTTACACTGGAAATACATTGAATGAACAAATTAATTGGGGTAGATTCATACAATGGAATACTATATGGTATAGAAATACAACAAAGTGTATGCTACACATATTACCAAAAATAACTTTCATAAGCATAATATTAAGTGAAAAAAGCAGACACATCAGAATACATGAATTTGTTTTTCTTTTATATAAACTAAGATACAAAGGGAGTGCAGTGTACTAGCAATGTTCTCTTTCTTGATCTGGAGCCTGTGAACAGGATATGTTCAGTTTGTTAAAATTGACCAAGATACAGACATAATTTGTTCAAATATTTTCTATTTGTTATATTTCAATTGAAATATATTTTAAAATAAAAAGCAAACAAATGTCAAAAATTGCACCAGAATCAAAAATGTTCTTTTATTAGAAAACTTTTAATGGGAATACAATCTAAAAACTAAAAAATAAACCATACAAAGGTAATTCAGACCAAAAGCCAGCCAACATTTGAAGTACACTATACAATGTCCTTCATGAACAAAACAATAGCTTGACAAAATTAACATTTACTATGTGTATAAAAGTACACCATAGTTTCTAAATAATACTATTAAATCTACATTTGGATGAATATTTATTATTTCTTCTCTAATAGATGATAACATTGGCATGAACAAGATTCATTGTGTTAATCAAATGCAAATGCATGTGATAAATACAAAATTTTAAGTCAGAACCTGCACACAAACATAGAAACACATACCTCAATTAAATGGTGTGCATTGAGGATTATTTATTTATTTATTATATTTTTAAAAATTGTACTTTAGGTTCTGAGGTACATGGGTAGATCATGCAGGATTGTTACATAGGTACATACATGGCAATGTGGTTTGCTGCCTCCATCTCCCAGTCACCTATATCTGGCATGTCTCCCCATTTATCCCCCCCAACCTCCCCATCCCTTACTGTCCCTCCCCTGGCCCTCCCATTAGACCCCAGTTTGTGATGCTCCCTTCCCTATGTCCACGTGTTCTCATTGTTCAACATCCACCTATGAGTGAGAACATGTGGTGTTTTGTTTTCTGTTCTTGTGTCAGTTTGCTGAGAATGATGGTTTCCAGATTCATCCATGTCCCTACAAAGGATTAAACTTATCATTTTTTATGGCTGCATAGTATTCCACAATGTATATGTGCCACATTTTCCTTGTCCAGTATATCACTGATGGACATTTGTATTGAAGATAATTTAAATAAGGAGATCATGTAGCAAATCTATTTAAAAATTAAAAGAATTTATTCTGAAAGAGCTGAGAGTTCATTTTCTATAAGAAAAGAGTTTTCCATATTAATAAACATTTTGTTATGTGCAATTCAAACCATTATACACAAATTATGCAAAAACAATTATAAAGTAGGAGGTTATGCTTTTCATTATTTCTTTGTCCTAAGGTTTAAAAAAAAATTAATCTTTTTAATATCTCACTGATCTTAATTTATAGCATACCTAATCAGCATGAGTATTTAGTAGAAGAATAACAAAACAGTCTTTGCCTGATTTAAAAAAAATAGTCTTTTATACTCTGAATGCCAATTGCACTATATTATAACAAAGGTAATTCAGACCAAAAGCCAGCCAACATTTTTTTCTGTAAAGGGATAATTAGTAAAGATTTTAGGTTTTGCTGGCCATACTTTTCCAGTGTACTAGGCCCTTCTCGTACCACTATGGAGAAATATCCAAGACTAGGTAATTTATAAAATAAATAAATTAAATTGGCTCACATTTCCACAATTTTGGGGAGGTCTTAGGAAATTTACAATCATGGCAGAAGGCAAAGGAAATACAGGCACCTTCTTCACAGGGCAGCAGGATGGAGTAGAGTGAGTGTAAGCAGTGGGAATGTGAGATGCTATAAAATGATCATATCACATGAGACTCACTAATTAAACAGAGTAGAGGATGGGCACAAGCACCTCATGATTTAATTACCTCTACCTGCTCCCTCCCTTAACATGTGGGGATTATAATTATTACAGCTCAAGGTGAGATTTGGGTGGTGACAGAGAGTCAAATAATACCACTCCTGGCCCCTGCCAAATATCATTTCCTTACATTACAAAACCCAATCCTGCCCTTCCAATAGTCCCTAAAAGTCTTAACTCATTCCAGCAATAACCCAAAAGTCCAAGTTCAAAGTCTAATTTGAGAAAAAATAATGTCTTCCACCCATGATCCTGTAAAACGAAAAGCAAGTTAGTTACTTTCTAGATATAATAAGGATACAGAGATTGGGTTAGTGCACCAATTACAGATGGAAGAAACTGGTAAAACACAGTGGATACAGGCCCCATGCAAGTCTAAAATCCAATAAGGCAGTCATTAAACTTTAAAGTTCCAAAATGGTCTTCTTTGACTTATGTCCCACATCCAGATCATGCTGAAGCAAGAGATGGGTCCTCATGGTCTCTGGTAGCACCACCCCTGTGGCTTTGCAGGGTACAGCCTCCCTGATGGCTGCTCTCATGGGTGGCATAGTGTGTCTGCAGCTGCTCCAGATGTATGATGCAAGCCATTGGTGAATCTAATATTTTGAGGTCTGAAGGATGGTGGGCCTCTTCTCACAGCTTCACTAGGAAGTTCCCCAGTTGAAACTCTGTATGGGCTCTCAACCCCACACTTCCCTTCTGCATTGCCTCAGTAGAAGTTCTCCATGAGGGCTCCATCCCTGCAGCAAACTTCTGCCTGGACATCAGGGCGCTTCCATATATCCTCTGAAATCCAGGCAGAGGTTCTCCAATCTTGATTCAGTTACCTCCACCTGGCCCTGCTCTTGATATGCAGGGATTATGGAGATTACAATTCAAGGTAAGAATTGGGTGGCAACAGAGAGCCAAACCGTACCAGAGTTACTTCTGTGCACCCACAGGCCCAACACTATGTGTATGCCACCAAGTCAATGAAGCAATGATCTGAGCTATACCTTGGCCCCTTTTAGCCATGGCTGGAGCAGAGGCAGCTGGGATGCTGGACACAATGTCCCCAGCCTACACAGAGCAGAGGGACCCTGAGCCCAGCTCATGAAACAATTTTTCCCGTTTAGGCTTCTGGGCCTGTGATGGAATGGGCTGTCATGAAATTCTTTGACTTGCCCTGGAGAAATTTTCTCCCTTGTCTTGGTGATTAACATCTGACACCTCATTACTTATGCATATTTCTGCTGTGGGCTTTAATTTGTCCCCAGAAAGTGGATTTTTCTTTTCTATCTCATAATTTGAATTTTTCTATCTCTTTTCTATCTCTGCACATTTTCTAAACATTTATGCTCTGCTTACACTTGAACACTTTACCACTTAGAAATTTCTTCCACCAGATAACTTAAATCATCTATCTCAAGTTCAAAGTTCTACAGATCTCTAGAGCAGGGCAAAATGCCACCAGTCTCTTTACTAAAGCATAGCAAGAGTGACGTTTACTCCAGGTCCCAACAAGTTTCACATCTCTATCTGAGACTATCTCAGCCTGGGCTTCATTGTCCATATCTCTATCAGCATTTTGGTCTAATCCATTTAACAAGTATCTAGGCAGTTCCAAACATTCTCACATCATGTCTTCTGTGCCCTTCAACTCTCTAGGAAGTCCCAGACTTTTCCACATTTTCCTGTCTTCTTCTGAGCCTTCTAAACTGTTTCAACCTCTGCCTGCTACAAAATCACTTCCACATTTTTGGGTATCTTTATAGCAGCTCCCCACTACCTTGGTATTGGAGCACTAAATAACAGTATTAGTTTGTTTTCACACTGCTGTGAAGAAATACCAGAGATTGGTTAATTTATAAAGGAAGGAATTTTAATTCACCCACATTGCTGGAAAGGCCTCAGGAATCTTACAATCATTTTTGCTTTCATGGCAGAAAGCAAAAGAGAAGCAGACAGCTTCCTCACAGGATGGCTGGACAGAGAGAATGCAAGCTGAGGACAGGCCAGATGCTTATAAAACCATCAGATCTCATGACACTTAATCACGATCATGAGAACATCATGAGGAAACTTCTCCTATGATCCATTTACCCCCACCTAGTACTGTCCTTGACATATGGGGATTACAATTCAAGGTGAGAATTGGATAGTAACAGAGAGCCAAACCTTATCACTGAGTTACTCAACTCTGTCACTTTACTGAGAGTGAGCAGTTCCAGATAATACATAAACAAACAGGTGTGTCTGTAATCTAAAAAAAAAACAGATTGCAGGTAAAATATTTTCTTTTCTTTTTTTTTTTTTTTTTTTTTTTTTGAGACAGAGTCTGGCTCTGCTGCCCTGGCTGGAGTGAAGTGGGATGCTGCTCACTGCTGCTTCCACCTCTCAGTTTCAAGTGATTCTCCAGCCTCAGTCTCCCAAGTAGCTGAGATTACAGGCCTGCACCACCAAGTCACCCAGCTAATTTTTGTATTTTTAGTAGAGACAGGATTTCACCATGTTGACCAGCCTGGTCTTGAACTCCTGGCCTCAAGTGGTCCGCCCAACTCAACCTCCCAAAGTGCTGGGATTACAGGTGTGAGACACCATACCCAGCCAATATTTTCTATAAACAATAATTTTCCAGTACTTGATTTATGACATGAACATAGCACAAACTCTGAATTGTTTTCTGTGTGTAAAACCACATGACCAAATTTAACACATGATTTAAACTGAGGGCCCTTAAGCCCTGGCTTTCACTTTAGGTCAAATCACAGCTCACTAACCAGAAAAAAAAAAAATGTGTATTTGTTAAATTAAAAAAAAAAAACAAAAACAAGAGACTAAAAATATTTTGATTATGTGTGATCTGTATTACTACCTTGTGCTCACAAGGTAGATGAGACAAAATTAGAAAGGAATATACATCTATTGATGCCTAAATCAATTATGTGATAAATCAGTAAAATATTGAATTTGTCCTTTTAAATTTTCATTTGAAAATTTGGCACTAAACAACAATATTCCTGTCCATATAAAACATTTCAAGAAGTTGTATGTCATTAAGAATTATTTAATATTTGTATTGCATAAAATATATCAATGTTTCAGAGTGACAATAGTACTAAATTTGTGTTTTATATCAAGATATTAGTTATAATGTTCATCATTTATACATAGCTGCTTAATTCAAATCATATAACTTGCTTTTAGAATTTCCAAATATTTTAAAACATATTAAAAAAACAATGTAAATATCTGTTCCTAAGTATAAAAGCTAAACTTAATAATTTTATGATTTATTTTTAAAGACATGCTAAGTCTCTTGAAAAGCTGTTAATTCTTTTTTATTTTTCCAGTTCAAAAAGGAAAACTTGTGAAGACAAAAGTCAGTAAGAACAGGAACAAAAAGTATCTTGGAAACAACTTGCCTCTTAAGAAGCTCTTCTATTTTCATTTTTCACCATGTTGCCTAAACATTAAGGAGCCATCTGGCAGTGAAGGGGCTCTCTGCAGTCTGTATTGCAGGTACTTAATTGTCTAGGACAGTCACTTATCAATGAAATAAGCTCCTTAGTGGCTTGCAGCTTCAGTAGTTTTCTCAAATAGTGAAAAATAATTACCAGTATTCCAGTGGTAGTTGAAGTGTATTCAGCACTGTCATGCCAAGTGTGAGGTTGCAGCCCACGCTGAGGTCTGAGGGGAGTGGATAGATGGGTGGCAAATAGCTGAAAGAACACTTGGTGGAGGGCTGTGGGCAGGTGAAATACGATTTTATTCAGCAGCTCTCCGTTTTTATCTTGGCTACCTGCTCCAGCTGCAGTCTTTCTTAGCTGCCAGCTCTGCAGCTCCTACCACTCCCACACTTAAAGTTGCATTTCCTGGCACACTTGGTGGTTCTTGTCTCTCCACAGTCCATCTGCAGGAAGGACATCTCTCCTTCACAGGGTCAGCAGCTTAACTTTTCCTCTCTGGGCACATGCAGCATGTACAGTGTCAGTAGGGTAGTTATACTCTTCACAAACAACAGTGGCTCCAAGGAAAGTGATGAGCTTCCCCATGTTATGGCTACATAGCTGTGATTATATAATGCACAGAATTGCACAACTGTGCTCCCAACCCACTGAGTCATGCAAGATGTTTACCTCAGCCTATTCTTGACCAAAAACAATGCAGTGTTTTAGTTTAAAAGGTTTATGTACACTATATATTATTTTATATTTTAGGTGAGAAGAAATATCAGATGATGTTGAGCAACCAGGAAGTGAGTCTTCTAGGGATGAGGATCCATTCTCCTGGATGGCTTTTTAAAATGTTTCTTCCAGAGTCATCTGCCTCATTAGCAGCAGTTTCTCTTAGAAGTCTCCTTTGATTTTTAAATGAACATTTTTATTAATGTCTCCTTAATGGGAGTAGAACCTATTTTGTGTTAGAGCCAAGAGGAAAAATGGGATGGATGTAGGTGCTCTTCCCAGTACAGTTTGTGATGTTACTCTTGCTGTTGGTCCTAGCTAACTGAATTATCAAATATACACCAACAACCAGGTCTGCTGTCAATCAAGATTCTCCAAACTTCCAAATATCACTCTTCCTCAGAAAATTTGCTATGCAAATTCACCCAGTTTTGTCAGGGATTCCCACGCTCATACAGTACTTGAAATTTCCGGTTCTGGCCTGCTTATTAGACCCAACATCTTCAAATTCTCAACCTCAGAACCTCTATAGCACAATGGATTCTCTTGGGCCAAACTCAAAATTCTCTTTTATGGGAAAGTAAAATCAAAGGAGCCAATCAGAGCTAAACTCCATGTGCATGCATTAACAGGTATGACTTTATCTACCAGTCACCTGGGTGGTAGCCATGGGATGTTTTGGAGCTGTTCTTACCCGCTGAATTTGTTTCAACATTTCTATAACATTAAAAGCTGAGGAGCCTTCTATATTTGTGGTCAATCAGTTCATCAATGCCTCCCCATTAATGGGACTGGAATTTGTACCATAGAATACACCTACTCAAACATCTTCACAGTCCCTGGCAATTTCTCTCTTCTAGTACCAACCTATGGGTATTTCATCTTGTCTAGGGTGAGAAAGGCTAGCCAATTTATTCCCCTTCTCATAGAATTTGGTGTTATAGCTGGTATAGAAACTGGAATGACTAGAATCACCAAAGCCTCCTTGATTTGTGGCCAATACTCAAAAGAAATCACCAACGACATTGATCCCATAGCAAAAACCTTAAAAACCATAAAAGAAAAAATTGACTCTAGCAGCCGTAGTTCTCCAAAATCATTAAGTACTAAATATGTTAATGGTAGCACAGGGAGGAATTGTTTAGCCTTAGATAAAATATGTTGCTTTTGGGTTAATCAATCAGAAGAAGTACAAGACAGCATGAGACAATTCCTAGATTGAGTCTTTGGTATATGGAAACAAGTCTCTCAGGGTTGATTACATTGGGAAAGAATCTGAAAATGGTTTTCCTGGGTTCTTCCCTTTTTATGCTCACTTGTTAGTCTCCTACTTTTACACCTTTTTGGTTCCTGTCTTCTAAATTTAATAACCCAATTTATTTCCTCTTGCTCTCAAACCATCAAGCTCCAGATGATCTTCAGTGAGGGATGCCATCCTCTCAATACTCAGGAGCCATCCTTCTGCAGAGTATCCCTACACTGCCCATCAGTGAAACATAAAAGAGGTGACATATTGATTCTTTCTCCCATGGACCTGGCTGGAGGCCACTTTCATCAACACATGGAACCATCTTGCCCTGACTGCTAGCAAGAGGTCAAAACCCACAGAACCACCACCACTGGCCATCTATCAGGAGGAGAGAGTTACAGAAGACCTTATCCATTTTCCCAAATAATTGGATTCTGGACTTTTGAGGGGGAAAATGTTACAGTAGGTAACTAGTAGACATGAGCAAGGCATGAGAGGGCCCCTTCACAGGAATGCCAGGAAACCTTAAGGCAAAACCTTAGAGGCAGTTGCCTCTAAGGAGGCAAGAATCAAGTTTGCTGCACTGTGTCTCTAAAAGAATAATTGGTTACAGCTAGGGCCAGGGAAAGGCAGTCTCCCAATAGATAGAAATCTGAAGCTGCTGATCGGCAGCTTCTTGATAAGATCTCAGTAGGCGGGCAACCAGGCTCAAGCACGCACACTAAAAGGAAAAATGGTGAAGTTTAACCAGTATATGACCTTTTTCAAGGAAGCCTTGACTGGTCAGGGAAGAACACCTGAAATGAGCATGCATGCAACTTCAGCAAACACACTGTGCATTCAGCCCCTCCTATTTGCTGTTGGGTCACCGCATGTGCAGACGGCCTGCTCCAGGGGAAGAATCATGGGAGAAGATGTGGAAATCACAGAACCATGCCAATGTATAAAACTCTAAGTCAAGGGAGGGTTGACAGAGAACTTTGATCTCTCAAGTCACCTGTTTGGCCCTCTTCCAAGTGTAGTTTACTTTCTTTTGTTCCTGCTCTAAAACTTTTCAATTTTGCTCTAAAATTTGCCTTGGTCTCTCTTTCAGCCCTATGCCCCTCAGCTGGATAATTTCCTCTGAGGAGACAAGAATTGTGTTTGCTGCTGACCCATCAGATTCACTGCTACTAACAAGATTATTTGTGATATTTAGCAGTCTCAGAGTAGCATTGTTTTGGGAGCTGACGTTTTTAGTATCTTTCTTCTGATCATCTGTAAAAATTTAATATTGTTTTCTCTTAAATTTTATACCTCATATCTGCAGAAGGGATGACAGTGTGGCTGATCTTTGGAAGAAAGTAAAAAAATACTGTAAGTTTGCTGAGAATGATGTTCTCCAGATTCATCCATGTCCTTACAAAGGACAAAAACTCATCATTTTTTATTGCTGCATAATATTCCATGGTGTATATGTGCCACATTTTCCCAGTCCAGTCTATCATCGATGGGCATTTGGGTTGGTTCCACAAGAACAGAAAAGGAAATACCGCATATTCTCACTCATAGGCGGGTGAGAAAAATGAGAACACATGGATACAGGGAGGGGGTCTACTACACACTGGGGTCTATTGGGGGGAATGGGGGAGGGACAGCGGTGGGGGAGCTGGGGAGGGATAGCCTGGGGAGAAATGCCAAGTGTGGGTGAAGGGGAGGAAGGCAGCAAAACACACTGCCATGTGTGTACCTATGCAACTATCTTGTACGTTCTGCACATGTACCCCAAAACCTAAAATGCAATAAAAATTTAAAATTAAAAAAAAATACTGTAAAACATTCATTGTGTATCCATTGTCTAAGTAACTAAACAACACTTGTGGACTTTTGTTTTCAAATGTCAGTGGAAAGCCTTCATTGTCATTTCTGTACTCTCTGATAAAGAGTGTAGGAGGCATGAGGGGCTACACTGAAATTGTTTTTTTTTTTTTTTTAAATATTTGATCATTTATTTTCTTTTTTCTTTTTTTTTTTAATTTTTATTGCATTATAGGTTTTGGGGTGCATGTGCAGAACGTGCAAGATAGTTGCATAGGTACACACATGGCAGTGTGTTTTGCTGCCTTCCTCCCCTTCACCCACACTTGGTATTCATCCCCAGCCTATCCCCCCCAGCACCCCCCGCTGTCCCTCCCCCATTTCCCCCAACAGTCCCCAGTGTATAGTAGACCTCCTCTCTGTGTCCATGTGTTCTCATTTTTCTCACCCACCTATGAGTGAGTATATGCAGTATTTCATTTTCTGTTCTTGTGTCAGTTTGCTGAGAATGATGTTCTCCAGATTCATCCATGTCCCTACAAAGGACACAAACTCATCATTTTTGATTGCTGCATAATATTCCATGGTGTATATGTGCCACATTTTCCCAGTCCAGTCTTTCATCGATGGGCATTTGGGCTGGTTCCAGGTCTTTGCTATTGTAAACAGTGCTGCAATGATAAAGTCAATCTTTGCAGTAGAGCATGCGTATACTGGCTCTGCATAGGAAGCCCTGTGTTCCCAGAGAACATCTAAAATGATAGTAATTTATGTCTATATCAAACCCCAAATCTCAATAGATCACATTTAAACTTTAAAAGCACTAGTATCATCCTCACCATCAGTAATGATAAACACCCAAATGCTTTAAGAATAACACTGAGCAATAGTGCTACTTTAAATACTGAAATGGTTTCAAAAAAGGATATCTATCAGGAAAGTGACTGACAGCCAACGATATGATAATACAGGATATATCTTTATCTACAATATAGTTTTGAAGCAAATTCCTCTGTTAGTATTTATCCATTTATATAATAGTTTCATAAATATTAAGCTTTTGAAAACACATTATACAAAAAGAAATATTTTTATGTTTAGCCAATATGATAGTGTCTGAATATAAAGACATGAAATATAACTTTCACAGGGACACATAACATCAAAATGGAATCTAATATATTCTATTGATTTAATATTTCAAAATATATAACAAAATCATAGCTCACGTCTCTGTGAGAAATGAATAAATACAAGAAAATGGAAAGCCTCTGATATGCACCCAACTAAATGCTACAACACAATGTCCCAATTGATGCATCACCCAAAAATTCTCAGCTAGAAAATTCAGTCCTTTCTAAAATATCATTTTCTGTTTTTTCCATTCTCCTTAGTTCGATTTTGAATTACTCTTTCTAGCTGATTACTTACTAAAGACCAATGCATATATGTTTTTTTCTGACTAACACAATGTTTAATGTACTCAGAATGACAATGTCACCACTGGCTAGTGTTGCTTAAATATCAACTTACTCCCTTTGACCACGGACCATGCTAACTGCATTATTTTTTTCACCTGAAGCCAACCTCAGCAGTAGGGAAAATATAAACTTGTATTGCATATGAATTTCACTTATCAAGTAAATAAGAGAATTAAATAAATTATTATAAACTAAATAAGTTATTATAAAGTTTAAAATAAAAATTATTATAAACTAAATAAATTATTATAAAGTTTAAAATAAAAATTGTGTTATGTTAGCATACATGAGCTGTTTTATTTAATAATTAACATTGTTCAGATACTTTAAATCTATACTTTTGCCTGGATATTTTAGAAAACAATACAGAAATACTATGTAGTTTTTGACAATATAAATGAGTATAATTCTTGGTATAATTGATGAAATAGTTAAGTAGCTCATTAACTTATGAGTTACCAAGCAGAAACTAAATTCATTGACCTTAATTGGGCACATTAAATATGGGAATTAGTGAACTACTATTTTGTTCAAGGATTTAAAAATAAAATGACTGAGAGAGGTTTTTAAAAAACAAAATAAAAATAAAGCAAACTGTTATGAAATTGAACAATGATATACCTAAAAACGTAAACGGATGTCAAGAAATGCTTTAACATATGTACTAGTGATATTTTGAATTAGTTTTAGTTGAATTTACCACAACAGACCATACAGAAGCAGTTTAAGCCATAAATAACACAATTTACTTTTCATTTTTGAATAAATCATGTTGACAGTGCTGGAACAAACAAGGTAGGAAAACCTGCAGACTTGGGGTACTTTAAAGATAGAGTTTTTCTTAAATAGCTATATTGAGATATAATTCACATATCACACAATTCACCACTTAAAGTGTAGATTCTATTGGTTTATAGTTTGTTCACAAAGTTATGCAACCAACAGAGAAATCAATTTTAGAACATTTTCATCACACAAAAAAGAAACTCCGTAACCATTAGCGGTAATTCCCCATTTCTCCCCACCACCCTCAACAACCTAACCTCTCCTTCTCTACCCCTGATTTTAGACAATCATTTATCCACTTTTGGTGTCTCTATTATTTGTCTATTGGTAAATTTTTTTTATGATACTAGAATTTTAATTAGTTGTTATTGGCAGATCTGATTGACTATGTATATTGAAGAAAATGAAAAGTTCTGGCTATGTGGAAAGAAAAAAACAATCAGAGGCCTCTATTTATCTCTATTTTCCCTGCTCAATTACTTCTTCTAATTACAGAATGTACATTAAGTACCGAACTATAGTTGTCTTTGTCAACAAATTAGCATTGTTTTATCTGCCATCCCTATAAGGGCCAATGACAATATGACCCAGGAAGCTTCTATGATGATTAAAAGAGCAGGAAGGAAATTAAAAAATCCATTATGTGTTGTTTATTGCTACTCTAAAAATAAATTTCATTATTGCACTGTTCTCATTTTACAGTTAGGTATATTGGTTCAGTTAGAGGTTTTACTTTTATGAAGACTACATAATTCACCTTTTGTGTATTCTGGTGAACACTTCAAGTTAAGCATTGATTGTTAGGAAAATTGAGGAAAACACTATAGTTGGCTCTAGAAATGAATGGATTGAATAGACACATTTAACCAAGGTGTTGTTTATAATATCCATCCAAGCAAAACCAAACTAAAAAATACTCTCTTCAAGAAAAAATGAGAATATTTACCCAAAAAGTATGAAATTCCATTCTAGCTCTAACATTTTATGTTACTTTATTCTTACTGATTTCCCTGACACATATTTAGTGTGAAGTAAACAAGACTTTATTCTCAAAAATAAATGCCTGTTTTAGAACATTTAAAGAATATATGTATGTATGTGTGTGTGTGTGTGTGTATATATATATATATATATATATATACACACACACACAGTGAAAATTAATACGAATTGAAGAAATGCCCGGAAATGCAGTCAGATTCAAGTTCACATAAGTAATACAGTAGAAGAGTTAACATCTGGTACCCAAGAATGGAAACTACCACAGAAAATCTATCTTAAACTTGGCAAAAAAAAAATTTCAGAATGTATCCTTAGCATTAAATTATAATAAAATAATTTTTATACTACATTTTAAATGTGTAATTGTTTATTTATCCTTCAAATATATTTTGAGAAGCTACTAAGTTTTAGCATATAGAAGATAATAAAAGAATAAAATTTCATTTATCAGAGAATTTGCAGACTTTTGAAATTAAAGAAAAAATATAAACAAATATCTACAATTCATTGTATTATTAGTGACAATAATAACTTTAAGGATAAAAAATTTAGAGAAAGGCATAGGAGGTTCTGAGAATGAAAGTGTTATATTTATATATTGGGTAGTCAGGAAAGTGTCAATAAGGAAATTGTTGAATAGAATCACAAAGTAACCAAGAGAGTGAGCTATAAGCAAATCTGGCATAAAGGATTCATGAATGGTATCTTAGGCAGAAACATAAAAATATTTTGTTTGTGTTAATCCATATCATCTCCTTTAGGGATTTTGTTCTAGAAACATTAAAAAATCATCAGTCAATAGATGTTAGTTGCAGGTTTTTAAGTAGGTCTCTGGAATAACAATACAATGATGCTATAGGAGATACTGAAAGACATTTTAAAAGTGACATGTGGTCACTGTTTAACAAGCAAGATATATTTCTGCTCTTAGTTTCAAATATTATTCAATGAAAATTTGATAACGCCATTCTTTGCAGTTAGCAGCAGTCAGCAATAAACAATGCTAATTATCAAACCAACTCATATAATAACCATGTAGATCAGCAAGCACTTTATTATGCTTTTCTTTTCTTTTTTTTAGTCTTAATGAATCCTGAATGATATCCAGATTTTAACAGATCAGTTGATGAAATGTAATTGGATCTCCTCTCCATTATGACTCTTGGAATTCATTGAGACAAATATTTTTAGTGCATAGACCCTGAGTTTCCAAGTATTTAAAAAAAAAAAAAAAGATGGGGAGACTGTCAAACAAAAGAGGAAAATGCGTTTATTTTTTGACAAAACCACACATAATGTCTTATACAGAAAAATCTCATTAAGATAATGGTATCACAATGCAAAGGCTCTATAGACTGTGGCATTATTTATTTAAAGTTTAAAACATGTATTGGTGGTATAAATGCCATGGAGAGAGATATATATCTATAATATCTATCTCTCTCTCTCTCTCTCTCTCTCTCTCTATATATATATATATATATATATATATATATATATATATATATATATACTTAATAACTTATGGGAAGTATTATAAGACAATTTAAAAATATTTGTTATTTCTTATTTTTTAATAGGGAGAAAAGTGAATGAAATTGTAGAAGGCTACATAGGAATCTTCCCTGGTCTTAGAATAGTTTCCACTCTTGAAAAATCTGAAGCAAATATGGAAAATATCTAAAGCAACCAATGGAATTGAATTGAATTGTGTTTGAATACACATATATTGGTAATGTCATTCTTTGTACTTAAAAAAAAAACAGTAGAAAGAATCTAACATGTAAAAATGCACATAACATTAATACAAATATTTTCTTTTCTGTTATTATTTTTAAAGGATGTTACTCTCTAAAATCAGGTTATTGCTAATATTGGTATTACAGTCACTGAATCTCTGTATTCCTGGCTAGAAATAAGAATTTTAAAATTGCAATATTTAAATTAGAGTTCAATTCAGCAATACTCTAACATTTCCAATGAATTACTATTGAAAAGATAATTTTTAAATGGGTAGATCATCTTGTTTTGTTTTTGTTGTTGTTTTGTTACTGTTTAGGTAGAATTTAAATATATTAAGACACACAGGTTATAAGATTTTGGTTTGGTGTACACCACCATAAATATCATCACTACTATTAAATGAGAACATATTTATTCATCATTCCCCAGAAAGTTCCCTCATGACCCTTTCCAGCAAATTGTATCTTAAGAGTGTGTGTGTGTGTGTGTGTGTGTGTGTGTGTGTGTCTGTCTGTGTGTGTGTGGAGAGAGAGAGAGAGAGAGAGAGAGAGAGAGAGAGAGAGAGAAATCAGGTGTTATAGCATATACGTTGTGATTTTTTTTTTCAAGATTTTCTTGGCTGTTTTAAGTACTTGTTTCTCTATGTAAATTGTTCAGTTAGCTTCTCAAGGTCTACAAAAGCCTCTTGTAAATATGATTAAAATTCCGTTTAATCTGTGTCCATTCCATTCCATAAATATTATTTTGCAGTTTTTAGTGTAAGTTTTTGCATATTTTTTGTTAACATCATTCTTAAGTATTGTTTGAGCAACAGGACAAATAAAGTGTTTCAACAACGTTTATAATTAAAATTTACTAGTGTAATTTAATAAAAACATAAGCAATGAGACAAAACATTGGCAGAGTATAGGATCTGGCAAAAAAGAATCTGTGGAAACCTTTCATTTAAAGTCAAAGCACAGAGTTTGCCCAGCTTATCTGATCATAAAAGTGTAACAGTGGTATTCATAATTCCTTGTAACAAAATGTACACAGTGGTGTTACTCAAGAGGAAAGCAATTTGCAGCTCTGAGAAGTCCTTGTTGTTTCCCACATTAGTCTGTTCTTGCTACCTGAGTGCAATACAAATTATGAGAGCTGATGAAACTGCCAAAGTGAAAGGTAAGGAGTTCAGGGTTTGGTAAGACAGAATAAAGATATATGTAGCTACTAAGCTGGCCACAGACCCATAAGGTAAGTAAAAGAACCAAAACACAAGGAATTGATAAAGGGGTAGAATCTAATTATTTTCTCAGAACAAAAACTGTGATTAAAAAAATAGCAGCAAATAGATTTAACCAAAGTGATGGCAGGGGATGCAGACAGGTTCCTAGAAAGGAAGTAGCAGGTCCCCAGTGAGGGCTGAACTTCAAGCTGGGGGCAACCTAAAGCCTGAAGGCCAGACTGCCAGTTCCACATGGTGTCCATGACCTGGAATGAGAACTTCCTTGATGCCTTTTGGCCAGTGGAATGGCGCTTTTCTCTGGGCTTGCTCATAGACCAATCAACATCCAATTCCTCCATTCAAAAACCTTAAAATCCCTGGACTCAGGCACACTCAGACACATGTTGAGACTACCTGCCTACAGATAGGAGTTACCCACTTCAAATCTCCTCTCCATTGAGAAGTGTTCTATTGGTAAATAAAACTCTTCACCTTGCTCACCCTCCACTTGTCCACATTACCTTATTTTTCCTGGACGTGGGACAAGAACTTGGGACCTGACAAAGGTGGGCATGAAAAAGGCAATAACATTTTTCTGGCCAGGCAGTGAGATGCTCCCATTCCCTAGACTGTGCGAGTGAAGAGTGGTAACCTTTCTGAGCTGCAGACGCTGACATGATCCCATTCACTAGATTGTGGGAGTGAAGAGTGGCAACCTTTCTGAGGGCCTAGATATTGGAATTCTCCAAGGTAGAGCTGTAACACCACAGCCCTCCCACCCTCTGTTAGCATCTGGTGGCCACCTCACATGAAGCAGCAGCAGGGCCAGGCCAGCCCAGAGGCTATGGGGCCAGAGCAAGACAGCAGTACTAAATGAGCTGTAACTCAAATAGACTGAAACAACACTCCCTCCCCATTTAATGTGCTGCAGGCAGTGGGAATGAGACAGCTGGAACAAACACACACACACACCCCTTGGGGTTCGGTGGTTGCTGGTATCTCCAAGTTTTCAGATGCCACAACTTTCCCCTCATCCAGATGCCAGCACCATTGGCAGAAGCCACTTGCTGGATGTCTGGTCCAGCCACAGTCTCACACACAGCCAGTGCAAGTGTCAGCACCTGGAGCTACCTGCCCTGCCACCACATCCAGTGCTCCTGGCTGTGCACAGTGGCCAAACCCCATTGCTTGCTCACTCACACATGCCTCACCACTTTGCACCTGGCCTGCCCTCAGCAGGCATGGGATCCAAGCCAGTAGCATGAGCTGAGTGCAGTCTGTTGGGCCAAGTGAGTGCAACAAGCCTAGTGGCGATGAGCAAAACTGGAACAGAGGTACCAATAGCCACAGAGGTTTCTAGCCAGTGAAGCAACACCTAAAGGATCCTGTGACATTTCTGGGAGCTCATCTGGGATCTACTGAAGGATGAGTAAAAGTGAACTTGCTGCTTTCCGTCCTTTTAGGAGTTCCTAAACTCCACAATGGCCAAAATAGTACAAAAACATTGGGCCTCTGTCTGCTAGGTAAAAACACCTAGTGTGGCTGCCATAATTAAAACATGGAAGACTGGCTAGCTAGAGAGGATTGACCTAGCTAGAGGCTAGCTATCACCCTTGGCTCTTGAGAATGTTGTCTTTGTTTCAATCCAGTTTCCCTTTACAGAGGTCGGACTGTCACATGGTGATTGAAATAAGGTCCTGGGGCAACTGAAGGCAGGGGCAGAGGCTATAAATTAGTGTTGCCTGAAGGCCCCTATACTGGCTCTAATCCCCAAGAGCCTGTTAAAGTGTCTGCATTAGAACCTCCAGTCTTTCCTATCAATTTCTTTTTCTTTCTTTCATTCATTTTCTTTTTCTTTTTGCTTTTTCTTTATTTTCTTTCTTTCCTTCTTTCTTTCTCTCTCTCTTTTTCTCTCCCTCCCTCCTTTCTTTCTCCCTTTCTTTCTTTTCTTTCTTTTGTTTTTCTTTCTCCTTTCTTTTTCTTTCCTTCTTTCTTTCTATCTCCCTCCCTCCTCTCTTTCTCCCTTTCTTCTTTCTTTCTTTTCTTTCTCTCCCCTTCTCTTCCTCCTTCCTTCCTTTCCTTTTTTCTTTTATTTTCTCCTCCCTCCCTCCCTCCCTCCCTCCCTCCCTCCCTCCCTCCCTCCCTCCCTTCCTTCCTTCCTTCCTTCCTTCCTTCCTTCCTTCCTTCCTTCCTTCCTTCTCTTTCTCTCTCTTTCTCCCTCCCTCCCCTCTTCCTTCCTTCCTCTTTCTTTCTTTTTTAGCTGTCATGGCTCCTGTCTTTTCTTTATATACAATGTTAAGGGTTTTGTTGCAAAACACAGAGATAATATTACTGGCTCAAGTGAGCATTGGCTTATCAGGAGTATAATTCAGAGCAATATCATTTCTGTCTATTCTTACAAGTGAGGAAGATGTAATGATTGAGAGCCTTCTTTCTCCCTGTAACAAAACTATTGGCATAGGGAAAGAGGCTACTTCCCCTAGACACCTTCCTCCCCTCCCCTGCATTTAAGTTATTTTTTCCCCCACCATGTCAGAAATCAACAAAGCCTTGCAAATAAAGGGAGTTTTTCTATGTGAGAGATTCATTTTTTTTTTTTTTTTTGGGAGGCATCTTATTAGGCCAAGTCCTTAATTTCTGGGACTCCTTTTTCTTCCATGTCTGAGGAAGACTGGATTCCACAGCTTCATCTTAGCATTCTGCCTATGATAGGAAAGCAATAGAGAAGCTGTCCTACTAGTTGCTGGCTGCAATTTGGAAAGGGCCACCTGGGCTCATTTAATGGGTCTATACACACTTCTGAGCTGTATGGACTCCCCATGCATCCTCCCTATTCCAGACTTTGGTTTGAAACTAAAAACAGAAACAAAAAACTAGATCTGAGTGACCCAGAGCCAGTTACAATGGAAGGCCAGGGCACAGTGCAGGTGAGCATGATTGTCCTGCTGATGAAGCCTTCCTGCTTCATAGGTAGAGAACTTGCATCCATAGCATAGATGAGGTCTCTGGATCCCGCAGGTTACCAACAGTGGGAGAATAGGGCAGCATTGGTAAGTGCAAATATTTCTACACTCTAGGCCTCTTCACTACATGGGTGGAGGTTGTACTCACCATGGGTGGCCCCTCAAAGGTTGCTGGAACTCGGAGATATAAGGACTAAAGGAATAAAGAGGATGCCACTTTTTTCTCCTCACACACCCCGGATTTTCACTGGAAGTGAGAGGAAGTACAATATGCCTTTTCCTCTCACTCCCAGATGGGTAACCAATTCCCTTCAGCCTGTACTCCTCTTGAGTGCATCCTGAATCACTGGGACTCCTTTGGCTCTCAGACTCTGGAGAAGTGCCTTGTATTTATTTGCATAAGGGTGTGGCCAGATTATGTTCTGCAGGAAGGAGAAGATTGGCCTCAGGAAGGACGCGTTAATTTTAATTCCATCCTGCAGCTGGACCTTTTCTGTAAACATGAGGGCAAATGATCCAAGGTTTCATATATGCAGGCTTTCTTTGTCTTTGTCTTTCAGGGTAATCTGGACCTCTACCAATGTTGTACAATTTATTCCACCCTCCTAGCCACCATCTCAGAGAGGCTTCAAAGGGCAATTTCTGGGAGATAGGTAAGCAAACCTTAGAGATACCTCCAGTGGGAGACTCAACTCTCTCTGGTCCTACTCTTCCTGGTTTACCTTGTCCTCCCTATCTGGATTTCTTCTCAAGCTTGCCCCATCCTAGAAATTCTCATTTGAGGAAGGTCCCAATCTCACTCCTGCCCCTACTTCCTGGTGAATATGGCCCCATTAAGGTCCAGGCACCCTTTCTCTTCAGGACTTAAGGCAAATTAAGGGAGATATTGCAAGTTTTTAGATGACCCTGACAGGGCTTTCCAGAATCTAACATACATATTTAAACTCTTCCAGAAAGAAGTTATGTTACTTTTGAATCAAACCCTGACTACTGCTAAAGCTTTGACCAATTAAAACAAGGCTTGTTTGAGGCACCAGTCTTCCCTTAGGGGAAATGTTCAATCTTTATATATCAAATGGAGGTATTAGGGTCTGTCAGAAAACTTTATTACCAATCACATTTCTAACATGTTACTGTCCTTTTTGCTGGTTTGGTTTAATTATAATTATAAAAACAAAAGGAAGAATTTGGGAAACTATCATCAATTTTTGGTTTCTGATATGAGTAGTATTTTTTAAGGGAGAAAAAGTAAAATTTATGCACTGGATGAGTGATGGCTATTACTTATCAGATAAAAGTAAATACTTTGAAAAATTATTTTACCTATATTACTGATATGGTATGGCTCTGTGTCCGCACCCAAATCTCATCTCTAATTGTGCTCATGATTCCCATGTGTTGTTGGAGGCAACCAGTGGGAGATCATTGAATCAAGGGGGCAGTTTCCCCCATACTGTTTTTGTGGTACTGAATGAGTCTCACAAGATTTGATGATTTTATTAGGGGTTTCCATATTTGCCTCTTCCTCTTTCTCTCTTTGCCTGCTGCCATCCACGTAAGAAAGGACTTGCTCCTCCTTGCCTTCAGCAGTGATTGTGAGGCATCTCCAGACATGTGAAACCATATGTCCAATTAAACCTCTTTAAACACTACTTATTCTACTCAATTTATATGGATTTCCAACTAACAAAATTAATCTTCTATGCAAAATTCATTTATTTTCTATGAAATTATTGCTTTGAAGGAAACAAGATTTTCCCAGGTTTATCACAGAACCCAAATAAAAGGTAATAATTATCCCATAATTGTTTTTACATAGAATTATTTTAAAAATATTGAAGTCAATAATTTCCATTATTGTAATTTTATTGTCTTAATTTACTTCAGTATTTTAAGGCATTTAATTGTTCTAATTGGAAGTAGCATACATTTTAAATATTACCTAGTTTAAATTGTTCTCTTTAATTTGTGAAAATTCTAAAATGTTAAGCAATTTATTAATGCTACCTGATTAATAATAGTTATTTAATAATAGAACCATTGTAAGAGCTCAGGATTTAGCTCTCAATTTAATTTTAAAAATGAACATTATGGTGATCAAATTCAGTACAATGAAAGCTAATTATTTTAAGTGAAAACATTTTAAGATAAAAGCATTAACAGCTATAAAAAGTCTATGATCAGCTAAAAGTTTTGCAAATATTTGCAGCATGTATTTGTAACAACCATCACAGTCAAGATACAAAACATTTGTAGCACAAATAAAACCTCCCTAGAAATTCTTCAATTATCACAGCCAACCATCCCAGGCAACCACTGTCCTGCTGAAAGACACCATGCCCATTTTTCAGAATAGATGCCTTTTCTATAGTTTAATAGAAATGGAATTATAAAGTATGTATTATGTGTGTTTGTCCTCTTATGTATAGTATGATAGTTTTAGAAATAAATCCATATTGTTACTTGTATTGTTGTTAATTTTACTACTAAACAAAATTTTATATTATCCTTTTTTTTTTTTTTTTTTTTTTTGAGACGGAGTTTCACTCTTGTTACCCAGGCTGGAGTGCAATGGCGCGATCTCGGCTCACCGCTACCTCCGCCTCCTGGGTTCAGGCAATTCTCCTGCCTCAGCCTCCTGAGTAGCTGGGATTACAGGCACACGCCACCATGCCCAGCTAATTTTTTGTATCTTTAGTAGAGACGGGGTTTCACCATGTTGACCTGGATGGTCTCAATCTCTTGACCTCGTGATCCACCAGCCTCGGCCTCCCAAAGTGCTGGGATTACAGGCTTTAGCCACCGCGCCTGGCCTATATTATCCTTATAGCGCAATTTGTTTATGCATTCAACCGATAGACATTATAGTCAATATTTTGCTATTATGAATAGCTTCTATAAATACTCATATGTCAGTCGTTTTTGTGACTACATCTGCTATTTCCTCTGAGTAAATCCTTTGTAAAGGAATTGCTTAACATCATGTCAACTTTCTATTTATTTGTACTAAGAAACCCATGAAAAGTTTTAAGTGGTTGTATTATTTTACAATCTCACCAGAAATGTATGAAAGTTTACCTCTCATTAGGTCCTTGCCAGTGTTAGAATTATTGGTCTTTAAAATGTCTGATGTTTCATGAAGTATTTAATGGAATCTAATCATACTTCTAATTTTGAATTATCTGCTGATTAGTGGTGTTGAGCATCTTCCCTATGGGCTCATGTCCACTTCTATGTCTTCCTATAAGAAGTGTTTGTTTAAATCTTTTTTTTTCTACACCAAATCACATTGCTTAATTTGTTTTTTTTTTTTTATAATTAGCTTACTAGAGTTCTTTATATATTCTCAATATAATTCTCAAATATCAGTATATCACATTCTATCAGCTTGTGCCTTTTCATTTTCTTCATTTAAATTTAGGCAGTTTATTTTAAGCTTCTAAGTTAATAAGCCTGTGATAAATTTTGATACTACATTTTTTCTGAGTATGATGTGAGATAAAGGTCCAGTTTTTATTTTATAATTTATAATTTTCATATGGCTATCAAGTAAGCTAATGCACTTTGTTAATAAACAAAGCAAAAAAAAAAAAACCTCTTTTAAAGAAATCCCTATGGAATATAAAGCTACTTTTGTGGAAAATTAAATGTCTATATGTATTTTCATAGTAAGTCTTGAATCAGGCACTTTAAGATACCTGTTTTCTTCACTTTCAAAATTATTGTAGGTCCTTAACATATTTCTAAAATATTTATAATCAAAGTTTAAATTTCCATAAACAAAATCTAATGGGATTTTAACAGTGATTGCCTTAAGTTTGCAGATCAATTTCAATAAAAATGACTAACAATATTGAGTTTTTGATCTATGAACATGGCATCTCCCTTTCTCACAGAAATATTTTGCAGATCAGAGCTTACAGATTTTAGACATATTTTGTTAAATTTAAACCTAAGTTCTTAACATTTTCTGATACCAGAGTAAGTTGTCCTACTCTTAATATTTTGTCTTAAATTTTAATTTTTAATTTATTATTGATTTTTACATTAAAAACATACATTTTTGTACATTGAGGTTATTTTTCCCATCTTGATGCATTTAATTATTTCTAATCATCTTTTGCATAAATTTGGTAGAATATTTTTAAAGAAATAGTTATTTTATCTTTTAATAAACAACTCAAATACCTCTGAACTGGTGAATGGATAAATAAAATATGATATATCCATACAATAGAATACTATGTATCAATAAAAAGAATGAAGGATTAGTAGAAGCTACAATATGGCTAAACTAAACAACATAAATAGTGAAATAAGCCAGACACAAAAGAATACATGCTTTATGATTTCATTGTTATAAAATTTTCTGAAAAGCCAATTTAATAAAGACAAAACACAGATCAACGTTTTGAGGGATAGGGTGGTAAAGACTCCTTTTGGGGGGTAATAGAAATGTTTTAAAATAATTTATAGTGATTGTTGCACAATTCTGTACATATACTTACATAAAATAAATATCATCATGTTTCATATGTCATTAAAGCTATTATTTTTAAAAATAAATACCCAACTTGTGTAAACACTAGCTATTCAGATTTGAACACATATAATCCTTTTGCTTGGCTTTTGTTTGAAAATTGCCCTAAGCAATCTTTGAAATTCACGTTTTATTTTGACTGAATCATTGTATGAACTACTAATAGTTTTTCAATTTGTTATGACCTATCTTTATTCTTCAGTTGTTATTGATAAACAATATACCATGCACAAAATTCTAAGAAGACCTTCAGCTGCAATATTTTCATATTGGCACTAGTTGGGATTGTGATGTTGGTGTAATTACCTTCCTGTCATTATTGAGCTTCAGTTAATTCAGTGTATCTAAGCTGACAAAGGAATGTTTTCCTGAACTGAGAAAAATGTAGAATCACCCTGGGGAAGACAAGGCACAAATACATTGTTTGCAAGTTATATCAAATAACCGTGTTTTACATCTATTGAAAGTGGATGAAGTCCAATTACGGCATCACGTCATCAGCATGAATCAGTAGCTCTTAAACTTTCCTGTACGTCACAATTACCCAGGAATTTATTTTTTCTTAGATACTTAAGCCCTATCCAAGGAGATTCTGCTTCGTGAAATCTGCCATGGAGTCTCTTTCCTAAATTTTAAATAATATACAAAATTTTAATTAATAATAATATGAAAGTTTAATGTAAACATACAATAAAATACAAAAGCTATTAATATAATGTGTGTTTGTGCTGACTCACATTTTAAACATAGCATAATATTTGCAGTTAGGTGCACCATTAAGAAGGATTTAGAAACTGGAAGACACTATGACACTGTGCCGTAATTCCTTACACAGTTTCTAACAATTTAATAATTTATTCTAAGGATATAATCAGAAACAGCTTATCCACAAAGAAAACTGCATATTTAATAGTATACAACAGTGTAACAAAAAAAAGAAAATATGTACACCTAAATGAATGAATGTAAAAACATGTCAGATGAACCATCTTGTGGTCTTGAAGAGGAACCATGTTAGCCACTAAACTCTTTTTGAATGCCAACTAATTATATAATATAATATTATGTATGAGAATATGAAGCCGTCTTCAAATCCTGATTCAGCTTCCTTTTACTAAAATGGAAAACTTCCCAAAGCTTAATTACTCTTTCTATGGGAATGAGATGATTATTTGAGTTTTAAATAAAATGGGATTTGTACAGCAATTAAGTTATTTTCTGGTATCTAGTTACTTCTTATTATATGTTAGTTATTATTGTCTGCTTTCTTTGAGACATAATGTTTTAAGTATGTATTAGGAACACGTGTCTGGAGAGAGAGTGAGATAGAAAGAGAGAGAGATGGAGAGGGACAGAGACAATAAGGAACTACACTAAAGATTAACTGGGTGATGGCTGGGCATGGAGTTCATTCTTGCAATCCCAGCACTTTGGGAGGCTGAGGTGGGTGGATCACTTGAGGACAGGAGTTCTAGATCAGCCTAGCCAATACGGTAAAACCCCGTCTCTACTAAAAATACAAAAATTAGCTGGGTACGGTGGCAGGTGCCTGTAATTCCAGCTACATGAGAGGCTGAGGCAGGAGAATCGCTTGAACCTGTGAGGCAGAGGTTGCAGTGAGCCGAGATTATGCCACTGCACTCCAGCCTGGACAGCAAGAGTTATATGCCATCTCAAATAAACAAACAAACAAACTCTAGATGTATTTAAAATTTACACTAACAGTACATATTTCTGCTTTTCATTTTTCCAAAGTTTTAAAAAGTATAATACAATGCTATTTAGAAAATTACAACCTTTATTTTTAGAAGACAAATTGGAGAAAGTGTTTCCCTGAGAAACTTGATGACTGATGATGACATAGCAGTGAAGATAAACTTTGTATATCAATCATTCACGCAAGGATATGCAACATAGTTCAAGAACTTTTAGATTTCTCTTTTCTAATTATTTAGTAAATAATACATTGCTTATTTTTAAATTCCTTCCTTGAAAGACAAGAATCATTTATAGTTCCGTAGAGAAGCAAACTGGTATAGTAAGGCCTCCAGAAGCTAAAGTAGTATTACAAAAGATTTTTTTATTTTAATAATCAATTTGTTTTGGAGACCTGTATAACTGCACATAACTCCCTAATTCCATTTATGTACTCCACTGAGTAGGCTAATTTGGAATTGTGTTCAAATATCAGCAAATTGAGTATGTAGTAAACAAGATATTTTTTATTTAAATATCCTAATTTGTCAAAGAAATAAGCAAAAACAAAATGTTGGTCCAGTATTCTTGAGTTTAAATATTACATATTTGTTTGCATGTGGATTTTGCCATTAGCACAAGTTCGGAAGTTTTTATGAAAGTTGGTTTCAGTAGTCAGGTTTATGCCATTCCCTATAAAGTCAGCTTTTATTTTATACAGGAATTAGCACCCAGCTGTGAATGGCTTTTACATAATTAAAAATGGGAAATTCTGGCATTAGACAAGGAAGAAGTCCTATAAAATTCTAGGTTTATGATGTAAATCATATCCTTATTTCTTCTTGTTATACTTAAGCATACTGTCAAAATTTGTAAGAATAAAAGTAAAAGATAAAGGGCTTCCATTTCTAACCATGTTAGAGTAACAGAACCGGTGCTTCTATTTCTGCTCTATGCAACTAGAATGCTGGAGAAAATATGTGGGAAAAATATTTGCAGACCTTGGACAATAATCAGCACAAGACTTCTGTGAGCCTTCTTTTACCCTGTAGGATGACACACTCCAGAGTTAGGGAGCAGAGGTGAGAATCCCCAACACAACACAGTGATCTGCATGGCAATCCCCAGTTGAGGAGATTAGAATTCAAGGAGGCTGAAGTAGTTGTAAGTTGCAAGGCAGAGTTCCAGAGAGAAAGAAGAAATGTTGAAAAAATGGATAGGGATCCCCACTGAGTCAGCTGAATACTAAGCCATATGTTTTTCAGGCAAGACTCCATAGGTGGTACAAAGATCTATCTCACAAGATGTCAGGAGAGATACTTAACCAACTAGAGGAGAGAGTGCCAATTCCTCACCTGGGGCATTGAAAGGAGATCCTAGAAGTTGCAAACCTCAGTAACATCGACAAATTAACACTAGATCCAAGACTACTCTACATCCAAACATTAAAATTGTTAAGACAAGCTTCTGAAGCAAGGGTGGACACATTTTTCTTAAATGGTAACTCAGTAAATATTGTAGGCTTTTTGGGTCACATGTGATAACTTTCATGTTTTCTTTATTTTTATAAACTCTTAACATATGTATTAGCTTCTTAGGGCTTCTGTAACAAATTGCCACAAAGTGGGTGACTTAAAACAATATAAATTTATTCTCACACTCTTGAGGCTAAAGTCCGAATCGAGGTGTCAGCTGGGCGTGCTCTCTCCAAAAGCTCTAGGAAAGAACAATTCCTTGCTTCTTGCTTCTGGTGGTTGCTGGCTATTGTTGCCATTCCTTGGCTTGTAAATCCATCATTCCAAATCGACTTACTCACATGGACTTCTCCCATGACTCCATGCATCTGTATCGCTTATAGAAGAAGTGGAGACCAGTGATTGGATTTAGAGCCTATGCTAATACAGTGTGACTTCATTTTTACTTGGTAATTCCATATGCAAAAAACTCTATTGCCAAATAAGGACAT
This sequence comes from Saguinus oedipus, assembly GCA_031835075.1. Lineage (NCBI taxonomy): Eukaryota > Metazoa > Chordata > Mammalia > Primates > Cebidae > Saguinus > Saguinus oedipus. Next base: position 142,101,036 of record CM063171.1, on the reverse strand, counting down.
ATTAATAGGTATCATATAGATATGAATTGGGGGGAACACTACTGTAATAAACATTTTTAACATAAAGGCTGTGCAAAAATAGGCCACAGAGTAGAATCAGTTTATATTCTATAGTTTACAAGTAAAAATACTGTAACTTCAAACTAAACTTATGATAAACAAAAATTCTTCATTTTTTGAAAAGGTCAAATATGAAAAAGCCACTTTTAGATTTTTGTAGATTGTATCACGTAGGCATAGCAGAGACTGCTGTCCAATTAGAGAAGATAGGAGCAGGGCACAGAAGAGTGCATACTAACCATATCTGACTAGGCGAAAGTCACCACAGTTTAAAAGGTTTAGTATTCTTATTTTTAGTTCAATCCTATCAAAGTATGTTTGTATATTATAACACCTGAATTCACCGCTAAAAGATTCAACAGACAAAAACTTCTAACACCAGAGTAAAATAGTAAAATTTTAACCCTGCCGTTTCACTGACAGATTCAGGATTCAGAGATAATATCAAATAGTAATAATAATACAATGAAAATGAAAGCTAATGCATGCTTTTTGATAATAGTCTCTAACTTTCATTGTTCTCTTCTCTCTTCCAAAAAGGCAACCTCCCCAGCCAGAAATTTCCACTAATCATTTTCTTGACTTTATCCTTATTTCACACAGATAAAATTTCAAAAAAAATTTGAGTCAACATTACCACTCTTTTTAAATAAACTTTATTATTTAAGAATATTTTTACATTTATGCAAAAGTTTCTGGAAGAGTACAGAGATAAAATATTCCACATTCAGTTTACCCTACTGTTAATGTCTTACATTCCTGTTACATTGGTCACAACTAGTAAGTCAATGGTGATACAATATCATGAACTGAAGTCCATATTTTACTTAGGTTTATTTAGATTTTTGTCTAACCTCCATATTTTAGTTCTATCTATGATACCAGATTATTTGCAGTCATTATGTTTCCTTAGACCCCTCTGAGCTGTGCATGTCTCTCAGGCTTCCCTTGTTTGACAGCATCAGGGTGAAAGAGGTTTGATTCCTTTACTCCCCATCATAAGGGTCACAGCTGATGCCTGTATAACAAAGAAAGGTTAATAAGTAAGAAATATAACAAATTTAATTGACCATAGTTCTACATAACATGGGAGCCTTCAAAATAAAGATCCAAAGATACAGAAGAAAATGCCCATTTTTTCTTTAAGTTCAACAAAGTATGAACAGACCTGCAGAAGTATGATTGAACAAAAAGTGTAGGATCTAATGCTAATGGACTGAGTGAGGAAACCCAGCAAGGCCTCTCTGTTTAAAGCCTTCTCTGCCTCTCCGTGCAGCATTCCATCTTGCTGGGTATGAGGCAGGCCCCTCTCTGGAATGGGGGTTTTATGACCTACAATCAAACGAGATAGGTCAGATAATTTATTTATGGTGAATTTTTAAACAGAAAAGTGGGGCAAAGTTAGAGTAATATTTTTAGATTTTCTGGCTTGCTTTGAGGAAATGGCTTATGGATTCTTGTCTTGGGGAAGAAAGATTCTATTTTCTATGACTTGCCTCAAAAAAGAATGTGGAGATCACGACAAGATTAGAGAGAAACTTGCTTCTGAGACTGCATCTGAAACTTTTTTTCATTTTGAAATATATTATTTTCTGAGCTTCAACAAGAGTTTTTAGAAATACCAGTCAGTTTTTATGTAGAATGTTTCTCTATTTATATTTATCTGATGTTTTCCTAAGTTTAGATGGGGGATTATGGGTTTTGGGAAGGAAAACCAGAGGTAAATTGGAATTTCACCACACCATTACAAGGGTACTAAATGATGAAGTTCACCTTGATCCAGTGGCTGAGGTAGTTTCTCCACATTTTTTCAGTGTAAAAATTAATCATTCCCCCTCTTTTTATTCAGTGTTTTTTTGGAAGGAAGTCACTTCTGTGGCCCACACTCCTTATGTAGTGGGGAGTTATGCTCTACCACCTTGAGGGGAAATATCTGCATAAATTATTTGAATTTTTCTGCATAGGGGTTTTGCATATCTTCCCCATTTGTGTATTTATTAAATTTTTTTATATCCTTTGGAATCTTGGATATTTATTTTATAATTTCGGTTATCATGCTACGTGTTCTTCTTATTCAAATTCTTTTATCTGTGGTCATTGGAATCTCTTTGATTTGGCTATGATGTTCTTTTGACATATACTTATTGTTTTTTAAATAGTTTTTTTGTTTTGAGCACCCCTTTACATTTTGTAAAGAAGGTGCTCCATACTCATCTTGTGTATTTCCTGCTCTAGTCTTAGAATCATCCATTTTTCCAAGGAGCACTGATTCTTTTTATAAGACAAATGTGATGGAAACCACAATATTAGTGTTGTGTGTACTCAATGCTAATTTTTTGTCATTGCTTCTAGGACCCGACAGCTGATACACTCAGGAAATATTTATATATCTTATATACATATTTATAATATTTATGTATACAAATTAAGTATACTAAACACATTTTATAAACATTTATAATATACACATATACAGATTGTACATGTGTGTTTATGTTATACATGTACATAATGTGATGTATATGTGTAACTCCATGATGTGTGGGTTACACATAATATATAATTATTATTATTATTACTAATTTTTAATATACATGAAAACTTGCTTTTTTTTAATTTTTATTGCATTTTAGGTTTTGGAGTACATGTGCAGAACATGCAAGATAGTTGCATAGGTACACACATGGCAGTGTGTTTTGCTGCCTTCCTCCCTTTCACCCACATTTGGCATTTCTCCCCAGGCTATCCCTCCCCAGGTCCCCCCTGCTGTCCCTCCCCTATTTCCCCCAATAGACCCCAGTGTATAGTACCCCCTTCCCTGTGTCCATGTGTTCTCATTTTTTCTCACACGACTATGAGTGAGAATATGTGGTATTTCATTTTCTGTTCTTGCGTCAGTTTGCCGAGAATGATGTTCTCCAGATTCATCCATGTCCTTGCAAAGGACACAAACTCATCATTTTTGATTGCTGCATAATATTCCATGGTGTATATGTGCCACATTTTCCCAGTCCAGTCTATCATCGATGGGCATTTGGGTTGGTTCCAGGTCTTTGCTATTGTAAACAGTGCTGCAATGAACATTCGTATGCATGTGTCCTTATAGTAGAACAATTTATAGTCCTTTGGATATATACCCAGTAATGGGATTGCTGGGTCAAATGGAATTTCTATTTCTAGATCCTTGAGGAATTGCCACACTGTCTTCCACAATGGTTGAACTAATTTACACTCCCACCAACAGTGTAAGAGTGTTCCTATTACTCCACATCCTCTCCAGCATCAGTTGTCTCCAGATGTTTTAATGATCACCATTCTAACTGGCGTGAGATGGTATCTCAATGTGGTTTTGATTTGCATCTCTCTAATGACCAGTGATGATGAGCATTTTTTCATGTGTTTGTTGGCCTCATGTATGTCTTCTTTTGTAAAGTGTCTGTTCATATCCTTTGCCCATTTTTGAATGGGCTTGTTTGTTTTTTTCTTGTAAATCTGTTTGAGTTCTTTGTAAATTCTGGATATCAGCCCTTTGTCAGATGTGTAAACTGCAAATTTTTTCCCATTCTGTTGGCTGCCGATTCACTCTAGTGACTGTTTCTTTTGCCTTGCAAAAGCTGTGGAGTTTGATTAGGTCCCATTTGTCTATTTTGGCTTTTGTTGCCAATGCTTTTGGTGTTTTGTTCATGAAGTCCTTGCCTACTCCTATATCCTTAATGGTTTTGACTAGATTTTCTTCTAGGGTTTTTATGGTGCCAGGTCTTATATTTAAGCCTTAAATCCATCTGGAGTTAATTTTAGTGTAAGGTGTCAGGAAGGGGTCCAGTTTCTGCTTTCTGCACATGGCTAACCAGTTTTCCCAACACCATTTATTAAACAGGGAATCCTTTCCCCATTGCTTGTTTTTGTCTGGTTTATCAAAGATTATATGGTTGTAGATATGCTGTGTTGCCTTCGATGCCTCTGTTCTGTTTCATTGGTCTATATCTCTGTTTTGGTACCAGTACCATGCTGTTTTGATTACTGTAGCCTTGTAGTATAGTTTAACGACTGGTAGTGTGATGACTCCCACTGTGTTCTTTTTGCTTAGAATTGACTTTGCTATGCAGGCTCTCTTTTGGTTCCATATGAAGTTCATGGTGTTTTTTTCCAGTTCTGTGAAGAAATTCAGTGGTAGCTTGATGGGGATAGTGTTGATTCTGTAAATTACTTTGGGCAGTGTAGCCATTTTCACGATATTGATTATTCCTAACAATGAACATGGGATGTTTCTCCATCTATTTGTGTCCTCTCTTATTTCATTGAGCAGTGGTTCATAGTTTTCCTTGAAGAGATCCCTTATATTCCTTGTAAGTTCTATTCCTAAGTATTTTATTCTCTTTGTAGCAATTGTGAATGGCAGTTCATTCTTGATTTGGTTCTCTTTAAGTCTGTTATTGGTGTATAGGAATACTTGTGTTTTTTGCACACTGATTTTATATCCTGAGACTTTGCTGAAGTTGCTTATCAGTTTCAAGATTTTTTTGGGTTGAGGTGATGGGGTCTTCTAGGTATACTATCATGTCGTCTGCAAATAGAGACAATTTGGCTTCCACCTTTCCTATTTGAATACCCTTTATTTCTTTTTCTTGCGTGATTGCTCTGGCTAGAACTTCCAGTACTATGTTGAATAAGCGTGGTGAGAGAGGGCATCCTTGTCTCATGCCAGATTTCAAAGGGAATGCTTCCAGTTTTTGGCCATTAAGTATGATATTGGCTGTAGGTTTGTCATAAATAGCTTTTATTACTTTGAGATATGTTCCATCAATATCGAGTTTATTGATGATTTTTAGCATAAAGAGCTGTTGAATTTTGTCAAATGCCTTCTCTGCATCAATTGAGATAATCATGTGGTTTTTGTTTTTGGTTCTGTTTATATGGTGAATTACATTTATATACTTGCATATGTTGAACCAGGCTTGCATCCCCAGGATGAATCCTACTTGATCATGATGGATATGTTTTTAATGTGCTGTTGCAATCTGTTTGCCAGTATTTTATTGAAGATTTTTGCATCTATGTTCATCATGGATATTGGCCTGAAGTTTTCTTTCCTTGTTGAGTCTCTGCCGGGTTTTGGTATCAGGATGATGTTGGTCTCATAAAATGATTTGTGAAGGGGTTCCCTCTTTTTGGATTAATTGGAATAGTTTCAGAAGAAATGGTACCAGATCCTCTTTGTGTGTCTGGTAGAATTCGGCTATGAACCCATCTGGACCTGGGCTTTTTTTTTTTGTGGTAGGCTCTTAATTGCTGCCTCACCTTCAGACCTTGTTATTGGTCTATTCATAGTTTTGGTTTCCTCCTGATTTAGGCTTGGGAGGACACAGGTGTCCAGGAATTCATCCATTTCTTCCTGGTTTACTAGTTTATGTGCATAGAGTTGTTTGTAGTATTCTCTGATTATGGTTTGAATTTCTATGGAATCTGTGGTGATTTCCCCTTTATCATTTTTTATTGCATCTATTTGGTTGTTCTCTCTTTTCTTATTTATCAGTCTGGCTAGTGGTCTGTCTATTTTGTTGATCTTTTTGAAAAAACAGCTCTTGGATTTATTGATTTTTTTGAAGGGTTTTTCGTGTCTATATCTCCTTCAGTTCTGCTCTGATCTTAGTTATTTCTTGTCTTCTGCTAGGTTTTGAGTTTTTTTATCTTGCTCCTCTAACTCCTTCAATTTTGATGATAGAGTGTCAATTTTGGATCTCTCCACTCTTCTCATGTGGGCACTTATTGCAATATATTTTCCTCTACAGACTGCTTTAAATGTGTCCCAGAGATTCTGGTATGTTGTGTCTTCATTCTCGTTGGTTTTGAAGAACTTCTTTATTTCTGCCTTCATTTCATTCTTTGTCCAGTTAACATTCAAGAGCCAGTTGTTCAGTTTCCATGAAGCTGTGCAGTTCTGAGTTAGTTTTTGAATTCTGAGTTCTAATTTGATTGCAATATGGTCTGAGAGACTGTTTCTTATGATTTCAGTTCTTTTGCATTTGCTGAGAAGTGCTTTACTTCCAATTATGTGGTCAATTTTGGAGTAGGTGTGATGTGGTGCTGAGAAGAATATATATTCTGTGGATTTGGGGTGGAGAGTTCTGTAAATGTCTATCAGGTTTGCTTGTTCCAGGTCTGAGTTCAAGTCCTGGATATCTTTGTTCATTTTCTGTCTGGTTGATCTGTCTAATATTGACAGTAGAGTGTGGAAGTCTCCCACTATTATTGTGTGAGAGTCTAAGTCTCTTTGTAAGTCATTAAGAACTTGCCTTATATATCTGGGTGCTCCTGTATTGGGTCCATATATATTTAGGATCATTAGCTCTTCTTGTTGTATCGATCCTTTTACCATTATGTAATGACCTTCTTTGTCTCTTTTGATCTTTGTTGCTTTAAAGTCTATTTTATTGGAGACGAGAATTGCAACTCCTGCATTTTTTTGCTCTCCATTTGCTTGGTAAATCTTCCTCTATCCCTTTATTTTGAGCCTTTGTGTATCCTTGCATGTGGGATGGGTTTCCTGGATACAGCACGCCAATGGGTTTTGGTATTTTATTCAATTTGCCAGAATATATAGATTATATATCATCTGTGTTTTTACATCTGTGGTCTGGACTGAATGCATGCATCCTCCAAAATTCATATATTGAGACCTTAATTCCCAATGTGATGGTATATAGAGGTAGGGCTTTTGAGAGGATATTAGGTTGAGAAATTAGATCATGAGTATGGAAGACCCCTGGTCAGATTAGTGGATCTATAGGGAGATGCAGAGACAGAGCTCTGTCTCTTTGCCAAGTGAAGGCACAGGGAGAGGGCTGCTGTTTGTGAACCAGAAAGATGATCCTCACCAAGAATTTCACTATAATGACATCTTAATATTGATCTTCCAGCCTCCAGATCTGTGAGAAATAAATGTTTTTTTTTTTGAAACTAATCTGTGATATTTTGTTATAGCAGCCCAAACTATGTGTAACTATTTATGTTAAAGTAAATATGAGTTTATACTGATGACTCCAATTCTAATCCCTTAATATAGGTATGATTCCAGACTTCTCTTCTTGCACATCTATAAACTACCAGTCTAAGAGTGAAAAACCTGGCTCAAACTGTAACACATCCATGCACTTACCTGTTCAATCTCAACATTCATTACACTGCATTTGGAATTGTTATAGTTTATTCCAATAGAAATTACTTTTAACAACTTGTAGGCAGTTACCAGATATACTTCCTTTTGTCTTTATTGTTACATATCCCATTCATTTTCAGAATTACTTAGGTTGGCTCTTTTCTCACCCATCAATGTCAGTTATGTTATGTTACATATTTGTAATAAATTTTTCATCACAGTCTGCATTCTGGAGTCCCCACAACTCTTAACTGATGTTTTAAAATTTGTATACACAGTTCACTCTTTGCGTTTTAAGGCTGTATGTGTTCTGACAAATACCTAGTATTGTGTATCCACCAATAGAGTATCAAACAGAATAATTTCAAAGCCTTATAAAATTCCCTGTGCTCTGTATATTCAATTCTCCTTTATCTCATGAGATTAATGGCAACCTTTGTTCTGTTTCCGTTAGTAGCTTGGCTTTCTCTAGAATGTAATATAAATGGAATCATAGAGTATGTTGCCTTTATAGACTCACTTTTTCACTTAACGATATGCATTCAAGATTCATCCAAGTTGCTTAGATTGATAGCCCTAGCCCATTTCTAAATGCTGAGTTAGATTTTATTCTATGGATGTACCACACTTTGTCTTTTCACCTATTAAAGAGTATCTTCACTCTTTTGTTTTATTGACAATTATGAAGGAGAAAATTTCTATAAACTTTTGTGTGTAGGTTTTAGATAAAACTCAGTTTTCAAATCAGTTGGATAAATGATTAAGGATGCCATTGCTGAGTATGCTAAGTCTATATTTAGCATCATGTGAAACTGAAAAACCATCTTCTCAAATGGTTGCACTGTTTTTAATTCCAAACAGCAATGAATGAGAGTTCCTATTGCTTGCACATTTACCAGTAATTAATATTGTCAGGTTTCAGGTTTGAGTCACTCATAGATATGTTGCAGTGTCTCTTAGTTGTTTTAATTTTCCTTTCCCTAATGACAAATAATTTTGAATATCTTTTCATGTATTTACATATCATCTGTATGTATTCTTTGGTAAGGTGTCTATTCAGATTTTATTTTTTGAACACTTTTAAAGTGTTAACTTTAAGGATTTTTTTTTTTTTTGGTATTCTAGATAAGAAGCCTTTTATCAGAATTTGTAAATTTTTTTTCCTATCTTTTTATCTTTACAGTGTCTTTTGCATATAATAAGTTTTTAATTTTAATAACCCAAATTATGACTTTTTCTTTCACAGATTGTGCTTTAAATTTTTATCTAAATTCTCATCAACATGCTTAAATCATATACATTTTCTTCTGTGTTCTCTTCCTGAATTTTTGTATTTTTCATTTTATGTCTTAAATTAATTTTGGGTTAGTTTTTGTGAAAGTTGTAAGGTCTGATCTAGATTCTTTTTTTCTTTACTTTGCATAAGATGTTCAAATGTCCCAGCACCACTTCTTGAAAAAATCCATTCTTCACTGGGTATTCTCCATTTATGTGTTGAAAATCAATTGACTCTACTTGTGTAGATCTTTTTTTCCTTGGGTCTCTATTCTATCCTATTCATCAATATGTCTATTTCACCAATGTCATGTTTTCTGATTATATTATTTTATAGCAATTCTTTAAATTGAATAATATATGAATTATTTTTGCCCATGGTCTAGTTCTCATATTTTCCATCTTAACCAGAAATTAAATCCTTGTTTTTATTTATGTACTAAAGCTATATTTTAGCACATCTCTGGAGTTAAGCACTTTTCTTGCTATTGCCTTTCTCCCTTACACATCTGATACTCTATTGTGATCTCATGTTGAGTGACCAGAGTCTTGTACCTGCTGACAAAATTTATTTTCAATATAATTACAGTATTAATTGACCTTAATTGTCTACAATGATATTGCCTATTTAATATATCTTTTAGAAATATTACTTGATATTCAAATATCTTCTTTAATGGAAGCACAGTTATTCTACTTCAGGAAAAACTTGTATCTTGTGAGTGTGGTGGAGAAGAGAGATACTTAGAAAAGATTATAATTTGCAAAATAAACTGTGTAATGATCCCATTATTTGTTATCCAAAGTCATGTGGCAAATTTAACTAGCTAGTAAATAATAATGTGTTGGATAAAAGATTAATTCATGTTAAAATAGATTACATTTGTGTAATTTCTCATTTATGTATTACTTTATTTTATTTTATTTTATTTTATTTTATTTTATTTTTATTTTTTTTTTTTTTCTTTTTAATTTTTATTGCATTATAGGTTTTGGGGTACATGTGCAGAACGTGCAAAATAGTTGCATAGGTACACACATGGCAGTGTTTTGCTGCCTTCCTCCCCTTCACCCACTGTATTACTTTAAAAAGCATGAATTAATTTAAGGTAAGAGCCATAAACAGATATAATACAAGATTACATCACCTTGACTTGCATCATTTGCAAATTATAGGTCTGTTTTGTAACACAGAAAATGCTAAGAATTTCTTCTGTCTTTGGGACCTTTGTTGTAAAATATTCTTGCTTTGCTTTTACACATTTCTTTGTTTATTGTTATCATTATTATTATTTAATTATCAGATCTTGTAAAAAGTGTCTAATTCTCAGTCTCTCTAATTTGTAACATCATCAATAGCTTTGGTGGCAAGTATCAAAAAAGGCAACAACATCAAATGAGCGTGAGCGATGGAAACGGATACAGGAAATAGATTTTTGCTCTCCTGCAGTTGTAGGCTATAACCAAACTTATTTTAGGGCCTGTAAAGTAGGAGAGCTGCCAGGGAAATACAAATCATGACTGCCACAAAAGTGATATCCATAGATTGATGCATTCTGTAGAAGGTAGAAAGGTTGTATGTTAGGGACACTAGAATCATTTTTCTTGTCAGAAATAAATGGTGCACAGTCTTCTTTGCCCTTGCCAACATTTTGCAGACTTTAGTTCTCAAGATAGTTGTCTTGTGTGTTGCTGTATGAGAAAAGTTTTGAAAAATTTAAAAATAATTACCATCCACAGTCCAGATTTATAGAAAAAATGTGATATGAATCAATTACTTTGGAGGTCAGTAATTAATTTTTCATAAAAGTGCTACACAAAAAGAGAGTATTTTTCTCTAGCTCAGGCTCCAAGATTCACTGTTGGATTTAACATACTGAAACTGATTTTTCTTGCTCTCTGTTTTAACCAGAAAAAAAGAACATGAGTTCATGTCACTTAATGCCCTGAATATTGGCATAATCAAACAGAATTTGGCAAGAGCAAAAATGTGTATAATACCAATGGCCATTTTAACAGTTTTCTAACAGATGTTTGTTCAATATATGAGGTGGTAGAAATCAACAAAATAAGCGAAATTTTAAAATTATGTTTGGTAAATGTCTAATAATCAACAAATCTTAAATTTTAGTAAAATATTTGACCATACCTTCAATCTATTTCCTTTTATGACAAATCTTTTTCTATCATTATGCTAGGTTTTGTCATATAAGCCATCATTTAAAAAATACACTGACTTGCTTTTTACCTCTCTTCTCAATAGAAAATGTATTTCACTTACCGGTTTTCTCTGCTTTATATTCTTTGAAGTATTGAAAATATCATGTTACTCATAAACTTTTTTTCAAACTATACTAACTTGTGAAAAGAGGAATTTTATAAGGGACACAGGTGGGTATATTTTTGAAAGTACTGCATGTTTATATATTCTAAATGAACAGATTATGGTGCATAGAAAACACTATTTTCAATTTTCAAATCCCATTAATATGTGCTATTTTCATCATTTGTAGCATAATTTTATAACACCTACATGACTCTGTCTTTGTATCTGCAAAAGATAAGTTGAGTAAACTCTCTAGATACATAAAGCAAAACAACAGTGCATACCACTGTTTAAATTATTTGAAATGAAAAATAATAATATGGCTTTTGAACTGTCAAATTAAACATGATTAACCAGGTGTGGTGGTGTGCATCTGTAGTGCCAAATGCTGTTCTGGAGGCTGACAGGGGGTGGTCACTTGAGCTCTAGTTTTTGAGGCTGCAGTGAGCTATGATTGCACAACTGTGCTCCAGCCTGTGTGACAGAGCGAGATCCTATCTCTAAATTAATTAATTCATTAAGTAAAATTAGGCATGGGACTGGAGGAAAATTTAAAGTCCTCCAAGTTTTTGAAGACAATACATCAATTTTATTTTTTAATTTACAAATAACTGCTTCCACTGTGATCTTCCTCCACTGTAAAGTCACAGAATACACAACTGTCCTCCATTTCCATATCTTATTTCTGAATCCAGCTTTAAAAATGTGTAAAATACTTGGCATTTTAAAGTAATTCCAAACATCTTGCTAAATATTTAATATTTGTGGTTAATAAGTATTGCTGTTAGTATTACATCCTGCTTCTTGCTTGAGCTATGTTAATTCTGTCAGATCCCATAAGGAAACAGATTGTTTTCTGTGATTGGAACACTTCTCTGCTCCTCCCCAGCATGGGTGTGGCATGCAAAATAATGCCAACCCCATGTCAAGGGTGTCAGCAACCTCATCTCTCAAACCTGTGGATGTTACCTTAAGTAACAAAAGAGACTATGCAAGTGGATTAAATTAAGAACCCTAGCTTTTCGAGGTGGCAGTATCATAGCCAAGGAGGTTTCCGAGGTGCAATTATTGTTAATTTAAAACTTTTCCCACTATCCCGCCATTACAATGTAAAATATATCGGCGTTGGCAATTTTTGGTAGTCTCTACGGAAACTGAATCATTAAAAAAAAAAAAAAAAAAAAAAAAAAAAAAGACATGGGCAGAGTATCCTGTTAACCTGGTGGGCTCAATGTAATCGTTAGAATACTTAAAAGATGAAAGAGTGAGACGAAAGAGTCAAAGGCAATGCTCCAATGAAAGAAGAGTTTAGAGGGATGATTGCTGGCATGGCAGATGAAGGAAAAGGCTACAATTCAAGAAATTCAGGTGAACTAATCTATAAACTGGAAAAGAAAAAGGGATGGATTTTCTCTTAGAACCTCCAGAAGGAACACAATCTTGCCACCACCTTGATTTTAGCTCAGTAAAACCCATTTTAGTTTTATGACCTTGAAAACTGTAAGATAATACACTTTCTGTTGCTGTAAGCCACCAAGTATGTGGTAACTCTTTTACAGCAGCAATAGGAAAAATACAATGGATAACATCAATCCTTCAGTTAGCTCCCAAGTGAACAGCACTTCTATCAGTAATTCTCTTTTCCAAACCAGCTATTTAATAATCTTTTATCATACTCTCATTCCTTATACTATTTTACTCACTACATAGTGATAGTGTTTGATATTCTATGACACTTACCAGAATGTAATCTCAGTAGAAGAAAAATTTATGTCAGGGTATATAGAATATTTGGCAGAAAAAAATCCATAAATATATTTGCATAGACAAAGGAATAAATAAAATAATAAAGCTAACTACTCATGCTACATATTAATGAGTGTATACATACACAGAATACACTCATTAATATGTAGTGCAGCATATACAGTATACACTCATAAATATGTAGTATGAATGAATGCACCCGTGTACCTCTGCATGTGTGTGTATATGCAGCTTTTTAACTCTAGCTTTACTCATCACGTAAGTCTGCCAGTAGAAATAAACTATTAAATGCTCTCAAATACAAAAAGGAAGAATATGGAAAGGGCATTTAAAGTTATAGGATGTGATAACGGAATTCTTTTATTTCTAAGTTTTTCTAAGTATATTGTAATCTAATTGGTAAAACTTATTCTGATGTGAAATAACACAGCAAAAATGACAATGAGATATCACTAAATACTAAAGAATGGCTAAATTTTAAAATGTTAGATTCTGCTAACTATTGGTGAGAATGTGGACAAGGTAACCATATTTTATTGTAACCACTTTGGAAAATAGGTTGTTTTTGTTTGTTTGTTTGAGACAGTTTTGCTTTCTGCAGGCTGGTGTGATCTCGGCTCACTGCAAACTCTGCCTCCCAAGTTCAAGTGATTCTCCTGTCTCAGCCTCCCAAATAGCTTTGATTACAAGGGCATGCCACCATGCCAGGTTAATTTTGTATTTTTAGTAGAGAAGGGGTTTCACCAGATTGGCGAGGCTGGTCTCAAACTCCTAACCTCAGATAGTCCACCTACCTCAGCCTCCCAAAGGATTACAGGTGTGATTCCAGGTGTGAGCCACCATGCCTAGCCAGAAAATAGTTTGGCATTATATGAAAGCTAAGCAAATATATTATCTCAGACCTTACATTTTCACTCCTAGACATGCTCTTTAGAAAACTGCAAGTTTATGCTTACCAAGGTACATATTAAACGATGGTTATAACATCTTTTATTTTTTGGTAATAGCTAAATAATGACCACTCTCCCTTGGGGCACACTCCTGCATCTCCCCTCAATTGTCATGTCAGCTGGAGACTGTCTGGGGTGCTTCAGTTCTTCTCCACATGAACTCTCTCCCTCTAGTAGGCTAGATCAGGCTTGTTCACGTGAAGCCACAAAATTCCAGAGGAAGAAGAGGAGGCACACAAATCTTCTTGTGGCCCAGTATTAGAACTTGTATGGCATCTTGTTATTGAATTTTAGTCACCAAAGCAAGGCCATTCCAGAGTCAAGTGTTGTGAGAAGTTAAAAAGGACATGATGACATTTGTGGCCAATTCTGCAACCAATCACACCCAGTAATCATGGCATATAGATGTTAGCATTCAGACTTTTTTTTTTTTTTAAGCATTCAGATTTTTATTTTCAGAGCCAATGCTGTTAAATCCCTACTACTATCCTACTACTTCTTCTTTGTTTTTACCTATTATCTGATCTATATTATATGATTCTATAAAGTGTCCAAAGTCCATATATAAATTTTTGAATTACTTTTCTTTTTTTTTTTTTTTTTTTTTTTTGCTATTAGGATGACCAAATACCAAATGCAGCCACTCAGGATATAAATTATATGATTATTGATTATGACTACAATGGGATGATGGGGGTGCCATTGTGTATGGAGTTTTGCAGGGGGTGATGATGAATATTTCTAAAATTAGTTAGTGGTGATGGTTACACATCTCTGTAATCATACTAAAATCTGCTGAATTAAAGACTTTAAAATATAATTTTATGGCATTTGAGTTGCATCTCAATTCAATAATATATATTGGATTTTTAAAAACTATTTTGGGGTTTTAAAAAGACCATTATTGCACTTTCTGATTTAAAAAATATAATTCTTTTTCTTAGTGATTGAGCATTGTTTAACAATGCGTCATTTCAGTAGTTTGGCCAGTATCTGCATGATGTGTTCGTATAATGGACATATACTCTGCTAGTCAATGACATGAATTAGAATTATGAAATTACTGCATTGAGAAGAGCAGCACATCTGCTGGGGGCTCTTGCCCAGCAAGAGGGTCCCAACCTGGATAGGGGGGTGCATGGAAGATAAAAGATGACAGACAGATGGGGTCTGGAGGGTTGAGAAGCTATGCTTCACCAACAACTTTATTGTGCTCAGGGTCTGGTTATATATGTTACAAGTAGAGTTGCTTACATAAAACACAAAAGTTATTTCCATGAGATAAAGGGGAACACAAAGTTTTACCATAAAATCACAAGTCTCCTTACATCAGATAAGTATAATGGAATACTTAAGTCACAAGGTAAGTAAGTTATGCCCAGTTGCAAATACTTAAAAATTGTACATACTTAAGTTATTATTTTACAACTAATGTAACAAGGATCCAAAAATGAACACAATGAAGCAATAAACCATAAGGAACCGAAAGTGGACACAATGCCTCCCATGTCCTCATATCCATAAAGTAATGTCTGTTAATTATCTTGAATAGCATAGTCCCTCTCTTAGTTCCTGCTTTCCCTTAGCTTGACTTCCCCCAACCAAGGATCTGTGTCCAGGCTCAAGCTCACCATATGGCAAGGCCCATCTCCTAGGGGCCTCACATGGGAGCGTTCCCCACACTGCATAAGATACTTGTAATAATGGGAAGAATGGCAAGGAGATGTCATTACATTTGTTGCTTTTTAATTTAGACTCACTAAAAATAAAAAATTATGTTAATGAATTTATCCACATAATTTCAAAAAAATGTGATTTTTATGGTTTATTACAAAAAAAACTATTTTTATATGATTATGCCTATATATAGCAACCAGGATGGGACAATACAGAAAGGACATCCATAAATGGTACATACTCAGCTATAAATGGTATTATCAGTCACTATTTAAGAAAATAGAAAAAATTGGGTGTTTGCTTGGAACAGATTATTTGCAACAGAAATTAGAGCTTACATCTATAGAGATATCGGGAGAATTTAAGGTATAGAGTATATTTGGGATTTGGAGGATCAGAGAAGGTCATCAACAAAAATATTTTTTTAAGATGGTTTGGGGCTGGGCACAGTGTCTCACACATGTAATCCCAGCACTTTGGGAGGCTGATGGGGGCAGATTACAAGGTCAGGAGATTGAGACCATCCAGGCTAACAGGGTGAAACCCGGTCTCTACTAAAAGTACAGACAATTAGTCAGGCATGGTGTCATGTGCCTTTAACCCTAGCTACTTAGGAGGCTGAGGCAGGAGAATCGCTTGAATCCAGGAGATAGAGGTTGTAGTGAGACAAGATCATGCCATTGCACTCCAGCCTGGGCAACAGACTGAAACTCTGTCTTAAAAAATAAATAAAATAAAATAAAATAAAAGCTGGTTGATTGAAACTATAGGAAAACTCAGACTTTTGTTTGTTTGTTTGTTTTTATGTTTTTATGTCTGACTACCAAAAAGCAACAAAGAGAGAGCTCATTGGGAGGTATGTGGCTGCTGTCATTAATAAGAAAATTGCAGTGAAATGCTTTAGAGTTGGCTCAAAATGCTATTGGTTGGTTGTAATAGTAATGAGGAAGAAAAGCTGGATGTTGGATACTTCTGGGCACTTCTATATTTGTCTGTCACCATGTCTGACTACTACAATATGCTGAGAGGAGTGATTCGTTCTCACCCACATACATCTGTTGGCTGACTGTATCTAAACCATACAGTGTTGTTTTCTTTTTTTTTCCAAAATGTGGTTTTTTGAAAACTTATCAATTCTTGGACTTGAAGTAATTATATATACCATATATTTCAGTTAGTAGTTTAAAATGAGAATGAACTGATATATTTTCATTTCTATAAATGTTGAGACAAAAATAAATTATAAAATAGCGTATAGTGTATTATATATGTGTGACACTTAAAAAATATCAAAAACACTATTTAATGATTATGTCAGAAAGGATTTAAACTCCTCAAACAAATGATCACAAATGCATATCAGAATGTCAAAAAAATTAATCTGTGAGTTGGGAACATAAGTGTTTATTATATATTGCCTTAGTCCATTCCTGCTATTAAAACAAAATACCTGAAACTGGATAATTAATAAATAATGAACACTTACTTGTCATAGTTCTGGAGGCTGGGAAGTCCAAGGTCAAGGTGTCAGCCAATGTAGTGTCTGGTAAAGACTTGTTCCTTTCTTTCAAGATAGAGCCTTGTCGCTGTGTCCCTTGAATGGCAAAAGCATATAGTCTCTCATAGTTGAAGGGATAGAAGGATCAGACAGCTCCCAATCCCACTCACAAGAGCAAAGCCCTCAGACTTAATTGTTACCCAAAAGACCTCACTACTTAATACCATCCCACAATGGAAATGACATTTCTGCATAAATTTCAGAGGAACACAAACATTCAAACCTTAGCAAGTTATTCTTTCTAATTTTTTTCAGGATAGAAATATTTTATAAACATTTAAAAGGAAAGCAATCATTAATGTAGGAAAATTTTATACAGAGTTTTGTTTTACAGCTCATTCTAATAGAAAAGAAAACAAATATTAAATATAAAAATTGTACATTCATATTATAGGTATTTTCCCTTATTAAAAGTGTGTATGTTAAAACATAACACAGAAAAATGTTTATTTTACAATGTTAGTGTTAAGAAGCAGAATTTAAAAGATCAAAATTTCATCTTTAATTATATATACCTATTAATATGTTATGTATATAATATATATGAATTTTGTTAGTGTTTATCTCTGTAGGGTACTTGACAACTCTTAAGATATTTTCTAGTTTATGACTCTAACTTTCTATAGTGAACATAAAAATACATGGCAGTTGTGAGCAAAAGATGAACTAAGAACAAGATACAAATGTTTTAGGGAAATATTTATTTTATAATAAAGCAGTATTCAAATGATTAAAATGTAATTATTAATGTTATTAATTTTTTACTAAAATACATATTAATATGGGCTAAAATACATTTAAGGTATGTATTTTAGGAGGATAATTTTGACACAGTGTGAGAAAGCTTCAAAATCACTAGATGTAAGATGTAATGACCTAGTTCAGTAATGATTTCTCCCAATGAGAAGTAACTCAGAGCTTCACTGCCTATATAGCAGGGGCTATGGAGATTTGCATACTAAGAAAAAGTTGTACTCATAAGTTCCTCTATCTAATATTCCACCCAATTTATAACAGTACTACTAAAATTGTACTGACTAACATATTCTGTTGTGCTTGTTTTGGTAATGAATGTGATGCCAATTAATTATGTTTATTCAGAGATTTTATCAGAAAAGCAGGTGAACATATATCATTCTTAGACACATATATCATATATCATTTACTCAACAACATGTGCTAAGGACCTTGTGCCAGGCACTATTCTATGCAATAGGGATACTAAGATGAATAAAACTGATTCATTTCAGTTGTTAATTTTGAGGAAATACAACTATGACCAGACTCTGTCAACAATCTATTCTAAAAATTATTAATTGCTGAAAAGCCTACACTTATAGAAAATACCACTTTTGGGCTGGGCGCAGTGGCTCATGCCTGTAATCCCAGCACTTTGGGAGGCCGAGGCAGGTGGATCACAAGGTCAAGAGATCGAGACCATCCTGGTCAACATGGTGAAACCCCGTCTCTACTAAAAACACAAAAAATTAGCTGGGCAACGTGGCGCGTGCCTGTAATCCCAGCTACTCAGGAGGCTGAGGTAGGAGAATTGCCTGAACCCAGGAGGCGGAAGTTGTGGTGAGCCAAGATTGGGCCATTGCACTCCAGCCTGGGCAACAAGAGCAAAACTCCTGTCAAAAAAAAAAAAAAAGAAAGAGAAAAAGAAAAAGAAAAATATCACTTTTAGATATGAAAAGCATTTTACTATCATACAGATAATTATCTAAGAGATAAACTTATTCAGGATTATTTTAATAAGTTGATTGGCACTATGGTATTACGCAGCTTTCATTTCCATCAAGATGCATAAGTTCTCCCTGCTGTGTTCAGAGTCATGGCTCCATCTCAGCCATTTGGTACTAGAGCCCAAGGGAAATCAGCCTTCTCTGCACTCTCCTCCCTCTCCCTCATCTTTGCCTTCATGTTCATATTACACACAGAGAAGGTGTCAAGGAGAAGATACCTCTCTGCCCACAGTCTGGTTTTGGCTCCAAGTGATCTAGGAGATGAGTGCCTCTACCATCTCCCCAGAAACTCTGAAGCCTCTTATTTCTAAGCAGCCTTAACCACTGACATCCTACCTGCCCTTTCCCACATGATACCGTTTTCATAGTCACATTTGGCTGACTGATTTGTAGCGACAATATGCTCCATCCTGAGCAGATTAAGTGGGGCTACTGCTTTGCTATCTACTTTTTTACTTTGGCTATTTGCTATCCTCAATGGGCTGCCGTTTCATCATTTTTTTAAAAGTGGAGGAAATAATTGCTACCTCGAAAATTGTTATGGGTATTAAATGGGTATTAAACTATATGTGTAAAGACCAGAACAGAGTAGCAGGCCAGAGTAAGCTCTTAATTATTGCTAACTCCCATTCCCTTCTATTTATAGCAAATGTATAGATAATTCCCTAAGGCTCGGTGGAGAATGGTTTAACTTAATAATTTCCTGCTTGCCTGTTAAAAGACAGAATAAGCACATAAAACTATGTCATCTAAATCTTGAGAAAATACAATCGAGAATTTTGTGTAAAGAGATTACATGTAGTCAATTCCTCTATGTGATATGTAGACAGGACTCAATTTTATTTCATAGCTTAATACATTTTCAAAATCCAAGAATATATCAAGTTTAACATTTATTTTCACTGAAGTTCATTGATAATCCATTTGGTAATCTTCCTTGCCTTGGGAAATTTGCATGAGAAGACTTTTCCTAAATGAGTTTTTATTACATCATACAGAAGAGTTTGTAGATGAGGAAATCCAATATTAGTCCACAAGTGTTAAACAAAAGAATTGAAAAGCTGAAAATAATAAGCTTCCCACAGAAAAATAAAGGTTTTATTAAAACTTTATTTTTTATAGTGATGAGGGCTTGCTTTCTTGCCTAGGCTAGTGTCAAACTCCTGATCTCAAGCAATCCTCATGTCTTAATCTCCTAAAATGCTGGGATTACAAATGTGAGCCACTGCACCCAGCCAATGAAAAAGGTCTTTAAAATTAAGATAAAGGACAGTATAAAATACTCATCTGTTTAAAGTTTGCCAAAAATATTTGGGAAGTTATATTTCTAATACTTATTATTCATTTTCAAGCAATTAAATAAAGGTAATTACATGCTTTATTTCCAGACTATGTAAATGAATCATATAAACTAGCTATGTATAAGGATTGTTAGTCTCTCAGCATATGTTTTGGAGAACGGTTTCATAGATTAAAATGCAAGCATATCAAAAGAAAAAAATTCAGTGTAAGTTCACCTTTAGAAAAACACTAAAATAGCTATAGTGTTGAATGACTTTTAGGTAGGTCTACATCATCACACCTGAGAGAGAATCTGTCAAGGATTCAAATAAGAAGAAGAATCTTTATTGCTATGCAAAACTAGGGAATTCCAGCATTTCCAGTGAGTGAAACAATAGGAGTCAATGATCATAAATATATATGTACCCAATATAGGGGCACCCAGATATATAAGACAAGTTCTTCATGACTTATAAAGAGACTTGGACTCCCACACTAATAGCGGGAGACTTTGACACCACGTTGTTAATATTCGATGGATCAATGAGATAGAAAATTAACAGAGACATTTATGATTTGAACTCAGACCTGGAACAAGTAAACTCAGTGAATATTTATAGTATTCTTCACCCCAGGTCCACAGAACACACCTTTTTTTTTTTTTTTTTTTTTTTTTTAGTATCACATTACACCTATTTTGAAAGTGACCACATAAATGGAAGCAAATCACTCTTTAGCACTTGCACAGCATTTCACAGATTTAAACGAAATATTGGTTGGCTGTTTGTTTGTTATTTTCTTTCCTTATTCCTTCTTGTCTCCACTGTTAAGCACAATCATCAGCATAAAAGAGGTTTTTAATACCTATTCCTAGATTGCATTCCAGCCTGGGCAATAGAGCAAGACTCCTGTTCTTGCTCCCCCTTTTCTCTTTCTTTCTTTCTTTCATATATATATATATATATATATATATATATATATATATATATATGTGTATGTGTGTGTGTGTGTGTGTGTGTGTGTATATACACACACACACATATATATATATAAAATCCATGTTTTAGGAAAAAAATATTCCACCATTTCCTAGAAAGGAAGATTGTACTCAAACCAAAATCTAGGGACTTTACCTAGAAGTATCCTATAGTTATTATGGATTATTGACTACTGTGTGCATACCATTTTCTCATTCCTAGATGAACGTGTCTGTTGTATTTTTTTCTATGATTTGGGTATGTGGGAGCAAGAAACCTTGTATTTTTCACAATTCTTCAGACCACAAGTAACTGCAGCAAAGCACAGAACTTTCCTTTTTCAGCTCCTGGATCTAATTTAGCTTACAAAAATATCCTATGTAAGAATCCTGAACCTGACACTAGACTGCCATGAGACTGTTGTTTGCATTGGAAAAAATAGTGTATATTTCATGTCAGAGCAAACAAAATTTATTGCCAGTGGAAAGGATGTGGCTGTTTAAAAATTTAGCAAATACCAGGTACATTTCTCATTAAGAAGTGATGTGTGAGGTGAACGTGATAACCACTACACTACGGAAAATGTGGCACATATACACCATGGAATATTATGCAGCAATCAAAAATGATGAGTTTGTGTCCTTTGTAAGGACATGGATGAATCTGGAGAACATCATTCTCAGCAAACTGACACAAGAACAGAAAAAGAAATACTGCATATACTCACTCATAGGTGGGTGAGAAAAATGAGAACACATGGACACAGAGAGGCAGTCTACTATACACTGGGGACTGTTGGGGGAAATGGGGGAGGGACAGTATTCATTTCCAGGCTTCTTATAAACTTTGTGTGAAAGCATGAATTAGCTTTTTCCTTAGGGGGGGCTGGGGAGGATAGCCTGGGGATGAATACCAAGTGTGGGTGAAGGGGAGGAAGGCAGCAAAACACACTGCCATGTGTGTACCTATGCAACTATCTTGCACGTTCTGCACATGTACCCCAAAACCTATAATGAAATAAAAATTAAAAAAAAAAGAAGTGATGTGTATGGTCAATACCTTCCCCTCTATCCTCACCCCATCTCGAGGTTAAAACAGGCTTGTTATCTTGATAATGGAAATTATAAAATATGACTTCTAATACTAGGTAATAAAAGGCCATGATGAAGTTTCTGTCTTGTTTGCTAGAAATCTCACTTTGGGAGCATTAAGCCACTCTTTCATAATAATGCCAATCTAATTAGTGGTCACAAGTAGGCATTTTGTTAGACAGTCCTAGAGTACCTTATTCATTTCCAGGCTTCTTATAAACTTTGTGTGAAAGCATGAATTAGCTTTTTCCTTAGGGCAAGTTTAGCCTTATTTAAAACAGTGTAGCTTTTATTGGATCTTGTCTGAATGTCACAAGTGTTCAATGAGGATTCTCCTTTCTGGATGTTCCAATCTTGAAAGTCTCCTAATCCTATTTGAAGTCTTGGGAAATTTCAATTCACAGTTCCTCCATTAGTTTTCACTTGGCATTATGCATTTTAAACCTGTACATGCAGGACTTAATATTAGTAGCAGAATCTTGGAACATTTACGTACATTTCTGGAGCTCTTTTCCTCCTAACTTTCTCTGCACCAGTACTCTGTCCAGCAAATTTCAGGGACCTCAGATTTTCCTAATTTCCTTCCTCAATTCAGCAAAAACATGGAGCTCTCGGGTTTTCCCTTCCTGCAGACTGGTTTGGAAAATGCTTCCAGGAGAATATCAGGATAGTTATGGGACTCACCCCTTTTTCCTCTCTTCTCTCGCTATACTGTGTGTTTTGCAGTATTTGAAAAAGTTATTTCATATATTTTATCCAGCATTGAAGTTCTTTACAACAGGAGTGAAAGTTCAAACACAGTTACCTCATAGATGGAAGTAGAAGTCTCCAATTGAAATTTAATAATTATCTGTACCATAGTCATAGGGCTGTGCATAAAGGAAGAATCCCTACAAAATACATTATATGATTTAATTATCATAGTGGTGTTATAATTTTTGAAAATGTTCCTTCTTTTGATATATAGTTTCTTCTTTATCAAATAAAAATTTCAGTAAAACCAAGGGAATCAAATATCATATAATATTACTGAAATACCATTATATATTGCATTAATTTGACATTTTATGTTTTATGAAATCTAAACATTTGGTGAAATCTAAATATTTGAGTGAAATCTAAATCTGAAATTCAAACACTTAGAGTGCATTAAATGTAAATTAAAATTAAAATTTTACAATACAGGGTATCATTTGGTGTTACAAGCTCAACAAAATGAGAGAGGATATGCTGAATAAATTACCTCTACATGAAAAGCAAGTAGAAAGAGAAAAAAAGCTTAATTTTTCTTTTTTAGAGTCAAGAGATAATTTTAAAGTAGCCCTGAATGTCTTTTTTCCCTTAATAGTAAAATATTATTTAACATGTATACACAAATATGTGCATTGTTCACTTTGATGTGTAATTTTTTCTTAGGTCAAAATCTGCCTATTTGTACAAGTAACGTTGGGCGGCCTGAATTTACACAAGTAATTTTTATATTTAATTAGTGTGTCACAAAATGATCATAGTCACATTGTTTATGCCTATAATGAATTCTATATTTAAAATTACAATTGGTCTCATAAAGATAAATATTTGTTGAGTAAAGTCTTGACAATCCCCTCAAGGCACTGTTGCTGTGTTTGACTGGTTCCTAAGGACCGCTATCAACAAGTTTGATTTTTTTTTTTTTAATTTCTTGGTGCCCTAATTTTTGGATCTTTATTCCTCCATGATTTAGTTCAGAGCCAAGAACTGAGAAACAACTAGGAAAACCAACAAAGACTACAGAGAACCCTAAAAAAATGTACTTCAATGAGGAATCCTTCAAGACGTAGTGAATTCTTGCAGTGGAAAAATATGTAGGTACTTTCCTTAGCTCAGGAACACTTTCCACAACAAACGTTATATGCAATATTTTGGCTGTTATAGGAAATGCAGGTGCACTGTCCATCAATCAGATAACTTTCTCAACATCGTAAAAGTAACGACACAATTTGGTTTGCATCTATTATCAGTGCATGGGATGCCGAGAAACAATTATAAAAGGCAGTTGAGCAGCCGAAACATATACTCCATGCTTTATTCTTTAAATCCTGTGGCAATTTTTCGTCTAAAATGTGTATTATAAACTTCAAATCTTAAGTCTATCAGAAATGACTGTAATCTCTGGAGACACTGAAAAAACAAGAAAACTGCTCTGCTTTGAAGGACAAATTTGAAGACTAACGTGAAATTTGTATTGAGAAAGATATTAGCGTTAGAAGAAGTTGTTTTTGAAATGTAAATTTTATCAAAATTATATATGCAAAACCTACACAAATGACATATGAGGTTCTTATCTGTTATAATGAAGAAATTTGGTTTTGAGATTTGTAGCCAGAAGACCTTTCTACGAACTAATATTTCTCTCCTTCTAACTGCCAATCTTTCAAAATACTGGCTAGAAGATGTCTTTGCAACCATTATTACTATTATTATTATTGCCAATAGGGGAACTATTTTTAATATGCTATATTGCTGACCTAGTAAATATTTCCAGGTATAATTGATTTACAATAAGAGGCAATACAGCTCAATGGTGAAAAGCACGCTCTCTGGAGCCAGACTAGATTTAAGTCTTTGCTCTAACATTTACTAGGGATGTGATCTTGGTCATATTATTCAAACTCCCTGTGCCTCAGTGTTTTGTCTCTTGAAAAGGGGTGGAGGAGGGGAGATTATCACAGTATCTACCTCACTGGATGTTTCCGTAAAGTTAAATTCACAAATATAAATAAAATGCTTAGTACAACAACTGACAAGTAGCACTGAGAGTTTGCTGTTATTATTATGCTTTTGTTGTTATAATTAACGATCCGAAGAATAATCAGAGCTCTATAGGTGTATATCATGATTACTAATGAAGATGCTACTGAAAAAAGAATTCAGGAGCATCTTGGCGGTGGCAGTGAGTTTGAAGAAGCGATGATCTACGTTGAAGATCAACGCTCGCAACCCCCGGCCTGGCGCCGGGTAGGGGCGCGGCGCTCGATTTCCTTTCCTGCCTCCGCGGTCCCCCTGGTGCGCATGCTCAGCTCCGCTCGGCCCTCGCCTTTGATTTATTATTTTCTGGGCGGCCGCAGCGACCCCGGACTGACTTCGGAATGGGAAGTGGAGTCCCCGGAGCTGCTACCGTGGCGGCGCCGCTGTAAGGAGCAGCCAGGGGGAGGCGGCTGCGGCTCGCCGGTGAGTATCCGGGAAGCGCCACCATGGGGCTCCGTAAGAAGGGCACCAGGAACCCCCCCGTTCTGAGTCAGGAATTCATCCTGCAGAATCATGCGGACATCGTCTCCTGCGTGGGGATGTTCTTCCTGCTGGGGCTTGTGTTCGAGGGAACAGCAGAAGCATCCATCGTGTTTCTCACTCTTCAGCACAGTGTTGCGGTCCCTGCAGCAGAGGAACAAGCCACGGGATCAAAGTCCCTTTATTATTATGGTGTCAAAGATTTGGCCACGGTTTTCTTCTACATGCTGGTGGCAATCATTATTCATGCCACAATTCAGGAGTATGTGTTGGATAAAATTAACAGGAGAATGCAGTTCACCAAAGCGAAACAAAACAAATTTAACGAATCTGGTCAGTTTAGTGTGTTCTACTTCTTTTCTTGTATTTGGGGCACATTCATTTTAATCTCTGAAAACTGCCTGTCAGACCCAACTCTCATATGGAGGGCTCATCCCCATAGCATGATGACATTTCAAATGAAGTTTTTCTACATATCCCAGTTGGCTTACTGGTTTCATGCTTTTCCTGAACTCTACTTCCAGAAAACCAAAAAACAAGACATCCCTCGTCAAGTTGTCTACATCGGTCTTCACCTCTTTCACATTACTGGAGCTTATCTCTTGTACTTGAATCATTTGGGACTTCTTCTTTTGGTACTGCATTATTTTGTTGAATTACTTTCCCACATGTGCGGCCTGTTTTACTTTAGTGATGAAAAGTACCAGAAAGGCATATCTCTGTGGGCCATCGTGTTTATCTTGGGTAGACTTGTGACTTTAATTGTTTCTGTAGTCACTGTTGGGTTTCACCTATCTGGATCGCAGAATCAGAATCCTGATGCCATTACTGGAAATGTAAATGTGTTGGCAGCTAAAATTGCTGTTTTGTCCTCTAGTTGCACTATCCAAGCCTACATAACATGGAACTTAATTACTCTCTGGCTTCAGCGGTGGATAGAGGATTCTAATATTCAGGTCTCATGTATGAAGAAGAAACGGTCAAGGTCTTCTAAAAAAAGAACAGAAAATGGAGTGGGAGTGGAAACTTCGAATAGAGTAGACTGTCCATCAAAGAGGAAAGAGAAATCTTCATAATATTTGCAAGCTCATTGATTAATGACTGCAAAGGAATCTGCTCTGAGATTTCTTTCTGCACTGGAGATTTTTCTGTTTTTGAGAATAGTTTGTGCTTTTTGATTTTTGCTCTCGAACCGTTTCATGTATTTTTTAAAGATATTTGAGGGGAGGGAGATTATTATGAATGGGAAAAAAAGATTTTGGTTGAGACTAAAATACACATCGTCAAAATAATGTTAAAATAGTTTTGGGGACCGCCACTATAATTTATTTTGATTTTTAACCTTTCAACATTTTTCTAATGATTTGCAGAGATAACCACACAATTTTGCATATCAGTGATACTATTTCTTACTCCCACCAATCTTTCATAATACCAACAGGGTGGCCTGTCCTAGCAAGGTTATGTGTTTAATGTTTACTTTGGGGTAAAATAAACGTACTAAAAAGGTGGAAATCAAGTCAGCATTCTCTAATTGTTAGAATTTATTTTTTAAGAATTCACAACTCAGTCAAGATAGGTAAAATCACCAAAATAACAATGTTCTTCATTTTACAAGTAGTGATTATTAGTGCTACATCTCCATTTTGGAAAAATACAGTAATAATGGTAACGCATATGGAGGTTTATTACCATATAAATTGCATCAAAATATCATTCATTAACATAACAATATTGCTGAAGAGTTAAACTCATTCCTGTCTATTCTACTTGTAAATGGGAATTAATGAAATTAAATATTACTTTAAAAAGAAATTGGACTTAGTTTTTTTATATTTCTTTATTAAAAATGATTTTTAATGAGGCCTTCTAAGATCAGTAACCATAGCAGCTTAGAAAAATATTGTTGGTTTACCATGTTGAAAGATAATACTTGGCATGCCTATAAAAAGAATGTCAGCTAATTACATTTGGAAAACATGAAAATTAGATAGTCACATGAAACTCTTTTGAAAAATAAGTTATTTATTTTGTTTTCATCTTTAGTTGGGAAACATTTATTTAAGACATATTTTGAAGATTTTTTACACACATACATATGTATAATCTGTATCTTTGCAGAAGCCAGTAGAAACAATGAGAATTAGTGGGTATTTATACTTACTGCCTTTCAATCCTTATTTCAGTTTTATTTCCATGATATGTCTATATACTTTTTCAATAAGAAAAATTATACTTTACAATATGCTAGGGAAAGGCCATGCATTTCCTATTCCTTTATATTTTCCTTTATAATTTCCTATTCCTTTATAGTTTCCCCATTGTATCTCTTATATCTAAATACTTTATAGCCAGCCCTCTATTTGGTTTGTTTTATGTAATTCAACTCTCCCAAACATGGAGGGCCCTCACAATTAAGTTTAACTTACTTTTATTATAGATCATAGAAGAGCCACTCTTGGCAAAACATTCTTTTCTGTCTGCTTTCAGAAGCAAATATCAAAGAAAGATTTCATCCTTTCTTAGTATAGAATCAATCATCTTACCTATTTTTTTTTCAATTACTGAACAATATTGGTAGCACATGTTGTGAGGTCCAAAGTAAAGCAACTGTTATGCAACTATAAAACAAAGATTTTTACCTTTTTGTATGACAGAGAGTTCTTTCTTTTAAACCATTCTAGCCCATTACCTGCAACCCCACTCCTGGTAACAAAAGCCCTATATGTTGTATACTTCTTTGCAAATAAATGCAGATCTGAGTGAACCTGGAAAAATAAATTCCAGAAAAATTATTATCTGACATGATTAATGGTGCCAAGAGTAAAATTTCGCTTGGCAATAAATGTGATTGGTATTTAGCTCAATTTCCCTAGGATTTTACTTGACTCTAATCACTTAGCTTTACATTCTGCATGGCAGCAAATAACAAAATATATTCTGTGTTTAATTTCTTCAACCCTGTGATGAAGAGGAAGATAAAAAGCCTAATTTCTAAATTTCCCAGTACACTGGGAGTTAACTTTAGTAAAGTTATTTGATAAAGGAGTATACTGGGCTGATTGATGTAAGTTTGATTTCATCCTTCACCTGTGGAAACAGGCAAAGCCCATTTTTTTTGGTGTGTAAGACATGAGTTCACAAGAGGAAGGAAGGTTATTGAGAAGAGGGAAAGATGCTGGCTACTTCTCAACTACTCATAATGGTATTCCTACTCAATAAATATTGTCAGAAAATCATTATGTGCCAAATAAATTATGAAAGCAACATTGCAAATGAAATTTAGCTCAATACAAATTAGGTATTTACAAAAAATTGTTTGCAAAACATTTACGCTATGATAAATATCAGTGTGATGATTTGATCTGTGTTAAAATAGACCACATGAAAACATAAATTTTCATTTTGATGTGAGTTATTAAAGTGCATTAGTTAACCCTGTGAAAGCTCAAATAACCGATTAAGCACCCCTTTGCCCACCAAAAATGCAGAAATCCTAAAGCTATACCTAATATTTGTATTTAAAGACTTTCTGATTTATTCACTTAAAGGTTTATCAAGCTTTATACTTTAAATAAATCTACAAGTATAGGTTTTCCAGCATGGGGTCAAATATATGTTTATTTTTTAAAAATGATTCTGCCAGCATTTAATTAACAGTGTATAACATTTGGTTTTAAACAAATAGTATCAATGGGTTATGCAACCTATGCATCTTTTAAGGAACAAAAAAGTTTTAGGCCTCGTTAATCTCTTACTGATAAGTATAACTATTCATTTATTTCAATAAGAAAAAAAATGAACTTATAAAATACTTTTTCATTTATCTTTCATCAATGTTTATCTGGAGCAGAACCATGCATACCTAATACAGTATTAACTTGGAACAGATTCCAAAAGATTAGAGTTATTAATAATTTAAAGCTTGTTTGAAGACATAAAATATTCTGATACTCTTTTAAGTTGGAAAAATAAAGGTAAAGTTTAAGTTCTCACTCAATTAAACTAAGTGAGAATAATTTGTATAGAGTAACAAAATACTTTTTACCAATGCTTTATGCAGGACATGTCATATTGGAACAGTTTGTTAGAGGAAGTTCTTGTGGAAAACCATGCTTGAGAATGCAGCATATGGAATAGGCTAGTACTCGGGCCTTGGCACTGTGGCAGACAATGCCCTCCACTGGGCGAGCAGACCTTTGTAATCTGGACACAATAGACAGTGTTGGTGAGTATACAGAGGTAATTACTTCTTACTAACATCAAACCATCTGACCAGATAATTCGGTAGCATTTAGTTAACAGTGTATCCCAGTTTTAAAAAAACAAATAGTATGAGTGTGTCCTGCAACCTACATATCTTGTGAAGGACAAACAAATTTTAGGCTTCTTTATGTTACGATAAATCTTGGTGGGATGATTTGGTCTGTGTCAAGGTGGACCACATGGAAATAAATTTTCATTATGATTTGAGGCATTATTAAAGCAGGCATTTGCTAACTTTGGGAAAGCTCAAGTAACTGATTATCAAAAACAGGTAAATCAGTTAAAAACTGGTAGGAATTTCTGTGGAAATAGAGAAAAAATTCACTTTCATCTTTTGATCAAATTTACCTTCTGTGAGAAACTACCCACTAACTAAGGCAGAGTGGTATCTGCTGATTACTCCAAATTATGTAGACAAAAATAGTCATACATCTTTCATGCAAAAATTATACATTTGCAAAACATTGAATTGGAACTTCCTTATACAGTCATAGAACTGTCAAAAATTTTCTATCTAAATCCCTATTATCAAGCCATTCTGGCAGTTTTAAGTATTAAATAAATGTGAAATAAACAAAACATTAAGAAATCTGCTCCTGAGGTTATTCATCTGGGTTTTCCTTTTTCCTGACAGGTGACCTTGCATTTTGTGTTGCAGCATTATGTCAGCTAAATTTTATTTTAAACTCTAAAAATATATACATTAATGTGTAAACTGACCATTCCAGTAGACACTTATGAGAAAAAGACAGTGGTAAAGGTTCACTTTAATTTAAAAATGAAAATGGTTAAATTAAATTCACAGTAATGATGTGTATATCTTATAGCCGGCATAGAAGTGTCACTGTTAAGGGATGTGGTTACTCAATGAATCAGGAAAAATATCAATTTTAAACAAAGGGCAAGTTAACTCTGTTATTTAGATGTAAGAAAGGGCTCAATTTCAACACCACCAGCATCATTCACCAAATCAAATCATGTGAGCATTGCAGATCACATGGCTTGAGGACAGTTTGCAAAAATATAGATTATTTACTAGTGCCTACCTGGGATTTCTCCTAAGCCATCACACATCGAAAAATATTTACATCCCAAAATAAAAGTAATATCTCATTTTCTTAATGCCCTTATTGCTTTAACTACAGAAAAGCAGCTCTCTTCTGAACTCAATCTTCAAATAAAAACAACCAATAAATATAAGGTTGTCAAAGTCTTCAACACAAATACTGAAATATAACTTGTAAGCTCTAAGACAGTTCTAAAAAGATGTTTTCATAGTCAGGCACGGTGGCTCACGCCTGTAATCCCAGCACTTTGGGAAGCTGAGGCAGGAGGATCATCAGGTTAGGAGTTCGAGAGTAGCCTGACCAACATGATTTAACCCCGTCTCTACTAAAAATACAAAAAAAAAAAAAAAAAAAAAAAATTAGCTGGGCTTGGTGGCACACCAAGGAGGCTGAGGCAGGAGAGTCATTTGAATCTGGGAGGCAGAGGTTGCAGTGAGCCTAGATCATGCCACTGCACTCCAGCCTAGGGGACAGAGCGAGACTCTGTCTAAAAAAAAAAGTTTTCAGGTATTGTAGTATAAATTCAGAAAAGGAAGGTAATAAGGTGATTACAAATAATGGCTAATAACAGAGGTTAAGGGCAAGC
Organism: Saguinus oedipus; assembly: GCA_031835075.1. NCBI lineage: Eukaryota > Metazoa > Chordata > Mammalia > Primates > Cebidae > Saguinus > Saguinus oedipus. Next base: position 142,069,987 of record CM063171.1, on the reverse strand, counting down.
CTCTGCTGTGGCCCTCAGAGCTAGGCAAACTTTGGAAGAGACTTCGACATTCTGTCTTGGATTATATGCCATTAAAGTGACAAAGATACATATCTCAGGGTCTGCTGTGAGGATTAATAATATATACAGATACCATGTCATAAAGTTTCTTTGTGCATGTGTGTTTATAAACATGTTACTGTATTTATATTTGTACCACACGTGTGTATAGTCTTACTTAATATACAATGTAACATATTTATGTGTGTCTCTGTTGATGCATAAATATATATATCCACATATGTACACACACAAAACATATTTGTTTGTTTAATTTTAATGGATTTTGTTTTTCAGTGTAGTAAGTTCACAGCAAAATTAAGTGCAAAATATAGAGCTCTAATACCTCACATATTCCTGACCTCACACATAGAGTGCTTTCCTCACTATCAACATTCCACCTCAGAATGGCACATTTATTGCAATTGGTGAGCCTATGTTTACCCGTCGTTATCAACGAATGTCCATAATTTACACTAGGGTCTACATGTGTTGTACATTCTATGGAATTTCACAAATGTCTAATGACATGTAACTACTTTTATCAGATCATTGGAAGTCATTTGCCCTAAAAATCCTCTGTGCCTCATCTATTAATCTCTTCTTCCCCTGAAGATTTTCATGAATTGTACAAATGTATGGCATTGGTTTTTCTGTCATGTACAGGTAGGAGGCAATAGAAAATTCAAGTATAGTGAATCTATTTTCCAGTATATGAATTTTCAAAGACTAAATAATGGATATTACAAATCCATATATGAGTATAATTAAAATATACAGAAATTATCTTCTGAGTAACTAAACACTTATTTTAAAGAGTTATTAAATAGTAACTATGGACTACTTTTCTTACATAATTACAGAAAAAACAATGACACCATATAAAAACTTTTGATATATATTAATTCCAAAGCAGGTGTTATACTTAACATATTTGATTATATGCCATTAAAGTGACAAAGGTATGTATCTTTGGTCTAGATAAATTACAGTAAGAATAAAAATTAAATTCTGATGTTCAAAATTGAATTTCAGATTAAGTAAGTGAATTAAGCATTTATTTATGAAAATCAAAGAGCATCAACCATCACTTTAATTGTTTTGGATAGTAGACTATTATCCTCTTGGTGTCAGATAATCTATATTGTACATCATTGTATTCTCATTACCTTGCACAGTGTCTGTATATCTTAGTTTCTCAAAATTCATTGAACTCAATTGAAACAAGCAAGCAAAAAAAAAAACTTAGAAAATCTTTCCTTTTTATTTTAAATATTGACTTTCCTTAAATCTATCACCCTTTCCAATTTTAAGTAGTAATTGTTAATTTATTACTCGTTTATTGCCTATCTTCTGTGTCCACTTCAGGGCTGAAGTTATGCCTCTTTAAATCACTAAGGTAAAAATAGCATGTAGCACAAGTCTAGTCCAGTGAAAGCACTCAATAAAAAATGTGTCAACTGGTTATTTACTTTATAATTTGGGGCAAGTCTGCCCCCAAACACTAAATGTTTAAACACTAGGTGTTTATTTAGAAATGGCTACATGTCATGTGTGGCATACTAATGACATTTGTGCTTTTTCAATGTTTTGAAACTTGAGTCCTTTTTCTAAGTTAAGAATTAAGTTAATAGGTCTTCTAAATATGAAGCTACTATTATAATCCTCATTGTATGAATCAGAATGCCATTTTGAATGTTACACATGAACTAAATATATACCTGTTGTTCCACATCCTTTATGGGCTTTTGTAATGCTGAAAAACATGGGGAAAAATGCTATTTGAAAAGGTACAGAAAAGAATGAGAGAAGGACACACTTTTTGGTGGGAATGAAAATACAGATTTTTTTTAGTCAGTAATATTTGTCATGTCTTTTAGACATCCTAATATACTTAGAGCTCAGGGGATGGTCAAAGCTAGAACATAAATTCGGGACTCATTAGCATAAATGCAATATTTAGGTAGAGGCCTTGAAAAAGGTAATCTAAGGAGAGGGTATACGTAGGGAGGAGAAGAAAGTCCACTGCTTGGCCTTGAAATATTCCTACATATAGAAATGAAGAAGTAAAGTAAGAGCCAACAAAGGGGATCTCAGTAATGGCTGATTTAGTAGGAGAAAAAACAAAAGACTAAAGGCATATGGCCTCACAGAACCCACACCTAGGTGACAGCTGGTGAGGTAGGCAAAACACAAAGGTAAACAGTGTTAAAGAACCCACAAGAAAAGTATATTAAGAGCATGAAGGTATAAATACTGCTCACTACTATTAACAGTTCAAATTCCTTATGATTAGAAATTTCGAATGGCTGGACTTAAAAACAGGTAGGTCACTGGAGAGACTGTGAGGTCAGTGTCTGTGGAGTGACAGGGATGAAAGTCCTGTTGGAATGAACTGAGGGAAAAATCGGAGACAAGGGTGTGCCATAAGGTATTATGAATACTTTCTCAAAAAATGTCTCTGTGAAAATGTAGCTGAGAAATGGAAAAGAATAATTAATTATCTCATGTACTAAACAAAGTTAAGTGTAGATTTAAAGGAGTTCATTTTCTTGTTGTAACTGTTCTTAGGATGGAAGACATTAGAGAACATTTATATATTTTCATGTTGAAAAAGAGATGAGATGACACAAAGGAGAGGGAGGATAACTGCAAGATCCAGGCCACATTGCATGAGCCCACTGATGAAACGAGTACAAGACATGGTTTCCTAATTTGAAAAAAGCATTTTTTAATTATATAAAATAAATCTTGAGTTGGAATATTTTCCCACAGCCTTTGGAACATCTTCATACAATAGATATTTTAAGAACTTTTGAACAAAGAAATTATCCTAATGTTATTGTTTTCGCCTCCATCTCTACTTTTCACAAAATTCCAATGCTATAGTAGGTTATAAAGGTGCCAGGTGTTCATTAGATCTTGAGAAAACAGGAGCTCTCAGCTTTTCTTTCTAATTGAAGTTTCTATCTTTCCACTCTAATTACCGTTACCATGGGACTAAACAGAACTAATGACAATTCTGAAAATCTGATGATGTTTTCAATCAATTTAATTATTCATGCCAATAATGCTAATCTATAGAAAAATTTTCAAACCGATTTTAAGATTCTTTAATACTGCTTAAAATGTTAGACTTCACTACATTTTGGATGCTGAAGTTTTAATATTACTGTGTGTTAACAAAAGGAAATATTTTATACTTTTTAAAATTTGAAAATTGATTGAATGTCACATCTTTATCTCATACATACACAATAGAATACTCAAATAAAACATCCCCAAATTTATGCTTAGCTGAGCTTCAAGTATCTACAGTAAGTCTGACAAAACCATGTGGATTGGTGGAGAGAAGGAGAGAGGGGTCTGAAAAATCAGAACATCATGGTAAGGGAAGGCAACAGTGCACCTCCAGGAAGGTTTCTTAGGTAACCAGTGCCAGTGCATTTGGGTCACAAGGAAATACATATTTTTCCAACTCTGGTGTAATTATAAAACTCTATGTAAAGTGAAGGGACTGTACTAGTAACCATTTCAACTCTGATATCTCTATAAAACAATATTCCATAAAGACTGGGAGACATTTGATCACCTTTAAAAGTCTCAGCAGACAAAGCAAATCAATTTCATTTCCTCAAATATGTATTGATTGCTTAGTATATCCAAGACCTGGTGGCAAACACGGGACACAGTGATAAGTAATATGCCAAGTGACAATTTGTAGTCCAATGACCAGTGGCATTTACAATTTTGACTGTAAAGGATCATAGTGCATTACTTAGAAGCTACTTAGCAGAGAGTCAAGTAACCTGGGAAAGACAAGTATGTTGATAGAACATTCATTGGCCTCTGTAAAAGGTCCAAAGAGAGTGCAAAGGTGAGCAGCTCTGGCACAAATAATACACATCCTGACTTCATCAGATCCTTGACTAGCTGAAGAAAGCAGTTGATGTGTTCACCATTGCCACAATGTGAGCCTCCAGGACATGAGTGGCAATGCTAAGGGCAGCAGAATAGCCAGAGTTTGCCAGCTACCCAGAGAAGATCATGGTCTGGGTGAAGGTGGTGGTAATGGCACAGCCCTCACTCAAAAGGAACACCAAGTGACATGTAATGAAGTGAGAATGGTAGTGGGAAGAGCTGGGACCAGCTTGGGAGTGCATGTAAATTGGACACTAGAGAGAGGAAAAAGCTCAAAAAAGTTGGTAACTCCTGAAGCTACACTTGAAGTTAAATCACTAATGAAATTCCTACGAGAGTAATGTGGTGGATGAGGCCTATAGAAAACAATCTACTAAACGAATTATAATTAACACAACTCAATATGATCTATCGCATGGAAACCATTTCGAGGAATATGAACAGAAGTTTAATTTACCAATATACAATATATAGGCAAACTTAAAAAATTCTAAGTTTGATTGACATTTTTTATGACATTCTGTGACAACTGTCTGAATTAATCTAAGGTACTCTGATAGGAAAATCTCTTAACTATATTACTCATTATTTTTCTGCATGATGGTACCTACGTGAATAACCAAGCCCTTCAATAGCTCCTTCATCTGACTTCGTGTTTGGAATATGACATTATTAAAGAAACATATTTGATCTTAGTTTTAGATCATGGATACAAGAATCCATCCTGGGTCAAATGAAGGTGTAAAACAGGAACAGGTGCTGGCAGGGAAATCTGTAGCAAAGTGCCAACTTGTTCTTCATCAGGCAGTGTTATCAGGATGATCTCCAACTTTCTCAGCTGCATGTTAAATGTGCAGCACTACTGGCCAGTAACATGGTTCTTGTGAAGTTCTTAGAAACTGATCTTGCTTTCTGGGGAAATACTATTTATTCCCATCTGTTGTTAAGAAGAAAATCTCTGGCTTTGTCACTGCCTACAGGCAGGCTTGGAGAATGACATTACTCATGTCTTTATTTCCTAAATATTGATATTAGTTGCCTAATAATGTTTTCTATATTATTCTAAAAGAAAGATACTTGCTATTTGTTGGGAATTGTTTTATATAAAAGAGAAACCTCAATATTGACCTTAAAATAATTTAAACAAATTGCTCTAGTTTCAGTAGTGGCAGAGAGGTGTCTCTTTGGTTATTTCCATGCATCTTTGCTTAAGAAATACCTAATTAGAAATCTCTTAAGAAAGAAATGTTTCACTATATTTATATTGGGGTTACAAAATTCATATTTTTCATTTACAGAATATTTTGGTTTATAAACTGTAATTGCCTGTTGATTATGAGAATAGCCTTAATTTCTTGAAGATTTTAAGATTTTCTTATTATTTCTTTTTCCCAATATATTTAAAAATATCCAAAGAGCACATAGTAAATCCTGACTGCCATATAAGATTTTGCTGAAATTAGTCTACATATAAATATTTATGAAATAAAATTATTCACAAATAATAGCATTTAACTGTCTCCTGTTTTCACTGTTTTTCTAAAATCTCTCTTATCAACTCTAAATATATAATAAAGTAATTGCACATTTTATATGCTTGAAGATCTCCAAAAAACTCCCCTAAGTTTAAATGGCATTATTGGACAATTAGAATTATATTTGTTGTTTATCTGATTCTATAAATTATTATAAGATAATTTTCCCAAATAAATCAAAACATATCATAGTGTTTCAAGCTAGTCCTGGCCTCTACTACATTATAATTTTGCTCAGTTTTGCAATTTACTTTCTTGTTTTAAATTGTATATTTTGAACACCAGCTCCCTCATTAAACTGTAAATGTATGATTGAAACTGAAAATGTTATAGATGAAATATGTTTATTTTTTTAAATGCCTGTTTATTTTTCAAGTTGGATTAAGTCTATTCTTGTTTATCATATAAATGGCATTATTTACAGGCAAGAAATGGTGATTTAACAGGAGCGAGGTGTAATAGAATTTCTAAGAATTATTAGTGTAAGTGGCTCCAATGATCTCTTGTGTGAATTATTCTCTGCAATATATATCGGCAATAGTAAACAGCTTATTGTTCATTATCTTTAAGGGGTTTGAATCATTTATGGCCAAATAGACTATGAACTACTTAAGTACAGAAATCTTATGTTTCATTGTATGCATTAAAGTTCATTGCATCTAGTGTGATCAAATTTAAAAATCACAATTAAATTACATATTTTATTAATTATACTGCAAATTAAAGGGTTATTCAACTCTCCATTAGCAAATGCTAATTAAATGCCTACTGTGTCCAACACTATGTTTAGGTCTGCAGCTAAAAAGAAAAATGACTCTTTCTCTTCTCACTGTGTTTATGGCCTGGGGCAGGAAAGAGACTAATTATGAAGCATATATAATACACTATGATTAGCAATGTAATTACTTGGTGGTTATTCATTTTATGGGGGAAAGCAGTCTAGTCTTAAGGGTTTAAAGAAATCTTCCTCAAATAACTGACAACTGTGATAACAGTAGAAGAATTAGGAGTTAGAAAATTTAAACAATGGATGCACATTATCCAGATAGAGAGAGGCACATATACAGACCCAAAATCGAAGGAGGACATGGTTTTAGGAATGAAAAATTGTTAGAATATAGAGAACAAGGGAAGGAGGAAAGAAAGACCTTGAATAACATATTAAAAGCTTTGCACTTTATCTAAGATTAGTAAATATTCAGTGAAATATTTTGCCAGGAGAATGACATGATTATTTTTACTTAAGGAATATTATTGATAGTAGCATGGAAAATCTATTGGAAGGAGTCAGAGAAAATTAGTCTATCCAATGTTATTTTATATAAAAATGCAAGAAAAATTATTGTAATACACACTGAGGTATCAAGAAGAAGAATGAAAAATATGGGTGCCAAAACTATTATTAGTATCAATAGAATTTGTTGCTTCTGGATATAAACAGTGAAAGAAATGGGTATTATGGATTTTATCAACTCAGCCATGGGCAAATTAGCAGCATACTGTTTCTGAGACTAGAATATAGGAGAACAAATATTGTGAACTCCAAGCAATTAAGTTTTTGCAGAAATATCGTTTCACCCAGCAACCCTATTACCAGGTATATATCCAAAGGAATATAAATAATTGTATTATAAGGACATTTGCATGTGTATGTTCATTACAGTAGCAAAGACATGAAATGTTCATCAATGATACACTCAATAAAGAAAATATGGTACCATACACACCATGGAATACTATGCAGTCATAAAATAGAAAGAGATTACGTCCTTTGCAGGGACATGAGTGGAGATGGAGGTCATTATCCTTAGCAAACTAATGCAGGAACATAAAACTAAATACCACATGTTCTTATAAGTGGGAGCTAAATGATGAGAACACATGGATACCCAGAGGGGAACAACACACACTGAAACCTTTTGGAGCCTGAAGGGTGGAAGGAGGAAGATGATCAGAAAAAAAGAAATAACCAATGTATACTAGAATTAATACCTGGGTAATGAAATAATCTATACAACAAACCCCTACGACCCAAGTTTGCCTATGTAACAAACCTGCACATGTACCTCTGAACTTAAATTAAAAGTTTAAAAAATAAATAAAATTGAAATGCTTTTAAAACAATGAAAACACCACAATAATATTTATCAATGATAACAGCATATAAGGCCTTATGATGATAAAGAACTCAGGTGGATAGATATATTTTGGAAAGTCATAAATAATAATTGATGTCAAGTTGTAAGGTCTAATTTTGAAGAATGAATATGTAGAAAGAAAAATTAAAAGATCTATCTCTGATGAAAGACATCTTCTTTACAGAAAATTATAAAAAGGCCTAGAAAAGAATCTTTAACATTACCGAGTAGCATTCCTATGAATGACCAGATAGTGTCTTTACCAGGTCAAATGCTTAAGTAAATAAATAAAACCAGTATTTTCTATTAATTGAAACTCGTTTCTCTGTGATATAATGCGTATGTTCTGGGATAAAAAAATGATAGCATGTATTATGAAGATATGTTGAATGACAAAACTTTATATGTTACTAATATTAAAGATTTTGTATACTAAATATAACTAGAAAATTTAAAACTAGTAACTAATATATTAAAAGAAAGCATAAACTTGACTGTATCTTCAGTAAACTAAAATTTCATCTAGCAGACTTGGATAAAAAATATAAATTAAAAAAATTAGAAAAATGTAAAACTCAATGAAATAGTTAAAAAACAAATTAATAACATTTAAAAAGAGCTTCAATACAGTCGATCTGCCAGAAAGAAATATCCATAAGAGCAAAGAAAACAGGAAAGATAAAAGGTTAGAATGAGCATGTCTCACATGTGTTTGGGGTTTTAGAGAGAGAGGAGAGAAATGGGGCAAAAACCATATTTCAAAAGATAACTGGAAGATTTCAGAACTGTCAAACACCACCAATCCTCATATTCAGCCAATGAAATAAATCTGAAACACAATTAAAAGACACACCATACACACACACAGACACACGTGTGTGTGCACAAATATATATATATATATTTGCCCAGTAATATCAGAAACTTCTCAGGAAATTAAATGCAAAGAGAAGATCCTAACAATTGTTAGAGCAAAGGAAGAAATTAAGAACAGAAAATGGACAGTCTGAGAGGAGAGGTGATTCTCAGCAAGGATGATGGAAGCAAGAAGGCTATGTAGTGTAAATCTGTGTGCTGAGAGAATTGTCAATATGAGAATCTACATACAGTACAAATATTTGTAATGGAAACATAGTGCTACCTTAAGGTGACTCTTAGAGAAGTGCAGCTCCTGCCCCAATCCCCTGACTTCAGAATCTCTTCTTGAGCTCTTCTCTAGTGTCTCACTGCCAAGTCTGGAAATCCATAGAGCCTTTGAGGTATGCCCATCAGTGCCCGTGACCTGTTGCCTCATGTTATACTCCATAAAGCTAGAATCCCAGAATTCTGTGCAGCAATATCCGTAAGTCACTTTGAAAGACTCTACAGGAAATTTCAAGGTGTGCTCTTGCCCTGGGCTATAAAAATATTAAGGATGGGATATAAAAGATATTTTTTAGAGTCTATCAAAAGCAGAACTTTACTAAATAATTCTAAAGACAATGATTTATTTAGAAGAAAAACTAAAAGTGAAATTTAAAAAGTACTAAAATATTTAAAAAAGGAAAAGATACAAAAATAAAAGTAAAACAAGACCAACCAATTGAAAATAAAAATTAAAGCTATAAATAAAAAAATACAATTATTAGTAATTGGTTTCAATCTAAATGGTCTAAATGCTCCAGCTATATATGATTCTCAAGAGACACATGTAAATGTAAGACATCAAAATGTTGAACTCCAAAGGAAAAACAATAGGCATAGTATGTATATTCTACTTAGTGGAAATAGTTGTGGTTCTGTTTATATAAGACAAAAGAGACTTTAGGAAAAAAAGTCATACTGAATCTCTATGTAAAAATTACATAATGATTAAAACTTCAATTTACTAGGAATGCATAACAATTTTTAATTAGCATACCCATGTGACTATAGCTTTATAATTTGTCTTTGAGTCAGAATTCTCCAATTAAAAGTGACAGAACTAATCTCTAACTTAAGTATATAAGAAAATTTTTGGTAATATCTGTATTGATTAGCTCATGATGTTGAGAGAGAAACAGAACTACTAGAAAATAGATGAGAATTCTAGATGATAAGATCTGAAACTAGGATGCAATCAGGTTATAGTGCCACAGTGGACATAGCTGGTGACCATACTGCTGCTGGACACCGGTGCTGCAGCCATCAAATGCCCTCAAGACTTTTACTGAATTTGTCTTGGTAAACAAATTATATACTCCAGTTTTTACTTTTGAGTTACTTGTTTAATGTAAGAGGTTCAGAGTAGGAGCACCTTGTTGTGTCCCAGCTTTTAACCAGTTTAGGGAAGGAGTATCTACTACCTTGGGCTTCCTTATTGGGAATAATGTATATTCTGCCTTCCATTTGTGCTTTGTTTTGATTAGGAGTAGCATGGGTGGGAGCTTCAAACATTTATATAAATGCCTTAATTTGTGAGTAACTGTATAGTTTTCCAAGTAAGACATGACCACATAGAATAGGGTTTATTATTATTTTTTATCTCTCTCTCTCTCTTTTTTTCAGACAGGGTCTTGCTCTGTCACTTAGGTTAGGCTGGAGGGCAGTGGTGCAATCTGGGCTCACTGCAACCTCCATCTCCTGGGTTCTTAAGTGATTCTCCTGCTTCAGCCACCTGAGGAGCTGGGATTACAGTGGTGTTCCACAACACTCAGATAATTTTTGTATTTTTAATAGAGACAAGATTTTCCATGTTGCCCAGACTGGTCTCAAACTCGTGGCCTCAAGTGACCCACCCACCTCCCAGAGTTCCAGGATTATAGGTGTGAGTAACTGCAACCTGCCTTTTATCTTTTTATAGCACTGAAAATAGAGCCAAAGTGTTCTGTCAATTCCTTTCTGTGTCTAGCTACACACAGCCACATATGTATCTAGCTGGTTATTTAGCAAAACACAAATTAAATTAGTAACAAGAAATACTAAGACAAAATATCCTAGTAAATAACAGAATAATAACTTCCTTTTAAGCTATAGCTGAAGGTTCAAAGACTCATTTGTTTTTATGGATATTGTTACTCAGAGAAATTTTTTAACATGTCTTTCATGCTTAGTTCTCAATGTAATTTCTGGATTATTGATTCAAGTTTCTAAAAACAAATCTAATAATTAAGCATAAAAATTCAATTTTCCACTCGGGGATTTCCAAGCTGGCACGGTAGGAACACCTCAGGATTGCAGCTCTCAGTGAAGGTGCAGAGGGTGAGTCCTAGCCGCATTTTCAGAGGGACATTTGTTGCCCACAGAACAAGGAAATTCCAAGGTGTAGGAGAGACATGGGACACCAGCACAGCCCTTTTGGCTTGCATGGCTGTTTCAGCTGGTGCTGCGGCGCAGTGGCAGCCTGCACAAAACTCACTGATTTGGGTGCTCTGTTAAACCAGCAATCTGAGATTTGGGAGGGCAGATTAACATATCCATCTGATTAAATGGGACTTGGACAGTTAACCAGACCAGGAGATTCCTGGGAAGTGTGATTTGAGCTGGTGCAGTGGGCCACGGCACGGGAAATCACACAGATCCTGGTACTCTAACAGCAGGCAACTGAAATACCTGTGAGAGAGTCAACCATTCAACTTAAAAAAAAAAGAGAGAGAGAGATAAAGGACGCTGAGGCAGGGAGCCAGGTGATCAGGCTCAGTGGGTCCCACCCCGACTGGGACAAACAAAACGGCGATTCGCAATGCTTGGGGTTGAGAGTTTTACTGCGGGCTCAGCTGAATCCAGGATGGCGCAGCTCAGTGGGGGAGGGGTATCTGCCACTATGGATGCATACCGCCCCTACTGAGGTACAGGCCCATTGCGGAGGCAGCCTGCCATTGCCGAGGCAACCTGCCATAACAGAGAGACTCTGCCAACAGGGTGGAACCCACCACAGTAGGGCGGAGCCCTGTGGCAGCAGGGCTGACCCCACGGAAGCAGAGTGCAGCCTCAGCAGGCAAATAGTGACTAGACTGCCTTCTAGCTGGGCAGGACAGTGCAACGGATACTCATAAAAAAAGCCACAACTCCCTGAGACACAGCATCTGAGGGAAAAAAAAGGGGTTTTATAAGTTCGGCTGCAGCAGATCTAAACACATCTGCCCAACTCTGAATGAACAACGGAGCTCACAGCTCAGCACTCAAGCTCCTATAAAGTACAGACCATCTCCTCAAGCAGTTCCCTGACCCCTGTATATCCAAAGAGTCACCTCAAAAAGGGACTAATCAGACTGACATTTGGCGGGCATCATTCTGGTACAAAGATAGCAGAATAAAAAACTCATAGCATCCCTCACTGTTCTGCAGCTGCTACAGGTGTACCCCCAGGGCCTGGAGTGGACCTCAGCAGTCGTTGAGCAGAGGGGCTAGACTGCTAGAAGGAAAACTAACAGAAATACTTCATCAACAATCTGGGCATCCACTCAGAGACCCAATCGAAAAGTCAGCAGCTACTAAGATGACAGGTGGATAAATCCACAAAGATGGGAAGAAACGAGTGCAAAAAGGAGGAAAACACCTGAAACCAAAACAACTCACCTCCTACAAAAGACCAAAACTCCTCACCAGCAAGGGAACAAAGCTGGATGGAGAATGAGTGTGACAAAATGATGGAATCAGACTTCAGAAGGTGGATAATGAGAAACTTCAGTGAGCTAAAAGAACATGTTCTAAATCAGTGCAAAGAAACTAAGAACCTTGAAAAAAGATTTGAAAAAAGATTCGAGGAAAAGATAACAAGAATGGACAACTTAGAGAGGAATATGAATGAATTGAAGGACCTGAAAAACACAAGAGAACTTCACGAAGCATGCACAAGTTTCAACAGCCAAATTGACCAAGCAGAAGAAAGAATATCAGAAGTCAAAGATCAACTCAATGAAATAAAATGAGAAACCAAGATTAGAGAAAAAAGCACAAAAAGGAATGAACAAAATCTTCAAGAAATGTGGGACTATGTGAAGAGACCTAACCTGCGTTTGATAGGTGTACCAGAATGTGATGAAGAGAATGAATCCAAGCTGGAAAACACTCTTCAGGATATTATCCAGAAAAATTTCCCCAACCTAGCAAGGCAGGCCAATACTCAACTCCAGGAAATACAGAGAACACCACAAAGATATTCCTCAAGAAGAGCAACCCCAAGGCACAGAATCATCAGATTCGCCAGGGTTGAAATGAAGGAGAAAATACTAAGGGAAGCCAGAGAGAAGGGTCGGGTTATTCACAAAGGGAAGCTCATCAGACTCAGAGCAGATCTCTCAGCAGAAACTACAAGCCAGAAGAGAGTGGGGGCCAATATTCTACATCCTTAAAGAAAAGAACTTTCAACCCAGAATTTCATATCCAGCCAAACTGAGCTTCATAAGTAAAGGAAGAATAAAATCTTTTGCCAACAAGAAAGTACTCAGAGATTTTGTCACCACCAGGCCTGCTTTACAAGAGCTCCTGAAAGAGGCACTACACATAGAAAGGAACAACCAGTACCAGCCATTCTAAAGAGCATGAACAAAATTAAGAATCTGCATCAACCAATGGGCAAAACAGCCAGCTAGCATCAATATGGCAGTATCAAATTCACACATAACAATATTAACCCTAAATGTAAATAGGCTAAATGCACCAATCAAAAGACAGTGACTGGCAAATTGGATAAAAAACCAAAACCCATTGGTGTGCTGTATCCAGGAAACCCATCTCACATGCAAGGATAAACAAAGGCTCAAAATAAAGGGATGGAGGAAGATATACCCAGCAAATGTATAGTAAAAAAAGAGCAGGAGTTGCAAATCTCATCTCTGATAAAATAGACTTTAAAGCAACAAAGATCAAAAGAGACAAAGAAGGTCATTACATAATGGTAAAAGGATCAATACAACAAGAAGAGCTAACAATCCGAAATATATATGGACCCAACACAGGAGCACCCAGATATATAAGGCAAGTTCTTAACGACTTACAAAGAGACTTAGACTCTCACACAATAATAGTGGGAGACTTTAACACTCCACTGTCAATATTAGACAGATCAACCAGACAGAAAATTAACAAGGATATCCAGGGCTTGAACTCAGACCTGGAACAAGCAAACCTGATAGACATTTACAGAACTCTCCACCCCAAATCCACAGAATATACATTCTTCTCAGCACCACATCACACCTACTCCAAAATTGACCACATAATTGGAAGTAAAGCACTCCTCAGCAAATGCAAAACAACTGAAATCATAACAAACAGTCTCTCAGACCATAGTGCAATCAAGTTAGAACTCAGAATTCAGAAACTAACTCAGAACCGCACAGCTTCATGGAAACTGAACAACTGGCTCTTGAATGTTGATTGGATAAAGAATGAAATGAAGGCAGAAATAAAGAAGTTCTTTGAAACCAAAGAGAATGAAGACACAACATGCCAGAATGTCTGGGACACATTTAAAGCAGTCTGTAGAGGAAAATATATAGCAATAAGTGCCCACATGAAAAGAGTGGAGAGATCCAAAATTGACACCCTGTTGTCAAAATTGAAAGAGCTAGAGGAGCAAGATCAAAAAAACTCAAAACCTATCCAAAGACAAGAAATAACTAAGATCAGAGCGGAACTGAAGGAGATAGAGACAAGAAAAACCTTTCAAAAAATCAATAAATTCACGAGCTGGTTTTTCGAAAAGATCAACAAAATAGACAGACCACTAGCCAGACTGATAAAAAAGAAGAGAGAGAACAACCAAATAGATGCAATAAAAAACGATAAACGGGAAATCACCACAGATTCCACAGAAATTCAAAGCATCATTAGAGAATACTACAAACAACTCTGTGCACATAAACTAGTAAACCAGGAAGAAATGGATAAATTCCTGGACACCAGTGTCCTCCCAAGCCTAAACCAGGAGGATGCTGAAACTGTGAATAGACCAATAACAAAGTCTGAAGTTGAGGAAGCAATTAAGAGCCTACCACACAAAAAAAGCCCAGGTTCAGATGGGTTCACAGCCGAATTCTACCAGACACACAAAGAGGATCTGGTACCATTCCTTCTGAAACTATTCCAAATAATCCAAAAAGAGGGAACCCTTCCCAAATCATTTTATGAGACCAACATCATCCTGATACCAAAACCCAGCAGAGATTCAACAAGAAAAGAAAACTTCAGGCCAATATTCATGATGAACATAGTTGCAAAAATCTTCAATAAAATACTGGCAAACCGATTGCAACAGCAGATTAAAAAACTTATCCATCATGATAAAGTAGGATTCATCCCAGCGATGCAAGGCTCGTTCAACATACTCAGGTGTATAAATGTAATTCACCACATAAACAGAAGCAAAAACAAAAATTACATGATTATCTCAATTGATGCAGAGAAGGCATTTGACAAAATTTAACAGCCCTTTATGCTAAAAAACCTCAATCAACTCAGTATTGATGGAACATATCTCAAAGTAATAAAATCTATTTAGGACAAGCCAACAGCCAATATCATACTTAATGGGCAAAAACAGGAAGCATTCTCTTTGAAATCTGGCACTAGACAAAAGTGCCCTCTCTCATGACTCCTATTCAACATAGTACTGGAAGTTCTAGCCAGAGCAATCAGGCAAGAAAAAGAAATAAAGGGTATTCAAATAGGAAAGGTGGAAGCCAAATTGTCTCTATTTGCAGACGACATGATAGTATACCTAGAAGACCCCATCACCTCAACCCAAAAACTCCTGAAACTGATAAGCAACTTCAGCAAAGTCTCAGGATATAAAATCAATGTGCAAAAATCACAAGCATTCTTATACACCAATAACAGACTTAAAGAGAACCAAAGAAAAAACGAACTGCCATTCACACTTGCTACAAAGAGAATAAAATACCTAGGAATACAACTTACAAGAAACGTAAGGGACCTCTTCAAGGAAAACTACAAACCACTGCTCAACGAAATAAGAGAGGACACAAGCAGATGGAGAAACATTCCATGTTCATGGTTAGGGGAAATCAATATCGTGAAAATGGCTATACTGCCCAAAGTAATTTACAGAATCAATGCTATCCCCATCAAACTACCATTGAATTTCTTCACAGAACTGGAAAAACCACCATGAACTTCATATGGAACCAAAAGAGAGCCCGCATAGCCAAGTCAATTCTAAACAAAAAGAACACAGCGGGAGGCATCACAATACCAGACTTCAAACTATACTACAAGGCTACAGTAATCAAAACAGCATGGTACTGGTACCAAAGCAGAGATATAGACCAATGGAACAAGAACAGTGGCATCAGAGGCAACACAACATATCTACAACCATATAATCTTTGATAAACCAGACCAAAACAAGCAACAGGGAAAGGATTCCCTGTTTAATAAATGGTGTTGGGAAAACTGGTTTGCCATGTGCAGAAAGCAGAAACTGGACCCCTTCCTGACACCTTACACTAAAATTAACTCCAGATGGATTAAAGACTTAAATATAAGACCTGGCACCATAAAAACCCTAGAAGAAAATCTAGTCAAAACCATTCAGGACGTAGTAGGCAAGGACTTCATGACCAAAACACCGAAAGCTTTGGCAACAAAAGCCAAAATAGACAAATGGGATGTAATGAAACTCCACAGCTTTTGCAGGGCAAAATAAACAGTCACTAGAGTGAATCAGCAACCAACAGAGTGGGAAAAAAATCTTTGCAGTTTACACATCTGACAAAGGGCTGATATCCAGAATTTACGAAGAACTCAAACAGATTTACAGGAAAAAAATAAACAAACCCATTCAAAAATGGGCAAAGGATATGAACAGACACTTTACAAAAGAAGACATACCTGAGGCCAACAAACATATGAAAAAATGCTCATCATCACTGGTCATTAGAGAGATGCAAATCAAAACCACATTGAGATACCATCTCATGCCAGTTTGAATGGAGATCATTAGAAAATCTGGAGACAACAGATGCTGGAGAGGATGTGGAGAAATAGGAACACTCTTACACTGTTGGTGGGAGTGTAAATTAGTTCAACCATTGTGGAAGACAGTGTGGCGATTCCTTGAGGACCCAGAAATAGAAATTCCATTTGACCCAGCAATCCCATTACTGAGTATATATCCAAAGGACTATAAATCGTTCTACTATAAGGACACATGCCCACGAATGTTCATTGCAGCACTGTTTACAATAGGAAAGACCTGGAACCAACCCAAATGCCCATCGATGATAGACTGGAGTGGGAAAATGTGGCACATATACACCATGGAATATTATGCAGCAATCAAAAATGATGAGCTTGTGTCCTTTGTAAGGACATGGATGAATCTGGAGAACATCATTCTCAGCAAACTGACACAAGAACAGAAAACAAAATACCACATAGTCTCACTCATAGGTGGGTGAGGAAAATGAGAACACATGGTCATAGGGAGGGTGGTACTACACACTGGGGTCTATTAGGGGGAATAGTGGAGGGACAGTGGGGGGTGGAGCTGGGGAGGGATAGCCTGGGGAGAAATGCCAAGTGTGGGTGAAGGGGAGGAAGGCAGCAAAACACACTGCCATGTGTGTACCTATGCAACTATCTTGCATGTTCTGCACATGTACCTCAAAACCTAAAATGCAGTAAAAATTAAAACAAACAAACAAACAAAGAATTCAAATTTTCAACAGTGCATAACTTATCTCACATCTTTTCTACCCCACTTCTCTCACAAATCATGTAAATTAAGATCTTTGTGCATTGAGCTCTGACTACCAGTAATCTCTTAGACTAAACCAGTCATGAAGAAGCATCTGGCAATTTGACAGGGAGAGGCAAGGTGACAAATTCTCATCAAATTGCAAGCATTATTGTGTTTCTAGTGTCTATCTGGATTTGACAATTTATGAAGTATCTTAACACAGGCTTACACGCAATAAACAGGTAGCAGCTACAAAACTGATTTTGTCTTATGTGGTGACAAAATATTCTGTTGCCCTGCAAGCAGAATTATTATTATTAATTATTTCTTTATTTTGAGATGGAGTCTTGCTCTGTCACCAGGCTAGAGTGCAGTAGTGTTATCTTGGCTCACTGCAACCTCCACCTCCCGGGTTAAAGCAGTTCTCCTGATTCAGCCCCCTGAGTAGCTGGGACTACAGGGGCACACCACCACACCCAGCTAATTTTTTGTATTTTTAGTAAAGACAGGGTTTCACCATGTTGGCCAGGATGGTCTTGATCTCTTGACCTCATAATCTGCCCATCTCAGTGTCCCAGAATGCTGGGTTTATAGGTGTGAGCCAGCCCACCCAGCCCAGAATTATTTTAAGAAAGCAACACTGCTTCACCACTGGGAATATTGACAATACTAAAAATAAGGCATTTTTACTAGTTTATAACATTGTACTTGGCTCAGGAGGAGAAAATAATGGTATTTCACAGGAAAATTGGATTGCTTTGAATACAGAATTTCTATCCACATGATTAATTACCAACTTGAATAAAGTATATTTCACGTGTGTGTGTAAAACTTTATATATACCCTTTTTTTTGATTGCAGAAATTTATTAAAATTGGAGACATTGTTTAATCTTCTTGTGCCATGAGACTCCATCAGGCTGTCTACAAAGTCCACTGGGAGGCTGAGGATTACTTGAGCCCAGGAGTCTCAGGCTGTATTGAACCTCAGAGGGCTGTTGCACTCCAGCTTTGGTGAGGCAAGACCCTTTCAAGGGGTAAACTGCATGCTTGCTTGCTGTGGCCATTAAAAACCCTAGTTTTTAGGGTTTTTTTTTTAAGGGTTTTTACTTATTCCTTTACCTCTTTAAAACTTGCTCCACACGGTGTAGTCAAGCCAAATCTCCATACCCAAGCAAGCCATTCACGGATCAAAATGTTACCAGTAGCAGAACCATAAAGCTGGTCCAGACAAGTTGGCCTCCACCATTCAACTTCTAGCTTTCTGTCTAATGCCTCTGTGCCAATAACTCGAGTTAGGCTTTTTCTTTAGGAACTGGGAAGAAACAGCTTCGTGTGAACTTCAGTGCACTTCTATTTTCCCCAAATCAACTTGTAAACATAAGTTTGTTTTATCAACTGTGTTGATTGCAATAAATTTATAAAGAGCTAGCCACTACTCTCATAGGCAAATGCAAGCTACTCATGTATCATTTCCTCTAAGAAATTTTTGTTTCCATTTTAGTTGCATTACTCACTCTCCTTCTTGTGACCCCATTTTGTATTACAGCAAGTTTTATCACAGGCATTTTAACATTGTATTGTACTTACTATTTTTACTGAGCTGTGGTACTCCTGAACTGTATGTGTCTGGAGACTTAAAATTAAAAATATCTACTTTGATATCAACTAGTTTAGTCACTAGGAAATTATTTGTTGAATTAATGAATAAATGAATGAATATTTTCCTAATGAATGGAGAAACTGTTTTCCCCCCTACTGATAAATATATATACATACACACACACACATACACACACACACACACACGTATATATACATATACACATGTATACATATATATATCAAAATATATATGTATACATATACACATGTATACATATATATATCAAAATATATATATATATCAAAAAAGAATAAGAAGGCTTGGATAAAATGTTCATTATTCACAAATCAGTCAAGAAGTATAGAAAAGGAGAGACCACAGACGAGGCTAACAAACAATATTTGGTTCACTATTTTAGAAATGCAATAGTAAGCTTGTTCCACCTCTGTGCAAGCACATGTCAGCTTGTCCACAATATTCTGTTTGTAATGAGTAGTAGAGAAGCCATTTTGGTTTAACGAAAAGCTGAAGGGAAAAGAGAAATGATAGGAATGATGGTGATATGTCAATTTCTTTTATGGCACCAGAGAAGAAAATTGAGCACCTATGACTAAGAGATGAGAACCACACATTCTCAGGATTCCACAAGAAAACTTTGCAAGTCTCTGGCCATCAGCCCAGCTACTTTGGTGTTCAGAAGACCATATATGATAAAAATTTGAAAGGGAACCTTTTTTTTTTCTGCCTGGTTAACCCTACATAATTGTGACACTAAAAGGAAGTGAAGTACCCAGAGCTCTAGGTGACAGCATCCCTGGGAGTGATGCTGGCATTTCAGGATTGCAATTGGCAGTAGTGAGGCTTTCACAGGCAACTGTGCAAAGCACATAGGGGCAAGTGGTAGCTGAAGTAGGAATAAGAGTAAATAGCTGAAGTAACTGGGAGGACTGCAGTTCATGAACTCACAAGAGGGTTTGTACAAAGGGCTCCTCTGAAATGCCCAGAAGTAAGCACAAGATACTGTAGAAGGGAGAGTTGTGCTCACACCTTATGTAGGTCTGGGTAACCAAACCAAAAGTCATTAAGTAAGAGGACTGACAAGCAATTTTGAGAGCTCAGCTAAAATTGGAAACTATAAATCTGTCCCACCTGGCAGAGTTATGTGATTTTTCTCCAGGGAAGCCCAGCAGCCCAGAAGGCAGAAAATGTCTGTGATTAGATAGATCCAGGTTGGAATTGTGTTTTGATGAGAGTAGAAGAAAAGCAGAAGAACGGGGTCTTTGAAAATAAGAATGACAAGAAATGGCCAAACATGATGATGGATTTCATCAGAAAAGTAAAGCCAAGAAGCATGATATGAAAAATGTGCATATGAGGGATTAAAAGACCGAAGTGTTTGTTATTAGAGAGAAGGACTGAGGATGTAGTTCAGTTCACAGGATTATAAATCCTGCTAGTGACCTCAGGAGTGATTTACTGAAGAAAAGCGATAAAAAATAAGTCACAGAAAAAGATTAAGAAATTTTGAGTGCAATAAAGTCATTCAAAATAGTACAAATACAGAGAAAAAATGAGCCATTTGTCACATTCTCCTTGAAATGTAAGACTACACCTGATATTTGGATAATGTATTAATCAAAGCAGATAACAATTGCTATTCTTAAAATACCCAAATTCCATTCATTACAACAAAGAAAGCTCTTTTTCTTTTTTTCATTTACCTCAAAGTCCAAAAGAGTATTTAGCATGATTCAGGTGTCCAGGATCCTTTCAAGTTTTTGGCTTTTTGCAGGGTTTGTTGCATCTGGCTGGAAGAGGAGGCAAGAGTGAGAAGGGTCAAGTGAGATGTTCTAGAGGCTAGCCCTGGGAGTAGTACTATTTAGGTTTATATATTTTCAATTGACTGCAACTCAGAAGGCCCCACACAATTATCTGAAAGCTATGAAATATAGGTTAGTTATGTGTGTTCAAAGGAGAAGGATAGATATTGATAAACACTATCAGTCTTTGCCACAGTAGGTGATAGTGAAAACATTTCTGCATGGTACGGACCTTCAAGAAAATGATTTTACAATGAAGCACAAAAATGACTATAATCTGGAAGGATAGTATAGATCTAGAAAAATCATTGGCCAGACAAGTATTTGGTGAGAAAATAAATTGCTTTCTGAGAATATTGTCCCAGGAGCAAATATTATTCTAACTGAGAGGTCTAAGCCAGTCTTCAAAAACAATAAGAATACATTACAACTTTATGGGTCACAGTATGAAAAATGAGGTTTAGTGTTATGTGATTGAGCATAGTCAGAAGGAGAAAGGCTAGATTAAGACTTGAGATTGAATAGCTCAAGGATTAGTTTTCCCCACAGGTATTATTGGGTGGCATTGAAACAAGAAAGGGCAGGCTGACAGTGAAAGAATAGAGATGTTGCATGTACAAAGGATTCCAAATACAACTTCAGTGAAGTAAATTGTGAACATTACTGTTACCAGGTGATCGCTGATGAATTCATCAACTCTTATGAAAACAAGGAGGTAAATAAATTCCAAAAGGCATCATTAATATTTGTGTGAAGGGATGTATTTCTATGACAGGAGAGTAAAACCATACCTTATATACTTTTATTCAGCAAATATCTAGATATCACATGTATTTTTCTGTTATCATGCTGCTGATAAAGACATAGCCGAGACTGTGCAATTTACAAAAGAAGAAGTTTAATTGGACTTAGAGTTCCACATGGTTAAACTGTGGATGGCAGTTCACATGGCAGATGGCAAGAAGAAGCAAGTCTCCTCTTACTTGGATGGCAGCAGGCAAAAAAAAAAAAAAAAAAAAAAGAGCTTGTGCGGAGAAACTTCTGTTTGCTTAAACCATCATATCTCAAGAGACCCATTCACTCTCATGAGAACAGCAGGGGAAATATCCACCCCTATGAGTCAATCATCTCTCACCGAGTCCCACTCACAACAGGTGGGAATTAAGGGAGCTACAAGATGAGATTTTGGGTGCTTGGAGAAGTGCAGGTGAGTTTCTCAGGAAAGGTAATTTTTAACTTTAGTTTTAAAGAGGAAGAAATTTCTCTAGGAAACTTAGGAAAATAATTCTAGGTGGAGAGAATACTGTACTAAATAATCACTGAAGCAGGTAACATTTTTCTTACAAATAATACATGTGAACTATGTAGAAGACATGAAAATTGATCTAGTTTTAACTATCACAGCAGTTCTATGTTACCTAAAATATTTAGCTAAACATGGTATTTGGAAATTATTTAGTGAATTGGTGAGACATTTTATAATTTGGGAGAGGGAACATAGGTTTTAGGTATGTGTCTAAGGAAAGAAAAGAAAGAGATCATAACATTAAATGTATAGAAAAAATATGATGAAAATATTTTCCAGAGTTAGTCCTCAGAACATATTCTCCTAATATGACCTATAATAAGCAGAATGTGGAGATTATTGTTAATTTACATTTTCTTGATTAAAATATATTTCTTGTAAAAATACATTGGCTTTAATGAACTGCTTAATTAACTGCCAAATGCTCTTGTATAGTCTTTTTATTTCAACTCTTTATATATTAAAAAAACTGTACATTTGGAAGCTTCTTATCAAATAATCATTTCTATTTGGAGATTAAGAGAATGTTCAAACTAGAGTCTTGGAGAATATGATACACCTCTACACCTGTGTCTCTTGTTTTAAATTTGGAAACTCATGACCCAGCAAATAACAGTTATAAGAAACATCTATTCCAAACCTATATTTAATTGTAAATCAGCAATTTAAAAATTTAAACTAATTTTAAATAAAATTTATAAAAATTGCTTTGCTTTATAAAATTAAAGCAAGAATTATATCACTTTATCTACATGATTTTAAAATCATGGAATGATTGATGGAGTGATTTCTAGCTAAATAAATTAATTCGACCAATAGTTCTGCATTGCAGTAATTTCAGAAGGTGTATGTCTCTAAGTATTGAAGTATTCTGGATTAAAATAGATTCAATCTCTAAATAATGGTATCTGCCAACATGCTAAAAGCACAATACAGAGTATCACCATGTTGATATCTTAATAGAAAATTAAATTATCATAGTATGTATTATTTTATAAAATTTACCAATTTTCTCCATTCAATTATTATATATATTTCACCACCCAAATAAAGTAAATATTTACTTCTTTGAACACCCTTTAGTTTCACACTTTATTATTACCAATCTAAAAGCGAATTTTCAGTTCTTACTTTGTAAATCTTCTCTGATAGTTATAAATGCCTAATTTGTCCAATGTAATATATGTCAAGCAAAAGATACAACCAAATTGTGTTATATAAATGAAATAAATTCTGTATAGAATTACTCTACTGATAAATATTCTTCTTTATTTTTTTTGTGGCTCTCTTTAAATAAAAATATTTCCTAATTATGCCCAAATATTTTCTACTTTAATTTTTCCATGTCGTTAACATTTGCCTAAAAATGAGAGAGAGGTTCTTGCAAATCTCTTTAGTTTTTATATCATTGAAATTCAATTTCAGAAGATAACTTTTGTGCTTCAGACTACATGCTTAATTTTATTTCCTTAGCTTATTTTAAATATATAATCACTCATTTGAGGGAATAAATGCCCACAGCTGGAATCTAGCTGATCTTCAACTTTTGGCGTATTTTCACAGTCTGTGGGAATTAGAGTAGAGGAAGGGTCATGTGGGTTTCTTAGAAGATTAATTGAAATATTTAGTGAAGAAGACATTTTACATTAATATTTTGGCAGAGGTAATAAAGCAGTATAGTTCTGTGAATTATAAGCTCTAGTTCAATGTGAATTATTCAGTGCCTATGCATGAGAATGTTGTTTTAATCAAGTTGAAAATTAATCATATTAATCAATTGTTAACTTTATGTAGTCACAACTAAGGAGAAAGAAATCTTATTTTTCACGTTGCTCTCATAAACATTCAAAAAAAATAAATAAAAGGTTTGTCAGTAATTTATTATGTGCCAAGCAATGTGGAAACACTGGGAAATGCTACAGAGATAAATTATTCAGAATGCCTTTACCTTGAGAAAGTCACTGAATTATTGAATCTTGGTAATTTTTTCCCAGGGGCATTTTTCTATACAGTAAAAGTGCTAGGTGCTATCAAAATAAGGCAATGACTAATTCATGATGGAAGAAAACATACTTCTTATAGAAGCCAACTTTTTATAGCACAGATAATTTAAAATATGTGTGTTAAAAATCTCTACTTCATGTATCCACCTATTGGTTTTTATGTTACTGTCAACAAAGCCTGTGGCAATTGAGTGTTCACTTGGACAACAATGGAGAAAAATTAAATTAACAGTAACAACAAAAATATATGGAGTTTTCACAGTGGAACAGATCAATAGTTCATCTAGTTGGGTATATATATGATTGGTACTTATTTCCAAAAAAAACTGAGACCAGATATTTTAGAGAAAACCATACCACTAACAATGTAACCTAATCTTTAATACTTTCTTATGGGTAAAAACTTTTCTTTCCTCCTAAAGATTATATAACGTAGAACAACCTACTTAATCCATGGGAAAGTGATAATTATTCAATCTGAACAAGCAATAAAAATAAATATATATTTAAATATATTAATTTCTTTCAATTAACTTGTAAAGAATGCATTATTAACTTTTTCTTTTTGTCAATAAATATGTGAATATACCTAATAAACTTTAAAACGTTGAGAAGTAAGAAAATTATTTAATAGCAGATGTATATTTTTATTGAAGAATGAAACTAAAGCCTCTAGCCATATGCTCTACAGACAAATGATAGAATTATTCTGAACATCATTTTGTTCCTTTTAACTTATTTATGTCTTCTTAATATTTTCTTAGGTAAGCACTTTTTAACCTCACAGTAAAATATAAGTATAATCTATATACTATATAAAACAGAATGACAATGTGTTATTTTTGTTTTCTCTCTAATAAATGAATAATGTCTAGAAGCTAGCAGAAGTTATATTTCAAAAAATAAAAATAAAAAACTTTTCAATTTTCATACAGTTTTTGAGAGTGGAAATGACATTAGATTTCTAAAGCAATAGGCATTGCATATAAATATAATCTATGTATGTCTGAACTCCAATATTTTAATGTGTGAGCTACCATGTAACAGTGTAAGTTTTGACTTATTAATAATAACAGGTGTATCACCCATGTATCAGGATATATGTTGGGGGATATGTGATAAATCCTAGTTAATTTCATAAGCTTGCGTTTATTGTCTAAATATTGTTGTAAAATAACATTCTTAATCAAATGTACTTCTTTTCTTTTTTTGGGGGGGGAGGGGGAGTCTTTCTCTGTCACCCAGACCCAGGCTACAGTGCAGTGGCACAATCTCAGCTCACTGCAACCTCTGTCTCCCAGGTTCAAGTGATTCTCCTGCCTCAGCCTTCTAAGTAGCTGGTAAGCCACTGTGCTCTTCCCAGTTGTATGTATTTCTTATTCAAAATCAGTGTTGGCTAATATACTGATTTTTTAAAATTTAAGTTTATGGATAGAGATTATGGAAAGCATTTATTGCAGTAAGGAAAATGTATTTAATTGATACGTCAGCAGCCATATATAATAGATGTACTCTCTAGCCTTCCTACCTACCTAGGCCTTTGGATTCCTTCTTCTATAGTATAAAAAAGTTTTGTCATATTAATTTTATATGTAGGCCACTTTTGGATTCAGGAATCATTCAATCAAACAATCAAAATAAACAAAACCAAAAACGTATGTGCTAGTTCAAGCCTATTTTTACTATATTCTCCCCTTGTTCATTTAGTTTCATTGATCTGTGCCAGTTTCACCTGTATAAATAAGCAAAATCTTGTAATCCTTTTGTTATATAATTTATTCCTCAGTTTGAGTTTGAAATGAATTATCCGATTCTAGTAATTGGATAAGTGCCATAAGGAAAGTTGGTATTACCTTGCAAAAAGTCTTTCTCATGTGATGTCACAAGAGGATTTTCATGAAAAAGAGGGCCAAACTCACATAACAGGAATATACTGATTCTGCCCCCAAGGAGCTTCACATTCTGCCAATTAATGCTCTTACCTTCCCATAATTTCCTCATGGCTATGAATTTGAATTTGACTCCTTTCGTAGCATAGCAGCCCAGAAAATTAAATTCCATATCTAACTTGGTATGCCAGCTATGTGACTTTAAATGACCTGTTTTAAAGGCAGATATAGTCTCCATGCTCTGAGATAGGCCTTTTAGGTCCTAAGCATATGTTTTATTTTTGTTCACAGCTCTATGGCAGTTAAAGAAGCCATTTAACCCTACAGTACTTTTACTTTGTGATGGTTGCTACCATTTAGTGTACTTTAGCCTGCCATAAAAGAGATTTTATTTATAACAAACACAGAAAATGATATAAATAACCCTTGCACTATGAATTATGTACAACCTAAGTCTCATGTTTTAACACTCACTACAGAACTTCATCACTTTCAAACATTATGTGATTGGATAAACTCTGATTTCCACAGGCTCAAATTGTTTCTAATAGCAGATAGTATAGCAAATAATAATTTGCAGCAGGTAATAACAAAATCTAACTATTTTAAAGAGAAATAATTTGTAGAAGATAACTGTTTATTTGGAAAAATCAAGAAGGCACTGGCTTAAGGGCTAACACCAGAAATGCAAAAGCTGTGATACAGAGACCAGGGAGTTTTCTTGAAAAACAGTGCCTCCAATTTTACGAAAGATTCTGATGTTTACTGTTTGGAATAACAGTCTCTAAAAGTCAAAACCATAAATTTATTTCTTTTCACCAGCACTTTACAACAGATTTGTAGCTTGTGGAATAAGATTAGAGGAGGTGCATGTGTATGCATATCCATTTAAAAAATAATAGAATTTCAAATTCATAGAAACTCAGACAGAAGTTGTAAAATAAACACTTGACTATAAATCCATTAATAGCTATGAGGTAAAAATTGAGTAAAAATAGATTATTTTATATCTCAGGAAAAATACATCATTGCCCTAACCCAAGGAAAAACACATCTAAACAAAATGATCAGTTCTATAAATATCTAAATTCAAATTAAAATATATTGTGTCAAAGATACATAGGATAGACACTGATCAAAACATTATAGCAAAACTCATGAAACACCTTTAAATATTGAGACAAGCTTAAATCTCTAATATTATTTTAAAAGTTCTAACTTCTTTTGATGCCAGTAAGATATTATGTAGCAATGATTTGTTCAAAAGGGATCTAATTTCAAAATATTCTAAGGGGAAAGAAAGGAACAAAACCAACCATTAGAATCAGATACTGCCCTTAATGATTATATATAATTAATCATATAGTGCTAATCTCAGATTATTTATTGCATTTTGAAAATTAATAAAAGAGAGAGATGCAAATGAGGAAGAGGTAAAAAAGGAGGATGAGGAGAAGCAGGAAGAGAGGGGCAGAAAATTTAGTTTGGGTCCTAAATTAAATGACATGTGTACTTATAATACATAGATTTTAGATATAGAGACACTAAGAGGAGAATCTGATGTGAAGATAGAAATAGAGATTATAGGGATACATCTACAAGCCAAACATTCTTGGGAATCCACCAGAATCTGAAAGAAAATCAAATGATGGAACAGATTTTGTTTTTTTCTCAGATCTTACAGAAGAAACAAACTCTGCCTTGATTTTGGATTTCTGGTCTCCAAAACCATATGAGAATAGGTATCTGCTGTTGTAAGACATTAATTTGGTACTGTGTTATGACAGTCCTAGGAAACTCATGTAACAATATTATTTACAATGGTAAATATATGTATAAAACAAGATTAAAGCCCAGACGTTTCCTTGGTGGCTCTTCCTTTATCCACATGTAAATGAGAAACTAGGGGAGGGACTTGCATGCCAGGAGATAAATTACCTATTGTAACTGTCCCAGGTGTGCCAGCCTACCAGACAAATGATCATGGAGGACTATTAAAACTGACTTTTGCTGTTCTTGGTGCTTCTAAGTCCATTCTTTGGGTTTGGATGGCTGAGCATTTTCTCAAACATACGTGAATGAAAAAAAGAACATGTGGTATGTACCTGCAATGGAATAGTATTCAGTCTTAAACAATAAATGAAATTCTGCCAGAAGCTACAAATTGGAGGCACCTTGAGACTCTTACATTAAATTTTTAAAAATCCAGTAACAACAAAGACAAATATTGTATGATTCCACTTATATGAGGTATGTACAGTAGTCAAATTCATAGAGACAGTAAGTAGAATGGAGGTTGCCAGGTGGGAGATGGAAGTGAGGCTGTTGTTCAGTAGATGTAGAGTTTCAGTATTACAAGTTGAGAAAAGTTTGGAAATCTGTTGTACATGTATGTGAATGTAGCTAACATAACTGCATGGTACACTTAAAAATGGTTAAGATGGTAAATATTACATACATGTTTTTACCACAATTAATAATCAGTCTCGAAGTCCTATCTAATACAGAGCAAGAAAAACAAATTCTGGATACTTTGAATAATATATTAATTAATAAATTCCACCTCAAATATGTAATTGGCACATGTCACTAGATATTCTAAATAAAGAAGTGTATAAGGAGTATATAAAAAACGAAATAATATGAAACAGGTTTATTTGAAAATCTTGTATTTCTTTTTTTTATTATTATACTTTAAGTTCTGGAGTACATGTGCAGCTCATGCAGAATTGTTGCACAGAAATACATATGCCGTGGTGGTTTGCTGCATCCATCCCCACGTCATCTACATTAGATATTTCTACTAATGTTATCCCTTCCCAATCCCCCCATCCCCCTGCTATCCATCCCCTAACCCCTCCCCACCCGCCAACAGACTCTGATGTGTGATGTTCCCCTCCTTGTGTTCACGTGTTCTCATTGTTCAACACCCACTTATATTTCTTATGTTAGTACCTGGCTCTTCACTGGCTGTAGAGGCATAAGCCACTTACTCTGCAGCATCTGATGCAATATTTTATATTACACATAATCTTCCTCTGCTGAATTCAGCCTTCCTCCTTGATGTGCACCAACATCACCACACCTAGCAAGCTCTCTAGAATTGTGCTTAATCAGCATGCCCCTAAGCCACAGTACTTTGCAGCACAACCAAGCTTATCTTTTATGCACAGTGGTCATATGTGTTGAAAAGTATGCCTAAAGTATGTCATAGTTTTGTTTCATTTCAAATGTAACATGGAAACCTAGCATATGCTTTTCATTATAAATATAACTGATGATATTCTGTCTTTCTTATTCTACCTTGTAACACTTATCTCCTATAATAATAATAAGCCTCTGATAATATCTCCCTTAGTTCTAATGGTCATGTGTTGTGCCATCTCTGATGCCAACTTGTATGAGTACTGAGATACTGACTAGAATTCATGCTGTTTTTTAAAATTAGGAATAGAAAGAGTTCAAGGGGGCATTTTACTTGTCAGAGTCTATTGGTGTAGATTCTGAACCTATGAACCAGGGAAGCTCTTATCTTTTTCAGGTCAAGGAGAACAGGGATGACCTGATCTTTGAAAGTTCTGGAATGTGAATTTCTTCTATTTTGCTGGCTTTGCTGGCAAAGTGTCCTGCTAGCATGTGATGCACAACATTTATGTTAGAAACCATTTCTTAAATTTCTGAGACAACTAGTGCTTTAGAAATGATTTTATGGATTGGTATAAAGATCAGGAAAGTTTTGAGCAAAATACTTTACTATTATCTCAAAAAGGTAACACTACAGCATATTACTTAGGACATCTCAAATAATATTGTTCTGATAAGCAACATTACAATATAAATATCAACATTGTCATTATCAAAAGATACGTCTGATTTTGACATTTATTTATGGTACTGCTGAGAACTTCATAAACCATATGTCCAGTATTTTATTGTCAATGAGAAATCATACTGTATGTGCTTGAGTTCTATACATGGGCCAGCACATAGCATATTTATTTTTGTTTGCTTTCTATTTTGCCTACTTCAGGCTGGATTGAATGTATGAATCCCAGGAAGAAGGACAACTTACATCAAACTGTTCAATATGCCTCAAGGGAGCCATTTTAAACAACCTCGGTTTCAAAGTTGAGGACATGTTTAATTATTAAACAATAGCTTTCGAGAACAGATTTCTATTTACTAATGCCCAAGTTGGCTTTTATCAGAATCCTAACCTGAACAGCAAAATATAATACTGGTAGTAGGAATAAAAGGCCAAGAACCAGCAGAATTGCAACAGACAATGCTGTCATGGTCACCAACACGAATTGTGGGGTTCAATGTGAAATTAAAATTGGAAGATCTAGTTCAAAATGCACAAAACGGCAGCTGTTAAAGAAACTAACATATACAAGTTTTTCCTTTCTTTTTGATTTCTTACACTGTTTTTTTGTTTGCTATTTTATGTCAGGTTAAGCAAAGATACATTAATATTTTAAGTTATTAATATGAATGTTGAGGCCAGGTGCAGTGGCACATTACTGTAATCCCAGTACTTTGGA
This sequence comes from Saguinus oedipus, assembly GCA_031835075.1. NCBI lineage: Eukaryota > Metazoa > Chordata > Mammalia > Primates > Cebidae > Saguinus > Saguinus oedipus. The sequence goes on along the minus strand of CM063171.1, from coordinate 142,039,523 downwards.
AGGCTGAGGTGTGTAGATCACCTGAGGTCAGGAGTTTGAGACCAGGCTGACCAACATGGTGAAACCCTGTCTCTACTAAAAATACAAAATTAGCCAGTTGTGGTGACACATGCCTGTAATCCTAGCTACTTGGGAGGCTGAGGCAGGAGAATCACTTGAACCCAGGAGGTAGAGGTTGCAGTGAGCTGAGATCGTGCCATTGTACTCTAGCCTGGGCAACAAGAGTGAAACTCCATCTCAAAACAAACAAACAAACAATATATATATATATACATATGTGTATATATATATATATGTATATATATGTATGAATGTCATTGTTTATCATTATATTGTATAATACCAGTTTTAAAAGCAAATATAAGAATATTTAATATTTAAATCATACACAGAAATTATAAAATTTGTATTTTATAGTTTATAGCAATTTGTATTTTATATATGCATATGTATTTTCTTCTTACCAGAACAGTGGAAATACTACACAAAATTGTGTGTTTATTTTAATTCTTTATACATGCACAGTCAACCAACATCCTCTACCTTTGGTTTGCTGTTGGTCGACTGTGCATGTAAAAAAAGTAAAAATAAGGAAAAAATGAAAGAAAAAGGAATTATGGGTTGCTCTAGTTTTCTTTTTCCTTTTGTGCCATCATTTTTCAGGGTAAGTGCTTGATTAATAAAGTGAAATAATATGAGTAAGAAAAGATACCATATGGTTCCTTGGTGGCTGGGGCTTCTTAGAACTTCACTGCCTTCTTTATGCATTCAAAACAAGTATGTTTCAGATGGAAAGCAGGGCCTCTCATTATTGTCAGTATTTATGCTTACCTCATCATAGACCTCACACAGTTACTTTGTACTCTTTTTAAAGTCTTGCTTAATTCTTCTGGATCTCAGTTCCACCAGAATTCTGTGCTCATGAGGCCTCCCAAGAACGTGTAAAATTAGATGACAAGAAATGCCAGACACACATATTGAGTGTATCTCCCTTTTGCACACTTTCTTCATTGTTTCATCAGACATCAGTTACAAGACAGAAGTTCTGAGACAAACTTATTTAGAATTTTAAGAGAGTAAAAGCAAAGCATTAAACCAGGTATGACACCCTTCTCTGTGCAGAGTCTCTGTCCTTGTATTGGCCATATGCCCATAAATACAGCCCTGATGCGGTACTTATCCAGAGTGATTCAGGAGTAATTCTATGTTGAAACTGGTGCAGCATATGATTTTGGCAATAAAAATCACTGATTCTCATTGTTAATAATAGCTCATGTATGCAAGTCAGGGAAGCTTGAGCAGACCATAAGCAGTTGTTATGAGATAATGTAAATTCAGCCCCTGTTCCTGTTTCTGGAAGCAATGGGCATCAAAAATTATTGATCTTAGTACTTGTATTGTTTAATCAAATCATTTCTTGTCATGGATAATTTTCATTCCTTTTAGCTTTATATTATCATATGTTTTAGAAAATGTCTCCTGTTAAGTAACAAAATGCTAAAGAAAAGATATATGGCACAAACATTAACAATCACTCAAAATTTTGTTATAGAAAAAGTTTATAGTATTTCTGACATGATAGTTGTTTTTTTTCCTTTTGGGTACAGAACACTACTTACTCTCCGTTTTTTGAAATGCCAACTTATTTTGTTTTCTGTACTTTTTTCTTCTTTCTGGATGATTCCTGGCTTCAGTGGAAGGTTGCAAGGTATCACTGGAAGAAACCTCTAGAATTATACCATATTCCAAATCCTTGTTGGCATCCACGAGGGAGGTAGCAAGTACAAATCAGCCTTTGGGAGTGTGTAGATCTTCACTCCTGATGTATATGCTACAAGTCAATGCCCCTTAGTAATGAGATCTCAATGTTCTGTGTTCTTCTTGTTAAAAGCCCAGGACTTCTGGGTCCATTGGTATGTGTAGTTTGTCCAAGTCTTTTTCTCCTGCCAAGGCATGCAAAAACATCTACATTTCCTGCATACCATAACCAGTTAATGAGAAACAAGATGAAATATCCTGGTATTTATCTTTGTCTAACTAAGCCATTCTACCTTTTTACTATTCTACAAACACTACACTTTGGCACCGAGTTTTTAAAGGTTCCACATAGAAAGCAAGTGCTTTCTGGCTGGGACTCCCCTTAAGGCTGCCCGGCTTCCCTAATCTGGGCCAACACTGTGAGAAGTGGGTGTAAGGAACTCACTTAAGTAGAAGGATCTTACTTGATTCAGAAATCCTACTAGTGGGTAAATATCCAAAGAAAATTAAATCAGAATGTCAAAGGGATATCTATACTCCCACATTCATGGCAGCACTATTCACAATAACCAAGTTAGAGATTAAAGCTAAACATTCATCAATCTTTGAATGAATAAAGAACATTTGTATACATACAGTGGAATACTATGCAGCCATAAAAGAACAAAATCATGTCATTTGTAGCAGCATGGATGAATCTGGATGATATTATGTTAAGTAAAATAAGCCAGGCACAGAAAGACAAAGACCACATGATCTCACAAATGTGTAGAATCTAAAACAAGCTGATCTTACAAAAGTAGGCAGGAGAATGGTGGTCATCAGAGACTGGGAAGTAGAAATGAAGAAGGGGAAACGTTAATCATGGGTACAAAGTTGTAGTAAGGCGGAGTAAATTCTGCTGCTGCCTTGCATAGTATAGTTGACAATAGTACATTGTATATTTCAAAATATCTACAAGACAAGATTTTTAATATTCTCACCAAAAATAAATGATAAGTGTTTCAGGTGATGGATATACTAATTTGATCATTACACGTTGTTTATGTGTATTGAAACACCACATCATACCCCATAGACATAATTCCTATATGTAAATTAAAAATAAAATAAAACAAACAAAAAACAAAGGAAAAGATCTTTTCTCTAGTTTTATTCTAGCTAAATTTCTGAAATTTCACTAATCAAAGATAAATAACTTTATTTCCTTATATAAAAAAAGTCTTCAAGGAATATCAATTATTTACCCAATTGTATGGCATTTATAAATAAAACTTAGAGTTTAAGAAAAAAACATTTTTCACTCAAATGGTCTCAGGTGAATGGCTCTTGCAAAGTAAAACTATGCTTTTGTGCCAATTTGTCAAACTATGCTTTGTAAAAGAATCTATTTTGAAAGGGAAATATAAACATCTCTCTTTTTTTTTCTGAATTATATCAGTCCTATGAAGAATTTAATGTATTTAGTGGAATGTTCTAAGAAAAGAAACGTAACTAACTCCACTTTCATATGTAAATTAATTACACCTTTTGAGCCTTTACAAAGATGGCCTTAATATTCCTTCAACTTGACTAAACTTTAGACCATTTATTTGTAACAATAGTCCCTTGACTGCCCTTTTGTTAGACCATTTATTTTCTGAAACTTGAAATTATAAATTCTATCCCTGCCCCTTTAAGTTGTGCACAAATATTTTTTACTTTTTTTCCTAGTTTTATGACCCGTAAATGTCTTTATCTAGATGAAACATAGCATTTGAGAAAATTGCATTTCTATCTACCAATCCTTAGGGGAGGATAGGAAGCTAACTTTAATGGGCATTAATTAATGAACATGAATGGCTTTGATATGGTTTGGCTATGTGTCCCTACCCAAATCTCATCTGTAATTGTAATTCACAGGTGTTGACGGAGGGACCTGGTGGGAAGTGATTGGATCATGGAGGCAGTTTACCCCATACTTTCCTTGTGACAGTGAGTGAATTGTCATGAGATCTGATAGTTTTATAGATGGAAGTTTCCCCTGCTCTTTTTTTCCCCACCACCATGATTCCCATTCGCCTTCCACCATGGTTGCAAATTTCTTGAAGCCTCTCCAGCCATGACAAACTGTGAGCCAATTAAACCTTTTTTGTTTATAATTACCCAGGCTCAGGTAGTATTCTTTATAGCAGTGTGGGAACAGACTAACAAAGGCTTCATCACAGAGAAAACAATTTGCAAATTCAGGGGTAAATCAGTGTGCTCATATTTCATTGATCAACCTCTCCCCTAATGACCTCCATTACTTTTCTACTAGCTCACTTCACCATTTTTCTTAGTGGAGTATAGAAAAATCTCTCTTATATAAAAAAAAAATAGTTTTTAATAAAGTCTTCCTTATTCATTTATTTGGCACAAGCATTCCAGAAAAGCCTACAGGTCTCTCAAATGAAGAGCCTAAGTTCCCAGTTATCTTTTATGTTCAAAAGCACCAACTATCACCGAATTTCAAAGTTGACGATAGAAAAGCTCCTGAAGTATTGAAAAATGCCTACTGTGGAAACACATGATCTTGTTTTCATGCAGCTCTTCTTCCCTACCTCTTTAGATAAAATCAAATTGTTCACCAATGGCTGTTAACCTGAAAAAACAATTCCTCCCTCCTTTCAAAATCATTTAACAATTATTTTAGACACCAGATGTTAAAGTGATACATTACTCTAAGAATTCTCCTTTCTTCTCCCTAGGTAAAACATTCATTTGTAATTACCTCAGTATTCATAATGAAGGTTTCTGCTTAACGATGTTCTGGATAATTTTCTGATAGCTCTGCTATAAGTAGTCTGATAACTTTTCCACCAAATAAACTGTTTGTAGAGACATAATTGTTATGATTTCCATTTCTTGAAAACAAGAATGCCAGTTGAAATTTGACAACATAAATTTTTAAAATATGTTTTTATAGGCCATATCTTTTTCATGCTTATTTTAAAACATGATTTGACCTTAAATTATATTCTAATTCTCTCATATTGTATTACAAATTTACATATGTCTTATAGATAGATTCTCATCTAGGGATGCTTTAAGCCCATCTGCACAGGAGGCATTTGACAATATTTGTGATTTATTTAGAAAATATTTGTGATTTTCATGAGTAGGAATGTAGAAATATTTGTGATTTTCATGACTAGGAATGGTGGGGCTACTGATATCTATGGGCAGAGGCCAAGTATGCTGTTCATTATTCCACAGTGCACATAACAATCTCTCATAACGAAGTATTAGCTGGTGCAAAATGCAAAGAGTGCGAAGGTTGAGAAGCCCTGGCCTAGGAAATAGATGGGATTTGATTTTCATCAGTCCCCATATATCTGAATGAAGCCATGGAAATCAGTTCTTTTAAAAAACAAATTAACTCTTTGAAACCATTGGAAGATTAATGGCTTTCTTTAAAAGACGAACTTATTAATAGGAAAGTTTGAGTCTAACCAGAAGTAGATCAAAATTCATATGTTGGACTAGTTTAGGATGATGGAATTTCTGAGAGCTGTCAAGTGGATTTGACACATGTAAGTGGTAAGGCTAACATAAGCTCTGTGCAAATTATATCAAATGTTTATATGTTGTCTCCTGTAATAAAATTATTTTACAAGCAATGAAACTCAGAATCACATAGTAAGTAGTAAATATATATAATATTCAATTGAAACCTAAAATAATTTCTCTTCTTTTTTACTGATCAATTTTTAGATTGATATAAATCTAAAGTAGACATAAATCTCTCAGGAAAATGTTTTTAAGGTTGAACCTCCCCTACATGCCTGAGATTTACCCTGTGATACTGTCATATTTTACATCCTTTCATAATTTGTTTCATTTTCATAAAAGAGGCCTTTCTCTGTTTGATATAACAAGAAAGTCTCAGTGCTAAACTGTGTCTTAAAAGATATTTTTTTACAACAGATTGAAGTTTATAAACAGTTAAGGATCATAATGGTCCAATGAATAGGGGAACAAGCTAGAATCTAAGAGGTAAACAAACATGCTTTGTTAATAACATGGGAACACTTGTCCAAGATTGACCTGCAAAATGAATTTAAATTCCCTTAAGCTTCCCTTAGTCTGGCTGTAGATTGTTTCAGGATGTCAGTTTGGCTTGCTTGAGTAAACGGGCCATTAAAAGGAAGCTCGGCTTTCTATATATTATCTACCTTGGACAGACAAGCTTCAGTGGTTTGGATGATTTAGTCAAAAGTGAGGAAGAATATGTGTGACCTTTATAGTTTATATATGGTGTATTCAGAGTAATATACACCTGAATAAATGATATTTATTTTTGATTAATTCCTAATATTACCATTTCATTTAAGGAGTCAAAATATTAATCAGAATATTATAATTCAAAATAATATTCATGTTCATATTTAAAGTAAGACCATTTTCCTAAAGCTCTCTAACAATTTAAAGAAACATTTCACCTTCCCTAAAATTGAATGATTTCTAACATCTGTAATGGAATATTCTAGGAATTGTAGTGTGTCTCTTAAGGACAATACTGTTAAGTTGTCTTGTGTATGTCCTGCAGTGTACTTTCAGCAATTAGAAGTAGAAAGAATAAAAGGCATATGATATCTAATGGGATCTCCTGCTTTGGCAGCCAAATCTCAACAATAGTAATAAAGGATACATGAATCACAAGTCTGCCTATTAGGATATGAATATGATATCTGAATATAATATATATTTATAACATTTAAAGTTTAAATTAAATTATATTCAATGAGTAAGATGTCTTTAAATATGCCATTAGTCAAAATTTATTTTTGGGTTTGCTTTATGGTCATATATCAAAAGTTGGCAAATTTATCTGGAGGAACCATGAACTGTCATTTGTGTGGATATTGTGAGGCCTCAAATATTACCAGAATATAAGCAAAACCAATTAAAGTATAAGTATTTAATTACTCTAGGATGAAGAAACATTTTGTTGAAAATACCAATGTATCATGTTAAGCATAGCATTGGAACTTCTGGCCAGGGCAATCAGGCAAGAGAAAGAAATAATGAATATTTGAATAGGAAAAGAGGGAATCAAATTGCTTCTGTTTGGAGATGCCAATGTTGTATATTTAGAAAACCCCATCGTCTCAGCCCGAAAAATCATTAAGCTTATAGGCAACTTCAGCAAAGTCTCAGGATACAAAATTCATGTGCAAAAAATCACAGGTATTCCTTTACACCATACACAAGCAGAGAGAGCCAAATCATGAATGAATTCTCATTCACAATTGCTACAAAGAGAATAAAAATACCTAGGGATACAGCTAACCAGTGAATGTGAAACACCTCTTTAAGGAGAACTACAAACTACTGGGTAAGGAAATAAGAGACGAACACATTATATTTATATAGCTTATATAATATTATACATTATCATTAACGAAAGCTTAATTTCCTTTGGTTAGGGATAAAGAGAATGACCCAAGTGTTCCTTCCTTATATCAGCAGAAGAAATAATTAAACATACATTTATTGAAACATTCCTTGATCTCAAAACATCACCTTTGACATATATTTTTCAAATGTAAATTACATTTAAATTATGAATTTCTCTGAAAAGTTGAATTTTCTATGTTTTATTATTCTTAACATCAGAAATTGATTAAAAATACTAAGGTATAATGAGTTTTGCAATTTGAAAAGACATTAAAAATTTCCTAAGCAACAGCTGAAAACCATTTTTGGTCTCTTTTAAAAAAATATGTATTAATAATTTATAATCATATCTTTTTATACTCAAAATTTTTTAAAGAGGTTGTCCATATAAACTTTACATATTAAATTGTTAAATATTTGTATTAAAGAGAACTTTTTATTTTCTAACCATATGAAAAGTTGAAAATTGCCTTATAAACAATTTTAGGCTCATTATAAATCAATAATATTGGTGTAATAACCCAATCCTGAATCCAGCAGACATTATTTCACATCTTTATACCACAATCTTAAAACCCTCTTCACAGAGGTAGGTTTTATAGTAGTGGGCATCCTATTGATATCCATAAACAACTTCATAGAAAAATAGATCCTCCTACAGGAAACTTTATTCAAAGTGGAGCCATGATTACTATCAAATAATTAATTGAATATGGAGATTTTGTTTTCCTAAGCACTGTTAAGATGATTCTAAGACTGTGATGGAATGGCCTAGACCTCTGTAAGAAAATGGTACAACTTCACAGTCAGTTTTCTTCAAGTTATAATCAACTGGGATCACTAAATATAAAATGATTTAAGTCAGAATGTTTAATATCTTTTTAATCTTCATTTTGAATTACTTTTTTTGTACAAATGCATTTTTAAATGAACTTTGATTAAAACCTATCTTTATATGGAAAGAAAGAGAGAGAAAGAAACAATAAGAATTGATCTACTGACAAGGATGTTTTTGCTGATTAAACTTTAGTCAGGCTCCTGAACCTTCTCCTGGGCCCATTTGTGCACTTCATTGGAAAATTCAGTCTTAGCAAAGAACTTTGTTGGGCCAATTTACCAAGATCCCTACTCTTGCTATCTGGTCATCAATATCTGATCTATAGCTGAGTTCTTATCCTCTACCATTTCCCCAGTATTATCTGGTCACCCTGGCCTACCCTCAACTAGAATCCTGTTAGGTTGCATTAGCCAGAATACTCTATTACCTGTGATGTTTTCTTTTAGTAATTTTACCTGCATTGACCACCCCTGACTTCTTCCTTGGCCAGAAATCCCTGTTTGCCAAGTTGAGCCCAATCTCTCTCACTGATAAATTCTCACTGCAGTGGCCCTATACCTTTCATAATGGTCATGATAAAGCCTTTCTTACTATATTTTAGCAAGGAAACTTGAGTAATTTTTTAAAATACATGTCACTTAATTACCTATCCTCCATCCAGAAGAAAAACATGTATTGTAGTCATCGTTATATGATCAATGAGAATGTCAGTATACACTGAGGGTGTAATGCATGAAATCTCACATATGTGACCTAATTATATACATAACATATCATATAATCTATAATGTAAGCCTATATTGATAATGCAGATATCTGTATTATAGTCAAAATTCTTCATTATGTTTAACTATTTTTTATTAATACATAAACTAGTAGTTCACATAACATATTATAATTGTATCATATTCCTTCAATATATTTTATTTTCCAGCAATTTATTTTTGGCTCATTTTCAAAACATACTGTTTTCTCAACATATTTATTTTTGCTTAATGACTTAAACCAGGCATCATGATAAGAAGAATAAAAATTGGTTCAGGAAAGAAAATGTCTTTGAAGGACAGATACGTAAGCAGGGAGCTCAGACAGTTAATGCCTTTATAATTTCCTAAAATCCCATTATTCATAACTTTGATTACAGGGAAATAACGTATATTAAGACTTTACTCCATGATCATATCACATCACGGAGTAAGAACCAGTTGTTTTCTATTTTCAACAAGGTTTTAATTTATATTTGATGGAAATAAAGTTCATTTTGTTTCATGTGAAGTTCTTTTAATTGAAGAAGAATCAATGCTTCAGATTCCTAAGGTATTACACTAATGTACATGAAATTATTAAAATAGAGTAATTTTTAATATTTGAAAATAGTCTTATTATTTTAGTACAGATTTAATAGCTTTTATCTTTACTCAAGAATGAAATTTTCTATCAACAATCTTAGATGAATTTGAAACTATCCCCAAATCTGTAAAACCTTTGACAATTATTTAAAGTGTATAATACCCCCAGCCTTGCAAAGTAGAGGTCACAAAACAGTTTTCAAACTAAATTCCACATTGCCTCATAAATATTTCTTGATAATTTAAGAAAAGTCACATTGTACTAGTGCCAGGTTTTAAACAAACAAAAAAAAAATACAAATTCCCTTTACTTAAATTCAGCAGAGTCTCAAAACATATACTTTTTTAAACTGTCCTATAATAGAATTGCAAGAATTGAAACAAAAAAGAATGAAAACACAGCCTTATCTGAAATACTTTTATAAACTACAAACTTTCTTTCTACACTATGTTGGAAAATAAAGCTTCAACAAATGACTTTGTTTATGCTTTAATCACATCAGCAATGTACAGACCCTGTGTCTAAATTCAGAGAATGCTTTGGACTTCTCCAGGCAAATAATGTATTGATTTCTGAATCAGGTTTCAAATAGATGGATGAAGGCTGTAGTTCATTATGCCAGAATCAATGCCATTTGGCTTTTTCATTTTCTGAACAATAAATATAGATTTCTTTCGCAAGTGATAGTTTATCTAGTACATTTTATTATTTTGGTTATAAGTATATGCCAGCCTATTAAACATTTATTTTGCAACTTGCAAATTAGGGTGTTTGAAAGCTAATGAAGAAAAATTAAACTCCACCAGCAACAATGAATTCACTTTGTATTTTATTTCACTTTGAAATTACCAAACATCCTTCTTTGCTCAGGTTTCATCTAAGAATTCAACCTACATATTCCTGCAGTAAAGATTTATCAAAGTTTGTATATAATGACATCTGGAAAAGGTCCAGACAAAATCTTTTCTAATACATAATCCACCTGCTACTTTCCTAGAAGGAAAGCTTCAAAGAGAAACAGAATATAGCCCAAATGTTCTCCTAAGTGACATCCAAAGGGATTTGCAGACTCAATTGCTGTATCTTTGCTTGAATGAATCTTTTATTCAAGTTGGGATCTGTTGGCATGAAATTTATTTTCCTTTCTTTTATCCTATTTATATGTTTTAGCCTATAATACCATTTATTACTCTGGTAAGTTTTAGTTTCTATTTTTTTATAGGACGATCAACACACAGGGAGAAATCTTTGCTCTAAGCAAAGAGGAGTTTTTGGAAAAATATTTCAGAGTGTATTTATTTGGGGATAATGAAGTTAACATTTCAGAGCTTCTCTTGCCTCTCCTTTCCTGTCTCCTATTCACCTAAGTGTAAAGTATTACAAGAATGGGATAAAATGATACTGGACAACTTTGTTTCCTTTTCCTATCCCTTAAAACGATGAAAATATTTCACATGCTTAGAAAAAAATGCAATCAATTTTTCCCTTTACATTCTCCATGTATAATTGTCAGCCATATGAAACTTGTGTAATTTGGTAGCATAGCCATAATAATCTAACATCATAAAAACAACTCAATATCAAAGTGATGAGTCATACCATATAAGCTGCTGACAATCACAAATTGTAAATTCTGAATTTATGTCAGTGGTTGATACCATGTTTATGTTTATAAACATGGGTAAGGTATTTCACTTAATAATAATAACTCACTTATTGGGCACTTATGAGGCACACATTTTCTAAATTACTTTAATAGATTTTGAAAATTATATTAAAACAATTAGAGGTTAGTACTTTCATTCTCAACCTACCTATAATGAAATGGAAGCACTAGGGTTTTATAATCAACCAAAATCCATATCCATTTAATCATTAAGTTATTGAATTGTGGTCTAATATGTAAAGTGTATAGTCATAAAAACAACCCCAAAGATTAAAAATTTTCTCTAAAAATTATTCACATTTATGTAAATTCATCAATCTGATCATCTGTGAGATGGAAAGGGATTTCATAAAGCATAAGGTTTGTATGCTTAGATGTGGGAATCTCCTCAATAATTATTTTGCATTTGAAAACTGTTTGAGAGTTCATCTTTATATATTCCTCTTCAATCTAAAGCTAGTTATCTTTAAAATATTTACAAGTTTCAGTTTGAAACTTCTTGATCTTTACTTTTCTCACTGAGATCAGGGACAAAGCACTTCAGTCTCTGCTTTAGAGCAGCTATGTTTGAAATTATAAATTTTTGTGATCTCAGAGAGGACTTATACATGCAGGAAGAAAATGTCAAAATACTTTTTTATTGTAAAAAGTGTCTGAGATTGTTAAAGGTGAATCTAGAATCTTGACTTATTTAAAAAATGTTAAAGTTAGTCTCATTGTATTTTTATCTTAAAATATAATTATTTTTATATTACATTAAATTTTTATCTTAAAAACCCCACAGTATGAGCTTGTTGCACTGTCCCTTTGACCCGGGACCCCCTCTATTAACTACTAACTGGGGGGCCCATCTCCCACAGATTCTGTATCTGAGGCAAACACAACAAGGAAGTAAGAAGAAAGTTGGGTTATTTCCTGCATAAGGCAGAGAATAACTGGAGCACCAATAAATAATCCTTCAGAAATTAACATTGCCTGTAAGAATTATATTTGATGGGCAGTATAAAGAAAGAAAATAAAAGAAAATTGTGTCCACATTAAAAAGGTTTTTTTGTTGTTGTTGCCAGGTGTGATGGTAAGCACTTATAGTTGCAAGTACTCAGGAAAGTGAAGCAGGAGGATCTCTTGAGCCCAGGAGTTCAAGTCCAGCTTGGGAAACTTAGGAAGACCCTTGATCTAACAATACAAATAAGCAATGCTTACATTAAAAGTTGTCTTTTGTCGATAAGTCAAGTCTCACCTTGAATTAAAGAGATAACTTATTTGACCTAAGAATATGTAAACTCATATGCATCCACACAGGTATTGCTTGTTATACAGGGTATAATTACACTTTATTTTAGGAGTATAGTAAGGGAATTATGCAGGAATAAAATACAACAGACTTCTGGATATATTAGCCATTATCCCTGAGTGAGATACTGTCATTGCTAAAGTCTAGTTCTATCTAGAGTCTGAAATCTCTGTTCAAAAGAAAAAAATAAATAAATTAAATACCTCTTGGTGGTTTCAGCCTAGTCTATAACTATTTTTAATAGAAAATTCCTATTTTGATTTTATAATTTTGTAACTTAGGGCAATTCACAATGAGATAACTATCTTGAAAGAGATACTGACCTCAGCTTTTTTGAGGGCTAGCATATATCTTTGTAACATTAAATAAATAATAGAATGGATTTGAATATTTAATATCTACTGCTTAAGATGATATTTTCAAAGATACTATTTTAACTAGTTTACAACACAATATAGAGTTAGTTTTAATAGGATGATTGTTTTCTTTGAATATTCTTCATTCATTTATTATTTCCCAGGATGATTTCAAATGAGCATTTACATTATTTTATTTCTATCCATGTTCTTAAATAGCTGCTTGGAAGACAGTAGAAATTTCTGATATAAACACTTACTTTTGAAAAGTGAAAAACAAGGCTGGGTTAGAAGCCTTGTTTTTAGTAGCTGACACAAAGAATATCTCAGCTTACTCATATTGCTACTCATATTAGTGAGTCCAAATTTAACAAAGTGCTATGTGGGCATGTGCACACACATACACACACTCAAATACACACATGTAGAGAAACAAACACATGTACTGACAAAAATTTGGGAATTTGACATCATATTTAGTGAACATATTCAAAATATATGATTATGTGGATGTAAATTGAAAAGTTAAAAATAGGCTGTAACAGTAAATGCATATTAATTAGAACAATTTAGATAATGGATAGACTTTCCAGAAAACAAAAACTGGAAAATGTCTGCACCGTTGATATTCAACTTTACTTCTGGAGATCTTTTTCAGATTGAAGCTTATCAACAGGAATATGTAAGTTTGGGTTAAAAAGGTTTTGAAGGATCTGAAACAATGTTCAGACCTAAATTTATCCAGATAAAGATGAAAGATCTGCAAAATGCATGGACGAATATGAACTCTTAATACAAAAAAGGAAATAATTTAGTTGGTTTATGATATTACGGAGGCACATTTCTGTTGGGAAGAATGCTCAAAAAATTGAAACTATTCCAATGGGTTTAAAATCGTAATTATAATAATTAAATTTTAACTTTATGGTTACAATATCTTTTTGCATAAGTTTTCTCATTGTACTCTTACAATTTCTTGAATGCAATGGAAGGCAGGTTTTTTTTTTTTTTTTTTTTTTTTTTTTTTTTTTTGCCATTTCACAGATAAAGAAATTGAGGACAAAGAAATTTTTTAGCAAACTGAAACAAGAACAGAAAAAGAAATACTGCATATACTCACTCATAGGTGGGTGAGAAAAATGAGAACACATGGACACAGAGAGGTGGTCTACTATACACTGGGGACTGTTGGGGGAACTGGGGGAGGGATAGCGGGGGTGGGGGTGGGGAGGATAGCCTGGGGATGAATACCAAGTGTGGGTGAAGGGGAGGAAGGCAGCAAAACACACTGCCATGTGTGTACCTATGCAACTATCTTGCACGTTCTGCACATGTACCCCAAAACCTATAATGCAATAAAAATTAAAAAAAAAAAAGTGAATAGATGGTCAGATCTCAAATACTGATTTTATTATTCTAGTCCATATTTTCATCACAGTGATCTCTAAACTGAGCCAATAACCTATGTAATATGACATGGTTATATAACAGCACACATCCAAGACTACTAGGCAGTATCATGGAGTAAATAATAACACACACTCAGAAGCTGAATCATTTCAATATAAATCCTAGCCTTACCAGTTGTTATCAGTTTTCTCATTTGTAAAATGAGGTTAATACATTTGCCTGGTTTAAAAAATTTATTCATGAGAATTAAGCAATTTATGAAAAGAACTTAGCAGAGTGTAAGAACTCTGTGTTCACTAAAATATGAATCATTATCATCTGGCACATAAAAGATACTCGATGCTTGTTAGTTTCTTTTATAGCTTATTTGTATTTTCCAAAACCTTACTTTAGATGACAAATTTATACATTGTAATAGTAATTTTACAAATACAAAGAATAAGGAGATGGTTTGTAAGTGTGAAAATAATAACAACTGGAGTTCCATTTTCTTTTTTCTTTTTTTTTTAAAATTTTTAAATTTTTATTGCATTTTAGGTTTTGGGGTACATGTGCAGAACGTGCAAGATAGTTGCATAGGTACACACATGGCAGTTTGTTTTGCTACCTTCCTCCCCTTAACCCACATTTGGCATTTCTCCCCAGGCTATCCCTCCCCAGCTCCCCCTCCGCTGTCCCTCCCCTATTCCCCCCCAATAGACCCCAGTGTGTAGTACCCCCCTCCCTGTGTCCATGTGTTCTCATTTTTCTCACCTGCCTATGAGTGAGAATATGTGGTATTTCCTTTTCTGTTCTTGTGTCAGTTTGCTGAGAATGATGTTCTCCAGATTCATCCATGTCCTTACAAAAGACAAAAACTCATCATTTTTGATTGCTGCATAATATTCCATGGTGTATATGTGCCACATTTTCCCAGTCTAGTCTATCATCAATGGGCATTTGGGTTGGTTCCAGGTCTTTGCTATTTCACCATGATATTCTGCTATACATTTTTTTTTATAAAGACAAGTTGAAGTCATGTCCCAAAACAGATAAATTCTTTATTTGTTCTTTGTCCATAAAACTTAATCTCACAGGGTTTTAAATTTTCTTGGTATGTAGTAGGTATATATATTTATAGGATACACAATATTTTTTTAAAATATATGTACGTATATATATTTTTTAATTGTACTTTAGGTTCTGGGGTACATTTTCAGATCATGCAGGATTGTTGCATAGGTACATACATGGCAATGTGGTTTGTTGCCTCCATTTCCCTGTTGCATATATGTGGCATTTCTCCCCATGTTATCCCTCCCCAACCTTGCCACTCCCCACTGTCCCTACCCTAGCCCCCA
Source organism: Saguinus oedipus (assembly GCA_031835075.1). NCBI lineage: Eukaryota > Metazoa > Chordata > Mammalia > Primates > Cebidae > Saguinus > Saguinus oedipus. The sequence goes on along the minus strand of CM063171.1, from coordinate 142,024,090 downwards.
CAAACAGACTCCAGTGTGTAAGGCTCCCCTCCATGTGTCCATGTGTTCTCATTGTTCAACATCTGCCTATTAGTGAGAATCTGTGGCCTTTGATTTTCTTTTCTTATGTCTGTTTGCTGAGAATGATGGTTTCCAGATTCATCCATGTCCCTTCAAAGGACGGGAACTCATCTTTTTTGTGGCTGCATAGTATTCTATAGTGTATATGTGACACATTTTCCTTGTTCAGTCTACCATCTAAGGGTTGGTTTCAGGTCTTTGCTATTGTAAACAGTGCTTTAATGAACATATGTGTGTATGTGTCTTAATAATAGAATGATTTATAATTCTGTGGGTATATACCCAGTAATTGGTTTGCTGGATCAAATGGAATTTCTGTTTCTAGTTCCTTGAGGAATCACCACAATGGCTCCCACAACAGTTGGATTAATTTACACTTACACCAACAGTGTAAGAGTGTTCCTATTTTTCCACATCCTCTCCAGCATCTGCTGTCTCCAGATTTTTTAATGACTGCCATTCTAACTGGTGTGAGATGGTATCTCAATGTGGTTTTGATTTGCATTTCTCTAATGACCAGTGATAATGAGCATTTTTTTCATATGTTTGTTGGCCTCACATATACCTTCCTTGGAAAAGTGTCTGTTCATATCCTTTGCCCACTTTTGAATGGGTTTGTTTGTTTTTTTCTTGTAAATCTCTTTTAGTTCTTTGTAGATTCTAGATATTAGCCCTTGTCAGATGGGTAGATTGCAAAAAATTTTACATTCTGTTGGTTGCTGGTTCACTCTAATGACTGTTTGTTTTGCTGTGCAGAAGCTCTGGAATTTAATTAGATCCCATTTGTCTATTTTGGTTTTTGTTGCCATTGCTTTTGTTGTTTTAGTCATAAAGTCCTTGTTGTTTTAGTCATAATGTCATAAAGTCCTTGGTTATGCCTATGTCCTGAATGGTATTGCCTATGTTTTCTTCTAGGGGTTTTATGGTGTTAGGCCTTATGTTTAAGTATTGAATCCATCTGGAGTTAATTTTAGTGAAAGGTGTCAGGAAGGGGTCCAGTTTAACTTTCTGCACATGGCTAGCCAGTTTTCCAAACACCAATTATCACTAGGGAATCCTTTCCCCATTGCTTGTTTTTGTCAGGTTTGTCAAAGATCAGATAGTTGTAGATGTGTGGCATTGCCTCCGAGGCCTCTGTTCTGTTCTATTAGTCTATATCTCTGTTTTAGTACCAATATCATGCTGTTTTGATTACTGTAGCCTTGTACTATAGTTTGAAGTCAGGTAGTGTGATGCCTCCAGCTTTTTTTTTTTTTTTTTTTTTTTTGCTGTTGTTGTTTAGGATTGCCTTGGCTATGCAGGCTCTCTTTTTGTTCTGTATGAAATTTGAGGGTTTTTGCAGTTCTGTGTACAGGGTCATTAGTAGCTTGATGGGGATAGTGTTGAATCTATAAATTACTTTGGGCAGTATGGCCATTTTCACAATATTGATTCTTCCTAACCATGAGCATGGAAGGTTTTTCCATCTGTTGGTGTCCTCTCTTATTTCCTTGAGCTGTGGTTTGTAGTTCTCCTTGAAAAGGTCCTTGATATCTTTTGTTACTTGTATTCCTAGGTATTTTATTCTCTTTGTTGCAATTGTGAATCACAGTTTGCTCTTGATTTGGTTCTGTGTTAGTCTGTTATTGGTGTATAGGAAGGCTTGTGATTTCTGCACATTGATTTTGTTTCCTGAGACTTTGCTGAAGTTGCTTATCAATTTAAGGAAATTTTGGGCTGAGATGATGAGGTCTTCTAAATATATAATCCTGCCATCTACAAAGAGACAATTTGACTTCCTCCTTTCCTAATTGAATACCCTTTATTTCTTTTCCTTGTTTGATTGTTCTGGCTAGATCTTCTAATACTATGTTGAACAGGAGTGGTGAGAGAGGGCATCCTTGTCTAGTGCCAGATTTCAAAGGGAATGCTTCCAGTATTTTTTCCCATTCAGTATGCTATTGGCTGTAGGTTTGTGGTAAAGAGCTTTTGCTTTTCCATCAATACCTAGTTTATTGAGAGTTTGAATCATAAAGTGCTGTTGAATTTTGTTGAAGGCCTTCTCTGCATCTATTGAGACAATTATGTGTTTGTCTTTTGTTCTGTTTATGTGATGGATTACATTTACAGACTTGCATATGATGAACCAGCCTTGCATCCCTAGGATGAAGCCTACTTGATCAAGATGGATAAGCTTTTTGATATGCTGTTGCAATTGATTTACCAGTATTTTATTGAAGATGTTTGCATATATGTTTATTATGGATATTGGTCCGAAGTTTTCTTTTTCTGTTGAGTCTCTTCCAGGTTTTGGTATCAAGATGATGTTGGTCTCATGTGCAAGGACATACATGAGCTATTTTGATACAGGCATTCAGTGTGTAATAATCACATCAGGATAAATCAACAATCCATGACCTCAAACATGTATTATTTCTTTCTGTTACAGACATTCCAAGAACACAATTTTAGTTGTTTAAAAATGTATAATAAATTATTGACTGCAGTTGTCCCATTGTGCTATCAAATACTAGATCTTATTCATTTTATTGAACTATATTTTGTAGCCATTAACCATTCCCACTCCCCTACAGCACCTCTACCCTAGCCAGTCTCTGGCAACCATAATTCAATTCTCTATATGTTTGAGAGTTTCAAATTTTAGCTCCCAAAAATAAGAGGGAAAATGGAAAATTTGTCTCTTTTCCTGACTTACTTTACTACATATAATTTTTTCCAGTTTGATCCATCTTGTTACAAATGACTGGATCTGGTTCTTCTTTTTGTGGCTGAATAGTTTATATATACATATGCACCACATTTTCTTTTTTCTTTTTTTAAAATTTTATTGCATTTTAGGTTTTGGGGTACATGTGCAGAACGTGCAATGGTTGCATAGGTACACACATGGCAGTGTGCTTTGCTGCCTTCCTCCCCTTCACCCACATTTGGCATTTCTCCCCAGGCTATCCCTCCCCAGCTCCCTCCCCCACTGTCCCTCCCCTATTCCCCCAATAGACCCCACTGTGTAGTATCCCCCTCCCTGTGTCCATGTGTTCTGATTTTTCTCACCCACCTATGAGTGAGTATATGCAGTATTTCTTTTTCTGTTCTTGTGTCAGTTTGCTGAGAATGATGTTCTCCAGATTCATCCATGTCCTTACAAAGGACATAAACTCGTCATTTTTGATTACTGCATAATATTCCATGGTGTATATGTGCCACATTTTCTCAGTCCAGTCTATCATCGATGGGCTTTTGGGTTGGTTCCAGTTCTTTGCTATTGTAAACAGTGCTGCAATGAACATTCGTGTGCATGAGTCCTTATAGTAGAATGATTTATAGTTCTCTGGATATATATACAGTAATGGGATTGCTGGGTCAAATGGAATTTCTATCTCTAGGTCCCGGAGGAATCGCCACACTGTCTTCCACAATGGTTGAACTAATTTACACTCCCACCAACAGTGTAAGAGTGTTCCTATTTCTCCACATCCTCCCCAGCATCTGTTGTCTCCAGATTTTTTTAATGATCGCCATTCTAACTGGCATGAGATGGTATCTCAATGTGGTTTTGATTTGCATCTCTCTAATGACCAGTGATGATGAACATTTTTTCATATGTTTGTTGGCCTCGTGTATGTCTTCTTTTGTAAAGTGTCTGTTCATATCCTTTGCCCATTTTTGAATGGGCTTCTTTGTTTTTTTTCCTGTAAATCTGCTTGATTTATTTGTAAATTCTGGATATCAGCCCTTTGTCAGTTGCGTAAACTGCAAAGATTTTTTTCCCAATCTGTTGGTTGCTGATTCACTCTAGTGACTCTTTCCTTTGCCATGCAAAAGCTGTGGAGTTTGATTAGGTCCCATTTGTCTATTTTGGCTTTTGTTGCCAATGCTTTTGGTGTTTTGGTCATGAAGTCCTTGCCTACTCCTATGTCCTGAATGGTTTTGCCTAGATTTTCTTCTAGGGTTTTTATGGTGCCAGGTCTTATGTTTAAGTCTTTAATCCATCTGGAGTTAATTTTAGTGTAAGGTGTCAGAAAGGGGTCCCGTTCCTGCTTTCTGCACATGTCTAACCAGTTTTCCCAACACCATTTGTTAAACAGGGAATCCTTTCCCCATTGCTTGTTTTTGTCTGGTTTATCAAAGATTATATGGTTGTAGATATGTTGATTTGCCTCCAATGCCTCTGTTCTGTTCCATTGGTCTATATCTCTGTTTTGGTTCCAGTACCATGCTGTTTTGATTACTGTAGCCTTGTAGTATAGTTTGAAGTCTGGTAGTGTGATGCCTCCCGCTGTGTTCTTTTTGCTTAGAATTGACTTGGCTATGTGGGCTCTCTTTTGGTTCCATATGAAGTTCATGGTGGTTTTTCCAGTTCTGTGAGGAAATTCAATGGTAGCTTGATGGGGATAGCATTGATTATGTAAATTACTTTGGGCAGTATAGCCATTTTCACGACATTGATTCTTTCTAACCATGAACATGGAATCTTTCTCCATCTGTTTGTGTCCTCTCTTAGTTCATTGAGCAGTGGTTTGTAGTTTTCCTTGAGAAGGTCCCTTACGTTACTTGTACGTTTTATTCCTAGGTGTTTTATTCTCTTTGCAGCAATTGTGAATGGCAGTTCATTCTTGATTTGGTTCTCTTTAATTTTATTATTGGTGTATAGGAATGCTTGTGATTTTTGAACATTGATTTTACATCCTGAGACTTTGCTGAAGTGGCTTATTAGTTTCAGGAGCTTTTGGGCTGAGGTGATGGGGTCTTATAGGTATACTATCATGTCATCTACTAATAGAGACAATTTGGCTTCCTCCTTTCCTATTTGAACACCCTTTATTTCTTTTTCTTGCCTGATTGCTCTGGCTGGAGCTTACAGTACTATGTTGAATAGGAGTGATAAGAGAGGGCATCCTTGTCTCATGCCGGATTTCAAAGGGAATGCTTCCAGTTTTTGCCCATTCAGTATGATATTGGCTGTTGGTTTGTCACAAATACCTTTTATTACTTTGAGATATGTTCCATCAATACTGAGTTTATTGAGAGTTTTTAGCATAAAGGGCTGTTGAATTTTGTCAAATGCCTTCTCTGCGTCAATTGAGATAATCATGTGGTTTTTGTTTTTGGTTCTTTTAATGTGGTGAATGATGTTTATAGACTTGTGTATGTTGAACCAGCCGTGCATGCCTGGGATGAATCCTACATGATTATGATGGATAAGTTTTTAAATGTGCTGTTGCATTCGGTTTGCCAGTATTTTATTGAAGATTTTTGCATCTATGTTCATCATAGATATTGGCCTGAAGTTTTCTTTTCTTGTTGAGTGTCTCCCGGGTTTTGGTATCAGGATGATGTTGGTCTCATAAAATGATTTGGGAAGGGTTCCCTCTTTTTGAATTATTTGGAATAGTTTCAGAAGGAATGGTACCAGATCCTCTTTGTGTGTTTGGTAGTATTCGGGTGTGAACCCATCTGGACCAGGGCTTTTTTCTGTGTGGTATGCTCTTAATTGCTCCCTCGACCTCAGACCTTGGTATTGGTCTATTCATAGTTTTGGCTTCCTCATGGTTTAGGCTTGGGAGGATACAGGTGTCCAGGAATTTATCCATTTCTTCCTGGTTTACTAGTTTATGTGTATAGAGTTGTTTGTAGTATTCTCTGATGATGGTTTGAATTTCTGTGGAATCTGCGGTGATTTCCCCTTTATCATTTTTTATTGCATCTATTTGGTTGTTCTCTCTTTTCTTTTTTATCAGTCTGGTTAGTGGTCTGTCTATTTTGTTGATCTTTTCAAAAATCCAGCTCTTGGATTAATTGATTTTTTGAAGGGTTTTTCGTTTCTCTATCTCCTTTAGTTCTGCTTTGATCTTAGTTATTTCTTGTCTTCGGCTAGGTTTTGAGCTTTTTTGATCTTGCTCATCTAGCTCTTTCAATTTTGATGATAGGGTTTCAATTTTGGATCTCTCCACTCTTCTCATGTGGGCACTTATTGCTATATATTTTCCTCTACAGACTGCTTTAAATGTGTCCCAGAGATTCTGGTACGTTGTGTCTTCATTCTCGTTGATTTCAAAGAACTTCTTTATTTCTGCCTTCATTTCATTGTTTATCCAATCAACATTCAAGAGCCAGTTGTTCAGTTTCCATGAAGCTGTGCAGTTCTGAGTTAGTTTCTGAATTCTGAGTTCCAACTTGATTGCACTATGGTCTGAGAGACTGTTTGTTATGATTTCAGTTGTTTTGCATTTGCTGAGGAGTGCTTAACTTCCAATTAGGTGGTCAATTTTGGAGTAGGTGTGATGTGGTGCTGAGAAGAATGTATATTCTGTGGATTTGGGGTGGAGAGTTCTGTAAATGTCTATCAGGTTTGCTTGTTCCAGGTCTGAGTTCAAGCCCTGGATATCCTTGTTAATTTTCTCTCTGGTTGATCTGTCTGTATTGACAGTGGAGTGTTAAAGTATCCCACTATTATTGTGTGGGAGTCTATGTCTCTTTGTAAGTCATTAAGAACTTGCCTTATATATCTGGGTGCTCCTGTATTGGGTCCATATATATTTAGGATCGTTAGCTCTTCTTGTTATATCGATCCTTTTACCATTATGTAATGACCTTCTTTGTCCCTTTTGATCTTTGTTGCTTTAAAGTCTATTTTATCAGAGATGAGAATTGCAACTGCTGCTTAATTTTGCTCTCCATTTGCTTGGCACATCTTCCTCCATCCCTTTATTTTGAGCCTTTGTGTATCCTTGTGTGTGAGGTGGGTTTCCTGGATACAGCACACCGATGGATTTTGGCTTTTTATCCAATTTGCCAGTGTCTTTTGATTGGTGCATTTATCCCATTTACATTTAGGGTTAATATTGTTATGTGTGAATTTGATACTGCCATTTTGATTCTAGCTGGTTGTTTTGTCCCTTGGTTGATGTAGATTCTTCATTTTGTTGATGCTCTTTAGCATTTGGTATGTTTTTAGAATGGCTGGTACTGGTTCTTCCTTTCTATGTGTAGTGCCTCTTTCAGGAGCTCTTGTAAAGCAGGCCTGGTGGTGACAAAATTTCTGAGTTCTTGCTTGTTGGCAGAAGATTTTATTCTTCTTTTGCTTATGAAGCTCAGTTTTGCTGGATATGAAAATCTGGGTTGAAAGTTCTTTTCTTTAAGGATGTTGAATATTGGCCCCCACTCTCTTCTGGCTTGTAGAGTTTCTGCCAAGTGATCTGCTGTGAGTCTGATGGGCTTCCCTTTGTGGGTGACCCAACCCTTCTCTCTGGCTGTCCTTAGTATTTTCTCCTTCATTTCAACCCTGGCGAATCTGACAATTATGTGCCTTGGGGTTGCTCTTCTTGCCGAATATCTTTGTGGTGTTCTGTGTATTTCCTGCAGTTGAGTATTGGCCTGTCTTGCTAGGTTGGGGAAATTTTTGTGGATAATATCCTGAAGAGTGTTTTCCAGCTTGGATTCATTCTCTTCATCACCTTCTGGTACACCTATCAAACGTAGGTTAGGCCTCTTCACATACTCCCACATTTCTTGGAGATTTTGTTCATTCCTCTTTGCACTTTTTTTCTAATCTTGGTGTCTCTTTTTATTTCATTGAGTTGGTCTTCAACTTCTGATATTGTTTCTTTTACCTGGTCAATTTGGCTGTTGAAACTTGTGCATGCTTCATGAAGTTCTTGTGTTGTGTGTTTCAGCTCCTTCAGTTCATTCATATTCCTCTCTAAGTTGTCCATTCTTGTTATCTTTTCCTCGAATCTTTTTTCAAATCTTTTTTTCAAGGTTCTTAGTTTCTTTGCACTGATTTAGAACATGTTCTTTTAGCTCACTGAAGTTTCTCATTATCCACTTTCTGAAGTCTGATTCCGTCATTTCGTCACTCTCATTCTCCGTCCAGCTTTGTTCCCTTGCTGGTGAGGAGTTTTGGTCCTTTGTAGGAGGCGAGGTGTTTAGGTTTCAGGTGTTTTCCTCCTTTTTACACTGGTTTCTTACCATCTTTGTGTATTTATCCACCTGTCATCTTAGTAGTTGCTGACTTTTTGATTGGGTCTCTGAGTGGTCTCCCAGATTGTTGATGGTGAAGTATTTCTGTTACTTAGTTTTTCTTCTAATTGTTTGAGAGTTGAGAGTTGAGCACTCTGCTGTACGAGTACTGAGGTCCACTCCAGGCTCTGCTTGTCTGGGGTACACCTGTAGTGGCTGTGGAATAGTGAGGGATACTACCAGTTTCTTCTGCTATCTTCGTCCCTGAATGATGCCTGCCACATTTCAGTCTGATTAGTCCTTTTCTGAGGTGGCTCTTTGGATTTACAGGGGTCAGAGAGCTGCTTGAGGAGATGTTCTGTACTTTATAGGAGCTCCAGTGCTGAGCTGTGAACTCCATTGTTCATTCAGGGTTGCTGGGTGGATGTTTCTGCTGCAGTTGAACTTATAAAATGCCCCCCCTTTTTTTTCCCTCAGATGCTCTGTCTTAGGGAGTTGGGACTTTCTTTATGAGTATCTGTTGCACTGTCCTGCCCAGGTAGGAGGCAGTCTATTCACTATTTGCCTGCCAGGGCTCAGCCCTGCTAGCGAGGGTCTGCCCTGCTGCTGCGAGGCTCTGTTCTACTGTGGTGCGCTCTGCCCTGTTGGCAGCATCTCTCTGTTATGGCTGTTTGCCTCAGCAATGGCAGGCTGCATCAGCAGTGGGCGGTACCTCAGTAGGGGCAGATTGCGTCCGTAGTTGTGGACGCCCCTCCACCACCGAGCTGCACCATCCTGGATTCAGCTGACCCCACAGAAAAACTCTCAACCCTGAGCACCTTGAATCGCCACACTGCTTGTCCCCATGAGGGTGGGACCTGCCGAGCCCGATCACCTGGCTCCCTGCCTCAGAGTCCCTCCTCTGTCTCTCTCTCTCTTTTTCTTTCCAAATTGAATGGTTGACTCTCTCACTGGTGCCCCAGTCGCCTGCTGATTGGCCACTGGGATCCGTGGGATCTCCCCTGCGGTGGCCCACTGCACCAGCACAAATCGCTCTTCCCAGGAATCTCCTGGTCTGGCTCACCATCCAAGTCCTATTCAATCAAATGGACATGTCAATCTGCCCTCCCAAAACTCAGATTGCCAGTTTAACAGGGCACCCAGACCAGTGAGCTTTGTGCGGGCTGCTGCTGTGCCATGGCGCCGGCCAAAATGGCCATGCAAGCCGAAAGGGCTATGCTGCTCTCTTGTGTCTCTCCTACACCTGGGTATTCACCAGTTCTGTGGGCAACATAAATCCATCTGAAAATGCAGCTAGAACTCACCCTCTGCGCCTTCACTGAGAGCTGCAATCCGGAGTAGTTTCTATGGTGCCAACTTGGAACCTCCTCGCACCACATTTTCTTTATCCACTAATCTGTTAATGGACATTTAAGTTGCTTCTTAGCTATTGTACAGTGCTGAAACAAACAGGAGTTGAGATACATCTTTTATATACTGATTTACTTTCTTTTGGGCATATTTCCAGCAGTAGGATTGCTGGATCATATGGTTTTTTAGGAATCTCCATACTTTTCTCCATCATGATTTTACTCATTTACATTCCTGCCAATAAGGTTCCTTTTTCTCCACATTCTAACCGTGAATTTGTTGCCTTTCAGATAACAGCCATTTTAACTGGGGTGAGATGATATCTCATTGGAGTTTTAATTTATGTTTCTCTGATGATCAGTTATGCTAAGCATCTTTTATATATCCATTTGCCATTTGTGTATCTTTTTATGAGCAATGTTTATTCATATCTTTTGTCCATTTTCTATTTTTATTTTTTATTCATTATTTTTGTTTGTATTGCTGGGACATTGGGATATGTCTCACTGGTCATGATCATTTAATATGTTGTTGAATTTAGTTTGACAGTATTTTGCTGAGGATTTTTGCTTAAATGTTCATCAGGGATATTGGCCTGTAGTTTTATTTATTCATTTATTTTCTTATTTGAGAAATAGCCTTGCTCTGTTTCCCAGGCTGGAGTGCAGTGGCACAAACATGTCTCACTGCAACCTAGGCTCAGTGAGTTCTGGGCTCAAGAAATTATCCTGCCTCAGCCTCTTGGACAGCTGGAATTGCAAATGCACTCCACCATGCCCAACTAATTAAAAAAAAAAAAAGTTTGCAGATACGGAGTTTTATCATGTTTCTGGTCTCAAACTCCTGGGCTCAGAGGATTCATCTGACTTAGCCTTCTAAAGCATTGGCCTTTTCTCTCTCTCTCTCTTTCCTTCTTCCTTTTTTTTTTTTTTTTTTTTTTAATGTGTCTGTCTGGTTTGGTATCAAGGTAATACTTGCTTCATAGAATGAATTTTGTAGTATTCTATCCTCTATTTTTTTGAATAGTTTCCGTATGATTGGTATTAGTTTTCCTTAAATGTTAGGTAAAATTCGGCAATGAATTTATGGAATCCCAGGCTATTCCTCTCTGGGAGACTTTTTATTACAGATTTAATCTTATTACTTGTTATTGGGCTATTCAAGTTTTGGATTTCTTCGTCATTAAATGTTGAAAGGTTTGTGTGTCTAGAAATTTATTTATTAATTCCAAGATGGCATCGTAGAGGCGACTCAGGATTGCAGCTCTCAGTGAAGGCACAGAGGGTGAGTCCTAGCCGCATTCTCGGACGGACCTTTTTTGCCCACAGAATGTTGAAAGTCCCAGGTGTGGGAGAGACACCGGACACTAGCACAGCTGGCTTGCACAGCCGGTTCAACCGGCGCCACAGCGCAGCAGCACCAGGCACAAAACTCACTGGTCTGGGTGGCCTGTTAAACCGGCAATCTGAGATTTGGAAGGGCAGATTGGCATGTCCATCTGATTGAACGGGACTTGGACAATGAGCCAGACCAGGAGATTCCTGGGAAACGTGATCTGAGCTGGTGCAGTGGGCAGTGGCATGGGAGATCACGTGGATCCCAGTGCCCTATCAGCAGGCTACTGGGGCACCAGTGAGAGAGTCAACCATTCAGCTTGGGGAGAGGAAGAGAGAGAGAGAGAGAGAGGATGGACTCTGAGGCAGGGAGCTGGGTGATCGGGCTCGGTGGGTCCCACCCTCACAGGGACAAGCAGGGTGGTGATTGGAGGCTCTCAGGACTGAGAGTTTTGTTGCCGGCATCTAGGACGGTGCAGCCCGGTGGGGGAGGGGCATCAACCACTACGGACACAATCCACCCCAACTGAAGTACTGCCCAGGGCTGATGCAGCCTGCTGTTGCCGAGGCAACCTGGCATAACAGAGAAACTCCACCAGCAGTGCGGAGCACGCCACAGCAGAATGGAGGCCCACAGCAACAGGGCGGACCCATGCTAGCAGGGTGGAGCCCTGGCAGGCAAATAGTGAATAGACTGCTTCCTAGCTGGGCAGGACAGTGCAACAGATACTCATAAAGAAAGCCCCAACTCCCTGAGACAGAGCATCTAAGGGGGAAATAAAAGGGGGGGGTGTTTATGAGTTCTGTTGCAGCAGACATAAACACATCCTCCCAACAATGCTGAATGAACAACAGAGCTCACAGCTCAGCATAGGAGCTCCTATAAAGCACAGACCGTCTAGTCAAGCAGTTCCCTGACCCCTGTATATCCAAAGAGTCACTCAAAAAAAAAGGACTAATCAGACTGACATTTGGTGGGCATCATTCTAGAACAAAGATAGCAGAAGAAGAAACTGGTGGCATCCCTCACTGTTCCACAGCTGCTACAGGTGTACCCCAGACCAGCAGGGCCTGGAGTGGACCTCAACACTGGTACAGCAGAGGGGCTAGACCATTAGAAGGAAAACTAAGTAACAGAAATACCTCATCATCAACAATCTGGGCATCCACACAGAGACCCAACTGAAAAATCAGCAACTATTAAGATGACAGGTGGATAAATCCATAAAGATGGGAAGAAACCAGCGCAAAAAGGAGGAAAACACCCAAAACCAAAAGACTTCACCTCCTACAAAGGAACAAAACTCCTCACCAGCAAGGGAACAAAGCTGGATGGAGAATGAGTGTGACGAAATGACGGAATCAGACTTCAGAAAGTGGATAATGAGAAACTTCAGTGAGCTAAAAGAACATGTTCTAAATCAGTGCAAAGAAACTAAGAACCTTGAAAAAAGATTTGAAAAAAAGGTTCGAGGAAATGATAACAAGAATGGACAACTTAGAGAGGAATATGAATGAATTGAAGGAGCTGAAAAACACAACACGAGAACTTTGCGAAGCATGCACAAGTTTCAACAGCCGAATTGACCAAGTAGAAGAAAGAATATCAGAAGTCTAAGATCAACTCAATGAAATAAAAGAAACCAAGATTAAAGAAAAAAGCACAAAAAGGAATGAACAAAATCTCCAAGAAATGTGGGACTATGTGAAGAGACCTAACCTACGTTTGATAGGTGTACCAGAATGTGATGAAGAGAATGAATACAAGCTGGAAAACACTCTTTAGGATATTATCCAGGAAAATTTCCCCAACCTAGCAAGATAGGTGAATACTCAACTCCACGAAATACAGAGAACACCACAAAGATACTCCGTGATAAGAGCAACCCCAAGGCACATAATCGTCAGATTCACCAGGGTTGAAATGAAGGAGAAAATACTAAGGGAAGCCAGAGAGAAAGGTCGGGTCACCCACAAAGGGAAGGCTATCAGACTCACAGCAGATCTCTTGGCAAAGACTCTACAAGCCAGAAGAGAGTGGGGGCCAATATTCAACATCCTTAAAGAAAAGAACTTTCAACCCAGAATTTCATATCCAGCCAAACTGAGCTTCATAAGTGAAGGAAAAATAAAATCTTTCATGAACATACAAGTACTCTGAGATTTTGTCACCACTAGACCTGCTTTACAAGAGCTCCTGAAAGAGGCACTACACATAGAAAGAAACAACCAGTACCAGCCATCCTAAAAGCATACCAAATGCTAAAGAGCAACAACAAAATGAAGAATCTACATGAAACAATTGGCAAAACAGCCAGCTAGCATCAAAATGGCAGTATCAAATTCACACATAACAAAATTAACCCTAAATGTAAATTGGCTAAAGGCACCAATCAAAAGACATAGACTGGCAAATTGGATAAAAAACCAAAACCCATTGGTGTGCTGTATCCAGGAAACCCACCTCACACGCAAGGATGCACAAAGGCTCAAAATAAAGGGATGGAGGAAGATTTACCAAACAAATGGAGAGCAAAAATGAGCAGGAGTTGCAATTCTCATCTCTGATAAAATAGACTTTAAAGCAACAAAGATCAAAAGGGACAAAGAAGGTCATTACATAATGGTAAAAGGATTTATACAACAAGAAGCGCTAACGATTCTAAATATATATGGACCCAATGCAGGAGCAGAAAGATATATAAGGCAAGTTCTTAATGACTTACAAAGAGACGTAGTTACCCACACAATAATAGTGGGAGACTTTAACACTCCACTGTCAATACAGACAGATCAACCAGACAGAAAATTAACAGGGATATCCAGGACTTGAACTCAGACGTGGAACAAGCAAACCTGATAGACATTTACAGAACTCTCCACCCCAAATCCACAGAATATACACTCTTCTCTGCACCACATCACACCTACTCCAAAATTGACCACATAACTGGAAGTAAAGCACTCCTCAGCAAATGCAAAACAACTGAAATCATAACAAACAGTCTCTCAGACCATAGTGCAATCAAGTTGGAACTCAGAATTCAGAAACTAACTCAGAACTGCACAGCTTCATGGAAACTGAACAACTGGCTCTTGAATGTTGATTGGATAAACAATGTAATAAAGGCAGAAATAAAGAAGTTCTTCAAAACCAATAAGAAGGAAGACAGAACATACCAGAATGTCTGGGACACATTTAAAGCAGTCTGTAGAGGAAAATGTATAGCAATAAGTGCCCACATGAGAAGAGTGGAGAGATCCAAATTTGACACTCTATCATCACAATTGAAAGAGCTAGAGAAGCAAGATCAAAAAAGCTCAAAACCTAGCTGAAGACAAGAAATAACTAATATTACAGCAGAACTGAAGGAGATAGAGACACGAAAAACCCTTCAAAAAATCAATAAATCCAAGAGCTGGATTTTTGAAAAGATCAACAAAATAGACAGACCACTAACCAGACTGATAAAAAAGAAAAGAGAGAACAACCAAATAGATGCAATAAAAAATGATAATGCAGAAATCACCACAGATTACACAGAAATTCAAACCATTATCAGAGAATACTACAAACAACTCTATACACATAAACTAGTAAACCAGGAAGAAATGGATAAATTCCTGGATGCCTGTGTTCTCCCAAGCCTAAACCAGGAGGAATCCAAAACTATGAATAGACCAATAACAAGGTCAGAAGTTGAGGCAGCAACTAAGAGCCTACCACACAAAAAAAGCTCAGGTCCAGATGGGTTCACAGCCAAATTCTACCAGAAACACAAAGAGGAGCTGGTACCATTTCTTCTGAAACTATTCCAAATAATTCAAAAAGAGGGAACCCTTCCCAAATCATTTTATGAGACCAACATCATCCTGATACCAAAACCCGGGAGACACTCAACAAGAAAAGAAAACTTCAGGCCAATATCCATGATGAACATAGATGCAAAAAAATTTTCAATAAAATACTGGCAAACCAATTGCAACAGCACATTTAAAAACGTATCCATCATGATCAAGTAGGATTCTTCCCGGGGATACAAGGCTGGTTCAACATACACAACTCTATAAATGTAATTCACCACGTAAACAGAAGCAAAAACAAAAACCACATGATTATCTCAATTGATGCAGAGAAGGCATTTGACAAAATTCAACAGCCCTTTATGCTAAAAACCCTCAATAATCTTGGTATTGATGGAACTTATCTCAAAGTAATAAAAGCTATTTATGACAAACCAACAGCCAATATCATAGTGAATGGGCAAAAACTGAAAGCATTCCCTTTGAAATCTGGCACTAGACAAGGATGCCCTCTCTCACCACTCCTATTCAACACAGTATTGGAAGTTCTAGCCAAAGCAATCTGGCAAGAAAAAGAAATAAAGGATATTCAAATAGGAAAGGTGGAAGCCAAATTGTCTCTATTTGCAGATGACATGATAGTATACCTAGAAGACCCCATCACCTCAGCCCAAAAGTTCCTGAAACTGATAAGCAACTTCAGTAAAGTCTCAGGATATAAAATCAATATGCAAAAATCACAAGCATTCCTATACACCAATAACAGACTTAAAGAGAACCAAATTAAGAATGAACTGCCATTCACAATTGCTACAAAGAAAATAAAATACCTAGGAATACAACTCACAAGGAACGTAAGGGACCTCTTTAAGGAAAACTACAAACCACTGCTCAACAAAGTAAGAGAGGACACAAACAGATGGAGAAACATTCCATGTTCATGGTTAGAAAGAATCAATATCGTGAAAATGGCTATACTGTCGAAAGTAATTTACATAATCAATGCTATCCCCATTAAACTACCACTGAATTTCTTCACAGAACTGGAAAAAACCACCATGAGCTTCATATGGAACCAAAAGAGAGCCCGCATAGCCAAGTCAATTCTAAGCAAAAAGAACGCAGCGGGAGGCATCACACTACCAGACTTCAAACTATACTACAAGGCTGCAGTAATCAAAACAGCATGGTACTGGTACCAAACAGAGATAGAGACCAATGGAACAGAACAGAGGCATTGGAGGCAACACAACATATCTACAACCAAATAATCTTTGATAAACCAGACAAAAACAAGCAATGGGGAAAGGATTCCCTGTTTAATAAATGGTGTTGGGAAAACTGGCTAGCCATGTGCAGAAAGCAGAAACTGGACCCCTTCCTGACACCTTACACTAAAATTAACTCCAGATGGATTAAAGACTTAAACATAAGACCTGACACCATAAAAATCCTAGAAGAAAGTCTAGGCAAAACCATTCAGGACATAGGAGTAGGCAAGGACTTCATGACCAAAACGCCAAAAGCATTGGCAACAAAAGCCAAAATAGACAAATGGGACCTAATCAAACTCCACAGCTTCTGCATGGCAAAAGAAACAGTCACTAGAGTGAACTGGCAACCATCAGAATGGGAAAAAAATCTTTGCAGTTTACACATCTGACAAAGGGCTGATATCCAGAATTTACAAAGAACTCAAACAGATTTACAGGCAAAAAACAAAGAAGCCCATTCAAAAATGGGCAAAGGATATGAACAGACACTTTACAAAAGAAGACATACATGAGGCCAACAAACACATGAAAAAATGCTCATCATCACTGGTCATTAGAGATGCAAATCAAAACCACATTGAGATACCATCTCATGCCAGTTAGAATGGCGATCATTAAAAAATCTGGAGACAGCAGATGCTGGAGAGGATGTGGAGAAATAGGAACACTCTTACACTGTTGGTGGGAGTGTAAATTAGTTCAACCATTGTGGAAGACAGTGTGGTGATTCCTCAAGGACCTAGAGATAGAAATTCCATTTGACCCAGCAATCCCGTAACTGGATATATATCCAAAGGACTATAAATCATTCTACTATAAAGACACATGCACACGAATGTTCATTGCAGCACTGTTCACAATAGCAAAGAACTGGAACCAACCCAAATGCCCATCGATGATAGACTGGACTGGGAAAATGTGGCACATATACACCATGGAATATTATGCAGCAATCAAAAATGATGAGTTTGTGTCCTTTGTAAGGACATGGATGAATCTGTAGAACATTATTCTCAGCAAACTGGGACAAGAACAGAAAAAGAAATACCTCATATTCTCCCTTATAGGCGGGTGAGAAAAATGAGAACACATGGACACAGGGAGAGTCTACTACACACTGGGATCTATTGCGGGTAATGGGGGAGGGACAGCCGGCGGGGGGCTGGGGAGGGATAGCCTGGGGATAAATGCCAAGTGTGGGTGAAGACGAGGAAGGCAGCAAAACACACTGCCATGTGTATACCTATGCAACTATCTTGCACGTTCTGCACATGTACCCCAAAACCTATAATGAAATAAAAATTTAAAAAATAAAAAAAAAGAAATTTATTTATTCTAGGTTTTCAATTTGATTGCAATATAATTACTCATAGTAGTCTAATGATCCTTTTAATTTCCATAGTATCAGTTGTAATGTCTACTTTTTTATCTCTAGTTTTATTTTTTTGAGTCTTAGTTTTTCTTGGTTATTCTGACTAAAGATTTTTCAATTTTTGTTTTTCTTTAAAAAATAAATTTTAATTTTATTGATGTTTTTGGTTTAATGTTTCAATTTTATTTATTTGTGGTTTTATCTTTTTTTTATTTTTCTTCTACTAATTTTGGGTTGCGTTACCTCTTGCATTTCTGGTTCTTTAAGAGATATTATTATAGATCAGCATGGTGGCTTATGTTTATAATCCCAGCACTTTAGGAGTTTGAGGCAAGCAGATGGCTTAAGCCCCGTTGTTTGAGATTAACCTGGGCAACACGGCTAAGTGTTGTCTCTAAAATATGCGAACATTAGCCTGGCGTAGTGGCATGCACCTGTAATTTTTGCTACTCAGGAGGTTGAGATGGGAGTTTGGATTGAGCTTAGGAGGTTAAGTCTACAGAGGCCCATAGTCATGCCACTGCACTCGAGTCTGGGAAACAGAGCAAGACACTGCCTCAAAGAAAAACATTTATCATTAGGTTATTTTAAGTTTCTACTTTTCTGATTTGGGCACTTACTGTTATAAACTCTTTTGTTAGTATTGCTTTTGTTGTATCTTATAGGTTTTGGTGTGTTGCATTGTCATCTTCATTTGTTTCAATAAAACGTTTTAATTTTCTTTTTAATGTCTTTATTGACCTGCTGGTCATTCAAGTGTACATTGTTTATATATTTATTAACTCTGTTGGATTTATAGCGCAGATTAAGTCCAATGTTTTTTTTTATTGATTTTCTGTCTGGATTATCTGTTCAATACTGAAAGTGGGGTATTGAAATTTCTACCTACTATCGTATTTAAATATTTCTCTCTCTTTAGCTTTATATTTCCTTTATGTATCTGGGTGATCCAGTGTTGGATGCATATATATTTACAATTATTATGTCCTCTTCCTGAATGGAATCCTTTATCATGATGTAATTACCTTTTTTTTTTCTTCTCACTCCTCTTCTTTTTTTTTTTTTTTAAATATGTATTTTATTGTGTTTTAGGTTTTGGGGTACATGTGAAGAACATGCAAGATTGTTGTATAGGTATATACATCACAATGTGGTTTGCTGCCTTCCTCCCCCATCACCTATATCTGACATTTCTTCCCATGTAATCCCTACCCAACTCCCCACCCCCCATCCCTTCCCTAGTTCCCCCCCTACAAATCCGAGTGTGTGATGCTCCCCTCCATGTGTCCATGTGTTCTCATTGTTCAACACCTGCCTATGAATGAGAACATGCGGTGTTTGATTTTTTGTTCTTGTGACAGTTTGCTGAGAATGAGTTTTCAGGTTCATCCTGTTCTTTTAAAAAAACTGTATGTTTATCCCCTATGCCAGGGAAACTGTTTGGAAACAGACAGAAGGGAACTGGTTTTTCTTTGCCATGAATGTGGCTTCAGGTTTCAGAATTTCTGAATATGGATGTGCTTCCATTATACACAAAAGAACTACTGCAACTTCAGTGAGAATTTACTTCTATTTAGAGTCAATGATACTATGTAAGATTAACTGCTCTTTTGCAAGGTGCAAATAGTCTGTGCTCTTAGCATCATATGGAAACAGTAACTTAATTGTAGAAAGAGAATTATGAAACACATCAAAAGTTACCCTAGCTCACAACACTTTGGTTGTGGGGAAGCTGGGATATTTGCAAAAACTTCTTTGTATAAAATGGCAAAACAATAACCTGTGGTAAGTGGAAACAAACAGGAAATTAATTTTCACAGACCAATAATAGAGAAACTATTAAAAAAGAAATGATTCTGAGAGGCCCACTGTGGTTTTCTTTATGTAGACCATTATGGTCCTTGCAAAATTAAATATCATGCCTTCTTTTCGATCTAAAAACTTAAAAAAAAATATTATATTTAAGGTTTATTAATAATAAAACATTTATTATTATTATTTAAGTTCTGGGATACATGTGCAGAACAGGCAGGTTTAACATAGGTATACATATGCCATGGTGGTTTGCTGCATCCATTAACCTGTCATCTACATTAGGTAGCATTTCTCCTAATTCTATCCTTCCCCTAATCCTCCAACCTTGACAGGCCCCAGTGTCTGATGTTCCTCTCCCTGAGTCCATGTGTACTCATTGTTTAACACCCAGTTATGAGTGAGAATATGTGATATTTGGTTTTCTGTTTCTGTGTTAGTTTCCTGTGTTAGTTTGGTGATGATTTCCAGCTTCGTCCATGTCCCTGCAAAGGACATTAACTCATCCTTTTTGATAACTGCATTGTATTCCATGGTGTATATGTGCACATTTTCTTTATCCAGTCTGTCATTGATGGACATTTGGGTTGGTTCCAAGCCTTTGCTATGGTGAACAGTGCCATAATATATGTGTGCATGTGTCCTTATATTAGAATGTTTTATAATCCTTTGAGTATATATCCAGTAATGGGATTGCTGAGTCAAATGGTATTTCTATTTCTAGATCCTTGAGGAATTGCCACACTGTCTTCCACAATGGCTGAACTAATTTACACTTCCACCAAGAGTGTAAAAATGTTCCTATTTCTCTGCATCATTTCCAGCATCTGTAGCTTCCCAACTTTTCAATGATCAACATTCTAACTGGCATGAGATAGTGTCTCATTGTGGTTTTGATTTTCATTTCTCGAATGACCAGTGATGATGAGCTTTTTATCATTTTTTTTTTTTTTTGGCTGCATAAATGTCTTCTTTCGAGAAGTGTCTGTTCATATCCTTCATCCACTTTTTGGTGGGGTTGTTTGTTTTTTCTTGTAAATTTGTTTAAGTTCTTTGTAGATTCTGGATATTAGCCCTTTGTCAGATGGACAGATTGCAAAAATTTTCTCCCATTCTGGAGGTTGCCTGTTGACTCTGATGATAGTTTCTTTTGCTGTGTAGAAGCTCTATAGTTTAATTGAATCCCATTTGTCAATTTTGGATGTAAACAGTCTAAAGATATTTTTAAGCAACCTATTTAAAAGTATTTTATATGGATATTATTACAAATGTTAAACTGATTATATGATAATCTGCTGTGATGCTTATTATGTCTTTATTCTCTGTTGTTTAACTCTTGTTTGCTATGATTTTATTAGTAGTACATTAGGTTTCATTTTATTAAGTTTACTATCCTGTTTTTCTTTACTAAACAACTAGTATCAAAGAACATTCACCAACATTTTCTCCGAATTTACTATGGGCTGACTTTTCTTTTTTTAAAAATCTTTTTCTTTTCTTAATAGTTTAAGTTCTGGTGTACGTGTGCAGCTTGTGCGGGATTGTTACGTAGGTATACACGTGCCATGGTGGCTTGCTGCATCCATCTCCCGTCACCTATTTTAGGTATTTCTCCTAATGTTATCCCTCCCCAGTCCCACCACCCCTGGCTATCTCTACCCAAGCAACCCCACCTTCAACGGGCCCCAGTGTGTGATATTCCCCCACCCCTCAACAGGCCCCAGTGTGTGATGGTCCCCTTCCTGTCCATGTGTTCTCATTATTCAACACTACTATGGGCTGAGATTTCTATTTAAAAAAAGTACTTAGGAAAGAGTATTTGACAATATTTCTGAAGTTTTTTTTTTTTTTACATTCATTAAGTTTCTTTTTACATCAAATCTAAGTTATTGCTGATACAAGTTACACCTGTTTCCTGTGAATCACTGGAATTGGGTGGTTGTTATTTTCTTTTATAAACATTAAGGACAAAACTTTTTACAGTGTCATTTACTTGTGGCAAATGGTGCAGAATCATAAAGAAAAGATAAAAGTTAATTGGTATTCTTCAGCTCAATAACAAATTACTTCAAAGAGATTTACTAAAATTTTCTTGACTGATACCCCCAAACCTCAGTAATTCTTACCACTTTAGTCCAAATAATTGTGGTAAACTTACTCTGTTAACTTCATAGCACTCTCTAGTCTCACAATTTTAATAATTTGCATTTAAGTTTATTCACCTTCCCATTCTTTGATTTATTAATCTCATCCCTATATAAATATATCTTGGGAACAAATCACTTAGAATGGAATTTACAATTGTTCTATATTTTTCAACGACAGGCTTTATCCAGAAATATATAAAGCAACTGGGTTAATTGAAACCAATTTTAGTTTATTCAATAAATGTGTATAGAATTTGCCAATTTCTGTGCATAAATTTAATGTTTTAACAAATATTAATCATTGAACTCTCTCCAGAATATTGTGGAGTAGATAGTATCATTGTATCCTTTTATTTTTCAGAAAAATAAAACAGAAAGTCAAGGAATTTGGCTAGGGTTTTCTGCAAATTAATCTGTTGTATCACTGGGATGCCAACCCAGGTAGATTTTTCTGAGTCAAGTGCTCTTAATCACAACGCAATTCTGTCTACCCATGGTGTGTATATATATATATTTATAGTTATATATGTAACCATATTAATGCATATCATATAAGACCATCACTTTGACACTAGTAAATCTGTCTCTTAAATAGATAATTCTCTCCCTACCTAAATATTTTTCTATTATATCCCAGATATAACCATTTTTATTCTACCTGTATTGCAAGCCAAAAATCTACAAATGATTCTAAATGTTTTCTTTCTTCACATAACTACTAAGTTCCAAATTTGGCCATTCTGCTGTCTGAAATGTTCAAACATCTATATATTTCTTGCCCATACATTATCTGTACCTTTGTTCTGAGCTTTAATATTTCTCTCCAGAATGATAAAGACAGCATCTAGAGGAGTTATGCCAGCTAGGTGTGTTTCTCCTCTAGCACTCCCACAATGATTAGTCTAATTTACACAAAAGAATGAGTCAAAGTTTAGTATCCTCAGAACTTTTCAATAAAGGCAAGCCAAGAAAACTAAAAGTAGGCACATATTTTACTTTATCCCTGAACTAAATGGAAATTTATCAATTATTCAAGCAGTAATATTTTTCAGGAGTTTAACTATATTTTTGGATTACAGAATACAACTGTAAGATTAAGAGAGAAATCAAGGAGACATTAAAGCAATAGAAATAAGTAAAATAACATCTCCCGAGTCAAACAATTTTTCAGCTGTTAGAATTACCACACATTTGCCATCTTTGAAGCTGAGTATTTATTAAATTGTCCCCGGAATCTTTGAAGTCACATCAAATCTTTGTCAGTTTAGCAGTTAACAGGAAATCCATAGAAGTGTAATGGGCTTCTTTTCCATTATTCCTCAAGAAGACTTGGAATGTTTTGGAAAAGTGTGTCACTATTATTAAGTCATAGTATGATGTCATTTATCTCAGAAAGGCACTGCAAGGCATTTCTGAGATGGATGACATCAATCTATGACTTAATAAGGTTATGATAATTATATTAATTGTACATTAAGATTTCACAGACACAGATTTTTGGCACAAATTATTTAGGTAATTCCTAAGTTAACTGAGAAATATTAACCAGAGTTAGTGGGGAAATATTAATTGCCTCTTGTCTCTGACCAGAGGACTCGCAGGTGAGAGAGAAATAAAGCATTTTGATTGGCAGTCCAGTGTTATTTCTCCTGCGGTATAAATTCTCTATAGTCTCAGGGAAATCATTAGCACAAACATGAGTTTCTGACAGAGACAACAATCACATCATTGTTTTCTGAGAACTTAATGAGACAATGTATAAACACAAAGTAGAGGAGATGCCTCACCTAATCCGATTCATAAACCTTAGTGTGTTTGGCAAGAGGTTTCTATTACTAAGAAAGAAAATGTTATCAACATGTATATTACTATTATAATTACATTTTCTTATAGAATGGATCAATTAATAATTGTCCATAATATGTCTTATGAACAAAACAGGGATTTTACAAGTTATAATAAAGAATTAATTCTGAACAACCAAGGATATAATATAATATAAACAGCAATGACTCTCTAAGGAGACATCAAACTAAAGAAGGACATCCAAGCTAGGTTCAGAACTGTCTCATAGGAAAGAGAAAGGAAGGCAGGATTCCACCTACTAGTTGACGTCCAACATGATATTTGATGGCACAGGAAGTCTATCTTTATGTGGTAAGAATGTGACTGAACTACCAAAATTGTTGCAAATCTAAGTTTACAATTTGAAACTCTGTAAGGTTCTGTTTCTATATTTAGTCTATAAAATCAATATTTATTTTAAACATTTTTCTCTGATTAAGATATTACTATGCAAAGTGAATCAGAAGTATAATTCTTTAGCTTTAGAAAATGTCTACAGTTTGAATGTTCTAATGTCAATAATTTAATGATTAATAATCATAAATTGTTAAATATTTTTAAATTTAAAATTTATTTTAGATACAAGGGGTACATATGCAGGTTTGTTACAGGGAAATATTGCACCTAGATAGTGAGTGTAGTACCTTATGTAGTTTTTCAGCCTATACCTCCATCCTTCTCTTTCCCGTCTAGCAGTCTGCAGTCTCTAAGTTCCGCTTGTAAGTAAAAACATGCAGTATTTGGGTTTTCTGTTTCTGTGTTATTTTGCTTAGGATTAAGTCCTCCAGTTCCATCCATGTTGCTGCAAAGGACAATGATTTTATTTTATTTTTTAATTTCTATATAGTATTCTGTGGTGTACATATACTATGCTTTCTTCATCTGATCCACCATAAATAGGCACCTAAGTTGATTCCACATCTTTGCTATTGTGAATACCATGGTGATGAATAGATGAGTGCATATGTCTTTTTAGTATTCATAACATACTCAGAAATGGGATTGCTGGGTTGAATGGTAGCTCTGCTTTAAATTTTTAAATGGAGGAGATCCAAGATGGCTGATTGCTAACAGATTGGGATTGTAGATCCCAGTGAAAGTGCAGAGAACGAGAGGATGCCACACTTTCAGAGGAATTTTTGTCACTTATGGACCAGAAGATTCCCAGTGGAGGAGCCCCATGGGTTGCCAGTGCGACTCTTGTGGCCAGCGTGGAGGCTCTTGGTGCAGAGTAAATGGGACTGGTTCCCCTTCTGACTGATGTTTGGAGCTCCAGGAAGGCAGAGTTGCCTATTACAGACTCAAGAAGGAAGCCAGATTGGAGATTCCAGGGTAGAAGAGCACCATCAGTCTTAATGCTGCTGTTTTGGCTGGCACAGTGGGTTGCTCAGATTCTGGTGCTGGGAATCAATAAATTGGACATTCACTCAGAAACCCAATTAGAAAGGCAGTAATTGCAAAGATGACAGATGGATAAATTTATAATGAAGGGAAGAAACCAGCCTAAAAAAGCTGAGAATACCCAAAATCAGAATGCCTCTCCCTCTACAGGGGATTACAGTTCCACATCAGCAACAGAACAAGACCTGTTGGAGAAGGACTGTGTTCCATTAACAGAAGTAGGCTTCAGAAGGTGGATGTTAAGAAACTTCTGGGAGTTAAAAGAACTTGTTCTAACCCAATGTAAAGAAACAAAGAACTTTGAAAAAATGTTTGATGAAATGCTAACAAGAATAGACAACATAGAGAGGAATATAAATGAATTAATGGTGTTGAAAAACACAACACGAGAACTTCATGAAACATGCACAAGTTTTAACAGCTGAATTGATCAAGCAGAAGAAAGGATATCAGAGGTTGAAGAACAACTTAATGAAATAAAATGAGAAGACAAAAATGATAAAAAGGAATGAGCAAAGTCTCCAAGAAATATGGGACTATGTGAAAAGACCTAATCTACATTTGATAGGTGTGCCTGAATGCGATGAAGAGAATGAATCCAAGCTGAAAAATGCTCTTCAGGATATTATTCAGGAAAACTTTCCCAACCTAGCAAGGCAGGACAATATTCATCTCCAGGTAACATAGAGAACACCACAAAGATATTCCTCAGGAAGAGCAATCCCAAGGCATATAATTGTTAAATTCACTAGGATTGAAATAAAGGATAAAATACTAAGGGCAGCCAGAAAGAAAGGTCAGGTTACCCACAAAGGGAAGCCTATCAGATTTACAGCAGATCTCTCAGCAGAAACCTTACAAGCCAGAAGACAGTGGGGGACAATATTCAACATCCTTAAAGAAAAGAACTTTCAGCCCAGAATTTCATATTCAGCCAAACTAAGCTTCACAACTGAAGGAAAAATAAATTTTTTAATGAACAAACAAGTAGTCAGAGATTTTATTACCACCAGGCCTGCTTTATAAGAGCTTCTGAAAGAAGCATTACACATAGAAAGGAACAACCAGTACTAGCTTTTCTAAAAATATACCAAAAAGTAAAGAACATCAACAATATGAAGAATTTATATCAATGAACGGACAAAACAGCCAGCTAACATCAAATGCCAGTAATCCAGAATTTTTTTTTTTTTGAAACAGAGTTTCACTCTCGTTACCCAGGCTGGAGTGCAATGGTACAATCTCGGCTCACCGCAACCTCCGCCTCCTGGGTTCAGGCAATTCTCCTGCCTCAGCTTCCTGAGTAGCTGGGATTACAGACATGCGCCACCATGCCCAGCTAATTTTTTTGTATTTTTAGTAGAGACGAGGTTTCACCATGTTGACCAGGATGGTCTCGATCTCTTGACCTCCTGATCCACCCGCCTCAGCCTCCCAAAGTGCTGAGATTACAGGCTTGAGCCACCGCACCCGGCCCTAATCCTGAATTTAAATCGACTAAATCCCTTAATCAAAAGACACAGCCAAAACCCAATGGTAT
Organism: Saguinus oedipus; assembly: GCA_031835075.1. Taxonomy (NCBI): domain Eukaryota; kingdom Metazoa; phylum Chordata; class Mammalia; order Primates; family Cebidae; genus Saguinus; species Saguinus oedipus. The sequence goes on along the minus strand of CM063171.1, from coordinate 141,998,192 downwards.
GCTGCATCCAGACCCATTTCACATGCAAGGATACACAAAGACTCAAAACAAAGGGATGGAGAAAGATTTACCAACCAAATGGAGAGCAAAAATAAATAAATGAATAAAAAGCAGGAGTTACAATTCTCACCTCTGATAAAATAGATTTTAAAGCAACAAAGATATAGTGGCAAAAGGATCAATGCAACAAGAAGAGCTAACGATCTTAACATCCAGATACATAAGACCTATAAAGAGACTTAGACTCCCTAAACTCCCACATAATAATAGTGGGAGACTTCAACATCAATATTAGATAGATCAATGAGAGAGAAAATTAATAAGGATATTTAAGACTTGAACTCAGATCCGGAACAAGTAAACTTAATAAACATTTATAGAACTCTCCACTTTAAATATGCAAAATATAGATTCTTATCAGTGTCACATCACACCTACTCATAGGTTTAAATGAAATATTGATCGGCCATTATTAAGCACAATTATTGGCATAAAAGAGGTTTTCAATACCCATTTTTAGAATAAAACAACATTCCTGTTCTCTCTCCCTCTTTTTCTTCCTCTGTCTCCCTCTCCTTCATTCCTTTTTTTCTCTTTCTTTCTCTCCTTCTTTCTTAAATTAAAAAAAAAAAACACAAAATAACTAAATAAATTTTTGATAAAATTCTAAACAACTTTCCACAGTAGCTGCACTAATTTGCATTCCCATCAACAATGTATAAGCATTCCTGTTCTTTTTTTTTTTTTTGAACTTTTTAATATAACTGATGTGAGATGGTATCTCATAGTGGTTTTGATTTGCATTTTTCCGATGACTATACTGATATTGAGCACTTTTTCATGTTTGCTGGCCACTTGCATGTCTTTTTTTGAGAATCATCTGTTCATATTCTTTGCTTGTTTTCTAATGGGGTTAAATTGTTTTTTGCTTGTTGATTTCATTAAGTTTCTTGTAGATTCTGGATATTAGACCTTTGTTGGAGGCACAGTTTGCAAATATTTTCTTTCTTTCTGTGGGTTTTGTGTTTACTCTGTTGATAGTTTCTTTTGCTGTGACACTCTTTAGTTTCATTAGGTCTCACTTATTAATTTTTATTTCCTTGCAGTTGCTTTTGGGTAGTTAGCCAAAAATTCTTTGACAAGGTCAAACTTGATAAGGATATTTCCTAGGTTTTCTTTAAATATTTTTATAGTTTGGGGTCTTACATTTAATATTTAATCCATCTGGAGTTAATTTTTATATATGGTGAAATATAAGGGTCCAGTTTTATTTTTCTGCATATGGCAAGCCAGTTATCCCAGCATCATTTATTGAATAGGGAATACCTTTCCCATTGCTTATTTTTGTTAGCCTTCTCAAAGAGCAAATGGTTGTTTGTGCAATATTATTTTGGAGTTTTCTATTCTGTTCCTTTGTTCTATGTGTCTGCTTTTGTGCCAGTACCATGCTGTTTTAGTTGTGTATCCTTACAGTATAGCTTGAAGTTAAGTAAGGTGATGCCTTCGGCTTTTCTGTTTGTGCTTAAAATTGCTTTAAGTATTAAGGCTCTTCTTTGGTTCTATATGAATATTTGATAGTGTTTTTCTAATTTTGTGAAAATGACATTGGTAGTTTGGTAGGAATAACATTGAATCTATAAATTATTTTGGACAATATTGTAATTTTAATGATATTGATTTTTCCAATCCATGAGCATGAAATGTTTTTCCATTTATTTGTTTCATCTCTGATTTCTTTCAACAGTGTTCTGTATTTCTCCTTTTAGAGGTCTTTCACCTCCTTAGTTAACTATATTTCTAGATATTTTGCTCTCTTTGTGGCTATTGTAAATGAGATTGTGTTCTTGATTTGGCTCCTAGCTTAGAGATTTTTGACATATAGAAATGCTATAGATTTTTGTTCTTTGATTTTTACATCTTGAAATCTTAGTAGAATTGTTTTTCATTTCTGGGAACCTCTTGACAGAATCGTCAGGATTCTCTAGGTAGAGACAATCATAGCATCAGTGAAGAGAGATAGTTTGACCTCTTCTTTTCTTATTTTGCTGTCTTTTATTTCTTTCCCTTTTCTGATTGATCTGGCTGGGATTTCAGTACTATGTTAAATAGGAGTGGTGAGAGTGGGCATCCTTGTCTTGTTCTGGTTCTCAAGGGAAATGCTTCCAGCTTTTGCCTATTCAGTATAATGTTGGCTATGGGTTTTTCAGAGATGGCTCTTATTATTTTGAGGTGTGTTCCTTCAATGCCTAGTCTGTTGAGGGTTTTTATCATTAAGCTATGTTGGATTTTATCAAAAACTTTTTTTGTGTCTACTGAGATGATCACATGGTTTTTGCTTTTACTTCTGTTTATATAGTAATAATATTTACTGAATTGTATATGTTGAAACAGACTTGCATCCCAAGAATAAAGCCTACTTGATTGTGGGGTATTAACTTTTTGATGTGCTGCTTGATTTGGTTTGCTAGCATTCCTTGATTTTTCCATTTAGGTTTATCAAATATATTGGCCTGAAATTTTATTTTTTCATTGTGTCTCTGCCAAATTTTTGTATTAACCTATGATGGCTTCATAGAATAAGTTACAGAGAAACCTTGTTTCTGAATTTTTTGAAAATCTGTCAATAGGATTGGTACTAATTTTTTCTTGTATGACTGGTAGAATTTGTCTGTGAATCCATCTGGTCTAGGGCTTTTGTTTGGTTGGTAGGTTTTTTTCGTTTACTGATTCAATTTCAGAGTCTAATATTGGTTTATTCAAGGTTTCCATCTGTTTCTGATTCAATCTTTGAAGATTGTGTGTTTCCACAAATTTATTCATTTCATCTATATTTTCTAATTTAAGTGAACAGAGTTGTTCTTTCTATTCTCTGAGGATCTTTTGTATTTCTGTGGGATCAGTTATAATGTCATCTTTGTTATTTGTGAGTGTACTTCTTTGGATTTTTTCTTTCTAACAATTTTGTTTTAAATATTAACCCAAGGAGACTTTGCCTTTTAATAGAAAGTGAATTTAGATTACAAAAATAAAAAACATATTCTGTTTTAGTGTTTTTTTTTCCTCCAAGGAAGATTTTAAATGTGATGTTAACATACAGTAGAGTGAGGCATCCAGGAATTTTATTTCAGATTTGAAAAAAATGGAAGTATTAAGGCAAATATATTTAACTGAAACTGCCTTTGCAAAAATTATATCAGTGGAGGAGATTTGATCTAGTCCACCTTACTCTTGCTTTTAGCATTCAAGTTGCCAAGCGAGGTTTGAGAGACATTTAGTTTATAGATATTTCAAATGAAAGGCAAAAAAAAAAAAAAAAAAAGAAAAAAAAAAAACCTAAAATGTTTTTAGGTTTTTAGCATTCAAGCTGCCAATTGAGCTTTGAGAAACATTTAGTTTATAGATATTTCAAATCAAAGAAAAAACTAAAAATAAAAACAACAACAAAAAAGAAACCTAAAAGGAACACATTTAAAAACACACATATACAGCATGCTGTTGAAAAATGCATTTTAAGATGATACATTAAATATTTTGGCCAACTAGCAGTAGTGCCAACTACTAGCTCAACATGATTTTAACTTGCTTTAAAATAATTAATAAAACTACATTTTCTTCCCTAACACTTATTTTTATTATTTGACATGTAATAGGCTTTAATCTTTATATATTTGGAAAGAAATATATTGATAACTAACATTTAAATAGCACTTAGTGTCATGAACTATTCTAAACACTTTTAATGTTGTTTATGTGTACCCAAGGAAATTTCGTAACACTTCACAACAATTTCATATATTAAAAAATAATGACTTGGAAAAATCATGGCAATTAGAGGTTAATCTATTCTGATGAGTCAGATGTCAGTAATGTGATTTTCCTCTTGGGGCATAGTAATTACTAAAGAACAAGGACCAGAACAAAGAAAATGGACATTTTAAGATTTACATTAAGATTACTTTATATCACTGACTGTGACTGATAGAGTTTGGCTATATCCCCACCAAAATTTCACCTTGAATTGTAACTCCCTTAATTCTCACCTGTCATGGGAGCGGATCGGTGGGGAGTAATTGAATTATGGGGGGGGCGGCAGATCTTTCTTGTGCTGTTCTTATGATAGTGAATCAGTCTCACAAGATCTGATGGTTTTATCAAGGGGAGTTCCCTTGTACATGTTTTCTTGCCTGCTGCCATGTAACAGGTGACTTTGCTCTTCATTTTCTTTCAGCCATGATTGTGAGGCCTCCCCAGCTGTATGGGACTGTAAGTCAATTAAACCTCTTCCTTTTATAAATTACTCAGTCGCAGGTATGTCTTTATTAGCAGCCTGAGACTAGTCATTCAAAAAAAAATAAATGAGATAAGAATAATCTTGGCCGGGTATGGTGTTGCATGCCTGTAATTCCAGAATTTTGGAGGGCTGAGGTTGGTGGATCACTTCAGGTCAGGAGTTCGAGTCCAGTCTGGTCAACATGGTGAAACCCATCTCTACTAAAAATACAAAAATTAGCCGGACATGGTGGCACATGCCTGCAATCCCAGCTACACAGGAGACTGAGGCAGGAGAATCACTTAAACCCGGGAGGTGGAGGTTGCAGTGAGACGAGATCATGCCACTGTACTTCAGCCTGGATGACAGAGTGAGACTGTCTCAAATAAAAACAAAAACAAAAACGAAAACGAAAAAAAAAAAAAAACAAAAGGAATAATCTTATGACTGTGAAAGACACATGTTTTCAATGATTTTGAATGAAAACATCTTAATAAATTTCTATAAGATCAATGAGAAAAATCTTAAATATAAATATCTCCCTGTAGAAATTCCATGCTCAACAAAAATAAATGTTATTAAATTAGTTATGAAAATGGGAGGTAGGTGTCTTGGAAAATGCTGTATGGCTAACAAGTGGCATGACTTCTATGAAGGGATGTACAGGGTCACATTATTTTGGCAACTAAGTTTTAGACTTGTAGAGGGATGAAACACAATGTGAGGAATGGTAAATTATTTTAAACAAATAAATTACAGATTTATGTCTTGTACAGGTTTTTATCATGTATAATAGTTTTGTCTCTGTGAAAATAATACTAACTCATCTTATCTAAACACTGTTATTTATGACTGTGGCAGGTCTCCCAATATGAACAAGTTCAAAGTTTGTTTCTAGAGAAAATCAAGAAACAAACTTGTTCACAATTACTGGTCTTTTTTCATAATAAACACACTTACAAATATAATTAGGATACATTGCATTTCAAATGTAAGGTTTATGAAAGAAGTGCAAAGTGTTGCTGCCTGCTTCAGACAATTAGCTGTTACCAGAGGTCAAGCTAACCAAGCATTATATGGAAGAAGAGAAGGAAGGTCAGCATTTGTGTATGTCTAGTAATGTATGAAAGACATTTCACTAGTGGAGGCTCCCTGTTCTGTAAAGGTTAAGTATATTAAATCAAAGTCCTTCACAGACTACATTGAAAGGGAAGATGTTAAGTGGGGCATGTCTCCGGAAGGCAGTGTCAGCCAGGGATCTGAAGAGGGTCTGCCCTGAGGAGCAGACTTGCAGGTGAATGACTCACAAGGAGACCTTCTGTATGATTTACACACATACCCACACAGCACATCTTCATTACCAGAGGACAGGCTCCATTAGGCCAACACGGTCACACATAGAGTCCCTCTTCAATTGCAGAGACCTCAAATTCGCAGAAATGTAAAAACTAGCATTTTGATCCTTGCCCTCTTTTCAAAAAACAAAAGTAATGTTTCATTATTTTTTTTCTTTATTTTATCTGATGTGGTCATTAAAATCTCAAAATAGTAATTTTGAGGGACACAAGACACTTTAAATAACATAATTTAAACCCTCTTTCTATTGAGATCTTGAGACAATGTTGAAGCTTTACACAACAAAGAAGTGGTCATTAAGCCAGATGTGCTGCCTCATACCTGCAATCTCAATACTTTTAGGGGGCTGACATAGGAAAATTCCTTGAGCTCAGGATTTTGCGACCAGCCTGGACAACATAGTGAAATTCTGTCTCTGAAAAACAAAAAGTAAAAATTCAGTGGGGTGTGGCTGCGCATACCTGTAGTCCCAGCTACTCAGGAGGCTGAAGGAGGAGGATCACTTGAGCCTGGGAGGTTTAGGCTACGGTAAACCAGGATCTTGTGCACTCCAGCCTGGGTGACAGAGCAAGACAGCCTCAAAAAAAAAAAAAAAAAAAAAAAAAAAAAAAAAATCGCCATCAACATAATTACATCAGTTAATAAAATGCAAGCAAATATATACCATTTAATGCTGTTCCTTTGATTTGTATCTCCCATTAAAAGAATTTTATTGATAAATTCAAATTTTACATGCCTATTTTAGTAGAGTAGACACATGCCTAGGATTACTTTGGTTGGCACATTCTCCTGGAATATTGCATTAACTCATTTGCTATTCACTAAGTAAAGAAGAAAAAATTATAATGTGAATTATTTCAATTGAAGTTTTAGATTTGGGGCAATGAAGAGATCTAGTTTTCATCAATCAAATATTGGTTAGGTGCAGTCTACAAATGGCTATGAGAGATTATTTCTTATGCTTAAAGACCAACTTAGTACTATTGTTAGAATATACTATTATTTTTACTTCAAAAAGTATTCTAATATATTTTACTTTCCAGAGTAAAATTTGCTAGATAATCTTAAGCGGTTCCATTCAGTATTCTCTACAATTAATAATCCAAAATAATTTGCCTAGAACTATAAAGATGATACACGAGAATGATTTATATTTGTTAAGAATAAATGAATCAAAAGAAGTATGTACTTGTTTCTGTTACCCTGCTCTTGATTACCATAATTTTTATTTAATTTCTTGCTATAGTTTTTCATCACTATATTGAAATATTTGTCTTTTTATAACTTCAATTGTATTTTATTTTTATTAAATTTTTACTATAAATTGAGACCAGCCTTGGACAACATACTGAGACTCCCTGTCTCTATAATTTTTTTTCATTATTATACTTTAAGTTCTGAGGTACGTGTGCAGATCTTGCAAGATTGTTACATAGGTATATTCATGCCATAGTGGTTTGCTGCCTCTATCCCCTCATCACCTACATTAGATATTTCTTTCAATGTTATCCCTCCTCAATCTCCTCACAACCCCGCTATCCCTCTCCTATCCCCTACCTCCCCAACAGACCCCAGTATGTGATGTTACCCTCTCTGTGTCCATGTGTTCTCATTGTTCAACACCCACATATGAGTGAGAACATGTGGTGTTTGGTTTTCTATTCTTGTGTTGGTTTACTGAGAATGATGGTTTCCAGATATATCCATGTTCCTGCAAAGGACATGAATGCAGCCTTTTTTATGGCTGCATGGTATTCCATGGTGTATATATGCCACATTTTCTTTATCCAGTCTATCATTGATAGGCATTTGTGTTGCTTCCATGTCTTTGCTATTGTAAACAGTGCCACAGTGAATATACATGTGCATGTGTCTTTCTAGTAGAAAGATTTATAATCCTTTGGGTACATACCCAGTAATGGGATTGCTGGGCCAAATGGTATTTCTATTTCTAAGTCCTTGAGGAATCACCATACTGTCTTTCATAGTGGTTGAAATAATTTACACTTCCATCAACAGTGTAAAAGGGTTCCTATTTCTCTACATCCTCTCCAGCATCTGTTGTCTCCAGATCTTTTAATGATCACCATTCTAACTGGTGTGAAATGGAATCTCAATGTGGTTTTGATTTGCATTTCTCTAATGACCAGTGATGATGAGTATTTTTGCATGTTTCTTGGCCATATAAATGTCCTCTTTTGAAAAGTGTCTGTTTACATCTTTCACTCATTTTTGGATGTGTTTTGTTGTTGTTGTTGTTGTTGTTTTTCTTTGTGTTATTTTTTTTAATCTGCTTTAGTTCTTTGTAGATTCTGGATATTAGCCCTTTGTGAGATGGGTAGATTGCAAAAATTTTTTTCCATTCTGTTGGTTGCTGGTTCACTCTAATGATTGTTTCTTTTGCTGTATAGAAGCTCTTAAGTTCAATAAGATCCCATTTGTCTACTTTGGCTTTTGTTGCCGTTGCTTTTGGTGTTTTAGTCATGAAGTCCTTGCCTGTACCTATGTCGTTCATATCCTTTGCCCACCTTTGAATGGGCTTGTTTGTTTTTTTCTTGTAAATCTGTTTTAGTTCTTTGCTATGTCCTGATGGTTTTGTCTATGTTTTCTTCTAGAGTTTTTATGGTGTTAGGTCTTATGTTTAGGTCTTTAATCCACCTGGAGTTAATTCCAGTTTCTTCTTTCTGAACATGGCTAGCCAGTTTTACCATCAGTATTTATTAAACAGGGAACACTTTCCCCATTGCTTGTTTTTGTGAGGTTTGTCAAAGATCAAATGGTTGTAGATGTGTGGCATTACTTCTGAGGCCTTCGTTCTGGTCCATTTGTCTATATCTCTGTTTTGGTACCAGCTGTTTTGATTACTGTAGCCTTGTAGTATAGTTTGCAGTAAGGTAGTGTGATGCCTCTAGCTTTGTTCTTTTTGCTTAGGATCATCTTGGCTATGCATTCTCTTTTTTGGTTCCATGTGATGTTTAAGGTGGTTTTCTCCAGTTCTTTGAAGAAGGCCAATGGTAGCTTGATCGGGATAGCCTTGAATCTATAAATTACTTGGGGCAGTGTGCCATTTGCATGATATTGATTCTTCCTGGCCAAGAGGAATGCTTCTCCATCTCTTTGTGTCCTCTTTTATTTCCTTGAGCAGTGGTTTGTTTAATTAGCATAGCATTGTAGCAGGAGTTTGAGGCTGCAGTAAGCTATTATTGCCCAACTCCACACCAGTCTGGACAGTAGAGCAAAATCATGCCTCACAAAAAAAAAAAAAAGAAGAAGAAGAAGAGGAAAAATTAGTCTTTTCCTAATTTTATTCCTTCTTTCTTGTGTCAGTTATATTTCAGCCTAAATGGGAAACATCTCCTTTTATAATTTACATTAAAAATATAAAAGAAATTATGGAAAATTTAAAAATGGGCAATTGTGTTATTCTGGAAAGAATTAACTCAAACAAATTTATCAATGGATAAAATAATCAGATGAAAAAATAATGGCTGTTCCATGATAGCGGTATCTCAGACAGCCATAGAAAAGACACTTTTAAAGACACATTTTAATTTTTGCTAAATTCACAAATTTTACATTGATGATAACTGTCATGTATTTATGTGCAAATAGGTCTTCCTTTGAGGTCTCACTTTATGAAGGCAAAAAGAGCATATTTTGCCTTGGAGCACTTCATTTTCATGAAAAGCCATTTGAACCTAGACACTAATATATTATATTACTTTGAAATAATTCTTTCATTTGGAGTAAGATTGTAATTAAACACCTTGCAAGTTTCCTCAGGCTTACAATACTGTGGTGAAAAATATCTGAAAGCATGTATTTAAAAACTTCTTACCAAGAAAACTAATTTGCATTATGTATAGGAGAATTCTTTATAGAAGCAAAATAGTTAAAATTTTGCTTCTATATTTTTTCTTTATAAAAGCAAAATAGTTAAAGTTTTGAGAAACATCTGTTTACAAACAAGACATTTAATGTGAAGTGTTTATATCTTTAAAAGTCTACATTAAATGGGTGAGTTCATTTCACACATTAGCAAAGGAAATAGACTTGAAACAATTACCATGATATATTTCTAGAAAAATTCACATACATGCATATACACTCATTACCATCTATGGTATGCAAATTGTAATAAAATGCTCTGTAATTCTAATTCAGTTTCCTCATACAAATTGATTTTTGCTTCCCACAACTTTATATTTATATAAATACACACACATACACACACACACACGAAATAAAGTAAGAGTTAATGAAATTAACATGAAAAACAATATTCTGGAGGCAGTGTATATAATGATCATATTTATGCAAAATAATTTATATTAATTCAATGTCAGCACACATATTTATGGAGTTATCAAAGAAGAAAACATATTTAAGGAAAATCAAGGAGAACAAAGACAATGGAGAGGTCACCTTCAAAAAAAATGAATAATTTTTACTAAATAACATTTAGTATTCATGCTGATGCGGACCAAAAAACAAAAAAACACACAGAGGCAAAAGTTGCATGTGTATATATGTATAAAAGATAGCAGCTAGAATTAGAGAACATTTATTTTTTTCCTCATGATCTCCTTTTCTAATTTGAGTTCATTCTTAAAAGGCTTTTAAATACCCATCTACCTCTATCCCCTAATAATGACCTAGGTACATTTCCACAATAGGTTGCTGGAAATACACTACTGGTTCAAAACAAAAGCCAAAAATAGTTGAGAGGTGGGAAAAAAAATGAGGAATATTATTGGGATCAGAAATTAGTAACAATATTCATTCAAATAGTTAAATGACTGCTGAAACCAGCATAAACTTGGGGCCATTCATCTATTTTAATCTGCTGGATTTAGTATTTATTGGACAATGCATGTGCTTATACATCTCGGCAATAGGACACAAAAACAAAAATGAAAAGCATTGTTCAACACTCATGAGTGAGAACACGCAGGGTTTGATTTTCAACCACCATGGCATGTGTATATCTATGTAACAGTCCTGCAGGATCTGCACATGTGCCCCAGAACTTAAAGTATAGTTAAAAAAATAATGATAATACAAGAAAAACAAACAAGCGTTTATTGGGAGTCTTAAAATGTGCCTCAGAACACTCTAAGCGTATCCTCAGACACCTAGCAAAAACTAGTGAAAAACAACAATTCTGGATGAATGTGCTCTAAATATAGCCCTCAAATAATTCCCAGAGATAAATTTCCAAAGATTATTAGCCCACATAAAAAACATAGGAGAACGCATCTACCATGAGAAAATATAACAGTTTTTAAGAAAAGGCCTCCTAAAAATTGTTGCAGTTTTAAATTTTTGATTTACAGGAACTATATCTATATTTTATTTGTTTGAAATTAAAGGCTTATAAAACACATGATTAAGGAGCATGAGATTCTCAAAATTGACTAATTTTGAAAAGTACTAAATAGGGCTTCTAGAAATTAGATACATAAACATAAATATTTTAAACATTTAAAAATCTAAGAAATATTAGATGATATTTACAGCAATTATATTAAGATAAAGAAAGGATTGGCTGGGCGAGGTGGCTCACACCTGTAATCTCAGCACTTCAGGAGGCTGAGGTGGGTGGATCATGAGGTCAGGAGTTCAAGACAAGCCTGACCAACATAATGAAACCCCTTCTCTACTAAAAATACAAAAATTAGCCGGGCGTGGTGGCACATGCCTGTAATCTCAGCTACTCGGGAGGCTTAGGCAGGAGAATCACTTGAACCTGGTTAGTCGGAGGTTGCGGTGAGTTGAGATCACATCACTGCACTCCAGCCTGGGCTACAGAGCAATACCCTGTCTTAAAAAAAAAGAAGAAAAATCTACTCTTATATTATCTTAGCATGCCTACATCCACATTAAACTTTTCTCCCCACCTGTACTTATCAGAAAAGAAAATATTGAGCTTTACCATACTAAAGTGAAACTTTAATAATTAATGTCTCCAATTTTCCTAAACTGAGACCAAGAGGAAAAGTAAATTGCCAAAATCATAGAACAAGTGAGGGATAGAGTCATATTTAGAATTCAGGTCTCCTATGATGATGTTTTTATAATGTACTCACTCTAACAACAAATTTAACTTTTAAACTCCATCCTTTCTCTCTCTCTCTCTCTCTCTCTCTCTCTGTCTCTCTCTCTCTCTCTCTGTTTTGCTGTCCCCGTTGTTCTCTATTTTCCTCTCTCTGAAATTATTTTTATCATATACTCTCATTAATACTATCCTCTGCATTTCTGAAGGTTTCTTCAGTCAGTAACAGACCTGGTCACACATACTTGTTTTGCAGTGTGCTTTTTCTTTTATTCTGAGTTCCTTGAAGAGTATTAGCATTTGTCTGTGTAGTTGTATACACATATATATGTACGCTTGTGTATATGTCTTTGTTTGATCATCCCATTTGGATAAGAAAACTCTCATTTATGAATTTTCCCTACACATTTTACATACCTAGTAACTTGTGATTAATGAAGTAACATCCCAATTTATGAGCTGTTACTTCACTTATTCAATTCAATTCAAATAGGTATATCAGATGCCTACTGTCTATTGAGAATTGTGCTACATGCCAAGAAAGCAGGTATGGCTGGAACCTATGAGCAAGAGAAAAGAGGGGAAGAAGCCCCTCGAAGCAGTTGCAAGGCTGGGCCAGTGTAAGATACCAAAGGGTAATGAAAAGCACAGTCAGGCATTTGAATCTTACTACAGGATTAAATGAAGTAATGGAATGACCTGCTCTACATTTCAAAAGATCATTATGACTTCTGTGTGGAGCATATTTTAGGGTTATAAGTAGAAACCAGAAACCTGTTCAGAAACGTTGTTACTAGTCATGGTCCTGGACTAAGGCAGGGAGAGTGAAGTGAAATTATAGAGATAGAGAAAGACAGGGCTAAAGATAGACAGATGAAGAGAGAAATAAGTGGTATGTGGTTTGAGATCAATTGTGGAATGAGAGACATGGATGTGAATGAGGACTTTTGCAAAGACTGACATGGACACTGACTGAAAATGAAGATTTCTAGGAATCCGGCCTTGACAACCTGTATGATACTTCACTGTGTGTTAAATAATACTTTCTATTTTAATAGCATTTTAGAGTTTATGTAATACATGTTTTCCTTGTATATACAAGTTGTCTTTGATGCGTATGTTGATATTTCTATGCAGATAAACAAATTAAATTCTGAAACATATTATATTGGCGAATTTTACAATCATAGTAAACAGCAAAATCAAACCCTAAAGAAAGTTCAATATACTTTCCATAGCCCTACCCCAGAGAGTTACCCCAATAATTGGTTTTCATCCATAACAACAACATAGCCCTCAAGATGATCAAATAAGGAAGTTGAGTAGGGAGTGAAAAAATAAACAGTTGCTTACATAGTTTAATAAATAACAAGGACAGGAAGACAGGAAACTAAGTTTGTTGAGTTGCAAAACTTTTTGAGTTATGTACTGACCTTACTGTCTGTAAAAGTACAGTGCCTGAGGTACAAATCGGTCTTACAAACAGTTTCAGAATATACCAAGTATACTAGAAAACAGTTTAGTTGTCAAGACCCATTTTTGTGTCCTCTTTGACATTAATCTTCCGTAAGCTATTTAGAACTCCCTGCTGGCACAATAATAGAGCTAAATAATGTAGCTAAACATGCATGTTATTGGAACGTTTTACAGGAAGTGAATTTTTTTACATGCCAAAATTTATTCTTTTAACACAAAATGGAATACATTACTAAATACAAAAACATTCAAAATCATGCATTCAATGAAATGATTGAAATAACTCAGAATAATTAGAAAGAAAATATCCTTGATTTTAAAAATCTTAACAGAGAGAAAAGTAAGCTATCTCTTGAATGTGCTAGAACTTACATTCGGCTTTACACTATCAGGATGATGGAATTTAGAGAAAGCAAATATTCTAAATCTTTATTTGGAAGAGCTATATTTCCACAATTTTATCTTAATGCCACAGGACTAATTTTATGCTCATAAAATATTTACTGTCTTTGGAGGAAATAAACAGTATGTATAGAAACAGCAATGATATCATTTTAGACACTTTATTAGAAAAATTTTAAAGAATATGACTACAGACATTAGGATACTTAAATGAAATGTGGGAGTTTAAACATTATAATGAATAAGAATGTTTTAAATATGTGTATGCATAAATACATATATCATACTTTTGCTCATACAGATTATATGGTATATCCCAGTACCTTGGAATTGAAAAACAGGAAGAGGATAATGACAAAACATTCATAAAATATTGGTGAACACTATTATCAATTACCCATTGTTCTGTATTTCAGATTTTTCCTACTTAAAAAAATTTATACACAGCATTTTTTTTCAGTCTCATTTGGTCTATTTCATGTCTAATTCTACAATAATTTATGTAATTACCTGTGGTTAAAGACAATGAATATTTCATCTTTGATGCACATATAAACTACTTGGAATCACTTACAAATTGAGATTTCTGAATTCCATTTAGAATAAAGAAAGCAAGTGTCAAATTTAGTAAATCTAAAAGTTATTCTGATGATGATTTTTTGGTCAAAAATGTATTTTTAGGATATATCTTGTTAGAAAGACAGCATGTGAATTTCTATTTCTCCAGATTGTTTCCAAATTTGGTGTTATCCAACTTTGAAACTTTGCCTAACTATTGAAAAAGGACTATCTCACTGTTGTTTTAATTAGTATCTCTAATAAAAGTGATGAATACATATTTAAATACATCTTCTCATTCTTCTTAGCCATCTGGGTGTCCTTTGCCAATTGCAAATTACCTAGGCTTTGATAATTTTTCTCTTGTGCTTTCATTATTTTTCTCCTTGATTTGCAATATTTCTTTTGTTAGTGTACTGGTTTATTCTTTATCATATTTAAAACATATAATTTTAGGGCTTTTTTCAATTTGATAACTTGAAGAAAAAAAACACTATAGAAATTCTACTGCTAAACATAGCTAGAACTTTTGTGGTCTCCCCAAGTGCATCATAGGATATATCATGATTGTGTTTATCATCTGTCTCCTCTATATATCCTATGTGGACAGCATTCAAATGTGAATTATTTCTGGAATCAGTAATGTGTCAAAAGGACATCAGCCCATATCCATCAAAACACATTTAATATGTTGACATGAATAAATTATTTTGGCATATCTATGAAACCTATGGGGTACAAAGTAGTTATCGCTCTCTTTGTTAAGTCACTATTTCAGGTACCCTTTGTTGGATATTCCATTCCCATTATTTAGCAGTATTTGTGATATAGCTTATAGTATGTTTTTTTCTTTGAGGTATTGAAGTAGGCTAGTTCACAGCTATTAAAGTGTTTTGTGTACAGACTCTAGATTACCAGGCCTTTTCATACCCCTTCCAATGCCTCTCTGATCCGTAAGCTTAGGCTTTCATGTTTCCTCAGTGGGAATGGGGTGCATTTAAGTTTTTTGCTCCCAGAGCTTTAGTTTTCCCACCCCATTTTATCTGCATTCTGGCTTCTCAGTAGTCAAGGAAGGGAATTAAGGCAGAGGGGAAGGTGTTAAAGGAAAATGACAAATTATTTAAAAAATAATGTTGTTGAATCTGACTTCCTGTTGTCTATGGGTTGCAGATGCCTGGAGTTTTATTATGTAGGATTTTAAAGTGTTCTGCTGAGTACAGTTTATCTACTTTTGCCAAACTGATTGGGATTTGTCTCCCTTGACAAGGACATTACAAAAGAAATCAATATTCTATTTCTGCTGAGATCGACTTACCTCATAAGAAAGCATCTCATGAAGGAAACTAAAACATGACTTAAGTTTTGCTTTTCTCTGCAAGATTTCCTTGATTAAGAGGAAAAAAAAATGCATCCTTGCTCCACCAAATTCAACTTTCCAACTGTTTCGCTCTCTTCTTGCTCGGTTTTACAGCTATCTCTAGCCCTTTGTTCTTCAAAGTGAAGGATAGATTATCCTGGAGAATATTGAAGAATTTTTAAGGACTCATGAATTCTAATCATTTCAGTGTCTTCATCTTTGACTTCTAAAGATACTGTTCCAATGCCATGCATGAGAAAAAGTCTCAACAAACTGAAAACCATTGAAGAACTTCCTTAATGTAATAAAATCTACAGGTGATATTACTTAAATGTGGGAAACTTGAAGCTTTACTGTTAAGATCAGGACAAGACAAGGTATCAAATTTTACCACTTGTTTTTACATCTCACCAGAAGTCCTAACTGATACAATAAGAAAAGGGACTAATGTGAAAAGTATGTACATTGGAAAGGTAGAAATAGAACTGTCTCTGTTTGCAGAGGACATTATTTTCTATGCAGAGAATCTCCAAACATTGACAAAAACAAACCTCTTGATATTAACAAACAATTATAGCAAGTTTCAGTATACAAGATTAATACGTAAAAGTCAACCAGTTTCCTATGTAACAGCAACAAAAAAGTAGAATCTGAAATTAGAAATACAATACCTTTTTATAACCCTCAAATGAAACACTTAGGCATAAATCTGAATAAAATATATACAATATCAGTATAAGGAAAGCTAAAAGTCTAATCAAAGTAATAAAAGAAATAAATAAATAGATATTTTATGTTCATGTATAAAAGACCAAGTGTGGGTGAAGGGGAGGAAGGCAGCAAAGCACACTGCCATGTGTGTACCTATGCAACTATCTTGCACGTTCTGCACATGTACCCCAAAACCTATAATGCAATAAAATTTTTTTTTTTTAAAAAAAAAGAAAATGTGGTATACAGATACCATAAAATACTAGTCATACCTACAAATAAATGAAATAATGGCATTTGCAGCAAAAAAAAAAAAAAAAAAAAGGACTCAATATTGTCAAGGTATCTGTTCTTACCAAATTAAAATATAGATCTAATGCATTCTAATCAAGAGCCCAGAAAGTTATTTTGTGGTTATTGCCAAACTTATTGTAAAGTTTATATGAAGAGTTGAAAGACCCAGAATAGCCAATTCAATATTGCAGGGGAAGAACAAGTTCAGACTACTGACACTGCCTGACTTTAATACTTACTATAAAGCTACAGTAATCCCGACAACATTGTATTAAAGAAAAAATAGATAAATAAATCAACAAAAGAGCCCAGAAATAGACCCACATAACCACACTGCCATTGTATTACCTTTGCTATTTAGTCAAAGATCAGTTGACTGATCAATGGAGCAAAATAGCCTTTTCAACAATTGGTCCAGGAACCATAGTACTTCACATGTCCCCATCCATCAAAAGAAAATCCAAACACAAAATTTACACGCTTCACAGAAATTGCCGCAAAATGAGTTACAGACTTAATATAAAGTACAAAATTATAATGTTTCTGCAAGAAAACAGAGAAAAAAACCTTGTATTTGGGGTGATCTTGGATGTGGTAATGGCTTTTTAGATAAAACACCAAAGACATGATCCATGAAAGAACTGGTAAACTGAACTTAATAAAAATTTAAAATTACTTCTCTGAGAGACACTGTCAAAAGAATGAGAAGACAAGCAACAGACTAGAAGAAAATATTTGTGAAAATACATGTAATAAAGGACGATTGTAAAAAATATAAGAAAAAACTTTTACAATGCAGCAATGATCAAATGAGCAACCCAATTTACAATTGGACAAAAACCTAAAACCACATCTATGAGATGGCCAAAATACAAAGCACCGACAACACCCAATGCTGATATGGATATGAAACATTAGGAACTCTCATTTATTGCTGGAGAAATTACGATATGGTATCAAATTTGATAGCTTCTTCTAAAATCAAGTATATTCTTGTTTTTTTAAAAATTCATTTTCCTAACTGAAAAAAAAATTAAGTATGTTCTTATCATATAATCCAGAAATTGTAGTCTTTATTATTTACCCAAGTGAATTGAAAACTTCTGTCCACACAAAAATCTGCACACAGATGTTTTTAGTATCTTCATTTATAATTGCCAAAATTTGGAAGTAACTAAGATGTCCTTAAGTAGGTGAACAGATGAGTCAACAGTGGTGTATCTAGACAATTGAATGTTATTCAAGACTAATAATAAATGATCCATTGAGCCATTAAAAAAAAATTGGAAAGACAAAGTAAAAGAAGCCAGTCGAGAAAGGCTTAATACAGTAAGATTCTAACTATATGAAAGTGTGGAAAAGATAAAACTGTGGAGACAGTGAAAAGATTAGTGGTTGCCAGAGGTTAAGGGGAAAGGAGAGATGAGTAAGCAGAGCACAGAAGACTTAGGGCTTTGAAAATACTGTTTGATACTGCAGTGGTGGATACACATCATTATTCATTTTCCCACATCCATAGAATATACAAGAGCAAGAGTGAACCTAATGCAAACTGTGGACCTCGAGTGATCCTGTTGTGTCAATGTAGGTTTATTTATTTTAACAAACACTCTGGTGTTGAATTTTGTTAATGGGGAAGGCTATGTATATGTAGTATATGGAGTATATAGGATATATCACTTCCTGCTGCTCAGTTCAAAGAAAGAGATAAAGTGATGAGCCACAAATAATAAGCTTATTTAGTTATATTTAATAGCTGGTGAGCATTATGAGGAGCATGGCTTTGGAAGACACATTCATTTCCTATGTGATGCTTTATAAGGTGGAAATTTGCCAGATGATAAAGGTTTTATAGAAATTTTAATTTATGAAATTTAAACTCTGAATTTCTTTTGGTATATAAATCATAACATTTTCTTGAGGGTAAAAACATTTTTAAAATAGAGAATGCTGCCATGCATCCTACAATCTATATACATCTGCATATAATTCAACTGTAATGTAAATCATATGATCACAATTTTTATGATGAGTGAATATTAATTAAAAAGTATAAATGAGTTCAAAGGATTTTTAGTGCCATCTGTATTGCAGCAGGAATGATTCATTACCTCTTAAAGAGAATTAACAATGAATTATCAAAGTTAGTTATTTTGTCAAATAAAATAAAACCTATAAAAATTCAGTGTCACAATATTAATTAAAGAAATTGTTTTACATAATATAGATAATAGGAATTTTTATTCTATTTTATTTATATGATTTCAACAATTGATTCACACTCCTTTCAAAATCAATCATTGTGGAATATTATCATCCTGAATATATAATATGCATCTCTTTCCATAATTCTCTTAACACTATTTTGTTGTGCTTCTCCTAAAGTTCTGAGATATATATATATATATATATATACATATATATATATATATATATATCTGGAGTAAACCAAATAAATACATTTATTGTTAAATATATATATTAACTATTGTTAAATGATGAATTTTCATTTGATTGGATGGCATCAGTGTTAATAGTCTGGAAATGAGATGTATAATTAACCTATATGAATAAATAATAGTCGATGTGATTTGGAAATTCTATAGATTCAGCACTGCTAAGTTGTCTTAGAAGTCTTGAAGCTAACCTATTTTTAAAAAAAGATGTATTGATTACACAGAGATGGGGGAAATTTTAATATTCTTATATCACTGTATTTCCTGAGGGACAGCGGGGGGGGTCTGGGGGGGATAGCCTGGGGATGAATACCAAGTGTGGGTGAAGGGGAGGAAAGCAGCAAAGCACACTGCCATGTGTGTACCTATGCAACTATCTTGCTCGTTCTGCACATGTACCCCCAAACCTATAATGCAATAAAAATTAAAAAAAAAAAAAAAGTTAAAAACAAAAAAAAAAAGAAAAAAAAATCCACTAAATAAGGATTATAAACTTAATTTTAAATTGGATTCTTTTTTTTTTTTTTTCTTTTTTTTTTTTTTGAGACGGAGTTTCGCTCTTGTTACCCAGGCTGGAGTGCAATGGCACAAATTCGGCTCACCGCAACCTCCGCCTCCTGGGTTCAGGCAATTCTCCTGCCTCAGCCTCCTGAGTAGCTGGGATTACAGGCACGCGCCACCATGCCCAGCTAATATATTTTATTTTTAGTAGAGACGGGGTTTCACCATGTTGACCAGGATGGTCTTGATCTCTTGACCTCGTGATCCACCCGCCTCGGCCTCCCAAAGTGCTGGGATTACAGGCTTGAGCCACCAAATTTTAAATTGGATTCTAAATTGATTCTTTATGTATTGTCAACAGAAGCTCTGTAAGATCAATCAGAACGACCAAGCCATATTACAATTAACTCATGTATTTTTAATTGTTCATATCATGGCTCTTTGAGATGTTGTTGTTTATAAATCTAAATTACCTTTCTCTCAGATAAAGTTTCTCTTTATTATATGTTGCAATAATTTTTGCCCTAGGATCACTTATCTGCTCTATCGTTTATATTTTTTCTTACTTTAATATTCCTGCCTTGTTGCCCAAATTTACCAAAGACTACAAATGCTTATTCAATTATTTATATAACGTTACCAGTTAATAACATTTTAAAATAAATTATTATAATTGAAACTTTCCTTGCGAAAACACAGAGAACATATACGTACACATCACACACATTTTATGTAAGTGTATACTTGCAGAATTTTGATTAGTTTGTGTGAATGTATATACAGGGAAAATTATATGTGCATTTTGTTCCTCTTATATTATGTTAACTTTATTTTTTAATTGACAAATAAAAATCATAAATATTTATGTTGTACAACGTGATGTTTAATAGATGTATACATTGTGAAATTGCTAAATCAAACTATTTAAAATAGGCATTAAGGTACATATCAGTTTTTAATTTGGAGAACATAAAATCTATTAGCAATTTTCAAGTAAACAGTATATTGTTATTAACTGTAGTCACCATGATGTCCAACAGACATCTTGAATTTATTCTTTCTGACTGAAATTTGGTATAGTTTGGTCAACATCTTCCCAATCCCTCCAAACTTCAGCATCTGATAAATACCATTTTACACTCTCTATGTGATTAACTTTTTAAGATTCCACATGTGAGATCATGTGGCATTTGTTTTTCTGTAGCTACTTTATTTTACTTAATATCAGGTCCCCAGGCTCATTCATATGTCACATATGACATGATTTCCTTCTTTATTAAGGCTGAATAGTATTATATTGTGTATATAAAAGTGCATCTTTTTTATCTGTTGATATATTGATGGCTACTTAGGTTGAGTCCCTATCATGGCTATTGCAAATAATGCTGCAATGAACATAAGAGTGCAGATATCTCTTTGACACACTAATTTACTATCCTTTGGATCTATAACCAGCAATGCGATTGCTGAATAATGTAGTAGTTATATTTTTAATATTTTAAATAATAGTCACCTCATTTTGTGGGAAGCTACACATTCTGTGCAATTTGATACTTAATTTGTAAGAGGAATCAACCAAGTGAAAACTTGACCCAAGTTATCACTGTAACATGACTTCCCATCAGTAACTATCACTCTAAATGGAATACACATACCTCTACATTGAATAGTTTAACTGTTCTATATACATATACTGTATATATACAGTTTAGATTTTGCAAAATTTTCAGCTTTTATCTAATAATTTTCTGGTATTTCTTGAAGGACAGTCTCTAAAAGAAAATTGAGTTTGAGGAAAACTTTAGTCATCATGGAAACCTGGCAGAAATTCACATGATCTTTGATGAGCTGAGGTCAGACACATTTACCTAAATTGATAAAGTCCAAAAATTAGTTATTCTATTATATGCCCATAATAAGATGTGAATTCAAAATGCTGAATAAATGCATAATAAACAGGTTGAATGATTCAGTATGTAATTGACTAGGCATTACATTTAAATTATGTAATCTTCTTAGTAAAAATAGAAAGAAAATCAAGTATTTCCTGTCTCTCTCTCCTCCTCTTTCTCTCTATAACACACACACACACACACACACACACACTCACTCATATATATAATGCATGAGTGTATACATATTATATATATTACATTGGTGAGTACAAAATTCAAGAAGCATTAAAAATATCAGATACTGAAAATTAGGGAGTTTGAATTTTGGCTTTGTGAAGTATAATTCATTTTAATTTCTCATTATGCATCTATTTGTACATAGGGCGGCAATGATCATGACATATTTACAAGATTTTTAAATGCTGTTAGAGCAAAAAATACACTCAAGTGTATTTACTAATTCATCAATTGGTTATGGAGCACCTGTTGTTTAGATGGCACTGTACTATATGTTATCTGTTGGAGAATGTAGACACTTTTCCTTCCTTCATAAGACTGATAGAATAGAAAATGTGAATATTTAAAATCTAAATATAAGAAGGAGGCCTAAGGAGGGGACAGAGTGGTTTATACATTTATTATTACTCTGTTTTAATCATATATTTCAGTTCACTTTGTGCATGTGTTTATGTAGTTCACTAAAGGCATCAACATATTAGTTAGAAGAGTGGCACTCTAGAGTTTTAGACAGAAACTAGAAATAATTTTTGTTATCAAATATGAAGAGCTGTGGCAGTCAGTGCAATCAAAGAAAGGAAATCTCAAATGAGGTGATTTGGGAGAAAAAGAAATCAAGTTCAGTTTTAACAAATCTTGATTATCAGGTAAAGTATGCACATTTTAGTGAAAATAATCACAGATAATGAGTGGGAGTGAGAATGGAGGAGTATGGACAAAGCAGGAGGGGATGACAGTACTGGTGAGCATTTAAAAAATATCTACTAATAGATAACTGCTAAAGTCCTGGGTAAATCAAAGAAAGAAGAGAAAATTTTAATGCAGTAAAGATACCTCACATAAACATTAAAAAAAGAAAGGGGTGCTAGAATTCAACATATAGTACTTCACTTAAAATATGTCATAATGATGGGTTCCAACCTAAAAATTTAATAATTTTAGTATTAACACATTTAGACTCAACTATTAGAGTTAGAAACCTGATTTGTTAAAAATTATATGTAGAATTATTCTATTTTAAAAGAATTCTAAAATTTTAAGCATGTGTTCTAACATATGACAAGGTAAAATTATAGATATTTATTCTTGTAAAATATTGAAATCTAAAGGAATACACAGGAAAGTTATGATGCAAAGGATTGGTAATGTGGAAGGAAAAGAGTAAAACATACATATAGCCAAATAAATATATTTAAGTGGTTTTCAGAAACCTTAGTAGAAATGCATAGATATTACATGAAAAATATTTTTAGAAATCAAAATGTGAATCTAAACCTAAATGTGAATCTGAATCTAAAAATGTGAATCTATTATATGCACAAAATTGGAAAATGAATGGAATTAAAAAAATAATTAAAACATAGCTCATCTCAGCTTACAATATATGTGTGTAGAATTATTTTTATTTCTTATTTATAATAAATAAAGTAAATATTTGAAACCTAACAATAAAAATCCAAATAATAGAGGATAAGATAGCAAATACATATACCAAACACCTGAAAAAGAAAAAAAAAGCAAATAACAAACTGTGACAAAAGATTAAAGAAGATCAATATAGTTATGTTGATGATAGGAGTGCATTGAATTATCACATCTTGTCATTATAGAGCATTAGATATTTATATCATAGGAAATAAAACACAAATATATCTAAGTATATTTCATACAGAAATATAATTGCAAAAGTTTTAAATTACTAAATTTACTTTAAATTGCTAAAGTTTAAAAAAGTCTAGTTCCTCTAGAAATTAAATATTCATCCAAGAAATCAGTATTACAAAGGAAAACTGAAAAAAATTGACTACTGACATAATGGCAATGACTGAGTACATTATATAAAAATCAGTTTCTACATAAGTTGTCTTTTTAGGTTTCTGGTTTCCAATATTAGTTATAAAAGAGTTAAAATAAATAAAATAAATGTTCAAATTAAAGAGTTATTAAGAAAATATTAAATATATTTCAGGGAAACAGAGGAAAATTATAAATATTAAAGCTGAAATTACAGTAGTTGAAACAGCAATGAAATATGATCAATAAGTCTAGAATTGTTGCAGTAGTTGGGACAGAATAGATTAAAGCAAGACCACTTGAGTCTTATGGTATGGATTTCTGTCTTGTCTTTATCATTTAATAGAGATGTGATTTCTTTTTATGAAGGTTTAATGCACATTTTCCTCCTCTGTGAAAGAGGGTTAATAATAATATCTACTTCTGTACAGTTGACACCTATTTAACTTTTAACAGAGTGAAAAGTGCAGGTTATTGTTGGAATGCACCTGGTTTGTCCATTCATTTATTTGCTCATATTTCTTTCACTTATTCCTTCCTGTATTTAGTTCTTTTAAATTTTTTTAAAGTACTGGACATATGATAATTGTACATACTGTGGGGTACAGTGTGCTGTTTTGATACATGGATACAATGTATAAATAATTCAGCATATTTTGTATATCCATTGCCTCTAACATTTATCATTTTGTGTGTGTGATAAGAACTTCACTTCTTTTTTAAAAATGTTAAGAAATATTTTCTGAGACTCTACTACCCATCTAGCATTGTTTCAAGTACTTGAGGTACAGTTGTAAGCAGGAAAAACTGCCGGGTCTCCTGCAGCTTATGTTCTATTGTGTACATAATAATAACATAAACATTCTAAGTGAATCAAGAGAAAAACACAAAGAACAGAAGTTAGAAAATGTCAATGATGCTCATTTTTGTGCAGTATCAAAATGGTTCTATAATTCCGAAATTAGCATTTTTTTGTAATTGATCTAAAGGTTGGTCTTTTAAAATTATTAATTTTCTCATTTCTATTTAAGAATCTTTACAAAAAAATGTATTTTCTTTGTATGAATTAGTTTTTTGTCCATATATTTGACTACATTATCATGTTTTCTATTATTACTTATTCTGGGGAGCAATTAATCATAATTAGCGTCAATTTATAGAATAGCTATTGTTTTGAAGATTATTTTGTCAAACTCCACTTGGGAAAATTTACTTCTGTTTCTTCTAAACAAATTCAACCACATATCATTTGTATTTTTCTTCAAATTCATTATAATTTGGGCTACATTTTTAGTGAAAGGAAAATGAACTAATATCTGTTAAGTCTGTGTATCTATTTAAGGAATTACGGCCTTGAAATTCTCAGTAATTATGGGATTTAATTATTATTAGTCCCATTTAAAGACAAGCAAATAAACTTACTGGATATATGGTAGAACAAAGATTTGAATCTTGCTTTATCTGGCTCCCATAGTCCATTAATTTTCTTACAAGTTAACCAACAATGGACACATTAGTTTTTGAAATCAATGTCTTATCCCTATTCATGAGATCTAGAAAATGAGAAGGAAGATGAAGCAAAAAGATACTATAATACAAGTAGCTGTGGCTTACACGAATGTAAATTTAACTTGGTAGTATAAATGGAAAACCTAGATCGTTAACATTGATCCTTCAAGAGACTTTTGTTCATGTGATCTTTAAATGTCTCATAAACGATCCAGTTATGACCCACTATGCAACACTTAGACCCAGACCAATTCAAAACAATTATTTTCTGCTAAAAATTACTTTTGAATAACACTTTGCTTAATAATTTGTTTATATAATTACTAGCCTTTCTGACCCACCGGAAGTGTAGTTTAGTCACGTTCACAAGGCTTTCCATTGCCCTTTGCCACAAAACTAAGGACCCAAGCTTCTAAATATTTCCTAAGCAGCAGCTTCATCAATCGTTTTGACAGCCATTCTGATAGATCAGAGACCCATAAAGGGTTGCAGTATGGATGAAAAAGCAATGCAGTAGAAGAGTGTTATGGCTGAAGAATTTTCATCATCCCCATATAACCAACGTACTTGAATTTTCATGCTTTAGTAGTAAAGAAATGATGAAATTGGCAAGTATTATGACAAATAGTGATAGAAAATATAATAATTAATAAAAAATTAAAACCTAGAGATCTGTCATTGTGAAATACGTCTTTCAATAAAATTTAATTGTTCATTATTACTTGAATGTTTATATAATTTTCTTTTCCAAATTAAAGGAGCTATTACTTAATGGTTTATTTAAAATATATTACTTCAGTAATTATTCTTGCATAAAAGCAAGGCAGGAAAGAAATATATCTCATAGTAATAATTGAAGTGTGAATACCTTTAAGTGCTTGTATCCTTGACAATTTCATAGATAATAGACTTAATACTTGTTTATGGATTAAACACAATTTCTTAACTCTGTCTCACAGTTACTACTTGTGGGATTTATCTATTAATGGAGACACTTCAGTTACTTTCATTATGTCTTTCCAAGGTTTGACTCTGCCAGAAAATATCAATTGGCAAATGGGCTGCCCAAGGAAAATGGCACCATCAATTGCTAAGTGATCTGCAAACAGAGACCTTCTTACTCTGTACAAATGGAAGGTCAGAACTGTCAGCCTGATCAGATAGGGTTATAGAATCCTCAGAAATATACCCTACATCTTTTCCTTTTCAACTTCTCATCATGAACATAAATCATGCTTTGTACTTCTACAGTGATTTTTTTTTCTAAGAAGTATTTCTTAAAGCTTCTTGTATTGGCTCACAACAGTTCTTTAGCAAGTGCTCAGTGAAAATTCAGGCTCAGGGTAAATACAAGCAAAACAAATAAAGAAATAAAAGAAAAACCTGTGAGCCTGAGAGAGAAGTTAACCACATGTATAAGTTAAAATACATTGCAGCAAAAAATACATATTATTAAAAATTCTTAAAAATACATATTTCTAATTCTACATATTTTTTGAAATATTAAAATGTAATATTATTTAAAATTCCTGCTTCTGTGTCATCTGCATATCTAATTTCTGAACAAAAGTGAATTTACATTCTAGAAATCTCTCAAAGCATCAGTTCTCATCTTGACAAAAAAGTGAGGCTTCTAAAAATGTGTTTGTATCCCAGAACTTAAAGTATATATATATGCACACATACACGGTGTGTATATATATATGCACACATACACGGTGTGTGTATATATATATATATATATATATACATATATATATGATTATGATTTAAATGATTAATTGTGAACCATTTTCATATCCTACCTCTATAATTAAGAGAAACAAATGTGGCTTATTTAACTTAAGTGCTAGCCATAGTAATAACTCTTGCCTGTAAAATGGATTAAAGTGCTCAAAATATAAACAGCAAATGATCTATTTTATGTACATAATTTAAAATTTTATTTGGAGTTCTGATTTTTGAGCGCACCATCAATTATTAGGTCTTTCCCTGAAGCTGGAATAGTTTAATTTTTTTAACAAATTATTACAAACTAGCTAAATGATACTTACATATTATAGTTTTATTTAACTTTTAAGTGCATATTATTATTGTCTTATGAAGAAAACAGTAAAACCACAGAGGAATGGTGTTTTCTGTGTATTAACATATACAACAATGAATTATCCCAACAAAGCCTAGTAAAATACATACATCTGGCTCATCATGTATTCAATCATCCAAGAAATATTCATTGTTCACCTACTTAAGGTCCAGGGCTATCCAACCTATAAAATCAATAGTGACAAACAAACAACAACAAGAAAAAAATGAGCCTCGACATCACAGATTCAATTCCTTTGGAAAAATGCACATACATAGCTATTCAATATTAAGACAGATTTTTCTTCGGCCCATTTCAGGTTGCTTTGCTGGAAAAATAGTGTGGCAGACAGTACCACACCAAAGAGAGCAAAGACCCATAATTTGGGAAATCTGGATTTAGAAAACTTCTATTCTTGTCCTTGAAGCTAGTGAATTGCTTTAATATGGGAAAGTCACTTAAACTGCACCTTTGTTTCCTTACTATTTAATTAATTTTTAATTGACATAATAGTTGTACATACTATGGGGTACTTTCTAATTTTTCAGTGCATATATACATTTGTATATTGATCAAATCAGGATAATTACCGTATCTATTACTTTAACAATCATGACTTTAACAATCAATCATTACTTTTTGTGTTTTTAAAAATCTCTTCCTCTCCCTGGTTATTCTTCCCCATCACCCCTAGATCCTAAGGTTCTTGAAGTGGGTAGGCCCAGACTGTGTTGTGTTTGCTTTTAGTATCTAAAGCGAAGCTTAGTTCAATATCTAGGGAATAGAAATAGTTGAAATACAGTCTATTAACTTAACTGAATTTATAGAAAAAAAACAAAACAAAACCTAAATCATATATTCTCTTTGATTCTTAAAGACAATAAATGAAACTGCAGTTAGTATTTATTTTAGCCACTATTCAAGAAAGTAATTTTAATAGCAAATAATACATATGAAGTTTTTATACGTAGTGATCACTGCACTATACATTTAACAACTATTCTTCTCACTTAATACCTTTGAATTATGTTCTCAAAGAATGTACAACTCTTTGCAGATGAGAAAATCAAAGTAGATAGACAAGAACTTGCCCCAGAATTTTCAGTAGGAGAATGAAGACTATGCTGAAGAGCACAGGACAAACCTGAAGGTCACCCTGAGACTTCCCATTAATGTAAAGTACTCCTTTTTATATAGGCATTCACTATTGGAATAATGTATTTTCTTTGCTTCTTCATTATGTATTTAATTTATGATTGAAATAGATAAACATAAGCAAGCATAATTATAAACATTCCAACAATCTTGTGTCATCTATACTTCCAACCCACTGTATTACTTTAAAGTAAATCCCAAATATTATGTTATTTCATCTGTAAGGGCATATCACTAAAATATAATTATCACATTTACAACAAAACTTTTCTTAATATAATCAACATAGCGATGTTCAATTCTAAATTTTTTATATGTAATTATTTTTTTAGTGTTGGTTTGTTCAAATCATTAACTAAACAACATATATTTATTTTCTTATTTTAAAATCCTTTTTTTAATAGCCTTACATGTCTACTCTCTTTAGTTTTTCTATTCTTCTACCTTGATTAAAACATTATTTATGGCTTTTAATGTTTCTCTTTTAATTTTCAATCCCTATTTTTTAACACTCCATTTATTGTAACCAAACGTTGATGAATTCTCATTTGATGATCTGACTACATTACTGTATACGTGAGATCCAATGTACTCAAGATTGGATTCTATTATGTGACTGTAATAGGAAATGAGACATTAGGGAAAGGCAATATGAAATTTGGTAACTATTTTTAACTATCACTAAATTAAATATAGAATCTTGTGATTTTTGTTCATAGTAGTAAAACATTTAATTTCCTAAATCAGTTCCAATATTGTATTCAATGAAATTTATGATAATTTACTTACTATAAAAAATATTGTAGAAAATGTTTTAAACGTGCAAAGAACAAATAGAAAAATAAATATTAACTTAAACACTCAAGCCAGAACAGAGATAACAATTTTAATTTGATGTATTCTATTTCCTTTTTATAATTATGTATACAGAAAGATATGCACATTCAGAGATGTGCAGCAACTGAGATCTGATTACCTGTAGCTAAAGCCACTAGGGCCACAAACATTTAAATGACAATTTTGATGAATTTCTGTAGTCTAAGTATGGACTAATACAAGACAGAAACTCCTGAGGGGCTCAGTGTTCAATAAGTCACACAACTTTCTTGGGCTTCTTCTTCAGGAACTCTGCAAGGGTCTCACTGTGAGGACACAGTACTTTCTCTCATGGCCTTGGTAGGAGTACAGTCACTACAGATATTATGTGTTTATGTGTTCTTTTTTTCCTCCTGGGAAGACAAACAGTATTCTGGTTATTCCATCTTGTCTGAAATTGAAAGTTTCATTGCATTTTAATGAACAATAGTTTAAAAGCATACATTTTGTTTTAACCATGGAGTAAATGTTGCAGAATACATAATTTGGAAAGCAATCTCTTTTATGTAATTCAGTGTGATGGATGTTTGTTATGATTAACACCTATGAGGAAAGGGAGAAAGCAGGATTCAACAAAGGAAGAATTTGGGCTGCAATGCAGTCTCAACAAAGAACTCAGGTATGAACCCACAGACAGCTATGAATTTGGAATGTTTCTACTAAGTTGTCTGTAATTCCAGAGAGTGGCCAGGGTTTTGTATTCAAGAATTGATCAATTATTAGAATCAAGCTGAATCTTGGGGTATGAGCTTCAAAAAAAAAAAAAAAAAAAAGGTTTTATTTGTCCAAGGACAGTCTCAGGATTAGTTTGGTAGATCTCTGTTACCAGTTGCATCACCCATAATAACAGTGATTGCATCACTCATAATCTGAATGGCATAACAGAGCAATCACTTCAGTGTAGTAGATTATAATTCATTGAGAATTAAACAATGATTTTGGTGACTTTAAAAATATATAAATAAATAAATTATCACAGTTGTAGGGCAGATTAATATTACAAATAATATGAAAAACAGATAGCTTAATTAATGTAAGGTTTAGAAATGAAAATTGCCCATGTTCCTATTTGAAATACAGCTCTTGAATCCTACTTAAAATATTTTGTAGTAACAATAATTAACATTCTAAATAAAGTATCTCCAAAGAAGGTTCAGCCTGAAGTATCTGTTAATAATAAAAAAAAAAATAGCAATATTTAAAAACATGGTATTAATAATAGGTCGATTGCAGTAATGTAAAACTCATAGGAGCTGGCAAACATCTAACTAAAAATTACTCAAAATTATTGGATGATTTGAAATTTAAAATGATTTGTTGATTGCTTTGGTTTGAATATAGTCTGTCCCATCTAAAACTCATATTGAAACTTGATCCCCAATGTGGCAATATTGGGAGTGGGCCCTAGTAGAAAGTGTTGTGTCATAGGAGGGATTCCCTCAAAATAAGTAAACATCCTTCCATGGGTTTGAAATGAGTTCTTGCTCTTGGAAAAATGGATTACTTTCCATGACAGAGGGTTGTTAAAAAGAGTCTGACTTCCCTGGTTTTCATCCCTTGTTTCCTTTCTTCCCATATAATCTCTGTTCACATGCCCATTCTCCTTCTGCTTTCTGCCATGAGAGGAAACAACCTAAGGTCCTCACTGGAAGCAGCTGCCAAATCTTGTTCTTTCCAGTCAGCAGGATCATGAGCCAAATAAACCTTTTTAAATTATGTAGCCTCGGGGAGAGTGTTATACTAACACAAAATGGACTAAGACAACTGGCATCATATTTTCTGAATTTCTTTTTATCCAAAGAAAGAGGATAATGGTCCAATTTAAGCAGCATGAAAAATATCCATTTTTATCATCTGTTGTGCTCTTGAAAGAAGTGTCTGATAGAAGAAACAGTAAACATTCCATTAATATACAACATAAACTTATTTTTATCCTCACTGGAAACAGAAGCTGTCTCATTTATTAGAGCACACGCTACAGCTTTTGGTACCATATGCTCTGTTAGATTTAGGTGCTACTTAATTGCTCATAGTTAAACTAAGATGACAGTTGTGAATAGCACCCTGTCAATTAATACAGAGGAAGTGTAGAGGCAGAAAAGAGTCATTTGTCATCATTTTTATCCCAAAAAACTTCAAATTAATATCTTAATAATTTTTACTTTTGTTTTCTAAATTACATCTCTTTATAGGGTATGTTTATATATACATCTTCCATAAAGAAAACAGGTATCAAAGTATTAAAATACTACTGCATGATTATGACTCAGTAAATTTATTTGACATGATAAATAGTAAATATTGATTAAAACTTACAGAAATTACTTTTTGTAGACTAAATGCTAAGCAATGCTTTCTTAATAACAAGATGTATTTATCTCATGCCATCTTAGAAACACAATCTCTTGGTAAAACAGTATTTCTTATTATTTCTTTCCATAATAAACTTCAGCTCACTTAATGTCATTCTCTCTTTCTCTGGGTAGAAAATATTTTGTAGATGGTATATTTTTCTTCGAAAAATTTTGTCAAGTTTCTTCCAGAAACATTTCCAGTTGAGTTGATTTTTGTAGTATATTTGAGGTGAAAGTGAGTAGAGTTAAATTTAAGGCCATCATAGCAAAGTCATGTCCTTTAAACTTAACTGCCAATGGATATTTTCATATAAACAGAGGTTTTGCAATCACTAGTAGTTTTCATATTTTTCTGTGTGGAAATGACCATGAATAAGATGGCATCATGTAGTATAACATATACAATCAAATTTTACATTTTATTGTTATTTTCTTTGACAGAAGGTGCTCAAATTATATGTGGCAATAAATCCTGAGGCTTCAAGAGCAAAAGCACTAGCTATAGTTTATATAATAAGGTGATGCTTCTCAGTAGAGTCCTTTCCTGTGGGCTGGGGAGTGTAAAAATTGGAGAAACTTTTTACAAGTAGGAGGTTGTTCAGGAACACATAAAATGTTAGTCTATCTTTATTTGCCTGGAGTCCAGAAAGTCTGTAGGAAAACAATTTAAAGTTAGTCTTTAAATTTAAAGTTAGTCCATGGGCAAGGGACTGTGGCTCAAGCCTGTAATCCTAACACTTTGGGAGGATGAAGCGGGTGGATCACTTGAAGCCAGGAGTTTGAGACCAGCCTGGCCAACATGGTGAAACCTGATCTCTACTAAAAATGCATAAAGTTAGTTATGTATGGTGGCATGCATCTGTAGTCCCAGCTGCCTGAGAGTCGGAGGCATGAGAATTTAAGAATTTCTTGAACTCGGGAGATAGAGGTTAGAGTGAGCCAAGATCCTGCTGCTACTCTCCAGCTTGGGCAACAGAGAGAGAGTCCCTCTCAATCAATCAATCAAATAATAAAGTTATTCTGAACTGGTTCAAACATATACCTGTTTGATAGCTGTGGGTGGGAGTGGGGTTTGGGAGGATTGAAAGAAGGCTGTCCTGGAAGGAAGAATAATAAAGCCCTTGAGAAATTATCACGAGTGGAGAAATAAATTATATAGAAAAGGTCTGCCTAAACAAGAAGCTGCAGTGACAAAAGGGGGATTTGTTCCATGTACTGAGTGATACTGAGGAGCGGAGGGCTGAATTTGAAGGAAACAATCATGTAGGTGACACTACATCGCAAGAGGATCCTGTAAACTGAGACATGTGCTTTAGATGTTCTTAATCTCTCTTATATTTTCTTGTATATTACCTTGTCAAAATAACATTGATTAGTAATAAAAAAGAACCTATCTTAGTTGTAACTTTATCTCTTTCTCTTACACACACACACACATAAATACACACACACACACACACATAATCTAGGACTTTAGAACTTTCCAGTATTTCTCAGGATCTAGCCTTCAAGTTTGGCACAGAAAAACCAATAACCATAAATACTTTAGATATTAATACATTCCAGATGAAGGAGATAATTTCTCCTCATCGTTTCTGTTTTTATATCAAATGGTGCAGTTATTTTAAATATGAAGAACACTGTCGCTTAGGATACTTCCAGCATCACAAATAGATACTGTGTTCAGGAACTGGTGTGTGGCAGGATTTGAGCAGGGAGGTGTTCAGGCAATAAGAAGGACAGATCATTAACATAACAAATTCTTCTTCTTAGGTTACAATAAAGCCAGAGATTCTTGCTTGATAATACATCCTTTCTGGATTGTACCAATGGCCTCTTTTGTTGTTTTTTTGTACCCCAATGCATGATTCCAGTGATAATCATAAAGTAACAAAATATTTCCAACAGCTGCATGTGGCGTTTGTGGATTACAGTGAACTGTTTACATTGTGAGCTATTTATTTCCCTTGAAGGCATATTTTTTAAATTAGGGTAGACCATATGCTTATTTATGTATGACCATTTGCTTATTTGTGATTTTAAATGTTTAAGTATGCATATGTGATCCTCCATTAGTATCCATGGGCTGCAAATATAAGTGGTAGATCTGGACTATTGATCCAACAACTTATCTATGAGAAAACCATCTGATAATGTAACCTGTTTTCCCATTAACTCAAAGCATGTAAGAAGACTTAATTTCAGACAGCAATGGGCAACACAAGTGTCACAATTGCAAAGGACTCAGATTACTGAGGCAGCCAGCGTAAATATATATGAAATAAGCCTCTACGTTAGAATCTCATGAAAAAGGAAGTGACTTCATCAAGGATTTAAAAACAAAGACTAGAAGACTTTGGTGTAAGGCATGTAGGCATTTTTAGAATTTCCTGTTTGGTTTGCTTGTTTTTTGTTTGTTTGTTTGTTTTTCTTTTTGAGACTGTGTCTTGCTCTGTCACCCAGGTTGGAGTGAAGTGGTGTAATCAAGCTCACTTCAGAATTAATCTTCCAGACTCAAGCAATCCCTTTACCTCAAACTTCCAAGTAGCTGGGACCACAGGTGCACGCCACCCTGCCTAGATTTTTCATTTTTATTTTCTTTATAGAGATAGTGTCTCATCATGTTTCCAAGGCTAGTCCCAACTTCCTGGGCTCATGCAATCCTCCCATGTCAACCTACCAAATGCTAGGAGGTGTGAGCCACCAGGCCCAGATTTCTTGATAGTATATAACCCAGAGATACTGAGGACTATCTAGAAATTCTGCTAATGCAACAGGTGAACATGTAAAACATTCATATAAATGTTTCATTTATGATTCATAATTAATTAGGAAATACTACAGAAAATAACCATAGGAAAGCTAGCCAAATACAACATAATAGAAAAACCCACCCAAGAGGACCTGATTGCTTAGTTATTTTTTTATTTCAACCAATTTTGTTCTCATTAAACAATCCTGTACTACTTGCTTCAGTCAATGGATTATCAAACTTTTTATTTTTTATTCCTTCTAACAACTAAATTATGGCAAATAGTATCTATTAAAAAGCCTTAAAATCCCTAGATGTTGTATAATTGCAAAGTATCATATTATTATTTACACTTAATTTGTAAACAGTATGCCATTTCCTGCCTAGTGATGCTAATATTGTTGTGTTTTATTTTTATTTGTGAATAACTAAATTAATTACTTTAGAAGACTAAAATTGCATTGCCAGCATTTGTTGCTGTTTGTCTGATTCACTATTGCTCCAAACCAAAGTAACCTGGAAACTATTAGGTGAAAGAAAGTTGCAACTGAGATAGATTCTTCTTTTATTATTTATCAATAGTATTTTGACAAAGTAATATACAGAGAGAAAATAAACTATAAAAATATTTTTTGATATGAAATTTGCTCCTCGGGAAGATAAGAACTCATTTTACACTGAGCATGGTATGACCAAATTAAGCAGAATAGAGTAGAAGGAACTTTTTCATTTTGAGGCATTTTTTTTGCAGGAAATACTCATCATGCCGCTACTGTATAGATGCTGACCAACTTCAAACAATTATTAGTTTTCAGGAAATCTTCTTAGAATATGTTTTCAAATTCAGAATTAAAATCTAAAATCTTCATGTAACAAGCAATACATTTTTTTTTGTCTGTGTGAAAAGTGGGGTTTGAAATTTTTCAGAAAAGAAAGAGTAAAGGCTTTCTTGGGTTCATTTATCTTGGTAGAGTATATTAATGAATACCCAAAAATTCACACATAGTGTCCATCATTAAATTTAAATTTTCATTAGATATAATATGTTGATAGTTGCTTATGTCAAGAGTTAGCCAACTAGTAAAGTTTCGTTTTGTTTTGCTTTATTAATTCTAATCATTTACATTATGGTTAGGTCTGTTGAAAGGGATAACTACTAAATGTTTTGCAGAAGTCTAAAATTCACATTTGGAACAGCAGAAATCCATAAGATATGTGTTTTTTTTAAAAAAAATCCAAAATTACATTTAACAACAATGTCTGGTACAGGTCCAGCCAACTACTAGCTTAAATGACACTGGCACTTTTCTCCATATGAAATTTAACTTTTTTATATGCTAGCAGTGTCTAATGCCGTTTTTTATAAACAGAGTTGTCAGAATTTGGCACTGAACATGGTGAGAGGCATTCTGACATGTACCATAGGAAAAGAAAAATTATGCTACCTCTCAGCACCCTCTCAGTACTAGAAGACCTTATTCTCTGCTGCCAGTAGGTCTAAAGTTAATTAGGTGTTTTAATCTTATCCATTTACATGTGAGAATGACCTTTTCATTTCCTGAAGCAAAGAAGAAAGTATTTATTAAAACTTATGAAATTCAGAAATAAAAAGGCAAAATACAGCAGGAGCTCCTATGAAATTATGCCCATCAGTGTTACCTAAATGTGACATCACAAGGATTAATACACAGACCTAGTATAGTTCATCTTTAGGATTTCCACCATTAACAAGCCATTTCCTTATATTCCACAAAAGATGAACACAATGCCAGCAGGAAATAATTTTATTGCCTTTCTATTCACTGCTTAATCCCAATAACTGGAATAGTAGTCAACTATATGTAATAAGCTTTAGATAATTACTGAATGAATGAATGAATATGATCACAATCAGAATGTAAAGTGTGAAAGAGGCCCTCACTGAATGACAATTAAATGCTAAAAATAAAACCTAAGTGAATTTAATATAAATCATCATTTAAAACATCACAAGCATATTTTAATCCTATCTTTTCTTCTCCATTCCCCCTAGTTTCTTTACTCTACTACAAACTCCATCTCCCAGGTTCAAGCAATTCTTCTATCTCACTCTCCCCAGTAGCTAGGATTACAGGTACATGCTACCATACCTGGCTAATTTTTCAGATTTTTGGTAGAGACAGAGTTTCATCATGTTGGCCAGTCTGGGCATCTTTTAAAATTGTTAGTCTGATGTCCAGTAAAAATGCTATGTTGAAAAATTCCTCTATTTTTCAATAAAGGTACAGCCTGACATATTCTTCATGTATTTTCCATAACAATTTTCCTATGTGCTGCAATTCTTATTTCTATGTAAGTGGACTGAAAATATACCTGAGATGCATGCTTTTATTATGTTGTCATTACTCTTCAAATAATCATCACTTAGGATAAAATAGGTTTAAAGGTTTAAACACTACTACTACCTACCATGTAAATTGTTAAATGTATTAGTCCATTTTCATGCTGCCAATAAAGACGTACACAAGACTGGATAATTGATAAAGAAAAAGAGGTTTAATGGACTCACAGTTCCAAGTGGCTAGGGAGGACTCACAATCATGACTGAAGGCAAAGGGAAAGGCACATCTTACAGGGTGGTAGACAAGAGATTGAGAGCCAACCAAAAAGGGAAACCTCTTATCACAAGATCACATCAGATCTCGTGAAACCAGTTTTCTACCACAAGAACAATATGGGAGAAACTGCCCCCATGATTTAATTATCTCCCACGGAGTCCCTCCAATGACACATGGGAATTATGGAAGCTACTATTCAGTATGAGGTTTGGGCAGGAACACAGCCAAACCATATCAGCAAACAAAACATGAAAACATTGGAACTGTACTACTCTCTTGAGTTTTAGATTTTATTTCTTTACTACAAAATAATTTGCTTTCTTGTCTTGTAGGTAGTGATTATCTTATAGGTACTAGGTTATGATTATTAATTTAACATGTATGAATAGGAATGGTAAAATGTAAGTGCATTGCATATTTGCTGTCTATCAGCCATACACTGTGAACATAAATTAATTTTCAATTCAGATGTGATATCTTAATTTAGTGCTCATTCCTTCAGTGACAAGGAAAGAATTAAAAAATACATTTTAAAGCAAATATCTTAAAAAGTATTTTTTTCTATGATATATTAGACCATTTTTATGGTTGACAGGAAATCAAAGTTTTTTATAATTTTTCAAATTACATACAGTTACATTACCAATCTTGTAATATTTTAATAATCTGGATTTATTTATTGCTAGTTTGGGCATTTAGAAATTGTTCTTTTTTTGAGATAAAAAGAGAAAGCACTCTTTTTTTCTTTCATTCATTTTTAAGCTTAGCTCTTGCTGAAATAGTCAGTTTTGTCTGCATCAACATTAAGTGTAAGAGATAGCTTCCTGGAATCAAAGAAACAAGAGAATCTTGGAAAGAATTATCATGTATGTTTCCTTTACATTTTATCTGACAAAGCCTAGGCACAATACATATAGAGCAAGACCTCTCTCTTCTTTACAAAATTGAATTGCAAATAAAGAGTAGAAATGCCAAATTGTCAGGCAGTTATACGAAAAAAAAATCATAAAAACACTGGGAAAATATGCTTAAGTCTCCTCATTCTTGCTCTGTCAATAATAATAAAAGAAGCATTCAAAGAAAACTGGGTTAAGTAGACCCCCTTATCCATGGTTTCACTTTCCATAGTTGCAGTTTCCTGTGTTCAATAGCTCAGTACTCAATGATAAGGTACTTTGAGAGAGAGATACCATATTGACAATACTTTTATTACAGAATTTTGTTATAATCATTTTATTATATTATAGTTATTAAACTCTTACTATGCCTATTTTTAAATTAATCTTTATGTAAGTATGTATGTATGTATAGGAAAAAATGTAGTGTATACAGGTTTCAGTACTGTTTTTGGTTTTAGTCATTCACCGGATATTTCAGAACATATCTCCCACAGATATGGAAGGAACACTGGCTAAGACTTTAAAAATTGCCTTAAGACTGGGCGAAGTGGCTCACACCTGTAGTCACAGCACTTTGGGAGGCTGAGGTGGGTAGATCTCCTGAAGTTAGGAGTTCAACACCAACCTGGCTACATGGTGAAACCTTGTCTCTACTAAAAATACAAAAAATTAGCTGGGTGTGATGGTAGGTGCCTGTAATCCCAGCAACTTGGGAAGCTGAGACAGGAAAATTGCTCGAACTCAGGAGGGGGCGAAGGTCTCAGTGAGCAGATATCACATCATTGCATTACAGCCTGGGTAACAAGAGTGAGACCTCATCTCAAAAAATCAAGAAATGAATCATAATAGAAATTTGAAGAAAGCTTAATTAATAGAGTTATAAAACATGGGGAATAAAGAGTCCCAGTAAAGAAATGAATATTTAGTAAAAGGAGTCCAATCAAATAAAAAGATTATTAGGGATGATTGTTAGATTTGACCCCTGGTAATCTCTGTGTGGGAAATTAAGGAAAAAATGGAAATTCACTAAGGTGAAAGTGAAGATAGGAAAATTGAACACATATGTTACTCTTCTTTCAGGATCTAAAATGACAGTAGCGGTAGATGTGGGGTGTGTGTGTGTGTGTGTATGTGTGTGTGCATGAAAACAGAAAAGTAGAAAGGGGTGACAGAAAAGTTGGGGAAAGGTAAGTTGTCAACATATTTTTGTCAAGTGAGGAGCAGATAGATAAACAGGAAATAACTTGTAAGTACAGAAAAAGCTGAAAGTTAAGTGTCTGTAGAGGATAAAATAAGCTGTCTTGGCTTCAGATAGAACCCATGGAGAAATTTCTGATGGAGAAATTTGGAGACTGCAGGCAGAGTGTTGAATGAATGTATGTAACAGTCAAGGGAAAGTTAAAAGGCCCATATTTGTCTTCACCCCACCACACACAGAGACAGGTGAATAAGTCTTCAAGAACCAAAAAAGATGAATCATTTATCCTATGGAAAAAAAGTTAGTGAGTGCAAATCAATATTCAGAAATGCCAAGGATAGTTGAAGGTGAGGGAGAAAAACTGTCAGATAGGAAAGGAATTAAGTGAAATACTAAAAATTAAACCCTATGATTGCTATTTTGGTTCTCTACCCAACTATAGTTCACCCAAGTATAAAATGTATGTAAACTTGGGGATCCACTTAGACATGGATTTTCTTCTTCCTCTGCCATTTCTAGACAGCAAGACCAACTCCTGCTCTTTCCCCTCCTCCTCAGCCTTCTGAATGTAAATATAACAAAGATAAAGACCTTTATGATGACTGAAATGGTTTGGCTGTGTCCCTATCCAAATCTCATCTTGAACTGTGGCTGTCATAATCCACACATATCATGGAAGGGAACCAGTGGGAAGTAATTGAATTATGGTGGTGAGTTTTTCCCATGCTGTTCTCATGACAGCAAATAATTCTTACAAGATCTGACAGTTTTATAAAGGGCAGTTCCCCTGCACATGCTTTCTTGCCTGCTGTCATGTAAGATATGACTTTGCTCCTCCTTCACCTTCCACCGTGATTGTGACCTCCCCAGCCTTACAGAACTGTGAGTTCATAAAAGTTATTTCTCTTTGTAAATTACCCACTCTTGGACATTTCTTCATGGAATGGACTAATACAGTGATCCACTTCAAGTTATGTAGAGCAAATATATTTTCCTTATAATATTCTTAAAAACATTTTATTTCTCTAGCTTACTTTATTGTAAGAATACAATTTATAATACATATAACACACAAAATATGTGTTTATTGACTGTTTTATTGGCAAGGCTTCCAGTCAACAGTAAGCTGTTGGCAGTTACATTCTGCAGAAGTCAGAAGTTATACATGGATTTCTGACTGTACAGAGGACTCAGCACTCTTAACCCTCCAGTTGTCCAGGTGCGACTTTATTATTAAAAGGCATTCAAATTATAGCTCCAAGAAAAGGATTTGAAAGTTCATCTTGGCAGAAAGTGACCTGAAGAAGAAAAATCCACACAGCCTACAGTCATGGACAGTCTGGGGCCCAATTAAAACCACTAAGGTGAAGCCATTATTAAATGCTCCCTGTATTAGCTCATTTTCACACTGCTATAAAGAACTATCTGAGACTGGGTAATCTATCAGGAAAATAAGCTTAATTGATTCGTGGTTCTGCATGGCTGGAGAGGCCTTAGGAAATTCACAATCATGGTGGTAGAAGCAGCAAGACACATCTTACATGCTGACAGAAGAGGAGACAGTGAGGGGGAAAGTGCCAACTCTTTAACACCGTCGTATCTTGTGAGAACTCACTCACTATCATGAGAAGAGAATGGGAGAAATCACCCACATGATCCAATCATCACCCACCAAGGCTCTCCTTGAACACATGGGGATTACAATTTGAGATGGTAGTTGAGTGGGGACAAAGAGCCAAAATATATCATTTTGCTTCTGGCTCCTCCCAAATCATGTCATTTTCAAATTTCAAAATCAATCATGCCTTCCTAATAGTCCCCCAAATTTTACGGGTAGGTGGACAGGCATGAACAGGGCAGGAAAGAGCTTCCTTTCCATGTCAGGTGATGTTTTGGCTATTATTCCATTGCCTCTCTAAAAGTGATAAATTGGCAGACAGCCCCAGGGAAAGGCCATTTCCTGATGGTACACATCTATTTCATTAGAGTCTTAGTTGAATGCCCACTCCAGAAAGAAGCAACTTCCTGGGCAAGGGCATTAAGAAACAAAATGGAGGCATATGATTTTTTAGGGGTGCAACACTGGGAGAGGGAAGAAAGCTTCAGATGGGCATGCATACAACTCCCTAAATACACTGCACATGCTCACTTCCCAAGGGTAAGGAAGTCACTGCACATGCAGGCTGCCCACCCTGAAGGAAGAATCCTAGAAAAGATGCAAGCCTATACAGTGCAGGATGTTGGTACCACAGAAAGTGGGGTGCTATCATAAAGATACCTGAAAATGTGGAATCAACTTGGAACTCAGTAAGAAGCAGTGGTTGGAACAGTTGGAGGGTTCAGAAGAAGACAGGAAGATGTGGGAAAGTTTGGAGTTTCCTAGAGACTTGATAAATGATTTTGACCAAAATGCTTATAGTGTTGACAATGAAGTTCAGGCTGAGGTGGTCCAGATGGAGATGAAGAACTTCTTGGAAACTGGAGCAAACGTGATTCTTAGTATGCTTTAGCAGAAAGACTGGTGGTATTTTGCCCCTGCTCTAGAGATCTGTGGAACTTCAAAATTGGGAGTAATGATTTAGGGTATCTGGGGGAAGAAATTTGTCAGTGGCAAAGTGTTTAAGGAAAGTTTTTTAAATTTGCAGCTTGAAGATGCAATAGAAAAAAAAAAAAACATTTTCTGGGGAAAATTCTGCATAAGTAATGAGGAGCTGAATGTTAATCACTAAGACAATGGGGAAAATGTCTATAGGGTATGTCACAGATCTTCATGGCAGCCCCTCTCATCACAGACTTGTAGGCCTAGGAGGTAAAAATGGTTTTCCCTTAGTTAGGCCCAGGCACCCCCTGCTCTGTGCAGCCTAAATCCATGGTACTCTGTGTCCCAGATGCTTCAACTCCAGCTGTGGGTAACAGGAATGAAGGTACAGCTCAAGCCATTGCTTCGGAATGTGCAAGACCTAAGCTTTGGTGGTTCCCATGGGGTGTTGAGCCTGTGGGTGCACAGAAGTCAAGAACTAAGGTTTGGGAACCTCTGCCTAGATTTCAGAGAAAGTATAGAAATGCCTGGATATTCATGCAGAGGTTCCACATGGAGAACGTCTGCTAGGGCAGTGCAGAAGGAAAATGTGGATTTGGAGCCCTCACACAGAGTCCCCACTGGGGCACTGCCTAGTGGAGCTGTGAGAAGAGAGCCACCATCCTCCAGACCCCAGAATATAGCTTGCACTCTGCATCTGGAAAAACTGCAGGCACTCGACGCCAGCCTGTAAAAGCAGTTGGGAGGGGCGCTATACCCTCCCAAAGCCATGGGAGTCCACCTCTTAAATCAGAATGACCTGGATGTGAAATATGGAGTCAAAGGAGATTATTTTGGACCTTGAAGCTTTAATGACTGCCCTACTGAATTTTGGACTTGCATGGGCTAGTAGCCCCTTCATTTTGGTCAATTTCTCCCATTTGGGATTGGCATATTTACCCAATGCCTGTACCCCCATTGTATTTAAAAAGTAACTAACTTGCTTTTAATTTACAGGCTCATAAGTGGAAGGGAATCACTTAGTCTTAGATAAGACTTTAGACTTAGACTTTTGAGTTAATTCTGGAATGAGTTAAGGCTTCTGGGGATTATTGAAACAGCATGATTGTGTTTTGAAATGTGAAGACATGAGATTTGGGAGGGGCCAGTAGTGAAATGATATGGTTTGGCTCTATGTTGCAACTCAAATCTCACCTTGAATTGTAATAATCCCCATGTGTCAAGGGTGGGTCCAGGTAGAGATAATTGAATCATGAGGGTGGTTTTCCATGCTGTTCTCATGATAGTAACTGAATTCTCATGAGACCGAATGGCTTTATAAGAGACTTCTCCCTTCACTGGGCGCTCATTCTCTCTCCTGCTGCTCTGTGAAGAGGTGCCTTCTGACTTTATTCTAAGTTTCCTTGAGGCCTCCTCAGCCATGCAAAGTGTGTCAGTTGAATCTGTTTTCTTTATAAATCACCCGGTCTTGGGTATGTCTTCATTGCCTGGGAATGGACCTATATAATAGTTGAATACATTCTATTAAAAAGAAAAATTGGAACGGAAATTCAGAAAAATTAAATGAAAAACTTGAATGACTGCTTAACTCTGCACCTGTTATTATAATATGATAATATGTAATATATAAACATCTATTTCAACCATGTGTCATTCATCTGATATACCATCTTCAACACTTCTGAAATCATGCCATTGCTACTCTTTCCATTTACAAT
The DNA here is from genome assembly GCA_031835075.1 of Saguinus oedipus. Classification (NCBI taxonomy): domain Eukaryota; kingdom Metazoa; phylum Chordata; class Mammalia; order Primates; family Cebidae; genus Saguinus; species Saguinus oedipus. The sequence goes on along the minus strand of CM063171.1, from coordinate 141,955,147 downwards.
ATATGTATTCAACTGCCATTTACCTCTAACTTTCCTTATCAGCTTTCAATTTATCAATGTAGTAAATAATAAACCTATACAACCCACTAAAGAACAAAGCAATAAAATGAATTACTAATTAGCTATTTGATGACTACAATCAGCTGCTTCAACTCTAACTTATTTAGTATGTAGATTGGATTTACCTACTATTGATGAATTAGTAGCACTTATAAATTCATGGGTAAACACAAGATGCTAAATTAAAAAATATTAGGCTGCAAAAATTAAAACAAGCAAAGCCGAAACTATTTTGTTCAGCAAATAAATTTTTCTTTAATCAGAAAGAAAATAAACTATATTAGTTACTTTAATAAAGTACAATGTTAATTATGGCCCTAAGAGTCCTTTTAAATATTTATGAACAATTTCTTTCAAATGCCTTGTCAGCTCTATTCAAATAAAAATTGTGCTATCAGTTTTGCCTTTCAAAACTGACTTTGATATTTTTATTATACTTTGACTCATGCCACTAAAAAATTGTACCTAGAGTCACAGGCCTAAGAAGACTGGTTGATTTAGGAGCTCAGATGCTGGCTGTTTCTGAGGCCCCAGACGGTGACTCTTGGAGATGAAGCATTTCATCAACAAAACTTAGAATATATGGATAAATCATTTGGTTCAATAATATTTGTGTGTGGGTACTAAGAGTTGCTTTTCTATGTACTCAGCGGAAGATTGTTTATTAAGCTGATACTTTTGGTCTATCTCAAAATAGAATGTCAGTAAATTAATGAAGTTAGAACCAAGATATCATTGTGCTTCCTAAGAAAGGGAGGTTGAGCAAATACAATAAGCAGTTATAACAGATTTTCACCTTAAAAAATAAAACATTATTCCTCTTCTTTCCTATTCTTGGAAGAAAATGAGAAGATGTTGACTCTCAGATATTTGACAGTTATTTCTTTCATTTATAAAGATGTATTATGTTCACTTATTTTTGCCAACTTGAAATGACCTATAGTATAAGCAATTCCATAAGATTAGTATTTTAAAGATCAGATTTTGTCATTAATAGTATCTCACAGCAACACTTCTCCATGTGTGCATGTATGTATATGCAATTTTATTTACTGTCTTTAAAGACTAACTTCCAAAATTCACAAGAAAAAAAGTTCCATTCATTTTACAAAACAGTAAATAAAGTTTGCTTGGGTGACTACTCATTCTGTATTTTGTTCAATAGTCATTATTCACTGTCTTGAATTCACAAATACAGAAGAGGTAAATGCTCTTATCATAATAAGAAAAAAAAAAACATGTTGTAAATATCTACTTGCCACAAGGTCAGAAGAAGTATATAGGCAGGTATTTAAAAGCAAAATTTTAAAAGTAATATATATATTTTTAAGTAATTTACTTGAATGAGAAAGTCTACTAAATATCTATCAAATCCAAGTCTTCAAAATTGAATTTCAGCTATGTTAAATGTATAGTTAGTTGTAATCCTAAGATCCCAAGGTACTTTGAATACTCTTTTTGATATCAAATTTTTTTCTGTAGGCAACAAAGTTGTGCAATCAAATCTGTGTTCATTAAATGAAATATATACTACCTAGTTTACTGAGAGGCTGATGATTAGTCATTGCTTAGATGTGACCATTGCTGTAGAGAATTGCTATCAGTCTCGAACTTGGTGAACCAGTAATATGATCTTAATGTGGATGTAATTTTGCCCATTCTTGATTGCCAAGATCTAAAACAACACATGCCTATAACTGTAGTTACTGAAAGATTTTTTAATCAAACTGAATAAAGATATGTAGTGAAACATTAGAAAAAGGTTGATTCTTGGCCAGGCACAGTGGCTTACCCCTGTAATAACAACACTTTGGGAGGCTGAAGCAGGCAAATTGTCTGAGCTTAGAAGTCTGAGACTGGTCTGGGCAATACCCTATCTCTACGAAAAATGCAAAAATTAGTCTGGCATTGTGGCGGGAACCTGTAGTTCCAGATACTCTGGAGGTTGAGGCTGGAGAATCACTGGAACCCAGAAGGTGGGGATTGCAGTGAGCCAAGATTGTGCCACTGCACTCCAGTCTGGGTAACAGGGCAAGACTCTGTCTCAACAACAACAACAAAAAGGTTGATTCCCTGCTTTTCAGGGAAGAACATAGATTAATGAATATAACCTAGACAATTTAGAAGTCACAATTCCTAGGAATTTGAAAAATCATAAAACAATGAAGAGAGAGAAAGAAATGTGCCACTTTTGTTTAAATCATTGATTTATTTTAAAATTAAAATTGTTCTATCCTGAGAGGACAGAAGATAATGTCACATTTTTATGAATATTACCACTAGGAACTCCAGCAAGTTATCAAGTGAATATCCGAAACAGATACCCTCATGACCCTTTCAGGCATGAGTAGAAGATTAACCAATGTAGAAATGAATGGAAACTGTAACACTAAAGCATGAGGACATGTACATAAGCACTAAATACTAGTTGATAAAGTGGTTTGCCATAGGTGAACAAATTAACAAATCTGAAAATAATAAAATTGCATATTGGAGTTGAACAAGGAAATAAATAAATGGTGGATAATGGAAGGGTCTCCCAGTGGAGGGGATAGTTGCAGACACATAGGGCAGGATTTTACAATAATTGATATGGTAACAGATTAAAGTTGAAGAATTGTACGAAGTTACATTTGTTTAACGGAGGTGCAAATATAGAAATATTTTTGGAAATGTGCATATACATGGTTTAATATATATATATATTAATATGTGCAGACACATACGGCAGGATTTTACAATAATTGATATGGTAACAGATTAAAGTTGAAGAATTGTACGAAGTTACATTTGTTTAACGGAGGTGCAAATATAGAAATATTTTTGGAAATGTGCATATACATGGTTTAATATAATATACATATTATATTTAATATGTATATATACATATTTCCTTGCTTTTCAGATGAGAGGGCTTAATGACTTACAGGACTAAAAAACCTGTTGAACTTATAGTTACAGAGTATTGAAAAGAGAAGTTACAGATTAAAACTAGTAAAGAGAAAATGTAGAAGAGGTGAATTCCGTGAATAAATCATTATTCTCTTATCTGTTGTGTTCAAACATGTCAACCATTAGACTAATTCTCATTTTATCTGTGGCTTCACTGGCGTAACACATGGCAAATGGCCAAGTGGAAGTTACAACTTGAATACCAGTGGATTCATTTTTGTGTTCCTGGTAGAATCCTTCCCCTCAAACCAATAATGTTGTTGTGCATCAAGAAAAACAATTCTTGAATGGCTTATTAGGTATAATAATGAGAAGATTTACTCCATTTCCACATCTTTGTATTTGGACCGTGTATTCTGGATATGGAAAATAAAAGTATATATCTTCTGTAATACAAACATGGTGTGGTCTTCCAACTGAAGCGATCTTCAGTAAGCCAATCTACCATTCCCTTATTCCAGTCACTGGGGGATGAGTATACTGTACAGCCAGTTAATTCTTGGATATAAGCCAATTGTCGCAGTTATTTTAGTGTAAAATAATTTGGAGTAATACTTTCCAAATACCATGATGGTGGATAAGGCATCCTGAAAGTTGACCTGAATTGATAGATAGGTAATTAGATAGATGATAGATAGATAAAACAAAATAAATTTTTGTGGGAACTATAGGATTCTTAAGGTATGTTGAACTCAGAAGGAACCATAAATAAAGATATTGACAAAAGAATCCTGAAGGAATGCTTACAGAATTATGAAACCTCATGAATTCATTCCTTCTAAACACAGTTATTGGTTATTTAGCATTTTTAAAATATATTATTAGACCTTAAAATATATTGAAGATGACTGAAAAATACAATAATTTCTGAAAGTGTTATAATATTAGAGAATTAGATTTGTGTTTATCAGTATAATTTTATATTTCTATAATAAACATACATAAATATACTGTTAAATTTCCTATAGTCAATTGCAGCTAATAGGTCAAGTGTTTTCTTATATAAACATGTTAGTCAGTCCCCACTTCTGTGAAGGAGACAGTTTAAAAACTAGTAGTCTTAATCAGTGTCCTCTAAAGTATGGAATCTAAGGAAAGGATTAGAGATATAGGATTTTATTTGGGAGGTACAAGTTCAAGGTACAAATGATGTGAGGTAAATAAAGATGCAAAGCAACATGATGTGGTAGGTTATTGTGTGGCTGCCATTTCACAGTAAGCTGGAAAGAGATTAAGAAGGTCAGTTAGTCTCTGCTCTAAGTGACTTAGGGACTTAATCTGCATTACAGATTTCTCTACAAAGGTTCACTTCATTGGAAACATACTTCCTCACATTTACAAGTTGTGTAATTTCCTCTCATTTACAAGTTGTGTAATTTAGCTTATTGAATGGTCGGGAAGTCTAATATCAATAACCACAGTGTGATATTTCATCTAAATACAAACCCAGAAGTGCAACATGAATGGATAGGATATTAAAAATATTTTTAAATAAATAACAATTCCAAGCATTGTTGTGGAGCATCTGAAATTCTTGTGAATATTGGGAAGGAGAATATATGCACATAACCACTTCCACAAAAAGTGATGACATCTACTGAACTAAATTTTCTTAGAGTTTATGATCTTATATCTTAATTCCTGGGCTTTAATTCAAAATAAATGAGTGTTCGTGACCCCTAAAAACTACCGTAATGTTCAAAGTTTATTCATTAATGCTATTTTAAGATTTTTTTTTTTAAAAAAAGGTATTCAAAGGAATGATTAAACCTATACTGAGAATGTAATCCTGCTTTACAACAATTAAGAAACAACAAAATACTATACATTCAACATTTTTATATTTCACAAACGATGATAAGCAAAAGAACCCATACTCAAAAACAGTACATATCAAATAATTGAAGTTATTAATTAATCATACTTTAAGTTTAATATTCATATAATAATACTTGATTTGAACATTGAAATTATGCATTACTAGTATGAAAAATTATGAATGACTAGTATAAGTTTCATATTAAGTAAAACATAAATTTCTACAGCAAATCTTAATTAAAAAAATAACAGAGTGACACACATGCATATCAATAGGTGACCTTTGAACAATGCTGGAATTAGAGACGTCAATCCCCACACAATTGGAAATCTGTGTATAACATGAGTCTCCAAAGACATAACTACTAATAGCTTTCTGTTGACTGGAAGTCTTCTTTATAATATAAACAGTCAATTAAAATATTTTATGTTATATACAGTATACACTGTATTACTATAATAAAGCAAGCTAGAGTAAAAATGTTATTATGAGAATCATAAGAAGAGGGAATATATTTACTGTTCATTAAGTGGAAGTGGATCATGATAAAGGTCTTCATCTTTGTCATATTTATGTTCTGTCAGATGCCAAGGAAAAGGGAAAAAAAGGGTTGGTTTTTTCATGGAGGTGGAGTAGGTGCAGAAGGTGGAAGGGGAGGAAGGGAAGGAAGTCATGCTAGGTGAAATTGTTATTGGAAAAAAATCCACATGTAAATTGACCTGTGCAGTTTTAAATCCATGATGTTCAAAGGTCAACTATATTTCTCTGTTTTTAATTAGCATATATTATCAACCCAGCTTTTAAACATTTAAATTTGAATACTCCATTTTCCATCCATATACATTTCGGTTGATGGGAGTTAATGAGGACTTTTCTGTTGCTTTCTTACTAGTAAACACATCCAGAAAACATTTTTCTACAACAAAATAAAGCAGACACTATTTTAAGAGAATACATTGAATTAGGCTCTGTAGCATATTTAATATCTACTTTGAGAAAATCTATATAGTATGAGTTTCTCTAGATATAATGCTTATATGTTTTCTATATTTCAAAAAAGTATTATTTCTCAAAAAGTTTAAAGATGCTAAGTGAATTATCCATAAAATCCATTTAATAGTGTGACATAATATTCCCATCTGAATAATTTTTCAAATTATTTTCATGATATCTGGGACATTATATACAGGTCACAAGGAAACTATTTATAGCTCCAGCTTACCAACAGGTAACTAAGAGGAGTCCTGCCTAAATTATGCAATCGGTCCTGTCTTCACTGTAAAAGATGTACTTTATCTGTCTTGGAGATAAGAAACTTATCATCAGATGTTGCAAGTGGGCTGAAGTTATCATAATAAGAAAGATATTCCTGTTCTACCTCTAGGCTCAGTTTCTCTTAAATGAGCTACAGAGACATATCACAAGAAAATGATTTTATTCTTTATAAAATATCATGGTTGTACTACTTTTTACTTTGCCAAGAAACAAAGAAAAATTACAGGCATAATCATTAGACTGCTAATAAATTAGATATCTTAAACCCAAATTTTAAAGATTTTATTTCTTTAACAGAAAATAGTATGTCAAGTTCATAAATCTGTTCTTGATATCCAATGTCTGCAAGGTTTTTCCAGGAATATTTATAAATATTATATAAAACCAACAATGCAGGTGTGCAAACATAGATAAAGATTTTTTTAATGCACTTTTCTATGGACAAATACACATTGAAAAATACATTGCTGGCAGAATGAAAAGAACAAGACCAAATTGCAAGAGTGTCTTGCAATTTTTAATATACTTTTCAGTATCCATGAAGCTGTGCGGTTCTGAGTTAGTTTCTGAATTCTGAGTTCCAACTTGATTGCACTATGGTCTGAGAGACTGTTTGTTATGATTTCAGTTGTTTTGCATTTGCTGAGGAGTGCTTTACTTCCAATTATGTGGTCAGTTTTGGAGTAGGTGTGATGTGGTGCTGAGAAGAATGTATATTCTGTGGATTTGGGGTGGAGAATTCTGTAAATGTCTATCAGGTTTGCTTGTTCCAAGTCTGAGTTCAAGCCCTGGATATCCTTGTTAATTTTCTGTCTGGTTGATCTGTCTAATATTGACAGCGGAGTGTTAAAGTCTCCCACTATTATGGTGTGGGAGTCTAAGTCTCTTGGTAAGTCATTAAGAACTTGCCTTATATATCTGGGTGCTCCTGTATTGGGTCCATATATATTTAGGATCATTAGCTCTTCTTGTTGTATCAATCCTTTTCCCATTATGTAATGACCTTCTTTGTCTCCTTTGATCTTTGTTGCTTTAAAGTCTATTTTATCAGAGATGAGAATTGCAACTCCTGCTTTTTTTTGCTCTCCATTTGCTTGGTAAATCTTCCTCCATCTCTTTATTTTGAGCCTTTGTGTATCCTTGCATGTGAGATCGGTTTCCTGGATACAGCACACCGATGGGTTTTGGGTTTTTATCCAATTTGCCAGTCTGTGTCTTTTGATTGGTGCATTTAGCCCATTTACATTTAGGGTTAATATTGTTATGTGTGAATTTGATACTGCCATTTTGATGCTAGCTGGCTCTTTCGCCCATTGGTTGATTCAGATTCTTCATTTTTTTGATGCTCTTTAGCATTTGGTATGCTTTTAGGATGGCTGGTACTGGTTGTTTCTTTCTATGTGTAGTGACTCTTTCAGGAGCTCTTGTAAAGCAGGCCTAGTGGTGACAAAATCTCTGAGTAGTTGCTTGTTCATGAAGGATTTTATTTTTCCTTCACTTATGAAGCTCAGTTTGGCTGGATATGAAATTCTGGGTTGAAAGTTCTTTTCTTTAAGGATGTTGAATATTGGCCCCCACTCTCTTCTGGTTTGTAGAGTTTCTGCCAAGAGATCTGCTGTGAGTCTGATGGGCTTCCCTTTGTGGGTGACCCGACCTTTCTCTCTGGCTGCCCTTAGTATTTTCTCCTTCATTTCAACCCTGGTGAATTTGACGACTATGTGCCTTGGGGTTGCTCTTCTTGTGGAATATCTTTGTGGGGTTCTTTGTATTTCCTGTACTTGAGTATTGGCCTGCTTTGCTAGGTTGGGGAAATTTTCGTGGTTAATCTCCTGAAGAGTGTTTTCCAGCTTGGATTCATTCTCTTCATCACATTCTGGTACACCTTTAAAACGTAGGTTAGGTCTCTTCACATAGTCCCACATTTCTTGGAGATTTTGTTCATTCCTTTTTGTGCTTTTTTCTCTAATCTTGGTTTCTTGTTTTATTTCATTGAGTTGATCTTCAACTTCTGATATTCTTTCTTCTGCTTGGTCAGTTCGGCTGTTGAAACTTGTGCATGCTTCGCAAAGTTCTCGTGTTGTGTTTTTCAGCTCCTTCAATTCATTCATATTCCTCTCTAAGTTGTCCATTCTTGTTATCATTTCCTCAAATCTTTTTTCAAATCTTTTTTCAAGGTTCTTAGTTTCTTTGCATTGATTTAGAACATGTTCTTTTAGCTCACTGAAGTTTCTCATTATCCACCTTCTGAAGTCTGATTCTGTCATTTTGTTGCACTCATTCTCCGTCCAGCTTTGTTCCCTTGCTGGTGAGGAGTTTTGGTCCTTTTTTGGAGGTGAGGTGTTTTGGTTTCAGGTGTTTTCCTCCTTTTTGCGCTGGTTTCTTCCCATCTTTGTGGATTTATCCACCTGTCATCTTAGTAGTTGCTGACTTTTCGATTGGGTCTCTGAGTGGATGCCCAGACCTCTGTGCCTTCACTGAGAGCTGCAATCCCAAGTTGTTCCTACCGTGCCATCTTGGAAAATCTAATTCTACTTTTCTTATTTTTCAAAATAAAATCATATTTCTAAGAAGTAGCATGACCTATTAATTATCAAAGCAACATCACTGTTGCAGTATACTGCATTAATTAATTCTGATTGTCTAGAAAGAAGAAATTTATTAGCCAAGTCACAAAGGCTTGCTTTCTTAGTCTCCACACTCCTAATAAATCATAATGAATATATTTATAAGTATAACTCAAAGTCCATAACATAGTAGGCTCATAATATCTCATCATATTTACAGTCTTTGATTTTTGTGTAGAAAATCTTGAAGAACCATTTTATAAATCTGAAAAGCACAGAACTCCCAAATTAAAATGAACCCAGCTGAATGCACATATCTGATGAGATTAGACAGTTTATCAAAAGTGCATAAATGAAACACAAATTTGTAACTGCATTCTCAAATGAGTAAAAGATCTCAGAGTGGAGCTGAGTATTCTAGATTCTACTATGAATAATGTATTAATATTCTTCAATATAAACTTATTATTTGATTAGAGTTTCTCTTAAAATTAGCATTTTCATTTATTCAAGTAGGTCAACTGATGAAGGAAATAATGAGACAGTGGATTTAATCACTTCATTAGAATATTTTCTGAGACTGTGTCCCAGCTTATGTAACAACTCTCTAGGACCCAACGAAAATGCTTCTGTTACATCACTTGTTTGTGTGACATGTTTAATCGTATCCCCAACAGTACTCTTTAGCCAATAGTTTTACATTTTTGTTAATCATATTGCCTTTATCACAATATTTCTCACATAATTATTTTAATAAAAATGGAGAACACAAGAAATAGACAAAGAGGGAGGAAAAGAAATAAGACTGGAAGAAAAGAGAGAACATAAAAGGGCAAGAAATACAAAAAGAAGGAAAGAAAATGAAATAACCAAAAAAGAAAGAAAATAAGTATGCCTATGGAAGGAAGAAGGAAGAAACCATGGAAGGAAGAAGGGAAGAGAGGCAGAAGACAAAGAAACAGATACTGGAATAGGGAAAAAAAGGAGGATCTGAACAGCTTTTCAATGTTGAGATGTTGAATTCATGCTACTTGCTGACATTTTCACTCCTGCAATGGGGTAATCTAAAACTTCCTGGGGACAACACAAATACACAGGTTAATGCCACTCAATTATTATGTCTTCTAACCTCATTTAAATATTCTTTATCTTTTATTCTTCCATCTGTCTTTCATTAATTTCAATGTCTATTTCTAAACGTTACTTTTCTTAAGCCAAGTACCTAACTCCTACTCTCAATAGCTGCATTGACTGCATTGAGAATGTTTAGAACCTTTCATGAGCTTTCCTTTAACTTCAGACATTCTTTTCTATAAATTAATCGACTTCCAGTTAATACTTAAATTTAAGCCCAGAAATTTATATCTTTTTTTACTAATCAAGTTTACTTGTACTTTAATTGTTTTAACCCTATCACATCTGGATTTCTTCTAGATAATATTTAATTGTATTTTGCTTTTTTGAGCGATCTAATCAGAAAGTCTCTTTTATTGATGTGTTCAGATACCATTCACATTGTGCATGATTATTGATTTGATTTGGTTCTATTTAGGTCTGTCATCTAGCTCTTGGGTTTTTATTTGTTCCTTCTCATGTTTATTCTACCTTCCTTTTCATTGAATTATTTTGTAATCTCATTTTTCTCTCCTCTGTTGACTTCAAGTTATTTTTTAATTTAAGAATTACTTTAGAGTTTTATACTATATATATATATATATATATATATATATATATATATATATGGTGTATATATATAGTATATATATATGTATATATATACTATAAAATATATACACTATATATATACTATATATATACCTTATTACTATCTAATTTTAATGATATTATATTATTTTGGGTATATTATGAAAAACTTTCAGTATTATACCTTTATTTCTTTTCTGTGCTTCTATGCTGTTTCTCATGAAATTTACTTGCTATGCACCCCATAATATGTTGTTATTTTTCTTTAAAGTCAATATATTTTAAAGAAATGGAATAGTAAGCAAGGCAGCTTGTGTATTTGCCCATGTCATTACCATTTTATTTTATTTCTGCATTTGATTTATGTTTGTAAATGCATGATTGTACCTGGTAATCATAAGCCTTCACTGTAAAAGTCTTTCTTTACTATTTCTTATAGTGCAGACCTGCTGGTTATAAAGTGTTTCAGCTTTTGCATACCTGAGAAAGCATTTATTTTTCCTTCACTATCAAAATACAGTTTGATGAGTAGGGGATTGCGTTTTTCATTTCCTATTTTAAGGATATGTTTTCACTCTCGACTAGCTCCGGTTGTTTCTGTAAAAACTGTGCCATCATTCTTAACCCTTTTTCCACAGTACATTGTGTCTTATTTTCTGTCTCCTCTTGTGATTTTCTATTCATCACCAGTCATGAGAAACTTAATTATGATGTTATGAAGTGCATCGTTGAAATTTTTCTCATCTACATAGTGCTTGAGGATCTTGGATCTATGGGATTACATATTTGACAAATTTTTTAAAACATTGTCATTATTTTTTTCAAATATTTTCCCTCTACCCCAGCTTTTTTCCATGTATATTAGAACATTTAAAGTTTATCAGTAGCCTAATCACATGCGTTTTCATTATTTAAATTTTTTATTCTGTTTTCTTTTGATTTCTTTTTTTGTCTTAAAATTTACTAACCTTTTTTCTACAATTTTTTATCATTGAGTACATTTATTTATCTTATCTAGTATATATTTTTTTAAATCTCACATATTATAAATTTTATCTCTTAAAGTTCGAATTTGGTCTCCTATATATCTTCCATATTATCACTTATCTTCTTGAACTTATAGCATGCAGCCTCATAATAACATATAAGGCTTTTGTCTATTCATTCAAATATATGTATCCATTTGTTTATAGTGACTGATTGTACTGCTTTTACTTCTTACTATAGGTATTATTTGCCAGTGTTATGTATGTCTAATAATCTTTCATGGATTTCAGACTTGGTAAATTACACATGGTACTGATTTCTTTTTTTATAAATACCCCTTTTTCTGGAATGCACTTATGTTACCTGGAAATTACTTGATATTTTTGGGTTTGGTTTTAATATATATATTTGTTAGGATTAATATGTTCAAAGATTTTCAATTCTTCCTGACCAATATTCAAGGTAGTTTCCATAATTATTTGACTGGAATTGGTGCCCATCCTGAGAGTTTGTGTATGTTAATGTGCATTTAATTCATGATAAACTCTAGTAACTTAATTTATTTTATCTCAAGTGACCTTCTATTGGACTCCATAAAACTCTAATTAACTCACTTGAAAAGAATCACATGGAATTCTGGAATGGTAATGTGAGAAGATCTGAAGTCTCACTAGCCTGGAAAATAATAATAATTGGTGAAAATTATAAACAACAATAGAAGAAATAGAAAAACATTTAGAGTCTCTAGAGGTATCACAGTACCCGACTTTAAAGTGCACGGCAAAGCTATAGTAAGCAAAACAGAATGGTACTGGCACAAAAATAGACACATAGATCAATGTAGTAGAATGGAGAACCCAGAAATAAAACTGCATATTTACAATCAATTGACTTTGGACAAAGTTGACAGGAAAATACACTGGGAAAAGAACATCCTTTTCAATAAATGGTGCTGGCATTGTCATATGCAGAAGAATGAAGCTGGCCCTCTATCTCTCATTATGTACTAAAATCAATTCAGGATTGATTAAATATTTAAATGTAAGACCTTAAACTATAAAAATACTAGAAAAAACCTACCTAGGAAAACTCTTCTGAACATTAGTTTAGGCAAAATGTTTATGACTAAGATTTCAAAAGCTAAACTAAACTAAAATAGGAAAGTGACACATAATTAAACTAATAAGCTTCTGTAGAAAAAAAGAAATAATCAACAGATGGAGCAGACAACATACAGAATGAAAGAAAATATTTGCAAAATATGTATACAGCAAGGGACTACTATCTAAAATATACAAGAACTCAAACAAGTAAACAACAATAAAATAATCTTATTAAAATATGGGGAAAGGGTATCAATAGACATTTTAAAAAACAAGACATACAAATGGCCAATAGATATATGCAAATATTTAATATTACTAATCATTGGAGAAATGCAAATTAAAACATGACATATCCTCTTACCCAAGTCAGAATGGCAATTATTAAAAAGTTTAAAAATAGCAGATGTTGGTGAGGATGCACAGATAAGAGAACTCATATACTGTTGGTGGAATGTACATTGATACAACCTCTATGGAAAACAATAGGAAGATTTCCTCAAGGAACTAAAAATATAACATTTTAAGAATTAATTGATTAAAATATCTCAAATGTGATAAAAACATCAACCTCACTTGAATAGATTCAATAAACTACAATCAAGAAAAAGACAAAGAGATCCATACCCAGACACATTAACACAAAAATGTTGAAAGAAAAAGACAAAGAAAAATTTGAAAGCTGCAAGAAAAAGCAACTCATGTACAGGGTAATTTCAATAATATTTCAGCTGACTTATAAGAAACAATGGAAGTCAGAATATAAGGACACTACGTATTCAAATTTCTGAAAGAACACTTAAATCTAGATGAGAAATAATAAATCTCATTATCTTTCTTATAAAGAAAACAAAATAGCATGTACATTTAGATTTCAAGTCATAACAAGGATGCCTTCTCTCACCACTCCTATTCAACATAGTACTGGAAGTTCTAGCCAGAGCAATCAGGCAAGAAAAAGAAATAAAGGGTATTCAAATAGGAAAGGTGGAAGCCAAATTGTCTCTATTTGCAGACGACATGATAGTATACCTAGAAGACCCCATCACCTCAGCCCAAAAGCTCCTGCAACTGATAAGCAACTTCAGCAAAGTCTCAGGATATAAAATCAATGTGCAAAAATCACAAGCATTCCTATACACCAATAACAGACGTAAAGAGAACCAAATCAAGAACGAACTGCCATTCACAATTGCTACAAAAAAAAAAAAAAATACCTAGGAATACAACTCACAAGGAATGTAAGGGACCTCTTTAAGGAAAACTACAAACCACCGCTCAACGAAATAAGAGAGGACACAAACAGATGGAGAAACATTTCATGTTCGTGGTTAGGAAGAATCAATATCATGAAAATGGCTATACTGCCCAAAGTAATTTACACAATCAATGCTATCCCCATCAAACTACCATTGAATTTCTTCACAGAACTGGAAAAAACCACCATGAATTTCATATGGAACCAAAAAAGAGCCCACATAGCCAAGTCAATTCTAAGCAAAAAGAACACAGCGGGAGGCATCACACTACCAGACTTCAAACTATACTACAAGGCTACAGTAATCAAAACAGCATGGTACTGGTACCAAAACAGAGATATAGACCAATGGAACAGAACAGAAGCATCAGAGGCAACATAACATATCTACAACCATATTATATTTGATAAACCAGACAAAAACAAGCAATGGGGAAAGGATTCCCTATTTAATAAATGGTGTTGGGAAAACTGGCTAGCCATGTGCAGAAAGCAGAAACTGGACCCCTTCCTGACACCTTACAATAAAATTAACTCCAGATGGATTAAAGACTTAAACATAAGACCTGACACCATAAAAACCCTAGAAGAAAATCTAGGCAAAACCATTCAGGACATAGGAGTAGGCAAGGACTTCATGAACAAAACACCAAAAGCATTGGCAACAAAAGCCAAAATAGACAAATGGGACCTAATCAAACTCCACAGCTTCTGCACGGCAAAACAAACAGTCACTAGAGTGAATCGGCAACCATCAGAATGGGAAAAAATCTTTGCAGTTTACACATCTGACAAAGGGCTGATATCCAGAATTTACAAAGAACTCAAACAGATTTACAGGAAAAAAAACAAGCCCATTCAAAAATGGGCAAAGGATATGAACAGACACTTTACAAAAGAAGACATACATGAGGCCAACAAACATATGAAAAAATGCTCATCATCACTGGTCATTAGAGAGATGCAAATCAAAACCACATTGAGATACCATCTCACATCAGTTAGAATGGCGATCATTAAAAAAAATCTGGAGACAGCAGATGCTGGAGAGGATGTGGAGAAATAGGAACACTCTTACACTGTTAGTGGGAGTGTAAATTAGTTCAACCATTGTGGAAGACAGTGTGGCGATTCCTCAAGGACATAGAAATAGAAATTCCATTTGACCCAGCAATCCCATTACTGGGTATATATCCAAAGGACTATAAATCGTTCTACTATAAGGACACATGCACACGAATGTTCATTGCAGCACTGTTTACAATAGCAAAGAACTGGAACCAACCCAAATGCCCAACGATGGTAGACTGGACTGGGAAAATGTGGCACATATACACCATGGAATATTATTTAGCAATCAAAAATGATGAGTTTGTGTCCTTTGTAAGGACATGGATGAATCTGGAGAACATCATTCTCAGCAAACTGACACAAGAACAGAAAAAGAAATACTGCATATACTCACTCATAGGTGGGTGAGAAAAATGAGAACACATGGACACAGAGAGGGAGTCTACTACACACTGGGGTCTATTGGGGGGAATGGGGGAGGGACAGCGGGGGGGGGGGGCTGGGGAGGGATAGCCTGTGGATGAATGCCAAGTGTGGGTGAAGGGGAGGAAGGCAGCAAAACACACTGCCATGTGTGTACCTATGCAACTGTCTTGCACGTTCTGCACATGGACCCCAAAACCTATAATGCAATAAAAATTAAAAAAAAAAGAATACTCACAAAAAAAAGTAAAAAGATTTCAAGTCATAAGATTTAGTGTTCACAGAAAAAATACTTTCTATAGTTTTAGCTTCTTTCTAATGAGTATGTAAACCATACTCTCATCTAGAAAGGTAAAGGACTTGAACAAAGAAACATGTTTTATGAACACTTTTAATTGGTAATGCCTGTCTACTGAGAAGTAAAATGGTTTGTAATGAGACATAATGTCGTGAGAAAAGACATCATAGACAGTTTCCTGACAGAAAAACTGAGATTTAATCACCCAAAGCTGCTTTTGCAGCTACTGCCAAAGCATGTTAGCATTGCCATCAGGGAGCAGGATGCCTGTCAAGACCGCAGTAAAGCAAGCAAGGGAATTGCTGCCAATGCATTTCCTGTGGACAACAGATGATCTTCATACACCATTTATTTTATTTCTGCACATTTTCATCTTACGTTGTGTTATCTATAGAACATATTGAGCCTGTACATCACTACAAAAGGACTTGTGGCGAAAGAAAAAGATTGCTGTTAAGTTAGTAAAACAAAAAAGAAAGTGCTTTCTCTGAGTTAATTGAATCTTTTTGTCAGAATCTTGCTGCTGAATAAAGCAGATACTTATTTCAATCATAATATCAAAAGCTGCTAAGCTTTAGACAAACATAAAATGCTTTTAATTGAAAACAAGAAGGTGGAAATAATGTTTCCAGGGTGTATATTCAATCCTATATGTTTTATCAACTGCTAGTGCATAATCCTCATATTTACTTAATAATCATTTGTTTTCTTAATTTTATTAGATAAATTTATGGATGAGCTAGTGCTACTCCATGCTGTGAGAATGCGATGCTAGAGACAGAGTTGACAGAATACAAAGGAGGGTATTCTTTTCTCGGTATTAGAAAAATGGCTGTTTAAATTTGGGGTTTTCTAAGGAATTCATCTCAATATTTCATTGTGCCAAAAGTGGTGAAACTATGATTTTTTTTTGGCCATTCAAGTAATAACTGAAGAAGTTACCTTTTCATCCATTACTTATAAAATATCAAATATAATAATAGTCACGTAGTGTTATCAGTTAAAAAACGTTTATTATAACAGGCACTTAGATATGCTATCTTACTTAATTATATAGTGACCATAATAAATAGATATCATTATTTTATTTTCTATATTAAGAAATTCTGACTCTGAAAAACAAGTAATTTATTCAAGGTGAAACTGCCGGTAAGAAACTGAGCCAAGATTTATACACATATTTCTTCATTTTTAAGCTTATACCATTTTCCTTTATACACTTCCCTTTATCATAATTCCTACGGCAGAGGCTATCTCTTTTTGGCTATTTTCTTAAACTTTTTCGCCAGTTTTTAAAGAAAAAGTG
The DNA here is from genome assembly GCA_031835075.1 of Saguinus oedipus. Classification (NCBI taxonomy): domain Eukaryota; kingdom Metazoa; phylum Chordata; class Mammalia; order Primates; family Cebidae; genus Saguinus; species Saguinus oedipus. The sequence continues at coordinate 141,938,327 of CM063171.1, read as the reverse complement.
AATAACTTAATGGGATCTGTACATAATATAAATCAAGTTTTAACTCATATTTGTGTGTGTGCACGTGTGTGTGCATATGCCAAGAAGCCACTGAAGTAGATTGAGGGGAAAATGAACATTGAGAAAGCTATGTAGTTAAGGAAGAAAGCACCAAGAGGTCATTCTCTTTTTTTAATTGATGAGCAGGTAGTTCTGAAATGGTTTATTTACCTTTTTGATGGGGACATCTACCATTTGTAGGTTCTTTTTTAAAATATTTTATTGCATTTTAGGTTTTGGGGTATATGAGAAGAATATGCAGGATTGTTGCATAGGTACATATACAGCAATGTGGTTTGCTGCCTTCCTCTCCATCACCTATATCTGGCATTTTTCCCCATGTTATCCCTCCTCAACTCCCCACCCCCTCTGTCCCTCCCCTAGTTCCCCCCCACAGACCCAGTGAGTGATGGTCCCCTCCCTGTGTCCATGTGTTCTCATTGTTCAACATCCACCTATGAGTGAGAACATGTGGTGCTTGATTTTCTGTTCTTGTGTCAGTTTGCTGAGAATAATGGTTTCCAGCTTCATCCATGTCCCTACAAAGGACACAAACTCATCATTTTTTATGGCTGCATAGTATTCCATGGTGTATATGTGCCACATTTTCCCTGTCTAGTCTATCATCGATGGGCATTTGGGTTGGTTCCAAGTATTTGCTATTGTAAACAATGCTGCAATGAACATTTGTGTGCATGTATCTTTATAATAGAATGATTTATAATCCTTTGGATATATACCCAGTAATGGGATTGCTGGGTCAAATGGAATCGTTATTTCTAGGTCCTTGAGGAACCGCCACACTGACTTCCACAATGGTTGAATGAATTTACACTCCCACCAACAGTGTAAAACTGTTCCTGTTTCTCCACATCCTTTCCAGCATCTATTGTCTCCAGATTTTTTAATGATCACCCTTCTAACCAGCATGAGACGGTATCTCAATGTAGTTTTGATTTGCATTTCTCCAATGGAGATAATTCTTAATGTTTGCTCGGCCTCTCAGAGTCAAAGGAGATACTGCTGTCTGACTTGGTATTGTGAGTACTAAACCCTAGCCATAGTATTAAACCTGCTACTTCTTCTTCTTTTTTTTTTTAATAGTTCCACAACAAACTATTATTTATGTTCCTAAGTAATAATTTCTAAGAATCAGAGAGTTGCCAGATCATCTTTGAGACAATTCTGATTGGCCCCACTAAGAGCAAGCTGCTATGTAAAATAGCAACATCTGGAAGATATTCCCAAGGCAAAGTCGGAGCTGCCAATCAACTCTAGCTCTGGGCATCCACTCCACTTCCGCAAGGTCAACTGTCACAGATTATTTACAAAAATGAGTCTGGAAAAGTCTCTCTCTTTCTTTGCCCTATTTCTTTCCATTTATCCCTTCTTTATCTTTACTTTACCTTATTTAATTTTGTAATGATTCTTCATTCTATTTAAGTTTTCTTTCTCTTCTTTCTTCTGTTCGTTTTTAAATACCTTTCATTCTTTTTCCTACTCAAAATAGTCTAGACCTAAAGACAAGTAGTCCAGGGAATGGTCAGATTAAAAAATAATTTTCCATAAATTCCATTATGAGATACTAATTTTAAAATATTCATCTAATTTGATAAGGAAAAAAATAATCCAAAAAGCAACATTTCTACATGCATATAATATAGAATATTAGTGTTATACTTTTATTTAAAGCATATGTGCTATGACTGAATCATTATATTTATTGATAATTTTTTTCAAAGAAATCATACACCAAAATCACATTGGATCCTTGTTTAAAGTTTTATCTGAACGACAAATGAGTGTTTGATGAGTCAATAATTGTAGTATTTTCCAGCAGGCAGGAAAAGTAATATCTTCAGAGGACACAATGTAAAAGTGTGCACTGTTCTTTAATTTGTCAAATATTCACCACATCATTTCACCAACTGAAATTAGGTAATTGGTTTGCAGCCTCAGAAAGCTGGAGACTAGCAAATATATCTACTCGTGTATATAAATAAAATGGTCATGTAAGATACTGACTGAATCATATTGTAGCTTAATCCATTCAAATAACTATTTTAGAAAACTAGTGGAATCAATGTTAAAGGTTACTTAAATTTTCCAAAGAACATTTAATGTCTATTGGTGGTACTAGCTTTCACATGTTTTGGTGCTGTATTTTAGAAACAATATATATTTTTTAAGCCCAATTGTTTTGATTCAAGTCCAGACTTCAGCATTTGCATCCTGCAGAAATCATGCTATATATATATATATATACATATATATATATATATATATATATATATAAATTCTCTAAGCCTTAATACTTTTCTCTGTAAAATGTAGAAAGCAAGAATTAAAGAAAATTATATTTAGTTGTAAATAGCATATGTCTCTTAGGTGTAAATAGCATATGTGTAAAAAGCACATGGTATGTGCTTCACATATATTACTTTCTTGCTGCTTTCAATTGACATACATACAAATAAACAAATGCATACTAATAAATATTTGTTGATATCATACACTGCTTTCAATTGACATTCATACAAATAAATATTTATTGATGTAGTACCCTATACAAACATGATAATTTATAAGAACTAATTATTAAAATATATGTGCATTATGCAAAATGTTATTATACAGCAGAAGAATAAGATCATATTTCTTTCCTTATATATGTATGAAATCTAAGAATTATCTGACATGAAGTAATGATAGAAATTCTATAAAGCTTGCTAGTATGTTAAACCTTACTATAATAATCACACACACACTCAAGGTTATACAAATTTAACCAGCAAAATCTATCACAAGAAAAAGAAAAGAAACAAATCTATGTATGATAGTCAGAATTAACATTCCCAAAGAGGTTCACTTGTCAATCTGTGGAATTTGCAAAAATGCTACCCTACATGATGAAAGGTACTTTGAATATTTGATTCTATTAAAGATCACATGATTACAGGATTATCTTTGATTAGGAACCAACCTAATCACATAGGTCCTTAAAAGTGAAGAACCTTTCACAAATGTTTTCAGAGATAGAGAGAAATCTGGGTAAGAGAATGTCATAGTATCTTCTCCTCATGAATGTATTAATTGTGCCTAACTGCTGCCATTCCTGGTTGCACCTACCATTTGAGGTCACCAAGGATGCTGGCTCCCAAAGGTTTCAAAGGGAGAATCCCCAAGGGTCAGAGAAGTGCAACAGTAAGAGTGACCCCTTTCAATTTTTAATGGATTTTTATTTTTGCTTCAACATTCTAGATAGTACTATTGTTCCTCATCCTCCACTATTTATGGAAGTGTTCTTCATAAAACAGTGCCTTTCGTCTCTGCTGTAATGCACAAGGAATAAGATGCTCAGAAAAATAAATAGTTCAGAGAAGAAGGGAAAGTTTGGACTCTATTGGTCTGTTTTCTTACCTTGTAGAGACTTTGTTGACAGTCTTACTTTCCTAGGAATGCTGTAATCAAGTGCTATCCACTGGGTGTCTTAAAACAGCAGAGTCATATATTGTCTCAGAGATCTGGAAGCCAGAAGATCAAATCAAAGTGCTGGCAAGAACATACTTCCCCTCAAGGCACTAAGGAATGAAACTTTTCAAGCTTTCTCTCCTAACTTCTTGCAGCCTCAGACATTCCTTGACTTGTAGATGCTTCATTCTAATGCTCCTTTTTTTGCATGGCAATCTGCTTATGTCTGCAGATTGTCTTCCTTCTGTGTTTGTCTGTGTCAAAATGCCTCCCTTTTTATAAGGACACCAGTCACATTAGGTTAGGACTCACTCTAATGACCTCATCTTAACTAGGATAAAGTACAAAGATCCTACTTCCATAGAAAGTCATTCTGAGGTACTGGGGATTAAAACTTCAATAGTGATGACACAATTCAACTTATAAATATGTACCAATACTACACCCTTTCCTTAAAATTACAAACAAACATATGTCTGTAGATGAGAGAGGGCCCATAATCAACAGTCCTTGTCTCAGCCAAGCACAAAGTAATCTTACTTTATTACACATTCTGTGTGATAGAAATAAACTAGTGTAATAAACCAGCAATGTGTACATTCTAGTTGTGTCAGAAGACCTTTGCATGTCACTTAAGAGGAAAAAATTATTAAAATGGGCTGGACGCGGTGGCTCAAGCCTGTAATCCCAGCACTCTGGGAGGCCGAGGCCGGTGGATCACGAGGTCAAGAGATCGAGACCATCCTGGTCAACATGGTGAAACCACGTCTCTACTAAAGATACAAAAAATTAGCTGGGCATGGTGGCGCGTGCCTGTAATCCCAGCTACTCAGGAGGCTGAGGCAGGAGAATTGCCTGAACCCAGGAGGCGGAGGTTGCCATGAGCCGAGATTGCGCCATTGCACTCCAGCCTGGGTAACGAGCGAAACTCCGTCTCAAAAAAAAAAAAAAAAAAAAAAAAAAAAAAAAAAAAAAAATTCTTAAAATGAAAATGTGAGGAAGCTGGGCCATTCAGAATGAGAATACTTACAAAAGACTAAAAGCTCACAGGGTGCCACGGAGAGTTTAGAACTACCCTTAAATTATGTATGGTATTTGATGTAATTTTATCCTATGAAGAATATATTATTTTATCAATATTTTACTGTTTCTGAATTATTTGCATTAATTAACCTTTTGGAAATACCACTTTTATAGTACTTGCTTTATTCTAGTCTTCCATGGTTAAAAATTGTAAATGTAAATATTTAATTCATCTGGAACTGATTTGGAGTTCACAGAGCTACTCAGTTTCCTAGCAACAATTGTTAAATAATCTATATTTTTGTCACTGATTTCAAACGCCATTAGAAATATATTTTAATATATTTGAAGATGTTTTTCAGGACATTATTTTATCTAATGTTGATATTATATTTAAATAAGCATTATATATTTATATAATATGTATTTATATAAATATATGTGTTATATATTCTATATTATATATAATATATAACTATATTATGTATTCATATAAATATATTTAATATTTAGTAATTATGTATAATTTAATATATAATTATTAAAATATCTGTGTTTTTTTTGTCAAGGACTGCATTAATAGTAATGTTTTACTTGCTGTACAACTCTAAAACTTTCCTAATTTTCCATTCTTTGTGTACATCTTTCTATATAAATGTTAGAATCAATTAGTTAAAACACACACACTCTCTCTCTTTCTCTCTGTGTATGTATCTATATAGATGCAGAGAGTAAAACACACAGGAGTAAAATTTCTCTCTACTCAAGCCATACTCTCTTTCACACTTGATGATTAAAAGTCATCAATATAAAGTCATACAGTGTCTTTCTACCAAACAGCAGCACTATGCCCCACAATTCTTTGTGTCACGCGCTTTCCCGTTTTTCAAAAAATGCTCACTGAATAACTATGGATCCTTTTTAAGTACCCTACAAATATATAATCATTAAATTTGAAAGTCATGTATAGAAATGGGAAGCTTTTCCAGAACAGCAATATATTTTTTAGTTTCACAAACAGCTTTTGGATCACATAGAAAAAACATAAATGGTTGGCTTACAAGAATAGTAGCTACATAAAAATTGGAATCCAAAAGTCAATCATCTCATCACTATTTTAAAATCAACATTAAACCATTTGTTTTTAAGAAATATCTATTTTTTGTGTGTGTTCTAATACATTTAAGCTTATATACAAGTGGGAATAATGTTTTATCACCACCTTTTTGTTGTATATAGTAATACTTTTAGTCATTCTCATACAGTAGTGTCTTGTATTCTTTCTCTTATTTCTTACGTATTATCAGGGATCCTACCATTTGTAAAATTTGTTTTATTAGGTTTTACTGATGTGTACTCTGTGCAATTTTTTAACTATTTGCCTCAATTAATTACAAAACAGAGAAACAACCATATAAATTTCCATGTAGAGACTCAAAACTGCATAAAATAGAGCTGTCTTCTTTAAGATTATTTTAAAATAAGTAGAAATTTAATTGTGCTTCTTTCTAATTACAGTAAGAAAACATCAGTTAGACACCTATGATACGCATAATTACAGAGTAGCAGCAGCAGACTCATATTTTTCTGATTGTTCTCAGCTTATAGGCCTGCAGTAGGGAGAGGTGGAACTTGTGGAAAAATTCTGTAACCTTCACAGGAAAAGTACAGGAACAATGGTAGTTTCACCTGAAAACTTATAAACCCAGCTGATTTACTAAGTTTTACATGGCCCTGGATTAAAATAAGATAAAGCAGGAGCAAAGAATCCACTGTTGATTTTCATTGTTTATCAACCTTAAGATGAACAGAAAGTATAAAAGTTTATCATCTGGGAAGTTCTTTCCTTTTATTGAAGTATTATCCCAGCTGTACATGATACTGTGTTCTGAGCCATTGGCTCCAAAATGATTGAAATTAAAGGAAATGTAGTGAAAGGCACAAGACTTCCCATATGGCACAAACTATGAGTTTTGACCACTTTGCCTTTGACAAGAGCCACCCTCAAGTGGCTGGCAATGCTTAACTAAGAACAGTCAAAGAACATCTGTTACTTCCATCTTAATGCTGCCTATGACAGAGTCAAACAAAGTTGCATCTGTAAGAACAGTGTCTAAAAACAAGAGAGCTGGCTTTTAAAATTCAAGGCCTAGATTTTCTTCTAGGGTTTTTATGGTGTCAGGTCTTATGTTTAAGTCTTTAATCCATCTGGAGTTAATTTTAGTGTAAGGTGTCAGGAAGGGGTCCAGTTTCTGCTTTCTGCACATGGCTAGCCAGTTTTCCCAACACCATTTATTAAATAGGGAATCCTTTCCCCAATTGCTTGTTTTTGTCTGGTTTATCAAAGATAATATGGTTGTAGATATGTTGCGTTGCCTCTGATGCTTCTGTTCTGTTCCATTGGTCTATATCTCTTAAACATAAGACCTGACACCATAAAAACCCTAGAAGAAAATCTAGGCAAAACCATTCAGGACATAGGAGTAGGCAAGGACTTCATGAACAAAACACCAAAAGCATTGGCGACAAAAGCCAAAATAGACAAATGGGACCTAATCAAACTCCACAGCTTCTGCACGACAAAAGAAACAGTCACTAGAGTGAATAGGCAACCATCAGAATGGGAAAAAATCTTTGCAGTTTACACATCTGACAAAGGGCTGATATCCAAAATTTACAAAGAACTCAAACAGATTTACAGGGGAAAAACAAACAAGCCCATTCAAAAATGGGCAAAGGATATGAACAGACACTTTACAAAAGAAGACATACATGAGGCCAACAAACATATGAAAAAATGCTCATCATCACTGGTCATTAGAGAGATGCAAATCAAAACCACATTGAGATACCATCTCATGCCAGTTAGAATGGCGATCATTAAAAAATCTGGAGACAGCAGATGCTGGAGAGGATGTGGAGAAATAGGAACACTGTTACACTGTTGGTGGGAGTGTAAATTAGTTCAACCATTGTGGAAGACAGTGTGGCGATTCCTCAAGGACCTAGAAATAGAAATTCCATTTGACCCAGCAATCCCATTACTGGGTATATATCCAAAGGACTATAAATCGTTCTACTATAAGGACACATGCACACGAATGTTCATTGCAGCACTGTTACAGTAGCAAAGAACTGGAACCAACCCAAATGCCCAACCATGATAGACTAGACTGGGAAAATGTGGCACATATACACCATGGAATATTATGCAGCAATCAAAAATGATGAGTTTGTGTCCTTTGTAAGGACATGGATGAATCTGGAGAACATCATTCTCAGCAAACTGACAGAAGAACAGAAAAAGAAATACCGCATATACTCACTCATAGGTGGGTGAGAAAAATGAGAACACATGGACACAGAGAGGGGGTCTACTACACACTGGGGTCTATTGGGGGGAATGGGGGAGGGACAGCTGGGGGGGCTGGGGAGGGATAGCCTGGAGATGAATGCCAAGTGTAGGTGAAGGGGAGGAAGGCAGCAAAACACACTGCCATGTGTGTACCTATGCAACTATCCTGCATGTTCTGCACATGTACCCCCAAACTTATAATGCAATAAAAATAAAAATAAAAATAAAAATAAAATAAATAAAAAATAAAAAAAATAAAATTCAAGGCATGAACAAGCCCAAAGCTGAATTAAAATAATATTAGCCATAATTAGCTGTTTCATTTTCTTTTCCATTGGTAATGACAGAATCACATGGATTCATAGGCATGTAGAATGCATACTTCAGAAAAATTTTGTCAACATTTAGAATTCATTCTGTCATTTAATAAACATTTTTAAAGTGTGCCATGAAATAAAGCATAATGTTTTATGTTGTGGGATGCTATGCTGGTGAAGTGCTCTGTGGAATGGAAGAATGAACTGGCTAGTGAGCTTAAAGATGAATCACTGCTATTGCTGTCAAACGTAATCTGAGTATGGTTAAAGTAAAAATATGGTAACAGCAGTAGTAGCAGTATCAGTAATGGTAATAATAATAGTAACAACTGATAGCTACTACTCAATAAGCAACCATTATAATCCAAGTATTGGGCTACTATATGTGTGTGTGTGTGTGTGTGTGTGTGTGTGTGTGTCTGTGTGTGTGTCTCTGTGTGTTCACACAACACATATATGTGTCACCAGTTCTCAAAGCTTTGTGTATAATCAATGTCACTTCACAGTAGTACCCCAAATTTCATATTGCCAAGATTATCATCCAGACAGGGTTCTCATGGTTTTATCCTTTACTGTGGTATAGAATATTTCTTAACATGCAATCAGGCATGCATGTAAGTCCTTTTTATCCTCCTAGCTCCCCAAGGAAACAGGAACTCGCAAAATGCCAGATTTCTCACCCTTATATTGGAGGACACAGAACCAACAGATGGGTACTACAGCGTGGGTACTACAGCATCACCTCCCACATAATTGAAGCAGGAATTAGAAAGTTTGTGAATATTTCGACAAGAAGTCGCAGGTGTCTCAAGAAGGGGATTGTGTCAAGTTAGGTCTTGAACTACAGCAGCCCTGTGGGTAACTAATACTGGATTTGATTTCACTGACATTGTTTGGATTTCTGCCCCCACCCAAATCTCATGTTGAACTGTAATCCCCAGGGTTGGATATGGGGCCTGATGGGGGGATGACTGGACCAAGGCGAGTGGAGTTCTCATGAATGGTTTAGCATCGTGACTTTTGTGTTGTTATTGTGATAGTGAGTGAATTATCACAAGGTCTGGTTGCATAAAAGTATGTAGCAGTTCACCCAAAACTTTATTTCTTCTGTGCAAGCCATGTGAATACACCTGCTCCCACTTTGCTTCTGTCATGATTGTAAGTTTCCTGAGGCCTTCCCAGATGCAGAAGCCACTATGCTTCCTGTAGAGCCTGCAGAATTATGAGTCAATAAAGTATGTTTTCTTTATAAGTTCGCCAGTCTCAGGTATTTCTTTATAGCAGTGTGAGAATGAACTAATACACTTGTCCAGCCATATACTGTGATGATCCCTCAGAGATGGGCTTCAATGGAATAATTCTTTTCTTTATTGATCCTTATGCATGATTAATACAAAGGTCAGAATCTCAGGGTTGACTCTGTTGTTTCCATGACCTCTGGTCTCCAAACATGGTTGTCATCACTAATTCCTGGGCACATATACCAGCTGTGGGGGAGGGAGATGTAGGAAATATTAATTAAGTGAAGTGTCTTATATGTGTTAGGAGAAAACAAGAGATCTTCAGATGAGGTTACTTCTTAGACTCATAAATCAACTGTATCTCAGGTTAATACTTATGTCAAGTGTACTAAAATACAATTTATTTAGGAAACTAAAACATATGCTATTTTAAAAATTGTATTCTGTCAATTAAAAATAGCATACATAATAACAACCAAAATCTGAAAAGAAATAGGTATATCAAATAGGCATGATAACAAAGCTAAAACATACTGATTTCTAATATTAGTCATACATTATTAATAACCCAGTGTTTTCAGATGTTCCTGGAAATTTTGTAGCATGTATCTTTCAAATAATTTTCAGTCATTGTGATGCAAGACCCAAACTGTCCATAAGAGGCAGAGTCTATAGTCACTTGGTACTTATATTTCGAAAAGTGTCACAAAGAGCATAACAACTTTAGCCCCATCTAGAAATATCTTGCTCATTAAGCCACACTCTTTTGTTGCCAGAACCAGAAATTCAACACAGATTGAGCAGGAAGTGTGTCACAGTAATTGGGAAATTCAGGGTTGCATTGGGCTTAACAATGTAACAATATCCAGATTCAGAAAAAGGTGAGGAATATCTCTTTCTCACTCTCATTCTCACAAATGAGCACATACACACATACTTAATGCCTTAGAACTGTTTCTGCTGTACTCTTCTTTTTTCTATTATCCTGCAGACAGGCTTCCTTGACACAGCCAGGAAAGGTGGTTCAGGCAATTTCAGAATCACATCCTCCCAAGGTTATAAATCTCTTTGAAGGAAAAATAATCCTTTAAATGTCTGTTCAAACTTCTTACTAGATGCTGAAGTTAAGCAGTCTCTCTCCCACATGTTCTACTACTGAAGGAATTATAGAGAACCAATTTTAAAAAGCTGTGAGACTGCCTTAAGTTAAAATAGCTTTTTGAATTGTTGCATGTTCGACTATGTGGCTTACTGCAGTCTGGAGCAGGGGGTTCCTTAAAACAATAATAAGGCAGTTGGAACTCTGCTCTTAGTTCTCTTGATTTTTGCCTTAGGATAGGCAGTACCTGACCATACCAGAGGGTCACTGTGCCAATACTCAGACTGCTGCATAGGGCATTTAGAAGATAATATAATGAGAAAAGCAGAGAAAACTTGGTTCAAAGAAGTTTAAGATGGACCTTTTTCAGAGAGACTTTCTCCTATCCTTACTCTCTAACCATAAAGGAGGATGCAGAATTTTAATAAAAGGTGGCCTTGTTTTTAGTGTTGTTTCTTCCTAACTGCTCTAGATTTCTTTTTTTGTAAAATTGTTAATTAACTTATAAATTTCTACAGAATGCCTAACTGGGATTTTGATTGGAATCACATTGATTTTATAGATCAATTTGGAGGGAATAATGGACAATAGTGGGTTCTCAGTCCCATAAATAAGGTATATCTCTGTTTTCAGGTCTGTATTTTTTCTCAGTAATGTTTTAAAGTTTTTTAGTATATAGGTCTTGGGCAATTTGTCAGATTTTGTATTTAGTCTGTTTGTGTTGCTATAAAATAGCAAAGAACTGGAACCAACCCAAATGCCCAACGATGATAGACTGGACTGGGAAAATGTGGCACATATACACCATGGAATATTATGCAGCAATCAAAAATGATGAGTTTGTGTCCTTTGTAAGGACATGGATGAATCTGGAGAACATCATTCTCAGCAAACTGACACAAGAACAGAAAAAGAAATACCGCATATACTCATAGGTGGGTGAGAAAAATGAGAACACATGGATACAGAGAGGCGGTCTACTATACACTGGGGTCTATTGGGGGTAATGGGGGAGGGACAGTGGGGGGGGCTGGGGAGGGATAGCCTGGGGATGAATGCCAAGTGTGGGTGAAGGGGAGGAAGGCAACAAAACACACTGCCATGTGTGTACCTATGCAACTATCTTGCACGTTCTGCACATGTACCCCAAAACCTATAATGCAATAAAAATTAAAAAAAAAAAGAACACCTTATGCTGGATAATTTATAAAGAGAAGAGATTTATTTGGCTTATGATCCTGATAGCTGGAAAGTTTGAGATTGGGCCTCTGTATCTGGCGAGGACCTCAGGCTGCTTCTATTTATAATGAAAGGTGAATGGGACTCAGCATGTGGAGAGATCACATGGTGACAGTAAAAGCAAGAGAGAGAGTGAGAGTGGGGAGGTACGAGGTTCTTTATAATTAGCTCTCATAGGAACTAACAGAATAGGAACTCACTTTTATCTGAGGGGAGGCATTAATCTATTCATAAGGATCCATCCCCATGACTCAAACACCTCCCGTGAAGTCCTGCCTCCAACATTGGGGACTGAATTTTAACATGAGGTTTGGAGGGGACAAACATCTAAACCAGAGTCGTATTTCTCATTTTTAGTTATTTTAGATAGGATTATGTTAACTTTTACATTTTTGATCATCAATATCTACTATACATAAATTCAAAATAATTTCACATATTGATCTTGTATCCTAAAAACTATTAACACTCACTTGCTAGTTGTACTAGGTTTTTGTAGATTCCATCAAGTTTTCTACATATGAAATGGCAGTCTACAAATGAAGACAGATGTGATTTTTCTTTTCAATTTAAAGGCCTTTTAATTCTTGTTCTTGCCTTATTGCACTGGCTAGAAACCCAAGAATGATGATAAATAGAAATGTGTGAAGGAGAAATCTTTGATTTGTTTCTACATTTAGGGTAAATCATTCATTTTTCATCATTTCGAGTGATGTTATTTATTGGTGTTACAGATTTACATTTATCAGGTTTAAGAATTTCCTTTCCATTACTAGATTGCAGACAACTTTTTCTTATGAAATGGATGAGGGATTTTATTAAATAACTTATCCGAAGTTTTTGAGATGAGAGGATTTTTTTTTTTTTTTTTGCTTAAGTTTATTCACATGATGAAGTATACTGATTCATTTGGGAATATGAAACCATTGTGCATAGTATAATATGATTTTTACGTATTAGTAGATTTCTTCCTTTCTTTTATTCTGTGTTTCTTCCTGGTACAATTATCAGTTGGACATTGAATTTTTTTGATCAATACTTTAATTAATATTCTTATTAATTTCTGGTAGTTTAAATATATTTTTGTTTTTTATTTTTTGGGAGAATGTTCGAATGTAGATTCCAAACATAAAATTGGGTCATTTTAAATCTATTTTGTTTTTGATTTTTAACAAACCTTTCATTATTACCCTTGAGAGAATAGTATATTATCTTTTAAAATTTTATTCGGTTCCCCCCATTGTCACTACCTTGTGTTTCCATTTAGTCACAATATTTTATAGCAGAGAGTTTCTCAAGGGTTTAAGAATTATTTTCCACCTACTTACATTTAATAATGAAGTAATGATAAGTTCGATGTTTTGTGTGCATTGGTGCTCTTGGATTGGTTTACTTGACCAAGAATGCAGGAACTATATTGCAATACCATTAAATATCTGTAGCTACATATATTTCCTCCTTAGTTGTTCAATTATTTCAGGAAAAACAATCGCTAATTTTATGGTAAAAAGTAAATTCCTGTCAATAGCATTCTTTGGCCAAATGGTACAAGCAGGAGGACACATTGGCAAAATAATCTCATTATTCAATATGTAAACTCATATAGTCATCCTGTTAAGACAGGTCTCTGTAGTTTATATTTTCTGTGCTTCATTTTCTCTGAACTGCAGCATCTCTCACTCAATATCTCAGAAAATAAACGTTTATACTGCCGAAACTAGGAAGGAACATATTCCTAGAATGATAGGATATGAGGAGAGACCACAGTGCCTAACTGATCTATCATTCTTGACTTTTGGAGTAATTCCTTTTGCAGCCCTCACCTTTTACCTTTAGGAAATTTTATTGTAATTATTATGACTACACTTTGTACCTAAAACAATGATGTCAAAATTATCAATGGCAATTGTTTTTTTCTACTTCCTTTATTCTGAGACTGAAGGTACGTGTATTTGTGATTAATAGTCATCTACTGGAATTATTTTTCCTTTTCCACATAGTCAACTCTACTTCCAAAGTCATTTCAAAATTTTCCCTGGATACTTCTTTGTTGCCAGTGTAGATAACATATATGTTTTCATGTTTATCAAACTCAGGACTTTAACCTTCATGTCCATCTCTCCGAACTGATAGTTTATTTTACTTCGTACTAGTTCTAGATAATTGATAATAAAAAGCAGGACGACTTTTCTTTGTATAAATCTAGAAAAATAATAAGGTTATACTGTTTTATATATCACAAAATATTTTAAGGGCGTTTTTCATATCACCATAATAAACTCTAATATTGTAAGTTAAATTTTAGGTATTTTTCTCATTTTTCTAGATGGCAATGTAAAGAATTTTTAATGATCCTGATAGCATTAAATGGTAGCACTAGAATTCAGTAAGTATTCCTTATTTTATGCAGCCTTATATACAAAAAAAAAAAGTCTAAAAGGTAAGATCATATTCTTGTAAACAGTTAGGTCTTTTGGTTTATGAAAATGTCCTCTTTCAGTAGGAGTAAGTGCTAAAATATGCTGGTCTAGTATCCCACAATAGGTTGTAAGCAGGGTACAACTTTTATGCTGTCATCTCTAAAATAATGATTTATCTCACACTCACAATTTTTAAAACCTTTTGTTTCTCTGGCTGGTCTTCAAACACCAGAGCTCTGAGTTTCATTTACTACTTTGGAACTTGTCTTAGCATGGAATGGACACTAATTCCCTTGTGACACAGGGCACCTCACTAGACCCAGGGATTGTCTGAATATTTCTCCTGGCACTGGTGATCTTCTATTTCTGCATTTATAAGGAATCTGTAAGATAATATTAATTGTTCCCCAGATTTATTCCAATAGGGCTTTAGGTTCACATAGATATCCTGGGACTGTTCACATTTAAATGGCAGAGTTGCCATCTTCATTTCAAGTAGGTGTGACATCTGCCCACACAAATACAGCTTTCACTACTTGCAGTTAGGAATCATTTGAGAATAATTTTCTCCTCAGAAACTTAAGTTGTTTATAACAAAGCAATGTGTTGTGACCCATATTTTACCTAGACAAGCAATAATTTTAAAATATACTATTACACCTCATGTTCTGTGTATATAGTTCACATTAACTGAGAGCCTTGAAAAAATATATCTTTTCAGTCATATTTTCCATAATTAAATAGTGTCTAGTTCATAAAATGATAAAGTGAATAATTTAAATCTTATTCTCTGAAATCATCTTTTGTGAATTCTGCATAAACAATTTTTAAAAGTTGAAAGTAAAAAAGTCACTTAGATATAAAAGGCATTTATTTGTGTACATAACTGAAAATCCGGAAATATGACTGATTTCAGACAAAGGTTGATACAGTGGCACCAATAATGTCACTAAAGACTTAACATATTTATGGCTCACGCCTGTAATCTCAGCATTTTGGGAGGCCGAGGCGGGTGGATCACGAGGTCAAGAGATCGAGACTATCCTGGTCAACATGCTGAAACCCCATCTCTACTAAAAATACAAAAAATTAGCTGGGCATGGTGGCGCGTGCCTGTAATCCCAGCTACTCGGGAGGCTGAGGCAGGAGAATTGCCTGAACCCAGGAGGCGGAGGTTGTGGTGAGCCGAGATCCCACCATTGCACTCCAGCCTGGGTAACAAGAGCCAAGAGCGAAACTCCGTCTCAAAAAAAAAAAAAAAAAAGACTTAACATTTTTACAGGTCTCCACTACCTCTTCTAAAGTGAAAGTGTGACCCTTAAGTTCAAAACAAGTAAAAAGTCTCTGGTCTATATGCTCATGCCCTAGTAAAAGTTTTCTTTCATCTCCTGAGATGTGACAGAGTTACATGCTCTAGTGACAAAGCCTTGAATTTACCCTTATCACCAGTAGCTTAAGCCATCCTTAAAGTCAAATCCTACCTACTTTAAGAGCATTTTAAAGTGCAAATTGTATCCCATTAGTCAGTTGTAAAATCAATATGTACATTTATTATTTTCAAAAGAATATACGACAATAGAATTTTAAAAATCACAGTACATCGCGCTTTGATAGCAGTGGCTATTTTCTAACACAATGTTTTAATGCATGTGTGTGTGAATGTATATATGTAAATATCAAGATAGTTTGAACATATGACTGAGAAAAAGAAAGATCAAGTGCTTTCCAATAGCCCAAACAACTACATATCCACTATCTATTTCTTTATCACCACTTGCTTTAAAATCTTTACTAAAAAAGATGAAGTGATAGTTTGACAAATATTTACTCTTCTGCAATTAAGAATTTTACCATTACTTTTAAACAAATTATTCTGAAAGAAATGCAACACTTTCCTTTGTGTTGAATAAGATGCTATGTATAATACATCCAGCATATTATTTTGGTAAGCAATAAACCTAAAGAATCAGGCAGAACAACCAGAGTCCTCAAGGGCGTGTCGGTTCTTAGGACAAGACAAAAATCTAATTATCTGACTTGGGCTAAAGCCAGCCTGACAGAAAGAACATCTGCATACTGAACTAAGTGCATGATTTATCTCAGAACTTCAGGCGTTGTTCAACCTAAAAGCAGTGATTTAAAGGGCCAACCTATATAGATTGAGCATCTAGGAGCAGGAATTAAGGGACACTGTTATATCACGGAAATCAATAGAACATGCAGAACTTGACTTGTATTTTCAATTTGTGAGAGAAGTGTACTGCGATGTTTTAAAAATACCCATAAAGTTTAATAAAAATTATTTTTTTTCCCGTTTTGAATTCCACTCAGCTGCAATATGACCTAAAATGTATTCACTAAGAAACTCAACCAAGCAGAGTAGAACATTCCCATAAAAACATCAACTGAGCTGCAGAGCATTTGTGTTTATCAGATGTGTGTAAAACAGTTCATATTGATTCAGAGTTTGTCATGACATATGTTTAATAAAACAAGCAAAATTATAAAATTCCAAAATAATGTGGGTAAATAACCCTTCTCAGGAAGCAATTCTGGGGCATTTGAGAGGCCAAAAGACATAGAAACTTGCATGTTTATTGCCAAGGGTTCATTGAAATCATAAAGACTATTTGCAAGTTCAACATTTTCTTATAAAACATTCCCTTGTGAGCTATTATTTTAAAAGTGTATTTTCAGATATCAAAAAATGATGAAAATATAAACACTAAAAAATGAAATACAAACATAGAGAAAGGGGATGACTTAGGGTGGGAGTACTTTCAATGCATTTTAGATTAAAGGCTTATTTTGAATTTAGTCTTGGAGCATGAGATTACTGTGTGTGTATATAATACCTTATTCTTTCTAACTGGATGTGAAGAAAATGTAAAACTTCTTCTATTCAGATTATATTTCTCCAAAACTGTGTAGTCCCTTGAATATATCCAACTACTATTTCCATGCCATATTGAACAGGAGAAGAGAAGAAAGATAGTCAAGAGAATCCATATTAAAGTATTTATTTTACTGTATATTCTTCTTATAATAATTATTTGGTACATGTGGAAATGTACTGTCAATGAATACTCGGTTGAGTTAACTGACATGCTTAGAAATGCTAAGAAGAGGGTTATGAAAAAAGATGACTTTTAGAAGGAGGTCAAAATACAAGCAATGTTTTAGAGATAAGTTGAGGTTATGATGACATATATGTAGAGAATTTTAAAGTGTAAATACAATTGTATATCATTTATTACTTTGATAACTGAAAGATATCAGAAATCGAATTCTGAAATCCCATTGTTTAAAATATACATTTGTTAAGTATGCTAAGCAGCACAGAATAACCTCCATGTAAATGATTGTCCTAAAATGCCAATGCCATTTGAGATATAGAAAGGTGGGTAATTTTTCACTCTACTGTGATTTCTGCTTTTAAGAGAATAATTTACTTTAATGCTGGTAGAATGCTTCATACTGAAAGTTATCATTTTGTCCTATGAGAATGTTTAGCAGATTCCATTTAAGAGAAACATTAGAATTTTCAGATTCCAGAATTATGAGAATATTCAGAGTAAAAGTTTCTAAATTCTGTAGCTTCAAATGTCCTGAAATATTAACAGATATTTTATTATGCCCATGAAACAATTGAAATATATTGCTTTGCAAAATGAGGGCAAATAAATAACTTTTTCGTGTGTGTGTGTGTGTGTGTGTGTGTGTGTGTGTGTTAAAGAGAAACAGAGAGGGTAGGCTAGAGGACGATCGATGAATCCTCAGTGCTTTTTCCTGTTCCATAGCATATTAGCTGCAACCTAAGACTCCTTGTTTCACTTTACAGGAATTACATACTTTCTAAAATAGAAGGATTAGAACTAGAGTCAGAATTCACAAAATAGCCAACATCAAATATAATTTGCAGATAAGTTTTGCTTGACTCATAGGATTATTTGTTTTACAGAAATTTGAAATGTTTCTAAAAAATCAGGAGACTTCACATAACAGGGTCGATATCTTGCCTTTTGAACACAGTGACTCTGCTCTCACACAGTAGTCAGCAAGAGCAGAGTCACTGCTCCTCTATTTGGTCTTCTTAGGTCAGGTGACACATTGTAAATGGAACCTAAAGAGATTTATCTATTCATTTTACTGCCCTGACTTATCTAAACATTTGAATATACCATCCCTGAACCAAGGTGATAGTAATCCTCCTAAAATTTTTAAGTATTCTGATTGTACACTGTAAAAAGAATGGGATATGTTTAGCTATCTAAGTTATATAGGTGTTGATTTCTATGATACTACTAATTCATTTTATTTCATTCATTTGATATATCTGTTTACTCAAGAATATACCTTCCCTCTGCTAAACACTCTAGGTGTTAGCTTTATTTGTGATTATGCATTATGTTTTTATTGTAAAAAATAACATACCTGAAAACATAAGTATATATATACATACATACTTCTTTTATTGAAATGTTTTATCAAATAGCAAGATGAAATGATCAACATATAACTTTATAGTAAATTGATATTACAAAAATAATTCAATGATGAAACTATTATATACACACTGGATATTTATTACTAATTTCTGTAATAGTAAATATAAAGTGAACAAGATACAATACAGTAAAATGAGGAAAAACATTTTAATGAAGTATTTAATCTATTAAATAAAATATAATCTTACTAGTTGATAAAATGCAATGTTTCTATGAAAACATTTAGTTATTTTAAAATTTTGTAATTTTTGAAGTTTTACACCATTTTTTAAACTGTGAGTATGTGTGTTTCTAGAACATGTACGTTCACATTAGGACTTATACATGTTTGAAATGATAACTTATATACAATTTTTCTTCTCACATTTACCATTTAACATTACAAATAAGCATTTGTGTGTGTCTCAACCCTTTTAATAATTATCACTTAAATGACAGCATAAAATATCCATCAAATAACTGTTCTTACATCTACCTAATTATTCTCATAAGAATTTTGTTAACTTTACTCCATTTTTATTGTAATTATTATTGCATTAAACTTCTTACACTCATAGCTTTTATTTTCAAATTCCTTCTTTTGAAATATTTTCACAGGTATACTCAAGAGTTAAATTACTGAGTCAAAGGGCATAAGCTTTTATGTGATTCATGGTTTAGATTGCCATGCAGCTTTCCAAAAAAGACATGCTATTTAACAATGCTACAATTTAATGAACCAATTTTGTTAGAACCCTACCAGCATTTGCATATTGTAAGTTTAAATTTCAAGCTAATTTAAAACAAATAAAATATGTAATCATTGTTTCATTATGGATTTATCTTAATATAGTGATGCTCCACGTTTTGACACAAACTTCTTATATTTAAAAAAAGTAGGATGGTCAGTTCTATATTCGTACATACAAAGTACATGTGAGAAATCCTGTAAACTAGTCATATATATATATATATATATATATATATATATATACACACAACAATGTTGAAGAAGAAGAGTGGGTGACATAAAAAACTCAGATTATCCTAACATAAAATTGCTATTAACATAATTACTTCTCATAAAATCATCCACCCACAAAGAATTGTTTTCCTATTTTTATTATAATAAACTGTAAAATTTTAAGATCTCTAAAAATCAAATAACTCTTTGCTGCACAGCACTTTCAATTGCTTCTAAAATAATGTGTTATTTTATCAATTTAAATCATAGAAAACAAGTTGCTTTTATAGTTTTGCCCATGATGCTTCAAAAATCAAACTCATTGCTTAGGTCAATGGAGAACCTGAACTGTTAACACTGCCAACTTTATTAAAAAAAAAATAAATAAATAAGCACTCATTCAAAGAAAGCTATTTGAAGCAAAATATAGTGTAAAATGTAATCCTTGTTTATAATGATACGCTATGAATATGTGTGTATATAGACATGCATAGGTGTGTGTGTGTGTGTATATATATATATATACATGTACATGTGAACCATTATAAATGGGGGTGTGTGTGTGTGGGTGTGTGTGTATAGAAACCATTCTAAATGGTTTATTATATTTCTATATATGGAAACAATTTAGAATGGTTTGTGTACACACACACACACACACACACACACACGCATACTGAAGAGCTCGCTCATGGAAATATACAAGAAGATTAATGTTGTTTTCCTGCCTGCTAACACAACATGCATTCTGCCATTCTGCAGCCTGTGGATCAAGGAGTGTAAGACTAATTAATAAGACTTGACCTTCAAGTCTTATTATTTAGTAAATATATTTCATAAGGCTATTATCTATCTTATTTATAATGATACTGTATGTATATGTGTGCATATATACATATATGTACATATCAACCATTCTAATCTATCAGGCATATCTGATTTTGTTTTACTTTATTGCACTTTATAAATATTGTGTGGTTTTAACAAATTGAAAGTTTGTAGCAACCCTGTGTTGGGGCAAGACTATTGGTGCCATTATCCAACATGTTCACTTCATGTCTCGGTGTCACATTTTAGTAATACTTGAAAGGTTGTACATTTTTAATTATAATTATATCTGTTATGATATCTGCAATCAGAGATATTTGAGGTTACTATTGTAATTGTTTTAAAGTGTTACAACTGCTCCCATATAAGACAGGGAAATTAATCAATAAGTGTTGTGCGTGTTCTGACTTCTCCACTGACGAGCCTCTTTCTCTCTCTCTCTCTCTTTCTGTCTCTCTCAGCCCTTTTATTCCCTGAGATACAACAATATTGAAACATGGCCACTTAATAAACCTATAATGTTTTCTAAGTGTTTGAGTGAAAGAAAGAGTCACATCTCTCACTTTAAATCAAAAGCTAGATATAATTATACTTAGTGAGGAAGGTGTGTCAAAAGCTGAGACAGACAGATAAGCATCTTATACCAAGCAGTTCAGCCACATTGTGAATGTAAAACAAAAGTTATTGAAAGAAATTAAAAGGGCTATTCTACTGAACACACAAAGGTCAAGAAAGTCAATCAGCCTTACTGCTGATATGGAGAAAGTTGAGCAGTCTGGATAGAAGATCAAAGCAGCCCCAACATTCCCTTAAGCTGAAGCCTAATTCAGAACAAGCCCCTAACTCTCATCAGTTCTATGAAGATTTAGGTGAAGAAGGTAAAGAAGGAAAATCTGAAACCAGCAGAGTTTAGTTCATGAAGTTTAAGGGAAGAAGCCCTCTCCATAACATAGGTGAATCAGCAAGGACTGATGTAGGAGCTGTAGCAAGTTATCTGGAAGAATTAGCTGAGGTAACAAATGAAGGTGACTGCAATAAACAACAGATACCCAATGTAGAAGTAACAGTCTTTTGTTTGAAGAAGAGGTTATCCAAAACTCATAGCAAAAAATAAAAGTCCATGTCTGCAAATCTTCCAAGAACAGGCTGGCTTTCTTGTTAGGAGCCAGTGCTAATGCCTTTGAAGTCAATGCTTATTTACCATTCCAAAAATCTTAGCACCCTTAAGTGTTTAGCTAAATATACTCTGCCTGTGCTCTATAAATGAAATGTTAACCTTGGTTGACAATATATCTGTTTTGAATGGTTTACTGAATATTTTAAGCCCAACTTTTGAGATATATTGCCTATGAAAAAGAGTAAATCATTTCAAAGTATTACTGCTCAATGTCAGTGCATCTTATCTCCCAAGAGCTCTAATGGAGATATACAAGAAGATTAATGTTGTTTTCATGCCTGTTAATGTAGCATTTATTCAGCAGCCAATGGATCAAAAAGAAATTTTGACTTTCAAATCTTACTATTTAGTAAATATATTTTGTAAGGCTGTAACTGCCAGAGAGGGTGATTCCTCTGATGGACTGGGTAAAGTAAATTGAGTACCTAGAAAAGATTCAGCATTCTAGATAATCAGTGAATTGTGGTCAAAGATGAAGGTGGGGACTCTGATCAGTGAATTGTGGTCAAAGATGCAGGTGGGGACTCAAAACATGATGATCGATGTGGAGCATAGAATTACAAGGAACACCTCCAACACGATGTGTGGCAGCATTTAATCTGCCATCATGAGAGGAGCTCAAGTAAAAGAATAGCGTTTCTTTCTATTTTTAAAATATGGACTTATTGTTAAAATGGCAAATTGTTAAGATATCTAAACTTGTATGAAATTGTAGAGTATAAAATATTTCAAAACAGGTTCTAGAGTTTATATTAAAATAAGTGATTTGCTAATGAAAGGGAAAAACATAATTGAGACTTTTATGTACACATTTTTATTTTAACACATGTAAGCAAAACTGTCAGCTTACCATCTCGGCTTCAAGCAAAAATAATTTATTCTAAAATTTTGTCAAAGACAAATAGCAAATTTATTATTTATTTGTTTCTTTTCAGAAGGAAAGATAAAAGGGAGAGCTTACACAAATTTTTGTTGTGCTATTGAAGACAGTTCCTGCTTTTAGAAATTAAATGATCACAGAGATTTTATTATTGAGTTATCTGAGATAGTTATTATAATATCTCATCACCTCAATATAAGTAGCTTCCCAGCAGTAGAATCATTCATCAAAAAGGGAATGAGAATTTTACCTAAAAAGACTTGAGTTGAGGCTTCGCTCCATCACTGGGGTACAAACTGAACAAGTAAGTGTATCTCCTAAGCTCATAGGTGTGTCACCTGTGAAAGGAGGTGTATACTAGTGAAACAAAAACCTTAGAGTTTAATGAGGTGATAATATTTATATGTTTTGCAAATTAAATCATCTTATTTCTTCTGTTTTTGTTTTCACATTAAAAAATTTGAGTTAGTTCCAAATACAATTTATTAATGTGAAGTCAGCTAATAAAAACATTTTGCAACTATTTTATTAAGTACTCTACATGTGCATTTTAGATCCTTGTTTCTATAGTCTTATAATATTAAATACTGGATATACATGCTATGAAAATTTCCAAAAAGGAGTACTTCAGTTTTATTATTTTTACTTTTCGTGAAATACTTTTTAAACATGAGCCTAAGTACATATCAATGTTTTCACCTTGAATTCAAGAGTGATGTTTTATAGAAATAAAAACAGATTTTGCATCCAATAGATTCAGAATTTCTAAGTGACGTTTTATAGGGGAACCCTTAGCAGTTAGGAGTCCCCATTCCTTCCAGATGGCAGCATGAGTACAAAGTTCCAGAAGGGCATACTTAGAGAGTCAGTGTAAGTGTTAATTCTTAAGTCCTTCCCCATTGCAGGGCTCTAATAAGGGCTATTAATTTTGCCTTTTGAGCCAAGGTAGAAGCTGGTAAGGCCTGAGATTCAAGTACCTCGTGTTGACTAACAACAGCATAGCCAGCTTTTCTGTTTCCCTGGTACACAGAGCTACTTCCATCTATAAACCATTGTACCTCAAGATTATCTAGAGGCTCATCCTTTAAAGCCAGCTGGCTGGAGGAAACCCTTCCATAATTGTATACAAGAATGATCTAGAGTGCCTGTGCATTCAGGCAAAGAGGTAGCTGGATTCAAATCTGGCATACTTTAAGGCTTACATCAGGAGTGTCTAGCAACAAAGCCTGATAATTGCTCACAGGAAAAAAGCAGCAATAATTTTTCACCTGCCTGTGATTTCCAAGAGATTCTACTTTTTGCAGCTGAGTCAACAAATCCCTCCCTGACAATGGTTTTCTTGTGGTAAATGGAAGAAAACCATAGTCTCTGAAGGGCAGCTTGGAGCATAGGGAAAATGACATCTACAGGCTTGTGGGTCTATGCCCGTGACCATACAGCTTTGGGGTAACAGAGGCCATTAGAATGGGTCTAAACAGAGTAAGCAGTCCAGAAGGAAGTCAATATTCTCACTCCCCAGTTAACCCATGTCAAGGGCTACCTAAGGCTCCTTAGGATATATGGCTAGTTGTCCCTCGAGAGAGCTGTGACAGAAGGTCTCTGGCCCCATCTCTCTTGAGCTTGCCTGACTGTTTGGGCCATCACGCCATCATTGTGATATGCAAGGAGGGCAGGGAAGTGCTGGGAGAAGGGCAGGTCCCTGGTTAGGGCTCCACCCCCAGGTCTGTGCCATGAAATGCCTTATTTTCTTCTTTCACAATATAGTACTCACATGTTTTCATTAGTGTGTTTGTATTTCCTGAAGAAATACACTACAATTATATGGAGTAGATTGCTTCAATTGAGAACAATATATACTAAAGACAAAAATAATCAAACATATCATTTTATTACAAATTTTTATCAGATACATTTTTAAATAATTCTGAAACAGAATTTGCATTTGTTTCTTTTATATATTGTTTTTGAGTCTTTATGGATAAAATGGATTTAAAAATTGTACATTGAAAATAATCTATGTTTTTAATTAGTGAAAAATATTAATTATAATAAGTTTTAAGCTGTTCAGTAGCCTGTGTTGATCAACTAACTGTTGATCAAAACATATGATATGTTGAGCAAAACATATGATAAATCTACATACATGCAAACCAGTAAATAACCTATGGAACAGAAAAGTCCATTTGCTAATTGAGATTCTCTGTTTTAGGTACATCAAAAATTTAAGGAAATAGCTTATATGTTATGCTCTCTGAGAAGTGTAGACCACTAATTCTCCAACCTGAGAATTTTTTACTTCATAAATTGAACTTTATGGTTTCTATTTCTCACTAAAAGCACCAGGAGTGTTTAAAAAAAAAAAAAAGCCGATGTCTAGGTTTTATCTCAGAAATTCTGATTTAATTGGTGCGGAAAGTGACTTTGGGAGCAGGCTATTTAAAATATCCCTTGGTAATTCCACTGTGTCACAACATTTGAGAACCACTGGTATAGACAGAACAGTGAGTTGAAAGAGTGGAAGAGCAATCACAGAGGGCTAGTTTTACCCAGGGGACAGTCCCTAGAGAAGCTGAGAGTTGAATGAACTGTGAAATTTTAGATTTCATATGAGTTTCAATTAGATATCTGTGAATCAGATAATCAGACTGTGGGGCTTTTCATCCTCCATAATCATTTAAGCCAATTTAATTCCTCCTAAAATCTTCCTCTGTGTGTGTGTGTGTGTGTGTGTGTGTGTGTGTAATCAATACACACTTTATTGGTTTATACTCTGTTTATACTTCATAAATTGAACTTTATTGGTTCTATTTCTCTGGAGAACCCTGACTAATATAATTGAAAACATTAGGCTAAGTGAAAGAAGCCAGTCACACACACAAAAAAAGCAAATACTGTATTATTCTACTTATGCAGTGTTTCTAAAGAAGTAAGATTCAGAGATGCAGAAACTAGAATTGTTGTTACTAAGGGCTGGGGTGGAGGAGAAAGGAGGAGTTGATTAATGGGAATAGAATTTCAGATTTGCAAGGTGAAAATAATCTGGAGATCAACTTCATAGTAATGTGACTATTTCTTTTTGTGTTTTTTTTAATCGTACTTTAGATTCTGGGGTATATGTGCAGATCACACAAGATTGTTGCATAGGTACATTCATGGCAAGGTACATTCATGCACCATCACCCCATCACCTATACTTGACATTTTTCCCCATGTTATCCCTCTCCCACACTCCCTCCTACTAACCCTCCCGCAGTCCCCCCAATGGACCCCAGTGTGTGATGCTCCCCTCTTTGTGTCCAAGTGTTCTCATTGTTCAACACCCACCTATGAGTGAGAACATTCAGTGTTTGATTTTCTGTTCTTGTGTCAGTTTGCTGAGAATGATGGTTTTCTAACTGTTGACTTAAAAGTGGTTAAGATGGTAAATCTTTATATGGTTTTTTTTTTTGCCACATTAAAAAAGTTTGAAAGACATTTTTAAAACTTTAACATAAATATCAAGAGTCTGTGACTTACATAAACTCCACATAGTATCTAATTACATTGATGTTTGCCATGATCAAACATCAGGGCTGTTTGAACTGCAGCCCAAAGGTACTGCAGTCTCTTTTCTTGCTCTAGTTCTCACATAGTTGATAGTCTTTAGTGTTACCTAGTTTATCAAGCAAAGCAGTATTTCCAAGCATAGAATGTAACGCTTCCAGAATCTATAAAGAGATACCACATATTACACTTCCTTATTAATGTTGAGAGGTGCCGCGTGTAATCATATGTCCTTTACTTTGGAAGGGATGTCCTGGCATGTTACAGACCACCAGATCCAACAATGTTTTTGTGGTATGTATCTCTGTGAGATTTATCTATCACCTTCCAGCATCCATGTGTTTAATCAGGGCCTCATGACTCTAGTTACTTCTTGTACATTCAGATTGGTCAACAAGGCTTTCTTACAAGAATTATTGTGATATTCAGCTGAGTGTTAAGTGGGTTTAGATTATTTTAGAATGTATTATAACAGGCAAGGGGCGTAGTTAACAGAGGCTCAATAGATAACACAGATATAAATTGTAAATGTATATTTTCGTTCATTTCACGTGAATGGAGACTGTTTGATGGAGATGGTTGTTTTTGTCTTCAGTGGGTTTCACGTATCTCTACTTATTACACTTATCCATGCAACAATAGCTATCATTGGGAGATTTGATAACTCCAATGATCACCTGTGGTCAACGCAGGAATCTGTATCACCGGAAGCACAGGAGCTTAAAGTAGAGGATGATTAGTTCTTTTGTGCTCTGTCTTAACAGAACCAAAACGAAAGGAAAAGAAAGACTGAACTCTCCTCCCACACTGCCAGTTATATAAATTATATACTAGGACTGGAGAACAAAAAAACAAAACTGTTACTTCAATTGTTGCTCTTGCACTTGCCTTCTAGAGCCGGGGGAAATGCCCAGCTTGCTCTTTCCATCGATATTATTCTGCTCATTCAACAAAAATGTGGTGGGTGCCTAGCTTGCGCCGAGGACTTAGAAGCAACACCTCAGTCATTTTCTTGGGGAGCTCTCAGTCTGTTGGCTGTGGTGTCAGGAACAAGCATCCCATAAGACAGGTGGGGAAGGGAGCACCGAAAGTCAGTGAAGAGATGTGATCTGGAGTAATTTACTACCAGGGCAAGTGACAGTCATCCTATTTTGCTAATTTTTTATTACCATTTTGAATTAATAATGTGTCTCTTCCCACGTATAACCTTAGGAGTGGAGAATAAACGCCTTTATGTGTGACTGCCCCAGACTTTGAAGCTCCCAAGCAGCAGCCCTCCCGCCCTGCCTTCTCCCCAGGCAATGTGACCAGGGACCATCCTTGGTTGCGGCCACCAACCCCGCTCGGAGCAGCTGTCTGGAGGCCTGCCTGGGTCTCCACCGAGGTCCGGATTGCGAAGAAGGCGATGGAGGCACCTCCATCCTCTGCTTTGTTAGTCCCAGGGCGAGTGGGGCCGCGCGTGCACGGAGAGAAGCGGCAGCGCGGGAGGCCGGGCGAGTCCCGGGGCCGCGGTTCGCATCCGAGTTCCCGCTGCGCTCGTCGCGCAGCCGCCGCCAGAGCGGCCGGAGTCGCCACCAGCTGCGTCCGCGGGGATCCCGAGCGCGGGGGAGGGTGGGTCGCCCCCGCCGGACCCCGGGCACAGTGCAGTCCTCGAGCGCCCCTCAGACGCGGGGCCGCCCTGGGGTCGGCTGAGGCCAAGGACCCGGGAGAAGGAGGAGCCCGCGTTCGGCTGCAGCCCCAGGTCATCTCCGTGGAGGACGGGCCGGTCTCCTCGCCCAGAAACCCGAGCTGGGTGCCTTGGAAGGCGGACTCCAGAGGCGGCATCGCGACCACACAAGTTTATCGCGGCTTGAAAAGAGGGAGTCCTGAAACCGACGCTCCTTTTAATCAGCCTGTCTTTTCGTATTTAAAATGATTTTATTAGGCCGGGCGCGGTGGCTCAAGCCTGTAATCCCAGCACTTTGGGAGGCCGAGGCGGGTGGATCACGAGGTCAAGAGATCGAGGCCATCCTGGTCAACATGGTGAAACCCCGTCTCTACTAAAAATGCAAAAAATTAGCTGGGCATGGTGGCACGTGCCTGTAATCCCAACTACTCAGGAGGCTGAGGCAGGAGAATTGCCTGAACCCAGGAGGCAGAGGTTGCCATGAGCCGACATTGCGCCATTGCACTCCAGCCTGGGTAACAAGAGCGAAACTCTGTCTCAAAAAAAAAAAAAAAAAAAAAAAAAAAAAAAAATTATTTAGGCCACAAAAAGGTAGTCTCTGGGTGACTGTAGTTTCACTTGCTGTGTTCCTTTACATTGTGTCTATTTGAAAACAGACATTTAACCTATTCTTTTTTTTTTTTTTTTTTTTTTTTTTTTTGCCAATCATTGAGAGCTTGTAAGGTTGCTGAGGTTGGTTGGCCTTGAACTCTTGGCCTCGCCTTCGCAAGCGCCACGACATCCGGCCGGAGCCACTTTGGGCCCCCATTTAACCTATTCTTAAAGGAACGTTGCAAGTTTGTTTTGAGGTTTGGGAGTACAGTTTTTCCACTTCTCCTAGCCTCTGTCTTCGCATAGTAACACCGGAACGGGTCCCTAGGTAATAGTTTTTGTAGGTAACAGCTCTACTTAGGGGATCCTCACCAGGTTAGCCACCTTTTGCTTGCTAAGATTGATAAGGTATGAAATAACGTTAAGTGCTGCACTAGGGCTGGTACTGCTACCACTTGTGAAGCCCTGTGCAAAGTGGATGGGAGTGGATACAGCGATCCTTGTCTGACACGTAGTATTTCTTCAAACTATCTCAAGCTCTTTTGCCTTTATTCCAACTAATCATTGCGCTATACACTAAGAATGTCTCATCTGTTAATATATGAACTTTTAAAAGACAAAACTCAACTATGATTTTTCTTATATTTAGTTATTCTGAGAAATTTAGCATTGAGATAGTGTTTCATTCTATTCTAATTAGGTACAATAAAACCTTTAGTTAAATCATGTTTTCAAAAACACACAACTTCTTTTTACTCTCATTTATTTTTAAAGCCTTACTTTTATAACAAGATCCTCCCCTAAAATTGTCTAAGATTGCAGTAACTTGTTATGATAATTTTGCTTGACTGGCTGAAAAGCATAACATAAAATGTTTCATATCTTCGTAATTTCTAAATACAAATCAGCAGAGTGCATTGAAATGAAAACATATTCTATTTAATGTAGGAAACCAACATAATGTTTCAGAGTGAATCTTTCTCCCCTATTTCTTGAATTATCCCAGTTCTAAAAGTGGGAGTTTTCTTGGCTGTATTCCATGTAAACTCTCTTCCTACTTGCCTACAAGAGCAGAGTCAATTAAAATGTAAAAAAATCACACATTTCTTCTCAGAAAAATATATTCTGTGTTGGTGTCTGATATTGTTAAGTTACTTTTAGCAATGTATTTGAGAAATCAAAATCCACATATTTTGCAATTGTTATAGCTAATTGTATGAAAGAATTATTAGTTATTATTTTAAATAACTTGATATTATTTGGTTACAAATTAACATATTCTAGATGGCATTTTTTTCTCAATGAAATGGCAACTTTTGGATGATTTTATTTATAAAATAAATACATTTTATGTCTGGACAATTTCTGGTATTGGAGGAATGAAACAGATAGGTTATATCAACAAATGGATGCTTTCTTTTGCTGAGTTTTCAAACTGTGCAGTACTTTCCAAAACTCTGCAAAACTTTTCAGAACGTAGTTTTTGTATAAATTTGATTTTATTATGATTATATATATATATAATATGGCTAGTGATTCCAGGAAATAATTAGGGACTCTAGATTTTGTTAAACACCTTGACAAAACACAGTGGCAACATTTCTTGGTAAAGTCTTGAGGAGGAACATTTATAAATATATATATACATGAATATTAAAATAAAGTTACATATAATATAATTATATATAATTCATTTATATAAATTTATTTAATTCATATATATTTACAAATATATAGTAACAAGATCCTACCCTAAAATTATATGTATGGTGAGTATAGATATATAGTGAGTGTGTGTGTGTGAATATATATACACACATATATACCTGTGTGTGTGTGTGTGTGTGTGTCTATATATATATATATATATATATATATATATATATATACACACATATAGGTGAGGTGTCACACACTTTCAAACAATTTTCCTGTCTTCTGATCCCTCCATACTGTTCCAACTTCTGCCTATTACCCAGTTCCAAAATCACTTCTACATTTTTAGGTATCTTTATAGCAATGCCTCACTCCTCTGGTGTCAGCTTTCTGTATTAGTTCATTCTCACACTGCTATAAAGACATACCTGTGACTGGGTAATTTATGAAAGAAAGGAGTTTAATTGGCTCATGGTTCTGTGGGCTGTACAGGCTTCTGCTTCCAAGAAGACCTCAGAAAACTCACAATTATGGGGGAGTTTGTAGGGGAAGCATGCATGGTTTTCATATGGCCAGAGCAAGAGAGAGAAGGGTGAAGTGTTACACACTTTCAAACAACCAGATCTTGTGACAACTCTATCACAGGAACAGCAAGGAGGAAGTTTGCCCCCATGATTCAATCACCCCCCACCAGGCTCCTCCTTCAACACAGGGAAATTATAAATCAACATGAGATTTGGGTGGGGACACAGAGCCAAACTACCTGAAAGTTTACCTGAAAGTTAAACAATATAAACACTGAATGACCAGTGTGTTAATGATTAAATTAATATGAAATTGAAAATTTTCTCAAAACAAATGATAATGGAAACACAACATATTTACACATCTGGGATAAAGCAAAAGCAGTACTAAAAGGAAACTTTATAGCTATGAGTATGTACATCAAAAAATAAGAAAAATTCAAATAAACAACTTAATACATCTTAAATAACAGGAAAAGCAAGAGCAAATCAAAACCAAGTTTATTAGAAAAAAAATAATAAAGATCAGAGCAGAAATAAATGAAATTGAAATGAAGAAAACAATGCAAAATATCAATGTAATCAAGTTTAATTTTTGAAAAGTTAAAATTGACAAACCCAGACTAATTAACAACAAAAGAGTGTCCAATAAATAAAATCAGAGATGAAAAATAAAGGAGGTGTTGGCGGGTCCAATGGCTCAGGCCTATAATCCCAGCACTTTGGGATGCTGAAGCAGGTAGACCACTTGAGTCTAGGAATTCGAGATCAGCCTGGCCAACATGGCAAAACCCTGTCTTTCCCAAAGATACAAAAGTTAGCCGGGCGTGGTGGCAGGTGCCTGTAATCCAGATGCTCGGGAGCCTGAGGTACGGAGGTTGCAATGAGCCAAGATAGTGCCACTGTACCACTCCAGCCTGAGCGACAGAGCAAGACTTCCTCTCAAAAAAATAAAAAAAAGAAAAGGAGGCATTACAACTGATACTGCAGAAATTCAAATGATCACTAGTGGCTTCTTAAAAGTAACTACATGTCAATAAATTGAAAAATCTAGAGGAAATGAGTGAATTAGTAGACACATAAAACCCACCAAGATTGAAACGGGAAGAAATACAAAATCTTAAGCGACCAAGCAAGTAGTGAGATTGAAGCCATAATAAAGTCTTCCAATAATAAGCCTGGGACTTGATGGCTTCACTGCTGAATTCTATCAGATAGTTAAGGAATAACTAATACCAGTCCTAATCAAACTATTTTGAAAAATAGAGGAGGAGGTAATAGTTCCAAATTTATTCCATGAAGCCAATATTGCCATGATATCAAAACCAGACAAAGACACACACACTCAAACAAGAGAACTACAGACCAGTATCTCTGATGAATATTGATGCAAAAATTCTCAAGAAAATACTAGCAAGCCAAATTCAAGAAAGCATTTAAAAATATTTATCTTTTCACTTACAAGTGAGAACATGTGGTGTTTGGTTTTCTGTTCTTGTGTTACTTTGGTGAGAATGGTGGTTTCCAGCTTCATCCATGTCCCTGGGTAGGGACATAAACTGATCCTTTTTTATGGCTGCATAGTATTCTATGGTGTATATATGCCCCATTTTCTGTATCCAGTCTATCTTTGATGGGCATTTGTGTTGGGTCCAAGTCTTTGTTATTGTGAACAGTATGTAACAAACCTGCACATTCTGCATATGTACCCTAGAACTTAAAGTAAAATAAAAATACTATCCATCCTAAGTGGGATTTATTTCAGGCATGCAACTGTGGTTCCACATACACAAATCATTCAATATGATACATCATATCAACAGAATGAATGACAAAACATATATAATGATTTCAATTAATGCTGATAAAGCCTATGATAAAATTCAACATCCCTTCATGACAAATACCCTCAAAAAACTGAGTATAGAAGGAGCATATGTTAACATAATAAAACACATATATGATAGATCTACAGCTAGTATCATACTGAATGAAGATGAACTGTGAAACTTTTTTGTCTAATATCTGGAAGAAAAAAAGGATGCCTGCTTTCCCCACGGTTATTCAACATATGGCTGTAAGTCCTAGCCACAGCAATCAAAATGAGAAAGATAAAAAGGACATCCAAATTGTAAAGGAAAAAAATCAAATTATTTTTATTTGCAGAGTATATGGGCTTATATTTGGAAAAACCTAAAGATTCCATCTAAAAAGTATTGTAACTGATAAATTCAGTACAGTTGCAGGATCCGAAATATGCCATCAGTGAACACTCTGAAAAAGAAATTTTTAAGGTAATTTTACTTAAACAGCCAGAAATAAAGTTAAACACCTACCAATGCCACCATCCACATGAATAGAAATAAAATAAAATAAAATGTATGTAGAACCACAAAAACCAGAATAACCAAAGCCCTCTTGAGCAAAAAGCAGAAAACTGGAGGAATCACATTACCTGCCTTCGAATTATCCTACAGATTTATAGTAACAAATATAGCATAGTAGTGTCATAACAACAAACATGTGGAGAAATGTAAACAGAACAGCAAACCCAGAAACAAATCCATACATCTATAGTGAATAAATTTTTGACAAGTTGCCAAGAACATACATTGGGAAGAAGGCAATTTCTTCAATAACTGGTACTGGGAAAATGATGTTCATATGCAGAATTATGTTACTAAACAATTATTTCTCTCCATAATCAAAAATCAAATAAAAATGGATTTGAGACAAAGGAGGATTTTGTGTCCAAAGGTTGGCTTTATAGTTTATTGACCTGAAATTTACTGCAGTGGCAAATATAAAACTCTATGTGACCTATAAACCTAGGCAAAAATGTACACAGACAATTTTGAAAACATTTTGTTTTTAACAAATTTAAAAACAGCTTATTTATCAAAGATTTACTTAAATCACATAATTAAAAGGCATTTGGGTTAACTCCTAGTTTATGTAACCGTTCATTTGTGTAAGCCAATCTAAATATAGTTTCTTTAGGTATTTATGGCCAACTACACCAGATTATACCATCTAAACAAAACGTATTTATATAAAGACATAAACACTTAAACACACAAATAAAGATCTCATACCTTTCATTTCAGAATTTAAGTCACAAGACAATAAAACATAGTAATATAAGCCCACTGGTATATAAAAGACTGTTGGATCCAAATTATATTTCTAACAAAATAAGACCTGGTCAGATGGCTAAATTTTGTTTGCTCCTATCAATATTCATCTAATGAAAACTGCAGATTACAATTTTGGGGTAAAGCAGTTTTGTTTTTAAAAATTCTCTTTTATCCCTTTTCTGTCCTATTTTTCATTTTTCAATGAATTTGAGGCTAAATTTTCAAATGCTTACATTTTAGCTAGGACTGGCTGAAATGTATAAGAAAAATATCTCCAAGTGGCTTTGAATTTTTTTAGCAATGAATCTTTCGTTTACCATATGTTTTGTTAGACTAGTCAGTGCCAGTAGGGGAAGCATTTTAGTAGTGCTTTTATTTTTAAAAAGAATAGTATACCTAAAGGCTTTTAGCTTTGTATTTTTTTTGGCATTTTCTGGCCCCTGCGTTGCAGACAAAGCAATTCTTATGCTGGACAGAAATACCTCATAGTCTTTATATCAGACCAGGAGTTTGATCTGTTGGGTCTGAAAGCCTACTTGTTCTTTCTTTTCCTTTTTAAAAAAATACTAATTCTTTTTTTTTCTCCTTTATTTATGTATTTATTTTTAACATATACATTTTTATTTTACTTTAGGTTCTGGGGTACATGTTCAGATCATGCAGGATTGTTGCATAGGTACATACATGGCAAGCTGGTTTGCTGCCTTCATCTCTACATAACCTATATCTGGCATTTCTCCCCATGTTATCCCTCCCCAACTCCCCGCCCCCACTACCCTTCCCCTAGTACCCCCCCGTCCTTCCCCTAATACCCCCCCAACAGACCCCAGTGTGTGATGCTCCCCTCCCTGTGTCCATGTGTTCTCATTGTTCAACACCTGCCTATGAGTGAGAACATTCAGTGTTTGATTTTCTGTTCTCATATCATTTTGCTGAGAATGATGGTTTCCAGATTCATTTATGTGCCTACAAAGGACACAAACTCATCGTTTTTTATGGCTGCATAGTATTCCATGGTGTGTATGTGCCACATTTTCTCGGTCCAGTCTATCATCGATGGGCATTTGGGTTGGTTCCATGTCTTTGCTATTGGAAACAGTGCCACAGTGAACCTACGTGTGCATGTGTCTTTATAACAGAACAATTTATAATCCTTTGGATATATACCCAGTAATGGATTGCTGGCTTAAATGGAATTGGTATTTCTAGGTCCATGAGGAATCGCCACACTGTCTTCCACAATGGTTGAACTAATTTACAATCCCACCAACAGTGTAAGTGTTCCTCTTTCTCCACATCCTCTCCAGCATGTGTTTACTAATTCTCTAGTTAACTATTCTATCACCCTAAGCAATTATCACTCAGGCAAACCTAAGTTTCCTTTTCCAAATGTGTCCAGGTCGTTAGTTGTCATGGAGCTGTTATAATTTGTAAAGTCATTAGTTTGAAAGCTTCTTAAGACAATTTGTTTTTCTTAATTTGGTTGGAATACCCTAAGAAAGACTCCTAAGTGATTTTTGAAATTAGCAATAGTATATTATCTTAATAAAAGCAAAAAAAAAAAAAGCTAACGATTTCGAGTAGGCAGGAAAAATAATATAGAAACATAAAGCGAATTTAAAAGATGCTCCATGTTAACGCTATAGTTGGTTGCAGTTTCGAATTCAGATACAAGAAAAACAAGCCTGGAAAGTTCTAGTAATCCCCGTGGTGGCCACAAATTTTAAAACCTGCACAAGAAAAAGCTATGTAGCTGACTGGTGTCCCAGAAAGCTTTGCATGCCTTGTTGTTTAAGAATCCCAGTTTGTTTCTTCTTTTTTTTTTTCTTTTTTTTTTTTTTTTAAACGGAGTCTTGCTCTGTCACCAGGCTGGAACACAGAGGCGCAGTCTCGGCTCACTGCAGCTGTCGCCTCACGGGTTCCAGGATTCTTCTGCCTCAGCCTCCCGAGTAGCTGGGACTACAGGCGTGTGCCAAACGCCCAGCTAATTTTTGTATTTTTAGTAGAGACCGGGTTTTACCATATTGTCCAGATGGTCTTGACCTCTTGACCTCGAGATGCATCCACCTCGACCTTCCAAAGTGCTGGGATTACAGACGTGAGCCACCGCGCCCAGGCTTGTTTCTTCTTAATCTCTCAAGAGCAAAGAAAACCTTATATCAGTAAATCCTGTCGGGGAGTTTGAAACAGGGTTTTAGTGGGAGCAATTGCCCTATTGGTTTTAATTGTCCATCTCACACTCACTATTTGTAATGTGTATTTTTGCTCTCAGACGACAGCAAAATTTTGCTGTGCTTTGCTTGTTTGTTCAGAAAGAAGCAAAGAAAAAAAGGAGAGCTAAATTTTTTACAAAGGCCCATAACCAAACCAAAATAAAACCAAAAACCGAATGCTCACAAATATGTTAACGCAGACATGTAGATCAAACAAAGTGTTAAACCAAGCACAGACACACTTCAGAGACAGAATGTAAATGCTCTGAAATCCAGGATACTCAAACCAGGAAGACACTTGTCTTTATACTAAGAGTTTGGTACTCCCAAAAAATATTTGAAGTTCCAGAAGAGATGCCGCATCTTTCATTTTAAATGGCCTTATGACAAAATCAGATCTCAAATAAAATCCAAAATAACTTGAGAAAACTAAGGGAGGGAGTACAAGATTCTAAGGAGATTCACCAGGACAGTAAAGGTAATCCACAGTAATAGAAAGCACAAAAAGCTTAGGAGATACCAACGCAATTTCAGGGGCCACCAAATCCAACTGAGATGAGCTCATTTCACTTCCATTTCTGGCAACAGAAAAAGCTAGGGCAGCTTTCTACAAACAATGACATTTAATTGTGAATAGGCATTGGGACATGAGTGCCGTAGTAAACTATGTGAATATTTAAGGAGGCAAAGGAAGACAAAGGTTTTTAAAGAAAAAATGAGGATTACATAATTGCTAGAGATAATTATCTTGGCTACAAAGACCAGTATTAGAGGCGGCACCAGTCAGAGGGTTGGATAGACAATTGCTGGGCAAATGTCCTCATGGAAATTGTGTGTGTGTGTGTGTGTGTAATATTGTGTGTGTGTGTAATATTGTGTGTGTGTAATATTGTGATGGCCTTTGTCCAAATTTGTGGAATTCTGCATAGTCTTATGTGATAGTTCTTGCTCTCAAGCATTTGTGCATGAGAACCCTTTCTTTATGGCCTTCCTCAGCTTTATTTGTCAGGGTTTTTAACTCAAGTGACTCAATTTCAATTCTGACAACTGTCACTGTATGTGTAGTGATTTGATTCTTAGACAAGCATAAATAGAAATGGAATCAAATTGTTTAGGAAACTCATTAGAAAGACAGTTGAGGAAGGGGAATAAGAAAGGATGAGAGAGCTGTCAAATTGCTATGCATGTCTAACCCAGAGTGGAGAGGGAAGGAAGAAAAGACAGTTTGGTGGAAGGACCTGCAGTATAATCATAGGAAAAGGTCATCAAGATTTTGAGAATCCACAAGGAGACTGTATTAGTCTGTTTTCACACTTTTATAAAGAAATACCCAAGACTGGGTAATTTATAAAAAAAAAAGAGGTTTAATTGACCTACAGTTCCACATGACTGAGAGGCCTCAGGAAACACTATCATGGGGAAATGCAAAGGGTATGTAAGGCACATCTTACATGGCAGCAGGCAAGAGAAGAGGGGAAACAGCCACTTGTAAAACCATCAGATCTCATGAGAACTCACTGTCATGAGAACAGCATAGGGGAAACTGGCCTCATGATCCAATCTCCTCCCACCAGGTCTGTCCCATGACACATGGGGATTACAATTCTGATTAAAAATCAAGTAACTCTTCTCTCTCTCTCTCTCTTTTTTTTTGTCTGTAACATTGTTTTATTTATTTATTTATTATACTTTAAGTTCTGAGTACATGTGTGGAACATACAGGTTTGTTACATAGGTATACACATGCCATGGAGGTTTCCTGCATCCATTAACCCGTTATCTTCATTCGGTGTTTCTCCTAATGCTATCCCTCCCCTAGATACCTACACCCCTGACAGGCCCTGGTGTGTGTTGTTCCCCTCCCTGTGACCATGTGTTCTTATTGTTCAAACCCCATTTATGAGTGAGAATGTGTGGTGTTTGGATTTCTGTTCTTGTATTAGTTTGCTGAGAATGATGGTTTCCAGCTTCATCCATGTCCCTGCAAAGGACATGAACACATTCTTTTTTATGGCTGCATAGTATTCTATGGTGTATACGTACCACTTTTTTTTACTCAGTCTCTCAGTGATGGGTATTTCAGTTGGTTCCAAGTCTTTGCTATTGTGAACAGTGCCACAATAAATATACATGTGCACATGTCTTTATAGTAGAATGATTTATTTTATTTTTATATATTTATTTATTTATTTTTAGGAAAGGAAAAGAGAGGAAGAAAAAGAGGGAGAGAGAACAGGAATATTGCTTTATTCTATAAATGGGTATTAATAATGGCCAATCATTATTTTGTGTATTTAAAATGGAGAATGTATATTTTATTTATCTAAAGTGGAGAGTTCTACAAGTGCTTATTAAGTTTACTTGTTACTGATATGTGTTCAGATTCTGGATATCCTTATTAATTTTCTGTTTTGTTGAGTCTGAATCTCTTTATGGGGTCTTATGTATCTGGGTGTTAGGATGCATTGATCCTTATACCACTCTGTCTTTGTTGGTTTGAAATCTGTTTTATTAAATGCATGAATTGCAACTCCTTTTTGTTTATTTATTTGTTTTTGTTCTCTATTTGGTTGGTAAATCTTTCTCCAACCCTTTGTTTTTAGTCTTTGTGTATCTTTGGATATGAAATGGGTCTGGATATAGTATATTGTTAGGTTTTGGCTGTATCTTTTAATTAGAAAATTTAGTCGATTTCAATTTAAGATTACTGCCATTTGATGTTAACTGGCTATTTTATCCATTTGTTGATGTAAATTCTTCTTTATGTTGATGCTCTTTACTTTTTGGTATATTTTTAGAAAGGCTAATACTGGTTGTTCCTTTCTGTGTGTAATGCTTCTTTCAGAAGTTTTTGTAAAGCAGGCCTGGTGATAATAAAATCTATGAGTACTTGCTTGTTCATAAAAGATTTTATTTTTCCTTCAGTTGTGAAGCTTAGTTTGGCAGGATATGAAATTCTGGGCTGAAAGTTCTTTCTTTGAGGATGTTAAATATCAGCCCCCACTCTCTTCTGGCTTGTAGGGTTTCTACTGAGAGATCTGCTGTAAGTCTAATAGGCTTCCCTTTGTGGGTAACCTGACCTTTCTCTCTGGCTGCCCTTAGTATTTTCTCCTTTGTTTCAAACCTGGTGAATCTAATGATTATGTGTCTTGGGGTTGCTCTTCTTAAGGAATATCTTTGTGGTGTTCTCTGTATTACCTGAGGTTGAATGGGATCCTGCTTTGCTAGATTGGGAAAATTCTCCTGGATAATATCCTGAAGAGTATTTTCCAGCTTGGATTCATTCTCTCCATCACATTCAGGTACACCTATCAAACGTAGATTAGGTATTTTCACATAGTCCCATAATTCTTGGAGACTTTGCAAATTCATTTTTATCCTTTTTTCTCTATTCTTGTCTTCTCATTCCATTTCATTAAGTCGGTCTTCGACCTCTGATATCCTTTCTTCTGCTTGATCAATTCGGCTATTCAAACTTGTGCATATTTCACTAAGTTCTCGTGTTGTATTTTTCAACTCCATTAGTTCATTTATATTCCTTTCTATATTGTCCATTCTTTTTAACATTTCGTCTAACCTTTTTTTTTTTTTTAATTTTTATTGCATTATAGGTTTGGGGGTACATGTGCAGAACGAGCAAGATAGTTGCATAGGTACACACATGGCAGTGTGCTTTGCTGCTTTCCTCCCCTTCACCCACACTTGGTATTCATCCCCAGGCTATCCCCCCAGCCCCCCCTGCTGTCCCTCCCCCATTCCCCCCAACAGTCCCCAGTGTATAGTAGACCGCCTCTCTGTGTCCACGTGTTCTCATTTTTCTCACCCACCTATGAGTGAGTATATGCGGTATTTCTTATTCTGTTCTTGTGTCAGTTTGCTGAGAATGATGTTCTCCAGATTCATCCATGTCCCTACAAAGGACACAAACTCATCATTTTTGATTGCTGCATAATATTCCATGGTGTAAATGTGCCACATCTTCCCAGTCCAGTCTATCATCGTTGGGCATTTGGGTTGGTTCCAGGTCTTTGCTATTGTAAACAGTGCTGCAATGAACATTCGTGTGCATGTGTCCTTATAGTAGAACGATTTATAGTCCTTTGGATAGACACCCAATAATGGGGTCAAATGGAATTTCTATTTCTAGGTCCCTGAGGAATCGCCACACTGTCTTCCACAATGGTTGAACTAATTTACACTCCCACCAACAGTGTAAGAGTGTTCCTATTTCTCCACATCCTCTCCAGCATCTGCTGTCTCCAGATTTTTTAATGATCGCCATTCTAACTGATGTGAGATGGTATCTCAATGTGGTTTTGATTTGCATCTCTCTAATGACCAATGACGATGAGCAATTTTTCATATGTTTGCTGGCCTCATGTATGTCTGCTTTCGTAAAGTTTCTGTTCATATCCTTTGCCCGTTTTTGAATGGGCTTGTTTGTTTTTTT
Source organism: Saguinus oedipus (assembly GCA_031835075.1). Lineage (NCBI taxonomy): Eukaryota > Metazoa > Chordata > Mammalia > Primates > Cebidae > Saguinus > Saguinus oedipus. Next base: position 141,898,007 of record CM063171.1, on the reverse strand, counting down.
CCTGTAAATCTGTTGGAGTTCTTTGTAAATTCTGGATATCAGCCCTTTGTCAGCTGCGTAAACTGCAAAGATTTTTTCCCATTCTGACGGTTGCCGATTCACTCTAGTGACTGTTGGTTTTGCCGTGCAGAAGCTGTGGAGTTTGATTAGGTCCCATTTGTCTATTTTGGCTTTTGTTGCCAATGCTTTTGGTGTTTTGTTCATGAAGTCCTTGCCTACTCCTATGTCCTGAATGGTTTTGCCTAGATTTTCTTCTAGGGTTTTTATGGTGTCAGGTCTTACGTTTAAGTCTTTAATCCATCTGGAGTTAATTTTAGTGTAAGGTGTCAGGAAGGGGTCCAGTTTCTGCTTTCTGCACATGGCTAGCCAGTTTTCCCAACACCATTTATTAAATAGGGAATCCTTTCCCCATTGCCTGTTTTTGTCTGGTTTATCAAAGATAATATGGTTGTAGATGTGTTGTGTTGCCTCCAATGCCTCTGTTCTGTTCCATTGGTCTATATCTCTGTTTTGATACCAGTACCATGCTGTTTTGATTACTGTAGCCTTGTAGTATAGTTTGAAGTCTGGTAGCGTGATGCCTCCTGCTGTGTTCTTTTTGCTTAGAATTGACTTGGCTATGCGGGCTCTTTTTTGGTTCCATATGAAATTCATGGTGGTTTTTTCCAGTTCTGTGAAGAAATTCAATGGTAGTTTGATGGGGATAGCATTGATTGTGTAAATTACTTTGGGCAGTATAGCCATTTTCACAATATTGATTCTTCCTAACCGCGAACATGGAATGTTTCTCCATCTGTTTGTGTCCTCTCTTATTTCGTTGAGCAGTTGTTTGTAGTTTTCCTTAAAGAGGTCCCTTACATTCCTAGTGAGTTGTATTCCTAGGTATTTTATTTTCTTTGTAGCAATTGTGAATGGCAGTTTGTTCTTGATTTGGTTCTCTTTAAGTCTGTTATTGGTGTATAGGAATGCTTGTCATTTTTGCACACTGATTTTATATCCTGAGACTTTGCTGAAGTTGCTTATCAGTTGCAGGAGCTTTTGGGCTGAGGTGATGGGGTCTTCTAGGTATACTGTCATGTCGTCTGCAAATAGAGACAATTTGGCTTCCACCTTTCCTATTTGAATACCCTTTATTTCTTTTTCTTGCCTCATGGCCCTGGCTAGAACTTCCAGTACTATGTTGAATAGAAGTGGTGAGAGAGGGCATCCTTGTCTAGTGCCAGATTTCAAAGGGAATGCTTCCAGTTTTTGCCCATTAAGTATGATATTGGCTGTTGGTTTGTCATAAATAGCTTTTATTACTTTGAGATATGTTCCATCAATACCAAGTTTATTGAGGGTTTTTAGCATAAAGGGCTGTTGAATTTTGTCAAATGCCTTCTCTGCATCAATTGAGATAATCATTTGGTTTTTGTTTTTGCTTCTGTTTATGTGGTGAATTACATTTATAGACTTGCGTATGTTGAACCAGCCTTGCATCTCCGGGATGAATCCTACTTGATCATGATGGATAAGTTTTTTAATGTGCTGTTGCAATCGGTTTGCCAGTATTTTATTGAAGATTTTTGCATCTATGTTCATCATGGATATTGGCCTGAAGTTTTCTTTTCTTGTTGAGTCTCTGCCAGGTTTTGGTATCAGGATGATGTTGGTCTCATAAAATGATTTGGGAAGGGTTCCCTCTTTTTGGATTTTTTGGAATAGTTTCAGAAGGAATGGTACCAGATCCTCTTTGTGTGTCTGGTAGAATTCAGCTGTGAACCCATCTGGACCTGGGCTTTTTTTGTGTGGTAGGCTCTTAATTGCTGCCTCAACTTCAGACCTTGTTATTGGTCTATTCATAGTTTCGGCTTCCTCCTGGTTTAGGCTTGGGAGGACACAGACGTCCAGGAATTTATCCATTTCTTCCTGATTTACTGGTTTATGTGCATAGAGTTGTTTGTAGTATTCTGTGATGATGGTTTGAATTTCTCTGGAATCTGTGGTGATTTCCCCTTTATCGTTTTTATTGCATCTATTTGGTTGTTCTCTCTCTTCTTTTTTATCAGTCTGGCTAGTGGTCTGTCTATTTTGTTGATCTTTTCGAAAAACCAGCTCTTAGATTTATTGATTTTTTGAAGGGTTTTTCTTGTCTCTATCTCCTTCAGTTCTGCTCTGATCTTAGTTATTTCTTGTCTTCAGCTAGGTTTTGAGCTTTTTTGATCTTGCTCCTCTAGCTCTTTCAATTTTGACAATAGGCTGTCAATTTTGGATCTCTCCACTCTTCTCATGTGGGCACTTATTGCTATATATTTTCCTCTACAGACTGCTTTAAATGTGTCCCAGAGATTCTGGTACGTTGTGTCTTCATTCTCGTTGGTTTCAAAGAACTTCTTTATTTCTGCCTTCATTTCATTGTTTATCCAATCAACATTCAAGAGCCAATTGTTCAGTTTCCATGAAGCTGTGCGGTTCTGAGTTATTTTCTGAATTCTGAGTTCCAACTTGATTGCACTATGGTCTGAGAGACTGTTTGTTATGATTTCTGTTGTTTTGCATTTGCTGAGGAGTGCTTTACTTCCAATTATGTGGTCAATTTTGGAGTAGGTGTGATGTGGTGCTGAGAAGAATGTATATTCTGTGGATTTGGGGTGGAGAGTTCTGTAAATGTCTATCAGGTTTGCTTGTTCCAGGTCTGAGTTCAAGTCCTGGATATCCTTGTTAATTTTCTGTCTGGTTGATCTGTCTGCTATTGACAGTGGAGTGTTAAAGTCTCCCACTATTATTGTGTGGGAGTCTAAGTCCCTTTGTAAGTCATTAAGAACTTGCCTTATATATCTGGGTGCTCCTACATTGGGTCCATATATATTTAGAATCGTTATCTCTTCTTGTTGTATTGATCCTTTTACCATTATGTAATGACCTTCTTTGTCCCTTTTGATCTTTGTTACTTTAAAGTCTATTTTATCAGAGATGAGAATTCCAACTCCTGCTTTTTTTTGCTCTCCATTTGCTTGGTAAATCTTCCTCCATCCCTTTATTTTGAGCCTTTGTGTATCTTTGCATGTGAGGTGGGTTTCCTGGATACAGCACACCGATGGGTTTTGGTTTTTTATCCAATTTGCCAGTCTGTGTCTTTTGATTGGTGCATTTAGCCCATTTACATTCAGGGTTAGTATTGTTATGTGTGAATTTGATACTGCCATTTTGATGCTAGCTGGCTGTTTTGCCCGTTGGTTCATGTACATTCTTCATTTTGTTGATGGTCTTTAGCATTTGGTATGCTTTTAGGATGGCTGGAACTGGTTGTTTCTTTCTATGTGTAGTGCCTCTTTCAGGAGCTCTTGTAAAGCAGGCCTAGTGGTGACAAAATCTCTGAGTACTTGCTTGTTCGTGAAGGATTTTATTTTTCCTTCACTTATGAAGCTTTGTTTCGCTGGATATGAAATTCTCGGTTGAAAGCTCTTTTCTTTAAGGATGTTGAATATTGGCCCCTACTCTCTTCTGGCTTGTAGAGTCTCTGCCGAGAGATCTGCTGTGAGTCTGATGGGCTTCCCTTTGTGGGTGACCTGACCTTTCTCTCTGGCTGCCCTTAGTATTTTCTCCTTCGTTTCAACCCTGGTGAATCTGACAATTATGTGCCTTGGGGTTGCTCTTCTTGCAGAGTATCTTTGTGGTGTTCTCTGTATTTCCTGGAGTTGAGTATTGACCTGTCTTGCTAGGTTGGGGAAATTTTCCTGGGTAATATCCTGAAGAGTGTTTTCCAGCTTGGATTTATTCTCTTCGTCACATTCTGGTACACCTTTAAAACGTAGGTTGGGTCTCTTCACATAGTCCCACATTTCTTGGAGATTTTGTTCATTCCTTTTTGTGCTTTTTTCTTTAATCTTGGTTTCTCGTTTTATTTCATTGAGTTGATCTTCAACTTCTGATATTCTTTCTTCTGCTTGGTCAATTCGGCTGTTGAAACTTGTGCATGCTTCGCGAAGTTCTCGTGTTGTGTTTTTCAGCTCCTTCAATTCATTCATATTCCTCTCTAAGTTGTCCATTCTCATTATCAATTCCTCGAATCTTTTTTCAAATCTTTTTTCAAGGTTCTTAGTTTCTTTGCACTGGTTTAGAAAATGTTCCTTTAGCTCACTGAAGTTTCTCATTATCCACTTTCTGAAGTCTGATTCCGTCATTTCGTCCCATTCATTCTCCGTCCAGCTTTGTTCCCTTGCTGGTGAGGAGTTTTGGTCCTTTTTTGGAGGTGAGGTGTTTTGGTTTCGGGTGCTTTCCTCCTTTTTGCGCTGGTTTCTTCCCATCTTTATGGATTTATCCGCCTGTCGTCTTAGTAGTGGCTGATTTTTCAATTGGGTCTCTGTGTGGACACTGAGATTGTTGATGATGAAGTATTTCTGTTACTTAGTTTTCCCTGTAATGATCTATCCTCTCTGCTGTATGAGTGCTGAGGTCCACTCCAGGCCCTGCTTGTCTGGGGTATACCTGCAGCAGCTGCAGAACAGTAAGGGATGATATCAGTTTCTTTTTCTGCTGCCCTTGTTCCAGAATGATGCCAGCCAAATGTCAGTCTGATTAGTCCTTTTCTGGGGTGACTCCTTGGATATACAGGGGTCAGGGAGCTGCTTGAGGAGACAGTCTGTGCTTTATAGGAGCTCCAGTGCTGAGCTGTGAGCTCCGTTGTTCATTCAGGGTTGTTGGGAGGTTATGTCTGCTGCAATAGAACTCATAAAACACCACTCTTTTTTTTTTTTTACCCTTAAATGCTCTGTCTCAGGGAGTTGGGGCTTTCTTTATGAGTATCTGTTGCACTGTCCTGCCCCACTAGGTGGCAGTCTATTCACTATTTGCCTGCCGGGGCTCTGACCTGCTAACGCGGGTCCGCCCTGTTGCTGCCTGGCGGACTCTCTCTGTTATGGCAGGTTGCCTCGGCAACGGCAGGCTGCGTCAGTCCTGGGCGGTACTTAAGTGGGGGTGCACTTCGTCAGGAATGGTGGACGCCCCTCCCTGACCGGGCTGCACCGTCCTAAATGCCGGCAACAAAACTCTCAGCCCCAAGAGCCTCTAGTCGCCACCCTGCTTGTCCCCGTGAGCGTGGGACCCACCGAGCCCGATCACCCAGCTCCCTGCCTCAGAGTCCGTCCTCTCTCTCTCTCTCTCTTCCTCTCCCCAAGCTGAAAGTTTGACTCTCTCACTGGCGCCCCAGGAGCCTGCCGATAGGGCACTGGGATCTGTGCGATCTCCCGTGCCGCTGCCCACTACCCCGGCTCAGATTACGCTTCCCAGGAAACTCCTGGTCTGGCTCATTGTCCAAGTCCCGTTCAATCAGATGGACATGCCAATCTGCCCTTCCAAATCTCAGATTGCTGGTTTAACAGGGCACCCAGACCAGTGAGTTCCGCGCCGGGTCCTGCTGCGGTGCCGGCTGAAGAGGCGGCGGGAGCCGGTTGCGTTAGCCTGCTGCTAGCGTCCCGTGTCTCTCCCACACCTGGGACTTTCAACGCTCTGTGGGCATAAAAGGAACATCCGAGAATGCGGCTAGGACTCACCCTCTGCGCCTTCACCGAGAGCTGCAATCCTGAGTCACCTCTATGACGCCATCTTGCCTCCTCCCAGTCTCGTCTAACCTTTTTTCAAAGTTCTTAGTTTCTTTACATTGGGTTAGAACAAGTTGTTTCAATTCGCAGAAGTTTTTTACCATCCACCTTCTAAAGCCTCCTTCAGATACTGGAACACAGTCCTCTTCCATTAGGGCTTGTTCCGTTGCTGATGAGGAATTACTATCCCCTCTAGAGGGAGACGGGTTCTGACTTTCGGTTTTCTCGGCCTTTTTAGGCTGTTTTTTTTTTTCCCTTTATTGTGAATTTATCCATCTGATGTCTTTACAATTAGCGCCTTTTTGATTAAGTTACTGAGAGGATGTCCAATTTATTGATTCCCAGTGCTGGAATCCGAGCAACCCACTGTGCCGGCCAAAACAACAGCGATAAGACTGATGGTGCTCTTCTGCCTGGGAATCTCTGGTCTGGCTTCCTTCTTGAGTCCGCAACAAGTGGCTCTGCCTTCCAGGAGCTCCAAACACCAGTCAGTAGGGGAACCAGTCCCGCTCACTGTGCACAAAGAGCTGCCATGCCGAGGCGACGACAAAACCACTGTGCCGGCCACAGAAGTCGTGCTGGCGACCCGTGGGTCTCCTCCACTGGAAATCTTCTGGTCCGTGGGTGACGAAAATTCCTCTGAAATTGTGGTGTCCTCACGTTTTCCAAGCTTTCACTGGGAGCTACAATCCCGAGCTGTTAGCGATCAGCCATCTTGGATCTCTCTCCCAGTAGAATGATTTATAATCCTTTGGGTATATACCCAGTAATGGGATTTCTGGTCAAATGGTATTTCTAGTTCTAGATCCTTGAAGAATAACCACAGTGTGTTTCACATTTGTTGAACTAATTTACACTCCCACAAACAGTGTTAAAACATTTCTATGTCTCCACCCCCTTTCCAGCATCTGTTGTTTTTTGGCTTTTTAATGTTCACCATTCTAACTGGCGTGAGATGGTATCTCAATGTGGTTTTGACAAGTCAGACTCTTCAAAAGAATTCCGAATCTCTCAGAAACACCAAGCATTCATTTCCCTGCCATGTTTACTCATTGGCTGGCAGCAGCCTATGGCTGCTGCAAATACGGTGATGCATTTTAGAGCTCAGCAGCTGGGACTGTCAGTCAGTTATAGTCCCTACAATTAGAGATTTGAGAGATATATTCTCATGGCCATCACAGAAGATGATTAAGAAATAATTGATGACATCAGGATTTGTTAATATGAGAAATGCAAGACTCTAATATATTTCACTTTAAAAAGTTTCAAATTCCTTAGCTGTTAGAAACTTTACTAATTTTTAAAAGTCATGAAACTTGAAAGAGATTCTATATTTTGAAAGGGATTCTATATTATAGTATAAAGAGATATTCCATAAAATTTTAACTATTTCTGGTAATTAAAAAAAAAACACACATTTAAATTACTCTTTTACATAATACTGTACTCTCACTCAAAAAAACCACACCCCATATCTAAAAACATATTATTTGCTGTTATTACACATCAGGATTTATGATGAAGTTCCATGAGTTATTTTTGATGGAGACTTGATTTTTAGTTGGAAATGATGCATCTTCATAAATGCTGTTCTTTCTCTGAGGTAAGAACCTAACATTGTCCACAGGTTTATTGCTGTGGCCCTCAGTGATTTTTGGGAAAGAGAAAGCAATGGTGATCACCACTGATAATAATGTACTACTTTATGCATTATTAAAAACTAAGTAGTATTACAGCATGGAGCATATTATAATTCTAAAATTCTTCTCTATGTGGATACACAATTTCAGTGAGTGCTATTTATTAAAGGTCTATTTGACGAAATTATCTTTAAAGCATATTATTTATCTAATAAGGTTAAATATCAAATAAAGGTGAATGATTTTAATGACAATGATATTTTAATTACAATAGTTATTTAATGCATTTCTTAGGAATTAAAATTTACCTACATGGTAAAGTTAGATATTTTGGAGCCAAATAAATATACCATTTATTTTATATTATATGTTTTGAACTCTAAGATGAGCTTAAGTAAAAAGACATATACACATGCATACACACATAAATCCCACATTTGTACACATATATATGTGAATATTGAAAATGACTTTCCAAATTCGTGAAACACACTATGGTGACATATGTGAAGACCATAGTTCTGTGTGTAAATTACATTATATTTCTCATCAGGTAAAACTGTTGAATGTAAATAAATAAAATAATTATTTGAAGATATTTAAAACTTCGAATGGATCATCTGGCAAAACAACTGGTGTTCTATTATAAGTAAAATATAAATTAAAAGTTACCTAGAATTATCTTAGTTTTCAATTCAAATTACTAGCTAACATTTTCTCTTTAACATTCATACTGCTTACTTTCAAATGAAACCAACAATTTTTAATTCCTAATGGTTGTTCTGGACAGATTATCAATTTGGCAGAGTATCAAGGACCAAATCAGAGAGAAAAATTACATCTTGCTAATGATGCCCTTCCTTTTTATTTAGTTATTATATATCTTCCAAATATTGGTGATGTTAATATTAAATAAGTTTCTTGATAAACTAAGGATACATTTCACTTACCAGATTTTTATGTAAACACTGAATAAAACATTCATGTTCTCAATATTTTAGTTTCTCTCCTTTAACATAATAGAAAATAATGAAGAAGCTATATGTTATAATTGTTTTATTTGAAGTCCATTATTGTATATGCAGTTGAAGTAAAGGTTTAAAAACTTGAAAAATACAAAATAGGTAAAATTTTCTGTCCAATATTTTCATTTCAAAAATTTCTTCATAACGTTTAACATTTTTATATATATGCTAGTATTTACTACAGTTTTAGATACGATAACTTCTGCATTAGTGAGTTTTTATGCAAACTCAGCTATGAGTCTGATAGCATTCAAGGGGACAATGCTTTTGGGCTCTGGAAGTGAAGCAATTTTCTAAGAATGTGTAATGTGAAAAACCTACTACATATATTTAGGAGGAATTGAACATGTGTAAAATGCTTTAACATCTGCTCATCATTCTCTAAAAATATATTTTCTAAATAACATAAAGACGAAAAATCATGTTATGTATTATTCAATGATTAAATCTAATTCTAAATTGCGCATTTGATTGTATCTCAGAAAACTAGTTCTTTTTGTTATATAGACTTTAAGTTCTGGGGTACATGTGCAGATCGTGCAGGATTGTAACATAGGTATACACATGCCACGGGGGTTTGCTGCATTCATTCCCTCATCATCTATATTAGGTGTTTCTCCTAATGTTATTCCTCCCCAGTTCCCCGACCCCCTGCTATCCCTCCCCTAGCAACCCCACCTTCAGTGGGCTCCAGTGTGTGATGTTCCCCCACGTGTCCATGTGTTCTTGTTCAACACTCACTTAGGAGTGGCAACATGCGATGTTCGGTTTTCTGTTCTTGTATCAGTTTGCTGAGAATTATGGTTTCCAGCTTCATCCATGTCCTTGCAAAGGACATGAACTCATCCCTTTTTATGACTGCATAGTATTCCATGGTGCATATTTGCCACATTTTCTTTATCCTGTCTATCACTGATGAGCATTTGGGTTGGTTCCAAGAAAATTTTGACAACACAAAAATAAAACATATATCTGAACATCATAAATCCACTGAACTGCACACCTAAAAAATATTTATGGTAAGTCTCATGTTTTATATACTGTACCACAATAAAAAAATTATTTAGAAATAAACAAGCAAAACAAAAACAAACAAGCAAAAAAACAGAAATTAGTTCTGTGGAGAAGGATCTTCTGGTTGAAATTCTCATAGACCTGAGCCCTACATGTTCATTTGTTCAGCACTTGTTGTAGACATTCCATGTGCCAGGCACAGAGGCACTTAACATTTTGCAATAATTAGTGAGAGATGATTCCTATCTTAAAAGAGAGGAATCCTATCTTATGTCTTTAAAGATAGATGAATTTACAGCTGAGTAGATGGAAATGTATAAATAAGTAAATAAATAGGATGATGACAAATGTGTTTCTTTAGTTTTATTTCAGTGAAAAAGATGCTTGATGAAAGTCATGTTGTGTGGACTTCTTGCTCTGTTCTAAAAACTGTGCATCAGTGATAGGATTTGAAAGCAAGAATAGAGTTAACAGAATGAGTGTTAAATTTAGCCAAAAGCTGCCTTCTTAATATTTTAAGTTTGGCCTAAAGGTTTCTCCACACACAGTGAACTATAACCTCACTGGATGTGTAAACAGAATGTAACCTGCTCTTGCAACAAGCAGCCAAGAATCAGACAATCACCGAAAAGGAGTTTCAGGCAATCGCAGGTGACCAACTGCTCAAATCCATGTTCAAAGAAGACAAATGCTGAGCTGTAACCAACCCAGCTGTTTCTGTACATCACTTCTTTGCTTTTTCCTTTTTTTTTTTTTTTAAAGAAAAGGTCTTATCTTGCTCTGTCACCCATGGTGGAGTAGAGTGTTGAGATCATAGCTTATTTCTGCCTCCAACTCATGGGCTCATGTGATCCTCCCATCTCAGCCTCCCAAGTAGCTGAGACTAAAGGCATGTGCCAACTCATCCAGCTAATTTTATAAAAATGTATTTTTGTAGGACAGGGTTTTGCTATATTGCCCTTGCTGGTCTTGAACTCCAGGTTTCAAGCAATCTTTCCATTTTGGCCTCCCAAACTGCTGGAATTATAGCCAAGAGGACCCAGTTATTTCAGTTTTGTTTATATCACCTTCCTTTTTCTGTTTGTAAATGTGAGCTGACCATGTGGCAACCTCATGGAGTTGCTCTGAATCTATTCTGGTAATGGGGCTGCCTGACTCTTCAATTATCCTTTGCTCAATTAAAGTCTGTTAAATTTAATTTTTCTAAAGCTTTTCTTTTAACATTAGAACTCTGTTACAGAGATTCAAACAAATATAATCACTTTTTAAAACTAAAATAGTAATATAAGTGTGAAGGAGGGATAAAAATTGGAATATTATACACATAATTTTATTCTATTTTATTGGAAGAACATGTTGGCAATTGTGTGTATAATATTTGTAATAAGGAGTCTAATTCTATTTTCAGTGTTTGACTGCTGAAAGCTTATAAGCTTCACCTCTATCTCTTCTCCTTGTGCCCTATATCCGGGAAAACTCTCAAGGAAGCCCAAGTACTCCCCTTTCGTATCTAAAAGAGAGGCAAACCATGCATACTCCTGCCTGCACAGGGAAATCCTCACCCCAGCCTACTCCTAATTACAGTAAAAAACCCCAAAACAGTCTGGTTTACTTGCTCTCTTAAACTGTTTTGGAAGGTTCTCCCTAGTCTCATGTAGAGACCAGTTACAAAAGTAATAAAGCTTTTACAATTTCTCAGTGTGTATATGTGATATTATTCATCTCCACATACAAACCATATTTTGGAGGTGGGTTCCTCCTGTCTTTATGAAGTAACATGGCTAAAACAATGTTTAAAAAAAGTAATGTAATCAATAACTACTTCCAGATTTTTAGCATAAGTGGAAAGGTGTTGGCATTACTCCTCCACCAGGAGAAAAAACAAAAAACAAAAACAAAAACAGATTTTTCTACTTTTTATTTACAGGAAATTGTTCAGAAAGTCAGAGAATTAGACTATTTCTTCCTCTTCCTTTACATTGAATATCTTAAGCTTTATCAATCCACTGCCTGTATTGTTTTAATCTGAAATACGAAGAATCAGCTTTTCAAAAATAAACTCGTATATAGAAGTTACCAGTTGATTGAAATACTGAACTTTGATCTAATCAATTGCAATCCTTTATATGTTTCACCTGGAATTGTATATCTCTATGACACTAGAACAATCCATATTAAAGTTATTACTTTATTATGTGAGGAAAATGTGCTTGAGTTCAACTAGTCCTACAACCTACTTGTTACTCAGAGTAAATGAACAGAATGGCTTTGACAAAAAGCTTTTACAAGTGTAATTAGTGGACCAGTTGCTGTCATAAGGAAGATGGCACATCCATTCTGCCTGAATTGTATTTAAAATATCTTGGAAAAACCTTGCAGAAATTTTATATAATTTTTTAATCAAAATAATGTGGCAATATTTTGAAGATAAATCATTATAATATGTATTGCAACTATAATGTCTAAAGTATATTGTACTGGCTTTGTGAAAATATTTTACAATGTAATCAAAGAATTTTGGTCTATTTAATAATCTGCTCTAAGTACATAGTAAGTGTTACATCAGAGGGAAAAACACATTTATCAGGTTTGGTATGTTTTTCAGTCTTTATAATTGTTTAGAGCAGTTTTAGGTTCACAGCAATATTAAGAGGAATCCACAGAGATTGCCATATTGCTCCTGTCTCCATTTATACCTAGCCTCCCACACTGTCATTATCTCCCATCTGAGTGGTACGTTTATTACAGCTCATGAACCTACAGTAAAAAATCATAATCATCCAAAGTCCAGAGTTTACATTAATAGTCCTTCTTCTTGTACATTTTGTGAGTTTGGACAAGTGTAAATAATATGTATCCGTCATTATAGTATCACACAGAATAGTTTTACTTCCCTAAAAATCTTCTGTGCTATACCTACTTATCTTTCTTTCCCACATCGCCTCTGCCTCCAAAGTCTTGAAATCACTGATCTTTTTCTTTTGTCTCCATGGCTTTTCCATTTCCAAAATGTAATACGTTGGGAATCGCATAATACATAGCTTTTTCAGATTAGATTCTCTCACTTACTAATATGCATTTAATGTTCTTCAATATTTTTTCATGGATTGAGAGTATATTAATTTTAAGTGCGGCATAATATTTAATTGTCTGAAAGTATCACATTTTATTTATCTCTTCATCTACTAAAAATCTTGGTTGCTTCAAAATTTGGTTAATGATGAATAAAACTGTAATAAACATCCACTTGTATGTTGTTGTTTGGACGTAAGTGCTTAAATCCTTTGAGTTTATGCTAAGGAGAATTCTGAATCTTATGCTACAGTATGTTTAATTTTATAAGAAACCATCAACCTGTCTTCCAACGTGGCTTTACTATTTTGCTTTCCCATCAGCAATGAATGTTATTTTTCAGAATTTCCATTTATTGCTTATTTTACTCATCTGTTCTTGCATGCTGTCTACATTTCTTCTAAATGGGATTAGTGTCTCCTGGACACCAGTGACATGGGGCCATTCTCCAACCTTGAGGGTAGTGCCTTTCTTGTAGTTCCACATCCTTGCCAACGTTTGGTTGTGTCATTGTTCTAAATTTGGGACAATCTAATGGATGTGTAGTGAGACCTCACTGTTGTTTCCACTTACATTGTTGTGATGATACGCCCATTTTTAATTGAGTTGTTTATTTGTTTTCTTATTGTTGAGATAAGAAGCATTAATTTTATTTATTTTCAAAGATCCAACTTTTTGTTTTATTGATTTTCTCTATTCTTTATTTTCAATTTCACTGATTCCTGCTCTAATATTTGTATTTAAAGTTTAATGTTTCCTTTATTTGACTTATTTAGATTGAATTTATCCTTTATTTTCTAGTTTCTTAAGGTGAAAATTTAAGATTATTGATTTTAGGTCTTTTTTTTTTCTAATATATGCATTCAATACCATAAATTTCTCTCTAAGACCTGTATCCTACAAATTTGGATAAGCTGTGTTTTCATCAGTTCAAAACTATTGTAAAGTTTCTCGCAAGATGCCTTCTTTGACCTATGTGTTGTATATTAATGTGTTATCTAGGCTAGGTGCGGTGGCTCACGCCTGTAATCCCAGCACTTTGGGAGGCCAAGGCGGGTGGATCACGAGGTCAAGAGATCGGGACTATCCTGGTCAACATGGTGAAACCCCGTCTCTACTAAAAATACAAAAAATTAGCTGGGCATGGTGGTGCATGCCTGTAATCCAAGCTACTCAGGAGGCTGAGGCAGGAGAATTGCCTGAACCCAGGAGGCGGAGGTTGCGGTGAGCCGGGATCGCGCCATTGCACTCCAGCCCGGGTAACAAGAGCGAAACTCCGTCTCAAAAAAAAAAAAAAGAAATGTGTTATCTACTCTCCACATAATTTGGTATTTCCCAAGTATCTTTCATCCAATCCCAATGAATTTAGAGCTATTCAAGGTATTTTTGTATCTGTTACTATCCTTGCATTTCTTTTGTTTATTTTTTCAGAATTTACCTTTATCTCCTTACATTACTAATCTGTTCTTAAATGTTGTCTATATTTCCTCTAAATGCGACCAATTACTATTGGACAACAGTGTCACAAAGCCATTCACCAACCCTGAGGATAGTTCCAACCCAGGAGGCACTGCTCTCAAATGCTCTGTATTAAGAACTTGACACGATGCCAACACAACCTCATGATTAAGAGAAACCAGGGAGGGTTATTTATTTCACATCAATACTTTCAAGTCATTGACAGATACAAAATTTATTTTCAATTACGGAATACTTCTGAAGTGTGAAAGCATTACTAACTACAAATTAACTATTCAGATTACTCAACTGTGGTACATAAAGAGGTTCATAATTGACTTTTTGATGCTGACAAGACTAAAACACTGATATTAAAACTATCTAGTAGTGGCCAAACACGGCGGCTCATAACTGTAATCCCAGCATTTTGGAAGGACAAGGCCAGCAGATCACTTGAGACCAGGAGTTTCAGATCAGCCTGGCCAACATGGTGAAACCCCATCTCTACTGAAAACACAGAAAATTAGCTGAATATGGTGGCACATACCTGTAATCTCAGCTGCTCAGAAGGCTAAGGCAAGAGAACTGCTTGAACCTGGGAGGCAGGGGTTGCAGTGAGCTGAGGGAGACTGTCAAAACAAACAAACAAACAAAAAAGAGTAGTGTAAAACAATGTGCTTTGTAGTTTAAAAATTACAAAATATTCAAGTGCCATTGTTTAAATTAAAGATTCAATCTAACATTCGGCCCATAATTGCTTCTTATGAAATATACAAGGAATGTTTTAATTTATTTAATCACTTTCAACATGAGAATGTTTAAAAAAGTATTTCCCACCATAAATAAGGGAATTACCTCTTCTACTTTTTGGTAATTTAAATTTCCCAAACTCGGACTTAATGGTTTGTAGATTTAGAAAGGATTTGTCATGTTAAATAAACTCATCTTTATGATTCCGATAGTTAGAGGTGCTGCATTAAAGCCAACATTGACTTAAATGAAACAGACTCCATATCATTGAAAAATATAAAGATATTGGTTGTTTTATGTTTAATAGGGAAAATATATTTAAATTATTTTATTTTGGGAAAAGTGTTCCTTATATATGCACATGCATAAGTGAAGAAAATGACGCTGTTTGTGGCTGGTTCTGAATGAATACAGGTGAACATCATACATGGAATGATTTTCGAATCATATATTCAGTTTGTGATAATGTGTTAGCAGTTGTCTATATACATGAGACTAAAATGCTTCCTCAAAAAAAATTAAGCTATTTAAAATTATTGTTATACCATAAGTAGGGGTAAAAGAAATGAAAAGAACTTTAGAAAATATTTAAAAATGAGTAATAGTGTGTGTGTATGTGTCTGCGTGTCTGTGTGTTAGTGTGAGTGATATATCTGTAGTGAGAGAAAGAGCAGCAGAAGTTTATTATTTTGTGTCATTCATTTATTAAAATCTATTTGGATGTGTATTGTGCACCATGTTCACTTCCAGGAACTGATTATGGGGTTATAAAAAACACAAGTCCCTGTCTTTATGAACTTTCTATTATTATAGAGAAAGGCAATCAATTTAAAAGAAAATAAATAAGATGATTTCAGATGGGATAGGAAAAAAATAAGTTAGTGAGATACAGAGGCGTACTGTGCATTGGGGGCAGGGCATGGGAGCATGCTGCTTTGAAGAAGGTGGTTAAAGAAAGTTTCTTTGATGTAGAAATTGAGCTGACACGAGATGGGAAGAATTTATGATGCAAAATTATGGGATAAGAGATTTCTGTACAAAGGGAATCAACTTTAAGATGGAATAAGCTTGCTGTGGTCAAGAGAGAGAAGGAAGGTCAGTATGGGTAACCTCAGGAGGAATTCTCAGGAGAGATCAGCCCAGAAAGACAGATAGGAACTAGATCATCTCAGGACCATGGAGAGAAGTTTAGCTTTTAGTCTACGTTCAGTTTAGGGCCATTAGGGGTTCCTTGCCATGAAAGGAAAAGGCCTGATTGCACTGGCTGCCATCTGGAGACTGGACTGCAGGAAATGCTGGAAGGAAATAAAGGCAGGAAGCTGGGTTAGGCAGCTACTGCAGTAGACTAGCTATGAAATGATGATACAGGCAAGTAAGTACAGTTAGAAAAGCAAGGTTTGAGCTACCTTTTGGGAATGTAGCTCAGAGGACTTGCTGAAGACCTTTATGTGGGGATATAGAAAAGAGTGATTTGGTCTGAGCGCACGGTGGGTGACAGAGTTGCTGTACTTAAGAAGATGACAGTAGAGGAGGCATTAAAGTGCGGGGTCATTTTTGAAGACATTGAGAAATAAAAATAAAATGCTAAGCTTCCAACTAACTGAACGGACTCCCCCCCCCCCCCAACTTGGCCAAGGGGACACAAGCAAAACCTGGGAAGCTGAGTTCCTAACCATGACTGGAGAGGAGGTCAGACAAACCTCCATTACTAACCACCATTAGGCTTTCTTCCTTATGGGCCAAACAGAAGCAGCTCTTTCACAAGGCTTCACAGCTTACCAGCTTACCTTCCCAGGTACAGAACAAAGACATGACAAGATAAATCCTTCCCTCACCACTCCTTGAGACATCTACTTCTTCTATTCCCCTTTTTCTTCTTCCCATTTTTTCTTATTTAAAATGTAGATTTACTGAGCAGTAACTAAAGTCTCACAAATAACTTACAAATTCTCTTGCTGCTGTCCAAATTCTCCCTCACCTGCCCCACCTTTTATAAGGAAAATGTATAAATAGCAAAACTTCCTGAGAATTTTTGGAAAAATAGCCATAGATGTGACTTTTTTTTTTCCAGGCATGACCTGAGGCTGATTAAATAAATACTGATTGTTTGGGATTTCTGCCTTGGTCACTCATTTTGGTGTTCAGTATGGACTCTAGAAAAGACTAAGTTTACCTCTGTTCTTCACCGCTAACTGCTTTGAGGTAGTTATTTAGCCTCTCTAGTCCTCAGTTTGCTTATGTGTAAAAGAAGAACCGTAATAGCACCCATCTCATAGTTTTGCTCTGAGAGTAAAATGAATTAATGCAAGAAAAGTAGTTATTGTTACTGTTTGGTACATGGTAGGTATTAGTTATGATCAAGGGAGAAAAATCATTTTGGACATGGTAAGTGTGATAAAAGGGAGAAGAAAATAGTTGGGCATTTTAAGTTTGTGATGCCTTTGAGACATCCTGGTAGAGATGGGAAGGCAATTGGGTCTACATGTATGGACTTAAATGAGAAGTTAGAGACTCACTAGTGTATTAATGTTACTTAAATCCATGGAACTGGATGCAATAAACTGAGATTTACTGAAAGAGATTAAAGCTGAGAATAAAACAGGACCAAGGTCAGAATCATTTCAAGGTCATGCTCTAAACATTAGCAAATAAAAGAGAAATTACAGAGACTGAATGAATTCCTGACCTTACTATTTTTAGTCAGCCATATTTATGTTTCATATTCAAATACAAATATGAAACATTTATGTTTCAAAACTAAGCTTTGAAACAGTACCATGTGAAGTTCTAGATTACATATTGCCCTTAATTTTACATTTTACATATATGCTTCTATTTGATTAAAAGATATTGCGGAAGAAGACAAAATTAATTACTGTTTCAAGTATAGTCCAATACATGTGTGAAGTTCTTAATATTAACACACTTATAAATTAATAGTTTAGAGAAGCCATAATGAACAAAATATATTTTTCATGGTACCAAACGAACACGAAAGGACTGAGGAACTCAATGATTTTGCTCTAAGATAGATCTCTAAAAAGAGTGACTGAATCACGATACTTCCCATCTCTTCCCCTACCAGGGTGACTTTCTTTTGTAAACTTGCCTTATGCACATATATTCTGTCTTTTTCTTATTGCACACCAGAAAAATGGGTGAACAGATAATGAGACTTTGGACTTGGGCAGACCTGTGCTTATATTATTTTTAGCGTACACATTAGATTGCAATCTTTGTTAGTTTATCGAACTCTCTGAATCTTAGTCCTGTCATCAAAAGAAAAATAGAGACAACAATATCATACCTCATAATATGTGAACAATCCTAAAATGGCATGCCCAGATGTTTATTTTATTGTGTTCTACAACATATTCTACATTTCATGGGATGTTTTTAACTTTGACAATTTGCCATTTTACAATGTATGCAGACTGTGGAGAGTCTGTCAATTCACCATGTTCTTAGAGAATTTAATCTATTTTGAAAAGGGTATATGTAATCAAGTTTATAAAGATGTGTGCATGTTATCTATAGATATAAGAATCTGCATTAGAGAAACGCTCTATTTATTTTCTTTAGTCTCTCTACATGACAGTGTATGTATGATCACCAGGTTTTTGACATAAAAAAGGAGAGTTTGGTTGCAGGTGTAGTAATTTTTTTCTTACCTTGGCATTCAGAGGCAAAGACTGTCATGGTCTCATGGTTTTCTGCCCACAAAGGATTGACTGTGCTAATTAAGTACATTTAGAATGGAAAAACATGAAGCCACTTTGCCTCTGTCCTTGTTGAACTTGTTTTTTATTCACCAATGCTTGTTACAATTTATTAACCATGAATTATACCTCTGAGTAAATTAAACTTTCTTCCTCCCTGCGATTCTGCACTCACCCAATTTACCAGGTATAAAAGTTGCATATATTTACAAACAAGTCAATTGGCTTTCTGAGCATGCAATTAAGTTATGGAGCAATTTTCTGCAAAACTGAACCCCAGAAGAATACAACAGTTTCTGTGAATCTAGTGCTTAGGCTCATTTTTCAAACCAGTAACACAACATCTAAATCACATTCAGCACAATGTACCTGTCTTCAAATGCCATTTACAGTTATGTATATATATTAGTTTTTGATTTTAGAGCAATACGTTTTATTTTCCTCTCCTCCTATTTGAATCTCTCTCTTTTCCTTCCTCACTCTCTCCTTCTCTCCTATCTCTTCTCTCCTTCTCTCTATTTCTCTCTCTCTCTCTCTCTCTCACACACACACACACACACACACAATTCATTATCACAAAGTAAATGTACATCAAAAAGTGCCAATTGCGAAAATGATTATTTAATTGTCCAGTCTACCTCCTCACATTGTGCTTTAGATGGTACCCTCTAAAGTATTTTTTACTGTCGGTGGCTGATTTTATATTTTCCTTCTTCCACTGAAGTTTGTTTTCTAAGGAATTTGTCTAACAATTTAACATTATTTTCTATACATATGATTTAAAAATTGGCAGATGTATTTCTAGTTTTACACAAATTACATCATACTGAAGACTCAGTTATTTAGAACTTGAAAAGTGTATTTTCTTTTCATTTTCTGTTTTTCTTTCTGACATACAGAATTTGTGAACTGATTACCTGAGATTATATATGTGGTGAGCTTAGCACACAGAGCTTGGCACACAGTAAGTGTCAGATCTTATTTCATCATTACAGACTTGATGACAGGAAGGGCTGAGAGTCAAACTCAGGTCTGACTCCAGATGATGATGGTGATTAATGATGATGATGGGGATTAAACAACTCAATGCTCCTAGTTTGGAGACATCTTTGTATCTTTAGAGACCAGCTAAAAGTTTTACACATTCTTGGAATATGGCAGGCAAGCAGTTTTAGAATCTGATATTTTTTGGAAGCTTCCTCTTACCAATTAAAATACATGAAGGTTTTATTAATTTTGCTTCATGTTTGTTCTAAGTTGTCTACTAAACATTTTCCATATAAAAATTTTCTCAAAATAATCTTTGTAATTATAAATTATTCCTGTTGAAATTTTGCCATGTAGACTATTACGTAAAATGTCATTATAATTAAGAACATATGTAAAAGGCAGGTTACTACCTAGAAGAAGCAAAGTCTTAAATTTTGAGGGAAAAAAACATGAGCTGGATAAAGTTGCTCAAAGGCTTTGCATGTATACCTCATCTCTTAGCCCCCAACAAAATGCCCAGTCATCTCTAATCGCATGTGTGAAAAACCTGCAATTTCTGCTTGACAGAAGTTTTGGAAGGGAGATCTCTATCTGACTTTATTGGACAAAATAAGACAAAAGCAAATAAAATTTTCATTATGTCTGATAGATGAGCTAAGGCCACCTTAGTTCAAGGATCCAGTGTGATGAGGCCTTCAGAATGTATAAGCTCACGGGCTGGCTGAAGGAATAAATTAATAGGATCTATTCTCATTATCTTTCTCATGATTTTCTTATAAACTCACAGCAAACAGTGATGGGGATTGGCAGCTCGATAAAACATTTACTTTGCTGTCATATTTGGACAGACTCTTGAGCAAAAGACTAAAGCATCACCAGAGTAATTGCCAGTTGAAACTTGGACATTGTTTCCAAGTCAAAGTTCTTGAATTACAGTAGAGAGAATAACCTGATTGGAACTAATTGGGGTTCGCAGTTTGTAGACAGAAATTTCCACAAAATGAACATGGGCATAATAACATGTTGGTTAAGCAACTCTAACTTTATGAAACCTCTAGAATACCACTTTGACAAAGTTTTCACAGTGAATGTATCAAAAAGGGGAGGTCCCAGGATTATATTTGTAGGTTTTTAAGGTCTGGGCACAAGTTGTCTTAGGGAGATGTTTCCATCTGCCTTTTGCAAATACCACATTCTATTTTTGAATGGCTGAAAAATTGTTCTTTATTTTCTGATTATTTTTTACCAAATATTTGAAGTCCTTATATTTCATGTTTCAAAACTCAAATAAATTAATACATATTTGCATATGTATAATATTGTGACTTAATATATCACCCTAATTGACCTATTATCCTGTGTGTTTTGTTCTTAAATCTTCAAAAATTAATTTCTGCATCTCGATGTAAAGGAAAAACACAAAACCAACAAAGAAACCTAAATGGTGTGAATAAATATGGACTTTGCACTCTTGTACATACTGACTCTTATCACATAAGAATCAATGTCATTTCCAGAAGGTAAATAATGTACATAATTAGAATAGCTATTTCAAGAGTCATTATCTCTTGTAATAGCCAGGGCTTTCCAGAGAAGCAGAACTGATAGAATGTGTATGTGTATATACAGAGAGAGAGCAAGGAAGAGATTTATTATAAGGAATTGGCTCACACAATTATGGAGTTTGGGAAGTTCCAGTAACTTCAGGTTGAGTTGGCAAGCTCAACTGGAGACCCAGAAAAGCCAAATTACACTTCAGTCTGAATCCAAAGGCCTGAAAACCTTTGGATATAGTCAATGGTATAGTTTCAGTTTGAAGGCTGTCAGTCTTGAGATTTATGAAGAGCTGATGCTATAGTTGGAGTTGGAAGGCAGGAAGAAGCTGATGCACCAGTCCAAAATCTGTCAATCAGTAATACTTCTCTCTTACTGTGGAGAAGGTCTTCCCTTTTGTTCTATTCGGGTCTTTACCTAATTATATGAGTCCTACCCACATTAAAAGAATAATCTGTTTTACTCAGTCTGCTGATTCGACTGTCAATCTCATCCCCAAACACAGACACACTTAGAATATTTGATCAAATATCTGGGCACTCTTTGATCTAGTTAAGTTGACATGTAAAATTAACTGTCACATCTTGTATACATTATGGTAACCTAGTTTAGAAAATGGAGATAACATTATTTGAAATTAGAAAGAACACAAAAATTTACTGTTCATTAAATTTCAAAACATTAAGTCCAGGAGAACTTTGATGGTGTTGATAGCAAAAGACTAGTAGATTATATATATATATGCAGTCCAAATTGGGTCAACTGCTCCAAATCGAGTAGTTCTGGGCTTCATTTTATGTACTACTTTTGTAGAAATATCATCCTTTAAAAAGTATACACATTCAAATCTTTAGTCCAACCTCAGTAGTTATATACCATTCATCCTTGCGAAATGTTTTGAAACAAAGATTTACTCTTGATTAGTGAAAGTATTAATTTTTTGTCCTTCTTTAGGTTTATAATTTTTAAAAGTGGTAATTTATTTAAGTTATTTTCCATTGCCCTCTTAATACATGAAAACATTTATAATATCTTTGCCTCTAATTTTACTAGAAGATTGACAAATAACTAAAAAAAAAATCTCATATTACATGTTGTTATGTGTACCTTGTCACAAACAAATACCAAGAGTCTTTGTTTCTTTTTAATTTTCATGGCCTTAGAAGTGCTGATTTGAATATTTTAAAGGTTACAGTTGTAAGTACTGATAATTTTGGAAAAAGAACATTCACATTTATTCAACTATTTCTCTGATTTAGTTTAAATTTGGTGGGAAATATAAGGCATATTTTATCAAGTTCATAACAACTATATTTTAACATGTGAATGTATTACTTTTTCTATTTTAAAGTAATTTGGGCAATTCATTTTATTTTAAGCAATGCAATTGCAGTATGCAAATGAACTCCAAATTTCTGTGGAAAGATCAAGAGGATAAGTTGAGAAGGGAGAGAACATATGCCAGATGTTTTGTTGACTAAGATGCCAAGATCTCAGCACTTGATAATGAATTTATAAGGTCACAGCAGATTGCACAGGATTAGTGAATATCAGAAAAAATAACAATATTAAAAGTCAGCATTACCATTGTTTTCAAAAATCTGTTTTTTTTTTTTTTTTTTTTTTTTTGAATAGAGATAGGGTTTCACCATGTTGGTCAGCTGGTCTTGAACTCCTAACTTTGTGATCTGCCTGCCTCGGACTCCCAAAGTGCTAGGATTACAGGCATGAGTCACCTTGCCTGGCCTATAAATTGTTTTTCATAAATTACAATGTGATGTTTGCTTCTCACATAAATTCAAATTCTTTAATTTGAATTAGAGGGCTGACCTTAAATTTATACAATAATCAATATAAAATCTTACCACCTTATTTCTGGCCTAACCTAAAAGAGCTTTTGTTAATGATCATAGTATATAGGGCCCTTTTAAAAAATAAAGTATTCAGTAGAATGTAGCTTAATGTTTTTGATTCAGAAATAATCCCTGCCTAGACCTATTACATCAAAATCTGAATTTTCTCAACCCGCCTAATTGTTGTGCGTGGGTAAATTCTTAAAAGTGATAGCCCGCTGCAGGTGGAGCCAAGAGAGCAATGGCAGAGTAGCAGGAAATGATTTTCTTCAATTTGACATGAGCTTTGCTGCCATTGTGAAAGAGCAGTAGAAAAGAGGTCCACAAAGGGACAACAGGAGGGAGACCTGGGTAATCTCATCAATCGCACCACACCTCACCTGTCTTTGAGAAGCATCTTGATTTTCCATCTGGTTAGATGTGGATATTCGCTAAACAAAACCAATGGTCTTAACTAAAGGGAATCTCATAATTTTGGCTGAAGGACACCTATGTTAAAAATCAGTGTAGGATGTATGGCCAGTATTAGATAGGACAATGACACTTCAGCAAATGATGAGTGTTGGCAGAACCCCTCCAAGGTTAGAAACTTGATTTCACACAATCAAATGCTGGACACTACAACCCCTACCCCACCCATTATCTATGGAACTAAAATATAACCCTAAAAATAAACAAACAAACAAAAACAAAACAAAACAAAACAACAACAACAACAACAACAACAAAACACAGAAAATAACCAGAGTAACATAAATGGCAAATGTGCATGGGAAAAATACTGATGTGACTGAATTCTCACCTAAAGAAATTAAACTACATAGGTAGAGTTATGATGTTTATCCACTGGGGAGTTCTGTACACAATACACAGCGAACACAGGTCTCAAAAAGAACTACCTAATTGTAATTGTTGGCCAAAGTTTCATTTCATACATAAAATGGAATACTATTCAGGCTTAAAAAGAAGAATTTTATCTCATTTTTAACAACTTACGGGTTGAACTTAGGGGACAATATGGTGAGTGAAATAAGCTAGACACAGAAATAAATGCATGGTTTCATTTATACGTGAAATCTCGTGTTGAACTCACAGAATTAGCCAGTGAAATATTACCTCCCATAGGCTTGAGGGTGAAGGGATATGGGGAGATATTGGTCAAAGGGTACAAGATTTCAGTCAGAAAGGAAAAATATGTTTTTGAAATCTATTATACAGTATAGTGACTATAGTTAATTGTAATGTATGTTTCAAAGCTACTAAAAATAATTTTAAATGTTCAAATTATTAAAGATAAATATATGAGGTGGTGGACATGTTAAAATAAGCTTGATTTAATGATTCTGTAATGCATTGCATATTAAAAATAAACAGTGTACCCTATAATAATATATTATGGTCAATAAAAATGAAAATATACATTAAAAAGTTTCATTTTATGCTAATGGGCTGCACTGTTTTTAGTGTCTCCAAACTTCCTTTGAATTCAAAGACTTGGGAAAAACATTCTAGTAGTCTGGTCTGCTGCCATAACAAAATGCAACAGACGGGATTGCTTATACAACAGAAATTAATGTTCTCATAACCCTGTAGGTTGGAAGTCCAAGATAAACATGCTGTCAGGGTTGGTGTTTGCTGAGGCTCTCTTTCTGGTTTGACCACTTTCTTGCTGAGTTCTTACATGGCCTTTCCTTTCTTAGCCTGCAGATTATAGAGAGAAAGAGACAGAGAGAAAGAATGAGGGAGAGAGAGACCTTTTGTATAACTTCCTCTTTTTATAAGGACATCAGCCCTAAGGCATTAAGGTCCCATTCTAATGAACTCATTTAACTTTAATTACCACCCTAAAGGCCCTAAAGGGGGTTAACTTTAGTTACCACTGTAAAAGCCCTATGGCTTTAAGATCCCACGCTAATGACCCCATTCAACTTTAATTATCACCCTAAAGACTCTATTTGGAAATAGAGCCTTTAACTCTATTTAGTGCTGGGATTGTTCAACACATAAATTTGAGTGAAGGGGAGACAATTCAGTCTATAGCACACAATTTATGGCAGACTAAGTGCTCAGTTGCAAGTATCTTAGCCAAAATACTGCATACACAAACATGCCCAGTGCTAGAGAACTAGATTGCTTTACATTTCTTTTCTTTTCTTTTTTTTTTTTTTTTTTTTGGTATATATTTAAGAAGTGCAAATACAGTTTTGTTGCATAGATATATTATGTAGTGGTGCAGTCTGGGCTTTTAATGTAAACATCACTCAGACAATTCACATTGTATCCATTATTGATGTCATGAGAGAAGCTTGTAATTCCATGTTTAGACTAACTGCAACCATGCTGCTTTTCAAAGTAGCGAAGGCCTGCTGCCATTCTTGCTGAAATGATTGGTGTCAGGATATATTTAAGACTAATTTTTTTTAAAAAAATCACCCTAGAAGAAAATCTAGGCAAAACCATTCAGGACATAGGAGTAGGCAAGGACTTCATGACCAAAACACCAAAAGCATTGGCAACAAAAGCCAAAATAGACAAATGGAACCTAATCAAACTCCACAGCTTCTGCATGGCAAAAGAAACAGTCACTAGAGTGAATCAGCAACCAACAGAATGGAAAAAAATGTTTGCAGTTTACCCATCTGACAAAGGGCTGATATCCAGAATTTACAAAGAACTCAAACTGATTTACAGGAAAAAAACAAACCAGCCCATTCAAAAATGGGCAAAGGATATGAACAGACACTTTACAAAAGAAGACATACATGAGGCCAACAAACACATGAAAAAATGCTCATCATCACTGGTCATTAGAGAGATGCAAATCAAAACCACATTGAGATACCATCTCACACCAGTTAGAATGTTGGTCATTAAAAAATCTGGAGACAAGATGCTGGAGAGGATGTGGAGAAATAGGAACACTCTTACACTGTTGGTGGGAGTGTAAATTAGTTCAACCATTGTGGAAGACAGTGTGGCGATTCCTCAAGGACCTAGAAATAGAAATTCCATTTGATCCAGCAATCCCATTACTGTGTATATATCCAAAGGACAATAAATCATTCTACTATAAGGACACATGCACATGAATGTTCATTGCAGCACTGTTTACAATAGCAAAGACCTGGAACCAACCCAAATGCCCATCGATGATAGACTGGACTGGGAAAATGTGGCACATATACACCATGAAATATTATTCAGCAATCAAAAATGATGAGTTTTTGTCCTTTGTAAGGACATGGATGAATCTGGAGAACATCATTCTCAGCAAACTGACACAAGAACAGAAAATGAAATACCACATATTCTCACTCATAGGTGGGTGAGAAAAATGAGAACACATGGACACAGGGAAGGGGGTACTACACACTGGGGTCTATTGGGGGGAATAGGGGAGGGACAGCCCGGGGGGGGGAGATGAGGAGGGATAGCCTGGGGAGAAATGCCAAATGTGGGTGAAGGGGAGGAAGGCAGCAAAACACACTGCCATGTGTGTACCTATGCAACTATCTTGCACACTCTGCACATGTACCCCAAAACCTAAAATGCAATAAAAAAAATTATGTTTCCATTTGTTTCTTGCCTTTTGTGAGTTAGAGAGGTTGTTCATGTTAAGCAGAGGTAAACTCTTACTAGAGAGTCAGCCAGATGCTCTTCTATGTGAATGGGAAGTATTTATCTTGACTCTTTGTCTTCTCCATATTAGAGGTTCCTTACTTTACTTATGCTTAATAAATTAAGTTTGAATGAAATTGATAATAACTAGTCCAATCATTTAATATATGTTTCCTATACTTTTATGATCTCATATAAAATATTGGACTGAATTATATACAAATAAATGTTTTTCTAGGTCAAAACTTTACATATATATGTTCAGTTTCTTCAGAAATGCAAGGAATTATGTCAGTTCCAACAAAAGTTTTCTCCTAGGCTTTTTTAATTTTTATTTATTTTTTTTAATTTTTAGATGGAGTCTTGCTCTGTTGCCCACACTGGAGTGGAGTGGTATAATCTTGGCTCAGTGCAACCTCTGCTTCCCAAGTTCAAGCAATTCTTGTATCTCAGCCTCTCCAGCAGCTGGGATTACAGGCATGTGCTACCGTGCCTGGCTAATTTTAGTATTTTTAGTGGAGATGGGTTTTTGCCATGTTGGCCAGGCTGTTCTCGAACTCGTGGCCTCAAATAATCTGCCCATCTCAGCCTCCCAAAGTGCTGATTACAGGCATGAGCACTGTGCCCAGCCTTTTCTAGGCATTTGGCTTACGTTTACTTAGGGTTCTTTTGTTAAGAATGGGAGAGAAAACAACCATAATTAGCTTTCAGTTAAGGATGCTTGAGCAATAAAAGGTGGTCCAACTCTAGGAAAAAAATGAAAAAGGAAGTCACAGGATTGTTTCATGACTGCTCTTTTCTGCACTTCTGTGTCATGCTTTTCTCTGTAAAAACCTTCTTCCATTTCTTTGGTCCAACAAACAACCCACAAACAACCCAAGATTTACAAACCATAGCTTAAAAATCTAGATGTATTCACTAATTCAATTTAGTCCCATGCTTTGCAGTAAATCTTGTCTTCACTGGCATCAGGGAACAAATCCTGGACCAGTTAGCTCTAACCAGAGTCAGGTCTGGTAAAGAGGCTGTGATTGCATCACTGGAGACAGTCATATTAAGGAGAATAGTAACATTTGGCTGAGAGAGCAAAAGATTTATCAGAGAGAAGGAGTGTGAAGACAGGTCTTAGAAAAGAGATAACAAGTCTGGTCAGTCAAAACTCTCCTGCCCTAAGCTTCAACAAGCTGCTCATCTGTTTGATGTCTTTAATAAAGCTTCTCTGTCATTGACTCTATTACTACTCACTCAGTATTCATTTCCAGGATTCTGAGATCAACAATAGCAGAAATGTAATACATGATTTAAAATTGTCATTATCGTCCTAGGTTCTATCCTATTCTGCCATTGACTAGGCATTTCCATTACTGAATGTATTAACTTTGTGAATCTTGTCTTGTAGTTTTGTTTTGTTTTCCCAAAAACCCTTAATAAATATTCTGCCTTTGTTGGAAGTATACTATTTTTCTAGAGAGAACAAGCCACCTATATTACTTCAAAACCACACTCTGAAAATTATGCATACACTAAATTCCAGCAACCAACATGTGTTGAAGAAAAGAAAAAAATAAAAAAGCATTAACAATTGAAAAGTCCTGGTACTCTGTCATCCCAGATTTATAGATTAAGAACCACAAGAGTATAACCTTGTAGGTAAACTTGAGAGCAAAGCATATTTAGCATTGTATCCCCCATCATGACACGGTGCCTGGCATATATACAAGTTCAATAACTCTTTATTGAATGCACATATTATGTTTCTAAAACTATTCTATCAAAGTCTAACTTCAAAGTTAGGTTTTAGAAAAATTGTTGAAAATGATTCTAAGCCTTTGAGGAAACAGTAGTAAATTGCTCAATGGAAATATACTTAAATTCCACTGTCAGTTTTCAAACTCTCTCTTAACTTGTGAATCACACGATGGAGTTACTGTAATTTATATGTTTCTAATTAAAGCATTTCTAAATATGAAAATTTGCTTCATATATTAAAAGAGTAATTACTAAAATAATGTAAAGAAAAATGTGTCTTGCTACTGAATTTTTTAGTTTATATTTTTCATATATTCATCTGTTCTTCAGCAAAACTACAGGTACATTTTCAAAAGATTGTTAAAAATATTTTTATTAAGTCAAAATAAAGAGAGGTTTTCACACTAAGCAGGCTAAATCTTAAAAAAAAAGCTAAGATATATTAAGTGGTAAGGTTATTAAAAGAGTACACTGTATCTTTTTCCTCCAAACCTTTAACTTCTTTCCAGCTGGAGAGTTAAGCTCCTTCACTCTTTATTTACTCATTTATCAATTTCTACTTGAAATAATATCCTTGAGAATTCTAGAGATTGTGTAGACATTTGTTAGGAACATCTACTATAAACTTTTTGCATCCAGACCCTCTAGTGTTGATTACAAAATGGATCATATGTTAATGGGCAGAGAATGATAAAGTCTTCAAGATTAATTGTCAAGAGAGCACCTGTCAGCCTGGTGAAAAAAAAATGTAAATTATTCATCAGCAGAGAATGATTTAAATATTTTTCTGTCTATGTCTTACAAAAGGAATTTGTTTTTGACATTATAAACATTAAATAAAACCTGAGGAATATTGTGAAAAATACAGAAATGTCTACAAATTAATGAGTCATATTGAATCTGTTAAATTTTATTTTCAACAACAAAGAGTTATTGCCCGAGGTGCAAATTTACTAACACCTATTTAAATTCAAAGTATACGATTAGCCAAAGGTTCGCAAAGAAATTAACTTTCCTAGAAAATTTATTATTATAAATTTAATTTTTAACTTTGATTTTGTCTCTTTTAATTGTGCGAAGTTTAGTTAACAAACTAAAATTTTGGCCTGGCACGGTGGGTCATGCTTGTAATCCCAGCATTTTGGAAGACTGAAGCAGGCAGACCACCTGAGGTCAGAAGTTCGAGCCAGCATGGCCAACATGGTGAAACCCTGTCTCTACTAAAAATACAGAAGTTAGCCAGGTGAAGTGGCAGGTGCCTATAGTGGCAGGTGCCTCAGCTACCTGGGAGACTGAAGCAGGAGAATCACTTGTATCCAGGAATCAGAGGTTGCAATGAGCCGAGACTGTGCCACTGCACTCTAGCCTGGGTGAGAGAGTGAGATCCTGTGTCAAATTAAATAAATAAAATTATTAGAAATATTTGATTACTAAATCAAAATTAAATTTAAATATTGCATATGAGCAAATACAGAAACACTCAGTCCCAAACTGCAAATCTTTGTTCCTGAAATGTAACTCTGCACTTATCTTTTCTTCTAAGCTACCTATGCCCATTACTACTATTGCCATGCCCAAGACTTTATCAGTAGCCATAACTACATAACCCTTACAATATTAGTTTCAATGTTAATGTTATCCAAATGTCAGTTTTAGCCCAATTCGTCTAACCTTCTTAACCCTAAAGTTATAAACCCACTAGATTTTTCAATTCAATTTTCACTCTACTCATTTTCTCTCTTCATTTCCCATTTTACTAGGTTAGATTTAATCAATAGTAACCAACCTGATTACAACTCACTTGTTGCTCCCTCCACCAGGTACTTTACTGTGAAAAACAACAAAAAGCCTTTAAATCCAGTCAATATTTGCTCTACATCTTCTTTTTGGATTCAGTCAAACAATGAAGGTGGCTGGAGGAAAATACAACACCCTGCTAATCGTACATTAATCTCCACTTAGGATGTAAAATCTCAAGTGGACTCTTATCATTGTCTCATGCCTCTCTGTAGTCTACTCATATTCCCCCTGCCATAGACTATAACACAATTTCATTATTCTTTTCAAATCTCCAAAATTTCCAAAACCTTCTCCAAAGTACTCATTCTAAGCAGATAACTTTCCTTCTTTTTCCACTTGCACACAAACACAATAAGAGGAAAACTGTTCAATTATCTCATTACAAAACCCATGAACCTATTCACAGTTATATGTATATCCTTTCTTTCTTACTCTGTTGACAGCTGATTACACATCTTTGCTCTATATACTAGCACTTTGGTTTTCAATGCCAAAGTCACCAATGATCTCCATATTAAATAAACTTCTTAATCATTTTAGCAGCTTAAACCCAACAGGTCACTTCTTAAAATGTTTTCCCCTCTGAGTAAGAGGCTATTATGCTCTTATACCTTTACTCATGAGTTACCATTTGCTCCGTTCCTGGCATCTTTTTAAAACTCAACCATTTTTTCACACTTCTAATTTTTAGACTCAGTTATGCTTCCTCATCAGTTCTAAATTTTACACAGGTAATACATTGGCTTTCAACATTAGAGTATTTTAATGTCTCATAAATTTATATTCTATATCAACATGTTAGATTGAATCAATATATTATAATGAAGTGTACAGCTTCCTAAGATCTTTCAGCTATGCGTTTGAGAGAGAGTGGCATTTTAGGTTCTACGATTTTACATTTTCAAAGCAAACTTTTAACACATACAAAACTCACATCATGCCTCTTCGATATGCATCCCCTTCCCAGTGAGTAACTTCACCACTCATCCTGTTACTCAGTTTAACAACTTTAGTGTCTTTTGTTATTAAGCTTCTTCTTAAGTTCTGTATGTATAAGTGTGTGTGTCTCCAAAGATATTATAGTTCATCATCATTATTTTTAGTGGTTTTGTTTATAAGCCATGAATACTGAGTTAGCAAATAATTTTTTTTGAATATTGTTCCTAGGGGAAATGCTGAGTTAGTTTCCTGTGAGCTTCTGGTCATAGCATATTTACCAACTTGTCAAAACATCATTTTATGTGTGTTTCTGTTTAAAGATATTGTATTAATATTATATTACATATGACCAATTTACATAGTTGATCCATTAACATTGGAGTCATGGCCAAAATGCTGTAACTTATTCCTGAACAAAGTTTGTCTATTAAACATGTTTTCTTCATAAGGCATATCACAGCCTTCTTGCACATATATTATAGTAAAGAGCAATTTAGAATCAATAAATAGCACAAAATATGGCATTAGATAGACTGCTAAAGGAAACCTGTTTACAGCATGGGAGCTGAAACAAGAACGCAGAGAGTCACTTTGTGGGACAGCAACTGGGAAGGCTTATGTCAGAAGACTCATTTTTTTTTTCCATTCTATGTATGGCCATATCCATATATGATCACCAATGCCCATGAATTTTGTTTTTGATGTTACAAACAGATTTCATTGTGTAAGAGAATTTTCAAATATGGAATCAATGAATAATTACATCAACAATATAAAAGAAATTATTGACACAATGAAGAAACTGTGTCAACTAATGGGCAAAACAACCAGCTAGCGTCACAATGGCAGGATCAAATTCACACATAACATTAATAACCTTAAATGCAAACAGGCTAAATGCCCCAGTCAAAAGATGGAGACTGGTGAATTGGATAAAAAGCCAAGAGCCAGTGGTGTGCTGTATTCAGGAGACCCATCTCATGTGCAAAGATACACTTAAACTCAAAATAAAGGTATTGAGGAAGATTTACCAAGCAAATGGAGAGCAAAAAAAAAAAGCAGGGGTTGCAATCCTAGTCTCTGACAAAACTGAGTTTAAACTAACAAAGATCAAAAGAGACAAAGAAGGGCATCACATAATGGTAAAACAAGCAATGCAACAAGAAGAGCTAACTATCCTAAATACCTATTTACCCAATTACAGGAGCACCCAGATACATGAAGCAAGTTCTTAACAACCTATAAAGAGACTTAGATTCCCACACAAAAATAATGAGAAACTTTAACACGCCACTGTCAATATTAGACAGATCAATGAGACAGAAACTTAACAAGGATATACAGGACTTGAACACAGATCTGGACTGAGTGAAACTAATGAACATCTACAGAACTCTCCACCACAAATTGCCAGAATTTACATTCTTCTCAGCACCACATTGCACTTACTCTAAAGTTAGCCACATAATTGGAAGTAAACCACTCCTCAGCAAATGCAAAAGAATGGAAATCATAACAACCAGTCCCTCAGAACACAGTGCAATCAAATTAGAAGTCAGGATAAAAAACTCACTCAAAACCACACAACAACATGGAAACTGAACAACCTACTCCTGAATGATTACTGGATAAATAATGAAATGAAGGCAGAAATAAAGATGTTCTTCAAAAACAATGAGAACGGCCAGGCATGGTGGCTCATGCCTGTAATCCCAGCACTTTGGGAGGCTGAGGTAGGTGGATCACAAGGTCAAGTGATCAAGACCATCCTGGTCAACATGGTGAAACCCTGTCTCTACTAAAATAAATACAAAAATTAGGGGGCCATGGTGGTGCATGCGTTTAGCCTCAGCTACTTGAGAGGCTGAGGCCGGAGAATTGCTTGAGCTCAGGAGATGGAGGTTGCAGTGAGCCGAGATCGTGCCATTGCACTCCAGCCTGGTGCCTGGTGACAAACCGAGACTCTGTCTCAAAAAAAAAAAAAAAAAAAAAAAAAAACAGTGAGAACAAAGAACTCAACATACCAGAATCTCTGGGAAACATTTAAAGCAGTGTCTAGAGGGAAATTTAGAACACTAAATACCCACATGAGAAGCAAGGAAAGATCTAAAATTGACACCCTATCATCACAATTAAAAAAACTAGAGGAGCAAGGTCAAACACATTCAAAAGCTAGCAGAAGACAAAAAATAACTAAGATCAGAGCAGAACTGAAGGACATAGAGAAACAAAAGCCCCCAAAATCAATAAATCCAGGAGCTGGTTTTTGAAAAGATCAACAAAATAGATAGATCTCTAGCCAGACTAATAAAAAAGAAAAAAAGAGAAGAATCAAATAGATGCAATAAAAATGATAAAGAGGATATCACCACCAATTCCACAGAAATACAAATACCATCAGAGATTACTATAAACAACTCTATGCATGTATGCCAATAAATCTAGAAGAAACGGATAAATTCCTGGACATTTACACCCTCCCAAAACTAAACCAAGAAGAGGTTGAATCCCTGAATAGGCCAATAACAAAGTCTGAAGGTAAGGCAGCAACTTATAGCCTACCAACCAAAAAAAGTCCGGGTCCAGACAGATTCACAGCCGAATTCTACCATATGTACAAAGAGGATCAGGTAGCAATCTTTTTGAAAGTATTCCAAATAATACAAAAAAAGAGTATCCTCCCTAACTCATTGTGTGAGACCAACATCATCCTGATACCAAAACCTGGCAAAAACTGAAACAGAAAACTTCAGCCCAATATCCATGGTGAACATCAATGCAAAAATCTTCAATAAAATACTGGCAAATCAAATGCAACAGCATATAAAAAATCTTCTCCATCGTGATCAAGTAGGCTTCATCCCAGGGATGTAAGGCTGGTTCAAC
The DNA here is from genome assembly GCA_031835075.1 of Saguinus oedipus. Taxonomy (NCBI): domain Eukaryota; kingdom Metazoa; phylum Chordata; class Mammalia; order Primates; family Cebidae; genus Saguinus; species Saguinus oedipus. The sequence continues at coordinate 141,864,361 of CM063171.1, read as the reverse complement.
ATACGCAAGTCTATAAATGTAATTCATCACATAAACAGAAGCAAAAACAAAAACCACATGATTATCTCAATTGACGCAGAGAAGGCATTTGACAAAGTTCAACAGCCCTTTATGCTAAAAACCCTCAATAAACTTGGTATTGATGGAACATATCTCAAAGTAATAAAAGCTATTTACGACAAACCAACAGCCAATATCATACTTAATGGGCAAAAACTGGAAGCATTCCCTTTGAAATCTGGCACTAGACAAGGATGCCCTCTCTCACCACTCCTATTCAACATAGTATTGGAAGTTCTAGCCAGAGCAATCAGGCAAGAAAAAGGAATAAAGTGTGTTTAATTAGGAAAAGAGGAAGTCAAACTGTCTATTTGCAGATGACATGATTGTATATTTAGAAGTCCCCATCATATCAGCCCCAAATTTCCTTAAACTGATAAGCAACTTCAGCAAAGTTTCAGGATACAAAATCAATGTGCAGAAATCACAAGCATTCCCATACACCAATAAAAGACTTAAAAAGAGCCAAATCAAGAGTGAACTCCCATTCCCAATTGCTACAAAGATAATAAAATACTTAGGAATACAACTAACAAAGGCTGTAAAGGGGCTCTTCAAAGAGAACTACAAACCACTGCTCAAGGAAATAAGAGAGGACATAAACAGATGAAAAAACCTTCCATGCTCATGGTTAGGAAGAATCAATATTGTGAAAATGGCCATACTGCCCAAAGTAATTTATAGATTCAATGCTATCCTCATCAAGCTACCAATGACCTTCGTCACAGAACTGGAAAAAAACCACCAAAAACTTTGCAAGAAATAAGTGGCTTTGAAATAATTTATTCAAATATTTTTAAAAAGTAACTTTTAAGTATCAAATGGAGAATCAATTAAAAAAATTAATTGAAAGCATCTTTATGAGAATAAGATGTAAAAGCATAATATATCCATGTTATTGTAGTCATGGCCAGTGGGACATAATTAGACTATTTATCTTAGTTAAAGTAAATTAAAAACTAGCTCTTTGCTAAGAGATAAGGCCTCTAATTAAACCACAAAAAGTTGTAATTATTTCAGGTGATAGATATTTTAATTATCTTTATTTAATCATCTCCCAATATATATGTATATAAAAATATCACATCATACACAATAAATATATTCCATTTTTGTTTGTAAAATATACTTCAATAAAGCCAGCAAAAATACATACATAAATAAAAGTTAGCTCTACTCTAAAGATGATAGCTCAAATAAAAAGTACCATTACCTTTTAATGTGTTACACATATTCTATGAATTCTTATGAATATAACTTGACTGGGAAGTCAGGGCCTTTTTGTTATTTGTTTTTTTGACTATTTCTTCATCAGATTTAAAAATTCAATGTCTTAAGTGTCTAAATCTTCAAAGTTGGAAAATCGTATTTTTTTTAGATTATTCATTTTGTTCTATGTACCCTTACTCTAATGGACTGGATGTTTGTTGCCTCCTAATATTTGTATCTTTGATTCCCAACTCCCAATGTGATGGCATTTAGAGATGAGGCCCTTTGGAGATAATTAGTGTTAGTTGAGGTCATGAAGGTCATAATGGGATTGATATCCCTATAGTAAGAGACACTAGAGCTCCTGCTCTCTCTCTCCGCTTTCTCTCACTCTCCACACTCTGTCTCTCTCTATCTCTGTCTCTGTCTCTCTGTCCCTGTCGTTGTCTATTTCTCTCCTATGTGACGAAACAGCTACAAGGCAGCCATCTTTCTGCAAGCCAAGAAGATAACCTACACCAGAAATAAAATCTGTTGGCATCTTGATCTTCAACTCACTCTCAGCACATAAAACTACGAACTGAGTAAATCAATTTCTGTTGCTTAAGCCACTCAAATGGATTGGATTTTGTTACAACAGCTCTGGCTACCTGAGATATTTGCCTATATTATTTTTCATTCTGGAACACAAAATCCAGTGAAATATAACAGGAAAGAAGTGTCATTTTCATTTACCTTCTTAATGTTTAATAATTTTAATTCAACACATTCCACTTGAATATTAGGTTTTTCCTCTTAAACACATTCAGATCAATAACAAGGATTTATTACTGCAATAATAATTTATGCTGTAATCAACTAAAACAATAGCATTATGATTGACAACATTTAGATAATTTTGAAAAAATATAGGAACAAAAAATTGCAGACTTTGTGATGGATTAAATGAGTCAAAGGTAAATGTGGTTTTCTGGATGATACTATGTAAAGGCTGTTGCCACCCACAGAGATAGAGATAAAAACTAAAGAGAGAACAGAAAACGTAGGAAATAAAAGGAAATTTCAATGGTGACACAATCATGACTTTAATCTGGGGACTGGCCCAAAAATTCAAATATAGTCAGGTTAAAAAAAAAGATAGGACACTATTACACATTTATAATGAATTGGTGATAAATAGAATTAAGAGAAACATTAAATAATGTATTTTCTATTGACATACTGTCAATAACCAAAACCAACACCCACTTATTATTTAAAATTATGTTTATTTGGAATTATGTTTATAATTCCGGAATTTATGGGGAGTATGTTAATTAGCTTGATTTAATCATTTCACAATATATACACATATCAAAATATCACATTATACATAATGAAGTATGTAATAGTTGTATGCCTTAAATAATCTTAGAAACAACAAATTTCTATTTTTAATTGGGAAAAAAGACAATCAAAAACGCAGCCTATGGAAGAAAAATGTCTGTATTAATTATTTTTCAAGTTTATGAAACCCATGGTAAAGGAAGTTTACCATTTGTATTCCAAACAAAAATATCTAGTATTCTCAATGACATGGGTCTTCATTAGAAACTTTCGTTCTTGTTTTTTTATTTATCTAATTTCTGTCTCATTTACATCTCATTTTCTCTATTTTTGTGACAACAAATATCCTAATTAAACCAAATCTCTTCATTATTGTCCATATTGTCAGCAAGTTAAATAATAATTTAAATGTTAGGCATATTTTACCTTATTTTTTTTTCCGTTTTGTTGTTGTTGTTGTTGTTGTTGTTGTTACACTCTGTTGCCCAGGCTTGAGTGCAGTGGTGTAATCTCCGCTGATGCGATCTCTGTCTCCCAGATTCAAGCTATTCTCCTGCCTCAGCCTCCTGAGTGGTTGGAATTACAGGCACCTGCTACCACACCTGACTAAGATTTGTGTTTTTGGTAAAGACAGGGTTTCACCATGTTGGTCAGGCTAGTCTCAAACTTCTTACCTCAAGTGAATTGCTGGCCTTAGCCTCTCAAAGTGCTGGGATTACAGGCAGGATCCACCGCACCCAGCTTTTACCTTAACTGTTAAAGATAAGACAGCTGTCATATCAGTGGTGGCTGCATGACAAAACTTTTTGATTTCAAGAAACAAGTAAAATTCCCCTGCAAAGTAACAGTAACACTTGTTTCAGGCTTTTTTTTTTTTTTTTAACAAAATTATATTTTAAAACTTATAAAATTGTCATTGATGTCTTTTTGGAAATACGGTCTTATCAATTGTTCAAAATTTCAGACACAAACAAGATTTTAGGAGTTCTCTTGACGTAAGATTCTTTAATAAAATCTGCACAAAGGACAAGATAGAAAAAAGTGGCTTAAAGAAAACACCTTAAGCAATCTAAGCACATTATGAATTAAATCTTATAGCTTAAGTGTACTTCAACATCTCATACATTTCAATGTATTTGAAGTCTCCCATAAGTCTTAATATGTGTAGACCAGAATTTATTGCCAAAGATATTAAATTTGAATATCATAATGAAGCTTTTGTGTGTGTGTGTGTGTGTGTGTGTGTTTGTTTTTATGTTTTGCCACTTGCTTTTCTTCAGGCCATGGTCCTTTGAATTTCAGACCTTTAAAAGACAAGATCCTTGCTTGCTTTATGTAAACGAAAGCAGGCATTAACTTTTCAAAAGATTTGGCATGTAACACATAATATGGATTAATAAAGAGGGCATAATTTTTACTTAGAAAGTAAATTTAACTATGTAGTTAAAGAAAATTTTATTTTGAAGAAGACTATAGTGAGAGATTTTAATAAGTGCATTACTAGCAATATGTTTTTCCAAAAGCCATATGGTTACACATATGTCTTCAATAAATATCTGCTAAAAACTTAGAATTGAGCAGATCTCTTTTCTCGGAGGGCATGCACATGTGAAAATAAATCTTAAGAATAATATTTGCTATGCACCTTGGTCCATACAGCTGATTTTCAGATCATCACAATCTAGTAAGAGAAAATATTCAATGGAGGGTGATGTGGTGATGGTGGATAGGGTCAGGGAAGATGTGGAGGGTAAGAACCTGGAGGAACATGAGACAAAAAGCAGAAACATCATCCTACGTAGAGGAAGTTATTTCTTTGCTTCAAAGGATATATCACAGCATGCTCTACATGTTATATTTTCTATGGAATTTTCAGTTGAGGAAGAATCAATGTAGAGAGAAGAATGAAAATAGAACAAACACATTTAACATATCAATAATACTAGCCAACCTAGAGAAACAGAGTTTTGCATTAAAAAGATTATGAAAATATTAACTAAAGATGTATTTTATTAAATATGAAATCTTTCACATTTAATAGTCATTTATGAAACAAAATGTTATCATAAATCATAATTTATGAAACAAAATTTGTTATGAAGCATGATATTTACATTTCTATTCAGTGAAATTAATATCACATAAAGTATCTTGTTAAAATGTTTGCAGTAGAGTCATTCTTTTTTGAAACTATTTTCTTCCATAAAGCATAATACTTAGATAAACGTCAAAACGGATACATCTATTCTTACAATTTGGTATTGTTTCAAAGAGTAAACACTTCATGCTAATTGCCAATACAGACATATGGTAAGAAAATCTAAATAAGCAGTTAATAAGATTTTACATTGCATGCAAAATGAGGAACACATTTAGAGATATGTACGCTCTGAATGAAATTTTCTAAATGCCATTTTACACTGTTTTCTCCTGGGAAGACATTAGTCATATTGCTTTTTCCTATCAAACTTCTTTTGACATTGATCATCCTGGTTTAGGTAGGTGTTCTGTAGATGTAGAGAAAGATTTGGGATGTGTTCTAATCAAAGAGATCGGAAAGTATTCATTCACAGATGAATAAATACTAATATAAATATAAAAGTAACCAGCAGTATTTGTTTTTAAATTAACTTCAATACTCTACCAAGGGGATAGTCCAGCACACTATTTTACTTCTCAGTATCTAAAAGATAGTAAGTGTCAGTTTTCTTAGGATTCATTTTTTTTTTAGCAACAATTGAAATAAAAGAATCAGTGAATACTTTAACAAAAGTTAGACATTGAGATTATAAGCATATTTATGGAGGGAAAATAAATACTTATTTTCAGCTCAAATAAAAATAAGGCAAATTGTGGTTCTTAGCTTTGGTTTAAGTGAGTGTGACTTAGAATGTGTGTGTGTGAAACACACATACACACTCATTAATTCATGCACTATGTTTAATTCACAGTTCTCAGTGTTAGAAAGGATGTCTGAAAGAATTCAATAAGTGATCCACTGAAAGGATATTTTGATTTGATAAGAGAGGTGATTTAGCTACAACTTAAAAGGGGATATATATTCCATACATTACTCAGAAAATTTATATTTGTAGAGATGTGAGTAAAGGGATTTCAGATAATGAAGTGGCTATCAGTAGAAACTGGAGCAAAAAAATCATTGGAACAAAATATCTGTGGTTAAAAGAAAGGTGATAAGATTGGAAAAAGGATTAATAGAAAGTTTGAGAGAAGCCCTGAGTGCTAAGAATGAAGACAAATGTATTTTACCATGTATTAGATATTAACAAATTAGATATATGCATTTAATTACCCTTATAAAAATTGCATATGTAGAAATTTGTTCAGTGTACTTAACCTAACAAGACTTCTGGGGGAAAATGCATGTGCTTACTTTATTTTAAAATATGGTTATAATTTTCAATAATATCTTTGTCTTTTTTTATCTTTGTTGGTTTAAAGTCTGCTGTATCAGAGACTAGGATTGCAACCCCTGCTTATGTTTTGCTTTCCATTTGCTTGGTAAATATTTCTTCATTCCTTTGTTTTGAGCCTGTGTGTATATTTGCAGGTGAAATGAGTCTTCTAAATACAGCACACCAATGGGTCTTGACTCTATCTAATTTGCCAGTCTGTGTCTTTTAATTGGGGTATTTAGCCCATTTATATTTAAGGTTATGTAAATTGCCTGTCATTATGATGCTACCTGATTATTTTGCATATTAGTTGATGCAGTTTCTTCATAGTGTTGTTGAGCTTTACCTTTTGATGTGCTTTTACAGTTGCTGGTACCAGTTTTTCCTTTCCATCTTTTTTTTTTTTTTTTTTTAATTTTTATTGCATTATAGGTTTTGGGGTACATGTGCAGAACATGCAAGATAGTTGCATAGGTACACACATGGCAGTGTGTTTTGCTGCCTTCCTCCCCCTCACCCACACTTGGTATTCATCCCCAGGCTATCCCCCCCAGCCCCCCCCCGCTGTCCCTCCCCCATTTCCCCCAACAGTCCCCAGTGTATAGTAGACCGCCTCTCTGTGTCCATGTGTTCTCATTTTTCTCACCCGCCTATGAGTGAGTATATGCGGTATTTCTTTTTCTGTTCTTGTGTCAGTTTGCTGAGAATGATGTTCTCCAGATTCATCCATGTCCCTACAAAGGACACAAACTCATCATTTCTGAATAGTGCTTCCTTCAGGAGCTCTTGTCAGACAAGCCTGGTGTTGACAAAATCCCTCAGCATTTGCTTGCCTGTAAATGATTTTATTTCTACTTCATTTAGGAAGCTTAGTTTGACTGAATATGAAATTCTGGGTTGAAAAGTCTTTTCTTTAAGAATGTTGGCTATTGGCCCCCACTGTCTTCTGGCTTACAGGGTTTCTACAGAGAGATCTCCTAATGGGCTTCTCTTTGTGGGTAACCTGACCTTTCTCTTTGGTTGCCTTTAACATTTTTTCCTTCATTTCAACCTTGGAAATCTGACATTATGTGTCTTAGGGTTACTCTTCTGGAGGAGTATCTTAGTGGTGTTCTCTGTATTTCTTGAATTTGAATGTTGGCCTGTCTTGCTAGATTGGCTAGATTGGGGATGTTCTCTTGGATAATATCCTGATGTGTGTTTTCCAACTTGATTGCATTCTTCCTGTTACTTTCAGATATACCAATCAAACGTATGTTTGTTCTTTTCACATAGTCCCATATTTCTTGGAGGCTTTGTTCATTCCTTTTCATTCTTTTTTCTCTAATCTTGTCTTTATGCCTAGTTTCAGTAAGTTGATCTTCAATCTCTGATAGCCTTTCTTTTGCTTGATTGATTCAGCTATTGATACTTGTATATGCTTCATGAAATTCTCATGCTGTGCTACCTGACCAGGTTATTATGCTTTTTGCACGGTTTTTGCAATCTACAGATCAGGAGATTCCCTCATGTGCCTACATTACCAGGGTGCTGGGTTGCAAGCACAAAACCGGGAAGCTGTTTGGGAAGACACTGAGCTAGCTGCAGGAGTATTTCTTCCATAACCTAGTGGCACCTGCAATGCCAGGGAGACAGAACTATTCACTCCCCTGGAAAGGGGGCTGAAGCCAGGGAGCAAAGTGATCTCTCTCAGTGGGTCACACTCCCAAGGAGTCCAGCAATCTAATATCCACCGGCTTGAAATTCTCCCTCCCAGCATAGCAGTCTGATGTCGACCTGGGATGATACAGCTTGGTGGGGAGTGGCAAGCACTATTACTGAGGATTGAGTAGGCACTTTTTCCTTGACTAAAAAGGTTTGGAGGTCTGAGCTGGGAACAGTTGAAGCAGCTGTGGCCAGAATGCTTCTCTAGATTCCTCCTCACTGGGCAGGGCATTACTTTGTGTGTGACATGTTTCACTCCATGTTTATTCATGAAATCATAGTTGTTGCATGCTGTAGCACTAATAATTATCCAAAACTCCATGGTGTTCCAAAACATAATTATTGATCAGTTCAACTGCTGGCATTGCTTTCATTTTGAGGCTTTCATGTATAATGATCTTATAAACACTCAGTGTTTTTGGTAAACATATATACAAATTTCTATTGGTTAGATATCAGTGAATATAATGAGTGAGTCTTAGTTTGCTCCATTTAGTTTTTATAGATGCTACTGGTTTTCTCACCAGGTATGCATTAAAGTTCTGTTATTCTATAATATATGCTGCTATTCCTTTATATCTTTTTTATTGTAACCATTCTGGTATTTGTGTACAAACATTTGATGATGAATTTAGTCTTTTCCTGGTAATTACAATGCTTCATGTCTTTTTTTTTTTTCATTATAACCACTCTGGTATATAAGTACCAACATTTGATAATGAATATAGTATTTTCCTGATGACTAATGGATATAGCATAATTTAATGTTTCATGGTTATTTCAACACTTTTATTTATAAATGCTTATTCAAGACTTTGCAGCTTATTTCTCCCCTACATTTTGACTTAGGCTCAGATATTTCAAAAGTCCCATTTGCAGATATACTATAAGACTATTATATTAACTGTAGTCATTGTGCTGTACAATAGATCTCTTGAACTTATTCCTTCTATCTGATCTTTTACTCCCTTAATTGACGTTCACACCCATAATATTCACCATAAATGAAAGGATGAATGTATGGATGGGGAGGGATAAGTGTTATATTAAGGGCTTTCCTATAACTTTAAATAAAAACTTGTCAGAAGGTAATCAAATAAAATTATAAGAAGCCAGTAATGTACATACAAAGGAGAAAATATGAGGAAATTAGTGAAGGAAAAATGGTAATAATCTCTCTGACTTTATATTACTTGTTCTCTATAAGCCTCAGTTAACTCCTCTGTAAAATGGGAATACCTACCTTACTGTGTTGACCTGAAAATTAACACAGTAAGTGTGTTAATATCTGACAACGTATGTGTGTCAGATATTGCTATTTGGTTATTATATGTTCATTTTTCCTTTTCTCTCTTTTAGAAGTTTTGCAATTTTATTAAAAGTAGTAATGTGACAACCAATGTTTCTTGACTTGATATGACACGATGTGATATTGATATGATACCTGGAGGAGGAAAGATTTCTTAAGACTATGACAGAAAGTCAGTCTTCAGAGAAGACGAAATGAACACTAACCCTGTAATGACTCTCTTGAAATTCTTTTCCTGTTTTAGAATGTTTAAGCCATTCTAAATTTGTTTTTCCATTTTGGATAACTAAACAAACATTTACCAAATGATGCATGTGAAGCACTGGAAACAGTTACTACTTGTAGTAATAGTGAGTCTATGTTTTCAATATATAAAAGAGGGGAAAACATCATAGTAAAATAACACATCCAAATAGAATCTATTTTATTATTAGTTGATAAAAATTTAATAATGATAACATAATCATACACAAATAGTGTTAATAGTCAGAAATTTGTCACAAATAGTGACCAATAGTCTGGAAGTGTAATAATCTGTTAGGCTTTTATTCATACTTAACCGTGCTTTATCAAATGTTTACTGAATGCAATGTGTACTTTATATGATTATCTATTAAATGTATATTATTTAATTGATACACATAGCATGTTGATAATGGGAAAATATTAAAGATGTTAACTCCAAGTACCCTTGAGGAATTACTTGACAGAATCTTCCTGAGTAGATTTTACTGGCAGTACTGATCAGACCACCCAACCATATTGAATATGATACCAATTATCACAGCTAAAGCAAGTATGAGGGAACTGAATTAATAATTAAGATGCCAAGTTGTACTCTGTCCATTTTCTGAATGTAATTAAAACTAGTTTTTCATTTGTTTGTTTTGTTTTCCCTTCTACCTTTCAGAAATACTAGATTTACTTTTGGTAACAGATGTTTTAGAATTATTTTCTGAAGAAATAAAGATAGAATGCTGTAAACTATTCCCAGATACTGTGTTTAATGGCAGGTCTATTAAATAACATTGCAGTTTTAAAAGTTTACTGCCTGATAACTAACTGTGTAAAAACTGCTGATAAAGCTAAGCCAGAGTTATGCGTACTAAGTTTTTGAAACAGATTTTTTTATTTTTTATTTTTTGGTGCAGATGAAACGAATCCGTAAAGCAATCACTTTACTTGTTACTTCACTAATGATTATAAAAGAAAACAGAATCACTCAATGGCTTCATGAAGCACAGCAGAGAGCCAGGGTTATCTATGTCATTCAGGCAGTCAAGAGTGCAGAGTATTAAAGCAAGCATAGAGACACAGTTTTACGTACTTTTACCACTAATACTTTTCCAATAATCTTCTGCATAATTCCTTTTATTTATGCTATGCTAGGTATTTAGGAGCCTAATACTTCTCACTTTTAATGCTATAAACAGGCTCATATGCTTGAAACTTTGGAAAAAATAAAGCTACAGTCTCAGATTTACTTTTATGTACCTTAAACTTCATTTGCCCTACAATATTTGAACTGTGTAATAAAGGTAGCAAAATATCAAAGAGTTATGCAGTAAATAGAAATTTTTCAAGGATGTCAATATTATTTTAAAAATTTATAAGTGAGGATGAAAATATAAATAGATTTGTTGCTGAGGTGGAGATGACCTTGACTAGATATATACACACAAGGCCAGGGGTTCAGATCAAATAATGAAATTTTTGCAGACTGTTTGATTTGTATAAAACATTTAAAGAGAAAGACCAATTGAAATAGCAAGAATCAAATAAATACAGTGCTGCAAAATCAGAGGATTTTATCACATAAAATGCATAAAAGACTGCAAACTATAAACAGATTTCAGATTTTAAATGTAGTGGCAAAACTGAAAAGAGACAGATGTTAAGTTGTTGATTAGACATAATAAAAAGGTATATGTCCAATTAATATGCAAATTAGGTAATGGGGTATTATATTCTTTAATAATCCCATAGCTTAGTAGAGGTTGAATTACATAGCATTATATTGTTTATCCTTAAATAAAATATTTATATATCAAAATGAGAAGGAATATTGTTTGTTTTCTGTTTGTTTTTTGTTCCTGAAGAAGTTTTGTTTTATATAATTTTTTTAATTTCTATTTCCTCAAAGTGGGTAGGTTTAACCATTCAAACCAAATTATTTTTAGTTGAAAAAAATTTAAATCGCTAGATGTCATTCCTTTGTCCTCCCTTGTCTCCATTTATACCCTCACACACCAGTCAGTTGTGGTTTGTCAACACATATTGACAAAGACTCGCTTCTTGACCAAATTTTATAGACTTCTCTGCATCTTCTTCTCCCCTAGGCCTCAACCTTAGCTCCAGCCATTACTGGGCCTGCAGTGCCTGTTTTCAGCAAGAATCAAAACTAGACCAACAATAATCATTTTAAAGAGAATCCCACCCTTAATATTCTGATCACTCTGTCTTAACTTCAGTTAGAATTCTGTTGTTAGTTTGACAAGAATCCCCCTACTTGGTGTCTCCTTTTAGTTATTTTTCATCTCCTGACCCCATGCCCCAATCATCTCAGAGGCTATAAATCCCCACTTGTTCCATTGTATTCAAAATTGAACCCAGTTGTATACTGAGGTTGTTTTTCCTTCATTGCAATATTTCCTGAATAAAATTTGTTCTCAGCACTTCAACTACTGTCAGGCTCTAGTTTTTTTAAATAGTATACTTTCGACACTTATCTGCATAGCTTTGATGGCTCCAGTGTGACTGGTTTCTTGTCAATTTGAAGAACACATTATGCTCTAGGGGGCAAATGGGTTTGCAGAATTACAGTAACAGTGCAAAGATTTAGCTTCTTTGGAGTAAACTTTGTTAAATGTCAGTTGTTCAATATACCAGGTAAATATTGATAGTGTGACATATTCTTATAATCATTTTATTTGCTTAGTTATTCAGATGTTTTAAAGCACCTATTATGGGGGTCACTATATAAAATATTATAGTAAGTAATACAATCTAGATTCCTCCTCTCAGACAACAAACTGCATCTCACGTTTAGATTTCCCATATACCCATCCAGGAAAGCAGATCATTTTATAGATGTGTACACAGACACAGACACACACAGACATACACACACATGCACCCCTACCTCTTTTTCTCTCCTCTCTATATGTACATAATCATTCATCTTTTTGATGCCATTGTGTGGCGCAATGTTATCAAATATAACACTGTTATAAACATTATTGTAAACGTCTGTAATTTTTAGTTGCACACTATTTTCTTCACATTCTTTGTTTTTGCTGTGACCATTCTAGTTATTTTCCAAATATATTCTTTTAAAAGACAGTACAATGGAGGACATCAGGAAATCGAATCACTGATTTTAATAAAATTGTTTACCATATTAGAATATTAATGTCAATTGTTATAATCTATAGTTTGACATCTCAGCTGCTTCAAAAAATAAAAGTTTATTTTTTGCTCATATTACAAACTGGTGTCTATCAGATTTCCTCTTCATGCTGATGTTGGCATCTGGAATTTTTCCAACGGTGACAGCATTCTCCACAGGGTGCTCTAAGCTCTCAGATGACCAAATGGAGTCTAGGTAGGATCCTGCAAGGTATCTTCTTGAGGTGTTCATAGACTGAGTCACATAGCTCCTAATTGCAAGAACTGAGAGTTTCATGTGTGTCCAAAAGGGTGAGTTAGTCTGTCATATCTGAGACATTCTGTGGCAAGAATTATATGTAATCATTGTCATAAATAAATCCTGTAAAGTTAAAAAAAACTTTAGGAATTTGAAATTAAATGTATAAATTAAATTTCTGTGGTGAGATTATGTTTTGAAATATTTAAAAGAAAAATTATCCCATAGAATGTTTGTAATAAGAAAAATAAGCATTGTGAACCTCTGGAAACTGAAATCATATTTTTTTAGATTCTTTAGATTTTATATTTCATTTTAAAATGTTATAAATGTATAATTGCCCTATGAAACACATGCTTATTAACTTGGTTCCTGGCTTATAAGGACATTTTATCAAAATGCATTCTTTTATTATACTTTAAGTTCTGGGGTACATGTGCAGAATGTGCATGTTTGTTACACAGATGTACATGCATGTGCCATGGTGTTTTCCTGCACCCATCAACCCATGATATACCTTAGGTATTTCTTCTAATGCTATCCCTCCCCACAGCCCCTACCCCTCAACAGGCTCTGATGTGTGATGTTTCCCTCCCTGTGTTCATGTGTTCTCATTGTTAAACTCCACCTCTGAGTGAGAACATGTGATGTTTAGTTTTCTGTTCTTGTGTTAGTTTGCTGAGAATGATGGTTTCCAGCTTCATCCATGTTCCTCCAAAGGACATGAACTCATGTTTTTATGGCTGTATACTATTCCATGGTGTATATGTGTCACATTTTCTTTCTCCAGTCTAACCATTAATGAGCATTTGGGTGGGTTCCAAGTCTTTGCTATTGTGAACAGTGCCACAATAAACATACGTGTATTTCATAGTCTGTTCTGAGGGTGTTTTATTGATTTAATCAGAAAAAAATCTCAACTATTTCAAGTATACTTATGAGATCACAAATTCTTAAATATTTGTATTAAAAGAACGTCTCAAAAAACAAAAAGAACAAATTTTGCTTTTTAACATATTTTAGCTAATAATGAAAACAACACTTATCAAGTAACAATTTATTGCTTAAAATATGTGAGGGTACAATTCAAACATTTTATTCCTTAAAAAGTAGAAGAAATGTAATATCTCCTATTCAAAACAAACACAAATATTTGTTATTCTAATAGGAGTAAACAACTGTAATAGTTTATATTTTTATATCTATATTTTACAACTAAAAAATTGATATAACTGCTTTGGTATTTTTAATGAAATCTAAAATATCAAAATAATTTTTGAATCAGAGGAATATTACAGTCAAATTGGAGATACCATGGTACAAAAATAGGTTAATATATATCTATTTCTAATAATCCTTATTATTTTATAAATTATAGTAAAATTAATACTTTTGGTATGTCCAAAGTCACTGATGATCATATTTGTGAACTATACTATGTTTCAGAAAAGCAATATTTAATTATCATTTCATTTTTGAAATATTAGAAGGTAAATTTGATTTTAAAACGCATGTAATTTGATGGGATTGTTATCATCATGTTATAGGTTCTTATGCTGTCGATGGTAATACCCTTGCACAATACGGAAATATTTGCTTTATCATGAGTTCAGAAAAATATTGGATCCTTTGAATATAAATGATGAAAACATTTATAATATATACACCCGCAGGTGGCAGAAAATGTAACAAGCTAAACTATAAAAGTCAATTTACTCCCTAAAGAGAGAGATCTTTCTATTAAATAGCTTGTATGCATAATTATTCTTTTTACATTTTATTGGCTACAAGCTTCAATAATTGGGATACATTATCTATGAATTTTTTAAATATATAAAACATGGAGAGAACAGAATAGTTAAACCCATACACATTTCTTTTTCTTGCACCTCCACCCAATTTCTCTGCTCCCAGAAGTCTTAAAAATTGTATTTGCTTTCTTAATGGCCAAATGTTCCAGGTCTTTCTTGTAGTTTCTAGCTCGTGCACTACATTTAATAAATTTCAAGATCACAAGCTAGTTATTCGTGATTTTCTTTGTTACTGGGTCATTGTTCCTCTGTCTTTTAAGCAGACAGATAGAGTTTTAGAGAAAAAACAGCATGAGTAACAACTAATATTTCCAAATTAAAATATAGAATTCATGCATCTGCTTTTTTATTTTTAAATTTTTACTTCTTTGTTCTAATGTTGAATTCCAACATTATTTTTATATGCTAATTTAGATCTATTTTTTGAATATCAATATCAATAATATGATTAAAGTAGAATGATGTAATAAGTCTTTTAACATGTAGATTATATACTATAATTCTAACATAGTAAATATATTAAAGTATATACTATTTTAAAATATATAATATAATATATAAGTATGTAATTTATATATTTAAAATATAAGGATATTATATACATACATATATGGAAAGAGAGAGAGTGAGAAAGAGAGAAAGGAGGAGGGAAAGGAAGTCTTTTTTGTCTTTATATACATTTCATTAGGATAGTAATCAAATTAATGTGACTTTAAATCACTTGAAATAATCCCTTTCCCTTTGTTGCTGCTAATTAAAAGAGAGTTAGTTTTATATGTGTTTTTTGAAATAAAGATTACTTGTTTAATCTAATTTAACTTTTGGAATTATATTAACCTATTAGTAAGTTCTATAGTAAAACTTACAAGAGTTGCATCACAGAGGTTCTGCTTCTATTCATGTCATGTCCATTGTACTCTATTTCATTCCTCCTTACATAGAATACCATGTTATTGTTGTTTTTACATTTTCTTCCAATTTTATAAATGGAAAGCCAATTTTTTTTCTATATAGTGTTCCCTTTCAGACACATTATAATGTATCAACAGTGTAAAAAAGATATAGAAGTACTGACAAATATTATTCATTGCTCTAATTAGCTATTGTGTAATATAATACTGATAAACCTTTGCAATAGTGTCTTGAGCTAAAAAACTAACCACCTCTCTAGTAAACATATTTGTTGTGAGCATTAAAGAGGTAAGTCTAACATAATAATTTATACAAAAGTCACATAATATTATGTAATCACATGATTCACAAAATCACACATAATGTGAAAAGGAATTAGCATAATTATTTTAATTGGGTTTTAAAAGAAAAAGAAAAAGTATGAGGTAGATAAAGTGCTTATGAGCACAAGTCAGCTACACATCAAAGCAAGCCGATCATATTTAATTTGATTTTCTTTTTGTGGTTTGGTGTTTTGGAAAAATGGCATATTAGAGAGTCTGGGGAGCTAAAATGTATACTGAAGATTCTGAAATTGTACTTTTCCATTATTTTTATTAGTTATTGTGGAACTGTTCATTGTCTTCTGGATATGATGATGTGATTTTTATATCTTCTCTTGCCTGTTAATATAGTATATTCACATTGCTTAAGGACACCTTTCTTTGTCTCTAGTTCCAGGTATGGCTGATTGATTAGATTACATTGAATTTCTATGCATGTCCAAATTAAATATGATTTTCCAGTATAAACAGAAAACTATTCTTTTGTCTTAATTTGGGCATGTAAGTGGAAATAGCTCTTTTTAATCTCAGCAACAACAACAACAAAAGTCCAGTCCTGCTTTCCAATTTTAATGCTATAATACAGGTAATATTATTCTTATTTAAGTCAACTTATTTATTTCCCAGGGATTGGTGTGGAGATAAATCAACTGATTAATTTTTAGAGTAAAATAAGGTCTTGAAATTATAAATCAGGCAATAATAATAATAAAGAATAGAGGAAGAGAAAGTGGCAAGGCTAAAAAAATACTATAAGGAAAATTTTTCATTAACTATTTTGCCAATTATATTGACATACACTTTGGTCAAATATAGCGAGAAAATTCATGCTGAAGATTAAATTTTTATCACAAACTAGGATTATCTTTATTGTTTGTTCTCCTGACTATCCAGCCATTAATGTATTACTCCATTTGATCTGTAACATTCCAATTCTAAAGGAACCCTAGCCGGTTTCACTAAGGATTTCAGTTCCCTAACAGAGCTTGTTACTGTTCAAGAAGACTAAATTATATCTTCATGTAGCAATTTAAGTCTAGATTCCAAAAGGTCTGTTTCTGACAATAACGTTCACATTAATTAGAGCTTGTTTAGTAGTTGCAAACTGTTGGGCAGTTAAGCAAACTAGAAAAGACAAGCTTACTTAAAGCAGAGCAGAAATATAGCTTGTCCTGACTGATCCTATTACTTGTGAAGAACATATTATCCAAATTAGCATATAAAGTAATAAAACGCAAGGGTATAACATAATGAAGTCTATACTGTGATTTGAGAAAACCACAAAAAAAATATATTCAGAAAATATACCTAAAAATGGATTAACAGATATGGGATATTCAAGATGAGAGAGAGAGAGAGCGAGAGAGAGAGAGAGAGAGAGAGAGAGAGAATATCTAACCCTTGTAGTGGTATAGAAGACCCAGGATTGTGCTTACTATGGCACTAAATATTAGTCACCAGCTAGTGTGTGACTACCTTGTCATCTAACAAAATAAATAAATGTAGGTATACTCACTGTTCCTACCATAATATCAAATAATTTTATTGTTTTCTTGTTACAGTTACATGAAACATGGATATACTGTTTTGACATTTGCAATGTTTAACAAATAATATTCAAACACATAAAAACACGACAGAAAAATCAGTTGACTTACCATAATATTGTTTTATCACATACTGTTCAGTTAAAAATGTCCAGTCTCATCAAGACAAAATAATTACTTTTAAAAAACAGAAGAAAATCCAGAGACAAAAACCCCAAAATAGGGTCACTGTCATTGAAATGCATAAAGGTCCAGTTTTTGCTTTGTTTTGTGTTGTTTGCTTTTAATGACTCCTGTCTTCAAAAGAATTAAACTACATTTTTAGCATACTTTAGGTAATATACTATTCATTCATTTATATAGTAAGATTATTTATAAAACAAAGAATTTCTTAAATAATATCCAAAATAAAATTATATAGGCAAAAAAATACATGTATGGATGAGGAATAAAGGGAAATGTTTTCATAAACAAGCAATCTTGAGAAAAATGTCTACAAATTCTGATTAGTTATATAACCTGGAATAATATGTGTGTGTTGTGTAAGATTTACTTCGCTTATTTCTGAAATGAAAACAATATTAACCCCTGTCTTATAGATTCATTATAAGAAATAAAAGAAATAATTCATGTGAAGCCCTTAGCATTGTGTGTGAATAATACTAAATATTTTTAAAAAGAAACAGCTGTTACTGTGTTCCAGAATAATGAGCTACTTCCTGAGTTGAGATGATTAAAGTCAATAGGATGTAATTATTTGTGGACCTGTCAAATGGGACAGTGATAGTATATTCAATTATTTCTCTTTTAGATTTGCAGAAAATTGTTGTTCCATCCTCTTAAATTTCACACCTACTCTCTTTTTCTTTCTGAGGCTTTCAAATAGTGATCACAAGAGCTTAGATTGACCTTCAAGCATCAATGAAGACATATTTGCTTATTAAGAATACAGAAAATAGAATTCTCTCCCGTTTCTTTTTCTGATTTAATTTCTGCACTCTTTTCCTCCTCTCTGTTTCCATATTTTGTCATTGGACATAGTACAGTTGTTTCTTGTTTATTTCACTATGCCTCATGACTTACAGTATCTCAGTTTCATCTCCCAGAGTCTATGTGAGTGCAAAGTAAATAAGTTATCCTTTCCGGATTCCAGGGAAATTAATAATATTGCCACACACTGCTAGACAATACTTTTTCCTGAAATTTGTATGTGACCAAGAGAATTCTTTCTGCCTTTGATACTGGTCTCATCTTTTCTAGATTTGACTGGGTTGCTCAAGATATGTATCCTTCCCTGCAGGCTATCATATAAGAAATTCCATATATATAATTTATAGATATTTACTAACTTAAACGAAATACAAACAAAACAAAATCTTTCCTATATGTTTTGAGAAAAATAACTGTTACATTCTTAGGCTGGCATATACTCAAAAGAAAAAGGTGAACATCTGCACAGGATGTTTCAGAGAATATCTGAAAATCAGAAATAAGAGAATAGTGAGTAAGCCCAGATGAGATACCAAGTTATCTGCTGATCAAAATGCATTGCACACTCTCAGAAAAAAAATGTGGATTTGAAGTAAGTATTTACCAAGCTATTCTCGCCTATTGAGAGATTAGGTACTCTATATATTAATGTGTCCAAGTTTCATAAACCCATGAGTAGAACTTTGAAGTAGATAAATAAATGTTTCTTTCTATGACTTTTAATTTTCCTTAGAAACCTGGAAAACCTGGAGCAATTTCGAAAGTAAGCTTGCTTTCTAAGCTGTTTTTGACGACTTCTCACAAATCATAGTTATACCAAAATCATCAGTGCAGATAATTTTCATAAGGAAAATAGGAAAACCGTAGTGAGCATATGGCCTATCCTGGGATTTCTTGGCTCCCATAATAGGATGAGGCAATTCCCATAATAAGTCTTCCCTCGTGTTTCTGTCCAGATAGATAGATAGATAGATAGATAGATAGATAGATAGATAGATAGATTGATTGATAGATAGATGATAGATAGATAGATAGATGATAGATAGATAGATTGATAGATAGATAGATGATAGATGGTAGATGATAGATAGATAGATAGATAGATAGATAGATGATAGATAGATAGATTGATAGATAGATGATAGATGATAGATAGATAGATGATAGATAGATAGATGATAGATAGATAGATTGATAGATAGATGATAGATAGATAGCTAGATAGATAGATAGATAGATGATAATGGTAGATGATAGATAGATAGATATAGATAGATAGATGATAGATAGATAGATTGATAGATAGATGATAGATGATAGATAGATAGATAGATAGATAGATAGATAGATAGATAGATAATAGATAGATAGATTGATAGATGATAGATGATAGATAGATAGATAGATGATAGATGGTAGGTAGATAGATAGATAGATAGATAGATGATAGATAGATAGATAGATCTCATTGTTTCTGTTTCTCTGGAGAATCATGACTAATAAAAGTCAAAATAGACATATTTATATAAACAAATCAATAACAAAACTGCATAATCAAAACTATTAAGAAGAAATTAAGTAAATAAGCAATGTTTAAGCTATGTACTTTTTGCCTTATATATCAATTTTAAAGAAAGTTGAAGTTCTCCCATTTAGAATAAACTTATTTGGTCAAATTGATACAAGTTTTGAGGTCTGAGGTATACAAAAGCATTTGATAATTGGAATATCTCAGAAGCTCTGTTGTTATCTAATAGGAGCAGGAGAAGACAGAACTTCCCTTAGAATGTGCAGGAAAATTGAACAACTAAGACCTGCTGATTTAACCCGTTCCTGGCAACACTGTCAAATTACATTATTTTGATATGTCTCTGTCTTTCATTTGTAAAAATGAGAGCATTTACTATAATATACACCTGGAACTGTGATTAAATAATAAACTCTTCTAGCCAAACAGTTTTTATAATTACCCGCCACATTAAAAACATCAATAGCTAATTTATTGTAAGTATTAATATTGTTAATGTTATTGTTATTCTTACCAATCTTTTTATTAAATGTCTATAAAATAATTAAAGGCCCTAATGAAGCCTCTTATATTCAAAATTATTTGTAAGAAAACAGAACAATAAGAAACCATGAGTAAGAAAATTGCACATAAGAAAATTGTGCTTGTATATCTGAACAAGTGTTGCTTAAAATCGTGAAATGCACATCGTTGTGACTATTCTTCACTCAAATGTGGAAAATTAAATTCAAAATATTTGGACATTAAAATATCCAAGCATTAGCATGTTTAATGCAAACGATCTTAAAATGTGTTTGCATTTAATGTTTTGTCTGAATCTGATTTTACAAAGTTAGTGACTATATTAAATATTTTAAAACTAATTTATTAGTTCCAGCCTAACATTAGATGCTACCAGGATTTCTTTGCTGAGAACGATTTTAGAGCTACTGACTATCAGATAATTCATATGGCATAATATTTAAGAATACATGTCATCGAACGCAATGATTCTAGCACAAGTATCATGTATAGACCCTAAGAAGTTAAAAGAAAATTAAAAAATGGGCTTAGGTGGCAGGAACAAAAAACAAGAGTGGAGAGGAGTAAATGTTTCAAGGTAATAGGGTTAACTGCAAACAGCTCACTAGCACCCAGGCATCCTGTGACAGACAAACATCTTACAGCCCACCTGCTCTTAAGCATCCTGTCTGCAAGCATTCAGTTCAAGCTGCACGACCTTATAAAACCCCTCCAGCTCCTGCCTCTTTGCAAACAGCCTTCCCCCTTTGATGTATTGCCCATTGCTACCTTGCAACATATTTCCCCCTTTTTACTCACAAATCTGACTTTCTTTCTCCACAACTCTCTAGGTAAATTACTTTATTGTCCATGACACCAGCCTGAGGCAGTGATTGATCATGACACAGTAGCCTAAAAATCTTTTAGAATCTTGATTTTAAAAAGATAGCAAATGTTCCTTGATGTTATCTAAACTGACCTTGTAATGTCCCATCTACATACATAGTGGTGTCAAAGAAGTATCAAACAAAATGTCTTATTATTTACTTTTTATGAAATGTGATTATATTAAAAATTATGTAGTTATACAATTTTTACAGGATTATTCAAATTCACTTGCACAACAGTCTATTCTCCAATGTTCCTTTCACACTGGGTCCTCTTTCAGCATTATTATAACTGACAGAAAGTATTAAACCTAGCAGTACTAGCTGTTAGGAACACATTATGCATTGCTAATACATTATTTATAATGCCAGAGAAAGAAAAATGCCCCTTCTAAAAGCATATAGACTTTATCCGTGCTTTAGCTATTGGGGTTGCTAAAAGAAGTCAGGCAGAAGATAATTTTCATGGTATTGTAAATCTAAATTACAACTTGCCTTTCGGAATTCAAATAGTTGTGACTTCATAAAACCATGTTTTTAAAAATATAATTAATGTTACATTTTAAGTTTTAATTAACCAATTTAGGAAACAATGGTTTGTAATGAAGAAATTAAGTGTTTGTATTTATCTATAGCTCTGAAGTTTCCTCACTTTAAGATATTTTAGATGTTTTAGCTGATCCACAGTTAAGAAGATAATTGAATTTTTAAATATAATATTTAATATTACATATAACATGTACATATATAAAATGTAACATATAGTCATGTATAATAGTATTTTGTAAATCTAACCTACATGTTAATGACTTTTTTAAAAGTATCATTCATAAAGTGAGTATAATATTTAAATGAAATAAATTTTCATATAATACTCTTAAAATTCTACTAAACTTACACTTTAAAAGAGAAAACTTTGGAAACAACATTATTTCCAGTACTGTTTCTGTACATAATATTTCCAGTAATAAGAGTAGGTTCTACAATAATAGATGTGGTTTTAAAATCTGAACATACCACTATCTATATTATTGAACAAAAATTATTTGAACCTTCACCAAATAAACATCTATACATTAACCTTTGTTTCCACAATGTTGTCAGTTTCTCAGGTAATAAATCAAAATATTATTGCACTGAAAATAATTCAATGATCTCTTTTACTTATTTTCATGTTTCGTTTAGTGTTTCTAACAGTTTCCCCTTTATCATATAAGCAATTTTCATCAATTACTCTTGAGCCTGGAAAGCCTAGTGTTATGTGTTTGGCTTGATGATTTGTATTGGTATGTTACAGTTGCTAATACATATGGTTTTTATTTAATTTACTTTTCAAATTTAAGTCTTATAGTAATAAGCATCTCTTATGCCATATAATTATTTCTGAAATTTTTCATTAAAAACATCACAACTGGCATTCTAAATGCCCTTATTATTTGCTCTTCTTTCCCAAGTCTTAGAAACCAAGCCCAAGATACACTCTACGAGATTGCATCACTCACAACTATAACATTGGGTTAATTTCTTTCTTCTTGAGTTTTTCCAAATTTTGCTATTATTTTAACTCTCCCAGGGAGTGGCATTAATTATAATTTCTGAAATTGATCCTATATGCTAGTTTCTTTTGAAAAATATTTAGGTAATATCTCTTTTAAAAAGTGCCATTCCTTTTCTTACTTGTTAATCTAATTAAGTATCATTCTCAAGTATTATCCTATAGACAAAACAATAGTTGCACAATTGATTTGTCTAAGTATATTTTTGAACAAGAACTGATTTTTTTGAACCTACAAATAATGATAATAGCATAACAAGTAACTGAGTTAAAATATTTGTTCCTGAATTCCAATGGCTCATTAAGAAGGTGGTATCTTTAAAAATTGTTTAATTTATGGAAGGATGCCCATATTAATGGATTGTTAGAGAGAGAGGGTTGCACTCTTGCCCAGGTGGAAGTGGGCAACCCTCTTTCTCTTTCTCTATCTAGATAGATAGACAGATAGAAAAATAGATAGATAGACAGATAGACAAATAGATAGATGATAGATAGATATAGCAGGAGGTAGATAGTTGGAAATGTTTTTCATATACAAGTATTTAATAGGTAGGTGATCAGAGCTCATTAAATAACATGATACAATTTTTTACAAAAGCATACAAAAAGTATACAACTCTTTATCACATAAAATGGCAACAACGAACGCATTCATAATATGACCAAAAGATTTGGCCACCTCATAGTACTGAAAAATAAGAAACAAACCATATAAACTCAAAATCATCCATAGTGATCAGTATATCATCATTCAACTTTGTATAGCCTTTGTCTCATTCTTGAATTAAAATGATTAAACACAATCTGATTTGTTTAAAAGTTTACCTTAAATACACGCACTTAGGAGTTTCAAAATATTCCTAAGTTAGAAGTCTCTGAAAAAAGTATTTTGTAGCATTTTTGAAATAATTAGAATTTGGTTTTCTTATGTTCTTAAATTTCATGTTTTTTTTAATATAAGCACATATTTGTCAATATATTCCACTTAGAACAGAGTGTTTTAGATATTAGATACTTTATATTCTAATTTAATAGTAAAAGTATTTATAAACATTTTACTCTGGAAATATAGGAGGTGAGGCTTCTCTGAATTGTGTTTATACAGACATTTGGATAACCTCTAGCTTCAGGTATAAATTTTAGCCATAATAACACACACACACACACACACACACACACACACACACACACAGTGTATAGCTTCAGATATTAAAAAGCTGCTCTCCCTATTGTGCACGGAATTCTGAATTGATTGGCGCTCACAAGGACAAGCTAAAACAAATCTCTACAAAGTCAGGTTGTCTGTCATTTCTCATCCAAGCAAGGATAGAACTCTAACGGAAATTGCAAAATTCATAATACAAAATCATGTTCCAATCATTGCTTTCACCAATAATTTCAGCTGTATGCAAATCAGAAATAAAATATCACAAATTAGTATAAATAATTAACCACAGAAGCAGCAATGTTAACATTCTATTGCTGTTTGTTTCACTCTAGTAGCCAAAAAATATAAGCTAGATCTTAATAGCCTGTTAGATACAAACTGGCAGCAGAGTTTACTTGGCTCTATGTGGTGCTTCCTAAAGGACATCCTGATGGAACCTGCAAAATTGCTAAAGTATACTTTTCAGAAGGTAAAATAATGATTCTTAGCCAATAATAATGTGATCACATACAAAATATTTTATTTTATAGATGAATTAATGAGTAAAACAGTAAGGTATTAAATGTGTTCCAAATAGCACTGTGGAAGTCAGGCAATATATAGGCATTTTAAAATATCAAGTTAATTTATTACATACACAATTTATTCAGGTCCAAGAGGCCAATAATCTCTATTATTTGAGATAATCTATTACATTGGACAGAATATATATATATACCTCCAGCTACCTAAAATCTGAAAGATAATTTCTGTTTCAATAATTCCCCCAAAAACTGTCAAACTCAGTATTTCATGAAGAAATTTTCAGTAATCTCTTAGGTTTATTTCAAAGATTTAGATAATTATTTGACCAGGAATTTGCAAGGATCTCATCTCAACTCCACTTCAGCCAAAACATGTTCATGCCTTAAACCCAACTTACTGCAACTCTAAAATCTTAAATCCAACATATCATTCAGTGTCAACTATATTAACTGTAAAATTTATCTTCTCTTTTTTCTATTGCATTAAAACTCACACACTTTAAAGAGAGACATTTGATTAAAAAATATAATATTTACAATTAGTTATCAATATGCCCCAACTTTCCCTCATCCTATCCAGATCCATGGTTTCACACTGTAACTGCCTTTGTGTCTACACACCTTCAAGATCTTCAAATATTAAACATTTGCACATCTATAAACTTTTCTTTTTTTGAGATGGAGTTTTGCTCTTGTCACCCAGGCTGGAGTGCAATGGCGTGATCTTGGCTCACCGCAACCTCTGCCTCCTGGGATCAGTCAATTCTCCTGCCTCAGCCTCCTAAGTAGCTGGGATTACAGGCACTCACCACCATGCCCAGCTAATTTTTTTGTATTTTTAGTAGAGATGGAGTTTCACCATGTTGACCAGGATGGTCTCGATCTCTTGACCTCGTGATCCACCCGCCTCAGCCTCCGAAATCTGTAAACTTTTTAAAATAATCTTTTTATTGCTGCCAAAATTATATGTAAAACACATCCATGCAAATAAGTGTTATTGATCCACTCACGTTGTCTGAGGTATTACCTGGAGTTCTTTGTCTCACAACCAAGATATTTAGGGAGCATGGACTCCAAGGGTGAGGTTGGAATGAAAGTTTGATAAGTGAAAGAGAAAAGCTCTCTGAAGCAGAATGGGGACCCAAAAGAGGGTTGTCAGGTCTGAGGCTGAGTCTGGGATCTTTACAAACTGGAAGAGGAGGACTGTGTTGACTGGTGTGTAGGCCATCTTGGAGAAAGCACCACATAGAAAGAGGTATAAACGTGTAAAGCATCAGTTGGAGGTATAGGTGAAGGCTTGGCCTGGGACCTTGGCTCATGACCAATGAGGGGCTGATGTGATGATTCACCTTGTATAAATGAAGACAGACTGCAACCAATTATACAAAGGTAGGAATATGTAAAATACACAAAAAGTAAGAGACTGGGGTGTGCTGAGAAAAAAACATGTCAAAAAAGCAGAGCTGAATTTGTTCATCTGGGTTGACAGAGTAAGCATTTCCATTTAAGGATGAAAGCTCTTTCTTATCTGTGGCCTGCGGTTTGATTTGCAGGTTGTTCTTTGTTTGAAGGAGTTTTACCAAGGACCCATCCTAACTGCCTGCCTGACTGACTGGTTTATTACGTTCTTCTCTCTCATTACAACTCTTAGCTTTTTTTAGCCAGATCAAATCCTCGATTATAAAGGTCTTACAATTGTCCTGTGATGTTAAAATATATTTAGGCTCATTCAGCACAACCCGTAGATTCCCTGTCGTACATTCCTGAGCTCTCTGGTCAAAGCAGAGTACATATGCTCTTCTCCATGAAACTGAAATGAAAAGGAGAGATGCTAACCATAGTTACTTTTTAAAAATGAAGTAGTTAGTATCTCCATCATTGAAGTATTTTAAGTCCTTTAAATCTGGATGAATCCAATCTTAAATGTCTATTGGATCCCAAGTTTTCAATGTTACATTGACTCACATAGCTATAAGAGTACTGTTGAATAAATTTTAAATTAAGAAACAAAAGGAAATATGATGACTTATTCAGCCTGTAATTTAGGGACCAATACCTAATAACAAATAGCCAAAAAATTTCCAAGAAACGTCAGTAGAGAAAGTAATAGTTTCTAGAATATGGTGGATGGGAAGATGGTACAGTGACACTTGTGGGAACAGAGTTTCTTTTCAGGGTGATAAAGAATTTATATATTAGGTAGTCGTAATGATTGTACAACTTTGCAAGTCTACTAACACTTTTAAAAGAGTGTCATTTACAGTATGTAAATTATATCTGATAAACAGAAAAAAAAATCAGTAGTCTCAGAATTTAAAATCTGCACTAATCTTCATCAGTATTGCAATTGTCATCCAGATAAAATATAACCTTAATGGTATCTAATAAAAATAATTCTAATGAAATCGAACCCATAATGAAACTTTTTTTTCTTTTGGGTTGTTAGGATACCAGTAAATTTGTTCCAGTTGTTCATGGCCTGTAATGTATGAATGTACAACTAATCAGGAGAAGGTTTCTCTTTCATTAAGTTTAGTTAATGCTCTTCTGACTAATCAATTGCTGAGATCTAAATTTTCTTAGCTTTATACAATATTTACCATACATTTGACTTCAGAAGACCAGAAAAGACACAATAATATATTACGTGTTTAGTTAATCTAATGTTTGCTTTTTCTCATTTAATTTTTCCCCAGGTCCTTAAATAACAGGAACAAATTAATTCTTCTCTTTCCCCTTTTCCTCTGCTGAAGTAGTATTTGCTCTAAAGAAGAAAAATCATTCTAGTAACTCAGGCCTTACTGAGAAACAGAATAGAGATTTTACAAAGAGGCTAGAGAAGCTTAATGTTTGTC
Source organism: Saguinus oedipus (assembly GCA_031835075.1). Classification (NCBI taxonomy): domain Eukaryota; kingdom Metazoa; phylum Chordata; class Mammalia; order Primates; family Cebidae; genus Saguinus; species Saguinus oedipus. The sequence continues at coordinate 141,837,090 of CM063171.1, read as the reverse complement.
CAGAAATAGGAGAATATATTAAGTTGGACACCAGTAAAATAAGCAGCCTTATTAATATTACTAACAAGTTTGTGCGTATAACAGGCTTTTATATTTGATGGCAGAATGATGGCTGTTTCTTAGAACTATCTGCAACAAACACTATGGAAAAAACAAAATCCGAAATCATAGCTTCTTTAAAACACCTGAATTTTACTATGCATAAGCATAGTAAACACTGAACTTATTGTTTTCAGAAGGTGTGATTATGATTCAATTTTTACCAAAGTAAAACCTTCCTGAAGAAAGTGTGATTTTAGCCTCATTTCAGAAGCCAACAATCTTCCTGCCCTTTCACAGAGCTATTTATATAATTATATGAACGTAACCACTTTGACAACATTAAGAAGTTGACATTTCAAGGACTTTCACAGGTTCTGAGTATTATTACCAGGTACAGGAAATGAAAAGAGAAGATAAGTGACGAAGAAAGAACAAAGTTCAAGAAGTAGAAAGAAAAGTGTCAGATCACAATGTTGATATATCTGAATGTCTTTCCCTTCTCTATTTTCTAATTTTTCATTAAAAATAAAATAAGAAAGCATCCTCAAGTCAGGTCAAGTGTGAGTTTGTAAGAGTCCTGTGCTCCCCTGAAGTAGAGTCAGCAGCCACTTTCAATTTAAATAGTCAACCCTTCCAGACACTTAATTCTTGTTCCATATTCTGTTAAATTTTAAAACTTAAAAGCTATAATTTTAATTTTCAATTTTAAACAGTTTTGAAGTTGCTAATTATTGGATAAAATATTTTTTATCCAATGGATATTGTGAAGTTATTCAATTTAAATTGCAATGTCATTACAAATTACTTGAATTTATATTAGGTATGTGAGTTCTAACTCACATTTAGACTAAAACTTATTAGACTTGTTACTTTAAATTTATATGTACAAAAGAGGGAAATTTTTTATTCATAGTGCTATTTTGATTCTTTGTATTATAGAAATTCTACACTACATTTTAGAAATACAAAAGGATAGAAAGATAAAGTATTGAAAATAATATTGCTGAACCAATCAATATATTAACCTAATTGTGTCATCAGTCAAAGATAAATCAAATATTTTTATATAATACAATGTTCAGAAAGGCAAAAACATTGAAAGATCAGTATGCCTTATATCTTGTTGTCAAACACTGTTTAATGAACCACATTCTAATAGCAAGCAGAGAAACAGATTTATCAGAGTTGGGTATTGTAGTGTCCTAATCTTTGAAAAATAAGTCATATATCCAGGTTCACCATTTTCAGTAAGACAGATTTAGTAACATTATCCTCTCCCCAGGGTATGACCATTCATTGACGTTTCTTTTTTTTCTTTCTTTCTTTTTTTTTTTTTTTTTTTTTTTTGAGATGGAGTTTTTCTCTTGTTACCCAGGCTGGAGGGCAATGGCGCGATCTCGGCTCACCGCAACCTCCACTCCCTGGGTTCAGGCAATTCTCCTGCCTCAGCCTCCTGAGTAGCTGGAATTACAGGCACATGCCACCATACCCAGCTTTTTCTTTTTCTTTTTCTTTTTTTTTTTTTTTTTGTATTTTTAGTAGAGACGGCGTTTCACCATGTTAACCAGGATGGTTTCTATCTCTTGACCTCGTGATCCACCCGCCTCGGCCTCCCAATCATTGACGTTTCTTTCAGATACTAAGATGTATGCTTAAGATCTCTCATTAGAGAGATGCAAATCAAAACCACATTGAGATATCATCTCACACCAGTTAGAATGGCGGTCATTAAAAAATCTGGAGACAGCAGATGCTGGGGAGGATGTGGAGAAATAGGAACACTCTTACACTGTTGGTGGGAGTGTAAATTAGTTCAACCATTGTGGAAGACAGTGTGGCAATTCCTCAGGGACCTAGAAATAGAAATTCCATTTGACCCAGCAATCCCATTACTGGGTATCTATCCAAAAGACTATAAATCACACGGATGTTCACTGCAGCACTGTTTACAATAGCAAAGACCTGGAACCAACCCAAATGCCCATCGATGATAGACTGGACTGGGAAAATGTGGCACATATACACCATGGAATATTATGCAGCAATCAAAAAATGATGAGTTTGTGTCCTTTGTAAGGACATGGATGAATCTGGAGAACAACATTCTCAGCAAACTGACACAAGAACAGAAAAAGAAATACTGCATATACTCACTCATAGGTGGGTGAGAAAAATGAGAACACATGGACACAGAGAGGCGGTCTACTATACACTGGGGACTGTTGGGAGAAATGGGGGAGGGACAGCGGGGGGGGGCTGGGGGGGATAGCCTGGGGATGAATACCAAGTGTGGGTGAAGGGGAGGAAGGCAGCAAAACACACTGCCACGTGTGTACCTATGCAACTATCTTGCACGTTCTGCACATGTACCCCAAAACCTATAATGCAATAAAAATTAGAAAAAAAAAATCTCTCTTAGGCTGGATAAAGTGAAATGTACATTATAAGGAAAATCTTTAAATTGTGTTTTACTTGATGTAGTATGAGTGTGCATACATATAAAACATTTCAAGAAGGTTGGAAAGGCTTTTAAAAACATATTTTAAAAATATACATAACTGACTAAATGATCATTACAAGCTACTCCATAAATGAAACACCGAAATAAGTTTCATAGTGATTATAGGAAAATTTTTACATTCTACCTAATTCATTTTAAGTATGTCCTATATTAGAAGATTTGCTTTCAGAAACAATCAGCAGAATTGCACAAAAAATTCAACAGCAAGCTAAAGATTTTGACAATATTAGCATGTTTAAACTAAATTAAGACTGCATGCTTTGAGGATTTTTATGTTTTCAGAAGAATATGTTAATATTTTTTAGGGAAAATCTTGTTTTCACATTAGAAAATACAATAATTATTTTGTATTTTCTAATTAAGAGGATTATTCAAAAGCTGAGCTTAGTCTACCATGGTGAATGAAAAAAAACACAAAGTGTATATTGGGTTTACAAACGTGTATATCACTGAAGATGCTTTTTTTTTTTTTTTTTTTTTTTGAGACGAAGTTTCGCTCTTGTTACCCAGGCTGGAGTGCAATGGTGCGATCTCGGCTCACCGCAACCTCCGCCTCCTGGGTTCAGGCAATTCTCCTGCCTCAGCCTCCTGAGTAGCTGGGATTACAGGCATGCACCACCACACCCAGCTAATTTTTCATATTTTTAGTAGAGACGGGGTTTCACCATGTTGACCAGGATGGTCTCGATCTCTTGACCTCGTGATCCACCTGCCTCGGCCTCCCAAAGTGCTGGGATTACAGGCGTGAGCCACTGCGTCCAGCCCTGAAGATGCTTTTAGGAGCTATTTCAGTGCAACAGATCCCAGACTTTGTCCTATGCTCTATTTCCAGAGCTGTTGTCAGCATTTGCTTTTGGACTTTTGAAACTTTAATGCTTAAGTTTAAAAGCTTTCCCTAGGTATTAGTTAGGGTGAACTGCAAACATTATTTTTTATGTATAGTAGAAAAAAAATGCATTTTTTTAGTTTGAAAATATTACCTACTTTTAGAGAAAGTATTAATAAAATAATCCTTGTTAGTGTAAAGGTATCTGATAACTTTGCTCTCAGGCTACTATCTTTATGGATTTTACACTGGCGTGTGTGTGTGCATGTGTGTGTTTTTGTGTCTGTGTGTGTGTGTGTGTAGACATGTATTACAGCTTCCAATACGTACTATCAAGTAGAATCAGTCATTTGAAGTGATTAATACTCTCATCTGAACAACAGGTTATTTAAAATTAATCATACTTAAGTCAGGTAAACTTCTACTGTGAAAAATCATAATTATAATTTCAAACTGTTTCTGTATGTACATATTGAAATATCATGTAGGTAAAGGGAAAATTATTTCTAGCATTCTGAATCATGGCCGACATGCAATCCACTCAACTCATTGAATTAACATAATTTTTTAAAATGCTTAATATCTGTTGTTTTCTTAATGCTAGTTACTTTTTATACATTATTTAGAAAAAATGCTTCTCTGAAAAGTTAGAAATGTTGAAGAAAACAGACAAAAAATCAAAGTTAGTAACTGTAAATATGAAAATGCAAAAAAGCATAAAAGGATCAATTTTGTTCAATGAAACAATATTAATGACTGTACATACAGATGAAGCTGCATAGACACTAATAGTCTTTCACAATTTCTTATATTTACAAAATTATTCCAACAATATTTACAGTCATTGGTGAAAGACTGGTTCAGCTACTTATTAATTTTTTTAATGTTTAAATATACAATATTAATTTCACCAGTCTCATATTAATGTCTGAAGATAGACTGTAGGAACAGATCAGATTATCAATTCTGTGACAAAGCATCATATAAAAACAAAATTCAATAGATTCCAAGAGTATAATATATATTTGCAGAATAAGATTTTATGTTAACTAAATATATCTCCTGTTTTCCTACTAGCACATTCTACCTCTCAAATATTAACAATTTTTCCCTACATTGTAAGATGATACTCTGGGCATGGTGGTTCACACCTGTGGTCCTAGTTGCTAAGGAAGCTGAGGCAGGAAAATCACTTGCACCCAGATGTTGGAGGCTGCAGTGAATTATAATAACACTACTGCACACCAGTCTGGGTGACAGAGTGAGACCCTGACTCTTAAAAAATAAATAAATACACTGATAGGCAAAGTATTCAATATCAACATTTTGGAAAAAATAAATGTTATTTAAAAATAAGAGATACCACATAGCAGAAGATTAATGGATGCAACACCATTGGAATTATTTACTGAGTGCTAATGCTAATTATTTACTGAGTGCTAAAGCTAGCACTCAGTAAATAATTCCATTGGTGTTGCATTCATTAATTAGTCTACTAATTAAAAGTAGACTAATTAATATCTACTGTCAGTCTATATATGGAACTCAAGGTCCTACTGCTAAATCTGTGTGCCACCCACTTGTTCCTATGCTCCCTTATGTTCTGTTGTACAGAATTCTAGTGGATATGCCAACAGTCATTGTGACACATGCTAAAAAATGTTTCATAAATGCTGGATCAAACAAAGTTAACCAGATAGCCAGGACCATTCACATGTATTAGAACTCTTCAGGATGGATATGAAGTAGGCAACATTAACTCAAAGCCCTACAGAAATCAGGCAGATAGCAAAAGTAACTATGCAGAGAAGTCCATGATTCAGGCACTAGAGCATGTGACCTCCTGTAGTGAAGCCATGACCACGCACAAATGCCAACCAAAGTGGCCAGATCTTTCCAGAGAAGCTACACATTTGGCACATTTGGGCTATCATTTCAAATCTCCAGAGTTATTCATGTTGGCTTGAATTTAAAAGAAGAAAAAATTATCACTGAAGTATAAATAAAATATATACTTAGACCAGATCAGATTGGTACCATTTGACAAACTTGGTATACATGTTCTCAAACTTCCTTGCCCACAGGCCTTTATTCAGAGGACCTACTAATTTCCTAGAACTCTCTAGAATGGCTTCAGAAATGTTGCTTAGACAGCAAGCATCCTCCCTTCCTAGACCACTATGGTGTGCATAATTCTGAACAAAAAGCCTGAATTGAATGTATTCAAATTGAAATCAAAATTAATTAATTCCAAAGGCTTGTTAAAAGTTTGTGTAGAAATATTTCTGTATTACTTGGAAATTTCTGTGAAAATAAGCTGACCATGCTTGTAAGCTATTATTCTGGTAACTGAAGACATACTTACTCTAAACTTTCGTTTAATTCTCATGGTAAAACAAAAAATAATGTTGATTTGTAAGAAAGGAGTAGCATTAAAATTGATTGGATTTGAAAGAGACTATTCATTATTTTAACAATTTTAAATATGAAAGTGGCTTGGGAGCACTTTAAGATTTATAATTTTGGTCAAAATTAGTGACACTCAAACAACAGGACCATATTTGTAAAATAACCTTTCTAAGACAAAGAGCTTTTTTCCCTACTGTCCTTCCTTTTTTTTTTTTATCTAATTTCTGCATACCTCATTCTAAAAATCATTTCAGAAAGGCTGACTGTTGTCTGCATACATACCTACCACAGACATAGCAGGCATAGCATAGATGTGTTGAATCATATGGCAATTATTTTCTTCCTGTGGTGTCAGCTTGGCCCATATTCGTAACCCTGCAGACGAGATATGGCACCAGAAATTACACATGGCAAATGTAGTTTTCTAGATTTTTTTTTAAAACTTCTAAAATATATGTCCTCATTCCAAGGAAAATACTTTTTGTTTATATTTCTGGAGCCATGAGAAACCAGATGCATCTACAAAGATAAATTAGATTCACTTCTGTTTTCCCAAAGGGGATATAAAACCCTGTGCACTCTTATGATTGTGGAATTCTTAAAAATTATAACTTGAAGTTACAGGATATGATGGTTAATTTTATTTGTCAACTTGACTGGGACAAGAGTTTCCCATATTAGATATTACTTCTGGAGGAGTATGCAAAAATGTTTTCAGATGAGATTATTATTGGCATTGGTGAACTGAATAAAGCAGATGGCTTTCCTAACTGGGTGTCCATTATCAAATACATTGAGGACAAGAATAAAATAAAAGGCAGAGAAAGAAGAATTTGTGCCTTTTTTTTCTACCTCATTGCTTGTACTGGGTCATCACATCTCATCTTCTGCTCTCGGACTGCAATTTACATCAGCATTCATGGTTTTTAGGTTTTTCAGACTTGGACTGAATTACGTCACTGGCTTTCTTGGGTTTCCAGTTTGCAGATGGCACATTGTAAGACTTCTCAGCTTCCGTAATTTCAAAAACCTGTTACACATAATCTCTCTCTCTCTAATACACAAGATATAAAACAAGTAAAAAGGTGATCATGAAATCAGATTTGCTAATTTCAGAAGCTATTCCTTGCTCTTTCACAGTTTTTTGATCATGAGAATAAGAGTTCATTTCCTGGCTCCTTAATGAGTATTCTGTTTTTGGGTACAAGATTTATGGGATCTAAAGATAATGTACAATTGTGAAACGTTCAGGTTTGGGGGAGAGCTCTGCAATATTGAGAAAGATTGGACCAGTTTTGGAATAAAATATTAGGACTATATTACCAACAATGTTGGCTGTACAAGATTTGAGCTAGTGAGCCACTCTACCCAAATGTCACTGACAGGTTCAGATGACAGTGACACAGAAAATTGTCCCGGAGCTCAAAAGGGGTCTGACCTATTAATATGTGCTCCCTAAAGTAGTGGGTGTAATTCCCTAAAGTGCCACATCTTCTCCTCGAATGTAGATACTGTCTTCTGCTGAGACGTGCCCTTCTGCTGCACTTTGTAGAGCTCCAATTTAAGGATCATTCAGTGAAACTATATTTAGTTGCTAGAGTTTGTCTGGTATATACATACTTTTCAGTAGTCATGACAACCAAAAAAAAAAAAAAAAATGAGCAGCGCCACAGCAGATTTACTGATTTCAATATAGAGATTCTCAGTGGTGGTAATCTATGAATTTTTTTGAGTTCAGGAAACTTGATTTTGATTACTATTCCAAGGGCCATTTGAAGACTGTCATAGTTCCATTTTCATCTGTTAGGTTAAGAGTGCAGTAGGGGGATGGTGGGTTGTGTTCTTTTCTTTCCTACAGTGTTTTGGCTGAATTTTGCTGGTTGTATTAAAGAAGTAAATCCTGGCTTGTAACTCTTAGGTACCTTGAACCAAAGGTACAGATCCCAGGTGATGTTAGAACAGTGGTTTAGTATCCAATTATTGGGTGACTTTTATATAATCAAATCACTGCTTGTGCTCAATTAGGCAAAAATACAGGTACTGTACGTTTTGGCTGCATTCTTCATAGTTGAAAATACATTTCCTTTCAAAAAGAACCCCCTCACCATAAAGAACCCATGTTTGTGAAAGTTGACATATTATTCATTTGTCCATACAATTAAATCTTGCCACTGAAATACAAAATATGTCACTTGCTCCCAGTATGTGGTCATGAGTGTTTCATTAGACACTGAGTAGGCACAGCATGACATGGCAGCCTCACTCATCACTCCACTTTTTTGTAGATAAAAAACAACAGCATCTGCCAGGCACAGTATGTGGCTTGAGGTGACCACCTGAAGATGTTTCATGATATCAGCTGGTTAGTTAGAAGTCAGTTTTCCAGCTTCACATGTACAGCCTTTCCTTTCCACTTGTGGTCTGTTTGTCAAAGAATCAACTTTTAAAAACGATTATATCTAATTCTTCATATTTAACAATTAAAATGATAGCCTCGGGTAACTGTCAAGTTGGGTTCAAATTCTGGTGTCATCACATATCAGTTACATGATTTTATGTTATTTTTCTTCTTGTGTAAACAATAGACAACAATGGTATTCTCCTGACAGAGTTATTCTTTAATCAGATACATAAATGTATCCAAAGCCCTGAAATATATTTTTGGCACATTATATCATTGAAGTATAAATTATAATATTAGATTTGCAACAAGAACATCAATATGATGATGATGATAATGATGATGATGATGCCAATGTCTGACTTGCACATTTAAGCTACATCCTCTTTTTCCTAACATGTTATTTCTTACATGACAAAATGTATTATTTCTCATAATTTCTATCATTATCTTACTATCGTTAAACACTCTTGTAATGTTGCTCCTTCTTTTCTATTTAATTTTAATGAAATCTTAACTGTTTATATCCAGGAACATTTTAAAATGAAATAAACACATTTACACACATACCTAAATGTGTTGTCAAATAATATTTTTATTGCTACAATTTTATAAAGTAACAATATTTTTTTCTACAAAACTTTACTGAACCTCAAAATGTAATAATTAAGTACACACTAATATTTGACTAGAAAGTCATGAGTTACATATTTGGGGTTAAATAATTCTATTTTATGTTTTCTGATTCGAAGTAAATATAAATTCATAAATGTCAATTTATCATCCCTACCTCTAATATGTAATTGGAAGTGGTAAATAACCTATTTGAAAAAAGATAAAGTTGCACATATTATAACGTATTTTTATTATTTTGTTATATAATGGAAAATTGCCATTTTTATTCATCTCTTATTTACATATTTTTAAAACAAATGCTAATTATAAAAATGTTTTCATAGATTAAAGTTTCAGTTTTCTTGTATAAAATTATTTCAGCCACTAAAAATATGAAAAAATAAATGACAGTCCGAGAGCTCAACAAGAGAACATTTATAATTTTTTAGCTCTACTTTTTTGATAGTCATATTAAATATGCATATAAAATCAGACTTTCTAAATTTTATTTAAAATGTATAAATATTACTTAAATATTAAAATAGCAAGAAAATGGTAAGACAACACTGCTGATGGAGAAACTATCTATCCATCAAGAGAACATTAGCAATTCCATCTTATATTCTGCAATAAAATTTGCTATATAGAAGTGATTGCATTGAAATGATTGGTATATTTGAATGCAACTACAAAATCATGAAAAATGAGGCTTTCATTGCTGTAAAATAAATAAGGAGGCAATTTTTTTTAGCAAAGGCTTTTCAGTAACACAGTTCATAACTATTCATGGTACCATTAACAGATGTCTTTGCTCATACTGTGAGCTGCCTTAGGATGTTGTTGTATTTGGCATTACTTTAAATTTAAAATGAATACAGACAACTTGTTCTAAGTGGTAATAAAATGAACTCTGATATAGAGATCTTTTGGGAAATTATGCAATAATCTTACCACCGTAACTAATTTTCTTTTTCAGAAAGCATGATTCCCACTACACTTATAGAGCTATCAAAAGTGTTGTTTAACATCACCATTTTCATGTTAACATTTCAGTAAATTACACAAATATAAAATTTCATATAAGAAGCAAGACATTCTGTTTGAAGAACAAGTTTTTACTTCTAATTTAAAGGTAATATAAAGTCAATATTAAATATGTTGTATGTCCTTTGTTTGCACTAAAAATACTTAATCGAATTAATTTCTCTAAAATACTGATGTGATTCTAGTGGCCAGAATACTGCAAGTGAGATAAACTATTCAAGAAAAATAAATCAAAGATAAATTGGCATTTGCTAAACATCTATTAGAATCAAATTCCTAAGAACATTTAATAATTCATATGTAAAACCTACAGTAGAGCAGTCCTACATTTATTATAAATACATGCATATGCTTGTGTATGAGACTTATCAGAACCTATGTATATGGTAACAAAACTTCAATGCCTTCTTAGGTTAGGTAATTAATTTAAACCAAAACATTGACTCTTCATTGTGAAATTGGGATAAAAGATAGCTACCTTATCATGTAGTGAGGATTTAATTAGATAAGGCCTAAAATTGTCTAGTTTAATTTCTCATAGGTAACATGTTCTAAATGTTAGTGGATATATTTTATCAATTCTTTTTGACACTGTTACTGGAGGCAGAGACCTTGGAGTAGTTCTTCAAAAAAGTAACCCTAGAAACATCTAAAAATATACAGGCTTATGAAAATTAAAACTGCAAAATACCCACTTAAAATTTTCTTTTTCCTGTGCTTACCTCAATGTCACTTTAAAAGCAATAGTTAATAATTATTTATAAAGGAGAGATCCTAGGCACTATTGATCATAAAAGAGATTGAGGAAAAAATAACAACTAAAGGATCAGGTAAGCTTTAGGCATGGAGAATGTAATTCCTGCTCTTTTCCATTTTCATGCCTAATAATTTGTTTAAATTCAGAACATATTTACTAAATACTATTGGTAGTCTGTAATAATTTATCTATGTGATAATATTATACATATGGACTATTTATAGCTCATAGATACTCCACATAATACTTTTCTCAACTTGGAATTTATGTGTTTCCTTACAAAGTTGAAAGAAATACATCCATGTATATTCAGTCTCGATGTATGCACTAGGTCCCTTCTTTATGTACTTATGCAGACAAATCAAAGTATGTGAGTATTTTTAAGAAGAGTTAATCATATTATTTCATATCTAAAAGAAGCCACAAAAACTCTTTGATTTGATAAATGACTTCAGAAGAGATTCATGATACGAAATCAATGTACAAAATCAGTAACATTTCTACACATCGATAATGACCAAGCTGAGAGCAAAGTCAAAAAGGCAATCTCATTCACAATAGCTGCAAATAAATAAATACGTAGGAATATATTTTACTATTAATATGAAAGATCTCTACGAGAAAACTACAAAACACTGATGAATGAAATTGTAGATGACACAAACAATAGAAAAAAATATCCTATGGCTCATGGATCAGAAGTATTAATACTGTTAAAATGACCATACTGCCCAAAGCAATCTACAGATTCAATGCACTCCCCATCAAAAAACTAATGTCCTTTTTAACAGAATTAGGAAAAGCAATCCTGAAATTTATATGGAACCAAAAAAGAACTCAAATAGCCAAAACAATCCTAAGCAAAAAGAATGAAACTGGAAGTATCACAGGACCACCTGACCTAAAATTACTCTACAAGGCTATATTTACCGAAATAGCATAGTACCGGCATGAAATTAGACAGATATATATACCAAATGAACATAATAGAAAACTCCAAAGTAAAGTCATTTAACCATAGCCAAATGATATTTGCAAAATTGAGTAAAACTTACACTGGGAAAAGGACACATTTTTCAATAAATGGTGCTGGAAAAATTGGATTGTCATTTGCAGAAGAATGAAACTGGACTCCTTTCTCTCACCATATATAAAAAAGTCAACTTAAGATGGATTAAAGACTTAAATGTAAGACCTGGAGCTATAAAAATACTAAAAGAAAAATCTCAGAAAAACACTTCTGGACATTGGTCTAGGGAAATAATTAAGAACTCAAAAGAATAGGCAACAACAATAACAACACAAAAGGCAAATGGAACTTAATTAAACTAAAAAAGCTCTGCATGGGCAAAGGAAATAACCAACAGAATGAACAGATTACCTGCAGAATGGGAGAAAATATATTTGCAAACTACGCATCTGGTACAGGACTTATGTCCATAATATACAGGGAACCCAAACACCTCAACAATGCTAAAATATCTGTTGAATGCCAAGTGTGGGTGAAGGGGAGGAAGGCAGCAAAACACACTGCCATGTGTGTACCTATGCAACTATCTTGCACGTTCTGCACATGTACCCCAAAACCTATAATGCAATAAAAATTAAAAAAAAAATCTGTTGATCCAAACAGCATTCATAGACATTTTTCAAAAGGAGACATACAAATGGCCAAAAAGCATATGAAAAGAAAAGCTTAACATCACTAATCATCAGAGAAATTTAAATTAAAATTACAATCAGAAATCTTGATGAGAATCTAGAGAAAACGAAATGCTTTTACACTGCTGGTGAAAATGTAAATTGATACCATCACTATGGAAAACAGTATGAAGCCAGAAAACATAATTTTTGTTAATATCTAGAGACTACTGCTAAAATTTAAGAAAGAAAGTATAAAATTTTGCAGTTATCAAAGTTAAATTAATATATTTTTATTTCTTTTTATCAAAGCATCATTTGATACAAAAATTTTTGCCAATAATTGTGATATAATACTTCATAATAGAGAAGAATCTTCTGAAAATTTGTCACGAATCTGTTGCAACTTCAATTATGAAGTCTTTTGTTCTCAACACACTGTTATGTATCTAAAAGTTTAAGGAGAAACATCTGGGCAATCACTACATAGACATACGTATGACTTAGACCTATAGAGTAAGGCTTGCAGTTTTCAAGTCACCTAAAAATTATTAAAGTTTATAATTTTTTATGTCTAAATAAAGTAAAATAAAAAGACCATTGATTCTCAGGCTGGAAGCAAACTAAGACATTATATAACTGAACTCTCAAATTTTACATGTGAAGAATTTCAAGTAAATAACATAAATATTTCATCTTGCTCTGCTTTCTGGTACACTTAGGGGTGAAATTAGACCTAGAATTTATACCATCTAGCTCAAAATCTAGATTGTTTACAATGAATTTTATTTTTTAATAACAAAAGACTTTTCACACTTTAATAATAAAATTAAAGAAAGTAATGCACACTCATAATGAAATTAAAATACAGTTAACTGTGTTCTTTATTGTACTATGTAAAACAGCTAATACCCCCAAATATAACATTTAATAGCTCATTTTTTATATCAAATATTCACAAACTACTATTTCTTAATGATACAATAATCTTATGATTCATATACCAATAAATGACTAAATTTCAAGAGCACCAAACTCAACTTAATTTGACATGCAGATATTAAATTATTTGAAATTCAAAAATATAAATTTTCTTTTCTTTTTTTTATTACAAATGTTTCCTCACCAAAAGTAATCCACATTATTCAATATGGCTAATTGTTGTTTAGAAAAAAATTAAAATATGAAATTACTGCAGGCATTTATTTATCATCTAATTCTTGTTTATTTATGTGATTGTATATGCTTTATAATGTTGCAGATGAATACATTTGCATACTAATACATTCGACTATTTATTAATTTATTCAATAAATATTTGTGAATGTGCAGGGAATCTTCTATGCACTTAGAGTTTATCAGTAAAAGAAACTTAAAATGATTTCTGTATTAAAAATTCTAGTTGGAAAGAAGATAATATAAATATAAAAAATAGTGCAGTATATTATAAATTTAAAATGATGTTAATGAAATGTTGTAGAAATTTATAAATAATGTAGAGAAAAAATAGATGAGCATAAATAGTATTGAGTGAGTCGGGGGAGAAGGTAAAATGCAATTTTCCTCATTGTTGGAAGGTGTAGGCATAACTGAGGAAGTGGTATTGAGTAAAAAGGTCAAAGAGGTGAAGACATTGGAGAAATAGATATAAGGGGGAAGAAATATGAGGCAGAGGCAAGAGAAACAACGAAGATTATAAGACAGGATATGCCTTGCATTTTTCAGAATCAGCAGGGAGTCTAGTATTGCAATAGGATAGAGAGAGGGTAATAATGAGGTCAGAGAGAGATCAGAGGTAGGTAGCATTCAGCCAAATATACTTGTCCTTTGCTCAGAAAATCACTGGGCTTCTCTTGCAGCACTGTTCACAACAGAAAAAGATATGGAATCAACCTAAATGCCCATCAATGATAGAATGGATAAAGCAAATGTGGTACATATGCACCATGGAATAGTATGCAGCTATGAAAAAGAGTGAGATTATGTCCTTTGTAGGGACACAAATGATGCTGGAAGTCATTATCCTTAACAAACTAACACAGGGATGGAAAATCAAATGCTAGATGTTCTCACTTGTAAGTGGGATCTAAATGATAAGAACACGTGGACACATAGAGGTGGACAACACATACTGAAGCCTTTGAGAGGGTAGAGGGTAAAATGAAAAATATGATAAGAAAAAATAACTTATGGGTAGTAGGCTTAATACCTGGGTGATGAAATAATCTATACAACAAACCCCATGACAAAAGTTTACCTATGTAACAAACCTGCACTTGTGCCCTTGAACTTAAAACACAAGTAAAGAAAAAAAAAAAAAAAGAAAGAAAGAAAGAAAGAAAGAAAAGAAAACTACTGGGGAATTCAGAGCTAGAAATTTGAATGATTTGATGATTTGCATTTTAGAATATTAATTCTGGATGCAATATAAAGAATAGAGTGGAATCAGGGCACCAGTTAAAAGGTTACTACAATAAATTCTTATGATTTAAACTGAGGTGTTGAAGTAGAGATGATTTAATTGTAAACCATGAGGAGTATTCAAATACACGTGTCAAGAGAAAGAGAGAAGAATGATTTCAAGTTTTACTACTGAGCAACTGGAAGGGTGGAGCTATCCTTAGTTATGCAGGGAAAAACTGCAGATGGAGTTTGAGGTCAGGATGGTGTAACATAAGTTTCAGTTGTAGATATGTTAATTTTGATATTTTGATTGTACTTCTATGAACCTATGCAGGGCCTTTGATATCATTTAAAAAAATCCAGAGGTGAGGAGATAAGCCATAGCTTGGAGTTATAAATTTGAGGAAGTTGACACATAAATGATATTTTAATCCAAGGGACAGATGAAATCTTCAAGGGAGAAAGTAAAGAAAGGAAGAGTAATGAATCCTGGTGTGTATATATCTATATCTGTATCTATATCTATCTATCTATCTATCTATCTATCTATCTATCTATCTATCTATATCTATCTATCTATCTATCTATCTATCTATCTATCTATCTATCATCTATCTATCTATCTATCTATCTATCTATCTATCTATCTATCTATCTATATCTATCTATCTATCTATCCATATAATTCTCTTTGGTCTCCACCAGAACCATTAGGGCTAGGGTATATATATATGTATTTATACACACACACACACACACACACACACACACACACACACACGTATAACAATTCTGAGAGCATAGAAACTGAAAAGGTAAGACTAAAGGAGAAGAAAATGTGGTGAGCTGGAAGTAGAAGGGGAAATGGATGTAAAAAAAAATGTGATGATCCATATATTATATATTGGTCTTTGATGAGTTTCAATTTTGGTGAAACCATGTAGTTAAATCTTGTTTAGACAAAGGACTAAAAAAATGTATATAAAAGACATTAGATGGAGCCATCTCTTTCAAGAAGTTCATGAAGATATGAGCAGAGAAAGTGTGGTGTTATATGAAAGAAGAAAAGTTAAATTGGGTGAAGATGTTATTAAAGTGACAGGGAGAAGGCAAAACAAGATTGTGGAATAAATATTTCTAGTGATAATTCTCTCAGAAACATCAATTCAAATAACTATTTATGCAAGAAAATACCTTCTCAAGAGCGAAAGAAACAAGGATATGATTTAAATGTAATAACAAGAAAAGGCATAATAAAGAGAATAAAAAAAACAGTCTTGCATTGTCTGCACCACCCCTAACCCAGTACCAGGCTGTGCAGCAAAAGAGATAATCTGTCTGCTTCTAGAAGGGAAAGGTAAAAGAGTGTAGACACTTATTTGAAACTCAGTACCAGCCTCATTACAGTAAAACACAGCAGTGGGCACTATCCCATGACCATGATTCCAGGCTGATGCTTGAGGACAGATTCTAAACCCAGCCCAAGGTGGAAGCGAATCTGATGCTCTGGGAGGATACACCTGAGTTTCAGACTGCTTAACCACCAGCTGACTAAAGCAACCTTGGGCCCCACATAAGTGTCAATAATAGGAAGGCCACAGTTGCTACAGGTTTCCTATGAGCCCTAGAGGTGATCCAGCATGGTTTCAGCTGTAGTGGCCTTAGGATTGTCTGTTACCTCTCCTTTAACTCCAGATACCGGAGCACAGATAGAGACTCTTACTGAGGGAAAATAAGTGAAAAATGAGTGAAGGACTTTGCCTAGAAAGGCATGAAATTCTCCTTGGTCTCCCCCAGAACCATTAGGGCTAGGAAACTCAGAATCTGCAATAATGCCACAGTGAACCTGGGCTTAGGGCACACTGTAGTACTGAAATTGTTGCAGTGACCAGAGGCTTTGAGACCTCAGTAGCCAGTTGCCTTTGAATTTTTGGAAGGTCCTCTGAAAAAGGAAATGCACAAACAAGGCCCAAGGTAAAGACTAGAACAAATAACTAATTCTTTAACACCCAAACATTGAGTCCATTCAGGGAAATCTGACTTCACCAAAATGACTAAAGAAAGTACCAGTGACAAACCCTGGAGAGACAGATACATCTGATGTCGGAAATAGATTCAAAATAACTCTCTTTGGGCATCTCAACTAACTTCCAGAAAATGTAAAAAAAAATTACAAAAATTAACACAGGAATTTAACAAAAACATTGAAATAATCGTTTAAAATATCAAGCAGAAAGCCTGTAGCTGAAAAATACAGTGGATGAACTGTATGAATTGTGTGAATTTTGATGTGTAAACCACTCATGTCTTTAGGTAAAATACTTGAAGACAAAAAGGTTAAAAATGATAATAACTACAACAATTTGCTGCTCCAGCAGGATACATCCAAGATAGGCAATATAAAAAGACACAAATTTAAATACCAAAAAATCAAAATGGATGTGGGAGGATGGAGTTAAAGTGTACAGACTTAGTTTTGTTTAATTGTTTATTTTCTTTGTGATGAATTATCAGTTTAAAATAATTTGGTATAAATGTAGGCATTTTTTTCACTTTTATTTTAGATGCAAGGAATACATGAGCATATTTTTTTTTGCATGGGAACATGCAGTAAGTTTGAGGTTTGGAGTACAAATCTTGTCACCCAAATGGTGAGCATCATACCCAGCAGGTAGTCTTTTAACCAAGTCCTCCCTCCCTCCACACTCTAGGAGTCCACAAGGTCTACTGTTTCCATATTTACATCCATGTATGCTCATTGTTTACCTCCCACTTATAAATGAAAACATATGATATTTGGTTTTCTGTTCTTGCATTAATTTACTTAGGATTTCGGCCTCCAGCTCCATTCATGTTACTGTGAAGGATATTATCTCATTTTTTTTTTTTTAATGGCTGAATAGGAATCGTAACAGAAACACAGACCAATGGGACAGAGTAGAGAATGTAGAAATACATCCATGCATTCACAGTTGACTAACTTTTGACAAAGGTGCCAAAAACACAAATTGGCAAAAGAAACGTTACTTCAACAAATGGTATTGGAAAAACTGAATATCCACATGGATAAAAATTAAACTAGACCCCTATTTCTTACCATATATGAAAATCAAATAAAAATGAATTAAATGGTTAAATATAAAGCCTGAAACTATGAAACCACTAGAAGAAAACCTAAGGGAAACACTTGATAAAACTGGGATGTACAAGTATATTTTGGATAAGATCTCAAAAGCACAGGCACCAAAAGCAAAAGTGGAAAAATAAAATTACATCAAATTAAGAAGCTCTGCATAAAAAACCCAAAACTTAACAGAGTAAAGACACACTTGCTGAATGGGAAAAAAATTGCTGAGTATACATCTGACAAGGCATTAATATCCAAAATATATAAGGAGCTCAACTAATCCAATAATAAGAACACAAATAAAGGGATTTTAAAAATGAGCAAAGGGCCTCAATAGACATTTCCCAAAATGAGACAGGCAAATGACCAACACATATATGTAAAGATACTCCATATCACTAATTATCAGAGAAATGCAAATTAAAACCAAAATGAATTAGACCTTTTACCTGTTAGAATGATTTTTATCAAAAAGGCAAAAGATAGCTAAGAGAAAAGATGCAAAGAAAAGAGAAAACTTGCATAGTGTTAGTGGGAAAGCAAATTAATGCAGCCATATGGAAAATGGTATGGTGGTTCCTCAAAATACTAAAAATCAAAATACCATAAGATCCAGCAATCCCACTACTGAGTATATATTTAAAGAAATTGACTTCAGTATGTCAAGGAGTTAACCAGATTTCCATGTTCATTACAGTGTTACTCATAGTAGCCAAAATATGGAATCAAACTAAGTGTCTATCAACAAATGAATAGATAAAGGAAATGTATTATAAACTCACAGCTTAATACTATTCAGCTTTAAAGAAAAAAAAAAGTCTGTCATTTATGACAATGTGGATGAACCTGGAAGACATTGTATTGAGTGAAATTAGATAGGCACAGAAAGGCAAATGCCACATGGTGTCACTTATATGTGTAGTGTAGAAAAGTTGAAATCATGTAAGTATTGGTGAATAAAGTTGAAATCAAGTAAGTAAAATGGTGGTTACTAGGAGTTGTGGGAGAGAAAGGAGACTGATGAGAAGTGGGCCAAGATATATAAAATTTCAGTACGATAGGAAAAATAAATTTGGAAGACATTTGTACAATATGGTGACTATAGTTAATAAAAATATATTGTATTTTTGAAAGTTGCTAAGAAAATAGATCTTAAGTGTTCTCATCACAAAAGTAAATATAAGAGAAAAATGCATCTCAATTAGCTCGATTTTGCTATTTCACAATGTACATATTTCAAAACAACATGTACACAACAAATACGTACAATCTTTATTTGTTGATTACAATTTTAAAAATAAATTGTACATTGTTATTCATCATATATTTTATTAATGGTCATATCACTGTATACATATTTACCAAATAAAAGCTTTAACTGAGAAACAGGAGACTTTTTTGGAAGCTTAATATTGTTAATCAATGAATATATCCAGCACCTATTTATTCAATAATACCAGTTTTTTGATATGAACATCATGATGACTTCTAGTTGAATAGCTCATTTGTTATGTAGACTTTTTAGTTCAAATGAAGATATGAATTAGAACAAAGCACACACAATAAAAAATATAAATAAAAATGATAATTAGGTTTAAGATATAGGTTTCTCAAAGGGTTCTCAGTTTCTCATTCAGTTGTGATATATGTTTAGTTGTAACTTTTCATTTTTTTCTAATGTGACTGGAATTTATGCTTAATTTTCAGTATACATTTGGAAGAATACCAGCACCACTTTTCTGTCTTGTTCTGGACACTGAGTTAATCTTACAATATAATAAATATATTTCCATGCAGTTAGTTCGCTTATTATTAATCTTAGAAATACATTCAATTCCCCTTTTGGAGAGACAGCATACACAATAAATAAAAACGTTCATAATGTAACAAAATATTCATAATGGAACATATACATTTCGGAAACACAAATACTGTTCAAGAATAAGTTTAAATAAATGATGATATAATCAATCTTACATCTAAAAGTTTATTTAAAAATTAATTATCTAATGATTAAAATGATTTATAAGAAAGTTATACAGACATGTTACAACTCTAGAATCACAATTGACTATAGTAGGGTCTGATGGCATTTTATTATTAAATGCCAATTTTAACCAGCTAATTAGTCTTGATATTTTAATAAGGATTGACTTTCTATAATGAATGTGGGACTCTTTAGTCCCAGATATAATTAGTTCATTCTGATGTGTTCTACAGATTGTCAAAAATCGTAGAATATCTCCAAGAGCAACTCCTAAGAGATTTCCTTTTCCATTATTTTGGAAGTAACCAAATAAATTTAATAAAGTTACTTTTATCTCAAATGTTTTCTCTTAGAACTAGTCCATATATGATTTTCCATATCCCAAATTTATTTGAAAAAAAATAATCCATGTGTATATATATTTTACTTTATAGGTATTCTGTTCTAAGAGTTGGGTATTCTTATTTAAAAAAATAACAAATTTCAAGTGAGAAAAAAAAAACAAAAATTTTCGTCCTTTAATTCCTTCACTCCTTCATTCATTCTTTGTTGTTTCCTTTAATTCCTTGACTCCTTTATTCATTCTTTGTTGTTTTTTTTATTTAATTGTACTTAAGGTTCTGGGGTACATGTGCAGATCATGTAGGATTGTTGCATAGGTACATACTTGGCAAGGTGGTTTGCTACCTTCATCCCCCATCACCTATATCTGGCATATCTCCCCTAGTTATATCTCCCCACCATCCCCACCCCCACTGTCCCTCTCATAGCCTCCCCCCGGCAACTGACCGCAGTGTGTGATGCTCCCCTTCCTGTGTCCATGTGTTCTAATTATTCAACACCTGCCTGTGAGTGATAACATGCAGTGTTTGATTTTATGTTCTTGTGTTCAGTTTGCTGAGAATGATGGTTTCCAGATTAATACATGTCCCCATGAAGACATGAACTCATCATTTCTTTATGTCTCCATAGTACTCCATGGTGTGTATGTGCCACATTTTCTTAATCCAGTCTGTCGTTGATGGACATTTCAGTGTGTTCCAGGTCTTTGCTATTGTAAACGGTGACCCAATGAACCTACGTGTGCATGTGTCTTTATAATAGAACAATTTATAATTCTTTGGGTATATACTCAGTAATGGGATTGCTGGGTCAAGTGGTATTTCTATTTCTAGGTCATTGAGGAATCACCACACTGTCTTCCACAATGGTTGAACTAATTTACATTCTCGCCAACAGTGTAAAAGTGTTCCTATTTCTCCACATCCTCTCCAGCATCTGTTGTCTCTAGATTTTTTAATGATTGCCATTCTAACTAATGTGAGATGGTATCTTAATGTGGTTTTGATTTGCATTTCTCTAACAAAAATTGAATAAAATCTAAGGGACACAACATATTTATCATAATTAAAATGGAAGATTACTGCTATAATATTTTTAGTAGTAAAGACAAAGGAACACAGTTAACATATTCGTCCTAGCCTTATGGTTTATATATGAGACTTTGCATTTATGTTCCATATAAATTTTTACCATGAGTCTTCCTTCACAGTATACGAAATGATATAATAATCAACAGCATAAGCCATTGACTTCCAACTGAGGTGTGAGAATCTCTAGAAATAATGCAAAGCTGTCAAAATGTAACTAAGCAGAAAATTTTGAGGAATTTAATTTCTAGGTATTCAACTTTCACATATATTACATCCTGCCACAACACATGTTTCTAAAATACCAATTAACTTATCAACAATTGTAAAGTGGGGAAATTTTGTTGACTAAATTGAACATATGTTGGAATATGAACTATTTTCTATAGTAAAGAGGGTCAGATTATCATACACGAAGCTAAAAATCTTTAGCAGAAAAGGAGAACGCTTGGCTACTGCCCAGAGAGAATCCCTATTGGCGTTCTTTTAAAAACGATAACAAAATAAATGCTGTAACAGATTATTCTTACATAAAGGTGCATATTCCTGGCCTTGGATAGTTCTAGGCTCTTCGCATGTTGATCCTTGTTCTAGTGCTAAGAGTTTCAGTTACATCTGCATTATCTCAGGGTCTGCAAGCTAATATTTCTAGTTTATTTTTCATTTTAAAGGACACATATTTTTCTATTCCTGTAAGCAATCTATAGCCACACTGAGCTTCCTACCTTGGCTAATAGAATTATTTCTTAAATTTATGAGTGTTTTTGTTGATGTTTCCATTGCTAATTTGTGTGTGTGTGTGTGTGTGTGTGTGTGCGTGCGTGCATGTGTATTTTTATTTCTGAGTTGTACTAGGTTCAAGTGGACTGACTCAACCTTTTTATTCTTCAAAAAGTCCTGATTATTTTAAGAATTTTTTTTTAAATTTTTATTGCATTATAGGTTTTGGGGTACATGTGCAGAATGTGCAAGATAGTTGCATAGGTACACATATGGCAGTGTGTTTTGCTGCCTTCCTCCCCTTCACCCACACTTGGCATTCATCCCCAGGCTATCCCTCCCCAGCCCCCCCAACGCTGTCCCTCCCCCATTCCCCCCAATAGACCCCAGTGTGTAGTAGACCCCCTCTCTGTGTCCATGTGTTCTCATTTTTCTCACCCACCTATGAGTGAGTATATGCGGTATTTCTTTTTCTGTTCTTGTGTCAGTTTGCTGAGAATGATGTTCTCCAGATTCATCCATGTCCTTACAAAGGACACAAACTCATCATTTTTGATTGCTGCATAATATTCCATGGTGTATATGTGCCACATTTTCCCAGTCCAGTCTATCATTGATGGGCATTTGGGTTGGTTCCAGTTCTTTGCTATTGTAAACAGTGCTGCAATGAACATTCTTGTGCATGTGTCCTTATAGTAGAACTATTTATAGTCCTTTGGATATATACCCAGTAATGGGATTGCTGGGTCAAATGGAATTTCTATTTCTAGGTCCCTGAGGAATCGCCACACTGTCTTCCACAATGGTTGAACTAATTTACACTCCAACCAACAGTGTAAGAGTGTTCCTATTTCTCCACATCCTCTCCAGCATCTGCTGTCTCCGGATTTTTTAATGATCGCCATTCTAACTGGCGTGAGATGGTATCTCAATGTGGTTTTGATTTGCATCTCTCTAATGACCAGTAATGATGAGCATTTTTAGAACACAAATTCACATAGAATACATATATTCTATTACTATAAAAATTCTTGTGTAAACTGTTCTCAAACCGTTTTTGCACCTAAGTTTCAAGGTGGCCCAGAAGATTGTATGTTTTCTTTTTCCCAAGTGTCTTTCCCCAGTCTCCCATTTTACCACTTAACAAGAGAAATGAACAATTCACATCTATCTTGAATTCTCTTTTGGTGTTCTTAACTGATGATATTAAAACACAGTTGAAACAGACTTTCAGTCAATCTGAAATATTGGTGTCAGTGAGGGCACCATGTGTTATAGAATAATAGTACATGACATGCAAGAAAGTGTTCATGCACTAATCATGATGATGACAGAGAATGTATCTCATAGATGAAGAAAACTACTGGTTCTTCAAAGAAATCCCCAGTCAAGAGTTAATTTCTGCCATAACAGTCAGCAAATAATCTCACTGATAAAATTTCTATTTAAATGCTTGCCACGAATCAAGTAGAGAAGAATTTAACAATATTGAATAACGATGTTAACTTTTGTATTAGTTATGGTCCAGGCAGAAATCTGAAAAAAGTAAATTAAAAATCATAGATTACTAACTAGCAAAAAGGGATTGACTATGAAAAAGGATATAGAAAACACTAAGAAATGCATGGATTACAAATATAGGGGACAGCCACTAGCTCCAGGTCTGCCAAAGAGTAAAAATGGAGTGGAATAAATTTGGAAGAGGCCCCTTCTAGTCTAAGATTCGAAATTCACAGAAGAAGGACAGTCTTCAGTCACTGGATGGTAGAAAACTTTTCCACTGGGATTCTGGCAGAACTCTGGAATGTGGGCAACACTGGGTCACTTGCTGCTCTTGGCAAGGTACCTGGCCACCTCAGAGCCACAGAACTTGCTGAGAAACTGCCTGTTTTGTTGCTATCAAACTTGTTTGTGTTAAGCAAGGATAGTCTAAGAACCTCTTAGAAGAGAGAAGAGGACTGTGCCTATACTTCCTCTAAAAAATACTTTCAGATAGACAATGTACAACCTAAATATACAAATACTAAACAAAAATCCTGGTAGATCAGAGTATTGACTGCAGGAAAGAGGCTCATAAGCACACATAGTTGTTTTACATAAAATATGTTTAGGGAAGATATTTTTCCATTATAAAATGAACACATTTTTTATAACTGAGTACTCTATAGTTATAAAACTACAAAATGTAAAACATAAAGTATAAAAATTAGTGTTTTAAAATTGTAAGTCATTTTTACCTTTTGACTTCTAAATGGCCAGTGCAGATACTATTTTATGGAATTTATTTAGAAATTTTATTTATTTTTACTATATGTAATATATATGGTTATATAATCTTATAGTTACATACTCATTTATAGTTGTACTTGTAATTATATACTTAGATGTGTATGAACACACACACATACACATATTCTTATAGGTTTTGAATGTTCTGTGGTAAAGACAATGTTTAAACTCATTAACATTTTATTACTTTATTGCATTACTTGTATTTTTAATATTTTATTTATATATTTCTTTACTTGTTTATATTTAATTTATATTTCATTTTTGTATTTTATATTACTTATTTACATTATATTATTTTTAATGGCAAAAACTGCAATTACTTTTGCACCAACCTAATAAATAATTATAAACCTACTTGGGGAAACGAATAATGCTACAAGTTGCAGTTTAACTTATTTATAAAACATTATCTCTACTGTGGTATGTTTAGACAATATCTAAATCTGTAATAAGTACATGCTACTTGACAGAATACTAGGTAAAACAATGTGGTTCCTTGACAACTTAGCCTTCCTTAGCCTTTTCCAAAAATGCATTGTTAAATCAGAAATTTTACATGAAAAAATGTTCTAGTCTGCATGAAATAATTTTAGTTGTTTGGAAATTATACTATATTATGATTTCTTCAATATAAGTCTATTTTTAGAGAATATTGTGCTCAGACCAATTACCTGGGCCAGAGTTATAAAGCTTTATTATCACAAGTCTTTTGTAATTATTTATGAAATTTTTTCATTTCCACTTGAAGATTCTGTGTGTTCCAACATTAGGACCATCACTACTGTTAGTTTCATTATTTAAATTTTTTTCTTACATAGTGAAGAAGCCAGAATTTTCAAAGAATATCTGTACATGGAATCATTCACTGCAAATTGCATATGTTACACTTTGATCTCAATTTCTACCTGATAAATGCTCATGGTGTTTTCTCTAAGAAGTTTTAGGTAAAAGGAGAGGTCTTACAGTCAAACAACTTGCATTATAAACCTCGTCTTATATCTAATAACTATTTGAATTAGGGAATTAATAGGAGCTCTTTGTTCCCATTTTTTCTCAGTTGCAAAATAAAAAACCATTTTTTAGATAGGCAATTAAATGACATAAATCCTGCAGTCAACAAAAGTGAGCTATATTTATCTTTCTATACCAATAAACAGTCTAAATAACATTATATTACATGAATAAAAAATACATAATTAATTTAGCAAATAATTATTGAATGTCTATTATTCTAGACAAGATGAAAATAATTACAATCCTGTACTTTATTGATAGTCAGCTGGGTCCCTGGTTAGATGCTATGTTGTATGAGATTCCATGTTTGTGAATTAGAAATTTGATAATCTGATGGAAAGTATTGTTGGGTGAACCTTTGTGAGCTGGAATTGCAGACCCTGAGCCAGAATAGATATCTATCCTCATGAAAATAAAATGCTAGACCTCCCAGGTGAGCATTTTATTTTCCCAATGAATTCCCAATGAATTCAACTTATTACAAAGCTTTTTTTTTTCTATTCAATCAGTAATGTCATAGTAGTTACTCAGCATATGTCTTTATTGCTAAGTGGTTACGTGTTGAGAAGTATCCATAGCTATACTAAACTTCACAAGTGGGAGTCCATTCTCCAAGCCTATAGCTAATCTCCATCTCTGCTACTGTGGCCACACCACTAATGTGCCAATTGTGCTAGTTCTTGGGTTGGCCAATGGTAAGGGTTAAGAAAATCCATACTCTACCAGCAGAATATTAATAGAGGAAAATGACTAGCAAGGGTGAAGGAAGTAAACAGGAGGAGTCTTTGGATGGCAATTCATATTGGCCAACTGTAAAAAGAGTGAAGAAAGAAAGGAGTTGTGACAGTCAGTGTCTTACACTGAAGTAAAGCTTTAAGAAGATTGTGTCCAGGCTAAAAGGGTGTCCTTGTGGTTAGCTGAAAAAGTCCCCCAAGGATATTAGGCCCTGGTTACTAGAACCTAAGAATATAATTTTGTTTGGTAAAATATAAGATTAAACTAGGGATTTTAGGATAAAGGTATTATCTTGGATAATGAAATTAGAAGTATCCTCTTGAGAGAGAGGCAGAGGGAGATTTCACACAGACAGAAAAAGGAGAAGACACATACAAGCAAAGAAAGAAAATGACCAATGAAGCTGAGATGGGCATGATGCAGCCACAGGTGTCAGGAAATGCTGCAGTCACCAGACGCTAGAATAAGCAAGGAATGCATTCTTCACTAGAGCCTCTTGAGGAAGAATGGCTCTGATGGCTTCTTAATATCAGTCCAGTGTTACTTATTTCAGACTTCTGCTTCCAGCATCAATTAGAAAGAATTTCAATTGTTTTAAGTCACTGACGCTTTGATAATTTTTACAGCAGCTCTAGGAAACCAATGCAGTTGTCGAGCCAAAGTTGTCCAGTAGAGAAAGTCAACATAATAAAAAAAAATAGGTCAGGCATTGCCTAGAAGCCTCCTAGGGGAATTTCGACTTTGGCACAAATGCAGTGGTGGATGAAGGACAGTGGCAGAGGGCATCAATCAACTGCCCTCCCCACTGTCAGAGTTAATGAGACGAGGTTCATAGCCACCAGAGAAAAGGCAAACTTTTCATTTATGTTGCAGCTTAGTGTGTGTAGAATATCCTACTTAAAAATGGAAAACAGTCAGTTTTTTCCAAGTCAGTTGTAACATTTATGAAATTTACCCATGTGTCAGGCCAAGCAGCAAGCTCCAAGCAAAGTGAAATAAAAAGTGTACTTCAAAACTTCTCTGAGGAAAAATGATATGAAAAATCATATTAAATATCTATTATGTAAAACTGAAGAAAGGAAATTATATAATTAAAAAAGAAAAGCATGATAAAAGTTTGAAAATATTTAGAACCTTACAATTATTAATAAGAATATTTATATAAAAATTATAAGTTGTAGCTGAAGTGGAAACTAGAGGATAATTTACATATAGTTGAAGAATGACCAATAGATCATAATTTAAAGCATCAAATTTAAAAAAGTTAAGTTCACAGAAAGTTGGATAAAGATAAAAAAGATGATAATAATGAAGATGAATAGCATTGAACCTATAGATTTCTTTGGGCAGTATGGCCATTTTCATGAAAATATTGAGCACTTCATGAGTTTGTGAGTTGGTCTTGCACAGAGTCCATGCTAATCTTCTCTGTATCATTTTAATTTTAGTATATGTGCTGCCAAAGTAAGTACAAGTCCATTTTTATAAAAGAAAAAAAAATCACTTATAATTTAATTTTATCAGATTTTGCTTATCTAACCTTGAAAAAAACATTGACTCTGGAGCAGTAACTTTCATTTATAAGTCTAGGTGAATTTGGCTGGGAAAGGCCAAATGCTAATTTTTCCTATGCAATTATGAGTTGGTGTCAGAGACTTGTCAGGAACAGTGGGTGAGCAGATGACAGGGCAATTGTGACAAGCTCCTCAAATTAATCTTTGGTATGAAATGTTAGTACACTCTGCCTAACACATTTGCTAATGTATAAAATTATTACATACTACATAATTTACATTACTTTTACACACCGTATTACATTATTAATACAACATTGACCCAGTGCTGTTATCCTGTTTATTAATATGTTTACAAATTTCTCCTGATGGCTAATGAGAACATTTTTATTACTTAAACTAAGGTTTTTAAGTTAGACAAATAATATGTTTCAAGATGGCTTATAATAAAGTTTTACTACTCTTAGAGGCACAAAGGCCAAAAATTCTTGACTGTCTGTATTCTTAGGAAGAGAGAGATTTCAGGGGCTACCATAAAATGAATTATAATTACATAAACACATAATATAATAATTATATATATTATTTTGACTAAGATAACAATATTTAAGTAGTATTTTACATAAATAGTTTATTATGATTCTTTTGCAATAAAGTAATACTTCAATTATAAAGGCTAATTATAATGAAAACAATTATGCTTTATAGAGTCTGAATAAATAGAACATAGTTATAACGTTATTGGAATGATTTTTTTTGTATAATTACTTATATATAGGACTGAAAGTTTATAAACAACATTGTCTTTGAAGTAATTTTCTCCAGCTAACAAATAGAGTTCTAATCTGAAAATGAAAGTAAGTAAAATTAACAAACAATAAAGAAATGTTTGCTATAGGATACAATTATGAATAAATAGCTGATACATGGGTAAATAACAGATGAAGTTCAATAAACTTGGCCTTCTGCCACAATAGCTTTCCTTATGGCTACATCATAAAGAATTTGCAAACCAGTCTGTGAAAATAGGAATAATAACAATATACTTTCCGTTCTGAAGAAATGATAATTATTCCCATCATTTCTAATATTCTGTTTTACTTATTTCTAAAAGGTCTGTTAAGTATGTGTCACATATAAGTGTATGTTTTTATATGATGTAATTTGGGAGTTAGCTAATGTAACTCACCTGTATTGAATGGTACATTGCTTGAAAACATCTATTCAGAATTCTGTGAAGGAGAGTCACTGAATTCTGAATAGATGTTTATATTAATTTAGATATAGCTTATTTATTTAAGGAGTGTTGACATGTCACATATATTCATAGAATGTATACACTTAATAAATATCACATGTTCCTTTGTCATGTAGTGATATCTGAAACTAAGGACTATTAGGATTTGATGAAACGAAGTAGACGAATATTCAGATCAACATGTCCTTCCAAAGGGAAATAAGATGTGGTGAAAATGTGTTATGATGCCACGTTGTCAAAGAATTAAGAATTAAACTAAAAGCTTAAAAAGCTGAAGAGCATTATCAAAATAACCAGGTAGTCAAGCCAGGGCATTTGCTAATTGTATTTGTATTTTATGCAACTAATTCAGAAAAAAAGTAAAAGAAAGTTTGGCCAGGTATGGTGGCTCATGCTGGTAATCCCAGCACTTTGGGAGGTAGAGTCGGGAAGGTCACCTGAGATCAGGAGTTTGAGACCAGCCTGACCAACATGGAGAAACCCCATCTCTACTAAAAATACAAAATTAGCTGGGTATGGTGGTGTATGCCTGTAATCCCAGCTACTCAGAAGACTGAGGCAAGAGAATCTCTTGAACCTGGGAGGTGGTGGTTGCAGTGAGCTGAGATCATGCCATTGCTTTCCAGCCTGGGAAACAAGAGCAAAACTCCATTTCAAAATAATAATAATAGTAATAATAATGATAAAAGTTTGATCTTGAAGGCCTGTGGAGGCATAGTCATAATAATTATCTAGTATCCATTAATACTGAGATAACATTTAAAACTCAAAATAATTTTTCCTAAGTCATAAAGGATTTACATCCGTGAGGCTATTTTATAGTCCTAACTGCCTTATATAATTGGCCCAGTTTCTCTACCTTGTTGCCAGCATTCAGTGTTGTCCCTCGTCCTTATTTTAACCATGTAAGTGTGTGTTCTCATGTGGTGGAAGGAATGAATGAGCTCTCTGGAGTCTCTTTTATAAGGGAATTACTCTGACTTAGGAGAGCTTCATCTTCATGACCTAATCACCTCCTAAAAGGTCCCAATTCCTACTACCATCACCTTGAGACTTAAGATTTTAACATATGAATTTTGGGGAGATAAAGGTATTCTGAAAACAGTGGCTATTTATTGAATAAGTCTTCTGAAAATATTTTCCTCCAGTCAGTGGCTTATCTTTTCATTCTTTTGACATTGCTTTTCAGGGAGGAAAACTTTTCAATTTTAACAAAATTAAGCTTATCAGATCAGTGTTCATGGATTGTGCCTTTGGTGTTACATCTAAAAAAATCACAAAGCCCAAAGTCATGGAGATTTTTCCCTATATTATATTCAAGAAGTTTTACTATGTCGTGTATACATTAAGTCTGTGCTCCATTTTGAGTTAATTTTGTAAACGGTGTAAGTTCTGTATGTGGATTCATATTTTTGATATGGGGATATCTAGTTGTTCCAGCACAAGTTTTGAAAAATACTATCCTATTGCAATTATATTGCTTTTGCTCCTTGTCAAGAATCAACTTGTTTATGTGAATTTTTTCTGGGCTCTCTATTTTATTGTACTAATCAATTTGTTTATTCTTTTGTCAATCCCACACTGTCTTGATCACTGTAACTTTCTAGTGTCTTGAAGACTGGTAGTGTTAATTCACCAACTTTGCACATTCCCTTAAATATTGTGTTGGATATTCAGGGTCTTTTGCTTCTCTATATAATATTTTTTTTAACTTTTTATTTTAACTTATGTGGGTACAAAGTCAGTATATATATATTTATGGGTTACATGAGATATTTTGATACAGGCATGCAATGTGGAATCATCACATCAGGTTAAGGGAATGTCTTATTTAAAGCATTTATCTTTTATGTTTCAAGCAATCCAATTATACTCTTTTGGTTATTTTTGTATAAACAGTTAAACTGGTTTTTACTATAGTTATCATGGTGTGCTAGCAAATAATAGGTCTTATTGATTATTTACAATTACTTTTTGGACCCATTAATTATCTCTGCTTCCCCCTGTCCCCCACCTACGTTTTGCAGCTGCTGAAAAGCATCCTTATACTCTGTTTCAGAAGATTATTATTTTTTTTTAATTTTTAGCTTCCACAGATAAGTGAGAATATATGATGTTTATCTTTCTGTATCTCGTTTATTTTAATTAACATAATTACCACCAGTTCCATCCATGTTGTTGCAAATGACAGGATCTCTTTTTATGACTAAATAGTATTCTATTGTTTATATGTACCACATTTCTTTACCCATTCATCTGTTGATGGACACTTCAGTTGCTTCAAACCTCCACCCTCTGAAACATCCCAGTATGTGTTGTTGCCCCTATATGTGCATGTGTTCTCACCATTCAGCTCCCACTTGTAAGTGAGAACATGTGGTATTTGGTTTTTGATTTCTGTGTTAGTTTGCTAAGGATATTGGCCATTAGCTCCGTCCATGTCCCTGAAAAGGACAGGATCTTGTTCTTTATATGGCTGCATAGTATTCCATGGTGTATAGGTAACATATTTTCTTTATCCAGTGTATGATTGATTGACATTTAGATTTATTTCATTTTATTGCTACTGTGAACTGTTCTGCAGTGAACATACATGTATATGTGTCTTTATAATAGAATGATTTTTTGGGTATATACCCAGTAATAGAATTGCTGGGTCAAGAAGAATTTCGGTCTTTAGGTCTTTGAGGAGTTGCAAGACTGTTTTCCACAATGCTGAACTAATTTACAATCCAACCACAGTTTATAAATGTTCCTTTTTCTCCTCAACCTTGCCAGCATCCATTACTTTTTTAGTTTTTAATAGTAGCCATTCTGACTGCTGTTAGATGACATTTCATAAGGTTTTAATTTGCATTTCTCTAATGATCACTGACATTGAGCATTTTTTCATGACTATTGGCTGCATGTATGTCTTTCCTTTTGAAGTATCTATTTATGTTGTCTGCTCAAGTTTTAATGAGCTTATTGGTTTCTTCTTGTTGTAAATTTGCTTAAGATCTTTATCAATGCCAGATATTAGACCTTTGTTGAAAACATAGTTTGCAAAATTTTCTCCCATTTTGTAGGGCATCTGTTTATTCCGTTGATATTTTCATTTCCTGTACATTTAAGTCTCTAATCTATCTTGAGCTAACTTTTGTATATAGTGTAAGAAAGGAGTCCCGTTCTGACCTTCTTCATTTTTAGTTTTGGTTTTGTGCATATGGCTGGCCAGTTATCCCATCATCATTTATTGAATAGTGAATCCTTTCCCTTCACTTACTTTTGTCATTTTAATTGAAGATCAGATAGTTATAGGTGTCTAGCATTATTTCTGTGTTCTCTGTTCTGTCCCAGTGGTCTATATGTCTGTTCTTGTACCAGTACCATGCTCTTTTGGTAGCATAGTTTGAAGTCAGGTAGCATGAAACCTCCAGCTTTGTTCTTGTTGCTTACGATTGCTTTGGCTATTTGGACTTTTTCTTGTTATTCCATAGCAATTTTAAAATAGTATTTTCTAGTTCTATGAAGAATGTCAATAGCATTGAATCTACACAGTCCTTTGGAAAGTATACTCATTTTCACAATATGGATTATTCCTAAGTAGGTACATGGAATGTTCTTCCATTTGTTTGTGTCATCTCTGATTTCTTTGAGCAATAGTTTGTAGTTCTTGTAGAGATCATTTACCTTTCTGGTTAGCGGTATTTCTAGGTATTTGATTTTATTTTTGTTGCAGTTGTGAATAGGAGTTCATTTGCAATTTGGCTGCCAGTTTGACTATTGTTGCTTTATAGGAATGCTAGCATTTTTTTTTTCCACATTGATTTTGCATTCTGAAATTGTTTGGTTGCTTATAAGCTTAAGAAACTTTTGGACTGAGACAATGGGGTTTTCTTGATGTAGGACCATGTCATCTGCTAACAGGAATGTCTGACTTTGTCTCTTCCTATTTCAATGCCCTTTGTTTCTGTCTCTTGTTTCTTCTCTCTGGTCAGAACTTCCAATACTATTTTGAGTAGGTGTGGTGAGAGAAGGCATCTTTGTCTTGTGCTTGTTTTTAAGGGGAATGCTTCCAGCTTTTGCTCATTTGGTATGATGTTGGATGCAGACTTTTCAGATATGGCTCTTATTATTTTGAGGTATGTATGTTCCTTCAATACCTAGTTTATTGAGTGTTTCTAACATGAAGGATTTGAATTTTATCAAAAGTCTTTTCTGCATCTATTGAGATAATCATGTGTTTTTTCTTTTAGTTATGTTTATGTGATGAATCACATTTATTGATTTCTGTATGTTGAACGAACCTTGCAACCTAGGGATGAATCCTACTTGATAATGGTGAATTAGGTTTTTGATGTGCTGCTGGATATGGTTCACTAGTATTTCTTTGAGGATTTTTGCATTGATGTTCATCAAAAATATTGGTCTGGAATTTGTTTGTTTGTTTGTTTCGTTTTTACCTGTTGTATCTCTGCTAGGTTTTGGTATCAGGATGATGCTGGCCTCATCAAATGAGTTAGGGAGGAGTCCCTCTTTTTTAATTTTTTGGAATTGTTTCAGTAGAAATAGTACAAACTCATTTTTTACATCTAATAGAATTCAGCTGTGAATCCTGAATTTTACATCTAGTAGAATTCATCCGGTCCTGAACTTATTTTGGTTGGTAGGCTATTTATTACTGCCTCAATTTTAGAATTCATTATCAATTTTTCAAGGATTCAGTTTCTTCCAGGTTCAGTCAACACTGAGAGGGTGTATGTGTTCGGATATTTATTTATTCATTAATTCTAGATTTTCTAGTTTTTATGCCTAGAAGTTTTTATAATATTCTCTGATGGTTGTATTTCTGTGGGGTCAGTGGTAATATGCTCCTTAATATTTCTGATTGTGTTTATTAAAATCTCTTTTTTTCTTGTTTGTTAGTCTAGCTAGCAGTCTCTCCTTTATTTTCCCCCCAAAAAACAGCTCCTGGATTCATCAATCTTGCAAATGATTTTTTTTGTGTGTGTGTCTCTATCACCTTCAGTTCAGCTCTGATTTTGGTTATTTCTTGTCTTCTACTAGTGCTGGGATTTGGTTGCTCTTGGTTCTTCAGTTCCTTTAGTTGTAATCTTAGATTGTAGACTTGAAATCTTTCTAACTTTTTGATATGAGCAATTAATGCTATAAATTTCCCTCTTAACACTGACTTAACTGTGCCCTAGAGATTCTGGGACGAATGTATTTGTGTTCTCATTAGTTTCAAGGAACTTGATTTCTGCCTTAATTTCATTATTTTCCCAAAAATTATTCAGGAGCATATTATTCAATTTCCATGCAACTGAATGGTTTTAAGTGTATTTTTTGGTCTTTAGTTCTAATTTGATTTTGCTGTGGTTCAAGAAACTGTTATGATTTCAGTTCTTTTGCATTTGTTGAGTGGTGTTTTATTTTCAATTATGTGATCAAGTTTAGAGTAAGTGTCATATGGCAATGAAAAGAATGTATATTCTGTTGTTTTGAGGTGGAGAGTTCTGCAGATATATATCAGGTCCATTTGATCTAGTATTGAGTTTATGTTCCAAATATCTGTGTTAATTTTCTGTCTCAATGGTCTGTTTAATACTGTCAGTCAGATGTTAAAATCTCCACTATTATTGTTAAAGGTCTGTAAGAACCCACTTCATGAATCTGGTTGATCCTTTACTGCATGAATATCTACTTAGGATGGTTAACACTTCTTGTTGAATTGAATGTTTTATCTTTATTTAATTTCCTTCATTTTTAAAAATCTTTGTTGGGTTAACGTCTGTGTTGTCAGAAACTAGGATTGCAACTCCTGCTTTTTTTCTGGTTTAAATTTGCTTGATAGAGTTTTCTTCATCCTATTATCTTGAGCCTTTTGTGTGCCATTGGATGTGAGATGGGTCTCTTGAGGACCTCATACTGATGCATCCTGGTTGTTTATCCAGTTTTCCACTCTGTGACTTTTAATTGGGACACGTAGCCCATTTACATTTAATGTTAGTATTGACATGTGTGAATTTGATCCTGTCATCATTGTGTTAGCTGTTTGCTGTGCAGACTTGTTTATGTGGTTGCTTTAGAGTGTCGTTGGTCTGTGTACTTCAGCATGTTTTTGTAGTAGCTGATAACAATCTTTTCATATTTTGGTCTTCCTTCAGAGCTCTGCTAAGGTTGGTCCAGTGGTAATGAATGCCCTCAACATTTGCTTGTCTGAAAAAAGTCTTATTTTTCCTTTGCATGTGAAGCTTAATTTGACAAGATATGAAATTCAGGGTTGAAATTTATTTTCTTTAAGTATGTTGAGGTCGGGTGCGGTGGCTCATGCCTGTAATCCTAGCACTTTGGGAGGCCAAGGCGGGTGGATCAGGAGGTCAAGAGATCGAGACCATCCTGGCCAACATGGTGAAACCTCCTCTCTACTAAAAAAATACAAAAAATTAGCTGGGCATGGTGGCGCATGCCTGTAGTCCCAGCTACTTGGGAGGCTGAGGCAGGAGAATTGCTTGAACCTGGGAGGCGGAGGTTGCAGTGAGCCAAGATCGTGCCACTGCACTCCAGCCTGGCGCCTGGTGACAGAGCAAGACTCTGTCTCAAAAAAAAAAAAAAAAAAAAAAAGAATGTTGAATATTTAGTTTCTATCTCTTCTGGATTGTAGGATATTCGCTGAGAAGTCTGCTGTTAAGTTTGATGGGCTTCCCTTTGTAGATGACCTGGCCTTTCTCTCTAGCTGCTCTTAACATTTTTTTCTTTAATTTCTGCATTTTAGAATCTGACGATTATGTGTCTTGGTGATGATATTCTTGTGGAGTATCTTACCAGGGTTCTCTGCATTTCTGAATTTGAATGTTGGCCTGTCTAGCTAGGTTGGGGAAGTTATAATGGATGATATTGTGAAATATGTTTTCCAAATTAGTTCAGTCTCCCATCTCTTTCACTTACTCCAGTAAGTCATAGGTTCAGTCTTTTTACATAATCCCATATTTCTCCTAAGTTTTGCTTATTCGAGTTTATTCTTTTTTCTTCTATCTTCTTGTCTGCCTGTCTTATTTCATAAAGACATTCTTCAGGCTCTGAGATTGTTTTCTCCATTTGGTCTGTTCTGCTATTAATACTTGTGATTGCATTATTAATCACACTTTCAGAGTGTTTTTCAGCTCTGTCAGGTTGCTTAGATTCTTCTCTACACTGGCTATTTTGTCTGTCAGTTTCTGCAATGTTTTACTATGGTATTTAGCTTCCTTGCATTGGGTTACAACATGCTCCTTTACCTCAGTGAAATTTTCTTTTATATATGTCCTGATTTCTACTTATATCTTCTCAGCCATCTCAGCTTCAGCTCAGTTCTGAATTCTTGAAGGAGAGATGATTCAGTCATTTGAAGGAAAGAGGGCACTCCAGCTTTTTGAGTTTTCAGCATTTTTGCACTGATCCTTTCTAATTTTTGTGGGCTTATCTACCTTAAATCTTGAGGTTGCTGATCGGTTTTTTTTTTTGTTTTTTTTTTTTTTTTAAACAGGCCACTATTCTGTAGAGTTGCTGTGATTTTCTTGGGGTTAGCTTCAGTTTCTAGTCACCTTGGATTTTTCCAGTAACTGGAAGTATCAACCAGTAAAGGAAACAAAACAGCAAAGATGGCAGCCTGCCTCCTTCCTCTGAAAAGTTTGTTCCAGGCAGTTACTGACATGTTGTCGACCTGAAGACATGTGTAGGAGGTGGCTGTAGACTCCAGTTGGTAGGTCTCACCCATTCTGAAGGAACAGGATTGGGGACCCACTTAAAGAAGCATTCTGTCCACACTACGTAGAGCAGCTGTGCTGTGCTGGGGTACTGCTTCTGCCTTCAGTTTGCTTGGGCACTCCAATGCATGAGGGCTGGAAGGGCTAAGTCACCCAAGCAACAAAGATAAAACCTCATCCCTCCCTCTAGGAGTTCTTTCCCAGGAAGTTTTCAAATATATGTCAACCAGAAAATACTGGCAGGGATGGGGATGCCCTGGTTGGGAGGTTCCACCCAGTTAAGAGCGACCAATCAGGGACCCATTTACAGAAGGAGTCTGACAACCTTTTGATAGAGCAGCTGTAATCCCAAAGGGCTGTGGGATCCCTTTGCCTCCTGGTTGGTTTCTATGTATTACTTTAATAGGTATGCCGTTAAAATAGATACCTTTAATTTATAAGTTTATTGCAGACAGCATATGATTGGATCTTTTTCCTTGATCCACTTTGACAATCTCTGTCTTTTAATTGGTGCATCCATACCATTGATGTTCAAACAAATTATCTATATATTATGGTTAATATGTATCCGTACTAGGTACCATTTTCTAATTGTTGCTTTTATTTTTTCTTTTTGAGGTGTCTCCTTTAGCTCAGTGGAGTTTTCTTTTATACATATTCTATATGTATAAAACTCTTCTTCCTTTTGTAGCTTTAATTGAGGATTATTATGATTCTATGTTTTCTCCTTTATCAGAATTTTATTACTTAAAGATTTTTAGTGGATTACATAGTTTGTAATATACATTTACGACAAATCAAATTATTTTCTTTTGTTTTTTTTTTGTTTCTTTTTTTCTTTAAATCTTTATTGCATTTTAGGTTTTGTGGTACATGTGCAGAACGTGCAAGATAGTTGTATAGGTACACACATGGCAGTGTGTTTTGCTGCCTTCCTCCCCTTCAACCATACTTGGCATTTCTCTGCAGGCTATCCCTCCCCAGCTCCCCCACCCTGCTGTCCCTCCCCCATTTTCCCCAATAGACCCCAGTGTGTAGTACCCCCCTCCCTGTGTCCATGTGTTCTCATTTTTCTCACCTGCCTATGAGTGAGAATAAGTGGTATTTCATTTTCTGTTCTTGTGTCAGTTTGCTGAGAATGATGTTCTCCAGATTCATTCATGTCCATACAAAGGACATAAACTCGTCATTTTTGATTGCTGCATAATATTCCATGGTGTATATGTGCCACATTTTCCAGTCCAGTCTATCATCGATGGGCATTTGGGTTGGTTCCAGGTCTTTGCTACTGTAAACAGTGCTGCAATGAACATTCGTGTGCATGTGTCCTTATAGTAGAACAATTTATAGTCCTTTGGATATATACCCAGTAATGGGATTGCTGGGTCAAATGGAATTTCTATTTCTAGGTCCTTGAGGACTTGCCACACTGTCTTCCACAATGGTTGAACTAATTTACACTCCCACCAACAGTGTAAGAGTGTTCCTATTTCTCCACATCCTCTCCAGCATCTGTTGTCTCCAAATTTTTTAATGATTGCCATTCTAACCGGCGTGAGATGGTATCTCAATGTGGTTTTGATTTGCATCTCTCTAATGACCAGTGATGATGAGCATTTTTTCATGTGTTTGGTGGCCTCATGTATGTCTTCTTTTGTAAAGTGTCTGTTCATGTCCTTTGCCCATTTTTGAATCGGCTTGTTTTTTTCCTGTAAATCTGTTTGAGTTCTTTGTAAATTCTGGATATCAGCCCTTTGTCCAATGCGTAAACTGCAAAGATTTTTTCCCAATCTGTTGGTTGCCGACTCACTCTAGTGACTGTTTCTTTTGCTGTGCAAAAGCTGTGGAGTTTGATTAAGTCCCATTTGTCTCTTTTGGCTTTTGTTGCCAATGCTTTTGGTGTTTTGGTCATGAAGTCTTTGCCTACTCCTATGTCTTGAATGGTTTTGCCTAGATTTTCTTCTAGGGTTTTTATGGTGCCAGGTCTTATGTTTAAGTCTTTAATGCATCTGGAGTTAATTTTAGTGTAAGGTGTCAGGAAGGGGTCCAGTTTCTGCTTTCTGCACATGGCTAACCAGTTTTCCCAACACTATTTATTAAACAGGGAATCCTTTCCCCATTGCTTGTTTTTGTCTGGTTTATTAAAGATAATATCGTTGTAGATATGTTGTGTTGCCTCCGATGCCTCTGTTCTGTTCCATTGGTGTATATCTCTGTTTTGGTACCAGTACCATGCTGTTTTGATTACTGTAGCATTGTAGTATAGTTTGAAGTCTGGTAGTGTGATGCCTCCCACTGTGTTCTTTTTGCTTAGAATTGACTTGCCTATGTGGGCTTTCTTTTGATTCCATATGAAGTTCATGGTGGTTTTCTCCAGTTCTGTGAAGAAATTCAATGGTAGCTTGATGGGGATATCATTGGTTCTGTAAATTACTTTGGGCAGTATAGCCATTTTCATGATATTGATTCTTCCTAACCATGAGCATGGAAAATTTCTCCATCTGTTTGTGTCCTCTCTTATTTTGTTAAGCAGTGGTTTGTAGTTTTCCTTGAAGAGGCCCCTTATGTTCCTTGTAAGTTGTATTCCTAGGTATTTTATTCTCTTTGTAGCAATTGTGAATGGCAGTTCATTCTTGATTTGGTTCTCTTTAAGTCTATTATTGGTGTATAGGAATGCTTGTGATTTTTGCATATTGATTTTATATCCTGAGACATTTCTGAAGTTGCTTATTAGTTTCAGGAGTTTTTGGGCTGAGGTGATGGGGTCTTCTAGGTATACTATCATGTCGTCTGCAAATAGAGACAATTTGGCTTCCTCCTTTCCTATTCAAATACACTTTATTTATTTATTTATTTATTTATTTATTTATTTATTTCCTGATTGCTCTGGCTAGAAGTTCCAGTACTATGTTGAATAGGAGTGGTGAGAGAGGACATCCTTGTCTCGTGCCAGATTTCAAAGGGAATGCTTCCAGTTTTTGCCTATTAAGTATGATATTGGCTGTTGGTTTGTTGTAAATAGCTTTTATTACTTTGAGATATGTTCCATCAATACCGAGTTTATTGAGAGTTTTTAGCATAAAGGGCTGTTGAATTTTGTCAAATGCCTTCTCTGCATCAATTGAGATAATCATGTGGTTTTTGTTTTTGGTTCTGTTAATCTGGTGAATGACGTTTATAGACTTGCGTATGTTGAACCAGCCTTGCATGCCCGGGATGAATCCTACTTGTTCATGATGGATAAGTTTCTTAATGTGCTGTTGCAATCGGTTCGCCAGTATTTTATTGAAGATTTTTGTATCTATGTTCATCATGGATATTGGCCTGAAGTTTTCTTTTCTTGTTGAATCTCTGCCTGGTTTTGGTATCAGGATGATGTTGGTCTCATAAAACGATTTGGGAAGGGTTCCCTCTTTTTGGATTATTTGGAACAGTTTCAGAAGGAATGGTACCAGCTCCTCTTTGTGTGTCTGGTAGAATTCGGCTCTGAACCCATCTGGACCAGGGCTTTTTTGTGTGTTAGGCTCTTAATTGCTGCCTCGACTTCAGACCTTGTTATTGGTCTATTCATAGTTTCGGCTTCCTCCTGGTTTAGGATTGGGAGGACACAGGAGTCCAGGAATTTATCCATTTCTTCCAGGTTTACTAGTTTATGTGCATAGAGTTGTTTGTAGTATTCTCTGATGATGGTTTGAATTTCTGTGGAATCTGTGGTGATTTTCCCTTTATCGTTTTTTATTGCATCTATTTGGTTGTTCTCTCTCTTCTTTTTTATCAGTCTGGCTAGTGGTCTATTTTGTTGATCTTTTCAAAAAACAACTCTTGGATTTATTGATTTTTTAAAGGGTTTTTTTGTGACTCTATCTCCTTCAGTTCTGCTTTGATCTTAGTTATTTCTTGTCTTTGGCTAGATATTGAGTTTTTTTTTATCTTGCTCCTCTAGCTCTTTCAATTTTGATGATAGGGTGTCAATTTTGGATCTCTCCACTCTTCTCATGTGGGCACTTATCGCTATATATTTTCCTCTACAGACTGCTTTAAATGTGTCCCAGAGATTCTGGTATGTTGTGTCTTCATTCTCATTGGTTTCGAAGAACTTCTTTATTTCTGCCTTCATTTCATTGTTTATCCAATCAACATTCAAGAGCCAGTTGTTCAGTTTCCATGAAGCTGTGTGGTTCTGACTTAGTTTCTGAATTCTGAGTTCTAACTTGATTGCACTATGGTCTGAGAGACTGTTTGTTATGATTTCAGTTGTTTTGCATTTGCTGAGGAGTGCTTTACTTCCAATTATGTGGTCAATTTTGGAGTAGGTGTGATGTGGTGCTGAGAAGAATGTATATTCTATGGATTTGGGATGGAGAGTTCTGTAAATGTCTATCAGGTTTGCTTGTTCCAGGTCTGAGTTCAAGCCCTGGATATTCTTGTTAATTTTCTGTCTGGTTGATCTGTCTGATATTGACAGTGGAGTGTTAAAGTCTCGCACTATTAATGTGTGGGAGTCTAAGTCTCTTTGTAAGTTGTTAAGAACTTGCCTTATATATCTGGGTGCTCCTGTATTGGGTCCATATATATTTAGGATCGTTAACTCTTCTTGTTGTATCGATCCTTTTCCCATTATGTAATGACCTTCTTTGTCTCCTTTGATCTTTGTTGCTTTAAAGTCTATTTTATCAGAGATGAGAATTGCAACTCCTGCTTTTTTTTTGCTCTCCGTTTGCTTGGTAAATCTTCCTCCATCCCTTTATTTTGAGCCTTTGTGAATCTTTGCATGTGAGATGGGTTTCCTGGATACAGCACACTGATGAGTTTTGTTTTTTTATCCAATTTGCCAGTGTGTGTCTTTTGATTGGTGCATTTAGCCCATTTACATTTAGGGTTAATATTGTTATCTGTGAGTTTGATACTGCCATTTTGATGCTAGCTGGCTCTTTTGTCCCTTGGTTGATGCAGAATCTTCATTTTGTTGATGCTCTTTAGCATCTGGTATGTTTTTAGAATGGCTGGTGCTGGTTGTTCCTTTCTATGTGTAGTGCCTCTTTCAAGAGCTCTTGTAAAGCAGGCCTGGTGGTGACAAAATCTCTGAGTTCTTGCTTGTGGGCAAAAGATTTTATTTTTCCTTCACTTATGAAGCTCAGTTTGGCTGGATATCAAATTCTGGGTCGAAAGTTCTTTTTTTTAAGGATGTTGAATATTGGCCCCCACTCTCTTCTGACTTGTAGAGTTTCTGCCAAGAGATCTGCTGTGAGTCTGATGGGCTTCCCTTTGTGGGTGACCCGACCCTTCTCTCTGGCTGCACTTACTATTTTCTCCTTCATTTCAACCCTGGTGAATCTGACAATTATATGCCTTGGGGTTGCTCTTCTTGCAGAATATCTTTGTGGTGTTCTCTGTATTTCCTGGACTTGAGTATTGGCCTGCCTTGCTAGGTTGGGGAAATTTTCGTGGATAATATCCTGAAGAGTGTTTTTCAGCTTGGATTCATTCTCTTCATCACATTCTGGTACACCTATCAAACGTAGGTTAGGTCTCTTCACATAGTCCCACATTTCTTGGAGATTTTGTTCATTCCTCTTTGCGCTTTTTTTTTCTCTAATCTTGGTTTCTCTTTTTATTTCATTGAGTTGATCTTTGACTTCTGATATTCTTTCTTCTGCCTGGTCAATTTGGCTGTTGAAACTTGTGCATGCTTCCAGAAGTTCTCGTGTTGTGTTTTTCAGCTTCTTCAATTCATTCATATTCCTCTCTAAGTTGTCCATTCTTGTTATCGTTTCCTCGAATCTTTTTTTAAATCCAATTATTTTCAGGCAACACTGTAACACTTCCTTGGTAGTGCTAGTTCTTCTAGCTCCTTTTAGTAAAAAAAATCCTAATTTTTCTTATCCATCTCTTTTATATCGTTGTAATTGATTTTCATTATGTATAAGCATGCATAAGTAGAAAAATAAATACAATAATGCATAGTTATACACATGGTTTCTCATTGTGGTCTGTCACTGGCATTTACTAATGACTACTGACAGAGAACATTTTTCCATGGAAAATTCACTATCTCTATATCTTTTTCTCTGAAAAGCTTGTTCGTGTCTTTCATCTATTTTATTATTGGAATGTTTGTTTCTTGTCTCTCAAATTCAGTTTTGAGAGTTTTTCATGTATTTTCAATACTTGTCTATTGTCTGAAAAATGTGTGGGAAATATTTCCAGTGTAATGTTTGACTTTTAGTTTTTAACATAAACTTTCACACATCAAAGTATTTTCATTTAACAAAGTAAAATTTATTATTTTGTTGTCCTTTTGATAGAAAGTCTAAGAACATGTTTCATTACACTGAATTCCAAAGATTTTCTATTTTCATATATGTTATATTTTATATTTACATACAATTCTATTATTCACTCTGAGCTAATGTTTTATTAAAAGTTATAACATTTAGGTAATTTTTTTTTGCATATGAATGTCTAATTGCTATAGCTGAAAAGACTACCCTTCTTCTATTAAATTCCTTATTAATATTTTTCCAAAAAAAAGTGAAATATAGTTGGATGGCTAAATTTCTGGCCTTTTATATTTTGTTTTATTGTTCTATTTGTCTATTTCTTTTCCAGTACCACATAATTGTAATTATTAAAACTATATAGTAGCCTTAGTATTTGCTAGATTGATTTTTTTCCACTCTATTTTTTTTAATTGTAATAACTGGTTTAGCTTTCTAAGTCCTATACCTTTCTATATAAATTTAAAGTAGATTTAAGTCTACACAAATTCTTCATAATATTTTGTAGAAATTTTATTAAATGTGCAGATCAACTTAGGAAAATTGATACATTTTTCCATACTGAGC
The DNA here is from genome assembly GCA_031835075.1 of Saguinus oedipus. Lineage (NCBI taxonomy): Eukaryota > Metazoa > Chordata > Mammalia > Primates > Cebidae > Saguinus > Saguinus oedipus. The sequence continues at coordinate 141,793,782 of CM063171.1, read as the reverse complement.
TTTCCTATTCATGTATGTAGTTGCTCTCTATTTGTTCATATTTTATTTGATTCCTTTTGTCATTTGTTATTAGCATAATAGGCCTGTGTATGTTTTGTTAAGTATATAATTGACATGGTTTTGTTCTGTGTCACTAACCAAATCTCATCTCATTTTGTAATCTCCACGTGTCAGGGGAAGGACCTAGTGTGGAATAATTGGATTATAGGGGCAGTTTCCTCCACGCCCTTCTTGTGATAGTGAGTGAATCTCACAAGATTTGATAGTTTTATAGGTGACTCTTCTCCCCTCGCATGCTCTCTCTTGCTTGCTGCCACGTAAAATGTGCTTGCTTCCCCTTCCACTATAATTGTGAGTTTCATGAGGCCTCCCCAGTCATGTGGAACTATTCATCAATTAAACCTCTTTCCTTTATAAATTACCCAGTATTTGGTAGTACCTTTATAGCAGTGAGAGAATGAAGAGAATGGACAGATACAGTAAACTGGTACCATACAGAGTGTCTTACTGTTATAAAGACACTAGAAAATGTGGAAGTGAGTTTGGACCTGGGTAATGGGCAGAGGCTGGAACAGTCTGGAGGACGCAGAATAAGACAGGATGATGTGGGAATGTTTGGAATTCCTAGAGACTTGTTGAATGGTTTTGAGCAAAATGCTGATAATGATGTGAACTATAATGTCCAGGCTGAGATGGTCTTAGATGGTGATGAGAAATTTACTGGGGACTGGAGTAAATGTCAGTCATATTGTGCTTTGGCAGAGACTAGCAGCATTTTGCTCCTGTCCTAGAAATCCATGGAACATTGAGCTTTAGAGAGATGATTTATGATATCTGGGAGAAAAAATTTCTAAGCAGTAAAGCATTTGAAACATGTCCTGCATTATTCTGAAAGCATTTGGTTTTATGCATTCACAAAGAGATGGGATGAAAATGAAATTTATATTTAAGAGGAAAACAGAGCATAAGTGTTTAGAAAATTTGCAGCATCACAATGGGATTGAAACAAAAATCAATTTTTGGTGAGAAATTTAAGCCTGCTACAGAAATTTGTATAAGTAATGAGTAACTGAATGTGAATTGTCATGTCAATGGAGAAAAGGTCTCCAGGCCATGGCAGAGACCTTGGTGACAGCCTTTCCCAATACAGGTCAGAAGACATAGAAGGAAAAATGTTTTTTTGGGCTTGGCCCAGGGCCTCTGATATTCTATGCAGCATTAGGACTTGGTGTCCTGTGTCTCAGCCACTTCATCTACAGTCATGGCTAAAAGGTGACAAAGCACAGTTTGGGCCATTTCTTCAGAGGGTGCAAGCCCCAAACCTTGGTGGTTTCCACATTGTGTTGGATCTGCAGGTGCACCGAAATAAAAAAATTGAGGTTTGGGAACCTCTGCCTAGATTTTAGAGGATATATGGAAATACCTGGATGTCCAGGCAGAAGTCTGCTGTAGGGGAGAAGTCCTCATGGAGAACCTCTGCTAAGCAGTGCAAAAGGGAAATTAAACTTATTTTCTTTTTAAATTACCAAGTCTTGCATATGTCTTTAGAGCAGTGTGAAAATGGACTGGTGTTATGAGTATTTCCTTTTAATTGGAGTGACTGCAAATGAGATTATGTCTTTAATTTTTGTTTCTGTATATTCCCTGTTAGTACAAAGAAATGTGATTTGATTTTTGTGGTTGATCTTTCAGCAGTATGTTGAATAAGAGCAATGAGATCACATGTGCTTGATATTTTCCTGATTTAGGGGCAAAGTCATACATTCTAGCACCAATCACTATAATGGTGACTGTAGATTTTGTGTAAACATCTTGTAGCAAGGGGATAAAGTTTTCTATTTTTTAGATTTTTAACAATCATAAACAAAGTTTGATTATATCAAAAGATGTTTATTCATCACATCATATAGTCATAAGCATTTTCTTCTGTAGCTTGTTGATGTGGTAGTTTATTTGATTTTTAAATATTCAAACAGTCCTGTATACAATTGCTCATGGTGTACAATTTGTTTTATACAATGCTGAACTGTATTTGACAATATTTTGTTAATATATTTGTGTCTATGTTTATGTGAGATATTATTATGTAATTTTCTTTTTTTAGCATTATCTTTGTGTGGTTTTCATATAAGGGTAATATTGTGCTTATAAAATGAATTTATATGTATTATATCTTCACCTATATTTTGGAAGAGATTGTATAAGATTGCTATTTTTTTTTCAAATATTTGGTCTAAGAGATTTTTTTGCAGGAAAATTTAAACTTCTGACCAAGAATCCAGAAACACATATGCAAAATAAAGTAAAAGAAAGCACAGTAAATGAACCATAATGCTATTCAACAAAACACAAAGTTGATCAGCCTTGATAATTTAATAAATTACCAATTCAATTATTTGATGGTTGTAGGACTATTCAATACATCTGTTTCACTTTGGTTGAGTTGGGTACTTTGTGTCGTTTTATGAAAGAGGTTCATTTCTTCTAAACTATCTAATTCTGAGTATGAAGTTCTTCATAGTATTTCCTTACATATATTTTAGTGGCTGCAGGATCTGTAGCCATGTTCACATTTTAAATCCTAATATTAGAGATGTCATATCTTTTTCCTTTTTGATAGTTTTACTAGTGGCTTATAGATTTTGACTTTTTTTTCAATAGCTTTGTGCTTAATTGATTATTCTCTGTTGATTTTCTGTTTACAATTTCGTTGAGTTCTACTGTTGTTTATTACTCCCATCCTTCTGCATTCTTTTAGATAATTTTGCATCTATTTTTTATGAATTCTTGATCAAACACTTCTATTTGAGACCCTTCTTTAAGTCTAATGCAATCATAATATAGCAGAAGTTTCCATCAAAGAACTTCTTTAGCCAAATCACCTATATTTCATGTTGTGTTTTTTTTCATCCATTCCTAACTTTTTAATCATTTTAAGGCGTCTTTGACACATAGGCTACTTATATGTTTATCCTGTAAGTTTATGTTCAGATGACTTTTGTGTTGTATTCTGTTATTAATTTTCAGGTTGATTTTGTTGTTCTCACTGTTGTTGTCACAATGAGACTACACTGTAGCATTTAATTTATTTGTTATTTTTTGAAATATGTTTTATTATCCAAGATGTGGTTTTTCTTGGTGAATGGTCTATCTGTTCTTGTTAATTAAACAAAAAATAATGTTAAAAAAAACTTTCTGGTAGTTCTGTGGAATATTATTTTTTCAGTTGATTATCTGGTTCAGATCTTGTCTTACTCATATCTAGAATTGTCCACATCAATATTCTTGATTTTCTGCCTAGGATTTCTCTCAGTTATTGACACCAGGTTTATTGAAATTCCCAACTACACCAATGACTTATGTAAGAATTTTCAAAATAGCTTAAATGTATTACCAAAAGAGAGAAATAACTTATATTTTTCATCAACAAGTGAAAGAACAAACAAATTGTGATACATGTATTTAATTATGTGTTACTCAGCAATTAAAAGGAATAAACTCTTGATACATGCTATTACATTTCCAATTCTCAAAATTATTATGCTGATGGAAATAAGCAGGACAAGATAGAGTACAGGCCACATATGATTAAATTTGTATATACATTTTGTAAATAAAAACAAATGTAATGTGAAAAGAGCAGATTAGTGGTTACCTGTGAAAGTAGAAATTAAACCAGGGTAGAAGGAAGGTAATAAAAGTGGAACAAAAAAATTTTTAAAAGTAAAAAAAATATGTTAATAATCTGAATTGTGGCTACAGTTCTAGAGTGTATAATTATGTCAAAACATATGGAGATCTACACTTTAAACATATGCAGTTAATTTTATGTCAATTATCTTCATGAAAATAAGAAGAAATAAAACTCTAATCATAACAGATTCAAAACAGACTCTCAGAGAAACTATCAGCATAGATTGTCCTAATCATATCAGTACTACAGCTTTAATCCATGAAAAGAACAAAGAATGGTGTCAGACAACCAAAGGAAAAAGGAGAAAAGTTGGAGATAAGATAAATGTAACCGGTATTAGAAAGAAATAAATGTTTTTGATGTGAGTTTGAAATGATTATATATTTTTAAAATATAAGAATATAGCCTAGATTTTTATATAATATTCAATATTGTTTGAAAAGATTGTGCAGACAAATTAAGATGATTTATTACATTGTAATGATTTTGTTTAATGAAAATGTGTTTGCCCATGATTGCAATCATTTCTTTTTCTACTTCATCGATTTTTTTCCCTGCTAACTGCTATCAATTCATTTTTAGTCTGCAGTAAAAAACTTTCAAATGATGATGGCACAGCAGTTTAATAAAATATTACCAACTAAAAAAGACATTAGAATATATTTTTATAAATGTAAAATTACTTCCACCTAAAAATAATTTAATGGAAATATGGAGAGATTAGAAAAGAAGTCATTATAAAATCCAAATGCCTAATTTTATTACACACTGAACTTTTCACTATTTAGATATGATCCATTAAAGATTATTACATCTCAGTTAATACATATAGATACATGCTTTAATATTTGTTAAACTGTATTTACATTTGACTTATAATAATATCTTAATATTAAAACAAAATGTTATTTAAGACTTTAAGTAAAAGCAAAACGTATCTGTTTCATAGGAAAAAAAGGTGGAATGTGGAGATCTATAATTTCATGTTTAAATATTTGCTTTCAGTAGACATGCCTTGAAGGTAATATTAAAGAAGTTCTTCAGAAAGAAAAAAAAAATATTGATAAAGGAAAGAAAATAAGATCTACATAAAGACTTAAATAATATTAGAGAAAAAACAAAAGAAAGTAAATACAAGTATATATTTTTTAGTTTTAATTGGTCTATCAGATAGCAGTTTGGTCAAAGTGATGATAGCAACAGTATATTCCATTAGTTCTATCTTCCAGGTCAGTTGTATTGCCCTGCATTACCACTAGCATGAATTTTCATGCACTCTGCACCCTTTCCAATACTTGCATTTATCACTTTTCTAACCTTTGTAAACCTATGTGCATAGAATTATAGCTCCTCAGTTTATTTTTTTATTATTTCTAATTATAACTGGATTGTCTCTCTCCACACCTAATCATTAGTCTTTTGAGTTTTCTTTGCTGAAAACTGTTTATGTGACAGTTTCTTTTATATACTACTCTGTTTCTGTCATCTATAAAAAGTTTGTTGATGAAATTGTATAAGCCAGCCATGTACTGCCCAAGTCAGACTAGTTTTGCCTACAAATACATTCCTCTAGAATGTCATTTTCCTATATACACGTATATTCTTACTGAATGACATTAATTTGTTGACCTATGTTGTTGCTTGAGCTACAGTCCTCACATGTTGTTTTTCTATGGGGAGAAATGCCAAATGTGGGTGAAGGGGCGGAAGGCAGCAAAACACACTGCCACGTGTGTACCTATGCAACTATCTTGCATGTTCTGCACATGTACCCCAAAACCTAAAACACAATAAAAAAATATAAAAAAGTATAAAACCTTAAAAAAAAAAAAAAGAAAACCAACAAGTTTTTTTTAAACTTGTCTTCTGTTAAATTATCTATTCTTTTCATGTAAAATTATAGAAAACCATATATATATATATATTATATATCAAGTATATTGTTTCCATAAGCATGATTCTGGCTCCACGTCTGTATGAATTATGATAGTCTATTTGTTTTATCACCAGCAGCAAACTGAACTGACATTTATTTTTAATATGTTTTTAGACTTCAGGGTAAAAATAAACTGAAATACTCATTTTTGTCATATCAACATAACTGATTAATAATAATAATCTTTAGTATTATTATTTTATCTAACACTGTAATAATTACATCTAATTATTAAATTGGTGCAAAACAATTTCCTTTGCACCAACTTAATATTTATTTGAAAACATAATAACCACAACTTTACTACAAAATTCAGTATACTTCCAATGACATCCATTTTTCTATATTTCCCTTTTCAATCCAACATCCTTATCTCAGGGTCAGATCAAAAATTATCCTCAAGTTTATGTTAACAATCCATTTATTATTAAAAATTTTTATGCATATTTGTAACCCTACATAATATATTCTTGAGGTTTTTTTGTTTGTTTGTTTTGAAATTTGTGAGCGGGGAGTCATGTTGTTTGTGATTTTCTGATAGTGCCTTTTCTCAATCAGTCTTAGGCCAGTGATGTCATTCCTACCTGTATGTGGTATTGTAGCTCATTCAGTTTCACTGGATTTTTCTCATTAAATATTTTGTTCTTTTTATTGGTTTGATAGGTTTTCTTGTTTTACAATATTTTTCTTTTTTTAAAAAAATTTTTATTGCATTATAGGTTTTGGGGTACATGTGCAGAACGTGCAAGATAGTTGCATAGGTACACACATGGCAGTGTGTTTTGCTGCCTTCCTCCCCTTCACCCACACTTGGTATTCATCCCCAGGCTATCCCCCCCAGCCCCCCCCACTGTCCCTCCCCCATTTACCCCAACAGTCCCCAGTGTATAGTGGACCACCTCTCTGTGTCCATGTGTTCTCATTTTTCTGACCCACAAATGAGTGAGTATATGCAGTATTTCTTTTTCTGTTCTTGTGTCAGTTTGCTGAGAATGATGTTCTCCAGATTCATCCATGTCCTTACAAAGGACACAAACTCATCATTTTTGATTGCTGCATAAGATTCCATGGTGTATATGTGCCACATTTTCCCAGTCCAGTCTATCATCGATGGGCATTCGGGTTGGTTCCAGGTCTTTGCTATTGTAAACAGTGCTGCAATGAACATTCGTGTGCATGTGTCCTTATAGTAGAACGATTTATAGTCTTTTGGATAGATACCCAGTAATGGGATTGCTGGGTCAAATGGAATTTCTATTTCTAGGTCCCTGAGGAATCGCCACACTGTCTTCCACAATGGTTGAACTAATTTACACTCCCACCAACAGTGTAAGAGTGTTCCTATTTCTCCACATCCTCTCCAGCATCTGCTGTCTCCAGATTTTTTCATGATCACCATTCTAACTGGTGTGAGATGATATCTCAATGTGGTTTTGATTTGCATCTCTCTAATGACCAATGATGATGAGCACTTTTTCATATGTTTGTTGGCCTCATGTATGTCTTCTTTTGTAAAGTTTCTGTTCAGATCCTTTGCCCATTTTTGAATGGGCTTGTTTTTTTTTTCTGTAAATCTGTTTGAGTTCTTTGTAAATTCTGGATATCAGCCCTTTGTCAGATGTGTAAACTGCAAAGATTTTTTTCCATTCTGATGGTTGCCGATTCACTCTAGTGACTGTTTCTTTTGCCGTGCAGAAGCTGTGGAGTTTGATTAGGTCCGATTTGTCTATTTTGGCTTTTGTTGTCAATGCTTTTGGTGTTTTGTTCATGAAGTCCTTGCCTACTCCTATGTCCTGAACGGTTGTGCCTAGATTTTCTTCTAGGGTTTTTATGGTGTCAGGTCTTACGTTTAAGTCTTTAATCCATTCAACATAGTACTGGAATTTCTAGCCAGAGCAATTAGGCAAGAAAAAAAAATAAAGGGTATTCAAATAGGAAAGGTGGAAGCCAAATTGTCTCTATTTGCAGATGACATGATAGTATACCTAGAAGACCCCATCACCTCAGCCCAAAAGCTCCTGAAATTGATAAGCAACTTCAGCATAGTCTCAGAATATAAAATCAATGTTCAAAAATCACAAGCATTCCTATACACCAATAACAGACTTAAAGAGAACCAAATTAAGAACGAACTGCCATTCACAATTGCTACAAAGAAAATAAAATACCTAGGAATACAACTCACTAGGAATGTAAGGGACCTCTTTAAGGAAAACTACAAACAACTGCTCAATGAAATAAGAGAGGACACAAACAGATGGAGAAACATTCCATGTTCGTGGTTAGGAAGAATCAATATTGTGAAAATGGCCATACTGCCCAAAGTAATTTACACATTCAATGCTATCCCCATCAAACTACCATTGAATTTCTTCACAGAACTGGAAAAAACCACCATGAATTTCATATGGAACCAAAAAAGAGCCCACATAGCCAAGTCAATTCTAAGCATAAAGAACACAGCGGGAGGCATCACGCTACCAGACTTCAAACTATACTACAAGGCTACAGTAATCAAAACAGCATGGTACTGGTACCAAAACAGAGATATAGACCAATGGAACAGAACAGGAGCATCGGAGGCAACACAGCATATCTACAATCATATTATCTTTGATAAACCAGACAAAAACAGGCAATGGGGAAAGGATTCCCTATTTAATAAATGGTGTTGGGAAAACTGGCTAGCCATGTGCAGAAAGCAGAAACTGGACCCCTTTCTGACACCTTACACTAAAATTAACTCCAGATGGATTAAAGAGTTAAACGTTTTACAATATTTTTCTAAGGAAATACGGCAATTTCCATATTTTAAATTTTGGTGAGAGATTAAAAATTAAGTTTAAGGCCCAGCTAATATGGGTATGTAATAATATACATTATTGGAAGTTTACCTTACTTATAAGAATATCATCTATTATTCTTACAATTTTAGACATTTTTAAGGACTCATAACTTTTAAGGCAAGTTTTAAAAATTTTAATTGGGCTGGGTGTGGTGGCTCACGCCTATAATCCCAGCACTTTGGGAGGCCGAGGCGGGTGGATCACGAGGTCACGAGATTGAGACCATCCTGGTCAACGAGGTGAAACCCTGTCTCTACTAAAAATACAAAAATTAGCTGGGCATGGAGGTGTGCGCCTGTAGTCCCAGCTACTTGGGAGGCTGAGGTGGGAGAATTGCTTGAACTCAGAAGATGGAGGTTGCAGTGAGCCGAGATCGTGACATTGCAGTCCAGTCTGGGTAACAACAGCGAAACTCCCTCTCAAAAAAAAAAAAATAATAATAAAAAATAAAAAAAATAAAAAAAAATAAAAAAAATTGTTAGTAATGCTCTCTGTTTAATAGTAGTGCTTTTCATTTTAATTGATAGCAATGATTTTTTCACTCAAATAATTGCTAGTCACTGGTATATTTATTTTGCAATTACGGGCATTTCTGTCCTTTGAGATGTTATTTCAATATTTCTTTAAGATGATCCCTGAATTTTAGAGATAAAAAAATATGTTCCAGGACTTTTAATTTTTCTTGCTTTTATTAATGGGGAACAGGCACTGTTTTCTGGGGATAAATTGTGTCCTCCAAAGGGATATGTAGGAAAACTAATCCACGCTTATCTGAGAATATGACCTTATTTGAAAATAGGATTTTTACAAATGTAATCACGTTGAGATGGGGTCATATAGGATTAGGTTGACCTCTAAATCCAATTACTGGAGACCTTATAAGAAAGCCATGTTAAGACACAAGGACACAGAGACAAGGAAAACAGTTGTGTAAAGACAGAGGCAGAAATTAGACTAACACAGCTGCAGATCAAGGAACTTCAAACATTGCTGAGTACCACCAGAAGCTAGAAAGTTGCAAGGAAGCATTTGTCCTTAGAGTTGCCAGAGAGAGCATGGTCCAGTGACATCTTGATTTTAGTTGTCTAGGCTTCTGAATAAATGAAAGAATAAAGCTATGCTGTTTTAAGCAACCTCAAACAACCTGGTTTGTGGTAGTTTGTTGTGTTAGACTTAGGAAACTAATACAGTGCTATAGAAAAAAATAGGTGCAAAATAAAAATACACAAAGATACCTTATGTGGTTGCATAAAGCAACATGGATTGAGTTTCTTCTTTCAATGAAAAAATAAGAAAAAATATGTCTATGTTTGTGGATAATCCCCCATATGGGCACCAAGGAATGAGAGCTAAACAGAATCCTGGCACAATTAGTGCCTGAAGAATATCTCTGTTTAGAGTGTTACTACTATTTCCTTTTATATATACTTTATATATAATCATATATTAGTTTATAGAATTAGGGCTTGGAGAATATATCAGTTTATAGTGTTATTACTTAGTTATTTCCCTTTATATAATCCTCTATGTATAATCATGTTAGTTCACACAATGAGTGCCTAAAGAATATCTTACCACTCAGTTATTTCCCTACACATACACACACACACACACACACAAAAAAAAAAAAAATAACTATATCTTAGTTCATAATCAGAGGAATGCCTAGAGAACACATGGTACAGAGTGTTCTCTGTACCATGAATTAAGGAATAAGCATCTTATAGTCAGAGGAATGTCAAGAGCCAACATGGTGCAGAGCATGATTTAAGGGAAAGACAGTTATACTAGGACAAGAATCCATGGCCCAAGCGGCAGCCTTCAGTATCATAAAGATACCTGCTGTATGGCAGGCTTGGGGCAAGAGCCATTTCTCCTGATAAAGGAGTTGTAGGACCTTGCGTCCAGTTCTTGTGGAAGGCTGCCATCAGACCAGCAATCCCTCGGGCATCAGAGGGCTCAAAACCCCTCCAGATAATTGCACCTTGGTGACTGTAAACTTCATCGGCTCTTGTTACTGTGCTAGCTCAAAAGCATTCTCCTACAGAACTCACTGGAAGCTGCCAGCAGGTGACGGTAGACCCTGACAGGTCTGTCACTGTTGTGTGACTTAAGCATCATCCTATAGATATTCTTGAGTAGCATGCCCATAGATAGAGGTATTGCACACTGCACCCTCTTCTCTGTGCACAGCCCACCTCCATGCCTTGGTGACATAATGGGGGTGGACCCCTTACTGCACACAGCCCACCTCCTTGCCTTGATGACCTAATGGGGGTGGACCCATTGCTGTGCACTGTCCACCTCCTAGCCTAGGTGACCTAATGGGGGTGAACCCCTTGTTTTATTGCTCATGACCCTATCACTATCCTTAAAGATGACTTCACTCATTACCCTGCCCCCTAACCTATACCCAATAAATACAGATGCTTCTGGACATTCGGGGCCTCACCTCTCTCTGCTTATAGGTGGTGTGGCCCCCTGAGTCCAGCTGCATTTTCCTTGTACTTCTGTGTCCTGTCGCTTTATTTCTCAGATCCTGCACCTCAGCACAGCATAAGGGACACCCCATGACCCTGTGGGGCCCTTAACCCTACATCTGTTCAAGAATTTTAATTTTATCTTAATTATTATTGAGATTTATTTTAATTCTAATTTTAAAATGTACTATTCTTACCACTTCACATATACCTTTTTTTGAAGCTGTTTTTTTTCCTGTTTTACTGTAACTTTAGTATGCTTCATATTGTATTCCATTTTAGTAACTAAAATTAAAACAAAAAAATATATATTACACACCTATTGGAATGACCTGGATCTAAAAAACTGACAACACCAAGTTCTGGAGAGAATATGAAACAAGAACTCTTATTCATTGCAGGTGGAATGCAAAATCGTTAACAGTCACTTTATAAGACAGTTTGGCAGTTTCATTCAAACTAAACATACTCTTACCATATGATCCAGCAAACACCCTTCCTGATATTTACCTAAAGGAGTTGAAACCCATGTCCATACAAAAGCCTGCACAAAATGTTTATGCCAGTTTCATTCATAATTTCTAAAACATGAAATCAGCCAACATCCTTAGTATGTGAATGAATGGACAGACTGTGGTAAATGCAGACAAAGAGAACATTACTCAGTACTGAAAATAAATGATCTCTCATGCCCATGAGCAGATATAAAGGGAACTTACATACATATCATTGAGTGAAATAAGCCAATCTGAAAAGTCTACACATAATATGATTCCAATAATAAGACGATCCAGAATAAGCAAAACTATGGAGTTAGTGAAAGCATCGGTTTGTACCATGGTTAATGAGGAGACAGAGATGAATATGTGGAGCACAAAGAGTTTTTAAGATATTGAAACTATTATGAATGATACTGTAATGGTGGAACACATGTCATTACACATTTGTCAAAACCCATAAAATGTACAAATTCAAGGATGAATCCTAATGTTAAAATCTGGACCTTGGTGGTAAGGATGTGTTAATTTAGGTTTATTAATTGTAACAGGTATTGCACTCCAGTATAAGATGCTGATTGTGAGAGAAGCTGTGTTCATGTTGAGAGTATTTGGGATCTCTCTGTACTTTCTGCTCAATTTTCCTCTCAACTTAAAACCTCTCTTAAAAATAGTCTGCTTATATACATAATGGAATACTATGCAGCCACACAAAAAGATGAGTTAATGTCCTTTGTAAGGACATGGATGAAGCTGGAAACCATCATTCTCAGCAGACTGACACAAGAACAGAAAACCAAATACCGAATGTTCTCATTCATAAGTGGATGTTGAACAATGAGAACACATGAACACAGGGAGGTGAACATCACACACTGAGGCCTGTTGCGGGGTGGCGGACTATGGGAGGGGTAGTGGGGTGGGGATTGGGGAGGGATAACATTAGGAGAAATATCTAATGTAGATGATGGGGGGATGGATGCAGCAAACAACCATGGTGTGTGTATACCTATGTAACAATTCTGCATGATCTGCACATGTATCCAAGAATTTAAAGTACAAAAAAAAAAGTAGTCTGCTTAAAGGGAGGAAAAATCATTGGATTACATTCTTGTAAATTATAAATTTTCATCTCTCTGAAAATAATTTAGTGGAAATAGATTAGGTAAAATCTCATTACATATGCTAAATACCTTCTGCTTTATGGATCTTTGTCTGTGGAACATTGCAGTATTTAGTTTTATATTTGAATATTTTAAAAATGTATTTATATTTTATTCAAAATATGATGTTAAAATTATAAATAACTTTAAGAATATTGCAAGTAAAAGCAAAGGTTATAGCTCATATTTTATGGAAGAGTTATTTAATAACAACAACAACAACAACAACAAAAAAAAAACCCAAACATGGAATTTTGGGCTCTACAAGTTTGTTTTCAAATATCAGCTATGTTAGCATTCCCCAACGTTTTTGGCGCCAGGGATTGGTTTCGTATTGGATAACTTTTCCCAGGACTGGGGTAGGAGGATGATTCAAGTATATTACACTTATTGTGCACTTTATTTCTATTGTTATTACATTGCAATATATAATGAAATACTTATACAACTCACCATAATGTACACTTGGAGCTCTGAGCTTGTTTTCCTGCAACTAGACGATCCCATTTGGAGATGATGGGAGATGTGAGGGATCATAAGGCAGTAGATTCTCATAAGAAGCCTCCACCCCATATCCCTTGCATGTGCAGTTCACAATAGGGTCCTCTAAGAACCTAACGTTGCTGTCAATCTGACAGGCATTGGAGCTCAGGTGGTAATATGAGCCATGGGGAATTGCCGTGAATACAGATGAAGCTTCTCCTCCCTTACAGGTCACTTACTTCCTGCTTTGCAGCCCATTTAACAGGCCAGGGACCAAAACCAGGCCCAGAGGTTTTGGACCCCTGGGCTATATCACTAACTGTTTGACTTTGGCCATGTACTTAATTCTTCTGTTCAGCACTTTTCTGCAACCTGACCGATTCCTTATTAAACATAGGTTTGATTTAATTATGTAAAACAAACTATCACAAATCCCTGAATATGTGTTTTTATCATTCTACATTTTAATATTCTAATATTCTGACAATTTTGTGTTTACCAATTATGTTATATTTATTTCCACATATTTTGGGCTAGGAATATTTATTATTGTGGTTTATAATTAAGTAAAAATCACATAAACTTCTGATATATAATTCTAAAGAGGAAATGAGTGTTTAATAAATGAAATGTTTTATAAAAATTGTTTGAACATATATTTATATTATATTATAGTGTGAAAAGACAATCACAAACAACAGGATTGTTTTTTTAATCATAAATTATTCTCCATTAACACATTGATTAATAAACCCACCCACGAATAAAATACACCCACCCCATCAAACAATGTATAATAAATTAATATTTAACTTAAATTAAAATGTTTAAATTGTATTCATATCTATTTTTAGGATCTCCTGGTTTAATAACAGTTCTTGGTTAATCATCTCTGCAAATATAACTGACCACTCCTTCTTTCTTGAACTACTACTTTAGGTGATTTCCTGAAAGTGACACTCTCATGGTTTCTTTTTTTATCTTATCGACGCCTCTGTCTCAGCATCAGTTTTTGGCTCCTCCACAATACTTCCAGGCTGTGAAATACTAGCCATTTTCTGTGGACCGTCTCCAGCTCTAGCCCTGACTCTCTCGTGATGTCTAGACTAATTATATCAAATTCTGACTCTTATATGCATTTGTAATACACATCTCAAATTTAACATGTCCAAAATTGACTTTTTCCCTTTGCTCACTCTGCTTCAGATAAACTGCTATTTTTGTACTTTCTTAAACACACACTGATTTTTCTTTTTTAAAAAAACCTTAGCAACATCTTAATATCTTTTGCAGTATATTTTTGTTAAGATCTTCTCAAGGTTGATCTGATGACCTTTTTGGTTTTCTCTTCCGATTTCCATTTTTGCAGAGCCCTTTTCTAAGTATTTGGTTTTAATTACGGCCGCCTCAGATACAGCACCGTCCAAGCCCTTATGCAACTGTATATTTATTGACAGCACTTCACTGCTTGTAATCACAGTTTGCATTTATATGATTTATGGTTCACATTCACTCTGCTCAACTAAATTATGCTTCATGAGGGGAGAGTCTATTTATTCACTGTTATTATCTTCATAACAACTTAACCTAAAACATATTCCCTTTCATTTTTTAATGAGTAAATTTGTTTTAGCTAATATTATATTTGCCATTTTTAACTTACTGGTAATCTTTTGTTAGCTGATTTTCTTTTTCATCAATTAGTAGACTGTGAGTAAAACTAATTGTGGTAGGCAAAATAGCCTTTCAAAGATGTCTACTCTCCAATCCAGGAACCTGGGAGTCTTGCTTTACATGGCAGATGTGATTAGGATTAAGGACCGTGAGATGGCGTATTGATTATGAATTATCCTGTTGAACCCAGTCTAATCACATGAATTATAAAAGGATAAAACTTTTCCTGGCTGCAATCTAAGAAAAATTTGAGTAAAAAGAATAGTCATAAAGGTGCTGTATTTCTGACTTTGACAATGGAGCAAGAGAATATAAGTTTAGGAATAGAGGCAGCTTCAGAAAACTGAGACTGACAATCAAATACATTCTCCCCAGAGTCTCCAGGAAGAAACACAGGCCTGGAGATACTTAATTTTAACCCCATGAGATCTATGTTGGACTTCTTCATTTATAGATTTGTAAGATATCAGATTTGCAGTGTTTAAGATATCAACCTTGAGGCAATTTTTAATGCAGCAATGGAACATAAATGTACAAATGGTATTCAACATAGTCATACAATAGTTTTGTAGTCTAAGAATGTTACAAATATCCCTTAATTTTAAAACCAATTGGCTTATACTGTTTTTAGTTTTTAATTATTGTTAAGTTATATATATATGTATATATATAGTTTCAGAATAAACAAGTACCTGGACAACCAGCTCATGAGATATATTTCTCAGACAATGTAATTTAGTTGACTCTGGAAGATGGTCCACTTAGATATGGTATATATTTAAAACTGTCAAATAACATTTTTGAGTTAAACATTTTTTTAATTTAAAAACATGAATGCCATACAATATTATTATATTCATGTAATGAAGAATTACTTAAATATCTAATAAGAGCATCAGCAGGATAACAAACCTGATCATCTGTAAATTATTTTTCTTTATTTCTGAAGTCTTCTGAGTGTTCTGAGAAGTTTTCTGAGATCTGCTTAAGTTTAGAAAATGAAAGGAAGAGGGAGACTAGCATTAAGATTTCTTGTTTTGGATAAGGTAAATTTCAAATACTATTTATTAATGGTGCTAAAGTAATGTACATTTGAAACATTAGATTATCTAAATGTTATTTGAAAAATAAACAATATTTCTGTTCAATTATTAAATAAGCTTTTCCTTTGTGGAGAGAAGAGCTGGCAAAGAGCAAGCCAACCAAGAATTGTAATGGAAAATCATGGAGATACTAACATATGACTTATAAATGGGAGTCTGGAACACATCCATTTGTAAAGTAGTAGTTGCTTCTCTGCATAGAGATAAATGTCTATCAGTCATTCAAATATAGGCTTTTAAATATTAAATTATTATTTACATTTTAATAATTATTTTCTTCTTATATAACCTGTCCCAGCTTTCAATAATTATATAATAATAAAAAGGACTTAGGTCCTTTTGTATTTTCATAGCCTTCATCATATTAAATATACATCTGTTATTTATGTTTCACTTACTTTCTATATTGTCTAAAGCATGCAATAGCTCTAATATTTCTTTTTATCTTCTCATTATTTAAATATTTTTATTATACTTCAAATATGTATGTATATAATTTAATTTTAGAAAGTGGATTTTGAATTAGCACCAATTTTCAGAAATAGGGATAGTTTTACTGGTAGAATAAAGTTATAATAGCCACAGTGCTAAGATGATGGTTAAATAACTTGACAAAGATTGCAGAATGTTTGATTTTTTTTCAATTTTGCTTTTCTAGTGTCTTTTGTTTTACTACATCCAGTTTGAGTACTTATAAATACAAAATAAATAAACTGATTTAAATAGCCTTTATTACAATGAATAAATGAAGAACTGTAACAACCAGCTAGTCTTGGAACATGGCACTGTGAATGTAAGTACAATCCAATAAGAACAATCATGAGTTTCAAACAGTAGTTGGGCTCACATTGCATTTCCTCCATAAAAAATATTTAAGTCATTGTCTAAAAAGTGATGGGATCCCTGACTAATCATGAGTTAAAAAAAGCAAATGATATAAATAAGAATAAAAGATGTCAACGTTTATAGGAATATCTTTCTGCATTACTTATAATTTTAATCTGATTTCTACATTTCTGGGATTTGTGCAGTCCATTTTAGAAGTTGCTATATCATAATACACTAAGAGATGTTATTTAATATGCCATTTCTAAAAGGTGTGAGACTGACTGACACGTTATAATTTAAAGATCTCCCTTCTATAACTGGAAAATTAGCCTAGAAAATGAATTATTTTGACCAACACAAATGTGCTACTTGAAAAATATATATTAAGCATTTGAAATGCCATATATTGTAACACAAGAAAGGTATATTATCTGCAAGTAAGTTTCATTACAAAAACCTTTAAATATATTTATATTACTTATATAAAAGATACTTTGGTATACAATACCCCAAAACATACTTAAATATACTACATATGTTTTTGTTATATTTAGCATTAAAATTAACAGTCTTTGTGATCTGCATGACTGATAACTGGGATTAGTCATTACCATCTAAAATAGCAGCACAAAATGTCCTCAGAAAATGCTCAAACTTCTGAATTATTTAGATGTAGAAACAGAATTGCTTTAAGACAGGGATTAGCAATTTAACTACAATTGTATAGCATGATATGAAGAAAGTATTTCTGGATTAACAATCGTCTCAATTCCTAGAACAATTGTAAGGTATAAACATTGTTTTACTCATGTATTTATTGGCTTGTATTTTAAGTTCAGGGGTATATGTGCTGGTTAGTTATAGGTAAACTTGTGTCATATGTGTTTGTTATATAGATTATTTCATCATTCAGATACTAAGCCTAGTACTTATCAGTTATTTTTCCCGATCCTCTCCTTCCTCCTGCCCTATGTATCAATAATTTTTAAACTTTTCACAGTAGTTTTATCATTATCATCATGAGTTTTATTATGGGAAATTAATTATTCTTCTAAATTTGTGAAAATTCTATTCAGAATTTCCATTTTGGATCTTAAGGTTTTAAAATGCATTATATTTTTAAATCTACCCTGAATTCTTTTCCTAAGAAATAATTCATTGTGTATTCATCTGGTCTCAGATATAGAACATTGTCCTGGATAAGTTAAATGTATTAATGGTAAATAATTATGAAAAATACTCATTCTCTTCAATATCATAACATATGGGAAGAAAGGAAAGGTAATTTCACAATTCATCTAACTTCTTGTACTGCTAAAGAAAAAGTAAAACTGGAGGATCAATAATGGCCATGGCATGGTTTGACTATGTCCTCTTCCAAAATCTAGTGTTGAAACTTAATGACCATTGTGATGGTATTAAGAGGTGATTGAGTCATAAGAGCTCCTTCACTCAGGATAGGAAGGCTCACGCAACATTAGGCTTTCTTGTCTCTGAAGCTATGTAAAGCCAGATGTGGACAGCACTTTTGTCTTCTAGAAAATGTAGCAAGAAGGCATCATGTTGGAAGCCAAACACACACAACTGATGGAAGTTTTCATTCTCAATTAAACAGTCTTTCCCCTGTATTGTTTTCTCCATCCCTAATCTAAAAGTATACTGATAACAGCATCACACCCTAGGACATGAATCTTAAATGCATGTTTTGCACAAAACTACATTCCCCAAAATAAAAAAAATACCCAATGTTTTGCATATTCTAAGATCTAACAATAGTATCTGTGAAAATAAATGGCATCTATACTAGACAATGTAATGCAACATTGTGAAACGATTATAGATTAGTGATGCAAAAGAACAATTGATAAGTAAAAGATTTTAGTACACTGGTCATGAACACTTAAGTAGAACATAAACACTACTAAAAAAGTCATACTAACTATAATAGAGACAGTAAATTACATATAGACAGAAGTATTGTTTTTGAAAAAATTAGTTCTTACATTATACAGTTTATAAATGAAGAGATACCTGATTTTCCTTTACATATCAAATAGGCTCTACATAATTTGAAATAAAAATACATTACAGAATATTCAAATTTAGTCTCAATTTAATTTCATGATTATAACTTTGCTTCTATCCTAATTTAGCATTTTAATTAAATCTATATTTTTCTTTGTAAAAGATGTTCTTCATCCTGTAATATTGTATCACTAATCTTAAATGAAGTAATTTTCCATCCCAATCAACAATATACAGTTATAATTTTAACAGTTTTTTAATGAACTTAAACTATGAGAAATGAATAAAACAACCTCTGTTGGCTCTATTTTATTTATAACATTTAAGTTTATGTTATACGTTCTGTTACTTATAATATTTATGAATGAAAATAAGACATAACTAAAAGTTTGTAAATAGTTGGGAAAGTATTCTGTTTCAGATACTTTGGTTAGTGAAGATGTCTGACAGTTAAGCAGAGACTCTTGTTCACTGCTGTGTTCCTGCTGCATAACGAAATTCTGGGATGAAGTAATTCTGTTTGTTGATGACTACGTGGGATTCAGGGAAGTTTCAAAGCATTCGAAGTAACTTGACTTGGCAGAATTATTTTTCTTGTATTATTTACTAGACATTCAATATATCAGAAATATTTTCTAATACATTAAATCACACTTAGGTTCCATTACCAAAGAACTGAGACATAAGAAAGTTGTGAAGGATGCACAATATAAACCATGACTCAGCATAGAGAAGGCAAATGCTGTCTTTCTCAAGATTTTAAGGTTTTTTTTTTTTTTGAGACAGAGTTTCGCTCTTGTTACCCAGGCTGGAGTGTAATGGCACAATCTCAGCTGGGACCACAGGTGTGTACTACCATGCTCAGATAATTTTTGTATTTTTAGTAGAGACGGGGTTTCACCTTGTTGACCAGGATGGTCCCGATCTCTTGACCTCGTGATCCACCTGCCTCGGCCTCCCAAAGTGCCGGGAGTATAGGCGTGAGGGTTTTAAGGTTTTATAGTCACAAAGAGTGATACCCAGAAACTTGGGTTACAATGTAAGCAAGAAAATTTAAAATTGCAAGAGAAAAGAGCTCATATAGAAAACAGTAATGTACTAACATTTAGTGGTAAATAAATAGACTGCATTTTTATACTGTATGTCATACAGTGTACGAAATGCTTAAAATAGATATGATGACATAATCCCTTTAATATATGCCATGTGTAATGCATCAGTGGTATAACCAATGCCAGTGCATATATAAAGTTACTAGCTAATATATATCCACTGAATACTCTGTCTTAGTTATTTTTCAAGGATTCAAAAGTATTAATCCATTTATTATTGCCTAAACAACTCCATGATCTAGGTACTATTATTAGGCATGTTTTATGATCGAAGAAACTGAGAGTAATAATTTGCCCAAAGTCACACAACTAAGTAATGGAACTATCATGAGTCAAACTCAGGCAGTCAGCCTCCAGATCCCGAGATCTTGATGCCGTTGTTATATCATCTTGTGTACATATCCTCAACATGATGTATGCACACATAAGTACAAATTTTAACTCTCTTGGATGACAAATATCACTTGATTTTGTTAAATTGTCTTTTACTTTTACCTATTACATTAGACAATTTTTTTAAGTAGCAACAAATTAATGATTGCCAACTAACTTTGAAAATATGGCATCACATACTTTATTTTGGACAGTACTTAAAGATAAAAATTCTGAGCTTGCTTGCATTTCTTTAAAATCTATTTTATAAATCACATGAATATACCTTTTTTTCTCTATTAATGATGTTGTTAAAATAAAACAGATATTTCACATAAAACATTGTTTCACATAAAACAATGTGAAAACAGACTAATTAAACATTTCAGCTGATACAAACATTCAGAATAAGAAATTTTAAACATAAAAACAGAAATGAACAAAAAATAGCAATGCATTGAATTTGGTTCAAGCTCAGCAAAGAAACTGAAGTAAACAGAAATATCCATCTTAAAAATAAAAAATGAGTTATGAAGAAAACATATTCTAATTTAAAATAGGAGAAATAAGAAAAGTGAGAAAAACAAATAAATTAAAATATATGCTATCATCAGTCCAAAGTATGTATACAGGGATATAATATGGGGGGTTAATATTTCATTCATAATTTCACTTTCAATAAACAACATCTACAGTTTCAGACTTCTTTTTCCCTTTTGCTTTATTTGTTTTATAGTGTTTACTAAAACGTATTTTCATCCTTATATCTCATAATATGTGTTTTTATAACTTCCTTCTTTAAATTTTCTACTAATTTATTATTATTTTCATCTCACAAAAAAATCAGTCTGCATCAGATATGGGGGAAATGGTAATTATCAGAGATTATATGAGAAACAATATGATTCCTATACTTAAGATGCATATATAAAACATCAGTACATAATGCATAAGGACTGTCAACGTTACATATCAAATAATAGATTGGCTGCATTTTGAACAAAAGTGAATATTGTGGTTAAAATAAATATATAAATATACACATTTTATTTTGAGCTTAAAATAAATACATAAATACATCCATGAATGGGGTCCAAACTAACTGATAATGATAAAGTTTCATTAGCTGAATAATGAGGTAAGCTATTTCTCTGCATTCAAGATATCAAGAAAATAAAATTTGTACAATATAAAAAATAAAATATACTGACTGTAAGAATCCAAAATATTCTATAAGCCTTTACTTGTATTTGGAGAACACCTGGAAAATGATCCTAACCCTTTGTCAGCAGCAACATTTAAAAAAAATCTAATCTTGGGAGGCCAAGACGAGTGAATCGCAAGGTCAAGAGATCGAGACTATCCTGGTCAACATGGTGAAACCCCGTCTCTACTAAAAATACAAAAATTAGCTGGGCATGGTGGCGCATGCCTGTAGTCCCAGCTACTTGGGAGGCTGAGGCAGGAGAATTGCTTGAACCCAGGAGACGGAGGTTGCAGTAAGCCGAGATCACGCCATTGCACTCCAGCCTGGGTAACAATAGTGAAACTCCATCTCAAAAAAAACAAACAAACAAAAAAAAAAAACTAATCTTTTCTTTCATCTATTTTCAACAAACTTGATAATTCTGCTTGTGCTTTTGTCTTTATCTGCATCCCTGTCTGAAACAACAAAATGTAGAAATATTTTCTTTCAATCTTCTAATGTTAGGACTGTATTTCTTCTTTGTCTTTCTATTGATGTGATAGTATATACTTCCTTTTGCAGTTGGAGAGCCTCCTCCCCTTTTCTTTCAACACTGAAATTCAATCTCTATTTCCTTTGTCTTTTACCTTATTAAAACAATGTTATAATACTTCAAAGTCTTATCTAACATAAAGTATACTCTTTGGAAGATCTGGAAAATGGTCCTCAGGCAGAGAGGTATGTCAGGGGGACAGGACAGGTGGACCTGCAGAGAAAAGTGGGTGCAAACAAGAGATAATTAATTAAGATTGCTGTGAATATTCACAGTGATTAGGGGTTTACTCTATCCTACATCTAAGACAATTTCACTCTCATCAATGTTGAAATATTTAAAAACTGTTTTACATATGTCAAATAGCTGAAATTAAACTGAATAGCATCCAAAATCCACATTTTATATAAGTCTTGATATACTTGTTTTAGTGGTAATCAGTGTAAAAATAATGTTTTTTTGTTTGTTTTTGTTGTTTTGAGACATGGTCTAGCTGCACAGGCTAGAGTTCAGTAGTGGTGTAATCTCAGCTCACTGCAGGCTCAAACAGCCAGACTCAGGAGAGCTGATCCTCCCACAGCCTCCCAACTAGCTTGAGACTACAGGCACACACCATTGTGTCTGGCTTTTGTGTGTGTGTGTGTGTGTGTGTGTGTGTGTGTGTGTGTGTGTGTGCTTTAGGTTCTGGGGTACATGTGCAGATCATGCAGGGTTGTTGCATAGGTACATACATAACAAGGTGGTTTGCTGCCTCCATTCCCTCTTCATGTATATCCGGTCTTTTTCCCTATGTTATCTCTCCCCACCCTCCCCAACCCACGCTGTCTGTCCCCTAGCTCCCCCCAAGATAGACAAATGGGATTTAATAAAATTTTTGTTTTTTTGGTAAAGATGCTGTTTCGCTGTGTTGCCCAGGTTGCTTTCCAACTCCTGAGTTCAAGCGATCCATCCTCCTGTTCCTCCCCAAGTCTTGGGAATATAAGCATGAACGATGGTGAGCAGCCAAAATGAGCTTCTTACATCAAGAACTTCATGTTCTTTTAAAATTAGGAAGATACACGTAATGAATATACAAAAGATAGCTTTCAGTCACTGGTCAAATTAGTTTTCATTAAGCAATTAATAAAAATTAATTCCTTTCAATAGTCTCTAAGATTTTTAACTTTTTTTTCCTGATCTTTATGAGACCATTCACCTTAAACACTAAACAGTAAATCCATCAACATGATGAACCCAGAAAGCCCTAAGTGTGTGTGTGGATGCAGGATGGGGGTGTAGGTGTGAATTATGATTATTTTTTTAATCACTGATAGGAAAAGTCTTAGAAGGCATACTTGGCTTCTGGAGATAGAGAGAGTGGTCATGGTGTCGTGGAACTCTTTTGTAAGAAATCTTAGCCACCTGGAGAAGCCACAGTCCTTGGTCTTCGCCCAGCCGAGGCATGAAGACATAGTATCTGGTCTCTCAGTGCAGGAATTTGTGCTTTATCCTTCAGGGGCTTCTCACTTTTAGAATCTAGGGAGAATCTCAATTTGGTTAATTTCTTCTTCAGAGTTAGTACAGAAAAGACCTCAATCATGAATTTCCAGTTGGCAATGTCTAACTTTCCTTTCTCTAACATCATTTCCTTGTTTTATTAAAGTATTTTTAAGAATACTTAAAAGAATAAGTATTCACCAGGCATTGATTATGGAAGACAACCTGAGACATGCACATTAATAATTCATTACTCTTTCACTGTCCATACCAAAAGCCAATATGTGTTAATAATCAAATTGAAATACAGATAACATTAATAATAGTCAACACTCATGCTGTGCTTGCTATGTATACATTTTATGAATATATTCAATATTAATGTCAACTTCATGAACTAGGTACTGTCATCACCTGCATTTCCTGGAGGAAAAAGAACACATAGGGATTGTATGCATATTGTTCAAGGCCATGGGGCTGTTAAGAAGCAATTTCAAATCCAGAGAGTGTGACTACAGCCTCCGTGTTTGCACTCACAACCCAGTATTGGCTGAAGCAACACAACACAAAGGCCATACAATAAATGAGTCATATTTGAAAAAAAAAAAAAATTAAACATTTGCAAAGAATACATAAAATTTTTATTAAGAATTAAATTAAAGTTAAAATAGAATTTGTAATTAAATTTCAGTTAATGTCTACACACAATATAATATTTCACAAAAGCAAGTGAAATAACTTTTTAGTTTTTGTCAAATGAGTTACATACCTCTAACTAAAAGCATGCCTTTTATACAACAATATAATTGAAACGTGTAATGATACATTACATATTCTGTTGCAAAGTCACAATCAAGATTCTAACAGTCTACTTGGTAAGAATCCTATCACCTTGGCATTTTCCTGCAAACTACCTGATTGTATGCTACATGAGCGCAATTAAAATGCAGAAACTCATGGTAGTAGACTTTTGTGCTTATTCATGGTTTATTTATTGATTCATTTATTTATTTATTTTTTCAGGGAATGTTAGAGCCTTCACATTAAGGTAACTATGCTAAACAGTGGGGATACAGCATAATTAACGATATCTACAGTCTCTAATCTCACAGAGCTTGGCTCTACGGGAGGTGAGAGGGAAGTAAATGATATCAACACAATGCCACATGTAATTATTCATTGCATCAACAGAGAGGACTCTCTCGGGGCACTTAGGAAGGACACCTCATTTGTAGGAGTTGAAAGGACTTCCAGGAGGTAACTTTCACATACTGACATAAGGAATGAGGAAAATCTAGCTAGGGAAAGCAGAAGAGGGAGTAGAAAAGGTGAACAGATAGTACAAAGGCCTAGAATTAGCAGAAACCTTAGTGACCTGGAAGAAAGAGAATAATATTCTGTATATTTATTTAGTTTGCAATGGAGAAGAATAAAAGATAAAACTGGGGAAGTAAGGCGAGAGCAGAACTTGAGGAACTTTTAAGCCAAATTCATATTCGGTTTTTACTCTACAGGCAGGTTAAAGAAATCATTAATCTGTTTTTAGAAAGGGTATAGTATCTTCAGATTTGTATTTTATAAATATCACTGTAATTTCAAATGCTATAGTTTTTCATGTGAAAGATTATTAGACATAGGCAGATACCGTATAATATAGTCTATTTAATCACACCACACCTATTATGAAGTTCTAGGTATTCAGGCATATACGTGAGAAAAACCGACAAAAATCTTTGCTTTCATAGAGCTTACATTCCAGTGACATGAAAATAAATATAATAAAATGATATGATTCTGTTGGAAAGCCACAAGCACTGTTGAAAAAACTAACAAGCATGCATAGCATGCATAACAAGGTCACAGGGAGTGAGCTTGCCTAGTTTGTTCAAGGAATAACAAGAAGGAGCCTGGTGCTGAGTGAGTGAGTGGAGGAGAAAGACAAGAGCAGGTCCTTGTGGCCCCTTGCAAAGACTTCACCTTTAACACTTAGTACAAAGAAAACTCTCTGCAGAATCTTAAGCACAGGAGTAGCATACTCCATACTCTCTTAAACATGTACTTTAAAAGAATCACTGAGTAAGAATAACTCTAAGAAGGCAGGTGTAGCCGCAGAAAGCCTTGTTAAGAAGCTATTATATTGACCCCCGTCAGAGTAGAAGCAGAGTGATGACAACAGAGGTAATCAACAGTGATTATATAAAGTATATCTTTTCAAGTTAGAGGCATCAGGAATATCTGACATATTGGACAAGCGGTAGGACAGAGAAGTCAAGGATGGCCTTCATTGCCTGGGCAGTTGAAAAATTGCAGATCCCAAATAAATTTTAATCCCCAATCAGTAAGGTGGGACATGGAATAAGTTTTTGGGAAAAAACACTGGTTTCTTTTGTATATGATAAATTTGGATGTCATTTCACATTGTACAGGAGATGTCAAGTGGTCAGTTTGATATGAGCATGTACTTCTAGTGAGGCATCTTCACAGAGATATATATTTGGGAGTTTTGTCAGCACATGTTTTGAAGCCATGGGAATGGATGAGAAATCAACTAAGGAAATGAAGGGAATAAAAAGACTAAGACAAAAGACACCTCAGCATTAAAAGATCAGAAATATCTGGGGTTTCCCTGTCAGTAGTTATCTTTAAAAGGCAAGGAGGAAATGGAAGGGCAGGCTTTGTCTAGAGGCTTTGCCTGCTGGGTATGGCCCTCTGCTGTGTGTGAAGTGTAGTCTGTTGCATCACCAGCAACTCACCATCAGGAAGCTCCTCATTGGAGGGTTTCTGTAAAAGTGCCCTGTGGATGAAATGCAAAATCTTGGGAAGTACCAGGTTTCTACATTATATGAAAAGTATGTGGAAACTGAGGGTATAAGATTTATAGGTTAGATCTTGCAAATAAAGAATATGAATATCCAGTCAAATGTCTTTTTTTATTAATTTTACTTTAAGTTCTGGGGTGCATGTGCAGATCATGCAGGATTGCCACATAGGTATACACATGCTATGGTGTTTTGCTGCATCTATCTCTCCATCACCTACATTAGGTATTTCTCCTAATCTTATCTCTTCCCAATCTCCCCACTCTCTGCTGTGCCTCCCCTAGCTCCCCACCCCCCAACAGACCCCAGTGTGTGATGTTCCCCTTCTAATGTTCATGTGTTCTCATTGTTCAACTCCCACTTATGAGTGAGAACATGGGGTGTTTAGTTTTCTGTTTTTTGTGTCAGTTTGCTGAGAATGATGGTTTCCAGGTTCATCTATGTCCCTGCTAAGGACATGAACTCATCTCTTTTATGGCTGCATAGTCTTCCATGGTGTATATGTGCCACATTTTCTTTTTCCAGTCTATCTTTGATGGGCCTTTGGGTTGTTTCCAAGTCTTTGCTATTGTAAACAGTGCTGCAATGAACATTTGGGTGCATGTGTCTTTATAACAGAATGATTTATAATCATTTGGGTATATACCCAGCAATGGGATTGCTGGGTCAACTTGTATTTCTATTTCTAGATCCTTGAGAAATTGCCACACTGTCTTCCACAATAGTTGAACTAATTTACACTTCCACCAACAATGTTAAAGCATTCCTATTTCTCCACATCTTCTCCAGCATCTGTTGTCTCCAGATTTTTAATGACTGCCATTCCAATCTAACTGGTGTGAGATGAAATATCAATGTGGCTTTGATTTGCATTTCTCTAACGACCAGTGATGATGCATTTTTTCATATGTTTGCTGGCCGCATAAATATCTTCTTTTGAAAAGTGTCTGTTCATATATTTTGCCCATTTCTTGATAGGATTGGTATTTTTTCTTGTAAATTTGTTTAAATTCTTTGTAGATTCTGGATATTATCCCTTTGTCAGATGGGTAACTTGCAAAAGTTTTTCCCATTCTGTTGGTTGCTGGTTCACTCTAATGAGCATTTCTTTTGCTGTGCAGAAGTTCTTAAGTTTAATTAGATGGGCTCTCCATTTGCCCATTTTGGCTTTTGCTACAATTGCTTTTGGTGTTTGAGTCATGAAGTCTTTGCATATACCTATGTCCTGAATGGTATTGTCTAGGTTTCTTCTAGAATTTTTATGGTGTTAGGTCTTATGTTTAAATCTTTAACCATATTTAGTTAATTTTTATATATGGTGTAAGGAAGGGTCCAGTTTTAGCTTTCCCCACATGGCTAGCCAGTTTTCCCAACAACATTTGTTAAATAGGGAGTCCTTTCCCCATTGCTTGTTTTTGTCAGGTTTGTCAAAAATCAGATGGTTGTAGATGTGTGGCATTAGTTCTGAGGCCTCTGTTCCGTTCCACTGGACTATGTTTGGGTACCAATACTATGCTATTTTGATTACTGTAGACTTGTAGTATAGTTTAAAGTCAGGTAGTGTAATGCTTCCAGCTTTGGTGTTTTTTTGTTTGTTTGTTTGTTTGTTTTGCTTAGGATTGTCTTGGCCATGTGGGCTCTTTTTCTGGTTCCATATGAAGTTTAAGATGGATTTTTCCAGTTCTGTAGAGATGGTCAATTATATCCCCAATGATGGAGATAGCATTGAATCTATAAATTACTTTGGGCAGAATGGCCATTTTCATGATATTTAGTCTTCCTAATCATGAGCATGGAATGCTTTTTCATCTATTTGTGTCCTCTCTTATTTCCTTGAGCAGTGGTTTGTAGTTCTCCTTGAAGAACTCCTGCAAGTCCTTTGTTAGTTGTATTCCTAGGTATTTTATTCTCTTTGTAGTAATTGTGAATGGGAGTTTGCTCATGATGTGGCTCTCTGTTTCTTATTGGTGTATAGGAATACTTGTAATATTTGCACATTGATTTTGTATCCTGAGACTTTGCTGAAGTTGTTTATCATCTTAAGGAGATTTTGGGCTGAGATGATGGGGTCTTCTAAATATACAATCATGTTTTCTGAAAATAGAGATAATTTGACTTCCTTTTTTCCTATTTGAATACACTTATTTCTTTTTCTTGCCTGATTCTTCTGGCTAGAACTTCAGTACTATGTTTAATTGGAATGGTGAGAGAGGGCCCAGTCAAATGTCTCAGTGGAATCCTTTTCTCAGAGAATGTTAGGTGAAGGAACTGAAAATATGCCAAAATGACTGAAATATTTTACATTTCCTGATATACTTTTACAAATGGAAACAATTTCATCATGTACTGTATTCTTAACTAATGGGGATTTATTAAGCATGAAAAGCATCAGGAATTGCATAGCTAACAAAATGTCTCTATATTTTAGCGGTGACTTGTTGAAATATTTAGAAATATTGACCTCTAGTCTTTATAGGTAGAACCTATGTCTGAAGAATTTAATGAAGACCGGCAAATTGAATACATTTTATATTTTATCTTTTAATATACGTGTCAAAAGAAATACATTTTTTAATTGAAAATATATGAATATCCATTAAATGATGTTCAGTGGCATACAGAGATAGCATACTAGGAGTGGGTACAATAGAAACGTTCTGAGAACATTATTTTATTGTTGAAGATGCTTTGAAAAACTTGGTGAGAAAAAACAATGCATTCAAACTAATTTATTAATTAATTCCTGTCTATATTGAAACTACTTATTTTCATTTACACCATGCTATCTATTTTATTGAAATCCTTTTATGTTTAAAGAAAGGTGTTCCAAAGATTTCATGATTACAATGCTACATGTTCAGCTTGTTATTTAGGGCAATGACAGAAAGTCACATAAATTCCTTTTCTAATACAACATTTAATTTTTAAATTATTCCTTAACTTAGATGGGTTTTCATCTAATAAATGGCTATATCACTTTGGAAATGACAACTATACAGATAAATCACCACAGCATACTTTATAGAAATGCTTTATCATATTAGAAGGTTAGGAAAAAGCATACATATATTTTCTTTTTTTTTAATTTTTTAAATTTTTATTGCATTATAGGTTTTGGGGTACATGTGCAGAACGTGCAAGGTAGTTGCATAGGTACACACATGGCAGTGTGTTTTGCTGCCTTCCTCCCCTTCACCCACATTTGGCATTTATCAAAAAAATATGCACAAGAACACTGAAAAGCTGGGAGAACAAGAGAAGCCACAAATGAGACTGAGATAGAGTGAAAGTTAAAGTGAAGCCACATGAAGAAATGGATCAAAAAGGTGCGAGTTCTGCACTTGGCTCAAACAATTTGTGAACTGAAGATTGCCTATTGGATTTTCCAAAGTAGAGGTTATCATTGCCCTTGAAAAAAAGTTTTTATAAAATGATGAAGTAAATTGTGTGTCAGGGGCATGGGAAGACTGGAATGTGACACAGAGTGTATAAATGACTCACAAAGTTTTGCTACCCAGTGTAGCCAAAAACTGGACAGTAATTAACAAAAGATTATCAGGAGAAACTTACATGTTTGCATGAAAATGCTGGGGTGATGGAGAAGAGACAGAAAATTTGACATTATAGACAAGAGAGTAGAGAATTTTCAAAGTAATGTGTTTAGGTAGACAAGAAAGGATTTGCTCTCCTTCACAAGAAGAGATATTTTACATCCAGAGCATGGAATTTTCATCTAAGGTCAAAGACAGAGGTAGTATTTGCGTATTTGGTAATATGATAGTTATGATTATGAGAGTCTGCAAGATGTTATGGATTCAACATTCTTAGTGAATTAGGAAGTGAAGAGGGTAGTGGCAGTGCTAGAGCAGTTGATGTGGTTTGAGGAGAGACAAGAAGGCATAAAATAACCACTAAGTGGGTGGTATGGTTTGCGGACTGCCACGTTCCTGTATGTATGCTGCACAGTTTAAGGGGTCCATTTAATATTTGTAGGCAGGGGTTTAAGACAGAATTCTTTAGAGTGGCTTCATGTTTTATTCCTACTGCTTTCTGCTATTAATTAAAGGGTACAGACATAGAATATGGACTCTATCAGTGGTAGTATTTATCAAAATAACTCCACAGATATATAACTTACTTGGTAACTATATTGTTTAGATATTGGGCCTGAGGAAAAGAGTGGGATCAAATGCATAGCTAATATTAGTAGCTTCGCCTGCATGTGAATCAATTCACGTTACTAAGGACACAAGGGGCCAGGGTTGAGAAAACACAAAAAATAAAGTTATGCAGTTTAGAGAGTTGCTTATTTTACCTCTGGGCAGATATGCTTAAGCTCTATGGTCTGGGGTTCTGGAAAGCAGAGAGCACTGGAGATGTAAGTTAGGGAATAATCAGCATATAGAAAATGATTAATCCAGTAAAAGGAATCATATGTTACAAGAAGTCCATCAATAATTTCAAGAAAAGAAGACACAATTAAGCATAGCAGACCACAAACATTTATGAAACGAGAAGATGATGAGCAGCTGGCAAAGGATCTTAAAAAGAGAACCAAAGAGTGAGAAATAAAATTCTGAAGTCACAGGAAGTGATTGGTTCAAAAATTTAGAATGTGATAGGGGAGAATCTGCATCAATGATGCAACATGTCTCAAACTGAAGAGAAGGTTCTGGATCATTAGCACCTTTGAACCTTACCCAAAGTGCGTATTTTTAATTGCAGGGAACCATTATTTAGAAGGCATATTAGCATCCAAATGTTATTATGAAAATACAGTAAATAAAAATTCAGACATCTAGAACTTTGCTAGTAATTCAGTACTAAGAATTTAACTTTTTGAGTTATACTTTTATTTATTTATTTATTTTTATTATTTTTTTTAATTTTTATTGCATTATAGGTTTTGGGGTACATGTGCAGAACGTGCAAGATAGTTGCATAGGTACACACATGGCAGTGTGTTTTGCTGCCTTCCTCCCCTTCACCCACACTTGGTATTCATCCCCAGGCTATCCCCCCCAGCACCCCCTGCTGTCCCTCCCCCATTCCCCCCAACAGTCCCCAGTGTATAGTAGACCGCCTCTCTGTGTCCACGTGTTCTCATTTTTCTCACCCACCTATGAGTGAGTATATGCAGTATTTCTTTTTCTGTTCTTGTGTCAGTTTGCTGAGAACGTATACTTTTTTTTTAAAAGTGTAAGTGGATTTAACTTGACAATTTTAATAACTTATGTTTCATTAAAAACAAGAATACCTTGTAACCTTAAACACAAATGTGGGACAGTGATTAAAATTTTACTGTAATGAATGATATTCAATAATTTTCAATCAACAATTTGAGGTTATGGGCTAAATCCATATTTAGTTTGTGAAATTAAGATACTATCATTTAAAAACAGATTTCTGGCATTTCCAACTGAAACAATAAAATTTATTGCCAAATTCTGAACTCCTTCAAGGTAGAGTGTAATAAATAGCCATTCGATTTCAAGCATCTACAAGTTTTTCAAAAAAGTTATAAGTATCATTGGTGATATTTTTCAAATAAGTATACAAGTAGTCTCCTCTGTTTTGATTTTCAATTAATTTTAAATCCAAATTCAGCTTTAAAATGAAAAGTAAAGTTTCTGAAATCCTCCTTTTGAGAAACCTCAGAAATATCTTATTTCTTTTGCTTATTATTTTCTCATGTCAGCAATAGTAAAGATAAATTCCTTGACATAGTTCACAGTTCCACAGGAAATGACAGAAAAGCCATAGTATTTATAGGTTAAATAAATTAAAATTTGGCTGTCTTTTACATTAGGCAGGTTTCAACTGCTGTTTGTATATTATGATGAAGTGCTTTACCTCTCTAGCTCTCTGGGGTTGCAGTCACTTATGTTTTTTTTTTTTTTAATTTTTATTGCATTATAGGTTTTGGGGTACATGTGCAGAACGTGCAAGATAGTTGCATAGGTACACACATGGTAGTGTGTTTTGCTGCCTTCCTCCCCTTCACCCACACTTATGTTTTTAAACAGAGCGTCATGCAATCAATGATGTCTTGGTGAAAACTATAAAATAATGTATATATTTTATATACTTTTCTGCTAAGTTAAATATTTGAGAGACAAATTAGTAGGAATTATGAGTTGCCGTACATATTTCTACAAAAACATCTCTACCTCCACCTCAGAAACACTTTTTTGAAACATCCTGATATACATGAGGAATAAGTCATATCTCATTATTTTAATTTTCATCAGAGTATCTAACCACATGTGCTCTAGCCATTCACATATATTTCTAAATATGAGTTATCTATTCCTAACCTTTTTTTCTGTCAGATTTTTTATGAGTTGTCTAAAATTCTATAAATGTCAGTGCTCAGATTTGTATATCACAGACAAGTAATCAGTCTTTTGGTTAGCATTTTGAATAGACCATATCCAAAGATACACGGATGAGGAAGGTTAGATATTCTTGGTGCAGTGATACATTTCTTAAGTATATTAAAATAAAACTACATATCAAACGTTTAAATATTGTTCCACTAAAAGTTGAGTTAGGTTTATATATGATGAACATGATTTTACAAACAAACAAGGTGGATTTACAACAAAGCTCTGCTGACTTCATAGATCTAGGCAAAAATTTTATTTTTACTCAGTTTTAGTAGTTTGTTTTGTCAGCATTTTTTTATTCATTTGCTTGATTTGTGGGAATGGGCAAAAGAATGAGACTGAATATAGGATGAGTAGATATTATTACAAATTATCTTAATCCACCTTTGTGCTTTGCTATGTGGTGAACTCTTTTGGAAATTAATATTAAATTTAAGAAATCATGAATCTTTTAGTTTTTTTTTATGTTATAGTTGTAAGTAATTCATACTGCTAGATTTTATTTTTATGCAATTTAATTAACATTGCATTTAATTACTCAAAATGTTTGAAAACATATTTCCAAATTATTCCCTTTCTTTATTGAAGTAGGCAATTAAAAATATGTATCTTTAGGACCAATTCCGAGTTGGGTAAAAGTTTTGGATTTTTAATTCAGCATCCCTTTTGAGAATGAAGAAAATAATCAGTGTCTTTTGGTGGTTTGTCATCATTAGGTAAGGTCTAGATTCCTGATTCAACCAGATGAAAGGACATTCTGGATTAATGCCTTGGTCAAATGTGGGTTTCAGCATGTGGAAGTCATTATCTGCCAACTATTTATGTTGAACTGATGATACTCACTCACCAGCAGTGAGGGTCTTTACTGTGTATTGTAATGCCTGTATACATTTTAAAAAGTAAAAATGTTTGCTTCTAACCTATGATATTTCCTCTATACAGAAAAAACTCTTTGACGAGTTCATGTCCTTTGTAGGAACATGGATGAATCTGAAAACCGTCATGCTCAGCAAACTGACACAAGAACAGAAAACCAAACACTGAATTCAATCATAGGTCGGTGATGAACAATGGGAACACATAGGCACGGAGAGGGAAATACCTCACACTGGGGTAGATTAAGAGATGGGGGGGCAGGGGAGGGGCGGGTCAGTGGGTGGCAGGGGTGGGTGGGATGGGAAGGGATAACACCAGGAGAAATGCCTGATGTAGGCGACGGGGGCATGGAGACAGCAAACTACCAGGGCATATTTGTACCTATGCAACAATCCTGCAGGATGAGCACACGAACAAAAAAAAAAAAAAAAAAAAAAAAAAGAAAGAAAGAAAGAAAAAAGTTTTGAATATGTATTCAAATGAAACTAATATTTTATATAGATAGAAAAAAGAAATAACTCTTTGGGAAACATCATCTAAACTTCTAGAGCTTATATGTTTCTAACAAGTAATTCTATTTCTTGTTTTTCCACTTATGCTTCAGTTTGATACTTAAATACATCTAGTAACTTTGCCTAAAGCAAACTGAAGACTTTCTTTACTTTTGCACACGTTATTAGAGACTCAAATATCTTACCTATGGTAAATCATATTTTATTTCGCTGAAGTATAGCCTTTAATTTGCTCTTTTTGAAAAATGTTCCACTCTTTCATTAACTTACTATATTTCTAGTCAATTTAATTAGATTCGCTGCAAGCAAATTTATTTAAAAGGTATTGTATGCCAAAATATAAAATCATACATTTGCAAAGATAAAATATGAACAGTATTACTTTCAGGTAATGTACTTCAACAATCATAGATTGTTTTTTCTCTAGCTTGTGGCATCTACAGAGAACTTAATTAAAATTCATATGCTCATAGGCTACTAATTTTATAAAGATTGACATCAGATGCAAAGCAATGAAACCTACCAGGTCCTATCAGTAAAAGGGATAGTGTTGCTTGTAATCCTTCAATAGACAATTTAGTATGATTTTGATATTTAAAAAATAAGGCTTCACATTCATTACCTTTATTTTCTTGATTATTTTTTCCATTAGAATGTCATAATTTATGACTAGAAACAATGAGAATGTTGGCCTTATTTAAATGTCAGCAAATAAATATGGATCCAGAAGTTACAGAGAAATATCTCACGGAAGACTACTTTTTACAACACATTTAGAAGCTAAATTAGCAAACTTATTACTCACATAATTTGAAACATTGCATTTTTCATCTTGAGAGGCAGTGGTAAGTGAATTGTTATTGTACTATTTTCTTAAATTAGGCTCTGCAATGTATTTCTATATCAATTGAAGCATTTGAAAGTGTTTGTTAAAATAAACACCACACATCATCAATTTCCCTTCTTCATGGATTAAAACATTTCCAAACCATATCTAAATTCTTAGTACATGAGCAATTTAATACCACGATCACTATGGAAGGAATTATCCTCAATCACAAAAATACCATATTTTGGCTACAAAGTGCTATGCTGAGAGTATTCAAATCCTGACTACATTCCTGACATACAATAGTTGAGCAAGCCACATGCAATCACAAAATTATATGACATTGGCTGGGTGTGGTGGCTCATGCCTGTAATCTCAGCAGTTTGGGAGGCCAAGGCAGGTGGATCACGATATCAGGAGTTCAAGATCAGCCTGACCAACATGGTGAAACCCTGTCTCTACTAAAAATACAAAAATTAGCTGGGTGTGGTGACGCATGCCTGTTAGCCCAGCTACTCAAAAGGCTCAGGCAGGAGAATCACTTGAACCTGGGAGGCGGAGGTTGTGGTGAGCCCAGATCATGCCACTGCACTCCAGCCTGGGTGACAGAGCAAGACTGCATCTCAAATATATATACACATATACATATACACATATGTGTGTGTGTGCATATATATGTAGACATTAACAATGTCATTATAACATGTAGTGCACAAAGTAGTGTATTATTTCTCTAACTTCTGGTAGTTCTCATCTTTTCTTTCAAAATTTGGAGAGATATCAATTTTTTTTAATAAAATGGCCTCAGCATCTTTATATTCACTGTTTAATTTAATACTAATTCAAAACTAGGAGGCTAAGCTTTGACTAACAATTGTTCTCCAAAGAAAGGACTATTTCATCATACTGGTGCATGCTTTGTTCTCTGCAAATAGTGTTCCGATAAATCTACATAATGACAAGAGTCATTTCTTTTCTATCATGGAAAAACCATACATCTGGTTCAATATGTATGTGCTACTGCTTATCCACATTGTATGATGTCTTAGTCTGTCGTGTGCTGCTTTTATAGAATGCCATGTGCCAGGTAGTTTAGACAGAACAGAAATTTATTTCTCATAATTCTGGAGGTTGGAAAGTCAAAGATAATGATGCCAACATTTGGCATGCATCGTCTTGTGGTGTCATCGAATGGCAGAAGACATCTATGAGGGAAAGCATGGAGAGGGTGAAAGAGAGACAAAAGGGGCTGAACTCAACTTTTTATAAAAACAAAAAACGCTTCTGTAATAATGGCATTAATCTATTCATAATGACAGAACTTTTATGGTGCAATCATCTCTTTAAAGGTACCACTCCTTAATGCTGCTAAAATGGCAATTAAATTTCAATATGTGTTTAGAAGGGAACAAGTATTGGAACCACAGCATTCTGCACCTGACCACCAAAACTTCTCACATACAAAATACATTTAGTCCATTCCAATATCCACAAAAGTTTTAATTCATTCTAACATCAAGTCCAAATTCCAAAGTCTCATCAAAATCAGAGATGAGTGAGATTCAAATATGATTAATCCTGTGGCAAATTTGTCTTCAGCTCTGAGCCTGTGAAACTAGGAAAGTTAAATGCTTCTAAATACAATTGTGGCATAAGATGAAGATTTCCATTCCAAAAGGAAGAAATAGACAAGAAAAGAGCATATCTGCTCCGAAGTATCTTCAAAACCTAATAGGGAGAACAACATTGAATCTTAAGTCTCCAACTCCATACCTCATCTTCTGGATATTTTGAGCTCAGAGTTTGGCCCTCAAGGGTATGGGCCTTCTGCAAAACACGACTTGGCAGGGCTTACCCTATGCAGCAGTTCTCATTGGTTGGAGTCCTGTGCCTCCAGCTCTTAGGCTGGGGCTGCACACTGGTGTCCAGTAGAGTCCTGAGGTCTCAGCAACAGCCACACATTCCCTGAGGTGGTTCTGCCCTTGTGGCAGATATTTGCCTGGGCCCACAGGCTATCCAAAACACTCTTTAAAATCTAGGTGGAGGATACCCTGATCCTACAGCTTACAAACTCTGTGTACCTGCATACTTAGCACCAAATGGACTCCCCCAAGGCTTACTGCTTGTGCCCTGTGTTGCTGCTGCACAGGATGCACCTGGGCCAGCCTAAGTCATAGGCTGCTTCTTTCCACTCTTACAATGGGAATTCAGTTTCAACATGAGTTTGGGAGGAGTGAAGCATTCAAACCATAACATATGATACTGCTATTATGTATCATCTGAAAATATTAGTGGATAGAGATTGATGACAAGTCATTGTTTTGCCTAAATTAGGGATTTATTTGGCTTTAGCGTTCTAACTAGACCTCTACATTTTCCAGTAAGAATGTGAGGTTATATTTATTGTGGCAAATATTTATTGTATCTTGAAAAGATTGCCCCCACAATATTTCTTATTACACATACACATACTAAGACCATCATTCTTACCAAGAAGTGTTTCCTATGTTCACTCAATTTGAATATAGGTGGGTTTGTTATTACAAAGTGAATTTTAGGTCATTTACACTTAAAAGCTACATTGTATTCCTGTTCTCTAATAGTCAAATTTCAAATTATAAGAATATTTCCCATTTCCAATGCTTTGTTCTTACTGTATTATTTTTGTAAATAATTTTCTATTTTGGCAAAATATGTACAACATAACTTTTGCCATTTTAATCATCTGTAAATATACAACTCAGTGTCATTAATTACATTCACAGTGATCTACAACCATTACCTTCATTTCTAAAACTTTTTCATCACCCAAAACAGAAACTCTATAACCGTTAAATAATAATTCCCATTCCCATCTACTGTATTATTTTAACAATTCATTTATTTACTGTAATTGCTTTCTTAATTTCATCTTCAAAATTATCTGATTACCCATTATGTAATCTTATCAATATTCGCTAAATATTAATGGAACTGTAAGAAGTTCTTTCTCATTAATATTTTCTAAATGCCATTCTCTGAAGGTCAGTTCTATTAATGTCACTGAGAAATTAGTAACAGAGAAAATATTGGACAAATTAGTAAGAGAAATTTTCTTGTTTAAATGAGACAAGCAACATTAATTTTAAAAACTTGTTTTAAATAAGATCAATTAATCATACTCTATATATTTGCAAATATATTCAGAAACTATAAAACTTAAAATTAATTATATTCTAGTAATTGTTTCAGTGGTTTCCAAAAGCATAAAACGATTAAATATTTTCTTCCAATTAACAGTCTTCATTGGTCAGAAAATAAATAACAACAATTTTGGGGAGGCAGCTCTACTTTACAGAAACATTTTCTAATAATATAAACTAAATGAAGTATTCAGAAATATATGTTGGTATAACAAAATTTCCTGATTTTATGAGAATAAAATTTTATCTAAAACTATCAGGTCAAAATTTTTCTGGAATTGCAGTTAATCATTCAAGCTCAACATAATTACTAATGCTTTTTATCTTTTTAAAATTAATTTTAAAGAATTTGTTCATTCATTTACAACAAGTAGTTATAAGACCTCAAATGTATGTAAAAAGAATATATATATTATTCAGCTCTAAGCCTGTGAAACTAGGAAAGTTATATACTTCCAAATAAAACATATACATGTTTTTCCTATTTGAGATGCAACTAACTTCTTTTACCAAACCTGCTCAGACAGTGACAAGCATTTCACTTGAACTCTAATCAGAGTATAGACTACTTGCTTCAAATATTATAAAATACCCATGTCATATTTTGCATCAAGTATAACATTGATTGGATAAATTTTAGAATCACTGATATTTTTGTTTTATTTTCCTAGCATCCTAAAAGAGTAGATTCTGCAAGTGAATAGACCACCTCTATTATCTTAGTACATAGTCATATGCTATATAATCACTAGAGTTTTTATGTACTTTCTTATAGAATTGTAGATATAGGATTTTAGTTTTTATTTAGGTAGTTCATAACCTAGTACATTGACAATTATAT
Organism: Saguinus oedipus; assembly: GCA_031835075.1. Lineage (NCBI taxonomy): Eukaryota > Metazoa > Chordata > Mammalia > Primates > Cebidae > Saguinus > Saguinus oedipus. Next base: position 141,754,906 of record CM063171.1, on the reverse strand, counting down.
TTATATCTATTTTTGTAAACTCATTAATTATCCCTTCTTCTAAAATAATAAAAAAATAAATGTTGGCAAAATCTCTTGCTGGAAGCATCACTCTGTCTTCTATTTTCTTCTGAGATTTTGGTATTTCTCATTCTATGGTAAATTTTTTCCTATATACCACTTCAAGATTGGTTTTCTCTGCAACATCACTTTTCTATTATCTTTTGTTTTATGTACTTTACCCATAGGCAAAATCTCATCCTTCTGAAAGGTAATGGCTCTCACAAATGAACACATATGCATGGGTATGTGCATGTACACACACACGCACATACGCACACCATATGTCCCCAGAGTTGTTGCTTCAAATAACCATATGAGCATATCTCAGAATTTGTGCAAGCACCTAAAAAATCTCATATTTAAACTTTCTTAAGAATTGATGCTTATCCTACCCCTCCTTTGCTTAAAATAAAATAAAATAAAATAAAACCTAATGTTGCCTATATATAAACATCTCAGTTGGTAACCTGAAAACATAGCTGCAAATATTTTTTTTTTAGTTTTCCACCTTACTTTTCTGTGTACCATGGACCTTCCGTAAACACAAGCATTAAATGTCTGCATATTCTGATTAGAGATTTGAAATGTTACTTATCTCTTGTCCACATTTTTGTTTTCAAATTTGAATTTCTACAATATTTTGTACTTTTCTTGTAACACTAATAATACACTATCAATAGTGCACTTGGCTTTCACTCTTTAGTACATCGTCTTGTGCATGGGTGATTTCTTATTTTCTATCTTCTATTATTCCTTATATCTGTTATAGTTATCGCATCATTGGTAGGGTTTCTATTTTTTTTTTTTTTTTATGAAACAGACTTCATTTTTTTTTAATTTTTATTGCATTTTAGGTTTTGGGGTACATGTGCAGAATGTGCAAGATAGTTGCATAAGTACACACATGGCAGTGTGTTTTGCTGCCTTCCTCCCCTTAACCCACATTTGGCATTTCTCACCAGGCTATCCCTCCCCAGCTCCCCCACCCGCTGTCCCTCCCTATTCCCCCCAATAGACCCCAGTGTGTAGTACCCCCCTCCCTGTGTCCATGTGTTCTCATTTTTCTCACCCGCCTATGAGTGAGAATATGTGGTATTTCCTTTTCTGTTCTTGTGTCAGTTTGCTGAGAATGATGTTCTCCAGATTCATCCATGTCCTTACAAAGGACATAAACTCGTCATTTTTGATTGCTGCATAATATTCCATGGTGTATATGTGCCACATTTTCCCAGTCCAGTCTATCATCGATGAATGTTTCTATTTTTACAAATCTCACTACTGTTTGGGTTTATTTACCTGTTATAATATTTTTTTTAAGTCTAAAAATTATTAGCCTACATTGACTATTTTTTTCTTTGAGACAATGTCTTGCTCTGTTGCTCAGGCTGGAATGCAGTGGCACTATCTTGGCTGTCCTGCCTCAGCCTCCTGAGTAGCTGGAACTACAGGCACCAGCCACCATACCCGGCTAATTTTTGTATTTTTAGTAGAGACAGAATTTCATCATGTTGGTCAGGCTGGTTTGGAACTCTTGACCTTGTGATCTGCCCACATCAGTTTTCCAAAGTACTGGGATTACAGGAGTGAGTCACCATGCCTGGCTTTACATTGCCTTTTAAATGGAGCTTTCCCCCAATTAAATTTTCATATTATTATACACTAGCATGTATTTGTCTATTTGCTCACTAATCCTAGTCCCCACTCTCTTTACTGTTTTTGTGGTCACTCAAATACCTGTTTTATGCATGTCAAAACTCAGGTGTCTACCAGCTGATAACATTTTTTTTTTTAATTTTTATTGCATTATAGGTTTTGGGGTACATGTGCAGAACGTGCAAGATAGTTGCATAGGTACACACATGACAGTGTGCTTTGCTGCCTTCCTCCCCTTCACCCACACTTGGTATTCATCCCCAGGCCATCCCCCCCAGCCCCCCCTGCTGTCCCTCCCCCATTCCCCCCAACAGTCCCCAGTGTATAGTAGACCGCCTCTCTGTGTCCACGTGTTCTCATTTTTCTCACCCACCTATGAGTGAGTATATGCGGTATTTCTTTTTCTGTTCTTGTGTCAGTTTGCTGAGAATGATGTTCTCCAGATTCATCCATGTCCCTACAAAGGACACAAACTCATCATTTTTGATTGCTGCATAATATTCCATGGTGTATATGTGCCACATTTTCCCAGTCCAGTCTATCATCGTTGAGCATTTGGGTTGGTTCCAGGTCCTTGCTATTGTAAACAGTGCTGCAATGAACATTCGTGTGCATGTGTCCTTATAGTAGAACGATTTATAGTCTTTTGGATAGATACCCAGTAATGGGATTGCTGGGTCAAATGGAATTTCTATTTCTAGGTCCCTGAGGAATCGCCACACTGTCTTCCACAATGGTTGAACTAATTTACACTCCCACCAACAGTGTAAGAGTGTTCCTATTTCTCCACATCCTCTCCAGCATCTGCTGTCTCCAGATTTTTTAATGATCGCCATTCTAACTGGTGTGAGATGGTATCTCAATGTGGTTTTGATTTGCATCTCTCTAATGACCAATGATGATGAGCACTTTTTCATATGTTTGTTGGCCTCATGTATGTCTTCTTTTGTAAAGTTTCTGTTCATATCCTTTGCCCATTTTTGAATGGGCTTGTTTGTTTTTTTCCTGTAAATCTGTTTGAGTTCTTTGTAAATTCTGGATATCAGCCCTTTGTCAGATGTGTAAACTGCAAAGATTTTTTCCCATTCTGATGGTTGCTGATTCACTCTAGTGACTGTCTCTTTTGCCGTGCAGAAGCTGTGGAGTGTGATTAGGTCCCATTTGTCTATTTTGGCTTTTGTTGTCAATGCTTTTGGTGTTTTGGTCATGAAGTCCTTGCCTACTCCTATGTCCTGAATGGTTTTGCCCAGATTTTCTTCTAGGGTTTTTATGGTGTCAGGTCTTACGTTTAAGTCTTTAATCCATCTGGAGTTAATTTTAGTGTAAGGTGTCAGAAAGGGGTCCAGTTTCTGCTTTCTGCACATGGCTAGCCAGTTTTCCCAACACCATTTGTTAAATAGGGAATCCTTTCCCCATTGCCTGTTTTTGTCTGGTTTATCAAAGATAACATTTTATTTATTATTTTATCATTCAGTAATTTTTGAACTTGCATGCTAGAATCCAATCTGTTCATTTATAAAATAAATTCATTTGTTCAAGAAATGATTACTGTTGGGGAAGTTCAATGTCATTATGAGGAACATAAAAGTAGAACTAACTTTATAACACCAAAGTCATCATTTGCATCCTTAAAGCTGGCATCTCTCTGATGTCTCAACAGATACAATCCTATTGTCATAGCCATGGCAGCTTAAATTTCCCAACCTATACTATCATGCCTGGAAGGGGAGATAGAATCTGTACCTTCAATTACAATCAAATATTTTTAGCTTCACTCAAATTAGATTAACTTAGTTCACACACATTTACCTTTCAGTCACTTTCCATGGTTAAATGTATTCAATACATTTTATTGCATTAAGGAAATGAAAATTGTGTCTAGAAATGTGAAAGACCATGTCCATCCTACTCAAATGCAATATGTGAAAATAGTGAAAGGAGTTTTCCCTTGAAAACTGCCAGGATATTTTTTTTCTACCTTGCTTTTTTTTTTTTTTTTTTTACTTTAGGCTCTAGGGTACATGTGCAGAACATGCAGGATTGTTGCATAAGTACATACATGGCAAGGTGGTTTGCTGCCTTCATCACCCACCACCTATATCTGGTATATCTCCCCACTTTATCCTCCCCACTCCCTGCTGTCCCTCCACTAGTGTCCCCTAACTGACTGCAATGTGTGATGCTCCCTTCCCTGTGTCCACCTGTTCTAGTTGTTCAACACCCACCTATGAGTGAGAATATGCTGTGTTTGGTTTTCTGTTCTTGTGTCAGTTTTCTGAGAATGATGGTTTCCAGATTCATTCATGTCCCTGTGAAGGAAACAAAGTCATCATTTGTTATGGCTGCATAGTATTCCATGGTGTATATGTGCCACATTTTCTTTATCCAGTCGGTCATTGATGGACATTTCAGTGGGTTCCAGGTCTTTGCTATTGTAAACAGTGCCACAATGAACATACATGTGCATGTGTCTTTATAATAGAACAATTTATAATTCTTTGTGTATATACCCAGTAATGGGATGGCTAGATGGCTAGGTCATATGGCATTTCTATTTCTAGGTCCTTGAGGAATCGCCACACTGTCTTCCACAATGGTTGCACTAATTTGTACTCTCTCCAACAGGTTTTATTTTCAGAAGAAAGTAGAAAGGTACACAACTACTGTAGCAAATTGCACTATTTTAAAACTTCTTTATTGATGATAAGTGTCTTGAGGGCAAAGCCTGTATCTTAATTTTCTCTATGCCTGCAGTGTCTAGTCTAATGTAAAAAAAAAACATAGTCCTGAATGCATACCATATATTTGTTTTAAACCAGGAGATTCTTGATACAGCTATAAACCACTTATTGAATCTTAGTTTTTTTCCCACCATTGCAAATAGAGGCTCAGTTTCTAATTTCTCAGTATAAATTATCTTCCCAGAATTTGGGAAGACATGAAATATGTGAAAATGGTTGTATGTATATAGGAGATTTTTCTTTCATTTCCTCTATTAATTATGCTCTTAGTTTGTGGCATGAGGAGTGGTGGTAGCTTGGTAATGTTTATAGATTATGACACTTAGGCTTGCAAACTTGTAGTAGATATATATACACAAATATATTTTCAGAAATATATATTAATTTTGTGTTTCAGTAGATAGATAGAAAATGTACATGTGTGCTGAAGATTCATCCTTAAGAAAATGTAGAGCTAAGAGTTCCTTATATATACACAAATATATGAGTATATTGCCTCCTTTCTCCTGATACAACATAGTCAGTGTTTAATTTTTAGTTTTCCTTTTTATAAGCCTTAAAAGTATTGTGAGTGATGTTGCTATTACATGCTCATTTATTCAAAGGTTTATGGACATTATTTATCTAATCCTCAACTGGACTAAAACCAGAATTTAATTAACTCAGCTAATTGACATGTATTCTATAATTCTGACACTGATATATAGCATAAGGAAAGTACAATATGTATCACTTTTTAATTTACTAATGTAAACAAAATTTCAACCATATGACTGGTTATATTTAAGATGCCTTATGAGTCATGCATCTGTGGAAATAATATATTTTTTAAGATGAGTATCAATCACAGGCCCTAGTAATAAATTATGGATTAACCCTATACCTTGTTATTGAAGCTTTTTTTTTTTTTTTTTTAAGTCTTGGAAAGTCACAGGTCAGTTTAGATAACTAGTTAACTAGATATATAGATGATTTTATCCTAAATCTATATAATGTCTACATCTTTTAGTGATTTTATACACTGCATTATACACAATAATTTTTTTTCTTAAATCATAGAGGATCTATAAATATGCATAGTAATAGATGTAGATGAAATTTGACATATTCAGTATTTTCTGCTGGATTTTAATATGGCATGCTTTCTTTGTTTGAATTATAGAGGAGATTCATTCTTAATCACGGGTAACAGAAAATCATTGTTGGCACAAAATTTGTGTCTTAAGCCAAGCACGCAAGGTTTACCAGTTTGGATGTTAAGGAGGGAACAAATTCCCTTATTGTGAGTTTATTATGACTAATTTTACAACTTGCTGGTGGATTTAGGATACATTACAAGATGTTTTTAAGATGTTTCAACTCTCAGAATGTTATACAAATCATATAAAATTGCAATTTTCTCTCTGAAGTTTTACAACCACCTCCTTTTTAAAATAAGAGTTGTTATTTTGATTTGGCAATGCCAAGAAAAAACCTTTCTCTCCCAATACTATGTTTTACTTTCAGTACAAAGTTGATGACTATAATAAAACTATTTTTTATTTTAAAAATAGTACTTTATTGTAAGAAGCTATAAAAACAATTCTTGTGCTGTCCCTCTAGTTTGCCCTTTTCTGAAGAAAGTCATTAAGTGTTAATATTCAAAAGCCCAGTAAAAGTATCATATCTTTTTTTTTCCATTTAATATGGCTTTTATTTATTTTTTATTTTTATTTTTATTGCATTTTAGGTTTTGGGGTACATGTGCAGAACGTACAAGATACTAGGAATGCTTGTTGGAAGTAGAAAAACATTCCAGCTCCTTACCAGGGTCAATGTATCCTAATCAGGTTTGGCCTGCCTTGTGGTTCTTTGCTACACTCCAGTCACTGGTCTTCGTGTCATTGTTCTTATACAATACACTTATTGGATTTATTCTAAACTTGGGTATAACAAAGAAAAGGCTCATTTCATCTGGGGGACAGAAAGGAAAGAGGAGATAATTATAGGCTACTTCTATAGAGTCAGATGCTGTCAGTTAGCTAAGTCTAATTTTGGCAGAGATTGTGTCTCATGGAACAAATGCTTTTACACTTCTATTCTGGTTACCACATGTATGCTATGCAACACGTCTCTCCAAGATACTGAGGACCATGGCAATGCTGATTACACCATAGGCCAACATGTGGGTCAGTGTTATAAAATCCAATTCAACCAAGTCAGAATTGGATATAGATTACAACATTTTAAAAATAGTTTTAAAAGAATGAGCCTTATATTTTTAGATAAATGTTAGCTTCTGTGTGGATATTTTATTCAGACCCAATCATATTATTTGTATCTTAGATAATAATATTTATCTTTTTACCTCTACTACCTAATGTCCTTGGAACCTTTCGAAAAGATCTTGATAATATATTCTCTGAGAAGTCTAGGTCTGAGATAAGAGCAGATGGAATTTCTGGTAATTAATCTCTGTGGCAAGTGGCTGCCCTTGTGTTAAAAATGTCCTGAGAATCAATATTGTGAAAATGGCTATACTGCCCAAAGTAATTTACACATTCAATGCTATCCCCATCAAACTACCATTGAATTTCTTCACAGAACTGGAAAAAACCACCATGAATTTCATATGGAACCAAAAAAGAGCCCGCATAGCCAAGTCAATTCTAAGCAAAAAGAACACAGCGGGAGGCATCACGCTACCAGACTTCAAACTATACTACAAGGCTACAGTAATCAAAACAGCACGGTACTGGTACCAAAACAGAGATATAGACCAATGGAACAGAACAGAAGCATCAGAGGCAACACAACATATCTACAACCATATTATCTTTGATAAACCAGACAAAAACAGGCAATGGGGAAAGGATTCCCTATTTAATAAATGGTGTTGGGAAAACTGGCTAGCCATGTGCAGAAAGCAGAAACTGGACCCCTTTCTGACACCTTACACTAAAATTAACTCCAGATGGATTAAAGACTTAAACGTAAGACCTGACACCATAAAAAACCCTAGAAGAAAATCTAGGCAAAACCATTCAGGACATAGGAGTAGGCAAGGACTTCATGACCAAAACACCAAAAGCATTGGCAACAAAAGCCAAAATAGACAAATGGGACCTAATCAAACTCCACAGCTTCTGCACGGCAAAAGAAACAGTCACTAGAGCGAATCGGCAACCATCAGAATGGGAAAAAAATCTTTTCAGTTTACACATCTGACAAAGGGCTGATATCCAGAATTTAAAAAGAACTCAAACAGATTTACAGAAAAAAAAAAAACAAACAAGCCCATTCAAAAATGGGCAAAGGATATGAACAGAAACTTTACAAAAGAAGACATACATGAGGCCAACAAACATGAAAAAGTGCTCATCATCATTGGTCATTAGAGAGATGCAAATCAAAACCACATTGAGATATCATCTCACACCAGTTAGAATGGCGATCATGAAAAAATCTGGAGACAGCAGATGCTGGAGAGGATGTGGAGAAATAGGAACACTCTTACACTGTTGGTGGGAGTGTAAATTAGTTCAACCATTGTGGAAGACAGTGTGGCGATTCCTCAGGGACCTAGAAATAGAAATTCCATTTGACCCAGCAATCCCATTACTGGGTATCTATCCAAAAGACTATAAATCGTTCTACTATAAGGACACATGCACACGAATGTTCATTGCAGCACTGTTTACAATAGCAAAGACCTGGAACCAACCCAAATGCCCATCGATGATAGACTGGACTGGGAAAATGTGGCACATATACACCATGGAATATTATGCAGCAATCAAAAATGATGAGTTTGTGTCCTTTGTAAGGACATGGATGAATCTGGAGAACATCATTCTCAGCAAACTGACACAAGAACAGAAAAAGAAATACTGCATATACTGACTCATAGGTGGGTGAGAAAAATGAGAACACATGGACACAGAGAGGCGGTCTACTATACACTGGGGACTGTTGGGGGAAATGGGGGAGGGACAGCGGGGGGGGGCTGGGGGGGATAGCCTGGGGATGAATGCCAAGTGTGGGTGAAGTGGAGGAAGGCAGCAAAACACACTGCCATGTGTGTACCTATGCAACTATCTTGCACGTTCTGCACATGTACCCCAAAACCTATAATGCAATAAAAATTAAAAAAAAAAATGTCCTGAGAAAATAATCAAATTGACTCATGGTCTGGGACATTCTCAAGGTAGTGGACTTGAGTTCCCAGTCTTACCTCTTCTGAAGATCTGATATGCTTTCTCTGGACTCCACTGTATTGGGCAATTCTGCAAAAACATTTGGAATACTTTCTCTCCCTCCTGTATATCCATTTCTAATGCGACTAATTAAATCTACCCAGAGCTCAATAACCATGCTTCTTACTGTCGTAAAAGCTATTTGCCTGGCTTATTTTCTTTTCTCCCTTTTATTAAACAGTTATGGCCATAAAAAAGTGTTCTTCTTCTCCTTTCTGCTGCTGCAAGGAAACCTTGCTTGGTCAAAACTTGCTTTTCTTGCAAAACTTATGTGAATTCTGTTGTTGGTTCCATTTGAGGAAAATGTAATAGCATAATCTCTCTGAGATACCTTGCGCATAAAGTGCAAATCATAACACATATTTGCTTGTTTCTTCCAAAGGTAAGAGATGATGTAACCCTCACCCTTAGGGATGAGGTTGATAGAGTCATAGGATCTGACAGAGGAGGATGAGGGTAATAAAATCTTGTCCTACACTAAGCATTAAACTTGAATATTTAAATGACTAAGACAAATTTCTTATCCAGTCATGTCAAAGGTTAAACACAAACTATGGTTTCTTATTTTTGTGTAGAGGGGAGGGTGCAGGTTATATTTAGAATACACCTTATTGTCTTTTCAGGAGTTTTAGTTTAATAATTTCAGATTGTTCAAGTAAATGACCTACTGTGAGAATTAGTCACTTGTATCCTCTGTTTGGAAGCCATACAGTAAATCATAAAACTCTCTTTTAATTTTGGTCATAGTACATATGTGAGTGCATCAAATATTTCATAATATTTATATTTTTTATTTTAATTTCACAAAAGAAATTATATTACTTACATTTTGTTTGATTTCAGGAAACCATACCTTAAGGAAACAAACAGGTTCCTGCTGAGAATATTTGATAACATCATTAAATTTATTTTATGGCCATTTGATTTACCAGTAGATGGACAGAGACCGAGATAATATTATAGGTATTAAACTTCAACATTGTAGGAAAAATGAAGGTTAACTAGCAAACAAAATATGTCACTGGCATTGATCTCACAGGCATACTGATTTTTTTTTTTTTTTTTTTTTTTTTTTTGAGACGGAGTTTCACTCTTGTTACCCAGGCTGGAGTGCAATGGCGCGATCTCGGCTCACCGCAACCTCCGCCTCTTGGGTTCAGGCAATTCTCCTGCCTCAGCGTCCTGAGTAGCTGGGATTACAGGCATGCGCCACCATGCCCAGCTAATTTTTTGTATTTTTAGTAGAGACGGGGGTCTCACCATGTTGACCAGGATGGTCTCGATCTCCTGACCTCGTGATCCACCCGCCTCGGCCTCCCAAAGTGCTGGGATTACAGGCTTGAACCACCGCGCCCAGCCCTTGATTTTTTTTTTTTTAAGTAGGATTAGTGAAAGTATCACACTTGATGTACATAAGACATGAATTAAATTATTTTGCATTGAACATTTTGTTGATTCAATCCTGCAGCAATTTTCAGTGTTTTAATTTTTATAAATAGGTGAATTTTATTATTATATTTTAGCTAGCTCCACAGTTATAGTGGGTGATTTTTCAGTTAATCAGGTTATGTAACTCCTGAATGATTATTATGTCCTCTCTGTTAGACAACATGAAATGTATACAATTAATTACTGACCTTGACTAACTGGCAAAATAAGACTATTATTAGCTAAAGAGGGCTTAATGGAGAAGATACAGCGTGGAGGCACAATATTGGCTTACAATTTCAATCCAATTGTCTACTGAATTAAAAAATAAAGATGTATTTACATTGAAAACATTATAGATATATCAACTTATTGATTTTAGACCATTTATTTTAATTAAAATATCACCAATATTGTTGAAACCATGTTTATGGACTACCCAACATAGGCATTAAATAGAAAATATGAGAGACAAAAATCCTGCCTTACAAATATAAATATGTAATTGATAAGTAGGAGAAACAGCATCTTGGAAGAATTATTGGAGGCAGCAATCAGAAGTGGAAAAAGAGGCTGCTGGAATCTATATTGATTTATTCAGCAATTTTCAACTCTTGGTCACTTTTTTTCCATCACCTGCCCAGGGGTCATTTGGCGATGTCAGGAAACATTTGGTTGCCCCAAATATGAAGTGCTACTGGCATCATTAAGTAGAGACCAAGCAGCTAACATCTTGGGCTGTACTGTACAGCCCCACCAAAAGAATTGTCTAATGCACATACTGCTGTTGAGAAAACTTAGTTTATATAAATTTGGACAACCTAATGAAAAAGCAAATATGAAAAATTATAAGCTTTAAGTTTCAAATGTTAACTGTAAAATAAAACAATATACTTTATGTTACTCAGTTAAGCTAAAAGTTTTCAGGATAACGTAAAGTGATAGCAGTAATATCTACTTTTTTTCATAAAAACATGTTACAATTTGTGAGTTTAGGCACTATTAGAATCAAAATATAATTTTGGAGAAGTAACAAAAATCAGTAAGTAAACTAATCTATACAGAAATATTTATAAAATAAAATAATATTTTCAGTTTATAAGGATATGTTTAAAGAATTTTATGTATCAATATAAAAAAGAAACATATATAATTAATTAATAAAGAAAATGGAATCAAAGACAAAAAGGAGTGCCAGCAGAAGGGAAAGTTGAGGTATAATAAGGGGAAACTGATGTGTATCTGTAAGAGACATCTGAAGAACTACACACAAAGTCTTATAAGAAAAAAAGAGAAGCAACTTATGCATTGGAGTAATAATGCATAAGAGTAATAATGCATTACTTAATAATTGAGTAATCTCAGTTATTACTGAGATTACACTATTTGTATCTCGAAATTCATCATAAAATTATATACACATGCAAATCTTTCTTGACTTAGAATTTATATACTGTAACATATATCCATTTAAAAACATACAATTTCATTTTTTAGTATATTTACAATTTAATTTTACAATATTCGTATCCTCTTAAATGAACCTTTATTTCACACCCTTTTCTCATTTAGTCATGAGTTATCATTAATCAGCCTTTCTGTCTCTAAATTTATCTATCTGAAAATTTTAATTAAATTATTTGAAATTATTATGAAAAAATAAGTTGTTAATATTAGATTTATTTATTAAGCTCAAATTACAATTAAAATATTCTATATATTTAAATATTCTATATTTAAAATATTCATTACATTTATCAAAGGCTAAAATAAATGTCTTTTATCTTTCTTTGGAATTTAATATTTTTAACATAGTTTCTAAGGGGAAATGTAGGTCTATAAAATTATAGTTAATTCTTTCTATTACATTTCAACTATTTTCACAAACCAGGGATGCCCTAAAATTACATCAGAGCTTTGGGGGGTATGATATTTAATCCATAAGCAAATGCAAACACAAATGCATGAACGTTTAGGAACACACTAAGAGCTGCAGTAAAATTATTGAGAAAATTTATACTTTTTCAGGCTTGTGCATTAATTCAAAATGATTAGCTCATACTTTTTCATTAACGTATGCTATGGTTTGTTGTATACAATGAGTGCTTTTTAACCAATAGAACCAGCAGATAAAATACAGACAATAAAGCACAGTGCACTGCACAGATCTACACTAATGGAGTGTAGGATTCTGTATTCCTGTTGTGGCCACCATTATAATATGAGATTGCTTCTCTGCTCAATAGGACTATCTACTGATTCCTTAGGAAGACATACAGGAATTAATTGAGGAAGATCTTAGTCTGGAATCATTTGATGTTCTTGTGTTATCTTCCCTCTACAAAAATGTAAGTCCTGAAATTAAGTCAATAAAACCTGTCAGAGTACAGTTGGCTCACTATGTAAGCAAGCTATAAACCATATTTCTCCAAAAATACTAGAGAATTATATCTATAACTGACTTATGATATTAGCCACATTATCTATGCAATAAAATAAAAATTTTAAATACCTGTGAAATTTATATGTTTTTAATGTTTTTATTTCATCTTTAAATAAATGATTTGCTAAAATTTTGAAGATATTTTTAACTGGCTATTTTCTGATTGCAACAGTCACATGATTCAGTGATTAGATTAAATTCTTGCTTTTATATCAATTTATAGAAAAAATAGATAAAAGCTCTTTTATGAACATGATGACAGCATACTATAAACAAAGATTGAGGAGAGCTATAATTTTGAAAACTAGTTACCTATTAGAGTGTTCTGAATTCAGGTCTGTTGGAATTTTGGTTAGGTAGCTAATTTATTTAATATTATATATTAAAGAAATTAATATTGCCGGGTGCGTTGGCTCACGCCTGTAATCCCAGCACTTTGGGAGGCTGAGTCGGGTGGATCATAAGGTCAAGAGATCGAGATCATCCTGGTCAACATTGTGAAACCCCGTCTCTACTAAAAATACAAAAAATTAGCTGGGCATGGTGGCACGTGCCCGTAATCCCAGCTACTCAGGAGGCTGAGGCAGGAGAATTGCCTGAACTCAGGAGGCGGAGGTTGCAGTGAGCCGAGATCGCACCATTGCACTCCAGCCTGGGTAACAAGAGTGAAACTCTGTCTCAAAAAAAGAAAATTAATATTATACATTTTTGTGTGTATATATATGCTATATATACATATATGTATATATATAAAAGTATATATAATACAGTATGAGTTTATATACATATGAATTCGTATATATACTTTTGCTTTAAAATCAATTTGCTTCAGCTAAGTTTGTCATCAGACTCAGTGGTAATTTAATTACATCCTGTAAATTGTAATCAACATACACATTTGGGGTAGATTAAAAATGTATTCTACTTCTTTAAACAGTTTATAAACACTGAACTTCAAATACTCTTTCTCATATAAAGTTCATAACAGGATTTTCTAATTTATATTCACAATATTTGACTCAATTTTGGGCAGCTTTAAAATAATTGAGTGTTGTGTTTACCCATTTAGTTGTTGTCAACTGAAATAATTTTATTTTAATGATGACAAATGAATCAGAAAGAAGGTATGATTTCATAATCAACATACTGTACTACATATAGAGAAAAAAGTGTATTTAGATTGACATTTAGAGTATATATTAACAGAGTTTAATTACCTTCTTTAAAAATGATCCATCAAAATCTAAATAAACTATGTGCAAGGGGAAGATAATTTGTCTGTCTATTGTCAAGTTGAATATAGATGCTTAGCTGTTGGATAATATATAATTGCTCATATTTGAGAATGGCTTTCTCAATTATGTTCAGTTTCTTTTATTTAGGACCAGTTGAAATAATGACATGTGGGATATCAGCACTCCAAGTCAAAACTGCAAAACAGAAGAAAATTCCAGGATTATATCACTGTTGTAAGTCAATCAGCCAATACTGGTTATATATCCTAAAGAAAAAATGGTAATTCTACCAGAAAGACACATGCACTCTCATGTTCATCACAGCACTATTCAGAATAGAAGAGACATAGAATCTACATAGGTGCCCATCAACAGGGGATGGGATAAAAAAAAATGTGGCGCATGTACACCATGGAATACTACACAGCCATAAGAAGATCAAAATCATGTCCTTTGCAGCAACCTGGATAGAAGTGAAGTTAGTTTCCTAAGTAACTTGACACAGAAACAGAACACCAAAAATCCCGCCTGTTATCCCTTACAAGAGAGGTAAACATTGGTTAATCAGGACATAAAGATGGCAAGGATAGGTACTAGGGCCTACTTTGGGCAGTACAGCCATTTTATTTGTTGATTCTTCTAACCCATGAACGTGGAATGTTTTTCCATTTGTTTGTACCATCCACGATATCTTTTAGCAGACCAAGGAGGGAAAGAGTGGGACAAGGTTTGAAAAATTAAGTATTGGGTACTATGCTCAGTACTTGGGTAATGGGATCAATCACACTCCAAACCTCAGAATCACACAATATGCTGAGGTAACAGATCTGCACATGTACTTAATGAATCTAAAATTTAAGTTGAAATTCTTTAAAAATTAAAAATAGGGACAAAGTCAGGTAGATCGTGCCTGTAATCCCAGAACTTTGGGAGGCCAAGGCGGGTGGATCACCTGAGGTCAGGATTTTGAGACCAGCGTGGCCAACACGGTGGAACCCCATCTCTACTAAAAATACCAGAAAATTAGCCAGGCATGGTGGCAGGCATCTGTAGTCCCAGCTACTCTGGAGGCTGAGGCAGAAGAATCGCTCGAACCCCAGAGGCGGAGGTTGCAGTGAGCCGAGGTGGAGCTGTTGCAGCCCATCCTGGGCGACAAGAGCGAAAAATCTCGTCTGAAAAACATAAAAACAAAAAGAAATATAAATTGAATTGAGTATTTTGTAAACAAGCATATGTTACCACTGGAAAAAAGTAGGAAAAAGACGAGATCAGGAAGTAATTTTTGCTTTACTTGCATTCTCCTGTCTCTAGTATTTGCTATATTGCATCTCCTATGTATATCTGCCCTCCTTGAAATGAGTGGTTAAAGGATTGGAGAAACACTTATTTTACCTAAAGCTAGGGAAGTTTATCTTTTATAATTATTAGAAAATAAAGAAAAAAAACCACTTTATTATATATGTACCTGTGGGAGAAAAAAGTGCCATAAATAACTGTATTATGATGATTGGTTGCCCTTCCATTCCTAAAAAATAAAATAAAATAAAAAAGGAATCAAAACTGACTGAATTCCCAGAGATGCTAACAGTTCAAACAGTATCACATTCACTTTCCCAAATCTCCATTTACATTCCACTTCTCCTCTCAAACCTTCCTGATCGCAAATTCCATGCCACTAATGATGCACAATTAGGTGGGCTTATCCTTTCAAAGTATGGTGGTTACAATTAGGTCTGCTGTGCCTATTTTGCTTAATATATATATATATACACACACATATATATATATATATACATACATATATATATACATACATATATATATATACATATACACACACACACATATGTAAAGCATATATATATATATACACACACACACATATATATGCTACTTTTTTTTTAACAAAAACAGTTTTTTTTCTTTTTTTTTTTTTTTTTACCAAATCTACAAATAGATAAATTTTTGTCTGCAATTCATTCATGTTATTGGCCAATTGCAGAACATTAGTAATAAAATTGGGGAACTTGATCCATAATCTTCTAGCATAAGATATATATAGAACTTAATAATATTAATATTACAATATTTTATGTCATAAATTTTGCATGACAAGTAATTTTAACTAATTTTAAGATATAAAAAACAAATTTAAAGAGCAACTTCTAAATGTGAAAGATAAATGTAGGAATTGAAGAAAATTATTTTGGCATGTCATTATTTTCTGAAAATTTTCCTACATTAAATTTTGTCTATGAGAGCTATTAACCCCTATTTGGCATTACATGTGGTGGGAAAATGGTTCACTTACAGATGACTAAACTGCCTATTTCTGCAAAGACTGAGTTGCTACCACTGTTTAAATAAATATATGGTTTATTATTATGTGTAATCAAACTTCATCTGCCTATGTCCATTATCTGTTGTACAATTTCACACTTCAAAATTTATGTAGAAATTTATTACATAGGAATTGGGGCTATTTTATTTTTTCTTTATTATATAGAAATTGAGACTAATACTATATTCTCTGTATTCCAAAGCATTTCTAAAACTTTAAAATATTTCTTGTGATAGGAAAATTATAGTGAACAAATAGAATGCAACCATAAGCCCAAATAAATCAATTTTAAAAAACTAAGCCTCTTATTTTATCTGCTTATACTGTTACTTGGAAAAATCATAAACTTAATACATAATTTTCTTCAGAGAGACCTAGAGTATAAAGCAATTAATTTATTAAATGTGTTATGTAGATTAAAAATAATAGCATATTTTAATTAACATCAAGACAATTTTAAATTTTTACATTTTATTTTAGATAGGCACATAGTAGGTGTATGTAAGTATGGGGTAAGTGAGATATTTTGATACTGGCCTACAATAATTATATTTGAGTAAATATGGTATCCATTACTATAAGCATGCACCATTTGCAAGTGGTTTTATTTTTTATTTTTTGCACCAAAGGATATCTTTTTTTAATTTTTATTTTTTGACTTTTATTTTAGGTTCACAGATACATGTATATGTTTGTGATACAGGTAAATAGCATGTGCTTGAGTTTGCTATATAGATTATTTGCAAATCTTTAAAAAAGTCCTGCTTATTGTACCACTGTTCACAATAGCCAAGCCAAGATAACTTTGTTTTTTTAACGAGTTGCCTGTTTTCAAAATACCAAAATATTTTTGATATCAAATCCAAGCTTTATAATACAATGCAGATTGTAATTTTGAATACATATTATGTGACTTCATGAATAATTACAACCACATGAAAAATATTAATGTAAAAAAGTTGTGTTTTTCTCTAGATATAAATCTATCTTTCCTAAGATCGCAAATAGTATAATAGAAAATTTCTAAAATAAAGGAGTCAAGTTTACAAATAAATATTAGTAACAACTTTAGATAAATTTATTAAAAAGAAAATAGATGTTTCAAGCCATTTGTACTCTATTATTTTGAAAGGAAACTATGAGTAGTTGCAGGTATGCCAGAAAGAATGTTAATACCAAATTCAATTAATGAATACTTATTTTACTCTCCACTCCTTTTACATTCATACATCCCTGTTGTATCATCTTTGTATTCTCTTGGCTTTAGCCAAGGCAATTTAAGTTTTAAAAACTGTTTTACCTTCTTTATTACCTGTGATGTATCTCATAGAGTGACTCTTTTTATTTAAACATCTATCTATATATATAATTGTACTTTAGATTCTAGGTACATGTGCAGATCATGCAGGATTGCTGCATAGGTACATACATGGCAATGTGGTTTGCTGCCTCCACGCCCTCCATCACCTATATCTGGAATTTCTCCCCATGTTATCCCTCCCCAACCTCCCTACCCCCCACTATCCCTCCCCTAGTTCCTCCCGACAGACCCCAGTATGTGATGCTCCCCTCCCTGTGTCCATGTGTTCTCATTGTTCAACACCCGCCTATGAGTGAGAACAAGCCGTGTTTGATTTTCTATTCTTGTGTCAGTTTACTGAGAATGATGGTTTCCAGATTCATCCATGTCCCTACAAAGGACACGTACTCATTGTTTTTTATGGCTGCACAATATTCCATTGTGTATATGGGCCACATTTTCCTTGTCCAGTCTATCATCAATGGTAGCATTTGGGTTGGTTCCAGGTCTTTGCTATTACAAACGGTTCATCCCTCCCTGCTCACACCTTGTCATTCCCTTTTTTTTCCTTTTTTCTTTTTTTGGTTTCATGCCTGTCATATTTCTCCAGGAAATATATATTTCCATTTATATACTAATAAATTTTTAGGTGTAATAATAGGTATATATATTTATCTGGTTCATGAGATATTTTGATATGGCTGTTATTGTATTAGGATCTCTCTCTCTCTCTCTCACTTTAATAATATTTTCTTTTCTGTATTTAAGTGCTCTAGCGTAGGGTGCCTATATATTTACAATTGTTATAGTGTCTTGTTAACTTGATCCCTTTGTCATTCTATAAGGACCTTCTTTGTCTCTTTGAATAGTTTTTGTTTTAAAATACATTTTGTCTAATATAAGTGTTCCTACTCCTGCTCTTCTGATTTCTGTTTGCAAGAATATCATTTTCTGACCCTGTTATTGTCAGTCTGTGTGTCATTGTATGTGAAGTGTGCTTCTTGTAAACAAGAGATTGTCGGATCTTATTTTTTATTTATTCAACCATGCTACGTCTTGTGCTGAATAATTTACTTTATTTACATTCATTATTACTACTGATAAGTAAGGACTTATTAAATATCATTTTGTTGTTTTGTTTTCCAGTTGTTTTGTGATCATCTCCTCCCTCCCTCCCTCCCAGGCTCTCTCTCTCCCTTCCTTCCTTCCTTCCTTCCTTGCCCTTTGGGAAGGTGATATTCTCTGGAGATATGATTTTATTTCTTGCATTTATTTTTGTGTTTATCTGTGGTAGGTTTTTAAAATTTGAACTTACCATAAAGCTTGCAAAGAACATCCTGTAACCCATTAATTTAAACTGATGACAACATAACTCTGATTGCAAAAATGAATAAATGGGCAAAGCTCGACACATACTTCATGCTTCCTCTTTTTAACTTTTTGTTGTTTCTATTTATATTTTATTATACTACATATGTCCTGAAAGGTCGTCTTGGTTAATAATTTTGGTAGGTTGTCTTTTAGTCTTCCTACTCAAGACATGAGTAGTTTACACACTAAAATTACAGTATTATAATATTCTGTTTTTCTGTGTACTTACCTATGTACCTTCAGATGATTTCTTATTGCCCATTAATACATTTTTCTTTCAGATGAAGAAATCCCTTTAGCATTTCTTGTAGGATATGTCTTGTGTTGATGAAAGCCCTCAGCTTTTGTTTGTCTGGGAATGTGTTTATTTTTCCATCACCTCTGAAGCATATTTTCATCAGACTTACGACTCTAGGATAAAAGCCTTTGTTTCAGGACTTCAGGACTTTAAATATGTCATTTCACTCTCCAATGGCTTATAAAGTTTCTACTAAGAAGTCTGCTGCCAGATGTATTGGGGCTCTTTTATTGTTATTTGTTTCCTTTTGCTTGCTACCTTTAGGATTCTTCTTGTATTCTTGACCACTAGAAGTTCGATTATCAAATATCTGGTATAGTCTTATTTGGGTTAAATCTGCTTGTTTTTCTATTACTTTCTTGTGCTTGAATATTGATGTCTTTCTCTAGATTTGGAAAGTTCTCTGTTATTATCCCTTTGAATAAACTTTATGTCTCAATCTCTAGCTATCTCCTCAAGGCCAATAAATTTTAAATTTGCCCTTTCAAGACTATTTTCTAGATTACGTAGGCCTGCCTCCTTCTTTTTAAATTATTTGATCTTTTGTCTCTTCTGAATGTATTTTCAGATAGATTGTCTTCATTTTTACTATTTATTCTGCTGGTAAGAGAATTGATGCATTCCTCACTATGTCAATTACATTCTTATACTCCAGAATTTCTGATAGATTACCTGTAATTATTTCAATCTTTTTGTTAAATTATCTAATAGGATTCTAAATTCTTGTGTCAGTTTGCTGAGAATGATGGTTTCCAGGGAAATAGGGGACGGACAGCAGGTGTGGGGAGTTGGGGAGAGATAGCATGGGGAGAAATGCCAGATACAGGTGAAGGGGAGGAAGGCAGCAAATCACACTGCCATGTGTGTACCTATGCAACAATCTTGCATGTTTTTCACATGTACCCTCAAACCTAAAATGCAATAAAAAAAGATTCTAAATTATTTGTGTGATTTTTAATTTCTTTGAACTTCCTGAAAACAACTACTTTGAATTATCTGTCTGAAAAAGCACATATTTCTGTCTCTCCAGTATTGTTCCCTGTTGACTTATTGAGTTCATTTAAGTTATGTTTTCCTGAATAGTCTCAATGGTTGTGGATATTTTTTGGTGTCTCACCATGGAAGGGATAAGTATTCATCAGAGTCTTTGCATTCTGGGCTTGCTATAACCTTTCTTCTTGGGAAAGCTCTCCAGGTATTTGAAGGAATTTTGGTATTGTAATCTGAGTTTTTGGTCACTGCTGCCATGTCTGCATTAGGGTACACCCCAAGCCCAGTAATGTTGTGACTTGCAGACTCTTGGAGGTACCACCCTGGTGGACTTGAGTAAGATCCAGGAGCATTCTTTGGATTAGCAAGCAGAAATTCTTTTTTGCTTTTCTTACTTTCCCCCTAATGAATGGAATTTCCTTGTACTGAGCTAACTGGTTCTGGGGGAGGAGTCACATAAGTACCGGGTGGCTACCATGACTAAAATGGTGCTGGGTTAGACCTAAAGCCATCACATAACTCAGTCTTGCCCAAGTCCTGGATGACCACTTCCTTGCTACTGCTGATGTTCACTCAAGGCCCGAGGGCTATACAATCAACAAGTGATGAATTTGGCCAGGCTTTTGTTCTTCCCTTCAATGTGTTTAGCTCTCCCTTGGCTCAGGGAAGGTCCAGAGATGCTATTTGAGAGCCAGAGCCTGGAGTTAAAAACCTTAGTAATCTCCATGTTGCTTTATTCTACAATGGCTCAGCTGGCATCAAGCTGCAATACAAAGTTCTTCCCACTCTTCTCCGTTTCTCAAGCATAAGGAGTCTCTTTGGGGGTTACCACCTGCCCAGGCCTCCAGCAAGTACTGCCTGGCTACTCCTGATGTTCATTCAAGGCCCCACAGCTCTTCTATCAGCATCTGGTGAATGTTGCCAGGCCTGGCTCTCTCACTTTAGGGTAGTGGGCTTCCTGCCTGGCCTAGGACAGGTCCAGAAATGCTATCCAGGAGCCAAGACCTGGAATCAGGGATGCGAGAAACACACTTGGTGTCTACCTCACTGTGGTTGAGCTGCTACCAAGACTGCAATAAAAAGTCTTCTATACTATTCTCTCTCCTTTCCTCAATCAGGAGTCTCTCTCCATAGCCACCATTGATGGGAAGGTGGTCAGGTCATACCTTAACCTGCACAGCACTGGGTCTTGTTAAAGCCCATAGGGAGTACTGTCCAACTAAGATTCAATGCTCAAGAGCTCTTTAGTCAGAAGGTGATGAACCCAGCCATGACAGGATCCTTCTTTTCAAGGCAGTGGGTTCCCTTCTGGCCCAGGGTGGGTCAAGAAATATTGCCCAGGAACTAGGTCCTGAAATGGCAGTGATGGTTGGCCTCAGAACTGTACCTGGTGCTCTATTCTTGCTGAGGAGATATTCGCACCTCTTTATACTCTTGTCTCCTCAACTGGAGGCAGTAGTGCTGGCAATTCAATACTGTCTTTGCAACCCTTTTCAGTGTCTCTTTCTTTGATATGATGTTAAAACCAGATACTATTCACTCACCTGATCTTTGATTTTTATGAAGGTACTTTCTTGAGTGGGTAGTTGTTTAAGTCAGTGTTTTTTCAGGGGGAGGCAATTGCTGGAGAGTTCTATTTGGCCACCTTGTTCCACCTTCCCCTGCATTTCAGTTTTTATAAAGCACAGTTCTTAAGGAACTTTTGTAATTGCCCGTTTCCCTGTCTCAGCAATTCTACTCCTAGGCACTTAACCAGGAGAAATGAAAGCATATGTATTCACAGAAAGATTAGCATTTAAATATGCCATATGTATTTACTCATAATCTAATTTGCATAAGTGGTGAATGGATACAAACTTTTGATATACCCATTTGATAAAATAATATTTAGCTATAAAAAGGAAAAAAAAAGGTATGTCTACCCATCCCATATTTTTTTAAAATACACCAAATATACACTCTTATCAGTACCACATCACACCTACTCACAGGTTTAAATGAAATATTGGTTGACCTTTATTAAGTATTTCTTCCCCAGGCACCCTGCCTCTGCTTGTTACACTCACCCGCATGGCCCAGATGTCCTGCATCAGGAGACATGACCAGCATCCCTAGCGTTAAAAAAAAAAAAAAAGATATGGAATATTGGAGGAGAGTGAAATGTAAGGATTTGTATATGTCTTAAGATTTGAATATGTTGATGTTGAAGTACTTGTGAGAGATCCAAATCAAGACATTGTGTAGACAGCTATACATATCATTTGTAGTTCAAATGTGAAGTCTGTCATAGAAATAAAAATATAGGAATAGTTAGCTTATCCATCTTAAATAAAGCTATGCGTATGGATGAGTGACCCTGGAATGAAAAGACAGACTTCTTACTCTATATCTGTTTATGTAAGTAGACTTTTAGTTGAATAGAAAACATTTCACTACAGCTTTGTCTCTTGGGTTTCTCTTTCGTCTGCATTATTGCTTTGATGTTGTCTATTATGAGAAATCTCATTATGAGGGCCAAAGAGGCTCTTCTTAGAAATTTCCAAAACATGGTATTCTTGAAGTAGCAAAAGGCATTCAGAGCTTAATGCAGAAGTAAGGTGAATGCCCTCTTTCCAACTTCTGGCTCCCTAGATTCCAAACAGCATTGTTTGTACCCAGAGTCTAAGGAAGACTTGTGAAAATTCCTCTTGAAATGTTGGAGTTTCTAGTTAGGAGTTTGTTAAGTACAAAATGGCAAAATATCTCTGAATAATTAATGACAGATCCTGATCTTTTATTTTTCTGGAGTAGAAGACTTTTCTGAGACATAAAATTTATATAAATAAGTCATATAAATAAATTAGGTGTGCTGTCTTGTAGTTAAAATAGATCAGTAGAAAGTCTGCTTAATTCCATTGAAGGGTCACCATCCATGCAAGGCACGGAGGCCAGACTTGTATGTTAAGGACTTGATATTTTTCTTGAAATGAAGAGGCTCTGGGCACTAATTCATGCTAATCAAACTTAAGCATGATTGATAAGTGAGAATCTTAATTTATCCACTTGTACTGAGTTATATATGTACAGTCCTCTATCATGTAGAAATTGCTCTTTGGGAAACTAAATTACTAACCAAAATTTACCTGATGAATATAGGGTGATATTTTCCAAAATTTTTTCTTGGTGGCATGCAACTTTCAAGTTATGTTAAGGGTTTTGTATTACTCCCCTTCCACCAAAAATAGTTTTGGTGATCAAGCAGTTTGGAAAATTAATTAAATTAGAATGAATACTCCTGAACTCAATGGCTTAAAACAGTAGCACTCTATTATTTCTTAAAGCTTCTGTGTGTCAGAAATTCAGAAAAGACTTGGCCGGACAAGGCTTGGGATCTCTCCTGCGTTTTCAATGATATGATTTCTAGGATTGAAGAGCAGATATCTAGTGTGAGCAGGTGCTGGCCAGCATCTTTCTCTCTTAATGTAGTCTCAGAGCTTCTCAATGCAATATTTTCATGTGGGCTGATTTGAGTTTTCTCACAGTACAGCAGTCTTACCATGGCCAGATTTCAATATTGAGACTCTTAGTTTTAGGAGGAGTATTTCACCAAATAAAGTCAAAATTGCAACACATTTTCTGACCTAACCTGGAAAGTCATGAAGTATCCCATTCACTGCCTTTTGTTGGTTTCAAGCTAGTCATAAGCCTGCCCAGATTTTAGGGAAGAAAACAAGACCCCGTCTCTTAATGAGGGAGATTAAAGAGAGAGAGAGAGAGAGAGAGAGAGAGAGAGAGAGAGAGAGAGAGAGAGAGAGAGAGAGAAACTGTAAAACATTTACTATTTTAAAAAAGGACTAAATTAATGCTTTTTTACATTGACATCTATTACATCAGCAGCCTTTTTTTCCCCATCTGCTTAAAACACTATTTAGTGCCATAAATCCAGCAGCATCCAAAAACACAACCCCACATATAAAATTCTATTTATGCAAATAGTGCATCTGCTGCTATATAAGAAGGCCAAATATGATTTTGAACTAGATTCAGAAACCTCTAATGAAGTAAATATTAAATCAATCATAAGAAAATTCTATTAAAATATTTAAAACATTAAAATAGTCATTGCAACATCACTATGTACAACTGGTAGTTGGAGTTACTTTAAGTTTTCCATGATATTTGGACGTCAAATCATATTTTCAACTACCAATGCCCACTGTCCCTAGTGAAAAAAAAAGTTCCTCTGCATTTTAAACGGTATAATTACTATGATTCCTGCAACTATTTTGTAATATTATCATATTAACATTTTTTTTCTGCTTATTGTTAAAAATTTTCTAGTTTTTATCTGTTCAAGAGAGTTAAAGCAAGAGTAATGTAGGACAATAATTTTCTTAGATTTAAATAGTTCATGGAATCATTATTTTGGCTGTATAGGAAAATATTGTTTGTAGACACATGCTTTTAATTGCATTAATACTTTGAATAACTTAAATAAAAATAACACTTTATGGCACTATTAGAAAAGTATTTACATAATAGAGTGTAGCTCCAGGCTAAAATTGTATGTATAATTTTTCGAGACAGACTATAAGCAATTACAAGGTTATACCTGGCAAGCCTCATGGGGGAGATGGCTGCCCTCCCACACCAGACTTGGTGCATAGCCAGTGCAGTAGTATTTTCTGGATGGCTATAGAGTTAAGAATTTAGCTAAGCTACGCTTTCAAATTCCTTCCTCCCTCACCAACCATATTCATATTCCCATCTGTATTCCTGTATTCTTCCTAGCCCAGAAGCTTCCATTCAGAGAAGCCTCTGTTTAGAACTTTTGGGAGTGGATGGGGAAAAGCTGGAGTAAAACTCTTCTTTTTTTTTTTTTTCTTATTCAGGACTTTTCCAGTCGTATTTCTTCTCCCTCTCTCTCGCTTGTCCTGGCTCTTCAGGTTCACAAAATGGCAGAAGCCTTTTGTTCAAGGCTCCTAAGCAGTGAGAGTCTGACCTGGACCTGTGCCATCTGTCATCTGACTACCACAGTACCTCAATAAAGTTCCATGGACAAAAAATGAACATTTATGCCATTCATTTTTAGCCTCTTATTTACACTGTTGCAGTAAGTGGACAAAGGCTGGAGTATTATTTTCAGTTCAGCTCCTTGCCCAGTTTGAGCACCTCAACAACTCACAGATGGACATTTAATCGTATGTTTCAACAACTCTGGAAATAACTGATCAACTATTGATTGACAATATTTCAAAAAGAAAATCTGATACTCATTTAGAAAATCACAGGCTTTAAATATAAGACAGTTTTCTGAATTGGCATTTAAATTTGCTAAATATATATGGCTGCTAAGTTATGCTGCTCTACTAAATATGTATAAATTATCCACAAGAGAAACAATTTCTAGTACTTACATTGTTCATGAATAGAGTTCAATAAATAGGAATGTAATGGTCTCCAGGGTGTGTAATTTATGAAGCAGTTATTTATATTGCTTATCTTTAGGAAGTGATTCATATTTTACTCTCAAGATTTCTCTGAGCCTATCACAATTCTTCTTTACTTAAGGGTATAAACACTTGTGTCAATATCAGTGACCAGCTTTTCACTATAAATAATCTGTCAGGATGAGGTAAGGGAAGATGTAGTTAGAAGGGTCCCTGAAAGGGTGTTCTTCTCTCCCCCCTCATTAGGGTGCAGTGACATGCATACTCTCCAATGTTTCACACCACTGATAAAAAAGAAAAATACACAAAAGCAAAAGGAAATGAGCACCAGGCACTCTGTAACTCTTTTTCAAAATTAAATCTTTAAAACTTTTATTTATTTGGGTTGTTTTGTATTAATACATTTCATGTTTCCAAACTTAAAATTTACAAAATAATATATTGCAGAAGTCTATCTCCCATCATCGTGCCCCTTGTAATCAGTATTATGTGTAAATGCAAATTATACCACATAGCATTTGAAGAAAGTTTTGAGACTATTTTATGCACATTCGAGTCAACACATATACTCCCCTTTCCATCTTAAGCACTAATGGTGGTGTATTATTAATAATGTTAGGTACTTTGATTTTTAATATATCCCTTTACATTATTTCTTGTATGCCTGCATATCTTAGTGATCAATTTATATCAATATAAAAACATCCCATATTGATCATTTCAGCTACATCGATGTTTTATGGTTGTGTAATAATAATTTACTCTGTCTTCTGTAGATGAACATCTTGCTTCAACATTATTTTGCTACCAGAAACAATGATGCAGTCAATGATGGTGCAAAAGCTAGCCCTGCATACACTATTATACACCTGTAAATCTATCCATAGGTTCTATTTACTGAATGAGGATTTCTAAATCAAACAATTGTATAGGGGCATCTTGGAAAAAAATAACTATAAATAAATGATTAACATATAATCAATTACTTAATGACTATATCAACTCCTAGAATTTTAGTTAGGCAACTTTGTCTTCTTTGATAAAATGTAGTGCTACTCCAATGTGTAATTCAATGTTTTGCATCATGTAATTATTGCTGTTACTGAATACATGAACCTGGTGGACCTTATAAAATGCCATATTGTACATATATATGATACATACATATATATGTATGTAGTATTTTGAATATATATTTTTCAAATGTTCTACATATTAAATGTGGAAACCTTACTGCAATATAGTTCCTCTTACCCTTTCCAATTTATGCTATAGTTTTCTTATATACTACATCTGTACTATGAAAATCCTGTCATAAATACATACATAGTGAATACTACTTAAATATTTACCTTTACAGTTACTCTTTCATCCTTTCTTATATTTTTGTGTACTAGATTTCCTTCTGGTATTATTTTTCTTCTGTCTTAATAATGTACTTTATTCTCTAGCAATAATTTTATAGCCCCTGCTATGAATTCTCTTAGTCTTATGAATTTTTGTTCTTTGAAAATACCTTTAGTACACCTTTATTTCTGAAATATATTTACCCTGTCTGTAGAATTTATCACTGATAATTCTTTGCTTTCAGTATTTTAAATATTTTGTTCTGGTTCCTTCTTATACTACATGGTTTCTGATGAGAAATCTCTAGTTATTTCAATTATTGTTAGCTATAGTAATGTATTGTTTCTCTTTTCTGCCCACCCACTGCCAATGCTGTGGAATGTCTGAGGCATTAGAGAACAGAAAAAAAAGTAAAAGACAGAAAAAACAAAATGATTACAGGAAAATTTTCCCATTTTCTCTGAGCTTTAGGAGTTCAGTTTCCTGTTGCTTTAGCCAGAAGTAGAAGGCATCTCCTGGAGTTTTCTATCTGTACCAAACTTTGCTATTTAAGGTCTCCAACTGAGCTAAGTTCAGGTGGGGGACCAGAGGGTTAGAAAGGAAAATAAAATATAAACTTAAGCAGATTCAGTGGCATTTTGAGTTTTGTTGTTTTCTCTGGTCCAGCTGCTCCTTTACTTTTCAAAGTTCTCAAATACCCTCCCCAATTCATTCTGCCCATATATTATTGTTACATTCATTGGGAGAGTCAGGGTTGTGTATGGGGCCACCATAGCACCTACATGAAATCCTAGAGAAATGTCTTATAATTTCATCTAGCATTAAAAAAGGAAAGGATATTCAGAAACAATTTAAGTGGGCAGCAGAGACAAAGAAAAAAATATTCTTCTGTTTCTATTTTATAATGTTTTTCATATTTAAAATAATATTCATAGAGTATATTTAACATATCAAATGTTCTATTTTATTCCTGTAACTATAAGCCATGCATCTCACATCTTGTACGTAGCAGTTTCTTTGTTTTGAACCTGCCTTTATCCCAACCAACAAAAATTAATTTGAAACTTGATTCTGTCATCCAACCTACCATAATGAACTCTGATGACTCGATCAGTGTATCTTTGGTTTGTATACCAGAGTCATAGAAAAAACACAAAAACAAAAACAAAAAACACAAAAGAAAAACCAGATTGAATTAACCAGATTGAATTAACAAAAACATGATGGATAAATGTGTTGGAATAGGTTCATATGTTTGGGACAATTTGTAAGAATATTAGGTCTGTCTAACAATGCTTTTGAGTTAAATAACTGAAATAAGATATGTAACTCCCTGACAGTGTTTTCCTACACTAATTGATGCTCAAATAGCAGTTTTAAAATCAGAATTATTATGATACTTCTCATGCAAAATGTTCACTTTCTGTGAAACTCACATAATCACTCTGAAATGCCTGTAGTCACTGTACTTAAAGTTGTACAAAAATTGAGATCAATTTCCTATAAAATTTAGGAATGCTAAATTTTCCTTTATAATATTTATAGGATATTTCCTCCAGCAAAATTATAGTTATCTGAACAGTTGATAATTTCAGAAATCAAAATTAACCATTTAAGAATAGCTAGAATTCAGAGTATACAATTTTATTCTTTACATTGTAATAGAAATGTTATCAATCCAATCTATACATTTTATTTATAAGATAGAAGCCTGATATTTATATCTGAAAGTGAGTAGCTGAAAAATATTTTGTATTTTTAATGAAATTTAGAAGCAATTTGTGAAAGGATAAGCAAGATGTGCTAACTTTGCCAAAATATCAGTTTATATAACTGCTTTTTGGGAAAACCACTATTAACGCCTGAAAATTCTGCCTTAGGGCTCTCATCATTTGCTAAGATATGATCATCAGCTATGCCAGGCTGCCTTGTGCTCTGTCTCTGCCAACTCATGAATATGTCTTTCAAAAGTTGCCATAAACAGAACAGAGTATAAGCTGCTTCTGTTTCCCTGAGCCTTCTGTCAAGAATTTAGAAGCACTCTTGTTTGGGAAGAGAAAATTAAATAGAAGCCAAATAGAAAATGGTTATCCTTACCAGGAAAAAAGCATTTAGGTGACACTAAACTCTAAAGTGTTTTAACATCATAATAAAAATAGTGCAATCTCTAGTTGAAAATATTTTGACACCTAAAATATATGTTATTGGGACTTACTATTCTCACTGCTCTAAATTTTGTGAGAAAGTATATGTTAATCTTCTGCTTCATCAAAATAGTGTTACACATAGCCAATTTCCTTGATTTGTTATAGTTTACTCTCAGAGTTTTTTAACACCCAGGTTTCTAACTTTTTACTTTTTAAATATTTAACAGAGATCAAAGTTAATTTTCAACATGAGATTATAGTGATATGCATTTGTTTACTTATGTAAGATGCTCACAAAAATTATGCTATAGAATCACAATATGGTAGTTTGCAAAAATTGCTCCAAATTTATCCTTTCTTTGTGCCCACCTCCTTTGTTGTTGCATAATTTCATTTGAGCAATGAAATATTAGCAAATTTGATCCTGTGACTTGCAAAAATTGCTCCAAATTTATCCTTTCTTTGTACCCACCTCCTTTGTTGTTGCATAATTTCATCTGAGCAATGAAATATTAGCAAATTTGATCCTGTGACTTGTTTGCTGCTAGCTTTAGGATATGCAGTGGGCTTGGAGAAGCATCTCAGTCTTCAAGGAAAGACTTCCTGTGTAACTTCAGGGAGTGTAGTCAGCAATCAATCTAAAGCAGCTCCTTCAGAGTCTGCCCCAGCTGCAGAGATTCACGTGGCAGGAGGTGAAGCCGTTTGGATAGTCTACTTACTTTAGACCTTCTAATAGATTTGCACAAGCATTTGATGGTACTGTTTCAAAGTTTGCCTTCTCCCTCTTCCCAAATATGTTTTTCTTATTTGTGCTCTTTTTTATAGGTGTTAGCAACAAATAAATAACTTGCACCCTATAACCCATGTGTAAATTTAATTCTGAAAAACCTAACCTGAGACAGGGAAATCCATCACCACATGAAAAATCCTGGGTTAGTCTGCTGGAGGAAAATATAATATGCAGAGACTAGATAAGCTGTAGCAATTGTGGCTACATTGGACCAACCAAAGCTAAGCCAGATGGATAACTTATTAAAGACATGAGTGAGTCTGGCTGAAGTGAGCAGGAGAGCCACACAGCTGAACCTAACCCAAACTGCTAATTCAGGGTTTTTGATTGGATTAATGTTTAAACCAGTTAGTTTTGTAATGGTTTATCACAGTTTCAGAACAGGTATTTAAAATCTTTGACATCTAAAACTGAAGGACTACTATAAAAAACAAAAAGTTGAAACGTAGCTTTTTTTAAATTTTTATTGCATTGTAGGTTTTGGGGTACATGTGCAGAACGTGCAAGATAGTTGCATAGGTACACACATGGCTTTGACTTAAAAGTTGAAGTAGCAAAAGGGCCAACAGCTTGGACTAAAGGGGTCCAAATTAACTCAAACTGAGAAAGTCTCTGGGCCCCAAAATGTTTACAAGCAGAAAGCACACTGAAAAAACTATTTAGCTACAGTAAAAACCAATTATTTGGAAAGATAGAGGAAGTCTTGAAGAAGAGTTACTAAATAAGAAAGCAGAGCCAGGAGGCTCAACGAATGGCAAGAAAAGCCATTTCCAGTGAGCAAAATAAAATCCTAATGAAGACATTTTATTTTTCCTCAGAATAGGTAAACTTTGCAACATACCCAGTTTGATTTCAGAACATTGAGGGGAAGCAGCTCTTATGTGAATAAATGTGACTCTTACAGGAAATATCCTCTCAACATTTATATTGGGTGAGTCACAGCTGGAAAATATCGTAGTTCGTAAATTTGAGGATGAGGAGTAGGTGTATTCAAGGAGTCACCTTCTTGAATACATTGAAGCTCATGAAATTCTGAACTTCAAGGTTGATACCATGATTTCATGAGATTTTTGAAAGTCCCAGGATGGCATTGAGAATATTTTTTATGTGGAAAAAAGTGTGGGTAATTTGTGGCCAGAAGTTGGACTGTAGTAGATTAGAAAAGCAGCAAAAGTTTTCCATTCTTGGTTTCATGTCCTTCAGTCATGACTTCTCCTAGTGACTTTAAGATTAAAGATGTGATTTGCTTTGCCTATGAACCAATAAGCAAATGTGACACAAACAAAGGCTTAAAAGGGCTTATGCTTTAGGGCAGGTTAGCTGTTGCTCTTGGGAAACACAGCACCAAATGAACCTGCTAATCTTCTGGCAGATGAGAAACATCATAGAGCAGAGATAAGACTAAACAGCTGAGGCTTCTCTAAAAAACAAAACAAAACAAACAAACAAACAAACAAACAAAAACAGTGCCCTCCTCAGCTGATTGACATCAAATAGCAGATGCATGGGTGAGTCATCTGGGATACACAGAAGAAATGGTCACCTGAGCCAACCCCAAATTGCCAACCCACAAACATCTAAAGTCAAATAAATTGTTTAAAACTACTAGGTTTGGGAGTAGTTTGTTACACAGCAGGTTAACCAAGATAATTAAGTGTGAAAGGTACACTACATGAATAATTTTGTAAACATTAAGCCATTATGGCATAAAGTTGATTTTTAAGTTCATGAATGCATGCAGTCCTTAAACTGCTTTATGCATTGTATGCTGTAATGTTTCACATTTAATTTATTTATTCCACCAAAGTTTAGTTTTTTACTTGCGAAGACAATAATATTATTATAGGAAATTTTATATCATACTCATAATTGATTCATGAAAATAAAATTCAAATAATATTGATTTCTATTAATGAGATCATTATTGTATTAGCTCCCAGGCAATGAGTGAATCATTTGCTCATAAATATCATAGATTTTTAATAGATTCTTATCATAACAAGTATTGAATAACCTATACTTTTTGTTTTGAAGAAGTGTATTCTATTGTTCATCAGTTGTGCCTAAAGTTAAATGTTTATATATTTAAGAATTTTATTGAGATGTCTTTAAAAAATAAAAAAAAATCATCAAACTGCAAAAAAACAGAAAAGCCGGGGTAGATATTTGAAACTATTGCTCGGTGATACAGTCCTTTTTGTGCCAGCAACAGCTGGGCAATCAACTTTCAGTTATAACTATCTACCATAAGCAGCTTGCCCGTGGCCAAGTCAATAATTATAGAATCTAATGGTACATCAGTTTTCTTCCAAAATTTAATTTGGCACACAGGGTTTTGAAAAAGAAGACTATCATAAAGTATTGCTACAACTCCTGAATCTAATATCTTACTTGTGTTTTGACCCAGTTAGATAAAATAAATTGAAATCCTCTCATTAATATGTTAACAGAATCATTCTAACATTGAATTTTTATAGTAATCTCCTTGAATTACTTATAAAAAACGACGGTATATTACTAAGGTTCTTATGCAAATTTTAAACAGATAATATAACTTTTTGTCTCACAACCTTAACACATCAAAGCAAGGTTCTCTGTTAACCAATTTCTTACCATAAAATAATTTTTAATTTGACTGCTTTTGGTTTGAACATTTGCTACATCTCTTTTTTATGCAGAATAAATTTTATTAGAGTCTTTTATAGATATGACAATTGGGAGTAAGCGGATCATATTTTGTAAATGTTTTCAAGTTGGCATCATGCCTAAATATCTTAAGTAATGCTTTGTGAATACTGGTAAATTAAAAGGAATTAATGAGAAGTTTGTTAAAAATGCAAATGCTCAAAAGATCATATAGGTAGCAGAGTATGGCTAAGTAGAAGTGTTCTGGGATTTGTGAACCATCATTATAAGGACTACATTGAAAATGAAATCACCTAAGTGAATATGTTATATACCATACAAAATAAAAAGGTAGTACTTTTCAGCTAACAGATAACAGCAAAATGAAGCATTTTGAAATAATACTTTATGTATAATTCTGGTAACATAATCATTTTTAGTTCTTAGGAATCATAGGAATTAGGATATAATAAACATAAAAATGAGCTCAAAGATACAATTTCAAACTGCAATTTTTTGTTTTTTTCCTCCTTTTTCACATGAATTAGAATTTCAGAAGGTGTCATAGAAATCTGAATTTTTAGCAAGCACAGAAATTGATTGTATAAATGGTTCTCAAAGTAGTATCATTTTGTTGATGTACTTATCATTGATTACTAATCCCCACTGTTTGACAGTCCTTGCATTCAAGTGCCTTTCGATTTCATTTATTTAACTGCTTAAAATTATTATATTGTAGATATTCTTGCCCCTATGTTATAGGGGTAAGAAAATAATTAAATATCCATCTAAAGTCAAGCAAATAATAAAGAATAAAGCCAGGAAGCAACTCAGGTCTGTCTGACTTCAAAATGTGGATATATTTATTTTTTATATACATACTACAATATTTTATTTGACTGTTTGTGTCTTAATCAAAAACACAAACTATGGTAACCAAATTTAGTAGGTTAGAATTATTTAAACATTGTCATTGTGTGTAGATATTTAGAAATAGATGTATGAAGAAAGGTATTGATTATAGAAGAAATCTTTAAAACAGTGATAACTAAATTTATATAGGTTCAAAGTCAGCTTTAAATTACTACCCTTTTTCTATAATCCAAATTTTATATATACATACATATACAAATAAAATAGCATAGAATAATAAATATTTACAGTAGTAAAAGCACTGTATGGTAAGTGAAATTATTGCTAACAGGTGGGGGTCGAAAATATTGTTATAAACAAAAATGTTTGCCAGGCTCATGCCTGTAATGACAGCACTTCAGGAGGCAGAGGTGGACAGATCACAGGGTCAGGAGTTTGAGACCAGCCTGGCCAATATGGTGAAAGATGTCTCTACTAAAAATACAAAAATTAGCCAGGCATGGTGACGGGAGACTGTAAACCCAGCTATTTGGGAGGCTGAGGCAGGAGAATTGCTTGAACCTGTGAGACAGAGGTTGCAGTGAGCCAAGATCTGGCCATTGCATTCCAGCCTGGGCAATAAAGCAAGTCTCCGAATCAAAAAAATAAAAAGTTTATGACATATTCATTATTTTGTTGATGGATTTTTTTGTATTGTCTTTTCTTGTAATGTCTTCTCTTGACTTTGGTATCAGAGTAATGCTGGCCTCATAGAATAAGTTGGATATATTCCCTTCTCTTCTGCTTTTTGGAAGAGATTGTGATATATCAGTGTTAACACTTCCTTGAATATTTGTAAAATTCAAAGTGAAGCCATCGTGTCCTGGGCTACTCTGTGGAAAGTTTTTTAAGTTATCGTTCTTAATACAATATATTTTTTCGATATAGAATTATTCATACTTTCTATGTCTTTTTTATTCAGTTTTGGTAGGTTGTGTCTTAATAACCATTTGCTCATTTTTGAGATTAATTTTTACATAAAACTGTACGTATTCTTTTTATTTCTGTAAGATCTATAGTAACGTTCTGTCTGTCATCCTTCATTTTAGTAATCTGATTTGTCTCTACTCTTCTCTCACCTAATATAGTTCAAGGTTTTCAATTTTGTTCATCTTTTTACGAAACCAAGTTTCGGGTTCATTGGTTTTGTCTAATGCTTTTCTATTTTCTATTCTATTTATTTCTATTCCAATCTGTATTATTCCCTTTATTCTGTTTGCTTCCGATTTAGTTTGTTCAGTTTTAAGTTTTTTTTTTTTTTTTTAATTTTTATTGCATTATAGGTTTGGGGGTACATGTGCAGAACGTGCAAGATAGTTGCATAGGTACACACATGGCAGTGTGTTTTGCTGCCTTCCTCCCCCTCACTCACACTTGGTATTCATCCCCAGGCTATCCCCCCAGCCCCCCCCCGCTGTCCCTCCCCCATTTCCCCCAACAGTCCCCAGTGTATAGTAGACCGCCTCTCTGTGTCCATGTGTTCTCATTTTTCTCACCCGCCTATGAGTGAGTATATGCGGTATTTCTTTTTCTGTTCTTGTGTCAGTTTGCTGAGAATGATGTTCTCCAGATTCATCCATGTCCCTACAAAGGACACAAACTCATCATTTCTGATTGCTGCATAATATTCCATGGTGTATATGTGCCACATTTTCCCAGTCCAGTCTATCATCGATGGGCATTTGGGTTGGTTCCAGGTCTCTGCTATTGTAAACAGTGCTGCAATGAACATTCGTGTGCATGTGTCCTTATAGTAGAACGATTCACAGTCTTTTGGATAGATACCCAGTAATGGGATTGCTGGGTCAAATGGAATTTCTATTTCTAGGTCCCCGAGGAATCGCCACACTGTCTTCCACAATGGTTGAACTAATTTACACTCCCACCAACAGTGTAAGAGTGTTCCTATTTCTCCACATCCTCTCCAGCATCTGCTGTCTCCAGATTTTTTAATGATCGCCATTCTAACTGGTGTGAGATGATATCTCAATGTGGTTTTGATTTGCATCTCTCTAATGACCAATGATGATGAGCACTTTTTCATATGTTTGTTGGCCTCATGTATGTCTTCTTTTGTAAAGTGTCTGTTCATATCCTTTGCCCATTTTTGAATGGGCTTGTTTGTTTTCTTTCTGTAAATCTGTTTGAGTTCTTTGTAAATTCTGGTTATCAGCCCTTTGTCTGATGCGTAAACTGCAAAGATTTTCTCCCATTCTGATGGTTGTCGATTCACTCTAGTGACTGTTTCTTTTGCCGTGCAGAAGCTGTGGAGTTTGATTAGGTCCCATTTGTCTATTTTGGCTTTTGTTGCCAATGCTTTTGGTGTTTTGTTCATGAAGTCCTTGCCTACTCCTATGTCCTGAATGGTTTTGCCTAGATTTTCTTCTAGGGTTTTTATGGTGTCAGGTCTTACATTTAAGTCTTTATTCCATCTGGAGTTAATTTTAGTGTAAGGTGTCAGGAAGGGGTCCAGTTTCTGCTTTCTGCACATGGCTAGCCAGTTTTCCCAACACCGTTTATTAAATAGGGAATCCTTTCCCCATTGCCTGTTTTTGTCTGGTTTATCAAAGATGATATGGTTGTAGATATGTTGTGTTGCCTCCAATGTTTCTGTTCTGTTCCATTGGTCTATATCTCTGTTTTGGTACCAGTACCATGCTGTTTTGATTACTGTAGCCTTGTAGTATAGTTTGAAGTCTGGTAGCGTGATGCCTCCCGCTGTGTTCTTTTTGCTTAGAATTGACTTGGCTATGCGGGCTCTTTTTTGGTTCCATATGAAATTCATGGTGGTTTTTTCCAGTTCTATGAAGAAATTCCATGGTAGTTTGATGGGGATAGCATTGAATGTGTAAATTACTTTCGGCAGTATAGCCATTTTCACAATATTGATTCTTCCTAACCACGAACATGGAATGTTTCTCCATCTATTTGTGTCCTCTCTTATTTCGTTGAGCAGGTGTTTGTAGTTTTTCTTAAAGAGGTCCCTCACATTCCTAGTGAGTTGTATTCCTAGGTATTTTATTTTCTTTGTAGCGATTGTGAATGGCAGTTCGTTCTTAATTTGGTTCTCTTTAAGTCTGTTATTGGTGTATAGGAATGCTTGTGATTTTTGCACATTGATTTTATATCCTGAGACTTTGCTGAAGTTGCTTATCAGTTGCAGGAGCTTTTCGGCTGAGGTGATGGAGTCTTCTAGGTGTACCATCATGTCGTCTGCAAATAGAGACAATTTCGCTTCCACCTTTCCTATTTGAGTACCCTTTATTTCTTTTTCTTGCCTGATTGCTCTGGCTAGAACTTCCAGTACTATGTTGAATAGAAGTGGTGAGAGAGGGCATCCTTGTCTAGTGCCGGATTTCAAAGGGAATGCTTCCAGTTTTTGCCCATTAAGTATGATATTGGCTGTTGGTTTGTCATAAATAGCTTTTATTACTTTGAGATATGTTACATCAATACCAAGTTTAGTGAGGGTTTTTAGCATAAAGGGCTGTTGAATTTTGTCAAATGCCTTCTCTGTGTCAATTGAGATAATCATGTGGTTTTTGTTTTTGCTTCTGTTTATGTGGTGAATTACATTTATAGACTTGCGTATGTTGAACCAGCCTTGCATGCCTGGGATGAATCCTACTTGATCATGATGGATAAGTTTTTTAATGTGCTGTTGCAATCGATTTGCCAGTATTTTATTGAAGATTTTTGCATCTATGTTCATCATGGATATTGGCCTGAAGTTTTCTTTTCTTGTTGAGTCTCTGCCAGGTTTTGGTATCAGGATGATGTTGGTCTCATAAAATGATTTGGGAAGGGTTCCCTCTTTTTGGATTATTTGGAATAGTTTCAGAAGGAATGGTACCAGATCCTCTTTGTGTGTCTGGTAGAATTCAGCTGTGAACCCGTCTGGACCTGGGCTTTTTTTGTGTGGTAGGCTCTTAATTGCTGCCTCAACTTCTGACCTTGTTATTGGTCTATTCATAGTTTCGGCTTCCTCCTGGTTTAGGCTTGGGAGGACACAGGCATCCAGGAATTTATCCATTTCTTCCTGATTTACTAGTTTGTGTGCATAGAGTTGTTTGTAGTATTCTCTGATGATGGTTTGAATTTCTGTGGAATCTGTGGTGATTTCCCCTTTATCGTTTTTTATTGCATCTATTTGGTTGTTCTCTCTTTTCTTTTTTATCAGTCTGGCTAGTGGTCTGTCTATTTTGTTGATCTTTTCAAAAAACCAGCTCTTAGATTTGTTGATTTTTTGAAGGGTTTTTCTTGTCTCTATCTCCTTCAGTTCTGCTCTGATCTTAGTTATTTCTTGTCTTCGGCTAGGTTTTGAGCTTTTTTGATTTTGCTCCTCTAGCTCTTTCAATTTTGACGATAGGGTGTCAATTTTGGATCTCTCCACTTTTCTCATGTGGGCACGTATTGCTATATATTTTCCTCTACAGACTGCTTTAAATGTGTCCCAGAGATTCTGGTACATTGTGTCTTCATTCTCGTTGGTTTCAAAGAACTTCTTTATTTCTGCCTTCATTTCATTGTTTATCCAATCAACATTCAAGAGCCAGTTGTTCAGTTACCATGAAGCTGTGCGGTTCTGAGTTATTTTCTGAATTCTGAGTTCCAACTTGATTGCACTATGGTCTGAGAGACTGTTTGTTATGATTTCCGTTGTTTTGCATTTGCTGAGGAGTGCTTTACTTCCAATTATGTGGTCAATTTTGGAGTAGGTGTGAGGTGGTGCTGAGAAGAATGTATATTCTGTGGATTTGGGATGTAGAGTTCTGTAAATGTCTATCAGGTTTGCTTGTTCCAGGTCTGAGTTCCAGTCCTGGATATCCTTGTTAATTTTCTGTCTGGTTGATCTGTCTGCTATTGACAGTGGAGTGTTAAAGTCTCCCACTATTATTGTGTGGGAGTCTAAGTCTCTTTGTAAGTCATTAAGAACTTGCCTTATATATCTGGGTGCTCCTACATTGGGTCCATATATATTTAGAATCGTTAGCTCTTCTTGTTGTATCGATCCTTTTACCATTATGTAGTGACCTTCTTTGTCCCTTTTGATCTTTGTTACTTTAAAGTCTATTTTATCAGAGATGAGAATTGCAACTCCTGCTTTTTTTTTTTGCTCTCCATTTGCTTCGTAAATCTTCCTCCATCCTTTTATTTTGAGCCTTTGTGTATCTTTGTGTGTGAGGTGGGTTTCCTGGATACAGCACACTGATGGGTTTTGGTTTTTTATCCAATTTGCCAGTCTGTGTCTTTTGATTGGTGCATTTAGTCCATTTACATTCAGGGTTAATATTGTTATGTGTGAATTTGATACTGCCATTTTGATGCTATCTGGCTGTTTTGCCCATTGGTTCATGTACATTGTTCATTTTGTTGATGGTCTTTAGCATTTGGTATGCTTTTAGGATGGCTGGAACTGGTTGTTTCTTTCTATGTGTAGTGCCTCTTTCAGGAGCTCTTGTAAAGCAGGCCTAGTGGTGACAAAATCTCTGAGTACTTGCTTGTTCGTGAAGGATTTTATTTTCCCTTCGCTTATGAAGCTCAGTTTGGCTGGATATGAAATTCTGGGTTGAAAGCTCTTTTCTTTAAGGATGTTGAATATTGGCCCCCACTCTCTTCTGGCTTGTAGAGTCTCTGCTGAGAGATCTGCTGTGAGTCTGATGGGCTTCCCTTTGTGGGTGACCCGACCTTTCTCTCTGGCTGCCCTTAGTATTTTCTCCTTCGTTTCAACCTTGGTGAATCTGACGATTATGTGCCTTGGGGTTGCTCTTCTTGCGGAGTATCTTTGTGGTGTTCTCTGTATTTCCTGGAGTTCAGTATTGACCTGTCTTGCTAGGTTGGGGAAATTTTCCTGGATAATATCCTGAAGAGTGTTTTCCAGCTTGGATTCATTCTCTTGATCACATTCTGGTACACCTATCAAACGTAGGTTGGGTCTCTTCACATAGTCCCACATTTCTTGGAGATTTTGTTCATTCCTTTTTGTGCTTTTTTCTTTAATCTTGGTTTCACGTTTTATTTCATTGAGTTGATCTTCAATTTCTGATATTCTTTCTTCTGCTTGGTCAATTCGGCTGTTGAAACTTG
Source organism: Saguinus oedipus (assembly GCA_031835075.1). Lineage (NCBI taxonomy): Eukaryota > Metazoa > Chordata > Mammalia > Primates > Cebidae > Saguinus > Saguinus oedipus. The sequence continues at coordinate 141,715,492 of CM063171.1, read as the reverse complement.
TGCATGCTTCATGAAGTTCTCGTGTTGTGTTTTTCAGCTCCTTCAATTCATTCATATTCCTCTCTAAGTTTTCCATTCTTGTTATCAATTCCTCAAATTTTTTTTCAAATCTTTTTTCAAGGTTCTTAGTTTCTTTGCACTGATTTAGAACATGTTCTTTTAGCTCAATGAAGTTTCTCATTATCCACTTTCTGAAGTCTGATTCCGTCATTTCGTCACACTCATTCTCCGTCCAGCTTTGTTCCCTTGCTGGTGAGGAGTTTTGGTCCTTTGTAGGAGGTGAGGTGTTTTGGTTTCGGGTGTTTTCCTCCTTTTTGCGCTGGTTTCTTCCCATCTTTATGGATTTATCCGCCTGTCGGTCTTTGTAGTTGCTGATTTTTCAATTGGGTCTCTGTGTGGATGCTGAGATTGTTGATGATGAAGTATTTCTGTTACTTAGTTTTCCTTCTAGTGGTCTAGCCCCTCTGCTGTATGAGTGCTGAGGTCCACTCCAGGCCCCGTTTGTCTGGAGTATACCTGTAGCAGCCTCTGCGCCGTCACTGAGAGCTGCAATCCTGAGTCGCTTCTATGACGCCATCTTGCTGGGCCTCGCCTTTTTTTTTTTTTTTTTTTAGACGGAGTTTTGCTCTTTCGCCAGACCAGAGTGCAGTGGCACAATCTTGGCTCACTGCAACTTCTGCCTCCCGGGTTCAAGCAATTCTCCTGTCTCAGCCTCCTGAGTAGCTGGGATTACAAACATGTGCTACCACAACAGACTAATTTTATATTTTTAGTAGAGTTGGAGTTTCACCATGTTGGCCAGGATGGTATTGAACTCCCTACCTCAGGTGATCCACCTGCCTCAGCCTCCCAAAGTGCTGGAATTACAGACGTGAGCCACCGCACCGGGCCTTTTTAATTTCTTAAGGTGAAAATGTTCGTAGCTGGTACGACATATTTTCATTGCTATTATAATCTTTACATCTATTACAGTGTTTAAAGCTTCTTTACGTAAGTTCTGGCAGGTTATGTTTCATTTTGTCTTTAGATATTACTTAAATTATCTTGTGATTTATTTTTTAAGTATTAGTTTCTTAGGGGTGATTTTTGAAAATTTTTTGGTATTTTTATTTTTCTAAATTTGTTTCTGTTATTGCTTAATGCTTTATTTCCACTATGGTTGAAGAGCATACTTTACATAATTTCAATGCTTTTAAATTTATTACGGTTTGTTTATGGCCTAGAATATAGTCTTTTCTAGAGAATATTTTGGGTGTACTTGAGAATGTATATTTTGCTATTATGGGTGAAGTGTTCTATAGTTGTCTGTTAGGTCCAACTGGTTTATAATGTTGTTCAAGTACTTCATTTCAATATTGATTTTTGGACTTTCTTTTGTAATGATTGTGGAAAGTAGGACATTGAAATTTTCAACTATTACTTTTGTGTTATCTATTTTCCTCTCTGTTCACTTTTATTTCATGGATTATAAAGCTCTGTTGTTACATATATATATTTTTATAATTTTTATGGCTTCTTTTCTTTTTTTCTTTTTTTTTCTTTTTTTCTTTTTTTTTTTTTTTTTTTTGAGATGTAGTCTCACTCTGTCACCCAGACTGGAGTGCAATGGCTCATTGCAACCTCCTGGGTACAAGTGATTCTCCTGCCTCAGCCTCCCAAGTAGCTGGGATTACAGGTGCCCACCACCAAGACCACTTAATTTTTGTATTATTAATAGAAGTGGGGTTTTACTATGTTTGTGTGGTTGGTCTCAAACCCCTCACTTCACATGATCCACCTATCTCGGCTTCCCAAAGTGCTATGATTACAGGTGTGAACAACTGTGCCTGGCCTAAATTTTATGGTTTTTAATGTATTAACACTTTTAGCATTATGAAATAATTCTTTTGTCTCTAGTTAAAATTTTTTACTAATGTTTGTCTTATCTGACACTGGTGTATTCGCTTGATTTGTTTACAGTGTGCATGTATATATTTCTATTTCAACAGGAATCATCCATTTTCTATTGTTTTCCATTGACTTTACAAACTTGTGTCTTTAAATATAATGTGTTTATTTTGAAGACTGCATATATTTGAATAGAATTTTAAAATCCATTCTGTTAATCTATGCCTCATTAGTAAAAATATCTAATTAATTAATATTAAATATAATTATGGAAAGTTTGAAGTTATTTCTGTCATTTTGCAAGTGTTTTTCTATTTGTCTCACCTTTTTATACTTTTTAAGGATAATCTTCTATTTTTCATATATGTGTGTGTGTGTGTGTGTGTATATATATATATATATATATATATATATATATACACATAAAATTTATTTATTTATGTTTTGAGACAGAGTCTCACTGTGTCACCAGGCTGGAGTACAGTGGCACTATGTGGACTCACTGCAACCTCTGACTCCTAAGTTCCAGTGATTCTCCTGCCTCAGCCTCCCAAGTAGCCGGGACTATAGGCGTCCACCACCACATCCGGGTAATTTTTGTATTTTTATTAGAGACAGAATTTCACTATGTTGGCCTGGCTGGTCCTAAACTCCTGACTTTAGGTGATCTGCCCGCCTTGGCCTCCCAAAGTGCTGGGATTACAGGTGTGAACCACCTTGCCGGGCTTTGTAAATATATCTTTAAAAATTTCTTTTATTTTTCATTTTATTGTCTATTATTTTAGTTAGGTTTTTACTGGTTGTTCTGGGGATGATAATCTGCAGAACAGATTTAATTTATTATAATACAGATTTTTAACCTTTGTAATTTGCAAATATATGCTCTATCCTCTTGATTCCAACTTTGTGCTACTCTTGATATACAAATTATATGATTATAATATTGTATGCCTATTGATACAGGTTTAAAATTAATACTTGTGGTTGTCTTTTAAAACAGGTAGGAAAAAAATAAAACAAAGTATTTAAAACATCTTGTGTGTTTATGTGTGTTACTGATCTTACTGGTACTATTTATTGTGTGCAGTTGAGTTAGTATTTGTTGACCTTTATTGTCATCCTAAAAGACTCACTTAAGTATTTTTATTTTCATTGTTGTAGACCTGGTCCTTCTGCCACAAATTCTATCAATTTTTGCTTACCTGGATATTTCTCCTTGATTTTTTTAATGTTAGTTTTGCTTATGATATAATTTCAGTTTCACAATCTTAGCTTTCAGCATTTTGAATATAAGTAACTTCTGCTTTCTGAACATTAAATTTACAATGAAACATAAATTGTTAAATTTATTGAGTATTTTTTAAAATGGAGTATTGACTCACCACTTACTGCCTTAAAGATTCTAGCTTTCTTTGGCTTTCAACAGTTTTAATATGTCTGCTTATGGATCCCTTTGACTTTGTTTTTCCTGCAGTACATTGAACTTCTTAGATGTGTAGATCAATGCTTTTAATTAAATATTGACAATTTTTAGCTATTATTTCTTCAAATGATTTTTCTTCCCTGTAATCTCCTCTCCTTCAAGGACTCTTGTTATGTGTTTATTGGTATACTTGGAGGTGTCCACAGTTCTCTGAGATATTTTCATTTTCTATAATTTTTGTTTGCTTTTTAAACTGGATTATTTTAATTAATCTCTCTTCAAGTTTGCTAATTTTTTTACCAGCTCGAATCTGCTGTCAAAATCTCTAACATTTTCTATTTCTCTTTTTATACTTTTCAAATAGAAACCTTCCATTTAGATTTTTAATAATTTATATCTGTTTATTAATATTTTATATTTGGTTAGACATACTTCCATATTTTCCTTTATTTTATTAGACTAAGCTTAATTGTTTTGTACTATTGTTTTCTTTATTTACTTGAAAATATTTAGAATATTAAAATTATTGAGGGGTGGGGAAAAATATAGTCTAATTAAAATCCTTGTCCAGCAGATCAATCCTGGGGCTTCCTCAGAAACAATTAACATTGATTGCTTTTGTTACTGTGTATCATCCATACTTAAGTGTTTCTTTGTATGTTTTATGTTTCATTGTTAAAAATTGAGATTTTCAATAACATAATGTGGCATCTTAGGAAATAAGATTCTCTGTATGTCCGCAGAATATGGTTTTGAAGATGATTACTGTTGTTGTTTGCCAATTTTTTGGTAATTTTTCTGAACTCTCTTTTTATGTTTGTGGTTTCTGTCCTTTGTGGGCACGGAAGACTATCAACTAACTTAGTAACCAGCTAATGATGGATAAAGATGTCCTTACAAAAAATGGAACTAATAAAGTCATACTAGATGGCATTTACTTTACTTTATTGCATTTGCAGATGTTGTGTTTTTACAAATTAAAGGTTTATAGCAAACTTGGGTCAAGGTAGTCTATCAGTGCCACTTTCCCAAAAGCATATGCTAACCTCATTTCTCTATGTGACATTTGGTAATTCTCACAATATTTCAAACTTTTTAATTACTATTCTATTTTTAAGTAATCTGTGATCAGTGATCTTTGATATTACTATTATAATTGTTTTGGATAACCACAAACCACACTTATATAAATGATGAACATAATTGACAAATTACATTGTTTGTGTTTTGACTCTTCTAAGAATGAGTACTTTCCTTGTCTCTTTTTCTCTGTCTCCTCAGGCCTCCCTATTCCTCTTACAAAACTTTTTTGAAATTAGGTCAATTAAGCACCATGCAATGGCCTCTAAGTGTTCAGGTCAAACACAGAGTTGCATATTTCTAGCTTTAAATCAAAAGCTAGAGATGACTAAGCTTAGTGAGGAAGACATGTAGAAAGTTGAGACAGGCAAAAAGCCAGACCTCTTGTGCCAAAAAATTAGCAAAGTTTTGAAAGCAAAAGAGAAATTATTGAAAGAAATTAAAGTGCTACTCCAGTAAGCACATGGGTTATAGGGAAACACAAGAACCTTATTGCTGATATGGATAGCTTTAGTGGTCTAGAAAGTTTTTAGCACAGGTTGGCTCATGAGGTTTAAAAAAGAAGCTATCTCCATAACATAAAATTACAAGGTGAAGAAGCTGTGCTGATGTTGAAGCTGCAGCAGGTTATTCAGATCTAGGTGAGATCAATGATGAAGGTGATTATACTAAACAACAGATTTTCAATGTAGATAAAACAGTCTTCTATTGGAAGAAGTTGCCATGTCGGATTTTCACACTTAAAGAAAAGAAGCCAATGCCTCGCTTCAAAGATTCAAAGTAGTGGCGATTTTGTTAGAGAATAATGCACCTGATTTATTTAAGTTGAAGCCAATGCTCATTTACCATTTTGGAAATCCTAGGTCCCTTAAGAATTATGCTAATTCTACTTAGCCCGTGCTGAAAAAGGAGCAACAAAATCTGAATATCTGTTTACAGCATGATTTACTATGTAAAACCCACTGTTGAGGCAACACTCAAAAAAATGATTATTTTCAAAATATTATTTCTCATAGACAATGTACCTGATCACTCAAGAACTCTGATGTAGACATATAAGGAGACTAATGATGTTTTTTTCCTGCTAACACAACATTCACTCTGTAGAATCTGAATCAAAAAGTAATTTTGCCTTTGAAGTCTTATGATTTAAGAAACATATTTAATAAGGCTATAGCTGCCAGAGATTTCTTTGGTGGATCTGAAAAATGTAAGTTGAAAACCTTCTGAAAAGAATTCACTATTCTAGATGCCATTGAGAACATTCATGATTTATGTGAAGAGGCTAAATGTCAACATTAACAGGAGTTTGGAAGAATTTTAGCTTTCATGGATGATGTAAAAGGTAAAAGACTTCAGTGGAAAAAGCATCTACAGGTATCGTGGTCATGGCAAGATATATAAGACTAGAAAAGGAGCCTAAATATGTGAGGGAATTGCTATAATCTTATGCAAAATTTCAATAGATGAAGAGTTGTTTCTTCTGGATGAACAAAGAAAGTGGTTTCTTGAGATAAAATTTATTTCCGGAGATGTTGCCGTGAACATTGTTGAAATGACAACAAAGGATTTTGAGTGCTTTAGGAACTTTGTTGTTAAAGCAGCAGCAGTAAGACTTGAGAGAATTGACTCCAATTTTGAAACAAGTTCTACTGTAGGTCAAATGCTATCTCACAACATCACAAGCATCAGAGAAATATTTTGTGAAAGGGAAATCACTGGCTATGGCAAACTTCCATGTTGTTTTATTATAAGAAATTGACATGGCCTCCCCAACTGTTAGCAACCACCACCCAAATAAAGTCACCAGTCATAAACATTGAAGCAAGACCTATCACCAACAAAAGAATTATGACTCGTTGATGGCTCAGATAATCATTGACATTTTTCAGCAATACATCACTTATTAAGGTATGCACATTTTTAGACATAACACCTTTGCACACTTAGTAAACTATATGAACTAAGAAACTAAATAATTTGTTTGACTTGTATTTGCTTTATTGTTGTGGCCTCAAACCGAACCCACTATATCTCTGAGGTATATCTATATGTCTCCCATACTTTTTTAATTGTTTACATGTGTGTGTTGAGGAACATGACCAACGTTTAGGCAAGAAGTTTCCACTATTCCATAACTTTTACCTCCTGCTTACACAGCCGGAAATGAGGATAAAGAACTTCTCTACTCTTCCTTGGGCATGCACACAATAATGGGCATATACAAAATCCTTCAACTGCAATTGGACTGATGGAGTCCCAAGACTGTGCTAAGCTTTTCACTTGCTGTTATCATCATTTATTTGTTTCAATGTTTGTTGTTGTCATTGTTGTTAGTTTGTTTTCCAAAACTGTTACCACTGCCTCAGGCAGCTGTGATGTTAAACAGTGGTCACTGACTGTCATCAGCACAATATTCCTGAGGAAAAAAATAAGCTACTCTTACTGATAGTCTCTTAGTGAGGTAAAACAAAGACAAGACTTGTAATTGATGTTTTCCTGAGGAACTTTCACACAGGTCAAATAACAATAACTATTCGACAGTGGGGATTTGGAGGAGGTTCAGCTCCATTTTGTCACTTGCCATGGTTTTTAGCCTGCTAGTTTTTATTACATTTGTGATTCTGTTGGGTTTCATACCAAAACCATAGCTGTAGAGAAGAGGATGAGAAGAAAGCAATTTAAAATACTCTTAAATTCACGGTTCTTATCAAAATTCAGTTGTTTTCCTTGAATAAATGTTTACAGATTGTTGGAAGCATTTGCTTAATTTCCAGAATTCTGAAAAAGCTTACTATGAATATATTTTTGGCCAGTATTCTCATTCACGTTCATTTTATGGAGGATAAAAAATTTGATAGTTCTTGCTCTGCTACTTTCTCTTAGAAAAGCATCATGCCATCTCTATAGGTGATTTTTGATTGATATATTTGAAATAATGTAATAAATAAACAGATTGCCATCTGATATTTCTATCTGTTAATGTAAAAAGGAATGAAAGTGAATCTATAAGCATGATTAATTTATCTGTTATGATTCTTAAAGGCAAAATTTTTGTCACATAAATTATCAAATTCAACATTTTAATAAATCTATAAATGTATTTGCTTATTAAATTTTATTATATGGACATTAACACCTCTTAGATAGTGGCTAACTTCAGTGATTTTCTGGGCCTGCGTAAATGGGAATGGTGACATTCTTGAATGCCTGAGAATAGGTCCTATTCAACTTTGTAGATTCTACCCAAACCCCTTGGAATGTTCACTCTCAAGATTTTCCTTCTTGGGGTGTTTTATTTCAAATAGCTGCCAACCTACGGAAATTCAAGTTATATGAAGAAGGCACATGTACGTAATCCTCTTGAAAACATCTGTCAGTCTAGCTGTTATTTAGTATCAACCGTCAGTTATGTCTAGGTGAGTGAGACAACTTGGAAATCTAGCCTGGCTGGCATTTAAACGACTGAAGCCTCAACATCTTCTGCTGCAACTATTTGAAAAACTTGAGGCAAGAACTGTTCGCTGAAGCTGTCAATTCTCAGGATCATAAAAGGTAATAATAAAGTGTTTTAAGCCATTGAGTTTGGGGTCTTTATTTTTTTGGCAAAAAATAACAGGAACTCAAATAGACCCTTGTTCTGAATATAATTTTTGTGTTAATGTAGGTTCTTTGTACTAATCTATGCATTGCAGTGCTGGCTAATCTCAGAGCATATATTTAAATATTTGATATCAAATTTTAAGCTAAACCACCAAACTACATTGCAAAGATATTTTTATTGCAAAAATATAAATATTATCAAATTGTAAGCTCAGATCACATTTCTTAAATTAATATTTGCCAAGGGATTACCAATAATTTGCTTGTATTCAGTAAAAATAAGTTAACATTTTACTACATATTATTAATCATTATTTAATTTTTGGCTTCAAGAACCTGTATATAGGATCTCATATATTAAATATCAGAACCTGAGGATTATTTTTACACCTCTTGTTGTAGCAAATGGAAAGGATTAAAAGAAAGAACAAATAATCAAGTAACATATAAAAATTTCTTATAAAGTGTTTGAGTGACTATCCAAAGATTAAGAATGACCTATGACAGAATTTATATCTTCTTTTATATTTGAGAGAGTAATTGTCTTTACTTTTTCTCCTATCTACCCTGACAATTAAAACTTTGATGTCAAAATTTTCCTTTAGTCTTGTAGCGTATTAGCTACTGTTTTTCTCATTAAAGTAAGAAAGAAAACTAATCTGGGGATAATACCAAATAAACTACTAAAATTTCAGCAATTCTTTTTTTTGAGATGGAGTTTTGCTCTTGTACCTAGGCTGGAGTGCAAGGTCCTGGTTTTGGCTCACTGCAGCTTCCACCTCCCAGGTTCAAACCATTCACCTAGTTCAGCCTCCCAAGTGGCTGGAATTACAGGTGCCTGCCACCATGACTGGCTAATTTTTGTATTTTTAGTTGAGACAGAATTTCATATGTTGGATTTCAGTAATTTATTTGTAGATTTAATATATTAGAACTACTTTTTAAATGTGCAAAGCATGTATTCATATTCTTTAACTTTTTCAATGTTACCTTATATTTGATAGTGTATTGTTTTAAAACATTCTATTATAAAGATACATGCACATGTATGTTTACTGCAGCATTGTTTACAATAGCAAAGACTTGGAACCAACTCAAATGACTATCAAAGATAGACTGGATAAGGAAAATGTGGCACATGTACACCATGGAATAGTATGCAGCCATAAAAAAGAATGAGTTCATGTCCATTGCAGGGACATGGATGAAGCTGTAAACCATCATTTTGAGCAAACTAGCATAGGAACAGAAAACCAGACTCTGCATGTTCTCACTCATAAGTGGGTTTTGAACAATGAGAACACATGGATAGAGGGGCACATCACACACTGGGGCCTGTCGGGGGTGAGGGGGCTAGGGAAGTGATACCATGGGGTGGGGGAATTGGGGAGGACTAACACTAGGAGAAATATCTAATACAGATGACAGGGGGAGGGATGCAGCAAACCACCAAGGCATGTGTATATTTATGTACGAAACCTACACATTCTGCCCATGTACCCCAGAACTTAAAATGTAATTAAAAAAAAAATTAGAAAAATACATTATATTTCTATACTTATAGAATCTAAGATTTGCCTATGTTTAGACAACATATATATTTTACATAAAATATGATCATTGTCTTTTTGTTGCTGTTGTTGTTTTGTTGTTTTGGGGAGGGAAGTCTCATTCTGTCACCCAGGTTAGAGTGGAAGAGCATGATCTTGGCTCACTGCAACCTTCACCTCCTGTGTTCCAGTGATTCTCCTGCCTCATCCTCCCAAATAGCTGGGATTACAGGCATATGCCACCATGCCTGGTTAAGTTTTGTATTTTTAGTAGAGATGAGTCTCACCATATTGGCCAGGTTGGTCTTGAACTCCTGACCTCAAGTGATCTGCCTACCTCAGCCTCTCAAAGTGCTAGGATTACAGACATGAGCCACGACACCCAGCCGACAATTATATTTTTCAAAGGAATTTTCTGTTTTTCTAAATCTAAGTATAAACACATATATATTGTTTAAAATATTATTCTTTTTAATGTCTTAAGGGTCTTTTTTTTTTCTAATGACCACAAACTGACTAGCTTTTAGTAATTTTCATAATGGTAAAGAGAAGCTAACATGATCTTATAGGTAAGGGCAATTCAATGGGCTAATTCAATATACTGTTGTTGTTAGATGCCACAACTCAATGTACAATTGGAGTAAATTTGTTATATATTGAATATCTCTGTCCTCTAAGTGTCTGAGGGAATTCACTCAATTTGGAAAGAACTACATATAAAGAAGTGCTAAAATTGTTAGGTCTGCGTAAGTTTAGTAGTTTTTTGAGCTAGGAGATTCTGTAACTGATGGCTTCATGTTGGAGCCGCTGGGAAAAGAAGGAAGTTGTACCCCAAAAAGGCTCCAGAAGGTGCTGTAGTCATAATCTTTCTCACAGAGGTACCAGGAAGTTCACTTGAAAAGCAGATTTCTACTGAACTCATCAAAACTTAACACCTCACCCTTGAATACTGTGATTCTCCCACATGATGTTCCGATTTTGAGGTGGGTCAACTCAGAGTCAACAACAAGTTTGGAAATGCCCAAATTCCTGACTTGTCAAAAAGAAATGGCTAATTTACATACACAGCTGACGTGTCCTCCATAATACCTTGGCTTTAGATTTAAAAATTGGTACTTATCTTTCCAAAATAAATCTTATTCCCACTCTGCTGTTCAAAGCCACACTGCAGGCTCATTGATACCTCAGTTCATAAAGGATTCCCTATATAGCTGCTCCTGGTTTACTGATATTTCAGCTGACCTAGAAACTGATAATGTTTACTGAGCCCTTGTGGCTGTTCAGCTTCAAAGGTAGCAATGCAGAAGTGAAAAACTGATATGTTTGTTACTGTAAGTAGGTAGAAATAAAGCTTGTTTCCATAACTTTTACCAATATTCTCCTGGATCAACTTTGTTATATTTTTATTGCCTCTTGTACTCTTGCCAATGACTTAACTGTATGAACTACTACTTGGAAAACTATAAACTAGCAGGTTAAAGATACATCTATTGGGGCTGTGAACTGGAGAAACAAATCGCGGGTTTTCATCAAATCATTTGAGTTATTAATGTAGATGTCCAGGATAAGGGCAATTATTTGATCTGAGAACAAGGTTGCCACACTATTGGTTTCTAGATCCATGATCATACCAGGCAGTAACGACACATCCAAAATGCTAGGCAGTAATAACACATGCTTGAAAAGCTAGGCTCAAAGTATAAAGATCTTATGATTCTGATGCAGAGGCTGCTACTGCATGTCAGACTTGTTATTCCTGTCTGACTCATTTTTCTCAACATGAGGGAGACTATATGGCATGGGCATGCCCTTTCCCCACTTCCTGCTTGCTCCCAGCAGTTTGACTACATCAGACCTTCTATTTCCATTGACGTGCCTCACTGTTGTTGACAATTTGTTGGTAATACTTTCACTATTCTAGTACAGACAACTGACTGCAGCTTCATCGTTGTGGCCTTTAAAGCTAATTTGTTTTATGTGTTTGGCTTTTCAGACCATTTGTTGTCTGACTATTGGCTGACTATTGTCAGACAACTATAATCAGAAAACATATTTTGTTGCAAAAGCCACTCAAAAATGGGCTAATAATCAATGTATTCACTATACCTTTAATGTCCTGCCCATAATATCTATCCTCAACTATCATCTAATATTGTTAAACACCAAAACAGCTTTCTAAAAAATTGACTTAAATCATCATTGGCATATCTCCTTTACCTCCTCCTACTCTAAACTCCCTAGAAAGAAAGATCGTCATTGAGTGTATTTCCCCCAGAAAAGAATTATCCTCTCTGTACCTTTCTTGGGTATTGATCAGGACACAAGTGGTAAGGGATTCCACAAGCTTCTTTGGAAATTCTGTATTTTTTCCTGAACATCCCTTAGCATAATGACTTCTTTTTGACTTAGGTGGATCTGCATAGGGAATATAGTGGGTCTCCATAAGTTTTATAATAATATTCTTGTTCCACTTGTACCTCATCCTTCCTCCCACAAAGTTTTGGTGCAAATAGGGATCCTGGAAACTAATCACTGCCATTAATCATCATGTGTCATTCCAATAATTATATCAGTAAAGCAATTATTAGAATAACAGGAAAGTTGCAATTATTGAATGACACATGCTGACTAATGGCAGTGAGAATGGGAAATTCCCAGCACTTTATGTCTTTATGCAGGAACAACCTAGACCTTAGAAGGCACAAAAAGAGAGATGAACATTAACGATCTCTTTCACAATAGATCCCGAGCTTTCATCAAAAAGGAAAAAGCCCTGACGAGCTCTCCAAAACTATTATAAGAATCTTAAATTTAACTGACTGTTAGACTTGCCATCGCCCCATCCCTAAACAACTTCCTCTAAAAATAAGGACTGAGCTTAATTGTGTGAAATCTCTGGTTACCCTAAGACACCATATACAGTAGGATCTGTTACATGCAGACCAGTGAATGAGGAGGCAATTCGGAAGTACTACCAACCCATATCCCCAACTGTTAGAGATCTTATTTAGGTGAGGGATTCACAACAATTGCACAGTACATTTTGTCTCCAGGATCACCGTGTTCTCAAAAAAAATATTGCACTTCTTGTGTGGAAGCAGAGTTTTAATGGACCTTTCTCATAAAAACATTATGATTCTCATTTTAGCATTGTTATAAAATACCTTAAAGCATTTAACAAAATATCACCAGTAGATGTAAAGGGTTCTATGTGTAGCTGATGACTGTGGAGATGTCTTCAAATTCAAGTTATCCTTAGCTAACTAAGGAGTTGTCTGGAGAAATAACCAACTGTTTATGCCCCAAGTGAAAAGCATTCTCTATGTTGATGGTCGCAAAGTTAAAAAGCTGTTGCAAAATGTGGTTATTACTTTAGTTGGAGTAATCTACAATGTAACTTTGGCTTATAAGATAGTCAGGCAAATCTCAACTCTAATATTGTTGAACCGGCCATATGTTTACAAATAAAGAAATTGCCCTTGGAATTTGCTCCCTCCTTGGAAGGTAAGAATGGGCCAGTGCAATGCTGACTATATTTTGTTTTACCTATGTTAATGCTTCATTCTAAGTGTAAAGGCCAATCCAAACTCAAGGAGAAAGTTAACTGGATTTCTAACGTGCATCCTGATGGTGCAACTTGCTAAGTTGGTTGGACCCGGGCACCTGCCTGTGTGATTGAGGTCAATAATACACATTGACCCGATTCTGCTTATTAGAGTCCTGTTGATAGTAATTTTAATTAATATTGTAGAAGACAAACTAAATATATTTTGTTCAACCCCTGTTGATCAGATTCATCAGTGAGGCTAATCAAGTTACATACTTAGGGAAATAATCGCCGGAAGCCAAGAGTGGTATGGAAACTAGTGTAAACATTGTTGAGAGACAATTCTCCAAATGTCTCATGTTTCTGCATATATTATCATAAAAGGCACAGATTGTCTTCTGACAAACAGCCTTGGAATAAAAGGGAATGTCAGTTTACTGTCTAGTTTATAAAGAGAAATAGACCAATGGAACAGAACAGAAACATCGGAGGCAACACGACATATCTACAACCATATTATCTTTGATAAACCAAACAAAAACAGGCAATGGGGAAAGGATTCCCTATTTAATAAATGGTGTTGGAAAAACTGGCTAGCCATGTGCAGAAAGCAGAAACTGGACCCCTTCCTGACACCTTACACTAAAATTAACTCCAGATGGATTAAAGACTTAAACGTAAGACCTGACACCATAAAAACCCTAGAAGAAAATCTAGGCAAAACCATTCAGGACATAGAAGTAGGCAAGGACTTCATGAATAAAACACCAAAAACATTGGCAACAAAACCAAAATAGACAAATGGGACCTAATCAAACTCCACAGCTTCTGCACAGCAAAAGAAACAGTCACTAGAGTGAATCGGCAACCATCAGAATGGGAAAAAATCTTTGCAGTTTACACATCTGACAAAGGGCTGATATCCAGAATTTACAAAGAACTCAAACAGATTTACAGGAAAAAAACAAACAAGCCCATTCAAAAATGGGCAAAGGATATGAACAGACACTTTACAAAAGAAGACATACATGAGGCCAACAAACATATGAAAAAATGCTCATCATCACTGGTCATTAGAGAGATGCAAATCAAAACCACATTGAGATACCATCTCACGCCAGTTAGAATGGTGATCATTAAAAAATCTGGAGACAGCAGATGCTGGAGAGGATGTGGAGAAATAGGAACACTCTTACACTGTTGGTGGGAGTGTAAATTAGTTCAACCATTGTGGAAGACAGTGTGGCGATTTCTCAGGGACCTAGAAATAGAAATTCCATTTGACCCAGCAATCCCATTACTGGGTATATATCCAAAGGACTATAAATTGTTCTACTATAAGGACACATGCACACGAATGTTCATTGCAGCACTGTTTACAATAGCAAAGAACTGGAACCAACCCAAATGTCCAACGATGATAGACTGGACTAGGAAAATGTGGCACATATACACCATGGAATATTATGCAGCAATCAAAAATGATGAGTTTGTGTCCTTTGTAAGGACATGGATGAATCTGGAGAACATCATTCTCAGCAAACTGACACAAGAACAGAAAAAGAAATACCACATATACTCACTCATAGGTGGGTGAGAAAAATGAGAACACATGGACACAGAGAGGCGGTCTACTATACACTGGGGTCTATTGGGGGGAATGGGGGAGGGACAGTGGGGGGGGCTGGGGAGGGATAGCCTGGGGATGAATGCCAAGTGTGGGTGAAGGGGAGGAAGGCAGCAAAACACACTGCCATGTGTGTACCTATGCAACTGTCTTGCACGTTCTGCACATGTACCCCAAAACCTATAATGCAATAAAAATTTTTTATAAAAAGAAAAAAAGAGTAATGCCTTGCCAGGCGCAGTGGCTCACACCTATAATCTCAGCACATTGGGAGGCCAAGGCGGGTGGATCATGAGGTCAAGGGATTGAGACCATCCTGGCCAACAAGGTGAAACCCCGTCTCTACTAAAAAATACAAAAATTAGCTGGGTATGGTGGTGCGTGCCTGTAGTCCCAGCTACTCAGGAGGCTGAGGCAGGAGAATTGCTTGAACCCAGGAGGTGGAGGTTGCGGTGAGCCGAGATCGCACCATTGCACTCCAGCCTGGGTAACAAGAGTGAAACTCCGTCTCAAAAAAAAAAAAAAAAAAAAAAAAAAAAAAAGTCATGCCTCTCACTAAAGCAAAGGTTCATCAGTGTGTATGCTGGTATCATTTGTACCTCTTCATTCTGTGAGAATTGGAGATTAGGGTGCCAGTGTATATGTGGACACTCTGACAACTGTTGTTACTGTTAGTAAAGAAGCTATTCCCTATCTCTTATCCATGAGTCATGTGAGTTCTATCACCATCACAACTGTAGCATTCTAATATTTTAGTTGAGAAGAGAATAAAAATTTAAGATTATATACAGTTATTGATAAATCCTATTTGAGACAGTACCACAGAATAAACTACATAGTTGTCTCAAAGAAAAGCACTCATGCAATTATTTGAGTTGTAAATAAATTTGTCACATATTCATAAAACACACATTCTTGGTCCAAGACATGACTAATATGTGTATCATGGTTAAACAGATTTGGATATTTAATATTTTCTTAAAATGAATTAAGTGAAAGATAACAACTAATAGTACACGTTCTCATTATAAATTTATCCCACTAATGGATTATTTTCCGGATCAGTCTGCTGTGGTTGCCATACCTATTCCAGTTTTTATAGTTTACAGAAATCCTAGTAACCCTGAAAGTTAAGAACTTGTTGGCCCCTCTTTACTCAGAATTGGAAAATAGAAATATAAGTCATCTTTGTAACTTGTATGTGAGTTAAAGAGCAAGTTTAGGGATATATTTTGAAACCATTGAGGGATAGGATTTGAACCAAAGGTGTAAATATAGTTGAAATGTTTAATAGTAATAGATATGAGACAACACTTGCCCTTCTCTCACCCAGAGTCAAAATCTGAAAATCGAGTAGCTGCAATATGGAACAGCTCTACTCTGAGTCTACATGGAAAGAGAAAACAAAACAAATGATCAATTCAGCTCACCTAGATAGAGGACAAGATTTGTATTTCAGGGAGAAACATTCAAAGTTAAAAAAAAGTACATAGACTATACTATAATAGTTAATACCAGTAACTAATACTATTACCATCATATGAGATTTCTGAGCACCTTACTGAAAATTTTAATAAACTGTCTGATCTAATCCTCAAAAATTCTCTACTATTTAGGTTTAGGAAAAATTAATCCCTCACCAACTGTCATTCATCATTTTAAAGCTAGTGACAGAATTCTACTTTAGATTTATCTTAATACAAATTGTTTACTCTTTCATTCACATTAACTCTTTTGGGTATGAGCTATATATTTCAGAAACTAACTGAGAAGTTAGTATGTTGACATCAACTCAATGCATAGTAGCCTTCCATAAACACAGAAGCCTTATCTACCACTGGCAGTTTGCCACTTCTGGAGAGTAGAGGTGGAATCTGCAAATATTGTACTGGCAAAACAGATTAGATGTCTGATCTATCAGAGAAATGTTTCATAGCACCTTCCATGGATCTATATGTATAGTGAAGTATTGAATAAATAAGTAATCTAAGCAAAGCAATAATTGAGCAAACATTAATTATAACCTTGAATAAAATAACAGGTATATTGTAACTTTTATAAGTAACTCACCAAAAGAAACAGCATTTGCTTTTTCAGGATTACCTTTTCTAGGGATAGTAAACAATTTTAATTATTCTGAAACACAACATTATAAGAAAAAGCTCTATTAATGTTGTCAGTCAGCAGGTGGTATGAAAACAATCTAGAAATAAATTAAGATGTACCTAAGGTTTTTCTAGCAATCTTTGCAAGTGTTTAAAACCGAATGAATGTGGCTATCTGTGACTTTATACACAAAGGCCATTTCAATAACTCCGTATAAACAAAACTAGACAAGATTTTCAGTAGGCTACTACCAGGTGCCCAACCATATGAGATTCAATTTTTTCCCACTACCTTATACTGAGAAAACAACCTATATTTAATGATGAATATATCATAAAGAATCAGTCTGATGGTTTCCAGCATGGACACGGGCGGGGAGCATCACACGCTGGGGTCTGTTGGGGGGAAATAGGGAAGAGACAATGGGGGGTGGGCAGTTGTGGAGAGATAGCATGGGGAGAAATGCCAGATATAGGTGAAGGGGAGGAAGGCAGCAAATCATGCTGCCATGTATGTACCTATGCAACAATCTTGCATGTTCTTCACATGTACCCCAAAACCTAATACACAATAAAAAGAAAAAAAGAATCAGCCTGTGATTCATCACTCATAATACAAGGACAACTAAACATAGAAAAAAGAGGTAATGTAAAATTCTGATGTGCTGTCGCTAAATGGCTTTTATAGTAAATGCTGTCTTCTAGACAAGCATGAGCACATGCTGGTGCCTTCATAACCTGTAGAGTAGAACTTCTGAATACTGCTGAACAAATCCCAGTGTAAGAATTCTTGTTTATATGAAAAGTGTAGTGAAAGAAGGAGGAGTAAATCATGATACTTTCTAATCTCTAATTGAATATTCTAATTTGAATATTCTAATTTCATGATTCCAATCCCTATTGTACGTTACAGCCATATTAAAACCACTTAGAGGCCCATAACAGTTCTCAAAAGTAAAATACTCTAATTCATTTATTTTCATCCCTCTATGAACATTAAAACTACTAAAACTACTTCATAGCACTTTAAAAAGTCTTAGAAAAGAGGTTTACTAAAAAAAAATTAGAATATCTGTGGGTGGAATCTAGGCATGCCAGAGGTTCCAATGTATAGCAAGAATTGAAAAGTTACTACTCTACAGGAAAAACAGATGTATAAAAAATAGAAAATTTTCTGAAAATAGTGAAAAATTGCACAAATTTTGGCTATGAAAATTAAAAGAAAATTAGAATACAAATTGTGTGCACAATTAGATAAGAGAATTTCAAAATGATTTTAATAAGAGGAAAAATATTAACATTCACTGGAAGAGAAAAATGTTTTATCTTCCATTGTACACAAAGATTAACAGAAAAAGGAGTCTCAGGAAGATCATAGAAATGAAAAATGAAGTTTGAAATATACTGACATATAAATTATAGTTTGTAAATTTTATTAAGAAAAACCGAAAAATCATGTTTATGTTCCCTACATTTTAAATTTTATATCAGCCTAAGGTCACAAGACGAAAAAAGAATGTGACAATTTGCCATATTTCTCTGTTGTGCTACAAAAATTACATCTGTTTTAACTGGAAGGCAAATGATTGAAAAACCAACCAACCAATTAAAAAAACATGTCTTTACTCCTAAAAAACAAGTATACATTCAAGTTAAACTACTGTGCTAAATTTCTATAGCCTACAGGTTCTCCTCTGGTAAGATCACCCTACTTGGCCAGTCATCTGCACAAAGCTTACAACACTGCTTCTGTATGCTTCCTCATAAATGCACTGTGTCATTTTACAAAGTTCTATGGCCAGATACTGGCTTCTGCGTACTGACATTAGTACTCACCCTATAAGCCAAGTGGTAAAGAATCATCCAATGATTCAAGGTCTAGCTGAGCACTGAGTTTAAAATGTTCATCAGCTTCTAGGAGATCACCAACATTAAATCCATCAGGCTTTACACCACCATTTTACTCCACCACTATTCTCCCTTACCAAATAATATTTCCACTTGACTTTTTATACTTGCAATGATTTGTTTCCTCTCCCTACCCTGACATATCTCTTCTACAAACAAACTAATTGTGCCTTTTGAAACTACTGCTTCATAATTTAAAATGATCTGTTTTTCATGTGCAGAATCCTGTCTTTCCAAACCCCCTTCTCCAGAAGATAAAGTGCCTATAATATTTATGTTTATATTTATTTTCCTCTTCACTTATTTCTCTATTCATCTAAGATTATATCATCTTTGTTTCCATTATACTTTCTCATTTTTGCCTGGTAATTCTGAGGTGCAGGTATAAATTGGACATACAGATGATTCTTGGGAGACTTGGGAATAGATGAGACCTACTAAGGAGAGAGAAACATAGAAAGGGAAGAGGGAAGGAGTGCATCTTGGGTTATCATCCACAACTGTCATTCATCTGTTTTATATTGAGTCCGGTTTTGTATCATGCTAAACATTTTACATTTACAGTGTCATTTATTACTCAGTAGCACCTCAATAAAATAAGTCTACTGACCTCATTGCACAAATATGTAAAATAACTTTTCAAAATGTCAAATAAGTTGCCCTAAATCACATAACTATAACATGAAAGAGAAAGATTACTTATCTCTACCTTAAAAGTTCAGGTTATTTTCACTATATTCTTTGTGCAAGATATACTGTAAAGTAGTTTGTGCATATCTTTGCTTTCCTGCCCAAAATACATTAAGAAAAATAAGATTACCCATGGACGTAAAAAAAGCAGTATCAACTATATGTTTTCCTCTTCTTTCTTTCTGATTATGGAGAATTTACTTTCCAAAAGCAGTCTTTCTCTCCCAGGAAGGCCATGATTTCAGTGTCCTGGACTATGACTATTCTCCAGGTTCATGTATGTTTGTGTCTTTCTACAAGGTCAGACTTATAGTGATGCTGTTTCAATTACAAAAGCCACAAGCTACATGGAGTTTCCAGGAAAACAATTCTCTTTAATACTTCCCATTCACTCAGTAGTCAAAGCTATGGATGCACAAGCTGAAGCCACTCCACAAGTTGGTCAGTATTGTACAACATACATAATAGTTGATCACATAGATGTTATATGTAGATTAATCATTCCACCACAAAGTAACATTTAACATTAAGAGAAAGAGGATTGGGAAAAGGGTTAGCAAACCAGTCCAGGGAGAGCAATGTAAACAGAAATAATATTATTGTCTGGCCTGGATTGTCTATTACTGTTACAAGGCAGAGTGTTTGATGTGGACAGAGTCTTTGTTGGCAGATGTTGGGTACCTATCACAAGTGACAGCAAGACAGTGTCTATTGAGACAGCTGTTTTGAGATGGTGAAGTCCTATACTTTTTATGGCCACAGAGTCCCCTGGTGAGGACCAATAGCGGAGGAGGGTGCTTCACTATG
This sequence comes from Saguinus oedipus, assembly GCA_031835075.1. Classification (NCBI taxonomy): domain Eukaryota; kingdom Metazoa; phylum Chordata; class Mammalia; order Primates; family Cebidae; genus Saguinus; species Saguinus oedipus. The sequence continues at coordinate 141,695,265 of CM063171.1, read as the reverse complement.
TCCTTATCTGGTTGGAAGCAATCTTTGTTTATTAGGCAAAACATCTGGTCTTTTTTGGCAAATGTGCCCTATGAAATGTAAGGTGGAGTCTTCTTCTAAGATGGAATTACGTGGATCAAGGGTGCTCTGTACAATTATACTGCACTTAATTTGCACTAATCAAAACTAGAAGAGGTTGGTGATACCAGAAAAAAATGAAATAGAAAGGACGTGTCCACCAGAACCATCACAAGCTATGGCAAGGATTGAGGCTTTTAATAGTTCCATTTATCAGCTCATGTGATTCAGAGATGGGCAAATTTTTGGTGGTTCTAAAACATAAATTCTCTTATATAAGAAAACGGAGCTTATTTCTTATTGGTGACTCTACTAATAAGACCAGTTTAGAATAATTTTCTGACTAAAATGGTTTGTTCTACATAGCGAGACAAACCTTACTAATACATAGTCGTAAATTAATTTTATGGCTAAGTGTCATGAATCGTGAAAAAACAATCTCTGAACTATTAGGTCTATTATTCCAAACTATCCTTACTTCTTTAGAAATATTAAATATTATCTAAGTTATATAATGCTACATAACAAATTACTATAAAGCTTAGTTTAACAAAATAATCATCTATAATGCTTGTGGATTCTGTGGTCAAGATCTCAGATGAGGTGTTGCTGAGAGAGTTTGTCTCTGCTCTCTTAAGTCGATGGCCTCAACTGTGAGACCCAGAGACTGCGGCCTCTTTTGAAGGGTTATTTACTTGCATATCTTTTGATGGTTGATGCTGGTCGTTGTCTAGGAGCCTCAGATCGTATCCATTGTGTCTGACAATTGGTCTCTCCAGAGGGGCTGGTTCAAATTATCCCACAGTATGATGAGTGGCTTCCATAGCCGTGTATCCTGCCAGAGTGAAAAACGAGTAGGAAATGATAGTTTTAAGGTCTAGAATTGAAAGCACATGGAATTCACTTTCGACTATTCTCTATGGAGAGAAGTAGTTGCATCATCAACTCAGATTTCAGAGGAGGGAATAGATTATACCAGCTGAGTGAAAGAGTATCAGTCACATTTTAAAAATAATACATGAGAAGATATATATAACTATCTTTGGAAAATAAGATATATGCTGCAATTGATACGAATTTGTCATTTATAAGTGAGAGATGGGAAATTCTTCACGTCCTTGTTCTCTTACCTTTATTATTTATTGTTAGACATTCACAAACAATCAATTTTTAAATTTTCTATATACCAAACAATCTCTGTAATTACAAGGAATATGTAGGTATTACAAATTTAATAGGGATCAGTTGCCCCTCTTTTTTTTTTTTTTTTCATTGCTACATGCACTGCTTTTATTTCTCAGAATTTTACAACAGATCTCTTCTTTCCTATTCTCAGAAACTGGGCTAAGCCACACAGATCTGGTTTCAATTGGTTTTGATGTAATTATAATGTATACAAAAATCCTGTAAGCTATTTTATGAGAGGCTCTGGCATATCTATTTTGGAATACATAAATACATTTAAAAAAAATTAAGATAATATTTCTGAAAAGATCTAAATCACAGTAAATGTAGGTCTAAACTCTACCAAGTAAATCCCAGTGACAACTGCCCTAGATAACATCATAGTTGTGACACAGTGATATGGATATTTTCTTTAAATAAGAGTTTATTTCTAAAGAAACCTTTAAGAAAATATGACAGCAATATAGAAAATTTCTGGGAAAATGCTCAGTATTGGTAATCTATAGATAGTGTTTATCAGTCCCTACAGTCTTATTTAGGCAATTTTTATTGTAAAATATTCAAGTAATTTATATTATTATCAGTCCTTCTACTTTATTATATTCTTATAAATTGTCTTTGACTAACACAATTCCCCAAAGATGGCATATTATAATATGTTATCTTGTAATTCATATATATATATATATATATATACACTATTATATATATATACTATCATATATATATACTATAATATATATATTAAGAAAATCATAAAGAAAAAAATCAAACCCTTAAGAAAAATAACAGAGAAACAGTGTTGCTTTTCATTACTATTATTGGTAAAATGTCTAATTCAAACATTGCTTTTCCTAAACTAATTTTTCTTAGGATGTTTTATAATTACCTAAACATTTCTAAAATGGAAAAAGTTTAACATAAAAATGAGTTTTTATAAACCTTCTAAACCTTTCTTTCACATACAGAACTCAATATAAAATGCAAAAACTTAGAAAAAAAATTTGAAAATTGAATTTGGCTAAGATTTGTTAAACAATACACAAAACGAAAGATACAAAATTGATAAAATATACTTCATTAACATTAAAAAATCTGCTTTTAAATGCATAGTTAAGGACATAGAAAAGCAATTGTGAGAAATTTTGCCAATCCCACAATAGTTTTCCATTCAGAATATGGAAAGAACTCTTATAAGTCAAAATTGATAGCAGGACAACCCATTTAAAAATTAGCAAATAGAGAAATGAAAATCAAAAACACAATGATATACCAATCTCACAACAGTCAAAATGTCTGCTATTAGAAAGTCAAAAAATGACAGATGCTGGAAAGGTTTCAGAGAGGAGGGAACACATACACTGTTTGCTGGAGAGTAAATTTCTTCAACCATTGTGGAAAGCAATATGATGATTCCCTAGAGAGCTAAAAGCAGAACCACCCTCTGACCCAGCAATACCATTACTGGTTTATACCCAGAGGAAAATAAATCATTCTACCATAAAGACACCTGCATGTGGATGTTCACTGCAGAACTAATCTCAGGAGCAAAGGCATCAAATCAACCTAAATGCCCATCAATTACAGATTGAATGAAGGAAATGTTGTATATATACACCATGAAATACTATGCAGCCATAAAAACAATGAGATCATACCTGTTGTGGGAACATAAATGCAACTAGAGGCTATTATCATCACCAAACTAACACAAAAACAGAAAACCAAGTACTATATGGAACAATCCTGCATGATCAGCACATGTAACCCAGAATGTAAAATATTAAAAAAAAGTGGGAGCTAAATAATGACAATTAATGAACACAAAGAATGAGGCAACAGACTCTGGAGTCTACTTGAGGGTGTAAGGTGGAAGGAAGGATGAGAGTAGAAAAAATAAATACTGGGTACTAGACTTAGTACCTGGGTGATGAAATAATCTGTACCACAAACCTCAATGACAAAAGTTAATCTATTTAGCAAACCTTCACATGTACCCCAAAACTAAAATAAATGTTTAAAAAATGAGTAAATCTGTGAACCAATGCTGTAAAAAGAAAGATATTCAATACCATGGTCAATTGTTATATAAAAGGATGCTCAACATCACTAGCCTACAGGAAAATATAAATTAAAATGACAAAATATAACTACACATACGTATGCTAAAATGGTTAAAGTGGTTATTAACCAATGCTCACTCAGCATTAATGAGTATAAATCAAAATCTTATACAGAGTTAGTGGGTGTCCAAAATGTTAGTCACTTTTGAAAGTAATGCAGATGTATCATATAAAGCAAAATACATGTTTATCATACAAATCAGCAGTTCCATTTATAGGCATTTATCAAAGGGAAATAAAAATATGCTTTCACACAGATATGTATTTGAATATTTATAGCAGCTTTATTTATAATGACCCAAAAGGACAAGAAACTCACATGTCCATCTACCAGTGAATGGGAAAAATAAATGTGACTTAAACTTAAGGTAGGATACCACATGGTGATATAAAGGAAAAAAAAATACATAGAATAGCCTACATTAATCTTAGAGACATTATGTTTACTGAAAGTAGTAAATTATAAAAGAGCATATGATTTAATTTTATATAAAATTATATAAAAGGACAAGCGATTAGTTTATCCTGGCAGCAGGTATGTGAGGGGGGCAGTATCCACTGCAAAGAAGCAGGAGATTTGTATCTATCTTAATTGTGCTGTTGGCGGTTACATGTTTACAGACAGTTTTACAAATCCATTAAACTGAATACTTCAAATGGGTCAATTGTATAATATATGGAAATTGTGATTTTTTTCTTTAAGAAGAGAAAGAAAAAATATTCAATGGTTATGTCACAGTTGGACATTCTTATTTATGATCTCAGAGAAACAGTAATTTGCAAAACAATTTTAATGAAAATTCAGAGCATTTCCAATTGAGTATCTTAAAACAAATTAAAACAAATTCAGCCTCGACAGGAAATAACAGCCTGTCTTGATTAATGTAAATCAGCAATAGAAGATAGTTCACAGCCTGTGCTGTGTTTGCCACATGTTTATTAACATCAAAATCTAAGTCTATATAAACAGTATGTTTTTTTTAAAATTTTTATTTATTTATTTATTTTATTATTATTGTTTATTTTTATTGCATTTTAGGTTTTGGGGTACATGTGCAGAACGTGCGAGATAGTTGCATAGGTACACACATGGCAGTGTGTTTTGCTGCCTTCCAAATGTGGGTAAAGGAGAGGAAGGCAGGATAAACAGAGGAAAGAAAAATATGTTGAAAGTTTCTTTTTTCTTTTTTTTTTTTTGAGACGGAGTTTCGCTCTTGTTACCCAGGCTGGAGTGCAATGGGGAGATCTCGGCTCACGGCAACCTCCACCTCCTGGGTTCAGGCAATTTTCCTGCCTCAGCCTCCTGAGTAGCTGGGATTATAGGCACGCACCACCATACCCACCTAATTTTTTGTATTTTTAGTAGAGACGGGGTTTCACCATGTTGACCAGGATGGTCTCGATCTCTTGACTTCGTGATCCACCTGCCTTGGTCTTTCAAAGTGCTAGGATTACAGGCTTGAGCCACCGCGCCCGGTCGTGTTGAAAATTTTAAGAAACTGCTGTACACATCTAGAAAATATGCAACTCTAATTTGACTTTTTCCAAGTAAAACGGAATGGAGATTATAGAAAATCTATCTAGGTTAGTCTTAATTGATATTTTCAATTAGAATGTTCTGATATCCTGGTGCATACCTAAAGGTAACTAAAAATATCCAAGTAAATTTAAAGTATGGATGATTTTCTTCCAGAGGAAGATAATGTAACTTAATATTTTGTTCCTTTAAAAAATGTTTTCTACATATACTTCTGTGCAATATACAAAACACATAATCCTTAGCTAAATATATATCTTACATAAATATAAGGCTGCTATAATTAATATAATTTACTACATTTTAAAATAATATATCTAATCGTTTCCTATTGTCTTATTTGAATATAACATATTTTGATCAGAAAATGTTTATATTTACAGAGTCATAGCAATATTTCTTTCTGTATAAAATTTGAAATTATAATATGATATTCCAAAGAAACTGAATTTTATTACTACTAAATATGGATACTGTAAAGGTAAATACAAATTATAAACAAGAAACTGAATTCTCTTTGCTCAAAGTAAGAGAAGAGTCTTCCTTCCTCTCCCATTTTTAAGCAGTTAATTTAGAAAATTTTTAATTTGAAAGAATTTTTTTGGTTCATTTGCTGTATATGTTTATCTTTTCAAGATTTAAATAAGCCTCTTACCAGCTTTAAGATCCAAGGATAACTTTTTAGAGGACTTTTTCATACAAATTCTAAACTCCACAGGGATCCACTCAGTGTTCTCTTTTAAACCAACCTAGACTTATAAGACCTTGTCTTCCCCTTATGTGCATGCCAATCCTCAGGTATGCAACAATATCAAGAAGATAACATTAGGTAATAACAAGAGAGGCAGCTGGAAGTCCTATTTCTTTCTGAGACACTGCTCCAGGGACCTGATGCCACTTGGCCACCATGTCCAGTCTCTTCCCCATCTCAAGCTTGGTAAGGAGTCCAATGCAAGTGGGAATCTAACTAGATGAAGTAGAAAGATTTGACTGAAGGTCTTGGTATGGCCATAAAAATAAAAATATTTTTCTTCTGTCATCTCATTTAAATGATCGAATGCCATGTATACAACGTTTTCATTTTTATAATTGCAAACTACTGTAAAATGTAAAGTCACTAGCTTAATCATATTCTTTTTTATTCATTTGGTTACCACACAATGTATTTCATGGATTATTTATTTGTTAATTCCTATTGAGACTATTACAGAGCATCTACAAAGTGTTAGGAACTTTCAAATATCACTATATTTTAGCCTTTATTTTAACTTGCAACTATGAAAGAAAAAATGATTTTAGGAAGAATGTGCCCCATATTCATTGAATCCTCCTTAATAACTTGGTCGCTTAATTCAAGTAAAGCTAACAGATCTTTATAAAAAGTGCTATACTAAATTAAAAATGATAGGATTCCTCAGGGACCTAGAAATAGAAATTCCATTTGACCCAGCAATCCCATTACTGGGTATCTATCCAAAAGACTATAAATCGTTCTACTATAAGGACACATGCACACGAATGTTCATTGCAGCACTGTTTACAATAGCAAAGACCTGGAACCAACCCAAATGCCCATCGATGATAGACTGGACTGGGAAAATGTGGCACATCTACACCATGGAATATTATGCAGCAATCAAAAATGATGAGTTTGTGTCCTTTGAAAGGACATGGATGAATCTGGAGAACATCATTCTCAGCAAACTGACACAAGAACAGAAAAAGAAATACTGCATATACTCACTCATAGGTGGGTGAGAAAAATGAGAACACATGGACACAGAGAGGTGGTCGACTATACACTGGGGACTGTTGGGGGAAATGGGGGAGGGATAGCGGGGGGGCCTGGGGGGGATAGCCTGGGGATGAATACCAAGTGTGGGTGAAGGGGAGGAAGGCAGCAAAACACACTGCCATGTGTGTACCTATGCAACTATCTTGCACGTTCTGCACATGTACCCCAAAACCTATAATGCAATAAAAATTAAAAAAAAAAAAATAGAAAAATAGAAAAAAAAACGATAGGATTCATTTACCTAAAAATCTCTAGCTGCCAAGCAAACTAATTAAAATGTTATGCATTCCTATGTCAGCAAGTCTTTCAGTGTATTTCAAATTGCATTTTGATACTATAATCTTTTTCTCTATGTTAGTAAAGAAAATGTGCTCAGTAATCTTAAAATATTGCAAACTGAGAATACACATTCCAACTAGTGTACATTACCATATTCTGCTGAACCTAAAAATAGAGCAACAGAGGACATTATTTGAAAGACTGATAGTAAAACAATCAAAGAAAGAGGCTTTCTGTGGGATTTTATGTTTTCAGAAACATTGTTTCATTTCTTCTAATATTTATATTGGTATTGTTAATTTGGTTTATTATTAGATGTTTGCAAAGTTAATGATTTTACAAATGTTACTCTTTTTCTTTTTTGCCAAAATTAAGGTACAATTCTATTAAGAAACACACTGTCATGTGTGTACCTATGCAACTATCTTGCCTGTTCTGCACATGTACCCCAAAACCTAAAACGCATTAAAAAAATTAAAAAGAATGTAATTTACAAGTAATATTTGTTGATGTTTAAATTTAATGTTTTCCTGTTTACCCACTATTTATCTTATTTAATGCTACAGAACAGGTTAGACTTTTCTAATTATTATGTCTCAACCATTAATGCTGCATATAATTCTTGTTTCAGATTTATTATATTTTAACAAATCCTCAAACTGTCAACATTTTAATTTTATATCAAAAATAGCTTATATGGTGAGGGGAATTGGCAATCAACCTTTGAAGCTACATTTCCATGAGGATGATAATTGTCAAATGGAAAACCAAGGGAATGAGCTAGACCTTCTACAAGAAGCTAACAAAATAACTTTCAAAGCTAATTTTAAATAGGCACATTACTTAGGAGCTCAAAAGATTCATATTACACAAAAGAATAATAGATCACGTACTTCTGCTGAGAATCTTTAAAAGAAATAGGTGCTTACCAGGAGCATTGATTGTGGATTCAAAGAGAGAAAATGCAAGCAAAAGTGTTTGTTGTTTGTTTGTTTGTTTGCTTGCATTTTAATTATAGACTTCTTCTCTTACTTATAATTGGCCTTAAAATTTTCTCTACCTAAATGTCCACTGGAGATTTGAACTGCATTCTGGAACTCACAAGGAACCCATAATTTCTTGTGGGTTCTTTCTCATCTTTCACTGAGAAGCATTCACACCCATATTCATTCTCAGAGTCTATAGCTGCTGAAACAGGGGCTAACCCACTTTAAAAATGAAATATCCTAAAAACCCTCAATAAATTTGGAATTGATGGAACATATCTCAAAATAATAAAAGCTATTTATGACAAACCAACAGCCAATATCATACTGAATGGGCAAAAACTGGAAGCATTCCCTTTCAAATCTGGCACTAGACAAGAATGCCCTCTCTCACCACTCCTATTCAATATAGTACTGGAAGTTCCAGCCAGAGCAATCAGGCAAGAAAAAGAAATAAAGGGTATTCAAATAGAAAAGAAGGAAACCAAATTGTTGCTATTAGCAGATGACATGACAGTGTATCTAGAAGACCCCATCATCTCAGCCCAAAAACTCCTGAAACTGATAAGCAACTTCAGCAAAGTCTCAGGATATGAAATTAATGTGCAAAAATCACAAGCATTCCTAAACACCAATAACAGACTGAAAGAGAGCCAAATCAAGAATGAACTGCCATTCACAATTGCTACAAAGAGAATAAAATACCTAGGAATACAACTAACAAAGAACGTAAGGGACCTCTTCAAGGAAAACTACAAACCACTGCTCAACAAAATAAAACAGGACACAAACAGATGGAGAAACATTTCATGTTCATGGTTAGGAAGAATCAAGATCATGAAAATGGCCATACTGCCCAAAGTAATTTACAGACTCAATGCTATCCCCATCAAGCTACCACTGACTTTCTTCACAGAACTGGAAAAAAACCACCTTGAACTTCATATGGAACCAAAAGAGAGCCAGTATAGCCAAGTCAATTTTAAGCAAAAAGAACACAGCAGGAGGCATCACACTACCAGATCACAAACTATACTACAAGGCTACATTAATCAAAACAGCATGGTACTTCTACCAAAACAGAGATATAGGCCAATGGAACAGAACAGAGGCATCAGAGGCAATACAACATATCTACAACCATACAATCTTTGATAAACCTTACAGGAACAAGCAATGGGGAAAGGTTTCCCTGTTTAATAAATGGTGTTGGGAAAACTGGCTAGCCATGTGCAGAAAGCAGAAACTTCCTGACACCTTACACTAAAATTAACTCCAGATGGATTAAAGACTTAAACATAAGACCTGGCACCATAAAAACCTTAGAAGAAAATCTAGGCAAAACCATTCAGGACTTAGGAGTAGGCAAGGACTTCATGACCAAAACACCAAAAGCATTGGCAACAAAAGCCAAAATAGAAAAATGGGACCTAATCAAACTCCACAGATTCTGCACGGCAAAATAAACAGTTACTAGAGTGAATCGGCAACCAACAGAATGGGAAAAAATTTTTGCAGTTTACCCATCTGACAAAGGGCTGATATCCAGAATTTACAAAGAACTCAAACAGATTTACAAGAAAAAAATGAACAAGCCCATTCAAAAATGGGCAAAGGATATGAACAGACCCTTTATAAAAGAAGACATACATGAGGCCAACAAACACATGAAAACATGCTCATAATCACTGGTCATTAGAGAGATGCAAATCAAAACCACATTGAGATACCATCTCATGCCAGTTAGAATGGCGATCATTAAAAAATCTGGAGACAACAGATGCTGGAGAGAATGTGGAGAAATAGGAACACTTTTACACTGCTGGTGGGTGTGTAAATTAGTTCAACCATTGTGGAAGACAGTGTGGCGATTCCTCAGGGACCTAGAAATAGAAATTTCATTTGACCCAGCAATCCCATTACTGGGTATCTATCCAAAGGACTATAAATCGGTCTACCATAAGGACACATGCACCCGAATGTTCATTGCAGCACTGTTTACAATAGCAAAGACGTGGAACCAACCCAAATGCCCATCAATGATAGACTGGACTGGGAAAATGTGGCACATACACATAATGGAATATTATGCAGCAATAAAAAATGATGAGTTCGTGTCCTTTGTAGGGACATGGATGAATCTGGATAACATCATTCTCAGCAAACTGACACAAGAACAGAAAATGAAATATCACATATTCTCACTCATAGGCGGGTGATGATCAATGAGAACACATGGACACAGGGATGGGAGCACTACACACTGGGGTCTCTTCAGGGGAATAGGGGAGGGACAGCACGGGGGGAGCTGGGGAGGGATAGCATGGGGATAAATGCCAAATGTGGGTGAAGGGGAGGAAGGCAGCAAAACACACTGCCACGTGTGTACCTATGCAACTATCTTGCATGTTCTGCACATGTGCCCCAAAACCTAAAATGGAATAAAAACATAAATAAAAATAAATAAAAATGAAATATCATCATAGGCTAAGCAACTGCTTGTTTTGTTTAGTGAGTAGGAGCTAAAGCAGAATTTCTGTTTTTCACAATACAATAGTTTCTCTGTCGGCCAAGAAGGAAATGTTTCAACTTCATTGGCTGGTATTCTGTCTCAACCTTTAAAAAGCTATGTTTACATTAAAGATCCTTAAGGAAAATTTGCCCAAGTAATTCTTCCTCTGTTTCATAGTAGGATTACCAAAAAAAAAAAAAAAAAAAATGTGTACTTAACCTGGGAACTTGACTGGGAGGGTAGAGGGGAAGTCTGAAGAGAGCAATTGACCTAGAAATTGAAGACTGGTATTTGAGAATTGATCCCAGAGTCCATCACTAACCAGCTTATAATTGTGAGCAACCCATCCTTATTTCTGATTCTAAGTTTCCTTATTCAAAATGAAAATAATAAACCTCCCTTTTAGAGTTGTCATAATTAAAAGAAATAATACTTTATATATGAAAAATTTCTAAAGTCAATGACATGACTGCATCTTTCAGTTCAATCAATGAAACTTTACAGTTCATTAGAAAATATGTTTGTATTAGCTAATGACTGAAAAACAAAATTATTAATCTTTATTTATAATATGTGAATTTATGTTAAACAAGTATATCTTAATGTAAAACAATGCTTGAAATGGAAATTTTTCTAGACTTGCCCTCCTTACTTCAAAATCTTCAGGTGCCCAGGCAGACAAAGAAGATGGCTAATTCTGCAAAAATTCATAAAAATAAAAATAATTATTATTAACAGCCACTGAGTATTTGATGTATGACAGCCAGTATTTTCAAATGTTTTATAACTATTATTTTATGTATTTCAACAGCTAAGGAAAAGTAGAATCTGTTTTAATCTCTCTTCTTGGCCATCCTTTCTGGACATTGGTCTTGCATTTAATTAAGCTTTGTGAATCTTTCTTAACTGTTCTCATCTGCTTCAGGGATCATAATGGGGTGATGGAAGTATAGTTAGGAATTATATTGTAAGAAAAATATTTTTCTTCACTGTTTTGTTAAGAGATTAGGCATGAATCTGAATAGCACATATTTATTCTAACGATAGCTTATGGTTGGAACTATTTTTCAAATGCTGTGCTTTTCCCAGTATGTTTTCAAATATTTATAATTTTTCTAAATATAAAAATATGCTTTATAATATATTCATTTGTTAATTCATTTGACAAGTAAACAAATAAATTAAAATCCTACTCTGTTGCAAGTTCTCCTTCACTCTCTGGGGTCATAGTAGTGAATATAATTTTTTTTTTTTCATCTGTTTTCATCTATGACATTGTTAGAGGCTAAAAACAATAGCATTAGTTTCCTTCCTCACTTCTCATTCTATCTATTATTAGATTTATTTACACAGTTTCTTCTCTCAAAATTACGTATATTTTCCACATATTTGAGAATTCATTACAAAGTCATTTTCTTTTTCACACTCAGGCTTTTTGTCATTTCTGATAGAAGTAATCATGGGCTTTGGATGGGGGAGTAGGAATGTTTTCCGGAGGTAAGAAGGAATTTTAATGATTTATATTACAATCTCTGGCTATGCTTACACAATTTTACTATCTAGAGAGCTGATGTTTCTGAATTATGCCTATTACTTTTTGAAAAAATATTGTTCTTGGTCTCAGAGGGTTTAGCAATGGATAGCAAAGGTGCTCTTGAAACTGTTTTAACTGAGTGAGTCAGAAGGAAAGCGCCTTGCTCTGAGATCCAAATTAAGAGTCCTTTATTTGCCAGCGACCAAGAGATGGCTAACACTCAAAATTCTCTGGGCCCCCAGGAAGGGGCTTGATTCCCCATTATACCTTGATTTAGGTAGGGGAGGGGGAGCCTAGCTGAAGCGGAATTTTACAGAAGCAGAACAAGCAAGTTAGATTAGGAAGCTGGTAACCAGGTGTAGGAGGTTCCTCGGATTGTTGGTTGCTAAGGGTATTTCCATACAATCATCAAGGGGGGTAGCAGGGAGGTAGACTTGCCAAGCAGGATGCAGTTACAATGGTTCCAGGTACTGTGAACAGTGTGAACCACTCTTAACAGTTCAAAGCTTTGAGTGTAGTGTGACCCAGTAATGCACCTGAGGGGGCCGAGGCAGGGAGGGAGAAGCTAAGATGGAGCATGTCAGGCTCACAGCTAAGATGGAGTCAGTTGGGCTAGCACAAGCTAGGTTATTACAACTGTATACCTATATTTGAAAATATATTAAAGTTAAAAGACATATATACTCTTAATGCTACGCACAAAGGAAGTTTTCTGTTTCTTCAAGAAAACAATACACTTTACAAATTGTAACTTTTCTTATTATAAGCCTGAGTAAGGCATCATGTGGGCCACCTGCCCAAACATTCCAGTTCTAGCGGGTTTCATGCCGAATGCCCTTATGCTTCAGTGGGCATGAGTACCCCAAAATTTTGATTAGCCATAAGCAAAGAAACAAAATCCTAAACAGCAGTTACATGACCAGGTACTCAGACATGGGAGAAATGAAGGACTGCTGATATATGAAGGGTTGAACAGGACACAAACTCTACATTGTTTCAGAGTAAAATGTATTAGGTGCAAATTTGGAAGAAATTAAGTTCAGGCATTGTTCATTTGGAAAAGGCCATATATGTTATGAAGACATCTCTAAGTTGAGCTCTTTCAAATAGTCCAATAGATCAATTAAGCTTCAAATCAGCCATTTCTAGTAGAAATGGCAACAGGTTATGGGGTAAAAACTTAAGTCTCAAGTAAAACATTTTCTGTTTGTCAAAGAAATTCTAAAAGCTTTTGCACAAACCGTATGTCTCAATTTATTTTGCATCCTGGACTAAGTTTACAAGATTTGCCTTGAAAATGTAACTTGTTCATTTTGGACTTATTAAAATACCTTAGAGAAGCATTAGAAATAGCATCTTCAAATCTATCATGTTTTCCTACTCACTTTCCCGTCTTTATAATATACATTGATATCATAGCATAGTGGAAAAAGTATAGCTTTTGGAGTAGAGAAATTTAACTATATATAGGTTCCAGCATGCTTGTTTTCCTCATGTCTTCTCCAAATATACTTGGATTTTTTTCACTACACCCACACCTCAGGGGTGATAATATACTATCATCTCAATGTTATGTGCTAGAGGAGACATTAGGTTCCTGGACTGACCAAACCACTATGATGATTCTAATGCTATGATTAACAAACAACCATCCTCTCATTCCTTGGACTTGTGGTGTTTATTTTATAGCCAGGAAAGTTTCCAGTGTGGAATGTCAAGAAGAAGGAAGAAGAAAAAAAACAGTTTACAAAATTCTTGCAGACCTCAATCCAGGCAAGACTTTGGGTTCTGTTACCTTTGGAGGGAAAAGAATAATAATAACCTGGTAAATGTTTGTTTTCCAGATGTGATCAGTAATACTTAGAGACATGGTGACCTGAAAGTAGTATTTAGTGTCCTCATAATTAAACATCTCTACTTTTATCCACACTACGCACCTGTGGCTGACCATTTTGTATTTTCTCAGAACACAATAATTAGCATGAACATCAGTAACTTCCCGCAGTTTTTCTTTCCCAAACTGAGAAATACTAGAAGTCTCCACACCAAGTAATCAGATAAGTCAATTGCTTCCTTTCTTGTTTTGCCCTTCTCTGCAATATGAGTGTGATTAATATAAGTCAACCTTAATGAACAGTCACTCCTACCTACTGTTTTATTCCCTCTAAACTCAAGCATCTTTCTTCTGCATCTTATCTTTGTTCCCCCTTTATTTATTTTTCTAGTTGTCCTTTGCACCAAAGAGAGAGATCCTGTCATTTGTTTGTGAATTATTGGGAGTGGGGAAAACAATGATCCAGGCATTTATTAACTTATTCTAAATATTACAGAAAAATGTGAGGCAAAAGTATTCATCAATTTGAATCATACAGAAGTTACACAAATGACCTCTACCTTCATTTATTCTCCATGTCTCTGCCTTATTTAATTGTCTTAAATAGCACTCTGGGGCTATTTATTTTACTTATATCAGTGTCTCAAAGTTTCTGTTGGTTATTAATTTATATACACATGATAAAAAGTAGTTAGAATTTAGTTGATCATAGGTGGATTTTCCTGGTCTCTGTGGTCCCTTTATTTTCCATTTGTCCGTGTTCATTAGACAGAAGAGCTAGAACTCAAATTCTTCAATTATAAGAGCTCTCACTTAAGTTATTGAAATACTATGTTCTTGAAATGTAAATTGTTATTATTTTATAATAACATTTTGGACTTATTTGGACTTATATATATTTGGAATATATATATATATAAATATATATGTATATATGACTTAGAACTTTTCAGTATTTTAGCCATAGAATTTCCTACTCTGATATTATATAAATTAACAGGGTCAGACACTTGTGCTAAACACTTTATAGAATTATCTCATTTAATTCTCATTTATAAAAGAAGGTGGTAAGTCACTATTAATCAATTTTCTTGATGAAACATCTAAGACTAAGAAATCAGAAATAATTTGCCCCTGCTTAACAAAGCGAATGGAGAAAAACCTGAATTCAAATCCAGTTTGAACAGCCATAAGCCCTGTGTACTATATATGACCAGGTTTAGAAATAAGTCTATATTTAAAAATTCATCTAATTTAATTTATTTTTTTATTTTTCTATTTTTTATTTTTTTTTATTTTTATTGCATTATAGGTTTGGGGGTACATGTGCAGAACGTGCAAGATATTTGCATAGGTACACACATGGCAATGTGCTTTGCTGCCTTCCTCCCCTTCACCCACACTTGGTATTCATCCCCAGGCTATCCCCCCCAGTCCCCCCTGCTGTCCCTCCCCCATTCCCCCCAACAGTCCCCAGTGTATAGTAGACCGCCTCTCTGTGTCCATGTGTTCTCATTTTTCTCACCCACCTATGAGTGAGTATATGCGGTATTTCTTTTTCTGTTCTTGTGTCAGTTTGCTGAGAATGATGTTCTCCAGATTCATCCATGTCCTTACAAAGGACACAAACTCATCATTTCTGATTGCTGCATAATATTTCATGGTGTATATGTGCCACATTTTCCCAGTCCAGTCTATCATCGTTGGGCATTTGGGTTGGTTCCAGGTCTTTGCTATTGTAAACAGTGCTGCAATGAAGATTCGTGTGCATGTGTCCTTATAGTAGAACGATTTATAGTCCTTTGGATAGATACCCAGTAATGGGATTGCTGGGTCAAATGGAATTTCTATTTCTAGGTCCCTGAGGAATCGCCACACTGTCTTCCACAATGGTTGAACTAATTTACACTCCCACCAACAGTGTAAGAGTGTTCCTATTTCTCCACATCCTCTCTAGCATCTGCTGTCTCCAGATTTTTTAATCATCACCATTCTAACTGGTGTGAGATGGTATCTCAATGTGGTTTTGATTTGCATCTCTCTAATGACCAATGATGATGAGTACTTTTTCATATGTTTGTTGGCCTCATGTATGTCTTCTTTTGTAAAGTTTCTGTTCATATCCTTTGCCCATTTTGAATGGGCTTGTTTGTTTTTTTCCTGTAAATCTGTTTGAGTTCTTTGTAAATTCTGGATATCAGCCCTTTGTCAGATGTGTAAACTGCAAAGATTTTTTCCCATTCTGATGGTTGCTGATTCACTCCAGTGACTGTTTCTTTTGCCATGCAGAAGCTGTGGAGTTTGATTAGGTCCCATTTGTCTATTTTGGCTTTTGTTGCCACTGCTTTTGGTGTTTTGTTCATGAAGTCCTTGCCTACTCCTATGTCCTGAATGGTTTTGCCTAGATTTTCTTCTAGGGTTTTTATGGTGTCAGGTCTTACGTTTAAGTCTTTAATCCATCTGGAGTTAATTTTAGTGTAAGGTGTGAGGAAGGGGTCCAGTTTCTGCTTTCTGCACATGGCTAGCCAGTTTTCCCAACACCATTTATTAAATAGGGAATCCTTTCCCCATTGCCTGTTTTTGTCTGGTTTATCAAGGTAATATGGTTGTAGATATGTTGTGTTGCCTCTGATGCCTCTGTTCTGTTCCATTGGTCTATATCTCTGTTTTGGTACCAGTACCATGCTGTTTTGATTACTGTAGCCTTGTAGTACAGTTTGAAGTCTGGTAGCGTGATGCCTCCCGCTGTGTTCTTTTTGCTTAGAATTGACTTGGCTATGCGGGCTCTTTTTTGGTTCCATATGAAATTCATGGTGGTTTTTTCCAGTTCTGTGAAGAAATTCAATGGTAGTTTGATGGGGTAGCATTGATTGTGTAAATTACTTTGGGCAGTATAGCCATTTTCACGATATTGATTCTTCCTAACCACGAACATGGAATGTTTCTCCATCTGTTTGTGTCCTCTCTTATTTCGTTGAGCAGTTGTTTGTAGTTTTCCTTAAAGAGGTCCCTTACATTCCTAGTGAGTTGTATTCCTAGGTATTTTATTTTCTTTGTAGCAATTGTGAATGGCAGTTCGTTCTTGATTTGGTTCTCTTTAAGTCTGTTATTGGTGTATAGGAATGCTTGTGATTTTTGCACATTGATTTTATATCCTGAGACTTGCTGAAGTTGCTTATCAGTTTCAGGAGCTTCTGGGCTGAGGTGATGGGGTCTTGTAGGTATACTATTATGTCGTCGGCAAAGAGAGACAATTTGGCTTCCACCTTTCCTATTTGAATACCCTTTATTTCTTTTTTTTTCTTTTTTTTTTAAATTTTTATTGCATTATAGGTTTTGGGGTACATGTGCAGAACGTGCAAGATAGTTGCATAGGTACACACATGGCAGTGTGTTTTGCTGCTTTCCTCCCCCTCACCTACACTTGGTATTCATCCCCAGGCTATCCTCCCCAGCCCCCCCCCGCTGTCCCTCCCCTATTTCCCCCAACAGTCCCCAGTGTATAGTAGACCGCCTCTCTGTGTCCATGTGTTCTCATTTTTCTCACCTGCCTATGAGTGAGTATATGCAGTATTTCTTTTTCTGTTCTTGTGTCAGTTTGCTGAGAATGATGTTCTCCAGATTCATCCATGTCCCTACAAAGGACACAAACTCATCATTTTTGATTGCTGCATAATATTCCATGGTGTATATGTGCCACATTTTCCCAGTCCAGTCTCTCATCGATGGGCATTTGGGTTGGTTCCAGGTCTTTGCTGTTGTAAACAGTGCTGCAATGAACATTCGTGTGCATGTGTCCTTATAGTAGAACGATTCACAGTCTTTTGGATAGATACCCAGTAATGGGATTGCTGGGTCAAATGGAATTTCTATTTCTAGGTCCCTGAGGAATCGCCACACTGTCTTCCACAATGGTTGAACTAATTTACACTCCCACCAACAGTGTAAGAGTGTTCCTATTTCTCCACATCCTCTCCAGCATCTGCTGTCTCCAGATTTTTTAATGATCGCCATTCTAACTGGTGTGAGATGATATCTCAATGTGGTTTTGATTTGCATCTCTCTAATGACCAATGATGATGAGTACTTTTTCATATGTTTGTTGGCCTCATGTATGTCTTCTTTTGTAAAGTGTCTGTTCATATCCTTTGCCCATTTTTGAATGGGCTTGTTTGTTTTCTTTCTGTAAATCTGTTTGAGTTCTTTGTAAATTCTGGATATCAGCCCTTTGTCTGATGCGTAAACTGCAAAGATTTTTTCCCATTCTGATGGTTGTCGATTCACTCTAGTGACTGTTTCTTTTGCCGTGCAGAAGCTGTGGAGTTTGATTAGGTCCCATTTGTCTATTTTGGCTTTTGTTGCCAATGCTTTTGGTGTTTTGGTCATGAAGTCCTTGCCTACTCCTATGTCCTGAACGGTTTTGCCTAGATTTTCTTCTAGGGTTTTTATGGTGTCAGGTCTTACATTTAAGTCTTTAATCGATCTGGAGTTAATTTTAGTGTTAGGTGTCAGGAAGGGGTCCAGTTTCTGCTTTCTGCACATGGCTAGCCAGTTTTCCCAACACCATTTATTAAATAGGGAATCCTTTCCCCATTGCCTGTTTTTGTCTGGTTTATCAAAGATGATATGGTTTTAGATATGTTGTGTTGCCTCCGATGCCTCTGTTCTGTTCCATTGGTCTATATCTCTGTTTTGGTACCAGTACCATGCTGTTTTGATTACTGTAGCCTTGTGGTATAGTTTGAAGTCTGGTAGCGTGATGCCTCCCGCTGTGTTCTTTTTGCTTAGAATTGACTTGGCTATGCGGGCTCTTTTTTGGTTCCATATGAAATTCATGGTGGTTTTTTCCAGTTCTATGAAGAAATTCAATGGTAGTTTGATGGGGATAGCATTGAATGTGTAAATTACTTTGGGCAGTATAGCCATTTTCACAATATTGATTCTTCCTAACCACGAACATGGAATGTTTCTCCATCTGTTTGTGTCCTCTCTTATTTCGTTGAGCAGGTGTTTGTAGTTTTCCTTAAAGAGGTCCCTTATTTTATATCCTGAGACTTTGCTGAAGTTGCTTATCAGTTGCAGGAGCTTTTGGGCTGAGGTGATGGGGTCTTCTAGGTATACTATCATGTCGTCTGCAAATAGAGACAATTTGGCTTCCACCTTTCCTATTTGAATACCCTTTATTTCTTTTTCTTGCCTGATTGCTCTGGCTAGAACTTCCAGTACTATGTTGAATAGAAGTGGTGAAAAAGGGCATCCTTGTCTAGTGCCGGATTTCAAAGGGAATGCTTCCAGTTTTTGCCCATTAAGTGTGATATTGGCTGTTGGTTTGTCGTAAATAGCTTTTATTACTTTGAGATATGTTCCATCAATACCAAGTTTATTGAGGGTTTTTAGCATAAAGGGCTGTTGAATTTTGTCAAATGCCTTCTCTGCGTCAATTGAGATAATCATGTGGTTTTTGTTTTTACTTCTGTTTATGTGGTGAATTACATTTATAGACTTGCGTATGTTGAACCAGCCTTGCATGCCCGGGATGAATCCTACTTGATCATGATGGATAAGTTTTTTAATGTGCTGTTGCAATCAATTTGCCAGTATTTTATTGAAGACTTTTGCATCTATGTTCATCATGGATATTGGCCTGAAGTTTTCTTTTCTTGTTGAGTCTCTGCCAGGTTTTGTGAATACACTTTATTTCTTTTTCTTGCCTGATTGCTCTGGCTAGAACTTCCAGTACTATGTTGAATAGAAGTGGTGAGAGAGGGCATCCTTGTCTAGTGCCGGATTTCAAAGGGAATGCTTCCAGTTTTTGCCCATTAAGTATGATATTGGCTGTTGGTTTGTCATAAATAGCTTTTATTACTTTGAGATATGTTCCATCAATACCAAGCTTATCGAGGGTTTTTAGCATAAAGGGCTGTTGAATTTTGTCAAGTGCCTTCTCTGCATCAATTGAGATAATCATGTGGTTTTTGTTTTTGCTTCTGTTTATGTGGTGAATTACATTTATAGACTTGCTCAGGTTGAACCAGCCTTGCATCCCCGAGATGAATCCTACTTGATCATGATGGAAAAGTTTTTTAATGTGCTGTTGCAATCGGTTTGCCAGTATTTTATTGAAGATTTTTGCATCTATGTTCATCATGGATATTGGCCTGAAGTTTTCATTTCTTGTTGAGTCTCTGCCGGGTTTTGGTATCAGGATGATGTTGGTCTCATAAAATGATTTGAGAAGGGTTCCCTCTTTTTGGATTATTTGGAATAGTTTCAGAAGGAATGGTACCAGATCCTCTTTGTGTGTCTGGTAGAATTCAACTGTGAACCCATCTGGACCTGGGCTTTTTTTGTGTGGTAGGCTCTTAATTGCTGCCTCAACTTCAGACCTTGTTATTGGTCTATTCATAGTTTCGGCTTCCTCCTGGTTTAGGCTTGGGAGGACACAGGCATCCAGGAATTTATCCATTTCTTCCTGATTTACTAGTTTATGTGCATAGAGTTGTTTGTAGTATTCTCTGATGATGGTTTGAATTTCTGTGGAATCTGTGGTGATTTCCCCTTTATTGTTTTTTGTTGCATCTATTTGGTTGTTCTCTCTCTTCTTTTTTATCAGTCTGGCTAGTGGTCTGTCTATTTTGTTGATCTTTTCGAAAAACCAGCTCTTAGATTTATTGATTTTTTGAAGGGTTTTTCTTGTCTCTATCTCCTTCACTTCTGCTCTGATCTTAGTTATTTCTTGTCTTCGGCTAGGTTTTGAGCTTTTTTGATCTTGCTCCTCTGGCTCTTTCAATTTTGACAATAGGGTGTCAATTTTGGATCTCTCCACTCTTCTCATGTGGGCACTTATTGCTATATGTTTTCCTCTACAGACTGCTTTAAATGTGTCCCAGAGATTCTGGTACATTGTGTCTTCATTCTCGTTGGTTTCAAAGAACTTCTTTATTTCTGCCTTCATTTCATTGTTTATCCAATCAACATTCAAGAGACAGTTGTTCAGTTTCCATGAAGCTGTGCAGTTCTGAGTTATTTTCTGAATTCTGAGTTCCAACTTGATTGCACTGTGGCCTGAGAGACTGTTTGTTATGATTTCAGTTGTTTTGCATTTGCTGAGGAGTGCTTTACTTCCAATTATGTGGTCAATTTTGGAGTAGGTGTGATGTGGTGCTGAGAAGAATGTATATTCTGTGGATTTGGGATGTAGAGTTCTGTAAATGTCTATCAGGTTTGCTTGTTCCAGGTCTGAATTCCAGTCCTGGATATCCTTGTTAATTTTCTGTCTGGTTGATCTGTCTGCTATTGACAGTGGAGTGTTAAAGTCTCCCACTATTATTGTGTGGGAGTCTAAGTCTCTTTGTAAGTCATTAAGAACTTGCCTTATATATCTGGGTGCTCCTACATTGGGTCCATATATATTTAGAATCGTTATCTCTTCTTGTTGTATCGATCCTTTTACCATTATGTAATGACCTTCTTTGTCCCTTTTGATCTTTGTTACTTTAAAGTCTATTTTATCAGAGATGAGAATTGCAACTCCTGCTTTTTCTTTGCTCTCCATTTGCTTGGTAAATCTTCCTCCATCCTTTTATTTTGAGCCTTTGTGTATCTTTGCATGTGAGGTCGGTTTCCTGGATACAGCACACCGATGGGTTTTGTTTTTTTATCCAATTTGCCAGTCTGTGTCTTTTGATTGGTGCATTTAGTCCATTTACATTCAGGGTTAATATTGTTATGTGTGAATTTGATACTGCCATTTTGATGCTAGCTGGCTGTTTTGCTCGTTGGTTCATGTACATTGTTCATTTTGTTGATGGTCTTTAGCATTTGGTATGCTTTTAGGATGGCTGGAACTGGTTGTTTCTTTCTATGTGTAGTGCCTCTTTCAGGAGCTCTTGTAAAGCAGGCCTAGTGGTGACAAAATCTCTGAGTACTTGCTTGTTCACAAAGGATTTTATTTTTCCTTCACTTATGAAGCTCAGTTTGACTGGATATGAAATTCTGGGTTGAAAGCTCTTTTCTTTAAGGATGTTGAATATTGTCCCCCACTCTCTTCTGGCTTGTAGAGTCTCTGCCGAGAGATCTGCTATGAGTCTGATGGGCTTCCCTTTGTGGGTGACCCGACCTTTCTCTCTGGCTGCCCTTAGTATTTTCTCCTTCATTTCAACCCTGGTGAATCTGACGATTATGTGTCTTGGGGTTGCTCTTCTTGCAGAGTATCTTTGTGGTGTTCTCTGTATTTCCTGGAGTTGAGTATTGACCTGTCTTGCTAGGTTGGGGCAATTTTCCTGGATAATATCCTGAAGAGTGTTTTCCAGCTTCGATTCATTCTCTTCATCATTCTGGTACACCTATCAAACGTAGGTTGGGTCTCTTCACATACTCCCACATTTCTTGGAGATTTTGTTCATTCCCTTTTGTGCTTTTTTCTTTAATCTTGGTTTCTCATTTTATTTCATTGAGTTGATCTTCAACTTCTGATATTCTTTCTTCTGCTTGGTCCATTCGGCTGTTGAAACTTGTGCATGCTTCGCGACGTTCTCGTGTTGTGTTTTTCAGCTCCTTCAATTCATTCATATTCCTCTCTAAGTTGTCCATTCTCATTATCAATTCCTCGAATCTTTTTTCAAATCTTTTTTCAAGGTTCTTAGTTTCTTTGCACTGGTTTAGAACATGTTCCTTTAGCTCACTGAAGTTTCTCATTATCCACTTTCTGAAGTCTGATTCCATCATTTCATCACATTCATTCTCCGTCCAGCTTTGTTCCCTTGCTGGTGAGGAGTTTTGGTCCTTTTTTGGAGGTGAGGTGTTTTGGTTTCGGGTGTTTTCCTCCTTTTTGCGCTGGTTTCTTCCCATCTTTATGGATTTATCCGCCTGTCGTCTTAGTAGTGGCTGATTTTTCAATTGGGTCTCTGTGTGGACACTGAGATTGTTGATGATGAAGTATTTCTGTTACTTAGTTTTCCCTCTAATGATCTATCCTCTCTGCTCTATGAGTGCTGAGGTCCACTCCAGGCCCTGCTTGTCTGGGGTATACCTGCAGCAGCTGCAGAACAGTGAGGGATGATACCAGTTTCTTCTTCTGCTGCCCTTGTTCCATAATGATGCCAGCCAAATGTCAGTCTGATTAGTCCTTTTCTGGGGTGACTCCTTGGATATACAGGGTTCAGGGAGCTGCTTGAGGAGACAGTCTGTGCTTTATAGGAGCTCCAGTGCTGAGCTGTGAGCTCCGTTGTTCATTCAGGGTTGTTGGGAGGTTGTTTATGTCTGCTGCAATAAAACTCATAAATCACCACTCTTTTTTTTTTTTTTTTTTTTTTTTCACCTTTAGATGCTCTGTCTCAGGGAGTTGGGGCTTTCTTTATGAGTATCTGTTGCACTGTCCTGCCCCACTAGGTGGCAGTCTATTCACTATTTGCCTGCCGGGGCTCTGACCTGCTAGCGCGGGTCCGCCCTGTTGCTGCCCAGCGGAGTCTCTCTGTTATGGCAGGTTGCCTCGGCAATGGCAGGCTGCGTCAGTCCTGGGTGGTACTTAAGTGGGGGTGCACTTCATCAGCAATAGTGGATGTCCCTCCCTCACTGGGCTGCACCGCCCTAGATACCGGCAGCAAAACTCTCAGCCCCAAGCACCTCCAGTCGCCGCCCTGCTTGTCCCCGTGAGCGTGGGACCCGCCGAGCCCGATCACCCAGCTCCCTGCCTCAGAGTCCGTCCTCTCTCTGTCTCTCTCTCTTCCTCTCCCCAAGCTGAAAGGTTGACTCTCTCACTGGCGCCCCAGGAGCCTGCCGATAGGGCACTGGGATCCGTGCGATCTCCCATGCCACTGCCCACTACCCCGGCTCAGATCACGCTTCCCAGGAAACTCCTGGTCTGGCTCATTGTCCAAGTCCTGTTCAATCAGATGGACATGCCAATCCAATCTGCCCTTCCAAATCTCAGATTGCTGGTTTAACAGGGCACCCAGACCAGTGAGTTCCACGCCGGGTCCCGCTGCGGCGCCGGCTGAAGAGGCGGCGGGAGCTGGCTGCCTTAGCCTGTGTCTCTCCCACACCTGGGACTTTCAACACTCTGTGGGCATAAAAGATCCATCCGAGAATGCGGCTAGGACTCACCCTCTGTGCCTTCACCGAGAGCTGCAATCCTGAGTCACCTCTACAACGCCATCTTGCCCCTCCTATCCCCCTAATTTAATTTAATATTTTAATTTATTGTGTGATTCTGATTGTAATTTACAAATACACTTTGTCCTCAGCAAGTTGGGAAAAATTACAAATCTGAAAAACCTGCAACTACCTAATGGGTACTATGCTCATTGCCTAGTGAAAAGATTTATCATTCATACCTCAAATCTCAGGGACATACAATTTACCCATGTAGCAAACTTGTATATGTACTCCCTGAGCCTAAAGTAAGTGTTGAAGAAGAAAAAAAGATACCTTTGCCTAACAGAAAATCACTCAGATTTTCTCCTATGCTTTCTTCTACAAGTCTTAATGTTTTCTTTCATTCTTATCTTAAATTAAATGACCTGTTTTTAATTAAATTTTATGTATAATGGAAGCAAACAGTTGCAGGTTTTTTACTGAGGAGGGCTATATGGGCATTTAATTTTTATAGACACATTTGTTGAAAGATTATCATCTCCAAATTGATGTTATTTGCTAGTTTCGTCAAAAATCAATTGGAGATATACATATAAATTTATGATATACATATATATATATATATATATATATATATATATATATACATACACACACACACACATATATAGATATATATATGTATATGTCTCCAGATTATCTTCCATTCACTATTTCCAGATTATCTTCCATTCAGTTATTATCTATAGGTAATTAGTTGCATGACTCCAACTGTAATTTACAAATACTCTTTGTCTTCAGCAGGTTGGGAAAAATTACAAATCTGAAAAACTTGCCATGACTTATTGGGTACTATGCTCATTACCTGGATGAGCATACTCCTACCTACTCTTTCATTCCCTGCAAACTCAAGCATCTTTCTCCTGCATCTTATCGTTGTTTCCCCTTTGTTTGTTTTTCTAGTTGATGGAAAAGAACCTATTATTGAATTATTTCCACGAATTTTACTCTTTTATTTATCTCAGCAATACCCTGCTGTTTTCAGTGTATTTGGATGCCTTAACAAATTGTACTTTTAGATTTCCAAAATAACCCCAGAGGTAAGAGTAGCAAGCTCTTTACCATTCAGCTTCCTTAGCCATACTTTGTTATCTAGACAATAACAAAAAATTTAAAAATTCAGTTTTCTAAATTACCAAACATAGGCTCAGACTGAAATATAGTTCTGAACATTTTTCAGATGTGAAACTACGGGTATATTTGTGCTAGTTATCTAGAAACAGGCGGTATTTTCTCTGCCTCTTAGTCTTCAGTAAGATAGTATAAGAAAATCACTTAGCACAGTACCTGGAATATGGTGAGTGAATAATCAATTAAAGGCAATCACTACTCTCCCACCTGCTTCACTGACACGACTTGGTCCATGTATCCGTATCTCTTGCCAAGGTCATTCATTTATCAAGCATTCTAAGTCTCCTTGGATGGATGCAAATTTTATCTACTTCCCTTTACCTCCCCAACCTCAAACACAAAAGGAATGCTAAGGCATCCCTGATCATCATCTTGTAATTAGGTCAAAATTAAGATATTATTAACAATATTCCTTAATGTTTTGTCGTTACTCATGCTCTGACTTTAGTAGTATGATGTGATTAGAATTTTATTAGGGACATTTACAGAACTACTATACACAAGTGAGTAGCTCTCATTCCACAAATATCTGCAAAAAATGCAAACTGATCTTATAAGCATGGAATTCTAAGAAAGGTCATAAAGGAGCCACATTCCTTTTATCCTAATTATACCTGAAAGTCGAAACAAGGGCCTAGAGTGGAGATGGCAAAAAGCAGCTAATAACAAAAGAGAAAAAAAAACCAAACAAATGTTATTTGGCTTAAAAACATTTTTTATTTATTTTTCTAACATGTTTATTGAGTTATAACCGATATAAAAAAACTGCACATAATTAATGTGTACAATATGATGAATTTGGACACATGCAAAGCCTCATGATACCATTAACATGATCAGTGTGTGACAGACAACTCCAGTACCTTTCTTGTTTTCCCCTTTTTGTGGTAAAGGGAGCAAATATAACATTAATCCTCTTCACAAATTTTGAAATGAACAATGCCGTATTGTTAATTGTAGGCACTACATTATACAGCCAACCTGTAGAATGTATTCCTCCAGGATAACTGAAACTTTATACCCACTGACAACTCCTCATTCTCTTTTCCCCCAACCCCTTAGAGCCACTAATGTATTCTCTGCTTTCATAATTTTGTCTACTTCAGACACTTCATATAGTAGAATTTGTTCTTCTATTACCATAGCAGTACAACAGTAGAAATCTCTAAAAGTAGGAAAATGGGAAAAGTCATAAATATGTAGAAATTAAACAACATATTTCTGGACAACCAGTGCTCAAAGAAGAAATCAAAAGGGAAGTCAGGAAAGATCTTAAGACAAATGAAAATGAAAACACATCATACCAATATTAGGAAAGTAAAGCAAAATCAGTACTAAGAGTGTAGTCTCTGTCATGCTTTGGCCACTTGCTGTGTATTCTCAGCCAGCATGACCAGTGTTTTCTCCTTGCAGATAGCTTTGCCTTGTTTTCTTCAAAGGTCAGCTATCCCCATGTGACCATTGTGTGGCACACCAAAAGCAGTTCAGCCCACTCACAAAAGAAGCAGGGAGTCAAAGTTAGTGCTCATGTTTGGCAGGCCAATATGCTAAAGGAATCTGAGTGCTCTGGGTCTGCTTCACATTCTTTTGACTTGCAGCTGCATCTGCCTTATTCTGATTGGTGACAAAACTCTCCATTACCGCACTTTGGACAAGTTCCCTGCAGCCCTGTGTTTAACTAGACCTTATGCTTTGCCCTCCATCTTCACTGGGCCTGCATAGCCTAGCAGGCTACTGTTTAACTGACTGTAGCAAGGATCCTGCTAAGTCAGTTAAGGAGAATCCTCCCACCTTTGCAATCACCCTTGCCTGCCTTCAGCAAGAATCATGTTAAGTCAGTTTAACAAGAAACTCCCAACTCTGGGTGTCTTTTCTTAGTAATTTCTCTCCAGCAAACTCCCCACTTCGCTCGTTGGCTATAAATCCCAAGCTGTCTTGATCGTATTCAGAATTGAACCTGATCTCCCTCCACTATTGCAATAGTCTTCACCCCTAATGCAGTAGTCCTGAGAAAGTGTCTGCCTTACTGCTTGAACAAGCCTCAGAATAATTTGTCTTTAACACTGGTTATATCCAAAGTAATATAAGCCATTAAATAATTGATTATACAAGTTGTTTACAAGTAATTCCTCTCCTTATCAATGCATTTCAGTAATTTTTAGTATTTTTCAAATTATGTTTATAATTGGGTACAGCAGGTGTTTATCTCTTTTCAGCAAGGTGGCCATATGTGTAGGCAGGAGGAGGTAAAGATGTTTCCAAATTTAATTACTGTTAAGAAAAACATTTTTACAAGCAAAGGAACATTTTTGTTTGGAAGTCATATATAAGCATAGCTATTAAGTTTGTTTCACTTCTATTAAACTATAGCATGAGAGTTTCTTTAAAAAGAACATTTAACACATCACTGTATGGATTGTGTTTTTATTGTTATTATTGTTCCTGGAAGAAAAATAACATATTCAAATATTTTAAATGAACTGTAAAAAGGACATTTTTGTGACATTTCTAGGTATCATTTCATGCACTTGGTTTGAGAAATTGAGGGGACTAAGAACTTCAGGAACTCTTAAAATTATAATTACAACTATCACAAATCTCAAATTGTGAACCCGTGTGTTCATTGAAATGCAGTATCAAACTTACTGGGACCAGGCTCATGTTTCACTAAATTCCATGGAAACAAATGTGATGTATTTTATTATATAAATGTTTGCATTTTACATAAACAGGTGGAAGTTTTAACTATATTATTGATATGAAAGCAGCATTATAACAATACTTATATTTCTTAAGCCCTGAAAAAGTCTCAAAAAATACAAGCAGAATAACTCTGACAATATAAGAAATGAAAATTGTAAAAGCATGGGCAAAGGTAGTAAACCATGTCTTGTCATAAAAAAGAATAACATCATGTGTCCTTATAGTAGAACAATTTATAGTTCTTTGGGTATATACCCAATAGTGGGATTGCTGGGTCAAATGGAATTTCTATTTCTAGATCCTTGAGAAATCACCACACTGTCTTTCACAATGGTTGAACTAATTTACACTCTCACCAACTGTGTAAGAGTGTTCCTATTTCTCCACATCCTCTCCAGCATCTGTTGTCTCCAGATTTTTTAATGATCGCCATTCTAACTGGCATGAGATGATATCTCAGTGTGGTTTTGATTTGCGTTTCTCTAATGACCAATGATGATGAGCATATTTTCATGCATTTGTTGGCCTTATATATATATCCTCTTTTGAAGAGTGTCTGTTCATATCCTTTGCCCACTTTTGAATGGGGTTGTTTGTTTTTTCTTGTGTATCTGTTTTAGTTCTTTGTAGATCCTGGATATTAGCCCTTTGTCATATGGGTAGGTTGCAAAATTTTTTCCGATTCTGTTGGTTGTCAATTAACTCTAATGATGTTTTTTTTTTTTTTTTGCTGTACAGAAGCTCTGGAGTTTAATTAGATCTCATTTGTCTATCCTGGCTTTTATTGCCATTTCTTTTGGTGGTTTAGTCATGAAATCCTTGCCTATGCCTATGTCCTGAATAGGTTTGCCTACGTTTTCTTCTAGTGTTTTTATGGTGTTAGGTTTTATGTTTAAATCTTCAAACCATCTGGAGTTAATTTTAGTGTAAGGTGACAGGTAGGGGTCCAGTATCTGCTTTCAGCACATTGCTAGCCAGTTTTCCCAACACCATTTATTAAACATGGATTCATTTCCCCATTGCTTATTTTTGCTGGGTTTGTCAAAGATCAGATGGTTGTAGATGTGAGGTGTTTTTCTGGGGTCTCTGTTCTGTTCCATTGGTATATGTCTCTGTTTTGGTACCAGTACCATGCTGTTTTGATTACTGTAGACTTGTAGTATAATTGAAGTCTGGCAGTGTGATGCCTCTGGCTTTGTTCTTTTTGCTTAGGATTGTCTTGGCTATGTGGGGTCTTTTGTGATTCCATAGAAAGTTTAAAGTGTTTTTTTCGAGTTCTGTGAAGAATATCATTGGTAGCTTAATGAGGATAGCATTGAATCTATAGATTACTTTTGGCAGTATGGCCATTTTCACGATATTGATTCTTCCTAACCATGAACATGGAATGTTTCTCCATCTGTTTGTGTCATCTCTTATTTTGTCGAGCAGTGGTTTGTAGTTCTCCTTTCAGAGGTCCTTTACATCCTTTGTTAGTTGTATTCCTAGGTATTTTATTCTCTTTGTAGCAATTGTGAATGGTAGTTCACTCTTGATTTGGCTCTCTGTCTGTTACTGGTATATAGGAATACTTGTGATTTTTGCACATTGATTTTATATCCTGAGACTTTGCTGAAGTTGTTTATCAGTTTGAGAAGATTTTGGGCTGAGATGATGGGGTCTTCTAGATATACAATCATTTCTTCTGCAAATAGAGACAGTTTGCCTCCTTTTCTAATTGAATACACTTTATTATTTTTCTTGCCTGATTGCTCTGGATAGAACTTCCAATACTATGCAGATATAGTATGTACATAAAGTAAAATAAATTTTTAAAAATCACATTCATAAATTATAAATAATATGCAGTAATATATGTGCAAATATTAATAATCATATATTACATAGGAAATAAATTGAATTGATTGACCTCTAAAAAATAACATCAATTTTAAAAACTACTTTTGTAATTTATTAGAATAGCTAATACATGTAAAAGATACAAATTCAGAAATATAAAAGGCAGTACAATAAAAAGTGTGTATGTTTCATCTCTTTCCTTTACCTTCTGTTTCCTAGCTCCCATTAAAAGAGATGCCAGTCTCACTAGCTTATTATGAAAACTGACAGACAGGTAAACATATAGATATACAGAGGAAAAGACTTGCCAGCTATGTGAACTTTGAGAAACTACATAGTCTCTCCATAACTTAGTTCCTTAAACTACAAAGTAGGTGGAAGAATCTAGAATTAGGCATATATGCTTTGTATATTAAAATAACATTATGGTTTAGTTATTATACTATGCCTTATTTTATTTTTCTTTTCAAGATCTAGGAGCAAATTCTTTATCAGCTATATATTAGTGTCTCTACATCTTTAATGATTGTATAATATACCATGGTATTGTTGCACTGTAATTTATTATAGATACAGAGATCAATTCAATTATGAAGTTGTGTCACTCTCAGACTTGTAATATTTGATACTGTTAACTGCCTTTGAAATAGGATCTTATTCAACCCAATATGTACAGTAGTTTTCTCCTATAGCTTTTCACATCTTCAAATTTAATTAATTAGTAGTTCCACAGATATATTAACAGAAAACATGAAGTCTTGGGTTCATAAACTTAAATATTTCCTTAGTTATTTATAGATGTATTCAATAAAATTTATTCAACAGGCATTGTTCTAGTTACTAAAGTTACAGCAATAAAAATAATTTACGTGTAAAACTTTATGGAGCTTCTGTATTGGAGAGAGAAGAGAACAATATACAACTATTGTTTGTAAAGTAGTATTTAAAGAGACTTTCTTAATTAAAAAAAAACTCTTAAGAAACTAGAAATAGAGCAGAACATTTTTAATCTGTTAGACCGTGTCTATGAAAAAACTAAAATGAATGTAATCCTTAATAGAGTGTTTTTAATACATTTCCCTCTGATGTCAAAGAGAGTATTATCCTACTGTTATGACCACATTAATTCAATTTAGTGCCAAAGGCCTTAATCACTGCAAAAAGCATATTAATAAATTAAATAATATTGGAAAATTTGAAATATAAGTAATTATTTTCAGGTGACTGAATATATATGCAGAAAATTACATGTGTATTCAGAATATTCTAAACATATATAAAAGAAACAAATACGTGTACAGAAAAATTTAGATATTAATAGGTGATTAAAAGTCACAGGATACAAAAGCCATTTATTTCTGTATGTCAGTTTTCTTGTATATATTGCTACACAAAACTGAGTGGCTTATAACAATAATCAGTTTCTTATATCTCAAGATATTATGAATCAGACATTCAAGTAGCACTTGGCTAGGAATTTCTTCTGGTCCACATAATATCCCCAAGTCTCTGTGGTGGTGCTATAGAACATTCATGACTACCTCATTCACATGTCTGATGTCTTGGTGGAAATGTCTAGAATCCTAGGCTCAGCTAGGACTGTGGGCTAAACTGCACACACAGACTCTCCAACATTGTATCTTAAGATAGTGAGAAAATGTACATCCCAAGTAAGAACTCTGAGACATAGCATATCAAGAGGCAAAAAGTGAAAATTGCCTGTTCTGGGAAATTAGCAGAGGATGTATTTTTTATTAGCAAAAGGCATTATAGAACCTATCAAGAGTCAAAGAGACATGACAAGAACATCAGCTTTCCATGAGGTAACTGCCACAAGAAGAAAGCTTGTGATTTTCTCATTCAATTTACTCATACAGTTCATTTCATAGATAAGAAAATCATGGCACACAAAGTTTAAGTACATTGGGCAAGGTTTTATAAAGTGACTCTTCATGAAAAACAAGGAACTTCAAGGTGTCCCTTTAGAGAAGAAATATATAATTTGATGATTCCACACACATA
The DNA here is from genome assembly GCA_031835075.1 of Saguinus oedipus. Classification (NCBI taxonomy): domain Eukaryota; kingdom Metazoa; phylum Chordata; class Mammalia; order Primates; family Cebidae; genus Saguinus; species Saguinus oedipus. The sequence continues at coordinate 141,663,573 of CM063171.1, read as the reverse complement.
GATTAAGTCAATGCCAATTTCAAAAACATGTATTGATAACAGTATTAATCTGTCACACACATAGAGAACAAACTTCAGTGGCAAAATGACAACTTGTAAATAGCCATTTATGACAAAAAAAATCAGTTCATTTAAACTGTTAATGAAGCAATGACATGAGGATGTAGACAGGAAAAATAATCATGCCACAAAATGTCATAATATGAAGTATCATTGTGTGTGTGTGGTGGGGGGAGGGATGTGGGCCTGTTTTCTTGATGCAAAGAAAGGAGAACCAAAAAATATATGAAACTTTCGACCTGGGGAAACTAATAAATGTACATGACTGTATACAGCTTTCTAAAAGCAGGTACACTGTGTTATACATGATTTATATGTTTAGCTCCTGGCTTGAAAATGAAAATCAGCACTGGATTACCAAAAGCTGTTGAACTTTTCTGAGGTTCACCACTACAAGAAACTGTTCAATGAAAACTTTATTCCCAAGACGCCGTCTAACTGGTTTATAACTTTAAGCAACTTTTGAACCTGGTAAATTGAGTGTGGGAGAAAGGGAGCAGGGAAGAATAAGGTTCCATTAAACTGGGATGTATAATTCTTGCTTAGTCAATTGTAACAAACACTAGTAAGGGTAAAGCAATAATAGCTTAAGGTGAGCAGAGGCAAAGAAGCATTACTTTTCCCCATTAAATTTATTTAATTAGTGCAGCTCCTCCTCTAGGGGCCAGGAAATAATGAGATCACGACAGTTCATCACAGTCCTTGACTGTGAATGCTGCTGAATCTATTTAAAATGAAAAAAAAAAAAAAAAAAGAAAGAAACCGAAAATGAAAAATAAAACAAACCTTTTTGTTTCATATAATCATTTAGCAATGATAAGGAAAGAAATCTACATCTGTAAAAGTAAACAATATATTTCTATAACTGTAAAATTTTATATCCAGAAATACACACTTACATAGAGATTCACACTTATACATATTGACTACTTTTCACACAAATTATTTTTCAAAATCGGTTCAATTGTTTAGGCAGACAATGAATTAAGAGAGTGTTATTTGTAGTTAGTTGGTATACACAGGGAGTGAGAATTTATAAAGACTCAAAACATTTCTTGAGAGAAAGTACATTTTGCAAATGGGTAGAAAATAAAACAATCATTTGAGAACACACCATCATGCAGCTCTCTCAAAACACGAAGTTAAGTAGTATCATCTCTGTTTCCTATATGAAATGACTAGGGTTCAAAAGGTTAAGAAACTGGGAACGTCTTTGGTTCTAGTGTGTATCTGAAATTGCAGCATTGACCAGCTCAGATTAAAAACACCATTATATTTTCTCTTTACCTCTTGATAGTGTTTGGCTCTGTGTACCCACCCAAATCTCATCTTGTAGCACCCATAATTCCCATGTGTTTTGGGAGGGACCCTGCTGTAGATAACTGAATCACAAGGGCAGGTCTTTCCAGTGCTGTTCTTGTGATAGTGAATAAGTCTCACAATATCTAATGGTTTTAACCACAGACAAAAACCGCATGATTATCTCAATAGATGCAGAGAAGGCATTCCACAAAATTCAACAGCCCTTTATGCTAAAAACTCACAACAAACTATGTATCAGTGGAATGTATCTCAAAATACTAAAAGCTATTTATGACAAACCCAAGCCAATATCAAACTGAATGGGCAAAAACTGGAAGCATTCCCTTTGAAATCTGGCACTAGACAAGGATGCACTCTCTTACCACTCCTATTCATTATAGTATTGAAAGTTCTAGCCAGAGTAATCAAGCAAGACAAAGAAATAAAGGGTATTCAATGAGGAAAGAAGGAAGTCAAATTGTCTCTATTTGCAGACGACGTGATTGTATATTTACAAGACCCTATCATCTCAGCCCAAAATCTCCCGAAACTCATAAGCAACTTCAGCAAAGTCTCAGGATACAAAATCAATGTGCAGAAATCACAAGCATTCTTATACGCCAATAACAGACAAAAAGAAAACAAAATCAAGAAGGAACTGCATTTTACAATTGCTCCAAGAGAATAAAATACCTAGGAAGAAAACTAACAAAGGATGTAAAGGACCTCTTCAAGGAGAACTACAAATCACTGCTCAAGGAAGTAAGAGAGGACATAAACAGATGGAAAATCATTCCATTCTCATGGATAAGAAGAACCAATATTGTGAAAATGGCCATACTGTCCAAAGTAATGTATAGATTCAACGCTATCCCCATCAAACTACCTATGAACCTCTTCACAGAACTGGAAAAAAACACCTTAAACTTCATATCGAGTCAAAAGAGAGCCCACATAGCTAAGACCATCCTAAGCAAATAAATAATTAAAGAAAGAAAGAAAGAAAGAAAGAAAGAAAGAAAGAAGAAAGAAAGAAAGAAAGAAAGAAAGAAAGAAAGAAAGAAAGAAAGAAAGAAAGAAAGAAAGAAAGAAAGAAAGAAAGCTGGAGGCATCATACTACCTAACTGCAAACTATACTATCAGACTACAGTAACCAAAACAGCTTGGTACTGGTACCAAAACAGAGATATAGATCAATGGAACATAACAGAGGCCTCAGATGCAATGCCAGACATCTACAACCATCTGATCCTTGACAAACCAGACAGAAACAAGCAATGGGGAAAGGATTCCCTGTTGAATAAATGGTGTTGGGATAACTGGCTAGCCATGTGCAGAAAGCAGAAACTGGACCCCTTCCTGAGACCTTATGCTAAAATTAACTCCAGATGGATTAAAGACTTAAATATAAGACCTAACACCATAAAAACTGTAGAAGAAAACCTAGGCAAAATCATTCAGGACATAGGCATAGGCAAGGAATTCATGACTAAAACACCAAAGGATTGGCAACAAAAGCTAAAACAGACAAATGGGACCTAATTAAACTTCAGAGCTTCTGTACAGCAAAAGAAGCAATCATTAGAATGAACCAGTAGCCAAAAGAATGGGGAAAAAATTTGCAATCTACCCATCTGACAAAGGGCTAATATCCAGAATCTACAAAGAATTAGAAAGATTTATGAGAAAAAAAAATAAAGAAAAAGCAAACCCATTCAAAAGTAGGTGAAGGACATAAACAGACACTTTTCAAAAGAAGAGATATATGAGGCCAACAAACATGAAAAAATGCTCATCATCACTGGTTATTAGAGAAATATAAATCAAAACCACATTGAGATACCATCTCATGCCAGTTAGATAGGTGATCATTAAAAAATTGGGAGACAACAGATGCTGGAGAGGATGTGGAGAAATGGGAACACTTTTACACCCTTAGTGGGAGTGTAAATTAGTTCAACCATTGTGGAAGACAGTGTGGTGATTCCTCAAGGACCTAGAAATAGAAATTCTGTTTGACCCAGCAATCCCACTACTGAGTATATATCCAAAGGTTTATAAATCATTCTATAATAAAGATACATGCAAAACTGTGTTCATTGCAGTGCTGTTTATAATAGCAAAGACCTGAAGCCAACCCAAATGCCCATTGATGATAGATTGGACAAGGAAAATGTGGCTCATATACACCATGGAATACTATACAGCCATAAAAATATGAGTTTGTATCCTTTGTAGAGACATGGATGAATTTAGAAACCATCATTCTCAGCAAACTGACACAAAAACAGAAAATCAGACACCACATGTTCTCACTCATAGGTGGGTGTTGAACAATGAGAATATGTGGACACAGAAATGGGGAGCAACACTCACTGTGGTCAGTTGGGGGGAATGGAAGGGACAGTGGTGGGTAGGGAGGTTGGAGAGGGATAATACTGGGAGAAATGCCAGATATAGTTGACAGTGGGATGGAGGCAGCAAACCACATTGCAATGTATGTACCTATGCAACAATTCTACATGATCTCCACATGTACCCCAGAACCTGAAGTGCAATAAAAAGTGTATATAAAAAAATAAAAAATAAAATGGGAGTTTCCATACTCTCTTTGCCTACTGCCATCTCTCTATGCCTACTGCCATCCATGTAGGACATGACTTGCTCCTTCCTCCTTGCCTTCCACCATGATTGTAAGGCCTTCTCCACTATGTGGAAATGCAAGTTAATTAAGTCTTTTTTTTCTGTATAAATTATCGAGTTTCAGGTAAGTCTTTATCAGCAATGGGAAAATTGACTAATATAACAATACTCTTTTATAGTAAGGGAAATATAATTTTTCACTCTACATGCATAAATTAAGATGCATTTTGAACCTTTATCCTTGTGCTTTGATCAATTTTCTAAAGCAAGTTACTGGGGGTGGGGAAGCAGTAAGATAAGCTATCCACCAAACGTCTTTCTTAGAACAAAATTATTCAGAACCCCAGTAGTTAGTCTACCATGTGGTGCTAAGGTAAAGATACTTAAGTCACCATGTTCAACACTTAATTAAAAACAGCATTAAAATGAGTGCTTTCGATGTGTACTGCCTTGCACTAGGGCAGTGACAGTCCAAAAGAAATGCTGCACATCAACAAGAAGCCTACAATCTAATTTGAAGGCATATATGAAAATGTTAAAGGGGGAAATTTTGTAATCTAGAGCTTCAGAGAAGACCGTTTCATGAAAAATATTTCCTAAAAGTTCGTGAAATATTGAATTATTTCTGATTCTGTAAAAATTAGTGAGATATTGAAATATTTCAGACGCTCTGTTACTTCCATGTCATCTGGTACATGTACATTAGCTATGATCTTTATTGCTTTGTGCTTCTGAACTTGGTCACTTCTCTACTTTCTTGGTCACTCTACCCTTAATAATAATTAGTACATATCATGTGATAGCTTTTCATTCCTTAGATCTAACCTATGAGAGTTCATCCCATTTAGTGCTTTAAATACTATCAATATGCCAATGAATACTAACTGAACATCTTGAGTTTTGATTCTTCCTGAACTCTAGTCTTGGTTATTCAAGACATACATTTTCATTTGTATGTTGAAAATCCATTTCAAACTTACCCTGTCCAAAAAAGACTCTCGATCATTCTCCCTTAATAATAACTGGCACATACCATATATTAGATTTTTAATCCTCAGAACGAAACTATATGTTAGTTTCCTTTAGGAGACTCATTTCAACTATGAGAAAACTAAGGCACTCAGAGGTTATAAAACATGCCCATAGCTAGTAAGTGAAAATGGAATGCAAATCCAGTCTGTTCTTAAAGTTCATTCAATCAACCATGACATTCTATTGTCTGCCTACAACACATATCTCAAACTGGGTCACTTCTCTATATCTTCACTGCCACTGTGATATGCACATGCATTCGATGAACTGTGATATGCACATGCATTTTTACTCAAGTGCTCAAAGGCATTCTAAACTGTACATGTCAAAAAACAGAACATCTATTTGTTCTGCTCTAAGTAATACAACTTACAACTTACCCTATGCCAAGCACTGCTCTAAACACTTTTAATGCATTACCTCTTTTGATTCTTAGAGCAAATAATGAGGTAGGTATTACAATTCTCATTTCACACATGAGGAAACAAAGGTAAAAAGGATTTTAAAAACTTGCCCCTGGCCATTACATGAAGACAGAAGCAAACCTTGTCTTCTGTCTCCAGTATCCATGCTCTGAAAACCATTGCTCTATATGCCTTTTCTTCACCTTCTTCCCTGATGCAGAAATGCGCTTCTGTCAGTCCAAATGTTTGAGACTTAGCTGTGAGTTCTCCCTTCTTGCTATTTCAACACTTCCTTGCTACAATTACTAAACATATCTCCCCAGCATTACTTCCACCATATATATATCAAACCTGGTTACTTCTCACCTCCTCACTGCTTTGTTTTCCACCACTCCTAAGCTCCTTAATCTACCTCAACAGCTGATTAACTGTTCTCTCACTTTCCACAGATCCTAAAGCCCATTCCACCTAAAGAATCCAATTAATAATTTTGAAACTCAAAGAAAGCCATATCACTTTATTTCTTTTTTTTTTTTTTTTTTTTTTGAGACGGAGTTTCGCTCTTGTTACCCAGGCTGGAGTGCAATGGCGCGATCTCGGCTCACCGCAACCTCCGCCTCCTGGGTTCAGGCAATTCTCCTGCCTCAGCCTCCTGAGTAGCTGGGATTACAGGCACGCGCCACCATGCCCAGCTAATTTTTTGTATCTTTAGTAGAGACGGGGTTTCACCATGTTGACCAGGATGGTCTCGATCACTTGACCTCGTGATCCACTCGCCTCGGCCTCCCAAAGTGCTGGGATTACAGGCTTGAGCCACCGCGCCCGGCCCATATCACTTTATTTCTAAGGACCCTGCTTGCTGAAATTAGAATAAACTCTGTTCCATGGCTTTTTGGATTCCACATAATCTGGCCCCTCCCTGTCTTTCTGACACTCCAGGCTCTGTTGCATCCACAGCACTCCAGGCACATGGGCCACTGTTCTCTCCCTTGACCACACCAAGCTTGTTCTACCTTGCATCTGTTAGCCTAAATATTCGTTTTGCAGGCTCTTCCTACCTTATAGGCTCTTCCTACCTCAGCTCCAATGTTATAGCAGAAAGTTTCCTTTATTATCTTCCACAAAGCAGCAGCCTCCTTGCTATACACCCTGCTACTCTTTAGCTTACATTAGAAATCATCATACTATTCTGTGAGTTGACGTTCTGATTTTCCTCACTACAAGAAGGTTGGAAGAACACAGGAAACTTGCCTACGTAGTCTATTGCTCTGCACTCAGCTCCTGAAATTATGCTTGACACATAGTAGGCATCTAAATATATTTTCATAAATGAGTAACAAAAAATGATCTCATTTTCTGAGTTTATACCTCTACAATTTTTAAGGAAACTCATTTTATTTCTTTTACTATTTCGTCAACATGTTTTTACATTACACTATCATTTTTCATGGTCTATCATGATAAGCACTATAAATTTATTGAGATCTTACAGAGTTAGACATTGCACATGTCTTTAAATGCTTACAGATAATGTATATAATCTATGATGTCTATCTTGTCAATTTACGAAAAGGAAATTAATGCTACGAGAGGTCAAAGAACTTGCTCAGAGACACAGGTAAAAATGCCAAAGTTAGGATCTAGATTAAAGGTTATGTCAATTTAAATATCAAGCTCTTTATAATGTATCCAGTTACAGATTCAATGAGCATAAACAAATAATTTTTCAAAAGAGGAAAATAAAACAAACTAATAATAACCAAAAAACCTTTTCAAACTAGAAATGTAAAAGCAAAGAGGAAAACAATTGAGTTCTACAAAGTTACAAGCAAAATTGTTTCATATTTAGTTAAAGGTGAGGAACAAGTAAATTCATTTCATACTAGAAGTAAGTTTTTGAAATTTCTTACAATAACAGATAACAGAGCTTAATTATATATAAATATATTCAAATATTTAAAATAAGTTACATTATGCATGGATAAGATATTCAAGTAAACCAAGGAATCTTGAAATTATGTGACTCACCCAATAGCTAAAGTCTGAAGACTAACTATGACTTCTCACAACTCCTTAAATCAGTTAGACAAATCACCACAGGTGGATGGAGGCTGAGAAATCTGATCCTTACAAGAGAATATCCTGGTCACTCAGTTTTAATGTATTATTACACTTTTCAAATCAATGGGTGTCAGATCTCTCTTTATAATATTTTAGAGAATCTTACCTAGTTAGAACTTGTAAAGATGTTTGAAATGATTAATTCTAATTTTCCTAACTTGTAAACAAATAAATGAACACTGATAAGTAATGATCTGTAATTTGTAAAGTGTTTCTACATCCATAGGCTCATCATATTCTTATAATATTATAGCAATGTAAAGTAGAGGGTGTAGTTATTTTCATTCCCATTGATAAAGAGAAACAGCTTCAGCATCATGTCTAGATGGTGCTGAATCTAGACATGATGCTGAATGATGATTAGTAATAAGTAATTGATGATTACTTATTTAGTAATCATGATTTAGTAATAAGTAATAAGCCACCATCCACAGGGACAAAACAGAAAAGGAACATCAGATGCAAAGAATTGGTACATTCTAAAAGAGCTAAAATTCCAAAAAGCAAAAATGACAAAAAAAAATATAGTCTGGATCAGAGAAAAATGAAAAAAAAAAAAAAGAACTAGGTTTATAAAATAAGAAAAAAGTATCTAAACATAGAGGAGAGAATAATTGCTGTCAGATTACAACACCTCAGAGTCTAAGGAGGGAGCTAAGAAAGAAAAATACAGATAAGAAGCAGAATTTCACTGCTGTTTTTATATCAGGATAGTAGGTATAGAGGTTATTAAATGAAAATTCCAGCTTAAAAACAACAGAAAAGCCAAGTTGAGGTACATACTTCAAGGTCAAGAAAAGTTAATGATGTGCCTCATGTAAAAAAACAGAACTTTTTTTTTCTGTAACATGTATTTACAATGTTTGTGTGTTTTCTTTAAAATTGTCTGAAAAAATGTCATTTTTGTTTTTATTAAAATGGTAACCTTTTGTAATAAAATAATGTTTTTCATTCTAATTTATTTCATTCTTTAAAAGATGAATATATCTTTACATAGTTTGATTCTAGTGAGATGAATGTGAGGAATCAATCATCTCCTAAGGCACAATGAACTTGATATTAGACCATGATGGTGTCCTGTGTTTTTCAGCCATAAAATATTTACATTAGATTCACTGTCCTGTATCATTCCATTTCTCTGTGTGTAAGTATGTGTATGTGTGTGTTTGGAGAAAACAAAATAATGCTGTGAAAATATTAGTAGTTAAAACATCCTGAAATATCTTATTCTGCTATCTTTTCATCTCTCTTCCAAGTTTTAATGTCTTTTAGAAAATTCAGGCATGCTTCTAGGAAGTTAGAATCTTGGTATTTTTAAAAGTAGAATATTATTTGAATATCAGTTTCTATTTATTTGTAAAATCCTGTGTCAATAAGTATATATTTATTTCCTATCCCAGGCAGTTATGAAGAGCGAAGAGCTATGAGATGTACAGAATTAAGAGGGGTTCATAGCCCCAATGCTATATTTTATTGTAATATTTTGCTCTGGAACACTTTTATATACACTGATGACGTTAGATTGAATAATTGCTAAAATATTTCTCTAAAACCTTATGATATTGACCCACCAAATTATTAGTAAAGAATATCATGGTGATATGTTTAAGTCTTTAATCCATCTGGAGTTAATTTTAGTGTAAGGTGTCAGGAAGGGGTCCAGTTTCTGCTTTCTGCACATGGCTAACCAGTTTTCCCAACACAATTTATTAAACAGGGAATCCTTTCCCCATTGCTTGTTTTTGTCTGGTTTATCAAAGATTATATGGTTGTAGATATGTTGTGTTGCCTCCGATGCCTCTGTTCTGTTCCATTGGTCTATATCTCTGTTTTGGTACCAGTACCATGCTGTTTTGATTACTGTAGCCTTGTATTATAGTTTGAAGTCTGGTAGTGTGATGCCTCCCACTGTGTTCTCTTTGCTTAGAATTGACTTGGCTATGCGGGCTCTTTTGGTTCTATATGAAGTTCAAGGTTTTTTTTCCAGTTCCATGAAGAAATTCAATGGTAGCTTGATGTGGATAGCGTTGATTCTGTAAATTACTTTGGGCAGTATAGCCATTTTCACGATATTGATTACTTCTAACCATGAACATGGAATGTGACAAATGGGACCTAATCAAACTCCACAGCTTTTGCACAGCAAAAGAAATAGTCATTAGAGTGAATCGGCAACCAACAGATTGGGAAAAAATCTTTGCAGTTTACCCATCTGACAAAGGGCTGATGTCCAGAATTTACAAAGAACTCAAACAGATTTACAGGAAAAAAACAAACAAGCCCATTCAAAAATGGGCAAAGGATATGAACAGACCCTTTACCAAAGAAGACATACATGAGGCCAACAAACACATGAAAAAATGCTCATCATTACTGGTCATTAGAGAGATGCAAATCAAAACCACTTTGAGATACCATATCACACCAGTTAGAATGGTGATCATTAAAAAATCTGGAGACAGCAGATGTTGGAGAGGATGTGGAGAAATAGGAACACTCTTACACTGTTGGTGAGAGTGTAAATTAGTCCAACCATTGTGGAAGACAGTGTGGTGATTCCTTAAAGACCTAGAAATAGAAATTTCATTTGACCCAGCAATCCCATTACTGGGTATATATCCAAATAACTATAAATCATTCTACTATAAGGACACATGCACACGAATCTTCATTGCAGCACTGTTTACGATAGCAAAGACCTGAAAACAACCCAAATGCCCATCAATGATAGACTGGATTGGGAAAATGTGGCACATATACACCATGGAATATTATGCAGCAATCAAAAATGATGAGTTTGTGTCCTTTGTAGGGACATGGATGAATCTGGAGAACATCACTCTCAGCAAACTGACACAAGAACAGAAAATGAAATACCACATATTATCACTCATAGGCGGGTGATGAACAATGAGAACACATGGACACATGGAAGGGGTTACTACACACTGGGGTCTATTGGGGGGAATAGGGGAGGGACAGCAGGGGTGGGGAGATGGGGAGGAATAGCCTGGGGAGAAATGCCAAATGTAGGTGAAGGGGAGGAAGGCAGGAAAACACACTGCCATATGTATACCTATGCAACTATCTTGCACGTTCTGCACACGTAACCCAAAACCTAAAATGCAATAAAAAATATAATATATATTATAATGTATATAATATAATATAATATATTAAAATATTATATAAATATTTTATATATAAAATTTATATATAATTTATAAATATATATAATATATTTATAAATATATATTTATCACCATGATATATATATATGTATATGTATATATATATATATATATATATATATATATATATTTATCATGGTAATTAAAGATAGTCATGGATTCTTTGCTATTTACTCACCAAGAGAAAGTGTTTATTTCCTCTTTCCTGAAATCAGGGCCAGACCCATGACCGCTTGGTCTATTGGAGGTGGGAAAAGTGATGTTGTGCCAGTTTCAGGTCTAAGCTTACGGACACATGGCTGATTCTGTGTTTGTGCTTCTTGGGAACCTCGAGTTTCCATGTAAGAAATCTGGCCACTTTATCAGAGGTAACACCAGGTAGAGATAAGAGGACCTATTTTGCGCTACTTAGAGAAAGAGGGACACAGTACAGTCATAGCCTGCCAGTCTCTTGCTCCAGCACCAGCTACCATCAGATTATAGCTCTATGGGATTTCAAGTGAGATCAGCAGAACTGTCTAAACAGGGTCCAGTCAAGCCACATAACCATGAGAGAGAGGGAAATGGTATTGTTTTAAGCTACTAAGTTCCAGGATTGTCTGTTATGCAGCAACAGGTAACTGAAACGGATTATTACTTCTCAGCATTACAGGAAGCATAATTACATTATTTATTCCACAAACTATATATTTCAGATTATATATAATAAAGAAGCAATATATATATATATATACAGTCATTTCTGATATTATCTGACATAGGTAGTGCTAAAAACATCTCAAGCTATGCAATATTTTGTAACATGAACCATGAGGCCAATAAGAAACATGGGGATAGGGGTATGACACTCAAGAACAATGTCAGTGACACATACTAAAGTAAAGATTAAAACCCAACAATTACGAAACCAGAGTTTTTCATGTGTGAAAAATTGACAAATCCATACATACTACAATAAATATGGCACTTCACCTTGATTAAAACATGAAGTTTGCTTGTGGAAGTAAATGTGAGAAGAGTTGCATCTGTGAGTTATTGCAAAGTGGTCAAAGAAGGGTTATCTAAATCAGGCAGAAACTTGCAACTCTTAAATGTATTTGAGTGTGGCTCATAACACGTGTGTGCTGACTGAGGTAGTTGATATAATTTTGACATGTATGTGCCTTCATCTGTTCTGAGTATTGGCACATGGCTTTGTTCACTTGAGTGCAGTTTTCCTGTTCATCCAGTGTTTCTTGAGGACATAATTGTGCTAAAGAGTAAACAAAATTTGTGTTTTGGTAAACATGTTTCCAAACATTCAAATTTGTGTTTTCAACACATATATGTTATACCAGAACTGACTGTATATGAATCTTTATTAAAAAGTCCTGGATTACAAAGGAAAGACAGTGAATGGAATTGTGAACAATAATGTATGTTGAGTAGAGACAAAAGACTGTAATGGAAAGAGAAAGGAAGGAGACCATAATGACTAGGAGAATCAGTCTGTTTTTCAGAAATAAAAGAGGAATTGCTGCAGAGCCATGAAGGATGAGTAGTATATAAACACCAAGGACGAGGCACTGCCTAAGAGCAGCACTGAGCACAGTAATGGGTCAGGGATTATCTAACAGAGGAAAGACAGCGTCTGGTTGTGAAAATTAAAACAAACAAATAAATAAAAAAGAATGTTAATACCCAGATTATGAAAACTCTTGAGTGTAAGAAAAGACCTTTATAACTGTGGCAGCCAATGGAGAAGCATAAGTTCTTAAGCTTAAGAACAGGAAAAGGGTGAGATTTTTTTCCCCCACAAATGTGAATTTATCATTAGCTTAGAGGATATGTTAGAGTCAAGTAGGAGAAAAACAAATGGCTCCTTAATGTCCAGTTCCGTAGACCTTTGTAGGTTTCTCATGTCCAACTGAGGTTTGTGGTGCACCAATCTTCTGCCAAATAAAATATCCAAAGGATTATAAAAGCTTTTAAATAAATTTATTTTAAAAATGTGATATTTTATTCTCCATAAGCGTTCTATGTGATAGGTCTATTCCTATTCAGTGTCTTTAATTTCAGCAAATATAAATGACCTCAGTTTTTGAGACATTTAATTGAAATTAAAGTTTATTCATATTAATTTTACCTAGAAGTAATGCATATTAAAAACTATATAAAATGTTGATGAATAAATTATATTCCTATATCAGTGTTATAATTTTAGTTCCTATCTTTGTGAAGTGCTTTTGAATTGATTTAAAATATGTTGCAACATTTTACCTTCTAGATAACAGCATTTCCCAGTTTGCTTCTAAATGCCACAAGTGTAAAATACATGCTACGTCACTTTCAACTGTGATGATGCAAAAACATGAGGTGTTTTGGCTCCCAACAGTTATGCTTGCTATTAGAAAACCATTTATATTATTTTTTCTTGTAATACATGTAAAAATAGGCCAGGCGTGATGTGTCATGCCTATAATTCCAGCACTTTGAGAGGAGTAGGTGAGCAGATTACCTGAGGTCAGAAGTTTTGAGACCAGCCTGGTCAATGTAGTCAAATCCTGTCTCTACTAAAAATACAAAAATTAGCCAGTCATGGTGGTGCAAACCTGTAGTCCCAGCTAATCAGGAGGCTGAGGCAGGAGAATCACTTGAACTAGGGAGGTGGAAGTTTCAGGGAGCCAATCACAATCATGCCATTGCACTCAAGTTTGGGTGACAGAGCAAAATTCTGTCAAAAAAAAAAAAACAATCTGCATATTTCCTTCAAAAGCCAAAGGAGTTTTTATGTATATCTTCTAGGGAAGGATTTGTCTGATGTGTTTAAATACACAAAACATGATTCTCCTAAGAGCAAGGTACTCCAAAAAGCTTTTCTCATTGCACACCTCACCTTGCTGGTGCCATGTTTAGTCTTCAATGAGGAATCTGAACATGCTGTCCTTACTGAGACCTGGACCTACAACAGCTATATCATTCCCTCCTATGTTTCTGTTAGCTCTCAAAGCCTTAGAATAGATGAAACTCTTGTCACTCCTACCACAGGGGATTCCATTGCAGCAGCAGGCAGAGGCAAAGGTATAGCCTTCTAAGGAGCTCTTCAGCAGTGGGACATCTCCAGGAGAGGTAGATAGAAAAAGTTAAACAGCCCTTCTCTGGACATGTCTTTTCCACACAATTCTTCCAAAAGCTTTTCAGCTTACATATTAGTTTTCTACTGCTATGTTAAAAAATTTTAACATTCATAATTTATCAGTTTTCTACTGCTAGGTTTAAAAATTATAAAATATACCTATTAACAGAACAGACATTTATTATATCATAGTTTCCATAGCTCTAGAGTTCAAAGAGAGCTTAGCATGGTCCTCTGCTCAGGGTTATTGAGGACTACAAACAAGATTTTAGTGATGGAAGGGTCCTATTCAAGACTTGAGGTCTTCTTCCAAGCTTGCAGATTGTTGGTAGAATTCAGTTTCTTACTGCTGTAGGACTGAGATTCTCAATTCTTAGAGACTTTCTACTGTTCTTTTTCACATGGCCCTCTTCAGAACATGTTGGTCTGTTTCTTCCAGACACGAGGAAGAGAAACTCCTGCTTCTAGTTTATTTTTCAAAGAAGGTCTTAGCCCTTCTTTAAAATTATTCAACTAATTAAATCAATTTTTTTATCTCAAAGAGAAGAGATTAGGGGTCCTTATTACATCAGCAAAAACCTTTGAGATTTTCAATATAAACAAATCATAGAAGAGAAATCTCATCATAATCACTAGTTCTGTCCTACCGACACTAAAAGCCAGTGATTTTACAAACGCATAGATTATTGGAGATAATCTTAGAATTCTTCCTATCATACCCCCAACTCAGCAAAATCATGAAGTAACACATACTCATTGTGAAAGGTACCTTTCCTTTGTGGTTCTTGCCAAGATTATTGTTAAAAATTTGTTTAGTATCTGTCTCACAAATGGCAGAATTAGTGTCTTTTTTTTTTTATCAATTATTGTATCCCTAACAAGGCAGTATGTATTCAATGACTATTGAAGATATTGAATAAAAATTACATATTATTCACTATAGATTATTTTGACATTTCTGCCCGATTCTAATGATGTATCTTATATGCTATTTACAGGTATACATAATTTTTATTGCCTTCACATTTGCTGTCTTCTAATTCTGGTCCATTCAATACCATCACAACACCTTTATAGCATCCAGACATAGAGTAGAAATACTGCCATTTGAATATCTAAATCTTTGCCTGTCCCAAAATATCAATCAACTAACCATTCCATTAGTCAACAGGCATTTATTTAATAGTTGCTTTGGGCTTAGTTCTATACTTGGAGCCAATATTACTATAGAAGTAATATTATGTAGGAATTTTCTCTACGATCTTTTTTTAAAGAAATAAGACTATAATGTATAAAACAATAGCCTAGACTGCATGACCACATAAAAAAATGCTAAGATGTGCCATATTGACTGAGCATAAGTGGTACAGAGTTTCAAGAGAGAGAGATCAATGAAGTTTAGGGATGTTAGGTAAGGTTTCAAAAGAAATGTAGTGCTTAAAGGGAACATCGACTAATAGGAAGAGAAAAGTAATGGAAATGTACTGGTATTCACAGTTTATTCCAGCACAACTCAGTTCTGGGGAACTGGACAGGCTGACTCTTGGTGCAGAGATCTAATGCCAGGTGGGTGTCTCAGAACAAAGACAGGAGATATTAGAGTTGCAATGAGCATCGAGTCTTCATTTTCTCCTTAGACAAGCTCACCTATGCCCATGACTTACGTTGCATATCTATGCTGTAACAATTTCCAACTTTCTTATAATCAGATGTCTTTCTGAACTGAATGTAATAAAAACTCACACTTACTAAGCCATTTCTAATTATATGCCAACCACTGTTTTGACTCCAACAGGGTTATCCCACAAGGAATCTTTAACTTTTCAAAATTAGATATATGATCTTTCCTTTAAAATCTGCCTCTTTCAGTCTTTCCACAACCACCCAGTGGCTCACGTCACAAATCTTAAAATCTGTGTGAGTCTAAATAAACCAAGATTCTCTTATTTCCATCTCCTAAAACTCACTTGAGCCAGTGCACTTTTTTTTTCTTTTTTTGGAGTTTTGCTCTTGTCACTCAGGCTACATTAGTGGTATGATCTCAATTCACTGCAACCTCCGCCTCCTGAGTACAAACAATCATCATGCCTCAGCCTCCTGAGTAGTTGGGATTACAGGCACATACCACCATGGCCAGCTAATTTTTTGTATTTTTAGTAGAAATGAGGCTTTTACCATGTTAGCCAAGCTGGTCTTGAACTCCTGACCTCAGGTTATCTGCCCACCTCAGCTTCCCAAATTGCTGGGATCACAGGCTTCGGCCACTGTGCCCGGCAGCACTTCTTTCCTTATCTAAGCAACATCTCTCTCACTTGAACTACTGCCACAACTAATCTCATTAGAAATGCTCTTGACCCCCTCCACAGTTTTCTGGACGCAATATCAAAGTGCAAATCTTTTTCTCCCCAACTGAGTAACCATCAGTGTCTTCCTGTTTCACTTCTGATTAAAACACAATGCCTTACACATCTCGCAAGACCCTGTATGATGTACTCCCACCCCCAACTTGCTGATTATATATTGTGCTCCCTGCTAAGTTTCAGGCAAAGGGATCTTCTTTCAGTTCTCCAAACAAATCAAACTCCATCTCAGTGTCATTCCATATGCTGTTCACCTTTTCTGAAATGGTTCCCCAACCCCATTTCTTTGCCTAGTTTCATCTGTCTGATATCGTACCTCTAAGCTTAAATGTCCCACCTCAAAACAGTCTTCTCTGACTCCCTAGATGAGTCAGTTAAGGTCTCTCTTACATACTCACATAAACTTCTTCTTCTCAAACTGAGTGTTTGAGATGAATTTCTACTGTGTAGTACATTTCATTGTTGTAATTAATTATAATTAAGCTTATTTTTCTGTGAATGGTGTCTTCCAAATCATCCACAGTTACCTCTGTTCTATTCTCTTTTATATTTTCAATGTCTAATCCAGTGCTTATTGAAGTAATACATATTCAACTATGAAAATTGGTCCTCAGCACCAGAGGGCAGCTAAGTTTTATCTTGACTACAAGAAAGGTACATAGTCAAACATTTCTTCAATTAAAATAAACTAAAGTTACAATTTGCCCAAACCTCACATAAACCATTTTATATTTAGATTCTAGTTCATAATAAACTTCCACTGCATGATATGTATCTAAAAAAATCCACATATTAAAATGATATCCCTATATTTTTAGGATAAATTTTTAATTTTATAAGAATTAATCAGATATTTGCTCTAATGCTCTACATTCCCAAAAAAAAATAACAAAAAGAAAATGCCTTGTTGTAAACAAACAAAAGTAGCAAATAAACAACCTCTTCCAAAATAGATTTTAAGATTTTTTATTAATTGGAAAGTCTTTCATTTTAAAGGCATTATAGAAATTAATGAGACATAGTGTTTACAATTAACACTAGGTACATTCTACATGGTTGTATTTTGCCATCAAGTTCATTTAAAGAAAAACAATTAGAATATCATTGGGAAGTTGGCCACTGTGATAAGGAGAGAGGACAAGCTTCTATTGGAGGTACGCTCTTGATATATATAGTTCTATCTGGAAAAGAGTTGCTATCTTATTATTGACATTTCACACACACACACATATACACACAAACACACACACACACACACACACACATAAAGAGAGAAAGAGAGAGCTGTGGGAAGGAATGAATGTACTTTTTACGTAGACTTTTGAAAAATTATCTTAAACTGTATTCTGCTCTAATATGGATCTCTAAGGGCAAATAAATTATGACTGTTTGAGATTAATTTCATTTGTGCCTCAATATTTAAGTATTGTATTTTAATATAGGTGTTTCCATTTTTTAAGTGTTTTTAAAATCCCTCTCAGATCATATATGTTGGCTTATTACAATATTTTTATTAAAAAAGAAGTAAAATTTCAATCTAAACTAAATTTGAGGTTCAAATGAGTGTTCAGTCAGGAAAACTAATTGGAGAAGATGCTAAAATGTATTGTATCAAGTAGAAATCTGTAATATCAGATAGAAAATTCTAGTCCTTCAAACAGCAGAAAATGTGGTTTGTTTAGTAAATCTATGAAAAAGACAATTACAAGTTTTTCGCAGAAATCTTAAACAATTATAAGGTTGTTATCCCTCTTCTCAATGCTGGGTCACTTCAAGGGCAAGAATTAAAAATAGTTCACAATGCTAAGAAATAGTTTATTTTCTGTTTTGATTTAATTTAATTAAAATGATTTTAATCAGAAAAAGGAAATCTAAAATTGTCATCATGATGAAATTTAAGAGACACAGTTGCTTTATCTCTTTTAAAAGCTAATATTTTGGCTGGGTGTGGTGGGTCACACCTGTAATCACAGCACTTTGGAAGCCCAAGGCCAGCAGATCACTTGAGGTCACGAGTTCGAGACCAGCCTGACCAACATGCTGAAAACCCTTCTCTACTAAAAATACAAAAATTAGCTGGGCGTGGTGGTGGACAGGTGTAATCCCAGCTACTTTGGAGGCTAAGACAGGAGAATTGCTTCAGCCAGGAGTCAGGAGTTGCAGTGAGCCCAGAATGTGCCAGTGCATTCCAGCCTGGGTGACAGTTAAAAAAGAAAAAAAGAAAAAAAAAAACCCTAATATCTTTATCATGTATTGATTATTGGATAGGGCAAATATATGGGAACACTTAAAGTTTAAAGAGCTAAAATTAGTGAGAATATTTTGACAGGTAAGACATGTCTGAGCAGTGTAGCACACACTTTTATAAGCTAAAATCCTTTGAAAACAGGCTTCACAAGAAGCAGAAGTATTGGCTGTGATTCCATAACCTCATGTTATGTAACTCATTACTGAATCAGGAATACAAGGTCTGGCTTGGAAACCTGGTGAATTTCAGAGTAAGAGCTTAACATTGAAAACCCATGGCCAAGAGTCCAACTCTGGTACCGCTCCAGAAAGACAGCTGCTGATTAAACTGATGATACCCAAGTACCAGAGAACCTATAATGTGTCTAAGAATATTTTCCATTGAAAAGATTTTGTTTAGCGAGAGTTAACAGACTTATGCAAACGACCACAGCACACAAACCGTTGTGGTTTGTTTTTAACCCAATATCATCCAGAGGAGTCTTTTTCACTGTCTAAATAAACTTATTTAAAACAGGGAAGGGAAAACTGGTTAAATAACCGGAGCGTCAGTTTCAGGACCCTTCATTTTTAGCCCTGAAATACGTCCTTACTGATGGTGGTGCCACCTCTAAGCCCTGAGAAACATCCTAACTGATGGTGGTGCCACCTCTGGAGTCCGCATTTCAAATCGCCCTGATCCGGTTTCTGGGCTTCTGGGAGAGAACCCCGGGCCACTTTATCCATCGTGATTATCTGGGCTACAGCTGTCCTTGGACTCTGCAGCTCCAAGGCGCCCAGACGTTCGTTCTGAGGGGCGGAAGGGCTAAGCAGTGCCCAGGGGCGGACGGGACGAATGAAGGCCATGCGCGGACCCTCCCCACCTATCGCGCTCAGGATCCCGTGGGCCCAGCAGGTGGCGACTCGGGCTTGGTAGGAGCTTTGCTTGCAGAGGCTGCAGGACCAACGCAGCTATTGCACCAGGGAGTGCCGCACTCTGTCAGACGCCTGGCCCAGGACCCTCAGCTGTTTCTTGTCGCAGCCTCCGGGCTCCAGGCCTGTGTGCTCCTACAGGGGGGAAAAGGCCGGGGCGGGAGGCTCCTGCCACAGGCAGGCCCTGCGGATCCAGCTGCTCCAGCCCTGGCGAAGAGGCCTAAGGGCCAGGCTGGCCAGTTCTGACTGCCTTTCAGGGGCTGTTTGGTGCAGGCTGCCTAGG
The DNA here is from genome assembly GCA_031835075.1 of Saguinus oedipus. NCBI lineage: Eukaryota > Metazoa > Chordata > Mammalia > Primates > Cebidae > Saguinus > Saguinus oedipus. Next base: position 141,643,903 of record CM063171.1, on the reverse strand, counting down.
ATGAGCCGCGCCCAGGGAGGGAGCCGGGGCGAATTTCTGAGTAACAGTGGGAGGGCGGCTGCTCCAGGAGCTTCCTGGTCCAGCAAAGACACACAAGGGCGTTTACCCCTTAATCTTAGGACAGTGGTGAGAAGAAGCGCAATTACAGTTATTGTTATGCTTCATTTCATGGTAGTAATTATTAACACTGTAGCAAGATTCTGCCATTTGGCCTCTGCAGTAATTTATCCGTATTCACTGCTCCCTACTCTCTTTCACTGTCTTTCTGGGATTTCCCTTGTTTCCCACAAGCATACTCACTGGACAGTCAGAGAGCTTCACCAGGAATAGGACTGCAATTTTGAGTCTAGATCTAAAATTCAGCACAGCCCCCTGTTTCATAGCAGTAGGCTGGAGCAGATCATTTCCTTGAATAAATAAATAAAACTGATTGGAGATAACAAGCCAGGTGTTTCCCTCTGTTCTCCAGTAACCTGAAGAGTCATGTGTCCCAGGCTATAGATGATAAGTGGAAGATCTGCAATTAAAATTAAATGTGAGAATTTGTTAGACAATTTTTTGTTTTAACAGGAGTCTGTCCTAGTCTGTTTGGAGTGTATAACACAATTTATCATAAACTAGGTGGCTCATAAACAGCATTTATTTCCCATAGTCCTGGAGCCTGGGAAGTCTGAGTTCAAGCCACCGGCAGATTCGAGTCAGGTGAGAGCAAGCTTCCTCATAGGTGGCGTCTTCTCACTGTGTCCTCACATAGTGGAAGGGATAAGATGTCTCTAGAGCATTTTGTAAGGCATTAATGCAATTCATGAGGGCTCTGCCCTCATGACCTAATCACCTTCCAAAGATAACCTCCTAATACCATCACCTTGAGGATGAAGTTTTAACATATATATTGGAGGACACAAACATTCAGACCATAGCTGGGTTTTTAATTGATTTTGTTTGTTTATGTATGTATGTATATATGTATTTTAAAGACTGGTTCTGTCACCCAAACTGAATTACAATGGTGAATTATACCTCACTCTCACCTTGAACCATTATGGTTCAAGTGACTCCACAACGCGTCCCATCTCAGTTTTGCCAGTATTAGGGACTATAGGTACAAGCCCTGGGCCTGTGTGTTGATTTTTTTTATGATTCTCATGTTCGTTCTTAGTAACTCAGAACATCTAAACATTTATTAATTAATAGGAAACTAATAATGGTAAATTGATTTGAACATTTGCAGTTCTGCTGCCCAGCACTCTCCTTTGTGGAAATAGCACCAAGCTTCTGCTTTGAAATTACTAATCACACTCTACCTCAGCCTATTGTGTCTGGTTCTGCCAACTCCTTTTCTGATTCCAGTGCTCTCAATACTTGCTGGTTCAATGGAAGTATCTTGTTCATCTGGTGAAAAAGATTGTTTCGGAGACATGTACATGCCTCAAGTCAGGTCAATCAAAGAAAATAAGACCTAGTTCTGAAATTTTGCTACCCCTACAAGTTAGACAAACATAGCTCTAGAGAGTTTTTATTTTTTTTTTAATTTTTATTGCATTTTAGGTTTTGGGGTACATGTGCAGAACATGCAAGATAGTTGCATAGGTATACACATGGCAGTGTGTTTTGCTGCCTTCCTCCCCTTAACCCACATTTGGCATTTCTCCCCATGCTGTCCTTCCCCAGCCCCCCCACCCCCCCCGTCCCTCCCCTATTCCCCCCAATAGACCCCAGTGTGTAGTACCCCCCTCCCTGTGTCCATGTGCTCTAGAGATTTTTAAATGCTCAACCGCTACAGAACTGGGATGCTAAGATTAGGGCCTCAGTAGGGAAATGACTGGGGCCCCTGAAACATGGATGGTGATATATGGATGGCTGCTTCTGAAGGGTTTTCGGATCACTTGAACCTTTAGACCTTGTAGAAGTGGCCCACCCTTGCTTAGTAAGAGATGATACTTCTCCTATACTGGAAATACTGCAGAAATGTTTCTTCCACAATTGAACATGTGCCACTGAGGGGTTTTGCAGACCTACTCTTTTGTCTGTAAGACACAAATCTAGAGATAAATTTCAGGATAACCTGACTCGGAGAATGGGCTTGGTAAAAGAGGGGAGAAAGGTTGGAAGAGTCAACATCTAGGCAAGAGCCAGATAGATACTCCTGGAATGAGATACTTCTGGAGCTTGACCAAGGGGGCCACAATGTGAGCCTGAATAAGCAAGAATGTATTGATTTGAGAGCACATTTTTGGGACATGAAATAAAATAGGCTAGAAAGGATGCCAAGGGAAGAGGTAAATTCATTGTCAGCATAGCCCTTAGAAAGTGATGGCTAAGGTTAAGTCAGATGGAAATGATGAATCACTCTAGCAGACAGTAGAAAAAGGATTACAGACAGCTTGAAGAAGTCAGATTATATCATTTGAGACCAGAAGACCCACCTATGAACAATGTTCCACCAGAGGGCCAAGGACACAGTATTCAAAGAAGGGCATCATCAGGGATGTAATGGTGAGAGGGTCACTGGAGTCACAGATATTGATTGGAGATTCTCCTCTGCATGTGTGAGTTAATAACAGGAGAAATGTTCACAGAGCGGCATTCAGTGATTTCTACGAGGATGATGGCCTGGCTATCAGACAAGGAGGTGGCACTTAACCAACAGATGGCAGGAAGCTGCAATTACCATAAAACCCCACAAGATCAGAGAGGCAGTCACAAGGGCTGGATACACAGAGAGAGGAGATGGCAAATAGACCACGGTGTTCCTAAGAACAGAAAAGAGCAGCAGCCAACATAGGTGCTATATAACATCTACAATCAAGAAAAGCAAGGGACTGAAGAAAGTCACCCAAAGAAAGTATGTCATCCATTTCTCCAAAACCGAACATCTCAGACATACAGCTAGGGTTTTTTTCTTTGACTTCGATCCAGGTATCTGTATTCCTCACAGACACAGAGCATGAATTTGACATAAGTGTAACATATCTGGGAGAGCACAGGGGACACATCATCCTTCTAAACCATTATAGCCAGTATGTTCTCTGTATCAATTAGATACCAAAGAAGGTCCATTAACTGAATAGCATCCCTTAGCTTGAGGCATTTGTATGACTACTTTGTTAACTCGAAAATGAGCAGCATTCAGCTGAATTTCTTGCACTACAAATTTTCGTATCTTGGTTGAATGAAACTGCGAAAGAAGGAAATATATCAGTAACAGTGTCATCACTTGAAAATCATCCATACCCATCACAATTTCAAGAATGGGAAGACTTCCCAGTTTTGTGAAAGTTTTGAAAAATAAATTTATCTTCCAAGAGAATGTGCACAATTCCTTGAAAAGAAATAATAACCAATTCCTTATCTTTATCATCTGCAGCCTCATCTGATAATAGTGTAAACTTCAAACTGAAACTTGGCATCCTGCAACATGCTATCTCAACTTTATTAAAAGAATAAGATAGTAAAATAAAAATAGAAAAAAATATATAGATAGTGTAGGCAAAATAATATCCTGAATGTACAACTGACCAAAAGTACATAGTCTGTTTTTATATAATTTCCTTAAACTTTGCAATTTTAGACAAGAATTGTAAGGACCACAAATGGTACACAGTGCATCGTTTTTTTCATATGGTATTCTATAAAAAGTGGATTTGTAGGAAAAAAATGCATTGGGGGATGCCAGAACTGGAGGAAGGTGAATTGTTTCTTTGCAAAGCAGCTTCACAAATAATTTTCACTGGTTTTGTATTTTCCAAATGCAAAATGTACACATTTGGAAAATATGTACATTAATAGTCTGTCTATGGTGAAGGTATTGTAGCCATAATACATGAATTGTATACTTAGTTGCACAATTTTGACATAAAATGTCAGAATAATTTAGTACTATGTGATTTATCTTGCTGTTGGCTTTTCAACTTTCTGTCAAAATGTGTTTCCATTAAAGAAATGCTTGTATTTACCTTGAATTCATTGAAACAGAACCTCTGCAGCACATTGCTCCCTTGGGAGCCAGCATCCTGACTGAGCAAAGGAGCTGCATATCCCAGGGCTGAACTGACCTAGTATTCTGCACTCCAGGAAAACGAAGTACCGTCTGAGCTGAGATACCTGTCTTACAGGCCAAAAATCTTTACGACCCTCCTTCCCTGGAGCTGAACTAAACCTCTAGAGTCTGAGCTGCTGAAACAAATCTCTTTCTGGGTAATGTGAGGGTTAATATTAGGTTTCAATTTGACTGGATTGAGGGTTGCTTAGATGGCTGGTGAAGCAATTGTTTATGGGTATATCTGTGAGGGTCTCAACAGAGGTTATTGGTATTTGAGTTGTTACACTGGGAGATGAAGCCTCACTCTCAGTGGATCGGTGCCATCCAACTGGCTGCCAGCATGGCTGAAACAAAGCAGGTGGAAGAAGGGAAATAAGCAGCTTGCTAAGTCTGCTGACTCTCTCTTTCTCTTCCTGTGCAGGATGCTTTGCTTCCTCTCCTTCTGTCCTTGGATATCAGACTCCAGATTCTTTGGGCTTTGGACTCTGGGACTTGTACCAGCAGCCTGCAAGGGTCTCTGATGCCATTGGTCTCAGACTGAGGGTTGCACTGTCAGCTTCCCTGGTTTTCAGGCTTTCGGAATTGGACTGAACTATGATACTAGTTTCTATCTTTCCCCAGCTTGTCGACAGCCTATCATGGAAATTTTCTTGTAATTGTGTGAGCCAGTTCTCCCTAAAAGACCACCTTACATATATGCATATATCTTATTGGTTCTGCCTCTCTCGAGAACTCTGTACCCAGCCAACAGGGCCCAAACAAAGCTGTGATCCACCATTCTGTGGTACTACTGCTGCTGCACTTGGCCTTGTAGAGTCTAGGATAGTGTTGTGCCTTACCATCCCACCAGCCAGAGTCACGACTACAGGATTTTTCATCCCCCCAGGACCCAAACTTCCATAGGTTCCCAAATTACATTCATAGTCTTTTCCTTGGGCCAAAACCTGCAGAGCATCTCTTCTTTCCCAGAATTGGCCCAGTGTTGTGCCATTTCCTAGAAGTAGAGTCATAGCCCCCTAGAATCACCATTCCAGCTCCTAAAGAATGCCACAGCAACACATATTCTGGCTCTGCGAACAACCTACATCCAATCCTGTCGCAGAGAGCAAACCTGCATCCCAAGACCCAGGTGCCAGCCTAGGACCCTCAACCTACAGCCATTCTGAGCATCTGCACCTGAAACTCAGGGCTGCAGCAGCTGTTTATAGGCCACGGTAAACCTTACACTAAGACAGATTCTCTTGGATAAGTCTCCATATTGTGAGGATAGCAAGAATGGAGGATCCCAAAGAGCATTGGTACCAAGAATATTAATAACCTATGCCACTGACAGGGCCACAAACTTTTACGGTCTAGGTCATGGCAGCACTCATACTTAACTGTTGATGCTTTTTGCAGCTGAATAAGCTATACAGAGATTATACAACTGCACCTATCCAGAAACAGAGTCAGTACACCTTTTCCAACTGACATACTATAACTCAGATGCAAGTGAAAGTGTTTCTCCACCAAAACCACTCCAGAAAGCTTGTAAGTGTTCATTGTTTTACTAGACACAGAGACATCAGTGCAGGGACACAAGAAACATGAAAATGCAGAGAAATATGTCACCACCAAAGGAACATAACAACTGCTTAGTAACAAACCCCAACATAAAGGAAATAAATGAATTGCTGAAAAAGAAATTCAAAATAATGATCTTAAGAAAATTAAATAAGATACAAATAAGTCGAGATAGACAAATTCAGGAAAACATTTCATCATATGAATGAGAAATTCAACAAAGATTTAGAAATTTAAAAAAGAGAACAAAAAAAAAAAAACCTGCAATTGAAGAATTCGATGAAGGAAATAAGAAATGAAATCAAATATTCAAGTATATTTCAAAAAGCATATTTGATTAAACAGAAGAAAGAATTACTGAACTTGAATATAGGTCATTTGAAATTTCCCAGTTAGAAAAAATGTGCTAATCATTCTGATTTGACCATGACATATTGTATGCAAGTATTTAATTCCCATAAATCTAAACAATTATATGTCAAATAAAAATAACAAAATTAAAAAAACCCAGAAGATTGTAAATCCCAATTTAAAAAAGCACATAACTAATGGTTATTTTAATTTGAATTATTACTTTTATTTTTTGTTCCTGGTGATTATGTGCTTCCCTATTTCTTCTTTGATAATTTTAATACATGCATTTTTAATTTATTTTAGAAAATAATTTTGTATGGTACATTTCCAAAGCAATCAAATTGCCTGAGTTTTCAAAAAGCATGTTCAGTTTCAAATAGTAATTATAATTTCACCCAACCCATTCTGATATAAACAGCAAGTGTAAAAATAGGTTTTGTTTCCTAAGTCCTTTGATGTTTAATCATCAGGATTCCTTCCTCTTGTGTTAAGCAACAGTGCTAGCCAATCTTGACAGTTACTATCACCATTCAGTTTTCCTTATAAGAAAAGATCTTTGAGTAAGTGTGAAATGCATTGCAATCCGATAGACTAAAAAATTATATGGAGCTCAGTTGATTATCTTACAGAGATGCCATATTTCACTAGGTTCAATTTCCTTGGTGCTTAAAATTTTTGTTATACTGGAACTAAAAATAATGAAAAGCTTAGAAAAATATTTGAAATTTACCATCACTGTAACACAAAAATTTAATTAGTTTTGCATTTTGGCACCAAGAAGCATGTCATTTTCTTCTGTCTGATTGAAAAAAATTCACAAACTTAAGCAAAAATGAAACTTCTAATGCTAATGAAACTTTTCTCCAGTTCGAAACCATCCTATGTTTAGGGTAGAGGTGAATCTATAAAACTTTGTCATTTGGGAAGACTATCAGATTTCATTCAAACCTAGTATGCTATTTGGTTTGAGATGGTTTTTTTTTTTTTTTATTTAAATTGGTAAAAGTGAACAGGTAGAATTAAGTTATTCTCTAACTACACTGACACGAAGCATCCACTTGGAAATATGCCTTAAATCAAGTCATAAAGAAACTATATTTTTATGTTTTTTTGTTTTTTAAACATATTTACTAGTACACAAAGAAATGTTTTCAAGATCTTAATGGACAATGCAATTACAAATAGCAATCAGATTCTTCATTTCAAGTTGATTTTATAATGAAATAATTTCTTTTAATCCCTCCTTATGGATGTCTAATCTATGTAGTTGGGTCATCCAAACCTCTCTTACTAGGTTTACCATTTCCTTAGGATCTGCAATAAGTCGAATGCTTATGCCAGTAGTTGGGTGCTCTTTCTGCCTTGCTTACCCTGTCCAATAGCAAGTAAGAAGGCTTTTTGTCTAGTTTGTAAAAACATCTTTGTCATTGATTGCCATGATTTGGCTAAGTGCTTTCTCCCTTTGTAACCTACCTAGTCCTTTAGTTTCATTTTTTGCTTCTCCCATAACATCGTACACTGACAAGTGAGCCCTACTCATGTTCACTGTATTTCCTTTCTCCTCAGACCTCTGCCCCTGGAAAACTTGGATCTCAGGCCTTCAACCCAGTGCTCTCTGTTTCTTGTTTACCTTCTTTAAAATGATTTTGCTTAAGCACATCGTCTCTTTTAGTCATGAAGTTTACCCTGTATTCCAGTTGGACTTAGGGAGGAGATATGGGAAATGAAAGCTAACAAAAGACAAAAAGTCAAAGCACAAAGCTGACAGGGTATGAAAGCTGACCATTGTTAGTAGATACTATTTCCAGATACAAAAGTCATGAGTGAGTATGGCAGAGTCCCACCTTGAAACAATACCAGCCTTCTGTGTGTGTTATCATTCTTCACACCAGTATTCTCTATGGCTTCCACAATGTCCATTTTTTCTTTTACATGGCCAGAAGTTGTATAAGGCTTGAGATCCATAGAGCCATCCTCTTCAACAACAACAAAAAAAAAAACCCATTAACTCTACATGAGGGTCTAATATTTGCCAGAAACAAGATGCCAGAATAAATGTAATTTCCCAATAGTTTTTTTTTTCTTCCTGGTAGAGATCTTTTCCACCAGTGTCATTATAAAATGTGAAATCACAATCCTGTCAAAACACCCAGAAATCCTTCTGTGCATTTGAGAATCCCTATATTATAGTACTTCCTCTCTAGGGTTTAGAATGCCTGGATTTTGGTTGTCTTTGGAACTTTATCAGAAAATATTTGAAAAGAAAGTATAAAGTTGAAATATACAACAGAGAGTTGGCCATACCTGGAATCTGTTGAGAAACCTAAATAATACCTCCAGGAGGTGTCAACTGAGAAGTGCCTTCATGATGTATTTAGGCCTCTACCAAAGTCTGGTATCTTCTTTGAAAAGTGTTCTACCACCAAGACTGAATATTACTAGCTGAAGCTGAATCAGCAGCATCCTAAGCATTGCTACTTCCTCAGTGAGGAAGTCTTATCCTCAGAACCGAGCCTCTACCATGGACTGCTATGCTATCTACCCAGCTGGGTAGTAAGCTTTTAAAGCTTTACATGTCCCTTCATTATGTATCCTGGTTTTCAGGTAAATAAAAATGAAGTGCAAGTTGCTATGGAATTGACTGTAGGAAATGGCTTTATTTGAAGATTGCGTAGTGTTAGTATGAAAGTTTGGAAGTATAGGGAAAAAAATGGCTTCTATTTCCTTTTGTTGAGTTAGAGTATGTTTCGTATATATGGAAATTATTAGCTTTAAAGAACCAAGAGAGCTTTCTTATGTTCAGTGATTTAAGTCTTCATAAATCATTTTCTACAATAGGATATCCTGTACTTAGGCCCTCTTTTCTCTTATTTGTTTAATGAGAAGTTATTTCTTGTGTAAAAAAATCTGAGAAAAATAATATGAACTTATTCCTGAAGACAGTAGCTGAAGTTATAAAATAGTGATATTCTAGATTTATTGGAAGTAAAAAAGAAATAAAACAAACCAGAGAATTTACTGCTATGCTGCACCTCATGTCCCAAGTTTCCTCACCAGTTGCCTTTTCTTTTTTGATTTTCAGTCTCCTGTAATTTGTTTATAAATTGTTTCCAGGGTTTTTATTGTAAGTACTGTGGGGAGCAGGTGAAACATACATATTCCATCTTGTTCAGAATGAAAAAGGCAATTTTGTCTTATAGATGTATAAACATAATGGTAAAATGCTTCCTGAAACTCAAATCAGTGTCTCCTTGGTTGAGTGAAACCTCTACACTGTGTTTGGGTTGCCCTTTGTATTTTTACAGCTCAATGACAGCCTCTGGGCCCTCAATTTTTTGCTTTTCTCCTCTTAGTTTTCACAGTCCTCCCTTACCTGTTGGAAACACATGAAACCTCTTTTTAATGAATTTCCAGTTTTTTTTTATTTTACTTTTTACAGTAGGAAGGTAATCCCCTACAGTTAATTTTTCATAGATAGAAGCAGGAGCACATCTAACTAGTGTCATTTTAATTAAATATTATATGCCCAATCAGTGACTTACACACGTAAACTTTCATTTTCATAGACCTACTTGAGGATGGGGCTTTCTTTGATTTTTTTTTTTAATAGAAAACATTAAGAAAGGAGCCAGCAGGAAGGTATAGCTGTTTCCAGTCTGTACTTAATTAAGCCTTGTTAGTGGCTTGATGGTAGTTTTAGCAATGACAAAGCTACTTAACTCATGAGTTTCACCATAGGCAAAGTGGTATGCCTCTGAATGTACTTTCTTAGCTTTATGATGGTTTTTGAACAGTAGATTAGAACACAGTGACTTGTAAATCTGAGAGTATACTTCAGTTAAAATAAAATATTTCACAGATAGAAACTTTTGTAGTTTATGTTTATACCGTGTTTGGTAAAAAAACAATTTACATCTATAGAAAATTCATTTTTTACTCTATTTTCATTAATCCTAGCCCAATAAAATCTAACCAAATCAGTCAGCACTGAATGCAAAATTTTCTTCCTGTAGTATAATTGTTCTTTCATTTTCTTGAGAATGTTACAGAATATTTCTCTAGCCACCACAACAACCTAACTTTATCTCGTGATTTTCATAGTGTGCTTGGAGTATTTAAATTAAGAGTGATTTTTAAGGCAGTAAGTGATTAGAAACACATACATAAATTTTGTCCTCTATGTATTAATGTAATAGGATAGATGCATATATGGTAACAACTTTTTTTTTTTTTTTGAGACATTCTTGTTACCCAGGCTGGAGTTCAATGGCGCGATCTCGGCTCACCATAACCTCTGCCTCCTGGGTTCAGGCAATTCTCCTGCCTCAGCCTCCTGAGTAGCTGGGATTACAGGCATGTGCCACCATGCCCAGCTAATTTTTTGTATTTTTAGTAGAGACGGGGTTTCACCATGATGACCAGGATGGTCTCGATCTCTTGACCTCGTGATCCACCCACCTCGGCCTCCCAAAGTCCTGGGATTACAGGCTTGAGACACCGCGCCCGGCCGGTGACAACATTTTTACACTACACAGTATAGTGACAGCTTTGTACTAGGAGAAGGGTTCCATTAGTTTTTATAATTGTATCAAATTCTATTCAGACAACCTTAATGAACTCATATTGTTTTCAATTGTGACCTAAATTTAAATTTATAATGTTCACAGTATAGTCTGAAAGAAAAGCATGTGCCTTTAGGCTAAACACATATAAGTTTAATTCCTGGTTCAGTAACACAGCTCATAAGTAAGCCAGAATATCAAAATATATACATATATAGGCAGACTTTTTTTTTCCACCTTTCACAGCATTAAATGGTAATATTTTCTCCCAGAGGTCCTTTTCTGGTAATATAAAGGCCTTATATTTTCTGTAGATAACACAATAGAAAATCAAAATGTGTAGATGGAAAATAAATGGTATATAAAGATATATGGAGGGATATATAGACATTGACATATACAGACATAGATAGATATCAGGTATGTAAACATCTCTAGTTTATATAATGATGCTCTGCATAAGAACAGAACATTTCAATTAGTGATTGACCACATATACGACATGATGGTTCCATAATATTATAATACCATATTTTTACTGTACCTTTTCTATGTTTAGATACACAAATACTTATTATTATAAGTGCCCACAGTATTCAGTACAGTAACAAGCCACACAGATTTATAGTCTAGAAACATTAGCTATACTATATAGCCTTGGTGTATACTAGGCTATGCCATCTAGGTTTCTGTAAATACACTACTTGATATTCACACAATAAAGTCATCTGAGAACACATTTCTCAGAATTTATCTTTCATTAATAATAAAAATGAAATGAGACAGTTAATTAGTCCATTTTCACACTGTAATAAAGATACTCTCTGAGGCTGGGTAACTTATAAAGAAAATAATTTTAATTGACACAGATCCACATGGCTGGGGAGGCCTCAGGAAACATACAATCATGGTAAAAGGCTAAGGGGAAGCAGGCATGTATTAAACATGGCAGCAGGAGAGCACCAAAGCAAAAGGGGAAGTGCCAGACACTTATCAAACTACCAGCTCTCATGAGAACTCACTCACTATCACTAGACCAGCATGAGAAACACCGTCCCATGATCCAATTACGTCCCACGAGGTCCCTCACTCAACAAGTGGAGATTACACTTCAAATTGCAACTTGAATTACAATTTGAGATGAGATTTGGATAGGGATACAGCCAAACCATATCAGATATTGTTGACAATATAGTATATTACACTTAAATGTTCACAATAAACTATAGTATGTTAAAGAGAGTATGTTGAAGTGCCTATTAAAGTAAGTATATTGTAAATGCTCATATGTGGTACTTACTAATATGAATATTACTTTATAAATTTATAGAAGCTAAATCTAAGCTTTTCAGCAATGCAGGATACCGAACTCCACAGAATTTCATTTCACTTCTATAGGCACCCAAATATATTTGTTAACATAAATTGAGACATTAATAAAAATCTTAAATTTAACCAGCCTTCCTTCAAATGCTGTGAACAGCTTCCTGGTGCTGCCTTCCTTTGTCATCTGTCACTAGGGTCATGTTTTTCCAGCAGGGGTGAGAATTAAAACACATAATTGTTTATATAGTAACTGAATGCTGTAAATATTTACTGAACAACTCTGTAGAGGATTAGTAATAGATGTTGAGACTGTATACAGAAATGAATACTTGGATTTTTCTCTAATATGTAGAAATGTTAGGGGAACTTATCTTTCTAAGTATCTAGCATATGATAAGACCTATACATACATTATTGAACATACTTCTTTATTAAGCAATGGAGTAATGTCCTTTTCTCACTTTGTAGATAAGAAAACCAGCTAAGAAGTTAAGTTACTCCTTCAAGATTACACAAGCAGTGAGACTTAACAGGCATAAGGGGCTTGATAATATAATAATGGTATATAGACCATACAGTTATTACTATTGCCTCACCATTTTCAAACGAAAATGTTTTAATTGTGCTTATCTGAGAGTTAAAGTCTTTTGATTAATGGTCAATATAATTCATCGCTTTCCTCCACAGCAAGATCCTGACTAGTAGCTTAAACTCTGAAGAAGCATTCTCCTCTTTTTCATCTCTTTAATAGCAATAATTCTTCATTAGATATTCTTTTGTACCATTTTAATTTTGGTGTTTTCTGTTTGGTGTTTTCTGCAGATAACACAAGATCAAAATGTGCAGAAATAAAATAGATAAGATACGAGGCTTGTCTGCTGTCCATAAACAGTGCATTGTCAGTGATTCTGTCTGCTTTACTGTGGTCTTCACAGGCATCCTGCTCCCTGACAGTGATGCTGCTCTCCTCAGCAGTGGCTACAAAAGCAGCTTCAAGTCACTAAGTGTCAGTCTTTTTGTCATATAACTTCCCATAATGTCTTTTGTCACAAACACTTATGTCTCATTACAAGCCTTTTTCATTTTCTGTAGATTCAACTCTAGCATTGCCAAAGAAAAAAGTACTAACCTTGAGTGTTTTGTCATTCAAGCCTTTTACCCTCCGTTGATGACTAAAGAATATTGATATACTCATTAATAAAAAAGTCAAAAAATAAATAAAATGTACTTCTGAAAATATTGACATTTGCACATGCTTTAGACTCTAAATATACTTTCTTGAGTATTTTTGGGCATATGAAATTGCATTGCTTTCACTGATATCTTCTAAGAAAATATTTATTTCAAATGGCATATTAGCATGGTTCCTGTTGTGGGTTTGCGATGTGTAGTTAAGCGATTATTGAAATTCTTATACAATGTGATATACATAAGTCATAGACAAGAAAATTGTTGGAAAAAAAACAAAAACATGGGTTTATACAGTCGAACAATAAGTACAAGTTGTTTGAATGAAGATGGGTAGTTAGAAAAGATGTGGAGACTGAATAATATTCAGATATGTTTGCTCAACGGGTAAGCTATTCTAGACCTGAAGCACCATGACTCTAGTTAGATATGCAGATAAGTCAACATTATGTACGTTAATACAAAGATAAAGAAACATTAGTTCACATAAATTATTAAATGTATCTCCCATCTATTCTTTCTTAATTTGTTCCTTCTTCTGTTGTTATTTCCATTGATAAAGGAATTTGCTTGTTCTGCTTTATTGAATTAGAATAAAAAAGTTAATGAAGACAGGTGTCAAGGTGCTCTGGAAAGAGAAGAGAGTCTACTTATTAGAATCTATTATCAAATATAATGATTGTGTGCTCACAGCTACATATCCAGAACCAATTCTAGAAGTCTGTGGCTACGAACTGATAATTTGCCCAGGAAGAATCAATTATTTTCAAATATCTTACCTAAAAGGTTGCAATTGCAAACTAATTTTAATGAGCAAATAAACTCACCATTTATGATGTTGATACCTTGGAAGAAGACTGCATGTCATTTTCTCACATATTTATGCTGATAAACAGATTGCTATTTTTTAAAGTGGTAGATAAGTTAAATTGGGGGAAATGTATTCTAATGAAATATTTAAAATATTTTATTTAAGTGTGATGTACATAGACTGAAATAATCTGTACTGGAAACCTTTGGACAACTCAAAAGTGGTTTGAGATCCTAGATATGTGACAGGCCACATTATTAAAGTAAAAGCAGGAAAGTTCTCCAGCCTTATTGATCTGTGTCAGATTATTTAGTAAACAGCTATAAAAATATATTTTAAAATGTATCACAATGTCATAAAATAATATGAAGGTTATTATTTACTCTATCCTTAGTGACATAAATCTCTGATTAAATGCAATTAATCAGAACTAAAAAAATTGAGTATCTAAATAGTATTAAGATTAGAAACAAATTTTAGAAAACTTAGGTCAGAGGAAATGGAAAAATATTGAAATCTGCTACATGGCATTATATAAATAATAAATCCAAAAGTACAAACCTAGAATAGTGAGCAATGCTGGAAATGTATATATGTGTATACTTAATATAATTGGTTCACTCTGCCCACTATACCCAAACCCAGAATTTAAATAAAATAAAACTAATTTAATAGAATTACCAGTTAATTTCCAAGTTTGATTCATTTATATTTAACATATAAATTGTTCAATTTTTGTCAGGTTTCCGTTTTGAGAATTTTTTATTTCTTTTATTCTGAAAGGTTTTGTTTCATTTTGTCTTTGAATATTATTTTCTACTGGATCATCAATGATTTTCTGTTTTAAAGGTATTTACATCTTGTGTTTTTGATGCTTCTTATTTCTACATATTCTAAAATATTGTTTTCCATCACAATACGAGCCTAGTTTAATGCATTTCACTGCAGTTTTTGTTCATACCATTGATGATTTAAAACCACAAAAATTTTACATATATTTTTACTTATCTTGGGGAAGTCTAAATGAATAAAAGATTTACCTTATAGGTTAGACATAAAATATTATTCAAATGATATTATGCATACAAATGTGTGTCAAGGGTACTGAAAGGTTTTTTTTAATTTGACAGATACAAACACAATATATGCTTTATGCATTTTAAATATACATAAATATGCTTTGTTTAGATATAGTTTGCATATGATAAAATTTACTCTGAGTGTAAAACGTAATGCAGAACTTCACAGAGTTGATCAATAATCATAATCAATTTTAGGATGTTGCACTACATCCAAATATAACCTTTAAGTATTATGCCCCATTCTCTATCTCTTGCTTTAAGTAATCACTAATCCTCTATTTGAATATTTTTAGATACTTCATATAGGTGAATTTATTAAAAATGTATTTCTTATAGTTGGCTATGTTAATTGAGCTTAATGTTATTTTATATAGATTAGTTATCTCTTCCCACATTTATGCCATTGTTATTATACGTATTACATGCAAACACCTGACACGTCCAACAATGCATTGTTATAATTGTTACTTCATATAATTTCAGATCTCTTAAAGAAGCTGAGAGAAAAAAATGAAAGCAAGTATGTATTTATAGAGTTTTTTATATTAATATTCTAATTTATGATTTCTAGTTGTCTTCATTTGTTCTTATGAATTTGAGTAACCATTTGATATTATTTCCCTATGGAACAACAACTTAATTTCCACCTACCTCCTTTGTATTGTTATTGTCAAATATACTACATTTTTATATAATGGAGACCTAATAGTAAGAATAGTGATTTTAATTTTTTTAATTAGTTAATAGAAGAAAAAAGAAATATGCATTTATGCGATCTCATATCATTAAAATACACTTACCATTACTCTGTTCCTTTGTGTGTAGATTTAAATTATCAACTTGCATCATTTGCTTTTATCTTAGAATTTTTAAATTCTTATAAGGCTCTGAAGCTAGGAGTGAATTTGATCAGTTTTTATATGGAATTAACTATTTTTCTTCTTAAATTGTAAGGATAAGTTTCATGGTGGTTCTTTATTTTCTTTCAGCATTTTGTATATATCATTCCACTACCTTCTGGGCTCTGTTGCTGAATAAACTGCTAATCTAATTGAGTTTTCCTTTGTTTGATAAGTTATTTTTTTCTCTTGTTGATTACAAAATTTTCTCTTTCTCTTTCAGCATTTTCACTATGCTATCTTGGTGTGGTCCTCTTTGCATTTATTCTACTTGAAATTCATTTTTTTGTGTGTATGTGTGTGTGTGAATATATGTGTGTGTGAATATATGTGTGTGTATACGTGTGTATATATGAATAAAATATTACTTTTGATAGTAAAAACTATAATTCCTTTTGCACCAACCTAATATATACAAATATATGAGGATGCCCTATAATATGTGTGCATATTTATGAATATATGTCTGTGAACACACACACACATATATGTATATATATACACACACACATTCATATATATTCATATGTATATACACACATTTTTTTCAACAATTTAGAATCTGTAAACCATTTTTTAAAAAATACATTTTTCTGTTTCTTTCTCCTCTTTATGACTGTTTGCATTACACGTACAATAATATTCACATTTCTTTGAGTCACTTTTTATTATTTCTTTCTGTTATTTGGAGTGCAAAATTTCAATTGATTTTTCTTAAAGGTCACAGAATATTTGTTTTGCCAGTTCAAATCTACTGTTGAATCACCATAATTTTTTAAAATTTTATCTACTGTATCTTCAAACACTAGAATTTTTATTTTTTTTCTTTTTGATGGAAACACCACCAAAATTAACCACTTTTCTTTTCTAGTCATTTCAATAATGTCTGCTATGGCAGACATTATGCCATAAGACTGTCTTTAAATTTGATCCATTAATTGGAGTATTAATGGGAAGTGTCAAATAACAAAGATTGTTACTGGTTTTTATCTCTAGTGTCTGGATAAGATATTCAAACCCTTGGAATTACCCAAGTGAAAAATGTGTCTTCGTTATTCATGAGCAAATTGGATCATGCCTCAGTTTACACAAATTATGTGACTTATCCTGAGTTCCTAGATAGCTATAGAATGGGGTTTTATCAACAGATAAGCAATGACTGGAGGGCTGGGACTTTAAATCAGCTCAGGCTCTGTGGAAGGAAAGGGCTAGAGATTGAATTCAATCATGTGACTAATGATTTAATCAACCATGCCTATATAATAACACTTAATGACAACTTTGGACACTGATTCTCAGTGAGGCTTCCTCATTGGTGAGCACACTGATGTACAAGTGGGTAACACATTCTGATTCCAGGGAGAGAGTGTGCAGAAATTCTATATCTGAGACACTCCCAGTTCTTGCCCAATACATCCCTTCATTTGGCTGTTCCTGAATTTCATCTTTTATAATAAAACTGTGATTATATGTATGGTGTTTTCCTGAGTTTTTTTATTCATTTAATTAATTATTAAACCTGAGAGAGGTCTGGAAACCTAAAATTGATAGCCAGTCAGTAAAAATCCTACTTAAAGATGTTTAAAGTGAAGTCAATCTTGTGAAGGAATGAACTGTTAACTTTTGAGTTTTGCAATAACTCTGAACAGCTAATGCCAGAACTGAATCATGGTAAACCAGTTGGGGTTGATGTCAGAATAGAAGAATTCACAGGTTTTTACCCCTCTGTTGCCTCCTAGTAAGAAAGGCTGTGGGGAGGGGCTGCCTGGAGAAACTCCAAACAGCCTGCCCACTGGAGTGGAGTCTCGAGAAGTTCAAGATGTTTGTAGTAGGGAGGAGCCTGCCCCCACTTTTCGTGTATGGAACCTGGGGGACCAGGCTAGAAACCTGGGGTTTCAATGGCAAGGCAGGAAGTGCTTTAGCAATGACTTGGCTTAGTGAGAGTCCCTGTTTCCCCCTTTTTTTCCTTTGCACCTAATGAGACAGAGTTCAAGGCCAGCCTTGACAACATAGTGAAACCCCATCTTTATTAAAAGTACAAAACTTAGCAGGGTTCAGTGGCATGCACCTGCATTCCCAGCTATTCAGGAGGTAGATGTAGGAGAATTACTTGAACCCAGGAGGCAGAGGTAGCTTTGAGCCTAGATCGCACCACTGTACTCCAGCCTGGGCAACAGAGCGAGGCTCTGTCTCCGGGAAAAAAATAAAAACAAAACAAAACAAAAAAACAAAAAACGTTGTCTTGCTAACCATTCAAATTGTCTGCAAGCCTTAATTTTCATGGTTGTGGGACAAAGAACCCAATCTTTAGCTGAACGAAGGAAAAGTCCTGCAATACTAGTCAGTGTTTGCTGTTTGCATTATTGATAAGGCATTTAGTGGGAAGGCAAACAAAGAAACAAAAAACAAAAGAGTAAGAAGTGATCACTATGTAAAAAAGGATATTAAAACATGAATGAAAAATTATTTTGAGGGCAATGGGTAATAAAACAATAACTATCAGGACTTGGGAAAGTTGAGACATTTGTATAAATAATGAGAAGATGAGAGAATACTATAAAATTGGCAAAATTGTGGGTCTCTGGAGACAAGGTATTTAGAATTGTTGTCACTTTAAGGGAAATAGAATTTTGCTTTCAAAATATACCTCTCAAAACACTTCAAAATATTTAGAATTCCATTTTTAATTCATTTGAGAAACTTACTAAAGGAGGCTATATTAAAACCCAAACAATATTTCAGCAAGTGAATCAAGAGCTACAAATCAATCAACAATTTATTTGTGACTTCAATGTTCATATTCTTCACTCCTTCACCCTTCATATATCTTGGATAGTCTAATTTAGAAGACTACTGAAAATTTTCTCTCAACTCTCTGGATATTCTTGTATAAATATCATGAAAACATTCTATATCAATCCCTTTCTGTGTAAATTTAGCATCTCATTAGTAAAAATATAATACTTATTTAGTCTATGCTAATTTTCATTAAGGTTGATAAGGCATATGAAAAATTATTTGTATTTTATAAATTATCATATAAAAATGTTTTTGTTTTTGATGTTCAGTAGGGAGTTGCCACAGTCTTTAAGCCAAGAAAGTCAATTTTTTAATATATATGTGTGTATATATATATGTGTGTATATATATGTGTGTGCGTATATATATATATATGTGTATATATATGTGTGCATATACACACACATATATATATATACACACACACATTCAATTTTACTATTTATTCACATTGAATTATTTAATAATTAGTGTTTAGAAAACCGGTCTTAAATCATTGTGTGGTAATAATAAAATGGGTGTTGAACTATGGATTCAGGAGAAAAGTTCTAGTCTTGGATCTTTTTCTGTGTGACTTTTGGAAAGATATTTTGTTGTCTGAGCTCCATTTTTCTCATTTCTTCAAATAGACAAAGACTTGATAGACAAGACATATATATAACAAGCACACTGAACATGACTCAGAATATGATTGGAACAAAAATTTATTTTTGGTTTCCCATCATTCTTGGAAAATATATTCAACAGAGGGAGGGATTTTCTTTATTACAGGAGGGTTCTGACACCCACAAAAGATTTATCCAAGGGAAACACATCCTTGCAACACTCAGCCTCCAATATCTTGTATGGCATCATCTTTTTAAGAGGATGCCCATCATACTTCATTTAGACTTCAATGTTTCAGCACTGGACAGCCTTCATAGGCAAGTGCATATGCTTTGACCTCATACTGTGTGCCATTCCTTCCTGCATCTACACCTTTATCACTTTGCTAGGACTTAGATTACTAAAACTGATCCACTCTCTCATGTTGAGGTCCTCTCTAAGTGACTCGTGCTCCAACACTACATGGCAGGCTGTCACACTATGGAGATGCCCTCCTCTTCTCTTCAGTATCCAACATCTCCGTCTGGGTGCCCTCCTGGACATATGCTTTCCTCACCCCACACAGGTTCTGAAGCCCCCTGCCAACTACCACCCATTCTCTCCTCACTCAGGCACAGATGCTAGCCATTGTTATCCTTACCTATACCTTCTTGGATATAATTTTTCAGGACTGAAGGAAAACAGAAAAAAAGAGAGTAGAAGAGAAAGAATAAGAGGATAATCTGGCAAACATATTTTAATTGATTCAATCAAAAAATTTAAATTCTTATTTACCCAAATAATTACCAATTCTTAATGTCCATTTCTGAATATCCAAGTTTATATCTGTAAACATTTTTATTCAGGTTGATTACTGTCTTTACCATTATTTTCTGGCCTTTTAAAGTTTGCATTACATGATTGCCTCCATTGTTTCTGATATAAAGTCAGTCAGAATTTATATCACTGTGACTCTATGGGCAATGCACATTTTTTCTCTGCCTTCTTTCAACATGTTCTGTTATGTTTAAATATCAATATTTTGATTATGATGTAGCAGGATTTTTTAAGATACGTGGAGTTTTGTTGAACTTATTGGACTTGTAATGACATATAGGAAGAAGGTAAAATTTGATATTTTCACCACAATTGGAAAAAATAATTACCATTATTCATTTATCTGCACCATTATCTTTCTCTTTCTATTATTTGAATCAAATGTCAAGTAAGTCAGACTTCTTGAAATTATGCAAAAGTCAGAAATTTTCGTGTGCACACTACTTGTTTTCTTTCATGTTCTTTAGACTGGATCATTTCAATAGATCTGTCTCTCAATTCAAGCTTTTTCTGCTCTCTCTAATTTGTGGTAAGTCCATCTGTTTATTTTTTCATTTTGATTATTCCATTTTTTTCATTCTAAACTTTCCATTTTTTTTATTTTTTTTTCTTCCTATTTTTATAAATAACTTCCTTTTAATTAACAATTATGGTCTCAGTTCCCATTAGGTCACTAAATATTTGTGAAGATCAACTCAGAATTATATTCTCTCAGCTGCTATTTCTTTCAAATAAGGAACCTTTTTCTGTTTCTTTGCATGTAAGAAAATGATTGATTTTCTAGCTTCTTTTGTCTTCTTATTAAGGGTGTTGATCTTTGTTCCAGTAGCCAAATAATTTTTGAATTCAAAACCAAAATATGCATTTTGCAGCAGGTATAAGTTTTCAGCTCCTGCGGTCTTTTGCTGTGGCATTTTACTGATAGCCTTATAGTTTTTCATATGCATGGACAGTTTAGGTGTAATCTAAGGATTTAAGAAGAGCTTACATGCATACTTTGTGGGTCCTTCAGCTAGAGTTCCTTTCTTTGTGGGATATCTTCTCTCAAAATCCAGCCACTCTGGTTGCTTTCTAACTCCATCTTCTGATATTGCAAACCATTGTCTGAGGATTTCTACTTTAGCTATGGGCACTAAGTATCTTGGAATATAGTGTTCCCTCAGAGGACAAGACATGTACCAGTAGCACTCAATCAATGTAGCTCCTTCTGTCAAGGGGCACATAGCCTCAAGTTTCCATCCTTTTGTTGGCACTTTCTAGTAATAATGCCTGATATTAATGTATTATATATATATATATATATATATATTCGGTTTTATAAATATTCTAGCTTTTTTTCACCTCTGTTTTGATACGTGGAGATATGTATGGAATCAAAAAAGAAAATAGTTGAAAGACTTTTAAAATCATATTTGTATTCTTTTACATTATGGTGTAAAACAGAGGAGGAAAGCAAAATGATTTTTTGTTAAATTTTACTTTAAAGAAATCTTTAGTATTCATTTAAATCCTAAAATTAATCCAGAGAAAAGGATATAGAAAAGTAATAATATAAAATGATCCTCTTCCCAAAAAAGTCCACCCACTAAATGAATAGAAATCATAAACCTAGGAGCCTATTGAGGTCTGTGACAACTCCAATGGGAAATTATTTAAAATATATTTTCATCTTCATATTCAACTATAACTCTTCTTCCTGCCTGGTATCATAAGTGATTTATTTATTTTTCTTCTTTGGGGAGGTTGAAATTTAAAACAAAAAGATTCTAATTAATTATGGATCTTTAATTTCTTCAACTTCTATTTTAGATTCCGGGGTACATGTGAAGGTTTGCTACCTACACATGTAGATAAACATATATCATGGGAGTTTGCTGTGCATATTATTTTATTACCCAGGTATTAAGTCTAGTAAGCAAGTTATCTTTTTTCTCCTTCCTCTGCTCCCACTCTCCCCTTAAGCAGACCCCAATGTCTATTGTTTTCTTCTTTATGTTCGTAAGTTCTTATTATTTAGCTCCTATTTATACATGAGAAGATGTGAAAGTACAAGTATGGGAACCACTAGTGTAGTAACAACACCTAGAGTTTGGGGGCAAAAAAAAAAAACCTGTCTGTGAATCTCAGCACCAACATTTTCTTTGCTGCCCTGCGAAAGTCACTTAGTCAGTCTGGGTCTGTTTTCTGTCTTTCTGGGTTTATATAGTGAGGATTTTATTATTGCCTTACAGGGCCACTTTGAGGATTAAGTAAGATATGAAACATACTAAATATGACATATCCAATAAATGTTAGTTACTATCTCTGAAAAATAAAAGAACATGTGGTATTTGGTTTTCTGTTCTTGTATTAATTTGCTAAGGATAATGGCCTCCAAATCCATCCATGTTCCTGTAAAAGACATGATCTTATTCTTTTTTATGGTTGCATAGTATTCCATGGTGTATATATAGCACATTTTATTTATCCAGTCTATCACTGATGGGCATTTAGGTTGATTCCATGTCTTTGCTCTTGTGAATAGTGTTGTGATAAACATTTGCATGCATGTGTGTTTATGGTAGATTGATTCATATTTCTCTGAGTATAAACCCAGTAAAGGACTTGTTGAGTCAAATGATAGTTCTGCTTTTATTTTTTAATAAATAAACAGATTTTAAAATGTATTTTTATTTCAATCAATGTTTAGGGGCAGGTGATGTTTGGTTACATTAATAAGTTCTTATGTGTGATTTATGAGATTTTGGTGCACCCATCACCCAAGCAATGCACACTGTACCCAATGTACCCAATGTGTAGCCTTTTATCCTGCACCCCACACGCCCTTTCCTCTAAGTCCTCAAAGTCCAACATATTCTTATGGCCTTACTTCCTCATAGCTTAGCTCCCATTTATGAGTGAGACTGAGTTACTTCATTTAGAATAATAGTCTTCAATTTCATCCAGGTTGCTGCAAATGTCATTACCTCTTTGAATAATCACCATACTGCTTTCCACAACTGTTAAATTAACTTACACTTTTACCAACAGTGTACAAGTGTTCTCTTTCCTCTGCAACCTCACCAGCATCTTTTATTCTTTGACTTCTTAGTAATAGCCATTCTGACTTGTGTGAGATTGTGTCTCACTGTGGTTTTGATTTGTATTTCTCTAATAATCAGTGATATTGAACTTTTTTTTTTCATATGCTTCTTGACCACATCCATGTCTTTTATTGTGAAGTGTTTGTTTATGTCTTTTGCCCACATTTTAATGGGGTCATTTGCTTTTCTCTTGTAAATTTGTTTAAATTCCTGCTAGATGCTGGATAATAGATAGTTGTCAGGTGCAGAGTTTGCAAAAATTTTCTCCCATTCTGTAGGTTGTCTGGTTACTATGGTGATAGTTTCTCTTTGTGTTCAAAAGCTTTTCATTTTAATTATATTCCATTTGTTAATTTTTGCTTTGGTTGCAATTGCTTTTGGTGTCTTTTTAATGACATATTTTCCCGTTTCCTATGTACAGGATGGTATTACCTAGTTTTTCT
The DNA here is from genome assembly GCA_031835075.1 of Saguinus oedipus. NCBI lineage: Eukaryota > Metazoa > Chordata > Mammalia > Primates > Cebidae > Saguinus > Saguinus oedipus. The sequence goes on along the minus strand of CM063171.1, from coordinate 141,620,329 downwards.
TCTAAAGTTTTAATAGTTTTCGGTTTTATATTTAAGTCTTTACCAGCAACTAGAAAATTGCTATATTCTCTGAACCTATTTTTATGCTTACATAGCAGTGAGAAACATATCTACGCCATCTGATCTTGGACAAAACTGACAAAGACAAGCAACAAAGAAAACATTCTGTATTTAATAAACTGTATTGGGAAAACTGGTTAGCCATATGCAGAAAACACAAAGTAGACCCCATCCTTACACCTTATCCAAAAATTAACTAAAAATGGGTTAAAGGCTTAAATATAGGACCTAAAACCATAAAAACCCTAGAGAAAACCTAGGTGATACCATTCAGGACTTAGGCATGGACACAGATTTCATGACTAAAACATGGAAAGCAATGGCAACAAAAGCCAATACTGACAAATGAGATCTAATTAATCTAAAGAGCTTCTGCAGAGAAAAAGAAATTATTAACAGAGTGAACAGGCAATTTTTCAATCTATCCATTTGACAAAGGGCTAATATCCAGAATCTACAAATTTACAAACAGAAAACAAAATAAAATAAACAACCCCATCAAAAAGTGGGCAAAGCATATGAACAGACACTTCTCAAAAGAAGACATTGATGCAGCCAACAAACATATGAAAAAAGCTCATCCTCACTAGAAATTAGAGAAACTCAAATCAAAACCAAAATGAGATGCCATCTCATGCCAGTTAGAATGGGGATCATTAAAAAGTTAGAAAACAACAGATGCTGGAGAAAATGTGGAGAAGTAGGAACACTTTTACATTGTTGCTGGGAGTATAAATTAGTTCAACCATTGTGGAAGACAGTATGGGATTCCTCAAAGATCTAGAAATAGAAATTCCATTTGACCCAGCAATCCCATTACTGAGTAAATCATTCTGCTATAAAGACTCATGTGTACATATGTTTATTGCAGCACTGTTCACAATAGAAAATACTTGGAATCAACCCAAATGCCCATCAGTGATGACACATATGCACCACGGAATACTATGCAGTCATATAAAAGGATGAGTTAATGTCCTTTGCAGGGACATGAATGAAATTGGAAATCATCATTCTCAGCAAACTAACACAGGAAGAGAAAAACCAGACACCACATGTTTTCACTAATAAGTGCGAGTTGAACAATGAAACCACATGGACACAGGGAGGGGAAAATCACACACCAGGGCCTGCTTGGGGCTAGGGGGATAGGGGAGTGATATCATTATGAGAAATACCTAATTAGATAACAGGTTGATAGGTGCAACAAACCACCATGACACGTGTATATTTATTTAACAAACCCTCATGTTATACACATGTATCCCAGAACTTAAAGTATAATTTTAAAAAAGGATTTAAAAATCAAATTACATACAAAGTGACAGTAATTTTTTAAAGAACATATAATAATTCTTCTACAATCATTTATGTTGTTTAATTATATCTTCTTATATAATGATAAGATGTCACTATGGACAGACTAGGTGGTCTGTGTTAAACTTGACCATTAATTTTTGGTTCTAGCATTAACTTGAACAATCTATGACAAATTTTTTATAAAGACATCTATGTTCTGAAATAACTTTCCTAAGCCATGGTGTGCCTTCTCTGCCAGAAAATATATACCTACATAGCTCAATTAAAGACTTAACATTCCCTTATTCCTTAGAGTGATGCTTTTGCTAACTTCTGTTTAACTGATATTCCTAAACTTTATGGTCCTTTTTTTCACTCTTATCAGATATAGAATGTCACTATTCTTTCACAGCTAACTGATTCCTCACCCAGTCCTGCTTTTCCCTGAGGCACCAATAGAAAAGATAGTAAATTCATTCACTGTGAGGAATTAATTGGCTGAAAAATACATCAGCCTAGAAAACACACCTGCCTGTTTCTGCTGCTGTTTGCCTATGAGAGTTAAGAACATTGTAGAAAGGAAGTAAAAAATGGTGTTTCTGCTGTTATTGAACTCGAGCATTGTGGGTTTTGAGACTTGAAATAACTTAATGGTCTGGACCACATCTGTTTCCTCATGTGTGTACACTGAATGTTTATAGCATTTATCTATGTGTCCTGAGTTATTAAATATGATTTTATGTGTAAACGGTTTAGCAAGTATTTTTCACATTGAGTGTTTAAAAATATTAGATGACATCATTGTTGCTGTTATGTTACACGAAGTTCCAAAGGTATCTCGTAAGAACACTCTGGGATATACCGCAAATTTACTGAAAGTCTTTTGTAACTTAAGATATTGCACTAAATAATATGATGCAATAATTTTCCAGTATTTAACATTAAATATTTTCTGAAGTTCTGAATTATTTTCTAGAGTCCCTCTGTTTACTATCGGTTTAAATGTGTTTTTTCATAATTTCAGAATTATTTTTTTTTTCATTTTTCATATATTTAAAGGGATAAGTATATTATGATATAGCCAAAATATGTGTTTAATAATATAGCATTTAAAAATGCCCAAGATCAGAATGGGAAAAAAATCTTTGCAGTTTACGCATCTGACAAAGGGCTGATATCCAGAATTTACAAAGAACTCAAACAGATTTACAGGAAAAAAAACAAACAAGCCCATTCAAAAATGGGCAAAGGATATGAACAGAAACTTTACGAAAGCAGACATACATGAGGCCAGCAAACATATGAAAAAGTGCTCATCGTCATTGGTCATTAGAGAGATGCAAATCAAAACCACATTGAGATACCATCTCACACCAGTTAGAATGGCGATCATCAAAAAATCTGGAGACAGCAGATGCTGGAGAGGATGTGGAGAAATAGGAACACTCTTACACTGTTGGTGGGAGTGTAAATTAGTTCAACCATTGTGGAAGACAGTGTGGCGATTCCTCAGGGACCTAGAAATAGAAATTCCATTTGACCCAGCAATCCCATTACTGGGTATCTATCCAAAGGACTATAAATCGTTCTACTATAAGGACACATGCACACGAATCTTCATTGCAGCACTGTTTACAATAGCAAAGACCTGGAACCAACCCAAATGCCCAATGATGATAGACTGGACTGGGAAAATGTGGCACATATACACCATGGAATATTATGCAGCAATCAAAAAGGATGAGTTTGTGTCCTTTGTAGGGACATGGATGAATCTGGAGAACATCATTCTCAGCAAACTGACACAAGAACAGAAAAAGAAATACCGCATATACTCACTCATTGGTGGGTGAGAAAAATGAGAACACATGGACACAGAGAGGCGGTCTACTATACACTGGGGACTGTTGGGGGGAATGGGGGAGGGACAGCAGGGGGGAGCTGAGGGGGGATAGCCTGGGGATGAATACCAAGTGTGGGTGAAGGGGAGGAAAGCAGCAAAGCACACTGCCATGTGTGTACCTATGCAACTATCTTGCTCGTTCTGCACATGTACCCCCAAACCTATAATGCAATAAAAATTTAAAAAAATAATAAAATAAATAAATAAATAAATAAATAAATAAATAAATAAAAATGCCCAAGATCATTACTTTTTAATGTGTTCATTCTAGAGCTATAAATACTTAGATGAGATGCAGTATTATAATTTCCTGCTGGTTTAATTTTTTTTTAATTTCTTAGTATTTATTCGCTTATCTAGGTAACTCTTAATTATGAAAAAGTAAGTGTGCAAAAGATGTCATTCAATTTAAGCACTAATTAGGCTCTCTACTTGATTTAGCATGATTTCCCCATCTCTTGCAATGATTCCAATCAATCAATAGGTATATAGATTTGGACACACAGAAAGTATTTTCAAAGGCATTCAGTCTATGCGTGAGTGGTTTGCTGGATCCATAGTTAAGCAATCAGCTTTGTTCTTTCAGAAATTTGTGACTTAAACTATAATAAAATGCTTTACATTGAGGTAGATTAATGGTAATGTCCTAGAGAAACATAGGTAAATTCTGTCCCTAAGGACTCTGAAAGATCTAAGATCAGTGGCATTCTCGTCTTTGTGGTTTAATTTTATCTACTTTTCTATGAAGTAATACTGTATCCTTCACAATTTTTTCATTGGTTCTACAGATCCAATGCCAATATTTCTTACTTGGAAGGAAAAGCAATTTAGTTCCAGCAATAAGGAAAAGTGAAATTTTTATTGTGGTTGAAATGGCAGGAAAATAAAGCCATCGATATCATCATTCCTCTCTTAATCATTTCAGACATGAATTTGAGCACCAGTGCATGTAGTCACCAAATAATCTCTTTTGAATGAGTGAAAATTATTTTATATAAAAGCTTTAAAAATGCAGGTCCATAAAAAGCATAAACCCATAACAATACCAACTATTCTTCCCTGATTCTCCAATGCTGGAAAAACAGATGAGCAGACAGAGCCATCTGTCAAGAAATGTTGTAAAGGAAAAACATTGTTAATTTCTCTTGAACTGCATTGCTTTAACTGAACCTCTGCAACTTTTTAAACATGATAGAAACTTGTTTCCTCTTACTGCTTCAGTTTAACATGGACAAGTTGTGTAGCCTAAAGCAAATATTTGTGTACTAAAGGTTATTGAGTAACATGTAAGATAATTAACACTCCTGTTTTACACTTGACACTTAATATGTAGTGACCTTTGTATTCGTATATTCCAGTGAGCATATATTCTACAATTTCAAATAGAGATGAAATTTCCCACTGCAGTATTGACTGTTTCAATAAAATATATTAGGAAGAAGCATATTACTCTTTTTATAAATATTTTTATTTTCAAATTATATAATTTTTATAGGCTGTTTTATCTTGTAAATTAACTACAAGATGAAAGAAATTACTAATCCAATCATGTATTGTATAGATTTTTTCCTATAAATATGGTTTTATTCTATGATATTGTACTATAAATACAAAAAAAAGAAAACAAAGAAAATTATTTGTTGTGGCATAAACCAATTTCCTGTTGTTTGATTTTCAGTTTGGTGAAGTCTTTATGTGTGATAAACTATAAAATTTATGCTAGTATAAACAGATTATTTCTATCTGTTCTTTTTAATTGGTTCTGTCACTTTGTCATAGAGGAAGATTACATAGTTACTTAAACAAATAATTTTTTTTTTTTTTTTTTTTTTTTTTTTTTGCCAATCAATGAGAGCTTGTAAGGTTGCTGAGGTTGGTTGGCCTTGAACTCTTGGCCTCGCCTTCGCAAGCGCCACGACATCCGGCCGGAGCCACTTTGGGCCCTTAAACAAATAATTTAATTGATTGATTGTGTGCGTGTGTGTGTGTGTCTGTGCATTGCCCATTTGTGCATATACAATTCTGGACGAGGGCTATAAGATATAATATAGGACCTCATAAGTTTGTCTGGAAAGTAAAATATAGACATATCATGTATATATATATGTCTGATATACATATATGAGTAAAAAATACACATATGCAATATATATACACACACATCTGTGTATCTATATTAACAGACATATAGACATGTGGAAACACATATAAATAAAGGTATACCACATAAGATAATGTTTGATAACAGTATATGAACTGCATAATGCTTGAGGAATTGAGAAGGTGCATCATGATGAAGAGAAGCGATTTCCTACACGTAAGTGTGGTACTAAATTCAGAAATAATTGTATGTTCGTGGAGAAGAAAGATAGAGGGAGAAAATTATTGAAAAAGTGATAAAAGAGATAAAATAACCTAGCAATGAGCATAATATTCTGTGTTTTAGCACTATGTTAAATGTATTACATAGTATTTATTTCATTCTTGTTTGTCTTACTTAGGAAAGAAAATGATACATCTCTGTTGATGTTTAGCATAACAGACAAGATTTCAATTTTAAAAATAGTAATAACCATGCTGTAGAAATATGGTCATTCTACAATTCTTTTTCAGATTTAGTGTTCTCTGCAACTATTTGGAGATTCCTTTAAAATATCTATTAAAATATTTATTTCAGCAAGTCATTATTTCAACAAACATTGTTTTGCATTAAATGATTAGTACATCTTTTTTTAAATAAGGTTCTCTATTTACTTATGTGAAAATGAGAGATTAAGAATATCAACTATATATTACACAATATGACTCTAGAAAGCTCAGTGGGAATAACTTTTAACACAGGCTTTCCAAAAATATATATATATGATTTGTTGAAATTAAAAGCCTCTACGTGCTATTAAAATTTTAACTGATGTTTGTGGTATCACATTGTTGTGTATTTATTTTAAAGTATTGACTTATTTGTGTATCTATTTTAAGGCTCTTGACTAAAGTGAACATTATTGCCTTATAAAGTATGTTAAATGGGCCAAAGTAATTTCAACATGTCTTTTTATGCCCTTTTCTCTCTAAAGTATCTTTGACAATGTAAGAAAACTAACTAAAGAGGCTAAAAAATTTAAGTGGAAAGGCACCACATTAAAAGAAGAAACACAGCATCTCTCTTGATTAAGTCCACAAAGCTTTAAGAAAGGAGAGTGATGATTGGGTAGAATTCCAAGACCTTTCCTGTAAGGACAGAAGTTGTACTTCATTTTCCTAAGTATCAGAAGACATTTGAGGAGTGGTGAAGGGTCCTTAAACAGAGTTTCTTTAATGCACATCCATCCCAGGTTTAATCCACATCTAACCTAGGGATATCTGTCAGAATTTATTTGTGTTATTTTGTAACTAAGGGAGCAAGTGCTTCTTATCTTGCTTCAGTAAAACATCATTGCCTGCAGATGAGGTCTACACATGCCTTGAGTAGTAGTTGATGATCACTTTCACAATAACAAATGACCTGTGTTTGAACTACATATTTAGATTTTAATTTACTTTTGAAAGGATTTTATTAAGTCATCCACTGGACCAATATGTCCCATTTAAACACTGTGAGCTTTTCAGGTTAGGATAAGTTATTTTCATATTACCTACAAACAGATAATAAATGTTATTTTCATCTCAAAATCACAAATTGAGAATTAATTGAATTTTCCATTTTAACTGCTATCTTACCTCATTCCTAAAGCAATCTCAAGGACATTGCTTCCTTGAAATTCCAGAATATCACTTTTGAAAAACTATTCAAGTGTTTAAACAGAAAAGAAGACATTTATGGTAGTGGAAAACGTCAACACCTCTAAGAAGATTTCTACCCATATACCTTACCTTAAGAAAAATAGGTGTCAACTTGGAAACAATAAAAATGTCAAGGATCTGCTGACATTTTAATTTTAAAAAAATGTCATAAAGATGAACAATTTGATTTTCTCTTCTTTTTTGCTTTTACTAGGATGGAAATATTTAAATTGTTTACCAAATTTTCCTAAGTAATGTTATGTCTGTAATTAAAATAAAAACTCATTTGCTGATATATTCAGTGATAACCTTCCTATAAAACATGGTTACATCTTTTCTGTCAAACTCATGCAGCTAAACCGTGGGACTGAAAGTGCATTTTTTTTGTCTTTGTAATATTTACTAATTGTTATAACAGACAACTGAGATTAGGGTAATTACTCCTCTTAAATACACTACTCACGGTTACAAGTTACTTAAATAAGCCTTGCTATGCTACAGAAATCTTAATAAATCAAAGGACAAACTTGGTCACAGTGACTTGTTTCTTGATTACCTCAAGTCATACACTGGGTGAATTTTGACCATTCTAGCAACTTTCTATATGAACACATTTAAAATTTCTACAATTAAATGTCTGTTTAGACTCCAGATCTTGTGATTTTTGTCCCACCTGACTTCCTGGCAGATTTCTTCATTTTCTTGACATGAATATGCTACATTCAGATATTATAATTTTTTTCTGTGTCTTCCTTATAGCTATTCCTTTGGGATAGGCATGGAAAAGAAAACATCTCACCTTACAGTCTCACATTTTTATGGGTTTTATAATGCTATCTTAACACACATTACTTTTACTGAAAAATATAAATTTCCTTTTTGCTCCTCATCATTTTTTTGTCTTTGAATTGTTAGAAAGTGTGAGTTCTAAAGCAAACCTTCTGACTAGGGCACTGTTTTTCCTAAAACTGCATTAGTGAAAGAGAAAATCAGACTTTTCTTATAGACTACATTGCATCTTCAAATTCCATTTGATTTTAAAAGCATGTAGAGAATTTTAACATATGTCATATGTAATTTTAAGTTCTGACAATCCAGAGATGAGCAAGATCATCTCAGTCCCAAGATGATGAACTTGGTATTGCAAAGAAAAATTACTGCCTGTCTCTCTTAATCATGTCAGCTTCTCCCCAGTAACCATTATTATCTCAGAAAACTAGCCAATATTTATTTTAATTAGAAAATAAATAATATCTAGTGAAAGCGTCTTATCTACCATGGACCTTAAAGATAGTTAGCTGGCTGATTTGATCTGAGACTAACTTTTAGGGTGGGTCCTAATGAGAGTAAGGTACTAAAAATATGATTCTTGATTGACTGTTACAGGAATAATTTAGATAAGAAACAACAAGAAGCATGAACAATGAAAGACTATTTATGCTTTAAAAATGCAATTAACTTTTGATTTTATTTATAGCAATAGATAGTTTTGCTATTTTTAATAATTATACTATCATTTTTAATGATAAAGGCAAAAAATAAAAATTGAAAGTATATTATAATTATGTGCTTATACTGAAAATGAATGTTTCTAATATTCAGAACATTCATACAATTCAAATTTTAAAACCCATCCTCACCAAATGTGCATCATTTTCATTCTTCCTCCTTCTTCGTGTTCTACTTTTTACTGCTCCACCAGCTTTCCTTTTTTTCTAGTGGGAGAAGTTTAAGGGTTTTTTTCTTCAGATATTTTTCCCCAAATCATTTAGTTTGAGCTTCAAAAGTGAAATAAAGCCTAAGCCATTTCATCTCTCTACTGAGGCCATTAAAAAATAATGTATGTAGTTTTTTTCTTGGTTGATTTCACTTAATTTAAGTGTGAACAAGAAGAATCACATCAACAGAAGGGCTAACAAAGTACAAAATCTATGGTTTTAAACCTGATAAATTATCTATCCTCCAAAAGTATTTTTTTTCTGTTACTACTAGAATACCTCAAATAAAAATTTAGCATTTCTAAAACTGAAGTGATGTTTTAACTCCACAGCTTCTGCACGGCAAAAGAAACAGTCACTAGAGTGAATCGGCAACCATCAGAATGGGAAAAAATCTTTGCAGTTTACACATCTGACAAAGGTCTGATATCCACAATTTACAAAGAACTCAAACAGATTTACAGAAAAAAACTAAACAATCCCATTCAAAAATGGGCAAAGGATATGAACAGAAACTTTACAAAAGAAGACATACATGAGGCCAACAAACATATGAAAAAGTGCTCATCATCATTGGTCATTAGAGAGATGCAAATCAAAACCACATTGAGATATCATCTCACACCAGTTAGAATGGCGATCATGAAAAAATCTGGAGACAGCAGTTGCTGGAGAGGATGTGGAGAAATAGGAACACTCTTACACTGTTGGTGGGAGTGTAAATTAGTTCAACCATTGTGGAAGACAGTGTGGCGATTCCTCAGGGACCTAGAAATAGAAATTCCATTTGACCCAGCAATCTCATTACTGGGTATCTATCCAAAAGACTATAAATCGTTCTACTATAAGGACACATGCACACGAATGTTCATTGCAGCACTGTTTACAATAGCAAAGAGCTGGAACCAACCCAAATGCCCATCGATGATAGACTGGACTGGGAAAATGTGGCACATATACACCATGGAATATTATGCCGCAATCAAAAATGATGAGTTTGTGTCCTTTGTAAGGACATGGATGAATCTGGAGAACATCATTCTCAGCAAACTGACACAAGAACAGAAAAAGAAATACTGCATATACTCACTCATAGGTGGGTGAGAAAAATGAGAACACATGGACACAGAGAGGTGGTCTACTATACACTGGGGACTGTTGGGGGAAATGGGGAAGGGACAGCGGGGGCAGGGGCTGGGGGGAATAGCCTGGGGATGAATACCAAGTGTGGGTGAAGGGGAGGAAGGCAGCAAAACACACAGCCATGTGTGTACCTATGCAACTATCTTGCACGTTCTGCACATGTACCTCAAAACCTATAATGCAATAAAAATTTAAAAAAAACAAAAAGAAGAATAAGAGAAGCTTGGTTGATCATTTTAAGATACTAAATGTAGGTAACGCAGGACCTTAGATGTGTTTTTCTGGATTTAACTTTTCAGCTACAGTTTCTCTATTTGAATAATGAAAAAAACAACACTTGAATTATAGTAAAAACACAAAAACTCTTTTCTAAGGAATAAAGTAATATATATGCACATGCTTGGTAAATAAAACTTCTGCTGTAAGTAAAAGTTATTCTTGTTTGCATAATAGAAACTACAAGAATAATCCATTTGAGGTAAAAATATGGTAAAGATTCTATAATTACTACTGTTAGTCACCACTTTAAAAAATAAGCTATATTTTTTAGAGCAAATTTAGATTCGTAGAAAATTGAGTAGAAATTGCGGAGAGTTTCTCTATAGCAACTGACTCTATACACAGACAGCTTTCCAAGTATGACCATTCCACACCACAGTTGTATATTAGTTACAATTAACAAGCCTGCATTGCCACATTATCATCCAAAGTTCCTAGTTACATGAGGGCTCACTCATGGTGTGACACATTCTGTGTGTTTCAAAAATATATATTGTGGCACATATTCAACAGGATAGTACCATACAGACAAGTTTCACTGCCATGAAAATCTTTTGTGTGTGCTCTGGTTATTCATCCCTCCCTCTAGTAAACCCTAGCAATCACAGATTTTTTTTTTTTTTTTGAGACAGGAGTCTTATTCTTTCTCCAGGCTGGAGTGCAGTGGCAGGATATCGGCTCACTGCAAACCTCGCCTCCTGGGTTCAAGGCTCCCTGCCTCAGCCTTCTGTGTAACTGGAACTAGAAGTCCATGCCACCACACCCAGCTCATTTTTTATATTTTAGGAGAGATGGGGTTTCACCATGTTGGTCAGGATGGTCTCAGTCTCCTGACCTCATGATCTGCACCTCTCGGCCTCCCAAAATGCTGGGATTACAGGACTGAGCCACTGTGCCTGGCTTTACCACTGACTTCTTGTTTACATCATATTGCTTTTTCCAGAACGTCTTATATGTATACACTAGGAAACCAGGGACATGCTGCATACTTTTAGATAGGCTTTCATTAGGATTCTTTAGATTAGAAATAAACATTTAAATTTCTTCCATGTCTTATCATGAGAACTAATTTCTTAATACTGAGTAATATTTATATTGAATAATATTCCATCATCTGAATAAACCATTATTTCTCCATTCACATTAAGAAGGACATGTTTGCTGCTTTCAGATTTGAACAACTATAAATAAATCTGTTGTAAATATCCATGTGCAAGTTTTTGTATGGACAAACTTCATTTGGATAAATATCAAGGAGTGTCATTGCTGAATCACAAGGTTGGAAGTATTCTAGTTTATTAAGAGGTTTTTTTTTTTAATCGTGAATGGGTTTTGGATTTTGTAAAATGCAGTTTTTTTTGCATCTACTGATGTGATGATGTGACTGGTTTTCATTAGCCTGCTGATGTGATGGATTACATTGATTTTCAAATGCTGAGTCTCCCTTGCCACCTGAAATAAATCTTACTTGACTACAGTGAATAATTGTTTTCGCACATTGTTGGATTTGATTTAGTAATATTTCGATGAGGATAATTTGTATATGTTAACGAAAGATATTGGTCTGTTTTTCGTTAATATATCTGTCTGAATATAGAATTATTTGATATTTACAATCAAGCAACAAATACTAGTTTGATAGGTGTCAGCAAAAAAGATAGAGCAAAGTCTTTTTTTCAGTTTTTTAATTGCATTTTAGGTTTTGGGGTACATGTGAAGAAAATGCAAGATTTTTGCATAGGTACACACATGGCAGTCTGATTTGCTGCCTTCCTCCCCATCACCTATATCTGGCATTTCTCCTCATGCTATCTCTCCCCAGCTCCCCAACCCCCGCTGTCCCTCCCCTATTTCCACCACAACAGACCCCAGTGTGTGATGCTCCCTTCCCTGTGACTGTGTGTTCTCATTGTTCAACACCCACTTCTGAATGAGAATAGGTGGTGTTTGATTTACTGTTCTTGTGTCAGTTTGCTGAGAATGATGGTTTCCAGGTTCATCCATGTTCCTACAAAGGACACGAACTCATCGTTTTTTTATGGCTGCATAGTATTCTATGGTGTATATGTGCCAAATTTTTCCTGTCCAGTCTATCATCGATGGGCATTTGGGTTGGTTCCAGGTCTTTGCTATTGTGAACAATGCTGCAATGAACATTCGTGTGCATGTGTCCTTATAGTAGAACAATTTATAATCCTGTGGATATATACCCAGTAATGGGACTGCTGGATCAAATGGAATTTCTATTTCTAGGTCCTTGAGGAATTGCCACACTGTCTTCCACCATGCTTGAACTAATTTACACTCCCACCAACAGTGTAAAAGTGTTCCTATTTCTCCACATCCTCTCCAGCATCTGTTGTCTCCAGATTTTTTAATGATCGCCATTGTAACTGGCGTGAAATGCTATCTCAATGTAGTTTTGATTTGCATTTCTCTAATGACCAGTGATGATGAGCATTGTTTCATATGTTTCTTGGCCTCATATATGTCTTCTTTTGTAAAGTGCAAAGTCTTTTTATCTGTGTACATCATCTGCCGTGATGTAAATACGTGGAAAGGTATTCCACATCATGTGTTGTCAGGAAAATGGCAATCAAAGGTGAGATACCATTATGTTGTAAGACTGACAGGGTTTGACTCTGTGTCTTCACCCAAATATCATCTTGTGGCTCCCATAATTCCCATGTTTTATGGGTGGGAACCAGTGGGAGATTGTTGAATCATGGGGGTGGGTCTGTCCTGTGCTGTTTTTGTAATAGTGAATTAGTTTCACAGATCTGATGGTTTTAAAAACAGATGTTTCCCTGCCCAAGCTCTCTCTGCTTGCCTGCTGCCATCCAAGTAAGATGTAACTTGCTCCTCCTTGCCTTCCAGCAGGATTGTGAGGCTTCCCAAGCCACAGGGAGCTGTAGTCTATTAAACCTCTTGTTTCTTTTTTTTTTTTTGTAAAGTGCCCAGTCTCCTGTATGTTTTTATCAGCAGTATGAAAACGGAATAATACAAGGATTTTTCTCTTTAGTTAAGCTAAAAATGGGGTCCTTGTCACACAACCATGGAAGATGAAGCTTGTGGACATTTTGAGAAGGATAGGGTTTATTGGATGAAAAGGAAATAAAAGGGAAACAGAGACTCTTAGCAAAGCCAGAGTCCATCTAGCTGGTTTCCCACCTCAAAGATAGAATCCCCTGTTATCACACAGGAATAGGAGGGGCCAGGCTAATGGTGCAAACATCCATGGTTCCTCCCTGTCCTCTCAGTGCACAGGCCAGTTTTAGGTTCTCCAGGGACCACTTTATACTTGGGTGTCTCATTCCTCCCTTTAAAAAAGTACATCTAACTGTTATTATGATGCAGATAAGAATAGGAATGAGGATGAGGATGAGGGTAAGGAGGAAGACCAATCTTAACTCCTTGCTGTAAGGAGGAAGACCAACCTTAACTCCCTCGGAGACCTATCTAAGGGTCCCCAGCAGAAAAGACCCTCTGTCCAAGACTTCAGTTGCATGACTGTTTGGAGTTTGATGGCCTGAGGGCAAGAAGAGATAAGCCTAGTTATTAGAAAACACGGAGCAAAACAAGAAAAGATTGGGCAAGCTCAGCTCAAAAATTGTGGGGCCTTTTACCAGTTTTCACAGGGAGAAGGAGGCTAAAAATCCTGACGGGTCAAAAAGTTTACCCTTTTGCTGGCATATTGGGGTTCTGAGTTCCCTTTCCCTGTGCCCCATCCTTAACCAATCAGTTTAAGATTTGGGAAATTATCTCTTCCCTGTTTGAAGGATTCATCTGAGGGAGTAGTCCATTGTACAGAGACATAATTACCTATTAATAAAGAGATGACAGAGGAGGAGAAATTAAAAGAAAAGAAGACATTCTTTCAAAGGAGTCCTAGGGGTTCAGGATGCATTCAAAAGGGATACAGGGATGAATGGCTACTCATCTAGATAAAGGGGAACAGGCACCCCTGGTTCACTTCCTAACAAATACTGAGGGTATGTGAGGGGAGGGAAGGAAGAGCATCTTCTTTCCCTCTTCTGTCCTTTCATCCCTGAGTCCCACTGACCTTTGCAGGTGCTACCCACTGGTGACAAAGCAGCTTGCACTCATGAAACAGGGAGTGCCTAGAGAATAAGAACTATCTGCTTAGGTAATTATAAGCTGTGTCCCCATCCAAATCTCATCTTGAATTCCCATGTTCCAGGGGAGGGACCTAGTGGGAGGTAATTGAATTATGGGGGCATGCCTTTCTTATGCTGTTCTCATAATGAATAAATCTGATAGTTTTAATAACATGAGATCTGATGGTTTTAATAACAGGGGTTTTCCTGCACAGCTTCTGCTTTGCCTGCTGCCGACCATGTAAGACGTGACTTGCTCCTTTTTGCCTTCCATCATGATTGTGATGCTTCCCAAGCCAGGTGGAACTGTAAGTCTATTATACTTTTCTCTTTGGTAAATTGCCCAGTCTTGGGTATATCTTAATCAGCTTGAAAACAAACTAATGCACCTTCTTATAACATTTTACTAAGAAACATATTTTACTGTTCTTACACACCTTGTATGTAAATCTATTTCCAATAGTGTCAATTATGTGCCATAATGGTAACTTTTAGCAATTTTTAACTTTAATGTAAAACCTGGTAAATTGTTTTGAGTATGTGTTACTTGCAGCCAAGTAACTTCTAGCATTAGTAAGGGTGTGGTTAGTTCCATATTTTCTCCAGGCCTTACAAAGTTGAACAGTTCTCAAAAACCAAAAAGCAATTTATAACCTCAAAACATTTAGCATACCTTGCATCTGACCTACATAATTTAGTTCACCGATTTACATTTTGACATCTGCATCTTACCAGTAACCTTTAAGGCTGTTTTTATTTCCCAAAGATTAAAGTCACAGGAACTGAAAGGTATCACATCTTTTATCTTCCCTTTTAAAAAATATCTGATCCAAGTGCTTATCTTCATTTAGGCCAATTAATCAGAGCTCTTTTATAAAGTCACACACAACATATACATAATAACATAGGCAGAATAAAACCCAGTCACTGGGTGGAGCCCTTTAAGAGATAGGGTTAGGAAAACACACAGATATCAAACCAGAAACGACTCATTTCCTAAGCCAGGACTGAATCCAGACCAAGCAGGGTCTGAATAAAGTCTTGCCGTGGGGTTACAGGTCATGACCCTAGGAGGTAAAACAGAATGGAGACCTGAAGAAAGTTGTCCAGGGACCATACAGAAAGACATGCAACCACATCAGAGTGGCCACAGCTTAAGACTAGCCTCACAAATTCTTTTTCACAATTAAAACTACAGAGAATATAAACAGTAATCCTTATTCTTAGCCTAGAAAAACATCTTGCAAAAAGAAGAAAAACAAAAAAGCTTATTTAAAAGTCAACTTCTGAACCAATGGAATAAAGAAACGGAGAAAAAAAAAAACAGTTTAAAAATACCTAGGAAAGAACCTCTTATTCTTACCCAAATGATTTCTCTACCTGGAGAGAGTTTAATGGCTGTGGGACAGAGTTGGACTCCCTGGCAGGGGTAGTGGGGCACAAGGAAGGAAAAGCGCATGAGTGTATGGCAGGAAACACCAACCAGCCTGCCGTTGGACACCCTCGAGCCATGCATTTTAGCCCCGTCCAGGAGGGGAGCAAAGAGCTGCCATTCTCCAGTCCATCCTGTGTGCACCTGCAGCCATTGGGGTACAGTTTTTTCTACTCTCAGAAGCCTGAGGAGCAAAAGGCTTGGAAGCAAAAGTGAAAAAGATTTTTGTTGTTGTTTGCATTTCACTTATTCTTTCTCCAGCCCCACCTCTGGACTCCAAAAAATGTTGTAGGACTTTCTTCTTAGTTCAGCAAAAGAAGGGATTGTTGTCACATGACCATGAAAGATTAGGCTGGCAGACATTTTGAAGGGTCAGAAGGTCAGAGTTTATTTTGTGAAAAAGGAAAAAGAAGGGAAACAGGGACCCTCATCAAAGCAAGAGTCCTGCTAGCTGGCTTCCAGCCTCACAGATTCAATCCCCTAGTTACCACCCAGGAACAAGGGGCACCAGGCTCCCCTCCCTGCTAATGATGCAAACTTCCATAACTCCAACCTGCTCTCCCAATGCGCAGTCCAGTTGGAGGTACTCTGGGGAGCCCTTTATACTTGGCTGTCTCAACTACACACCTATTAGAATAGTAAAATTTCAGAATCTTGACAGCACTGGATATTGGCAAAAATGTGGAGCAACAGGAGCTCTCATTCTTTGTAAGTAGCAAAGCTAAATGGTGCAGTGACCCCCTAACCAAAAATAATTTGTTGGTTTCTTACAAAAATAAACATACACTTGTCATATAATTAAGCAACCACAGTCTTTGATATTTATCCAAGTCAGTTGAAAACTTATGTTCATGCAGAAACTTGCACATGGATGTTTATAGTGAGTTTATTTATAATTGCCAAACTTGGAAACAACCAAAATGTCCTGCAGCAGTTAAACAGATAAATAAAATATAGTATATTCAGACAATGGAATGCTATTCGGTTCTAAAGAAATGAGATACTATGACATTAAAAAGTGGAGGAAACATAAATGCATATTATTAATCTAAATGTGTTTATCTGAAAGTTTATCTGGAATCATGCGGTATGTATGATTCCAACCATATTGCATTCTGGAAAAACCATTACTATGGAAACATTAAAAAGATAAATAATAGCAAGTGTTCAGTGGAAAGAAAGAGATGAATAGGCAGAATACAGTAGATTTTTATGGCTGTGAAACTACTCTGTACGATACTAATGTTGAATGTACGTCATTTTACATTTGTTGAAACCCATAGAATGTACACCAAGAATTAACCCTTATAAACTATGGAATATGGATGATAATGATGTACTAATGTAGGTTCATCAGTTGTAACAAATGGAGTTTGTTACATTTGTAATGTAGTTTATTACATACTGATGGGGTATGTTGACAATGGGGAAGGGTGTGCTTGTGTGGGGGTAGGGTACAATGGGAAATCTCTGTACTTTTCACTCAATTTTCTGTGAGCCTAAAACTGTTCTAAAAATGAAGAAAAAATAATTTTTTCTTACAATTAATGAGAATGTTTTTGTATGTCATGGGTCTTAAATTAATGTTTGATAAGTGAATAAAACAAAATAATAAAAGATGTTTGTGACCAATCCATAGTTAATATCATACTTAACGAGCAAAAGCTGAAAATACTCTCTTTGAAAACTAGCGCAAGACAAAGATGCCCTCTCTCAACACTCCTATTCAGCACAGTATGGGAATTTCTGGCCAGGGCAGTCAGACAAAAGAAAGAAATAGTCTATTCAAATAGCAAGAGAGAAAGTCAAATAGTCTCTGTTTGCAGATGACATAATTCTATATTTAGAAAACCGCGGCATCTCAGCTCAAAATCTCCTTAAGCTGATAGGGAAATTCAGCAAATTTCAGGATACAAAATAGATGTGCAAAAATCACAAGAATTCCTATACCCCAATAATAGACAGAGAGCCAAATCATGAGTTGCTTATAAGCTTAAGGAGTTTTTGGGCTGACATGCTGGGGTTTTCTGTATTTTCAAAGCAACCTTGAATATTGTTCTAAACCTTGAGTTATTCTACTTTTTCTTAACTACTAAATTATTAGGGTATATTACCAAAGTAATTTACAATAACACATAATACTTTCTCACTACCCATTCACTTAAGAAGTGCATTATAGTTATTAAAATAATACATGTTTTACACTCAAATGATACTAAGATGTTAAGATCAATACAATTTTTTTTTTTTTTTTTTGAGACAGAGTTTCGCTCTTGTTACCCAGGCTGGAGTGCAATGGCGTGATCTCGGCTCACCGCAACCTATGCCTCCTGGGATCAGACAATTCTCCTGCCTCAGCCTCCTGAGTAGCTGGGATTACAGGCATGCGCCACCATGTCCTGCTATTTTTTTTTTTTTTTTTTTTATCTTTAGTAGAGACGGGGTTTCACCATGTTGACCAGGATGGTCTTGATCTCTTGACCTCGTGATCCACCTGCCTCGGCCTCCCAAAGTGCTGGGATTACAGGCTTGTGCCACCGCGCCCGGCCTTTTTGAAGCTGCTTCTGTTCGTCCTGGGTAAACTCTAGCCAGCTGCACATCCAGGGACTGAGACATTTCCTCATCAACATTCATCTTCTGGTCTTCACCCTTTGGTGTTGGGTTTCTAGTTTTCTGTATTTTATGTCTTTGTCATTTATAACTCACTTTTCTTTTGTAGGATGCTTAGCCTGCAGTAGTTTCTTAAGAAAGGCCACATAGAAAGTACGGTTTTTGTAATGCCTTACAAAAAGAAAAATAACCGTTGTCTCAATCTTGGTGGTCTCTTTGTTATGGAATTCTAAATTGATAATCAATTGTTATCAGCATTCTGAAGGCATAAACAATTGCTGTTATGTCTCAGAATTAATCTTAAGTAGTCTGAAAGTATTCTGTTCCATTACATCAAATCTGCTTTTTGTGTTTTTTTTTTTTCTTTTTGTTACTTTTACAATTATTTTCTTTATTCCCTTTGTTTCTCAAATTTTAGAATGACAGAGTTTGAATAAATCACCTTTTTATTTGTGATGATAGACATTTGGTGAAATCTTTTAATTTTGACCCAAATATTAATTATTTTGGATTCCTAAAAATAATTATCTCTCATTTATTTTTCTCTGCTTATACTTTCTTCTCTCTTTTTTTCCTTTTTTTTTTTTTTTTTTTTTTTTTGAGACAGAGTTTTGCTCTGTCACCCAGACTGGAGTACAGTGGTACAATCTTGGCTCACCTCAGCCTCCGCCTCCCAGGTTCCAGTGATTCTAGTGCTTCAGCCTTCCAAGTAGCTGGCTTTACAGGCATGTGCCACCACACCTGCTAATTTTTTTTTGTTTTTAGTAGATACGGGTTTTCACCATGTTGGCCAGAGTGGTGGTGAACTCCTGACCTCAAGTGATCCACCTGCCTCAGTCTCCCAAAGTGCTGAGTTAACAGTCGTGAGCTACAGTGCCTGGATATGCTCACACTTTCTAAAATGCATATAGTTGGAAACTGGACTTTCTACTATAATAGTTCATTTTTCTCTACCATTTTCTATTTCTGTATTTTCCCTTTTTACTTTCTAGGAGACAGTCTCAACATCATTATGTTGTAGGCTTACATAAAATGTCTATTAATCCTTGGCTGTTGATTCGTAATTTAGCGTGAAACATTAAAAGCTTATTGGAATGTGATGTTTATTTATGTGTATATGTGGATGAGAGGGCTTGTTAAATGATGGAGTTCTTTCATCATGGAGTTTTATTGTGGAACCTCAAATTGTTTACGACTGTAGTTTTTGTTACAGTTATTGTTTATTTGTTGTTTTTCTCTTTGTTTGTTTTTTAAAATCTTTTTAAGCCAGCCGGTTTCTGGAGATGAATTTTCAAATTTCTTGCCTGGTTATATGTATCTGTATGCTTTCCTACTGATTTTTGGAGAAAAACAAGCAGAACTATGATATATAACTTGTAGTTTTATTTCATTCCTGATGGTTATGACAGTTTTTGCCCTCACTCTCACCCTCAGCACTCAACATTGCTATCACCGGTGTTCTTGAAAGTAGAATTATTTTGACTCAATTTTTTCCTGAGAACAGCATTCCTCAATCACTTTTCCAGGAAGGGATATTCATGTATCTGTATGGTTTGGAAAGAGTCTTTGGATAATAATTCCTACTTCAGTAAAACGTTAACAACTGAATCTTAAGCTTATCTACTTGAGGTACTTGGCATTTCTACCCCAGAAAACATTCAGTGGATTTCTGTTGCACAGACATCTTACTTCTACATGTCATCTTCCTATGCAGGCACTTAACTCTCAACTTTTTCTGTGGTGTAGGTAATCACCCCTCATCCTTCTGTCTCCAGAAAATGCATTACATTTCTCACCTACTGTCATCTCCTCTTTAGTATTATATGTAGTTACAGGTTTATACATTTATATTTTATTACTGTCATTTCAAATTACAAGAATCAGAGAAAAGTACATGTTCTGATTTTCATGCTTAATGATTCCCCTCAATTCTTGACCATTGCCTTTGTGAAATCTCCCTTTGCTCTCTCACACAAGGCCTATCAATGACCATGCCTAATGATCTCATTTAATCTTGTTTCTCCTGTAATTAATTATATTTGCCAAGTTTTCATTTATATTCTGAAAGTCTTCCCCTGCCTTTGGTTTTCATGACTGTATTCTCTATGTTTTCCTCAAAAATCTGCTTCTTTCCAATTACAACTTAAATTTGTTGACAGGGCAGGAATAGAAAGACTTCAGCATATTTGTAATCCCAATGTATCTGTGATGTATTATTTAAAACCCCTTGAGGATTTGGCGATGGTACTCTTTAAAATAAGCCAAATCTTCCAAGGAGAGAGAATTATTGATCTATATGCACTGTTCCTTGGGTTCTAGTCAATAAAATTCAAAAAGAAACTTTATAATAATTCTTTCTATAGTTATCTCATTTCTTTGATTCCAAAATAACTCTACCTCATTTGTAATGCTCTGACAGTGAGACAATTTTCCAATTTAGTAACAATCATACTTGTGGGTTAGAAAAAATAAACTTATTTTCCTTAATGACAGCAAAATTTCAAAATTGTCCTGAGTTAGAAAAAAAATATCCAGGCCATTACAATATCACAAGAATAGCATAACAACTATAAAATGTGAATTAGGAAATAACAAAACGTTTGAATATCAAGCAACTCTGTCTACTGCTTCAGAAAAAAATGTTTGGTAATATTTGTCTTAAAATTATCATTCTCTCAATTATTGTCATTGTTAGCAAATTTAAAATCTGTGGGGAGTGTATATATAACAAGCTAAAATAATCTAAGACTACCAAATCAACCTTTGAATCAAAATTTGCTTTCCTTTTCAATGTGTGTATAATTGTCTATTTGTTTGACAATTTTCAGTAAATAAATGTATAAAAAATAAAAACATTTTATAAATATGTCATTTTCAGTTAATTTATTCTTATGTGAATGTATTCTGAAATATTTAATATTTGAAAGATGTTAAATTACAGATATGAAGTATACTTAAGACATTTAGGACTTCTACTTACATATTTTAAATAACTACATCACACCTACCCTGATCTGTACGTAGAATAATTTGTTTCACAAAAAATGTATGGTGCTGTTGTAAGTTCATAATACTACCTGGTAATTGCTCTTTTGCTGTAAAAGTAAAAAAAAAAAAATTATGACTAAGCTATGGTTATTTAAATAATAATGCATTTTTATCATGTGACTGTGTTCTTAGAATTTGTTGTAAATGGAAACAGATGTCAGATTTTCAAAAGGTAGTTATGTGGATGCATTTGATATAAGCTGTAACATAGAGCTTAATTATTAAAGGTAATTATTTTGCATTTTGTTTTCAGAACTGCTTAATTTGACCAGAGAAATACTTTCTGTGTTGGACTGTCTTCCTTTTCTGGTGGGGTTATTTTACCTACAAAGATATAAGGAAAATGCAGAAATATCTCTCTCTGTCCATTTAAGTCACATCAACTACAACAAGATTCTGTAATTATAGAGGTATTTTTTTCTACCATGTGAACAAATAAAATAAGTGTTTTAGACAAATTCAATTTCTATAAGCTCCTTGAAATATTAATATTTCAGTCTTCATAGAAGGCCTGTAATTTTCTACATTTATAATACATGAATCATGGCTTAGTTTATGATTTGATACTTTTTACGAGTAAAATGCATTTTTTGAAATAGAAAATCCTTTTAATATGGACTGTGTCTAGATGTCATGGTAGACAGATTGATGCCAAAGCCTGTTCACATACCTGTTACCTATGAAGGAAAAAAGAAAATAAGAAATATCTGGGTGAGCATTGCTTTTCATTTTCTTTTTTCAAATATTTTTCTACACCTTCTTTTCCTTTTCAGTCTGTATTTCAGCTCCTAATCTCCTTACTCCGGAGTCTGTCATTCCTTGTTTCTGAAATGTCTTCTTTGAAGTCTCCTTGAATTTACCCCTGAGCCCCAAGATAACAAAGCTGCTACCTCTTCATCTCATTACTCTCCTCAGCATTCACTAATAGTAACAATTCTTTTAAGCCCCATTCCTGATGATTTTCCACATTCTGTGATCTGATAGGTGACTCCACAATTTCTGTAGACCTGTTTTCATCAAGGTCACCACTGACTTCTACTTGAAATATGCAGAGAGTCTTTTAAGTCTCCCTCTCGCTCTCTCTTTCTCTACTTCTCTTCCTCCCTCTTTCTCTCTATAATATTTGGTAACATTAGGCTTTTTCTTTGTGAAACTCTGTGATATCATGCTACTGTGCTATTCTTTCCTACTTCATCTCAATTATCAAATACCAATTTTCAGTCAACTTGGTAAATTTCCTGCTGGGATATATTCTTTAAGGGTTGACATTCACTTAAGGTACTGCTTTGGTCCCTCTTTTTTCTTTTTATATACATTTTCTTTCATTCTCCCAGTTGTTGACAAATATTTCTTAAGTTGCTACATTATTCTATATACTTAGTTATGCCAGATAAAAATATGGCATTGACTCCAAGGGTCAGAGTCTAATGAAGAAAGCAAATACTAAAAAGACACAATATTTTGTGATAAATGCCAGCATTATGCATGTATATCCAGGAGAATTTGTTTAAAATGTATTCCAGTTAACTCCATAAGAATGACATCTAGGCCTAAGTTTAAAGAGTAGAGAAATCAATGACCAAGTGAAACAGAATTAGAGTGACTGGACACAAGAGGCAAGCGTTATGCAAAGGTTTGTTGTACGTGTGTAAATAACAGGATACTTTTTGTAACTACAAGTGGATTAATATTATTATATCATTGAACACATGTAAGAGTGATACGAGAAATAAAAGTTAAAGAGATAGGAAAATATTAGAATATAAATGTACCTCTATGACATCCCAAGTAGTTTGGATTTTATCCCAGCACTGACTAATAACAACCTAACATTGTCAGGGTTAGCACTTATATTAGCTGATACTAGGTTACTGTTCTGGAGTGTATATTCCTTTTTTCTTTTTTTTTTGATATGGAGTCTCACTCTGTCAGCCAGGCTGGAGTGCACTGGCACAATCTTGGCTCACTGCAACTCTTGGACCATTTATTCTTATAACATTGGATTTAAGTGCAATGAGACTAGATTTATTTATTTATTTATTTATTTATTTATTTATTTATTTATTTTACTTTTATTTTTATTTTTTTAATTTTTATTGCATTATAGGTTTTGGGGTACATGTGCAGAACGTGCAAGATAGTTGCATAGGTACACACATGGCTGTGTGTTTTGCTGCCTTCCTCCCCTTCACCCACACTTGGGATTCATCCCCAGGCTATCCCCCCCAGCCCCCCCCGCTGTCCCTCCCCCATTTCCCCCAACAGTCCCCAGTGTATAGTAGACCGCCTCTCTGTGTCCATGTGTTCTCATTTTTCTCACCCACCTATGAGTGAGTATATGCAGTATTTCTTTTTCTGTTCTTGTGTCAGTTTGCTGAGAATGATGTTCTCCAGATTCATCCATGTCCTTACAAAGGACACAAACTCATCATTTTTGATTGCTGCATAATATTCCATGGTGTATATGTGCCACATTTTCCTGGTCCAGTCTATCATCGATGGGCATTTAGGTTGGTTCCAGGTCTTTGCTATTGTAAACAGTGCTGCAATGAATGAACATTCGTGTGCATGTGATCATCATTGGTCATTAGAGAGATGCAAATCAAAACCACATTGAGATATCATCTCACACCAGTTAGAATGGCAATCATTAAAAAATCTGGAGACAGCAGATGCTGGAGAGGATGTGGAGAAATAGGAACACTCTTACACTGTTGGTGGAAGTGTAAATTAGTTCAACCATTGTGGAAGACAGTGTGGCGATTCCTCAGGGACCTAGAAATAGAAATTCCATTTGACCCAGCAATCCCATTACTGGGTATCTATCCAAAAGACTATAAATCGTTCTACTATAAGGAGACTAGATTTAGAAAGGCCAATGTGAACTATTTTCATAACCCAACCAAAAAATCGGCAGTGCAAGCAAGCATAGAGTGAGAGGAGTGGATTAAGAAAGACAGAATTTTCCATGATTAACTGACCAGATGTGTTCAGTGAGGAAATATTCTAAAATGTTTTCCGAATGTCTTGTTTTACAACTAGTAAGGAAATGCTGCAAATTCACTGGCAAATTAAAAACAGAACACAACGACTATGCCGTGTGTGTGTGTGTGTGTGTGTGTGTGTGTGTGTGTGTGTGTGTTTCTCCTATGTTTTTTCCTTCGGGGAAAGAGAGAAAATAAGTAGTTTGAGACTATCTTAACATTTTAAAGATACTAATACAGAAATGTTCAGTATGCAACTGCATTTCCTGTTTGGGATTTAAGATAGCAATCTTGTCTGGACTTCAGATATAGATTTAGAAATTATTTGCATCACAGTGATAAAACCTTGAGAATTGATTTACCTACCACACAGGGAACATGGAATTAAAAGCCAAATGTGGATTCCTGGTTAACACTATTAATGTTCCAGAGGATTACCAAAGATAAATCGGAAACTGTATGCAAAAAGGCAGAAAATCTGAAAAAGAAGTTCTGTGAATCTATGGCATGCATGCATTTTAAGCACTACATGGTTAGCATTTTTACCATGTGTGGGAGTAACGTCTTGGAACTGTGAATTGAACTTAATAGCAAAGAGTTTAGCCATTAAGTAGCTAGTGGTGATTTGGGGATAAAGTGACAGTAGTAGGTGCTGGCTTGCTACGTCTTAAGGGGTGAGTGGAGAACAGTAGCGATGGCTTGACTTTAAGAAATAGAGATATATAAACTGTGTCATTAAATAAGAATTCCTTGTTTATCTTTGAGATATTTTGTAAGTATTTTGCCTAATCATACACATAAGCAAACATTCCAACAAAAAGTGAAATATTTATTTTATGGGTAAAAGAGATAAATGATACTGTACAGATCTTAAAGGGACAATTGGAGGTGAAATAATATTGTTGAAGAGATTTATAGATAGGTATATCTGTACATATGCACATTATGTTAGTATATATATTCATATACATATGCATTTGTACATATAAAAACACACATATTATTTCTTTTATGAAAGATACCATACTACATACATACATACACCCACACACACACACACACTTTTGCTCCTAAAACATTTAGTTTAACAATATACTCTGAATCACACATCTCATTTCAGAGATTGCCCTCCTTATTTCTTATAGCTGTCTACTATACCAGTGTGTGGATGTATCCTGTGGTATTCAACCTGTCCCTAGGCATGATATTTTCCCCACACTTCACTCATTTTACTATTATGAATAATCTGTGATGAATAGCCATGTTTTCATGGTGGGATACATATATTCAGGAGGAGTTCCTAAAAATTGGAACTGCTAGTTTAAAGCCTAAAAACATACTGGCTTTGCCAAATTCTACTCCATACAGTTTCTTTCTTCCTTCCTTTCTTTCTTTCTTTCTTTCTTTCTTTCTTTCTTTCTTTCTTTCTTTCTTTCTTTCTTTCTTTCTTTCTTTCTTTCTTTCTTTCTTTCTTTCTTTCTTTGTTTTCATTTCTTTTATTTATTTATTTATTTTTTTAAGCAAAATCTCACTTCTTGATCTAGGCTGGAGTGCAAGAGCATGATCTCAGCTCACTGCAACCTCCTCCACCTCATAGGTTCAAGCAATTCTCCTGCCTTAGCCTCTCTAGTAGCTGAGATTAGGCATGTGCCCCCATGCCTGGCTAATTGTATTTTTAGTAGAGACAAGGTTTCACCATGTTGGCCAGGCTGGCCTTGAACTCCTGACCTGAAATGATCTCACCACCTCTGCCTCCCAAAGTGCTAGGATTACAGGTGTAAGCCACAATGCCCACCCTTACAGTTTCTAACACTATACACTGTCTGTTTCAATGTTTACAAAAACCTGTTTCTTCATAGACTAAACAGATTCTATTGTCAAGCTTTTATTTTACTCATGTTTTTAATCTGATATAAGAAATGGTATCTCAACATATTTTTTATTTGATATGTGCTATGACCTAAATATTGATGTCCCCCACAAAATTCATATATTGAAATACTAACATCCAAGGTTATGGTATTAGGAAGCAGGACCTTTGGGGTGTGATTAGATTATGAGAACAGAGACCTCATTAATAGGATTAGTACCCTAGAAAGTGGGCTTCAAGGATCTTATTTGTCCTCTTTACCACGTGAGAACACACCAGAAGACGTAATCCCCAGATGCTGAATCTGCCAGTACCTTGATCTTGGACATCACAGCCTTCAGACATGAGGGAAATAAATTGTTATTGTTTATAAGCTATCCAGTTCACTGTGTCTTAGCTGTCCAAACAGACTAAGACAGTTGATATGGTTTGGCTATATACCAAGACAAAATCTCATCTTGAATTGTAATCCCCATAACTCCCATAATTCTTGTGTGTCAAGGGAGAGACCAGTTGGAGGCAATTGAATCATGGAGCCAGTTTTCCCCCTTCTGTTCTTTTATTATTATTATTATTATTATTATTATTTTTAGACGGAGTTTCGCTCTTGTTACCCAGGCTGGAGTGCAATGGCGCGATCTCGGCTCACCGCAACCTCCGCCTCCTGGGTTCAGGCAATTCTCCTGCCTCAGCCTCCTGAGTAGCTGGGATTACAGGCACGCGCCACCATGCTCAGCTAATTTTTTTTTTTTTGTGTGTGTGTTTTTAGTAGAGATGGTGTTTCACCATGTTGACCAGGATGGTCTCGATCTCTTGACCTCGTGATCCACCCGCCTCGGCCTCCCAAAGTGTTGGGATTACAGGCTTGAGCCACCGCGCCCGGCCTCCCTCTGCTGTTCTTATGACAGTCAGTTAATTACCATAAGATCTGGTGATTTTGTAAGTGATTGATAGTTCCTACTACATTCATTCTACTTCCTGCTGCCTTGTGAAGAAAGTGCCTTGTGAAGCAAGTGAAGGGAAGCAACCCGTTCAGCTTCCACCATGATTCTAAGTTTCCTGAGGCTTTCTCAGACATGCTGAACTGCGAATCAATTAAACTTATTTCCTTTATGAATTACCCAGTCTCTGGAAGTTCTTTATAGCAGTGTGCAAACAGAGTAACGCAACAGAATTTCATTATGTTTAAGGTTTAATATTTTTTGTATGATTAAAGACTATTTACATATTTTAGATCTATTTTTTTACCCTGTTTTCTTGAATTTCTTGGATTTTAAACTCATTTATTCAAGTAAAATAACTCTTCCTTGAATCTGTGACATTAAAGTCCAAATATCTCATATTTATTTTGTTTTGTGTCTTCTTTGGTCATGCATAAGTTTTTGTAAAAGTTATACGTTTGGAAGCATCCTTTTTTTAAAAAAAATTTTTGACTCAGTTTAAAATTTTTAAATTTTATAATTTTTATCTTGTTAGTTTATCATATATATATATGATATATATATCATATATATATATATGATATATATATATATATATATTATATATATATATATATATTATATATATATATATAGTACTTTAGGTTCTGGGGTACATATGCTGATCATGCAAGATTATTGCATAGCTACATACTTGGCAAGGTGGCTTCCTCCATCACCCTGTCACCTGTAACTGGCATTTCTCCCCTTGTCATCCCTCCCAGCCTCCCGACCCCTGCTGTCCCTCCCTTAGCCCTTCACCAACCCCAGTGTGTGATGCTCCCTTCCCTGTGTCCATGTATTCTCACTGTACAACACCCACCTATGAGTGAGAACATGTGATGTTTGACTCAGTTTAATTTTTTTGTGTGATCTCATGGATGGACAATTGCTTTTGACTCTCCATTTTCAGTTGACAGTGAAATAAGGTTTCTGGCTTTTCTGCATTCTCTTTAGACAAGGTCCCTGTGTTCTCTTTCTGTCAGTGGGTCATAGGGAACACCCCATTAGTTCATCAGTGCAGGTTTGGGGAGAGAGAGCAGGGTGGCATGGGAATTTGAGCCACTTCTATGTGTAAGTAACTTGTGCCTTCAGGACCTGCTCCAGCACAATCACATATATACTATTTCCATTTGGTGATGGAATGCTGCTAGGCATAATCCACCTTATGGCTAGATGGGTCAGAGCACACCCATTTCATGATAGGCAGTTCAGGTCTCATGGTGACTTGATGACCCATAGTCAAACATTTAGTTTCTACCAAAGCCCAGTAACAGGCCAAAAGCTTTCTTAAAAGCAGAGCAGTTATCTGAAGAAGATGGCAGGGTCTTGATCCAAAATCCTAGTGGTCTCCATGTGATTCACCTATGGGGCCTGCCAAAGGCTGCAAACAGCATCCGTATCTGCTAGAGACATCACCAGCACCGATATATTTGCTGGATCATAGGGCCCAAGTGTCAGGGCAGCTTTCACAGCAGCCTGGACCCGTTGCAGAGCTTTTTCTTGTTCTAGACCCCACTCAAAACTGGCAGTTTTTCGGTTTACTCGATAAATGGGCCAGAGTAACACACCCAAATGAAGAATGTGTAAACTCCAAAATGCAAATACGCCCACTAGGCATTGTGATTCATTCTTGGTTATAGGAGGGGACAAATTCAACAACTTATTTTTCACCTTAGAATAAATATATCCAGTGGCCCCACACCACTGGACCTCTAGACATTTTGCTGAGATAGAAGTTCCCTGAATTTTAGTCTGATTTGGTTTCCATCCTCTGTCAAGCAAATGTTTCAATAAGTCCAGTTCGTTTGCTAATTCTTGTTCACTGAATCCAATCAACATAATGTCATCGGTGTAATGGTGATATCTTGTGGAAGAGAAACCTTATCAAGTTCTCTCTGAACAAGATTATGATGTGCATATACAGAGTTGATGTCCCTGTTAGGTAGGACAGTAAATGTATCTTACTGGCCTTGCCAGCTGAAGGTTAATTCCTCCTGGTGGACCTTAAGGACATGAATGGAGAAAAAGACTTTTGCCAAGTCAATGGCTGCATACCAGGTACCAGGGGATGTGTTAATTTGCTCAAGCTGTGAAACCACATTCAATACAGGAGCTTCATTTGAAGCCACAACTTGGTTAAGCTTACAACATGCATCTCTCTAGTCCTTCATGGTGGCGCTAATCTCCTCAATCCCTCCATGAATGTAATATTGTTCTTGATTTACCATTTTTCTAGGTAGAGGCACCTCTAATTGTTTTCATTTGGCCTTTCTCACCATAGTAGCCTCAACCTACCAGTCAGGGAGCCAATGTGGGGGTTCTGCCAGCTGATAATTCTGTCTATGCCAAATATGCATTTTGACACTGGGGAAATGACAACAGGATAAGTCTGGGGACCCACTGGACTCGCTGTAACTATGACCTGAGCTAAAACTCCATTAATTACCTGACCTGAACTTCATAAGCCCGTACTTTAACTGGAGGACTGCAGTGATGTTTTGGGTGTCCTGGAATCAACATCAGCTCAGAGCCAGTGTCCAGTAGTACCTGAATTGCCTGACCATTTCCCTTTTAAAAATTACTCTGGTAAAAGACTGGAGGTCTCCTTGGGGAAGGATGGGAGAAAGATTCCCTGTATAAATTGTCAATAATGTAGTGGTGTACTTCCTCAAGGGCATGCACAATAGGCCATCCGCAGGCTGAGTAGCAAAAAAGAGCCAGTCTGTGTTCCAAACTGAAGAACTTGGAGTCCCGTGTTCGAGAGCAGGAGTCATCAAAGTCAGGAGAAAGATGTATGCTGGGAGGCTAGACCAGTCTCTCTTTTCACATTTTACTGCCTGCTTATATTCTAGTCAAGCTGGCAGCTGATTAGCTTGTGCCACCCAGATAAAGGGTGGGTCTGCCTTTCCCAGGCCACCGACTCAAATATTAATATACTTTGGCAATACCCTCCTAGACATACACGGGATAAATACTCTGTACCCTTCAATCCAATCAAGTTGACAGTGTTAACCATCACAGATATAATCAAAATAACTTACTGAAATTTTTCAGTATTTACAAAATAACATGATTTTTATTGAGATTGCATGAATCTGTAAATTGAATGGAGAAGAAAGACATCTTGACAATATTGAGTCTTCCCATTCATGAACTGTTTATTTACTTAGCTCTATTTTGATATGTTTTATGGAGGTTTGTGGTTTTCTTCACATACTTTGTACAAATTGCATTAGATGGAATTTCTATTTCTAGGTCCCTGAGGAATCGCCACACTGTCTTCCACAATGGTTGAACTAATTTACATTCCCACCAACAGTGTAAGAGTGTTCCTATTTCTCCACATCCTCTCCAGCATCTGCTGTCTCCAGATTTTTTAATGATCGCCATTCTAACTGGTGTGAGATGATATCTCAATGTGGTTTTGATTTGCATCTCTCTAATGACCAATGATGATGAGCACTTTTTCATATGTTTGTTGGCCTCATGTATGTCTTCTTTTGTAAAGTTTCTGTTCATATCCTTTGCCCATTTTTGAATGGGCTTGTTTGTTTTTTTTTCTGTAAATCTGTTTGAGTTCTTTGTAAATTCTGGATATCAGCCCTTTGTCAGATGTGTAAACTGCAAAGATTTGTTCCCATTCTGATGGTTGCTGATTCACTCTAGTGACTGTTTCTTTTGCCGTGCAGAAGCTGTGGAGTTTGATTAGGTCCCATTTGTCTATTTTGGCTTTTGTTGCCAATGCTTTTGGTGTTTTGTTCATGAAGTCCTTGCCTACTCCTTTGTCCTGAACGGTTTTGCCTAGATTTTCTTCTAGGGTTTTTATGGTGTCAGGTCTTACGTTTAAGTCTTTAATCCATCTGGAGTTAATTTTAGTGTAAGGTGTCAGAAAGGGGTCCAGTTTCTGCTTTCTGCACATGGCTAGCCAGTTTTCCCAACACCATTTATTAAATAGGGAATCCTTTCCCCATTGCCTGTTTTTGTCTGGTTTATCAAAGATAACATGGTTGTAGATCTGTTGTGTTGCCTCCGATGCTTCTGTTCTGTTCCATTGGTCTATATCTCTGTTTTGGTACCAGTACCATGCTGTTTTGATTACTGTAGCCTTGTAGTATAGTTTGAAGTCTGGTAGCGTGATGCCTCCCGCTGTGTTCTTTTTGCTTAGAATTGACTTGGCTATGCGGGCTCTTTTTTGGTTCTGTATGAAATTCATGGTGTTTTTTTCCAGTTCTGTGAAGAAATTCAATGGTAGTTTGATGGGGATAGCATTGAATGTGTAAATTACTTTGGGCAGTATAGCCATTTTCACAATATTGATTCTTCCTAACCACGAACATGGAATGTTTCTCCATCTGTTTGTGTCCTCTCTTATTTCGTTGAGCAGTTGTTTGTAGTTTTCCTTAAAGAGGTCCCTTACATTCCTAGTGAGTTGTATTCCTAGGTATTTTATTTTCTTTGTAGCAATTGTGAATGGCAGTTCATTCTTAATTTGGTTCTCTTTAGTCTGTTATTGGTGTATAGAAATTCCATTTGACCCAGCAATCCCATTACTGGGTATCTATCCAAAAGACTATAAATCGTTCTACTATAAGGACACATGCACACGAATGTTCATTGCAGCACTGTTTACAATAGCAAAGACCTGGAACCAACCCAAATGCCCATCGATGATAGAATGGACTGGGAAAATGTGGCACATATACACCATGGAATATTATGCAGCAATCAAAAATGATGAGTTTGTGTCCTTTGTAAGGACATGGATGAATCTGGAGAACATCATTCTCAGCAAACTGACACAAGAACAGAAAAAGAAATACTGCATATACTCACTCATAGGTGGGTGAGAAAAATGAGAACACATGGACACAGAGAGGCGGTCTACTATACACTGGGGACTGTTGGGGGAAATGGGGGAAGGACAGTGGGGGGGGCTGGGGGGGATAGCCTGGGGATGAATACCAAGTGTGGGTGAAGGGGAGGAAGGCAGCAAAACACACTGCCATGTGTGTACCTACGCAACTATCTTGCACGTTCTGCACATGTACCCCAAAACCTATAATGCAATAAAAATTAAAAAACAAAACAAAACAAAACAAAACAAAACAAAACAAAAACAAATTGCATTAGATTCATATTGAAACATTTTATTGATGGGGTCTATTGTAAATAGTGTCATATTTTTAATCTTGAAGTCTTATTATTTGTTGCTATATAAGAAAGTGATTGACATTTTTATGTTAACCTTGTTTATTTCAAAGTTGTCATAATTATGTTGCATTGCTATTAGTGGATTTTTATCCAATTCCTTCAGCTTTTCTACAGTGACAATAATATATATAAACATGTCAGTTTTATATCTTCCTTCTAAATCTACAAACCTTTAACCCCCTTTTCTTGCTCCATTGCTTTAGCTAGGATTTGCAATGTGATATGGAATAAAGTGGTAAAAGGGGATATCCTTGACTCTTCTCAGTTTTGGGTGAGATGCTTCAAGTCTCTTAACATAAAGTATGACATTAGCTATTGGTTTTCCTAAATTTCCTATATCATATTGAGAAAATTTCCTCTACTAAAAATGTTATTTAAATGTCAATGTCTTTACGTGACTTATTTATAAAGAAGTTTAACTATTCTATAATTAGAATATAATCTTTGAAAACAAAACAGTTTTTAAAATTCTAATTAAATAACGATATTGCTATTGTTAATGCAGACTCTATTTTTTATTAAATTTAATTCTAAATCTATCCTTTGCTTCCTCTAAGCAACTTTACTTCTCTTTTGAAGCATAACAGAATATTGAAACTATATTAATGACATAGAAAATGATAAATATCATTCTTGGTTCTATTTACATTCTTACTACCTTAGAAGAAGCAGTGAAAATGGAGTGCAGTTAATCTCCTGAGAAACTGACAGAGAAACACACATAGGAAATGAATTCCAAAGTGGTAGTTGTTGAGCCTCCTATAGTTTCCTCCAAAATGGAAGTCATTTTGAGAAGTCTATTTTTCTCAAAAGAAGAAGGTTTTCTCCTCTGTGTAACAATGCATGGAATAAGGATTTGTGTACCATGCAGAATCCTTAGAACTGGAAAATTTTATTTTTGTAAATGTAAACTGCAATGTTTATATTATATATGCCCATTC
Organism: Saguinus oedipus; assembly: GCA_031835075.1. Classification (NCBI taxonomy): domain Eukaryota; kingdom Metazoa; phylum Chordata; class Mammalia; order Primates; family Cebidae; genus Saguinus; species Saguinus oedipus. Next base: position 141,586,950 of record CM063171.1, on the reverse strand, counting down.
TGAGCACTAAAAGTGACTAATTTGTCACTTTGATCTTATATTAAAATTCTCCTACAATAAAAATTTATACTTATTTGCATTCTAGAAAATTACATTCCAAAAATAATTTGAGAGATTTAACTGTAATTTTTAAGATACTTTGATTATAGAGCCATCTTTAAAATGAATTCTCAATTCTTATGACTCTAAACTGAATTTTATTTAATTTTAGTTATTATTTTTGCTTATTGTTTGTCTAAAATTGTGATTCTCCATGATTTTGCCTAAGAGTAGTCTTAGCTATTAGCCTTTAACTTATAATTTCATTAAACTCAAGATAAAAATGCAAGAAAATATTAATTTTCTCTCTCTCTCTTTTTTTTTTTTTTTGACAGAATTTTGCTCTTGTTGCCCAGGCTGGAATGCACTCTCTGTGCAATCCAGGTTACTATTTTAGTCGGTTCTCGCGCTGCTCATAAAAAACATAGTTGAGACTGAGTAATTTCTAAAGGAAAGAGGTTTAATTGACTCACAGTTCAGCATGGCTAGGGAGGCCTCAGGAAACTTAAAATCTCGGTGGAAAGAGAAGTAAACAGGTCCTTCTTCACATGGTGGCAGTGAGGAGAATTGCCAAGCAACAAGGTAAAAGTCCCTTATAAAACCATCATATCTCATGAAAACTCACTCACTGTCATGATAACAACATGTAGGTAACTGGCCCCGTGAATCAATTACCTCCCACCAGTCCCTCCCATGACATGTTAGGATTATGGGACCTACAATTCAATATGAGATTTGGATGGGGACACAGTCAAACCACATAAAAAGGTGTCTCACTATATTGCTAGGGCTGGTCTCAAACTCCTGGGCTCAAGTTATCCTTCCAACCTTGGCTTCTTGAAGGACTGGGATTACAGGTGTGATCCATATCTCTTGGACAGTAGAACTATTTTTTAATGAGTTTTCTACAGGTTGCCAAAGGGAATCAGTAACTGGCTGGTATAACATAATCAATTATAACCATGTTGATCAAAAGCGATTTTTTCTCCAATTTCGTAATTTATTTATTTAAGCTTACTGTGGAGTTCAGCAATCTAATAGCCAGTATAAATCTGTGAACATCAAATAATCACAATTTTTTACTCTCAAGAGCATTGAATCCACAGAGGCCAAATATCAAGGGGTAAACCAGAGTAAAAGACAATTAAATTTCCATCACCACTCTATATTAGCAAAGATATGTAATAACACTCAAATACATCTAAACATTAAGAAATTTAATGTAATTTAATAATTATGATACAGCTCACAATTATTTTATCCATATTTGGACTATGTGTTGTAGAATGATTAGGTGCAGGACAAATCAGAGAATGAAGACCCCAGTGCGGGGTTTGGTAGAAAGCTAGGGAGAGGTGGGATGGACAGGGCCATGATTTGGCTATAAAGAAAAGCCAAAAATAAAGAAGAAAGGAAAACATAGGCAGAGAGCATCTCAGATAAAAGAGAGACAAAATAATGTCAAAACCAGGCCACTTTGACATACCTGAATCCAAGTATCTCTGTCACAAAAGGTATAAATCTCTGAGATTTACTTTTGTTTTTCGAACAAATATTTTAAAGATTTTAATTTCTTTTACCAGTTTTTGGTTGACAGAAATATTGAGAGGGTACAGAGATTTCCAATATATCCCCTGCATCCACACATGTATAGACTCCTTCATTATCAAGATCCCCCACCTGAGCGGTCCATTTGTTGCAATTGATGAACTTCTATTGACACATCATAATCACTCAAAGTCCAAAGTTTATATTAGGGTTTATTCTTGGTGTTATGTATTCTGTATACAGTGTATAATGTTAGGTATCCAGCATTAGAGCATCTTACAAACTATTTTTATGTCTCTCACAATTTCACTTCCAGTCCTTGGCAATCACTGATCATTTTACTGTCTCCACAGTTTTGCCTTTTCCAGAATGTCATATAGTTGGAATCATATGGTAGGTAGCTTTTTCAGACAGGTTTATTTTGTTTAGTGATATGTATTTATGGTTTCTCAATGTTCTTTTGGAATAATAAGAATAAAATAACTTACTATATTTTAGTGCTAAATAATATTCCATTGTCCGGAAGTACCATAGTTTATTTACTCATTTGCCTACTGGAGGACATCTCTTAGTTGCTTTCAAGTTTCAGTAATCATGAATAAATTTGCTATGAATATCAAGAAGCAGGATTTTGCATGGACATGTTTTCAGCTCTTCTTGGTAGATACTAATTGCTGGATCGTATGATAGAAGTATATTCCATTTTGCAAATAACGCCAAACTCTCTTTCAAAGTGTATCATTCTGCTTACCTGTAAGTGATGAATGAGAGTTCCTGTTGTCTCACATCTTTATCAGCATTTGATGTTATCAGTTTTCTGAATTTTAGCCATCCTGGCTAGTTATTAAAATTTTGAAAAACATTTAGGCAATATGTAACAAGAATTTGTCTTCAGGCTTTCACTTCCTGCAAACAGATATTATTTGTTTCACTAATAATAAAAAATAAATATGATTATCTATTTATAATTTTATTTGGCATAACTTCATAGCTATAGATTGAATCTATCACCTTATTATAATCTAATATTTTAGGAATTTGAATAAAATATTTTATGAACTTATGTATTTTTAATTATGAGTGTAATATGTACCTAGTAAGAAATAAACTAGCTACATCACAGAATCTCATAAAAATAAAAATGTAACGTATTTCTTTTGCTTATATATTATATATATTGATTTTAATATATATCTTTCTAAAGCATATGCATATATATTATAGTATATACATACTAGGATATCAATTCAAAATATTAAAAATGTTCATTATTTTATATTGATATTGTAAGAAATATTACTTTTTCTTATAAAATATATAAACTTTATTCATAGAATAATCAAATCAACACTATTTAATGAATCACTTCATGCTAAGTATTAGTTTATTTTCAATTCTTATATTAATGATTAAACTCTCAAATCTCAAAATACAAAATTTGAAAGGCTCCAAAATCTGAAACTTTTTGAGCACTGACATGACACCCAAAGGATTGTAGTGTATTGATGCTCAAAGGAATATATATATATAATTATTGATTACACCTAGGCCCTGTATGTTTTATTTATTAATAATATTTTAATATCTGGTAGTAGTCAACATTATTTTTCTGTTTCCAGAATCTTGAGGCTAATCTCTCTTGTTGACTCTGTCTCATTACTTTGAGATGGTGTACTTCTTTTAAGTGGAAAAGAATCAACGATAATGTCAGTGATTTTATTACACACACTCTCCACTTACATTAGTAAATATTAAGTTCTCATTGTAGTACATCTAATATTCAAGAATAAGCTATAAAATTTTACAAGAAGTAAACTGGATATTTGGCAAACTTTGTTATTTTCTTTTACATATGCTAAATATACATGGTGTGAATTTACACAAGGTTTATTTTCTACCTTGAAAGTCTAGGTTTCCTAATAATGCTACACATCTATATTTTCATTTTCCTTAGTTATTTTTTTCTTTCTTGTCTTTATTTATAATATCTACAAAATGAATAATGCATGTTATGTGATCCTTATACAAATGAAAAGTGATTTTACTTGCCATAAAAAATTATATTTTAATTAAATTATTACTTAAAATACAATAAACGCTTAGGTTTATGATTGAATATATCCATAATAAGCACAGAAACCTGTAAAGTGAAGTATTTTATATAGGTAAAATAAATTGAGTAATAATTATGTTTTCAAATGAAGCATCTTTAATAACAGAGGTAAGTTTCAGAAAGTGATTCTTTAAAGATAGATCTTTTAAAATTAAGAAATAAAGTTTGGTTATTTCACTTTTTCTGTTTAGAATGTACTGTGTGTTTGTTTTTTTTAAAAAAGAATTCTTGATCTGAGGTAAAAATATTATTGCCACAATTTACCACAGATTAAGTGGGAAAGTAATTATTTCCCAGACTCATTGAAAGGAATTTTTAAAATTCAATTTATTTCAGTGAAATAATCACATATTTAAATTACCCATTATATCTTGATTATTCATATTCCCTATCAGCTTCTTAAACACTGTGTTCAATCTCCCCATTGGCCCACTCCTTCTGTATAGCTTACTGGTTTCTTTACATTATAGCCCAGGCACTAACAAATAGGTTATCAAACATTAAAAAGTAAAGTTTGCATATTAAAGAAAATTTAATGTTGTATGGTATTGACTGGCTCCTTCTTGGAAAAAAAATCACTTATGAACTATTTGCATTGTAACAATATTATGAATATATATTTTCACCTGTTCTCATATTGTACATTCTATTTTCTGAGCAGGAAGGACATAGGCTGCTAATTTTATTTCAGATGGTGCTGGTGGGTGACCTACAGTATGCTCAGAATCCAAATAAATGGAAAGATCAAAAATGATTTTTTGATGAATCAATGAATCTACTTTTATTTTCTACTGTCAAAACATCTTTTATCAGGGGTTCTTTCCACCGATAACTTTGAGATGCCTGGTCACTAGAGTTGTAATCATTTCAACAAGCATTTCAGAGTGAGGCAGAAGACTCAATACACTACCAAGATTGGTGATAAATCCAATTTATAAATACATTTCTGAATAGTGTTTAAGAACATGTCAAACTATACCTCCAAGAAAGAATAAAATATCCTTTTATATTTGCCATAAAAACAAAATCAAAATGCAGTTAAAGGCATTTTCTATTACACTATTCTATAATAAAATATTTTTAAGTAAAATATTTTTAAAAATCCTTGCTTCTCACAAGGAAAGGTTCTTCTCAAATTCACAAGATCTTTCTGATTGATCTTGTTTCTCCTGTTTTTTTTTTTTTTTTTTTTTTTGGTCTTAATTACTAAAATATTAAAAGACAAATTTAAAATCAAATAAAGTAAATATTTTGACCCTTATAGTTTTATTTTTATACTGGAGACTGCTTTTTTTAAAATTTTTATTGCATTATAGGTTTTGGGGTACATGTGCAGAACGTGCAAGATAGTTGCATAGGTACACACATGGCAGTGTGTTTTGCTGCCTTCCTCCCCTTCACCCACACTTGGCATTTCTTTCCAGGCTATCCCTCCGCAGCCCCCCCACTGTCCCTCCCCCATTCCCCCCAATAGACCCCAGTGTGTAGTAGACCCCCTCCCTGTGTCCATGTGTTCTCGTTTTTCTCACCCACTTATGAGTGAGAATATGCGGTATTTCTTTTTCTGTTCTTGTGTCAGTTTGTGGAGACTGCTTTTATCTCTAATAAGCTTTATCATCTAATTGTGGCTTTCATTTGTATTAACCTTTTTAAAACCTTTTTGAAAGGAGATAACATGTGAGTAAAAACATGAAAAAAAAGATGTCATGTTTAAAACTTACATTTTATATTTGATTTCATTTTGAGTAAGACCACTATTATTATTATAATTAAGGTGGATGACTATAGAGACACAATAAAATAGAGAAAATATTTTTTAAAATACTGCTTAAGTAAGCAGTTCTATTTTCTATCTCTAAAATTGTTACTTTTAAAAGATTTCTATTATATATATAACATTTTATTATTTTTTAAAAATTACATATATATGCATGTAATATACAAATAAAGTTACAAATTTACAATAAAGTTGTCAAAGTTTTTCCATTACCAAGAGAATAAAGAAGAACTTTACTCGTTGTATTGCCATATACCAAAAACTATGTTAGGCATTTCTTTTCTCGGTTCCTGTAGAATCACAGAAAGTTGTAATTTGAGGACTTTCACAATGAAGAAATGCAGTGTGATGTAAAATAGAATTACATGCCACTTTATTTTTTTAAATTGTACTTTAAGTTCCGGGGTACATGCGCAGATTGTGCAGGATTGTTACTTAGGCATACACATGCCATGGTGGTCTGCTGCTTCCGTTCCATGTCACCTACATTAGGTATTTCTCCTCATGTTATCCCTCTCCAATCCCCCCACCCCCTGCTATCCCTCCCCAGACCTCCCACACCACCAACAAGCCCTGGTGTGTGATGTTCACCTCCATATGTCCTTGTGTTCTCATTGTTCAACACCCACTTATGAGTGAGTACATGCAGTGTTTTAAGTTTTCTGTTCTTGTGTCCATTTGCTGAGAATGATGGCCTCCAGCTTCATCTAGTCCTTTCAAAAAACATGAACTCATTCATTTTTATGACTGCATAGTATTCCATGGTGTATATGTGCCACATTTTCTTTATCCAGTTAATCACTGATGGGCCTTTGGGTTGGTTCCAAGTCGTTGTTATTGTAAACAGTGTCACAATGAACATACATGTGCATATGTCTTTATAATATAATGATTTATAATCCCTGGGGTATATACCGAGTAATAGGATTGCTGGATCAAATGGTATTTCTAGTTCAAGATCATTGAGGAATCGCCACACTGTCTTCTACAATGGTTGAACTAATTTACACTCCCACCAACAGTGTAAAAGATTTCCTATTTTTCCACATCCTCTCCAGCATCTGTTGTCTCCTGTTTATTTTAATGATCATCATTCTAACAGGTGTGAGATAGTATCTCAATGTGGTTTTGATTTGCATTTCTCTAATGACCAGTGACAATGAGCACTGTTTCATATATTTGTTGTCTGCATAAATGTCTTCTTTTGAAAAGTGTCTGTTCATATCCTTTGCCCACTTTTTGATGTGGTTTATTTTTTTCTTGTAAATCTGTTTCAGTTATTTGTGCATTTTGGGTATTAGTCCTTTGTCAGACGGGTAGATTGCAATTTCTTTTCCCATTCTGTTTGTTACCAGTTCACTCTAATGGTTGTTTCTTTTGCTGTGCAGAAGCTCTTAAGTTTAATTAAACCTCATTTGTATATTTTGGCCTTTGTTACCATTGCTTTTGGTGTTTTAGTCATGAAGTCCTTGACTATGCCTATGTCCTGAATGGTATTGCCTAGGTTTTCTTCTAGTGCTTTTATGGTGTTAGGTCTTATGTTTGAATCTTTAATCCATCCAGAGTTAATTTTTGTATAAGTGTAAGGAAGGGGTCCAGTTTCAGCTTTCTGCACATGGCTAGCCAGTTTTCCCAGCACCATTTACTAAACAGGGATTCTTTTACCCATTGCTTGCTTTTGTCAGGTTTGTCAAAGATCAGATGGTTGTAGATGTGTGGTGTAGCTTCTGAGGCCTCTGTTCTAGTCCACTGGTCTATATCTCTATTTTGGTACCAGTACCATGCTGTTTTGTTTACTGTAGACTTGTAGTATGGTTTGAAGTCAGGTTGGATGATGTCTCCAGCTTTTTTTTTCTTTCTTTCTCTCTTTTTATTGTCTTGGCTATGTGGAATATTTTTTAGTCCATGTGAAGTTTAAGGTGTTTTTTTTTTGTTCCAGATTTGTGAAAAAGGTCAATGGTAGCTTGATGGATATAGAATTGAATCTATAAATTACTTTGTGCAGTATGGCCATTTTCATGATATTGATTCTTCCTAACTATGAGGATGCAAGAATTTTCCATATGTTTGTGTCCTCTCTTATTTCCTTGAGAAGTGGTTGTAGTTCTTCTTGAATAGGTCCTTCATCAACCTTGTTAGTTGAATTCCTAGGTATTTTTATTCTCTTTGTAGCAATTGTGAATGGGATTTCACTCTTGATTTGGCTCTCTGTTTGTCTGTTATTGGAGTATAGGAATGCTTGTGATTTTTACACTTTGATTTTGTATCCTGAGACTTTGCTGAAGTTTTTCATTAGCTTAAGGAGATTTTAGGCTGAGATGATGAATTCTTCTAAATATACAATCATGTCATCTGCAAATAGGGACAGTTTAACTTCTTCTTTTTCTAATTGAGTATGTGTTATTATTATTATTATTTTTTTGCCTGATTGCTCTGGCCAGAACTTCCAATACTATGCTGAAAAGGAGTGGTGAAAGATGGCATCTTTATCTACTGTCAGTTTTCAGAGGGACTGTTTCCAGTTTTCAGCCATTCAGTATGATATTGACGGTGGGTTTGTCATAAATAGCTTTTATTATTTTGAGATACATTCCATTGATACCTAGTTTGTTTAGAGTTTTTAGCATAAAGGGCTGTTGAATTTTGTTGAAGGCTTTCTCTGCATATATTGAGAGAATCATATGGTTTTTCTCTTGTTTTTTTCTTTTATTTTTTTTTATTTTTTTTAAATTTTTTTTTTAATTTTTATTGCATTATAGGTTTGGGGGTACATGTGCAGAAGGAGCAAGATAGTTGCATAGGTACACACATGGCAGTGTGCTTTGCTGCTTTCCTCCCCTTCACCCACACTTGGTATTCATCCCCAGGCTATCCCCCCCAGGGCCCCCCGCTGTCCCTCCCCCATTCCCCCCAACAGTCCCCAGTGTATAGTAGACCGCCTCTCTGTGTCCACGTGTTCTCATTTTTCTCACCCACCTATGAGTGAGTATATGCGGTATTTCTTTTTCTGTTCTTGTGTCAGTTTGCTGAGAATGATGTACTCCAGATTCATCCATGTCCCTACAAAGGACACAAACTCATCATTTTTGATTGCTGCATAATATTCCATGGTGTATATGTGCCACATTTTACCAGTCCAGTCCATCATCGATGGGCATTTGGGTTGGTTCCAGGTCTTTGCTATTGTAAACAGTGCTGCAATGAACATTCGTGTGCATGTGTCCTTATAGTAGAACGATTTATACTCCTTTGGATATATACCCAGTAATGGGATTGCTGGGTCAAATGGAATTTCTATTTCTAGGTCCCTGAGGAATCGCCACACTGTCTTCCACAATGGTTGAACTAATTTACACTCCCACCAACAGTGTAAGAGTGTTCCTATTTCTCCACATCCTCTCCAGCATCTGCTGTCTCCAGATTTTTTAATGATCGCCATTCTAACTGGTGTGAGATGGTATCTCAATGTGGTTTTGATTTGCATCTCTCTAATGACCAATGACGATGAGCACTTTTTCATATGTTTGCTGGCCTCATGTATGTCTGCTTTCATAAAGTTTCTGTTCATATCCTTTGCCCATTTTTGAATGGGCTTGTTTGTTTTTTTCCTGTAAATCTGTTTGAGTTCTTTGTAAATTCTGGATATCAGCCCTTTGTCAGATGTGTAAACTGCAAAGATTTTTTCCCATTCTGATGGTTGCCGATTCACTCTAGTGACTGTTTGTTTTGCTGTGCAGAAGCTGTGGAGTTTGATTAGGTCCCATTTGTCTATTTTGGCTTTTGTTGCCAATGCTTTTGGTGTTTTGTTCATGAAGTCCTTGCCTACTCCTATGTCCTGAATGGTTTTGCCTAGATTTTCTTCTAGGGTTTTTATGGTGTCAGGTCTTACGTTTAAGTCTTTAATCCATCTGGAGTTAATTTTAGTGTAAGGTGTCAGAAAGGGGTCCAGTTTCTGCTTTCTGCACATGGCTAGCCAGTTTTCCCAACACCATTTATTAAATAGGGAATCCTTTCCCCATTGCCTGTTTTTGTCTGGTTTATCAAAGATAATATGGTTGTAGATGTGTTGTGTTGCCTCCGATGCCTCTGTTCTGTTCCATTGGTCTATATCTCTGTTTTGGTACCAGTACCATGCTGTTTTGATTACTGTAGCCTTGTAGTATAGTTTGAAGTCTGGTAGCGTGATGCCTCCCGCTGTGTTCTTTTTGCTTAGAATTGACTTGGCTATGCGGGCTCTTTTTTGGTTCCATATGAAATTCATGGTGGTTTTTTCTAGTTCTGTGAAGAAATTCAATGGTAGTTTGATGGGGATAGCATTGATTGTGTAAATTACTTTGGGCAGTATAGCCATTTTCACAATATTGATTCTTCCTAACCACGAACATGGAATGTTTCTCCATCTGTTTGTGTCCTCTCTTATTTCGTTGAGCAGTTGTTTGTAGTTTTCCTTAAAGAGGTCCCTTACATTCCTAGTGAGTTGTATTCCTAGGTATTTTATTTTCTTTGTAGCAATTGTGAATGGCAGTTCGTTCTTGATTTGGTTCTCTTTAAGTCTGTTATTGGTGTATAGGAATGCTTGTGATCTTTGAACATTGATTTTATATCCTGAGACTTTGCTGAAGTTGCTTATCAGTTGCAGTAGCCTTTGGGCTGAGGTGATGGGGTCTTCTAGGTATACTATCATGTCGTCTGCAAATAGAGACAATTTGGCTTCCACCTTTCCTATTTGAATACCCTTTATTTCTTTTTCTTGCCTGATTGCTCTGGCTAGAACTTCCAGTACTATATTGAATAGAAGTGGTGAGAGAGGGCATCCTTGTCTAGTGCCAGATTTCAAAGGGAATGCTTCCAGTTTTTGCCCATTAAGTATGATATTGGCTGTTGGTTTGTCATAAATAGCTTTTATTACTTTGCGATATGTTCCATCAATACCAAGTTTACTGAGGGTTTTTAGCATAAAGCGCTGTTGAATTTTGTCAAATGCCTTTTCTGCATCAATTGAGATAATCATGTGGTTTTTGTTTTTGCTTCTGTTTATGTGGTGAATTACGATTATAGACTTGCGTATGTTGAACCAGCCTTGCATCCCCGGGATGAATCCTACTTGATCATTATGGATAAGTTTTTTAATGTGCTGTTGCAATCGGTTTGCCAGTATTTTATTGAAGATTTTTGCATCTATGTTCATCATGGATATTGGCCTGAAGTTTTCTTTTCTTGTTGAGTCTCTGCCGGGTTTTGGTATCAGGATGATGTTGGTCTCATAAAATGATTTGGGAAGGGTTCCCTCTTTCTGGATTATTTGGAATAGTTTCAGAAGGAATGGTACCAGATCCTCTTTGTGTGTCTGGTAGAATTCGGCTGTGAACCCATCTGGACCTGGGCTTTTTTTGTGTGGTAGGCTCTTAATTGCTGCCTCAACTTCAGACCTTGTTATTGGTCTATTCATAGTTCCGGCTTCCTCCTGGTTTAGGCTTGGGAGGACACAGGCGTCCAGGAATTTATCCATTTCTTCCTGATTTACTGGTTTATGTGCATAGAGTTGTTTGTAGTATTCTCTGATGATGGTTTGAATTTCTGTGGAATCTGTGGTGATTTCCCCTTTATCGTTTTTTATTGCATCTATTTGGTTGTTCTCTCTCTTCTTTTTTATCAGTCTGGCTAGTGGTCTGTCTATTTTGTTGACCTTTTCGAAAAACCAGCTCTTAGATTTATTGATTTTTTGAAGGGTTTTTCTTGTCTCTATCTCTTTCAGTTCTGCTCTGATCTTAGTTATTTCTTGTCTTCGGCTAGGTTTTGAGCTTTTTTGATCTTGCTCCTCTAGCTCTTTCAATTTTGACGATAGGGTGTCAATTTTGGATCTCTCCACTCTTTTCATGTGGGCACTTATTGCTATATATTTTCCTCTACAGACTGCATTAAATGTGTCCCAGAGATTCTGGTACGTTGTGTCTTCATTCTCGTTGGTTTCAAAGAACTTTATTTCTGCCTTCATTTCATTGTTTATCCAATCAACATTCAAGAGCCAGTTGTTCAGTTTCCATGAAGCTGTGCGGTTCTGAGTTATTTTCTGAATTCTGAGTTCCAACTTGATTGCACTATGGTCTGAGAGACTGTTTGTTATGATTTCAGTTGTTTTGCATTTGCTGAGGAGTGCTTTACTTCCAATTATGTGGTCAATTTTGGAGTAGGTGTGATGTGGTGCTGAGAAGAATGTATATTCTGTGGATTTGGGGTGGAGAGTTCTGTAAATGTCTATCATGTTTGCTTGTTCCAGGTCTGAGTTCAAGTCCTGGATATCCTTGTTAATTTTCTGTCTGGTTGATCTGTCTGCTATTGACAGTGGAGTGTTAAAGTCTCCCACTATTATTGTGTGGGAGTCTAAGTCCCTTTGTAAGTCATTAAGAACTTGCCTTATATATCTGGGTGCTCCTACATTGGGTCCATATATATTTAGAATCGTTATCTCTTCTTGTTGTATCGATCCTTTTACCATTATGTAATGACCTTCTTTGTCCCATTTGATCTTGGTTATTTTAAAGTCTATTTTATCAGAGATGAGAATTGCAACTCTTGCTTTTTTTTTGCTCTCCATTTGCTTGGTAAATCTTCCTCCATCCCTTTATTTTGAGCCTTTGTGTATCTCTGCGTGTGAGGTGGGTTTCCTGGATACAGCACACTGATGGGTTTTGGTTTTTTTATCCAATTTGCCAGTCTGTGTCTTTTGATTGGTGCATTTAGCCCATTTACATTCAGGGTTAATATTGTTATGTGTGAATTTGATACTGCCATTTTGATGCTAGCTGGCTGTTTTTCCTGTTGGTTCATGTACATTTTTCATTTTCTTGATGGTCTTTAGCATTTGGTATGCTTTTAGGATGGCTGGAACTGGTTGTTTCTTTCTATGTGTAGTGCCTCTTTCAGGAGCTTTTGTAAAGCAGGCCTAGTGGTGACAAAATCTCTGAGTACTTGCTTGTTCATGAAGGATTTTATTTTTCCTTCACTTATGAAGCTCAGTTTGGCTGGATATGAAATTCTGGGTTGAAAGCTCTTTTCTTTAAGGATGTTGAATATTGGCCCCCACTCTCTTCTGGCTTGTAGAGTCTCTGCCGAGAGATCTGCTGTGAGTCTGATGGGCTTCCCTTTGTGGGTGACCTGACCTTTCTCTCTGGCTGCCCTTAGTATTTTCTCCTTCGTTTCAACCCTGGTGAATCTGACGATTATGTGCCTTGGGGTTGCTCTTCTTGCAGAGTATCTTTGTGGTGTTCTCTGTATTTCCTGGAGTTGAGTATTGACCTGTCTTGCTAGGTTGGGGAAATTTTCCTGGATAATATCCTGAAGAGTGTTTTCCAGCTTGGATTCATTCTCTTTGTCACATTCTGGTACACCTATCAAATGTAGGTTGGGTCTCTTCACATAGTCCCACATTTCTTGGAGATTTTGTTCATTCCTTTTTGTGCTTTTTTCTTTAATCTTGGTTTCTCATTTTATTTCATTGAGTTGATCTTCAACTTCTGATATTCTTTCTTCTGCTTGGTCAATTCGGCTGTTGAAACTTGTGCATGCTTCGCGAAGTTCTCGTGTTGTGTTTTTCAGCTCCTTCAATTCATTCATATTCCTCTCTAAGTTGTCCATTCTCGTTATCAATTCCTCGAATCTTTTTTCAAATCTTTTTCCAAGGTTCTTAGTTTCTTTGCACTGGTTTAGAACATGTTCCTTTAGCTCACTGAAGTTTCTCATTATCCACTTTCTGAATTCTGATTCCGTCATTTTGTCACATTCATTCTCCGTCCAGCTTTGTTCCCTTGCTGGTGAGGAGTTTTGGTCCTTTTTTGGAGGTGAGGTGTTTTGGTTTCGGGTGCTTTCCTCCTTTTTGCGCTGCTTTCTTCCCATCTTTATGGATTTATCCGCCTGTCGTCTTAGTAGTGGCTGATTTTTCAATTGGGTCTCTGTGTGGACACTGAGATTGTTGATGATGAAGTATTTCTGTTACTTAGTTTTCCCTCTAATGATCTATACTCTCTGCTATATGAGTGCTGAGGTCCACTCCAGGCCCTGCTTGTCTGGGGTATACCTGCAGCAGATGCAGAACAGTGAGGGATGATATTAGTTTCTTTTTCTGCTACCCTTGTTCCATAATGATGCCAGCCAAATGTCAGTCTGATTAGTCCTTTTCTGGGGTGACTCCTTGGATATACAGGGGTCAGGGAGCTGCTTGAGGAGACAGTCTGTGCTTTATAGGAGCTCCAGTGCTGAGCTGTGAGCTCCGTTGTTCATTCAGGGTTGTTGGGAGGTTATGTCTGCTGCAATAGAACTCATAAAACACCATTCTTTTTTTTTTTTTTTTTTTTTTCACCCTTAGATGCTCTGTCTCAGGGAGTTGGGGCTTTCTTTATGAGTATCTGTTGCACTGTCCTGCCCCACTAGGTGGCAGTGTATTCACTATTTGCCTGCCGGGGCTCTGACCTGCTCACGCGGGTCCGCCCTGTTGCGGCCTGGCGGACTCTCTCTGTTATGGCAGGTTGCCTCGGCAACGGCAGGCTGCGTCAGTCCTGGGCGGTACTTAAGTGGGGGTGCACTTCGTCAGGAATGGTGGACGCCCCTCCTTGACCAGGCTGCACCGTCCTAAATGCCGGCAACAAAACTCTCAGCCCAAGCGCCTCCAGTCGCCGCCCTGCTTGTCCCCGTGAGCGTGGGACCCGCCGAGCCCGATCACCTAGCTCCCTGCCTCAGAGTCTGTCCTCTTTCTCTCTCTCTTCCTCTCCCCAAGCTGAAAGGTCGACTCTCTCACTGGCGCCCCAGGAGCCTGCCGATAGGGCACTGGGATCCGTGCGATCTCCCGTGCCGCTGCCCACTACCCTGGCTCAGATCACGCTTCCCAGGAAACTCCTGGTCTGGCTCATTATCCAAGTCCCGTTCAATCAGATGGACATGCCAATCTGCCCTTCCAAATCTCAGATTGCCGGTTTAACAGGGCACCCAGACCAGTGAGTTCCGCGCCGGGTCCCGCTGCGGCGCCGGCTGAAGAGGCGGCAGAAGCCGGTTGCGTTAGCCGGCTGCTAGCATCCCGTGTCTCTCCCACACCTGGGACTTTCAACGCTCTGTGGGCATAAAAGGAACATCCGCGAATGCGGCTAGGACTCACCCTCTGCGCCTTCACCGAGAGCTGCAATCCTGAGTCACCTCTATGATGCCATCTTGCCTCCAAGTCCTGTTTTTTTTTTTTTTTTAATTGCATTTTAGGTTTTGGGGTACATGGGCAGAGCATGCAAGATAGTTGCATAAGTACACATATCGCAGTATGTTTTGCTGCCTTCCTCCCCTTCACACACATTTGGCATTTCTCCCCAGGCTATCCCTCCCCAGCTCCCCCCGCCGCTGTCCCTCCTCTATTCCCCCCAATAGACCCCAATGTGTATTACTCCCTTTCCTGTGTCCATGTGTTCTCATTGTTCATCACCCGCCTATGAGTGAGAATATGTGGTATTTCATTTTCTGTTCTTGTGTCAGTTTGATAAGAATGATATTCTCCAGATTCATTCATGTCCCTACAAAGGAAACGAACTCATCATTTTTGATTGCTGCATAATATTCCATGGTGTCTATGTGCCACATTTTCCCAGTCCAGTATATCATCGATGGGCATTTGGGTTGGATCCAGGTCTTTGCTATTGTAAACAGTGCTGCAATGAACATTCATGTGCATGTGTCCTTATAGTAGAACGATTTATAATCCTTTGGATATATTCCCAGTAATGAGATTGCTGGGTCAAATGAAATTTCTATTTCTAGGTCCTTGAGGAATCGCCACACTGTCTTCCACAATGGTTGAACTAATTTACACTCCCACCAACAGTGTAAGAGTGTTCCTATTTCTCTGCATCCTCTCCAGCATCTGTTGTCTCCAGATTTTTTGATGATCGCCATTCTAACTGGCATGACATGGTATCACAATGTGGTTTTGATTTGCATCTCTCTAATGACCAGTGATGATAAACATGTTTTCACATGTTTGTTGGCCTCATGTATGTCTTCTTTTGTAAAGTGTCTGTTCATATCCTTTGCCCATTATTGAATGGGCTTATTTGTTTTTCCCTGAAAATCTGTTTGAGTTCTTTGTAAATTCTGGATAGCAGCCCTTTGTCAGAAGGGTAAACTGCAAAAAATTTTTCCCATTCTGCTGGTTGTTGATTCACTGTAGTGACTGTTTCTTTTGCCATTCAGAAGCTGTGGAGCTTTATTAGGTCCCATTTGTCTATTTTGGCTTTTGTTGCCAATGCTTTTGGTGTTTTGGTCATGAAGTCCTTGCCTACTCCTATGTCCTGAATGGTTTTGCCTAGATTTTCTTCTAGGGTTTTTATGGTGCCAGGTCTTATGTTTAAGTCTTTAATCCATCTGGAGTTAATTTTAGTGTAAGGTGTCAGGAAGGGGTCCAGTTTCTGCTTTCTGCACATGGCTAAAGAGTTTTCCCAACACCATTTATTAAACAGGGAATCCTTTCCCCATTGCTTGTTTTTGTCTGGTTTATCAAAGATTATATGGTTGTAGATATGTTGTGTTGCCTCTGATTCCTCTGTTCTGTTCCATTGGTCTATATCTCTGTTTTGGTACCAGTACCATGCTGTTTTGATTACTGTAGCCTTGCAGTATAGTTAGAAGTCTGGTAGTGTGATGTCTCCTGCTGTGTTCTTTTTGCTTAGAATTGACTTGGCTATGTGGGCTCTCTTTTGGTTCCATATGAAGTTCATAGTGGTTTTTTCCAGTTCTGTGAGGAAAGTCAATGGTAGCTTGATGGGGATAGCATTGATTGTGTAAATTACTTTGGGCAGTATAGCCATTTTCACGATATTGATTCTTCCTAACCACGAACATGGAATGTTTCTCCATCTGTTTATGTCGTCTCTTATTTCGTTGAGCAGTGGTTTGTAGTTTTCCTTGTAGAGTTCCCTTACATTCCTTGTAAGTTGTATTCCTAGGTATTTTATTCTTTTTGTAGCAATTGTGAATGGCAGTTTGTCCTTGATTTTGCTCTCTTTAAGTCTGTTATTGGTGTATAGGAATGCTTGTGATTTTTGCACATTGATTTTATATCCTGAGACTTTGCTGAAGTTGCTTATCAGTTTCAGCTGTTTTTGGGCTGAGACGATGGGGTCTTCCAGGTATACTATCATGTCATCTGCAAATAGAGAGAATTTGGCTTCCACCTTCCCTATTTGAATACCCTTTATTTCTTTTTCTTGCCTGATTGCTCTGGCTAGAACTTCCAATACTATATTAAATAGGAGTGCTGAAAGAGGGCATCCTTGTCTAGTGCCGTATTTCAAAGGGAATGCTTCCAGTTTTTGCCCATTAAGTATGATATTGGCTGTTGGTTTGTCATAAATAGCTTTTATTACTTTGAGATATGTTCCATCAATACCGAGTTTATTGAGGGTTTTTAGCATAAAAATTTTGAATTTTGTCAAATGTCTTCTCTGCATCAATTGAGATAATTATATGATTTTTGTTTTTAGTTCTGTTTATGTGGTGAATTACATTTATGGACTTGTGTATATTGGACCACCCTTGCATCCCCAGGATGAATCCTAGTTCATCATGATAAATAAGTTTTTTAATGTGCTGTTGCAATCGGTTTGCCAGTATTTTATTGAAGATTTTTGCATCTATGTTCATCATGGATATTGGCCTGAAGTTTTCTTTTCTTTTTGAGTCTCTGCCGGGTTTTGGTATCAGGATGATGTTGGTCACATAAAATGATTTGGGAAGGCTTCCCTCTTTTTGGATTATTTGGAATATTTTCAGAAGGAATGGTACCAGATCCTCTTTGTGTGTCTGGTAGAATTCGGCTGTGAACCCATCTGGACCTGGGCTTTTTTTGTGTGTGGTAGGGTCTTAATTGCTGCCTCGACTTCAGACCTTGTTATTGGTCTATTCATAGTTTTGGCTTCCTCGTGGTTTAGGCTTGGGAGGACACAGGTGTCCAGGAATTTATCCATTTCATCCAGGTTTACTAGTTTATGTGCATAGAGTTGTTTGTAATATTCTCTGATGATGGTTTGAATTTCTGTGGAATCTGTGGTGATTTCCCCTTTATCATTTTTTATTTCATCTATTTGGTTGTTCTCTCTTTTCTTTTTTATCAGTCTGGCTAGTGGTCTGTCTATTTTGTTGATCTTTTCAAAAAACCAGCTGTGATGGATTACCTTTATAGATTTGCATATGTGGAATCAGCCTTGCATCCTTAGGATGAAGCCTACTTGATCATAATGAATAAGCTTTTTGATGTGTTATTGCATAGAATCTTATATTGAAGATTTTGCGTTGATGTTCATCATTGATATCTGCCTGATTTTTGTTTTTAGTTGTTTCTCTGCCAGATTTTGTTATCAGGAGGATGCTGGTCTCATAAAGTGAGTTAGGGAATATTTCCCCTTTTTGCATTGTTTGGAATAGTTTTAGAAGCAATAGTAGCAGCTCCTCTTTGTATATCTGGTAGAATTTGGCTGTGAACCCGTCTTCTCCTGGGCTTTTTTTGGTTGGTAGCATATTAATTGCTGCCTCAACATTAAATCTTTTTATTGGTCTATTCAGGGATTTGAGTTCTTCCTGATTTAGTCTTGGGAGGGTGTAGTTGTGTAGGAATTTATCTATTTCTTCTCAATTTATTGGTTTATATGCATAGCGGTGTTTGTAGTAATCTCTGATGCTAGTTTGTTATTTCTGTGAGATTGGTGGTGATACTCCCTTTATCAATTTTTATTGCATCTCTTTAAATTTTTTCTCTTTTCTATTAGTCTGACTAGTGGTCTATCTATTTTGTTGATCTTTTCAAAAAAAAAAAAAAAAACAGCTTCTGGTTTATTAGTTTTTTAAAGGATTTTTCTGTGTCTCTATCTCCTTCAGTTCTGCTCTGATGTTGGTTATTTCATATCTTCTGCTACATTTTGAATTTGTTTGATCTTGCTCCTCTAGTTCTTTTAACTGTAATGACATGGTGTCAGTTTTATATGTTTCCTCACTACTCATGTGGGCATTTAGTGCTATAAATTTTCCTCTAGACACTGCTTTATATGTGTCCCAGAGGTTCTGGTACATTATGTCTTCATTCTCATTGGTTTCCAAGAACATCTTTATTTCTGTCTTGATTTCATTATTTTTCCAGTAGTCATTCAGGAGCAGGTTGTTGAGTTTCCATATAGTTGAGCAGTTTTGAGTGAGTTTCTTAATCCTGAGTTCTAATTTGATTGCTCTGTGGTCTGAGAGGCTGTTATGATTTCTACTCTTTTGCATTTGATGAGGAGTGATTTACTTCCACTTATGTGGTCAATTTTAGAATAAGGGTGATGTGGTGCTGAGAATAATGTATATTCTATGGATTTGAAGTGGTGAGTTTTGTAGATGCCTATTAGATTCCCTTGGTCCAGATCTGAGTTCAAGTAATGGACATCCTTGTTAATTTTCTGTCTCATTGATCTGTGTGATATTAAATGTTAAAGTCTCTCATTACTGTGTGGAAGGCTAGTCTTTTTTGTAGGTTGTTAAGAACTTGCTTGATGTATCTGGGTGCTCCTGTATTAGGTGCATATATATTTACGATAGTTAGTTCTTCTTGTTGCATTGATCCTTTTTCCATTATTTAATTCCCTTCTTTGTTTCTTTTGATCTTTGTTAGTTTAAAGTCTGTTTTATCAGAGACTAGGATTGCAACCCCTGCTTTTTTCTCTCTCTCTCACCATTTGCTTGGTAAATCTTCCTTCATCCATTTAACTTCAGCATCCATGAAACAAAACTGGATGGAGACTGAGTTTGATGAATTGACAGAAATAGGCTTCAGAAGGTGGGTATTAACAAACTTCTCTGAGGTAAAAGAACATGTTCTCACTCAATGCAAAGAAACTAAGAACCTTGTAAAAAGGTTAGATTAAATACTAACCAGAATAACCAGGTAAGAGAAGAACATAAACGACTTGATGGAGATGAAAAACACAGCATGAGACCTCTGTGAAACATACACAAATTTCAATAGCCTAATCGATCAAGCAGAAGAAAGGATATCAGAAATTGAAGATCATCTTAATGAAACAAAATGGGAAGGCAAGATTGGAGGAAAAAGAGTGAAAAGAAATGAACAAAGTCTCCAAGTAATATGGGATTATGTGAAAAGACCTAATCTACTTTTGATTAGTGTACCTGAATGTGATGGGGATAATAAAACCAAGCTGGAAAACACTCTTCAGGATATTATCCAGGAGAACTTTCCCAGCCTAACAAGGCAGGCCAAAATTTAAATCCATGAAATATGGAGAACACCACAAATATATTCCTTAAGAAGAGCAACCCCAGGGCACATAATTGTCAGATTCACCAGGGTTGAAATGAAGGAAAATTTGCTAAGAGCAGCCAGAGAGAAAGGTCAGATTACCCACAAAGGGAAGCCCATCAGACTCAAAGTAGGTCTCTCGGCAGAAACCCTAGAAGCTAGAAGGGAATGGGGGCCAATGTACAACATTCTTAAAAAAATAACTTTCAACCTAGATTTTCATATCCAGTCAATCTAAGCTTTATAAGTGAAGGAGAAATAAAATCTTTTACAGACAAGCAATTGCTGACCAGTTTAATCACCACCAGGCCTGCCTAACAAGAGCTACTGAAGAAAGCACTAAACACTAAAAGGAACAACTAGTATCAGCCACTAGTACAATGTACAACATGGTAAAGACCCTTGACACGATGAAAAAGCTGCATCAACTAACAGGCAAAACAGCCAGCTAGTATTGAAATGGCAGGATTGAATTAACACATAACAATATTAACCTTAAATGTAAATGGCCTAAATGCCCCAATCACAGACTGGCAATGTGGATAGAGTCAAGACCCGCCAGTGTGCTGTATTCAGGAAACACATTTCATGTGCAAAGACATACATGCCATATTCAATATGCCATATTCATATTGATGTTGAATATGAATATGGCATAGCCAATTGGCCTTGAATTTTGAAGACATAAATTTGTGAAAAATTTAGTCTTTCTTGGTCCTCAAACTTCTACAGAGAGATTTTATAAAAAAATCTGAAAATATGTGTATATAGCTGAAAGAAAAAAGAGAATCGTATTTTCACTGAGACTAACATTAGCAGGAAAAGAGTGATAAGCAATACCATATTTTCATGGGATTAAGTTTCTAAGGTTATTGTGAGACGAGCATCAAGATTACACAAGAAAACATTAGACAATAATAATTCCTTGCTATTGTAATAAGCCTATTCTAAATGAGTAAGTTGCATATTTTCTCTTCATTCTTTTGGTTAGCTTGTTAACAAAAATGTTGGTCCTTCTGTCACTCAATATATAGGCCACAGGCATCTCCTTAAACAGTTTAGGGAAAAAGCTTTTATTATGAACCTGTCAGAGTTAATAAAAGTCAGCATGTACATTGATTCATTGATTTATTCACTCATCCATTCACCATGCTTTTAGCAAAGGCCTGCAATATGCTGGCACCATGCTAGGACCTGAGCAGGTCCTGATTTCCAATTGCTTAAACTAAACAGGGGAAATAAAAAGAAAGGCAAACTGACACAAGAACAGAAAAGGAAATACCGCATATTCTCACTCATAGGCGGGTGAGAAAAATGAGAACACATGGACACAGGGAGGGGGTCTACTACACACTGGGGTCTATTGGGGGGAATGGGGGAGGGACAGCGGGGGGGGGGAGCTGGGGAGGGATAGCCTGGAAAGAAATGCCAAGTGTGGGTGAAGGGGAGGAAGGCAGCAAAACACACTGCCATGTGTGTACCTATGCAACTATCTTGCACGTTCTGCACACGTACCCCAAAACCTAAAATGCAATAAAAATTTAAAAAAAAAATCTGGAGACAACAGATGCTGGAGAGGATGTGGAGAAATAGGAACACTCTTACACTGTTGGTGGGAGTGTAAATGAGTTCAACCATTGTGGAAGACAGTGTGGCAATTTCTCAAGGACCTAGAAATAGAAATTCCATTTGACCCAGCAATCCCATTACTGGGTATATCCAAAGGAATATAAATCGTTCTACTATAAGGACACATGCACATGAATGTTCATTGCAGCACTGATTACAATAGCAAAGACCTGGAACCAACCCAAATGTCCATCGATGATAGACTGGACTGGGAAAATGTGGCACATATACACCATGGAATATTATGCAGCAATCAAAAATGACGAGTTTATGTCCTTTGTAAGGACATGGATGAATCTGGAGAACATCATTCTCAGCAAACTGACACAAGAACAGAAAAGGAAATACCACATATTCTCACTCATGAGAACACATGGATTCAGGGAGGTGGGTACTACACACTGGGGTTTACTGGGGGGAATAGGGGAGGAAAAGCGGGTGGGGGAGCTGGGGAGGGATAGCCTGGGGAGAAATGCCAAATGTGGGCTAAGGGGAGGAAGGCAGCAAAACACACTGCCATGTTTATACCTATGCAACTATCTTGCACGTTCTGCACATGTAGCCCAAAACCTAAAATGCAATAAAAATTAAAAAAAAAAAAAGGCAAATGATTACAGTGAAAATCAGTGTTTTAAGTGCCAAAAGAAGGAGAAAGGAAGAGCTTTGTAAGGCTTGCCATTCGTGCTTGCTTAGGACCTCCTTGTACAGGCTATAGAAATCCACGCAGGGATTCTGGGATGCAACAGAACCACAGCAGTTTTCAGAAGATAATTTGGTAACCATGTGGATGGTGGTTTAAAGTGAGGAGTGGCTGGTCTTTTAAAATGTCCACTTTTTGTTTCTATAGTTAGCAACACTGGGATTCACTTACTTTTTCTTACACACGTGTCTTCACCTTATTTCTCGACAGCTTTTTTTTTTTTTTTTTTAAGAGAAAGAGAAAGGGGAGGAGACAACAGGAGTCTTGCTCTATCACCCAGGCTGGAATGCAGTCTAAAAATAGGTATTAAAAACCTCCTTTATGCCAATAATTGTACTTATTAGCGGAGACAGGAAGGGATAAGGGAAGAAAATAACAAACAAACAGCCAACCAATATTTCATTTAAGTCTGTGAAATGCTATGCAAATACTGAAGAATAATTTACTTCCAATTATGTGGTCGCTTTCAAAATAGATGTAATGTGATACTGAGAAAAATGCATGTTCTGTGGACCTGGGGTGAGGAATTCTATAGATATTCACTAAATTTACTTGTTGCAGGTCTGAAATCAAATCATAAATATCCCTGTTAATTTTTTATCTCGTTTATTCCATAGAAAACAATGCATATTATCCAAATAAAGAATTGCTACAAGGTTAACAGATATGTGCTAGCTGTAAAGTTTAAGTAATTTGTTGAACCATTAAAATAATAAAGATGATCGTCATATTTGCAGTAGTAATTGAATTTCATCACATATGCTCATTTTATACAAGATGCGTATGTACCCATAATGAATGATAATTCTGAAGATGAAACAAAGTTCCTTAAAGGGCTCATTTTGTAGTTACAGAAACATAGATTATGGTAAATCACCCTTCTCTGCTTCTATGTTTTTTCCTGAAATAATTTGCAGAGCACTACTAATAATAGCTGCCTTCTGATTTCACTCTAAGAAATTAAGGGACATCAGATGTTGACAGAGAAAATGGTGCAAAAACAATATTGTGCTCTCAACATAAATGATCTAGATGCTGTGTCAAGTGAGGATGAAAATGATTTTGGGCTGCTGATAGACATTTTCTGTGCTTCTTCCATCAGACAGTTCGACTGAGGGTAGACCCGACAATGGATGTGCATGTCACTTAGATCTAATAATCATCTTCCCCTGGGAGGAAAGAATGCTGGGACCATAGAATAATGATTATGGTAGCTTTTTGCATTTTTGAATCCTAAAAGTATTTTTCAATCATTTTCAGTCAAAATTTTTCTAGTTTCTTTTGAAATTTGTATAATTCCTGATCATAATATTCTCATCAAATTAATAAGGCTTTTTGTTTTAAAACGATAACATTTTTGCTAAAATTCCCTTTAGATAGAATCTTAATGAGGATATTTCCATTTTAAATATATTTAGCATTAGTAAGGATTATTGCAAATAAGTAATTGGAAATATTTGTGGGATCAAAGGTTTAAATTATCAAGTCCCATATGTCTAGGGAAACACTTTTTCATCTTATGAGTTTGGCTGTGCCTCCCAGGAAAACATAACCCCTGCAGAGCCCTAGGCTATGTAGACAAGGGCCTGACAGCTTCTCTGCGGAGCTGGTCTTCTCAGCAACTATGGAGGCCAATGGGAAGTGCAGGTAACACAGGATTTTGGAGAAATAATTTCAGTGAAAACCCAGGTGACTTTATTGGAAAATTATACAGATTTATTATATAGTTGATTTAAAGAAAAGTATAACATTTTACAGTTCATATTACACAAGGATGTTTCTCTTTAAAAATTAATAGATGTCCACTGTGCATTTAAAAAAAATAACCACAGATGTTGCTTTTAAGATTATTTAATAATTAATACATTTAAGCCAATCTTTAGAGCTTGCTTCCTGAAAAAAAGGACCCGCTGAATTTACCATAAAATATGGTGGACATGCAATTCCTTTAATAAATGGATTTGGACTAATATACAGGAGTGCCCTTTATTGTTTTTTTTTTTTTTTTTTTTCAACTTTCTGACATCTTACAGAATTGGTTTTGAAATCCGAACAACCTGAAATCTGTCTCTGTGGAAATTAGAATTAAAAGTATTAAAAGCATTTCAAACTTAAAAAGTAGTGACCCTGGAGTCTGTGATCCCTATATATTTGGCATGTTAGTGGTGTGTTT
The DNA here is from genome assembly GCA_031835075.1 of Saguinus oedipus. Classification (NCBI taxonomy): domain Eukaryota; kingdom Metazoa; phylum Chordata; class Mammalia; order Primates; family Cebidae; genus Saguinus; species Saguinus oedipus. The sequence goes on along the minus strand of CM063171.1, from coordinate 141,562,651 downwards.
AAAAGACTACCATTCTGCTAAAAGTTTCCTTATGTTCATATATTCACTAATTAAATACTACTTGTTTTCTTCTGCAAACTGCAATCTCTTTGAGGGATTGTCTTTCCATTTCCCCCTCTGTACAATTAGAGTGTAGTTTTCTACCTTGACAGTGCTCAAAGAATATATGTTTGATGAATTAATTAAATATAGAAATTTTAAAATTTAGGAATTTAATTAATTCATCAAGCATATATTATAGAATATATGCTTGGAAAGGTTCTGGGTGTAATAACATTAATAAATTGTTAAAATTATTTAAACAACAGATAGAGCATTGTCCACAGACTCATCCACAAATGAGAGATATATGGGATTCAATTTTCAACCACATTGAGATCAGTCACTAATTAAGTGTATTTCATTCTCTGTGTCTTCTTTTATATACCATAATTGTCATAATCTTCTATACACTATTTTCAAATATTACTACTTTAATATTTCTTTCAAGTAATACTACTTTAGAGAAAAATTTAGACTAAAGGTGACATCTTTTTATCAGATTTTTATTTTACTCAAGAGAAATTGTCTTAATAATTATAAACTCTAAATAATTTGTATTATACATTAGCTACACATGAAAAGACTGAAATTTAGACTAGATAATTTTATCCAAGATGATATCTTTGAAGGAGAACCTTAAATACTTTTTGACAAAACAAATAAGACAATAGGAAATAACTGCATAACATATTTTTTCTTTTGAAGCTAACAATGGGAAAGATAAAAAAACATTTTGGACAAATGTCATTAAACACATGTAATATATCTTGTGAAAGGCATGACATTTGGAGTCAGATGGCATTTTTGTCATTTTCTGGCTCTGTCACTCATCAGCTATGTAACCTTAGGCAAGTTATTAAATTACTTATACCTTAGGTTTTCCATATTAATAATGAGGATGATAAAAACAATAGTATTTTCTACCACATAGCAATTTTCTGAGGATTCACTGAGTTAATTTATAAGACACAGTCCAGTGTTCCAGACCAGCAGAATAGTAAACACCTGGTGAATGAGAGCTATTCTTCTCTTTCTCTTTCTCACTCTCACTTCCCCTTTCTCTGCCTTGAATGCCTATTATATATTGGCTTTACTTGGATTTCCTCTTTAAATTGAAAGTGAATATAATGTCTTTGCTTTTTGGGTTATTGGCTCTATAGAGGGTCCTCTTCAGTTGCAAGGGACAGAAACCAATCTATTTTTCCTGACAACCTCTGAAATAAAACTATGGAAAAGTTAAATGACTTTAATAAAAGTCCTTCAGAGGCTTGATTGGAAGCCATTTCTATATTGTACCTTATTCATGTGCACCTGCTCCAAACTGGCAGTTTGAAATGACACATCTGACAAAAGCTTTGACTCTCACCTGATGTTACCTTCATCCTGACAAATAATGCTAGCCTGTCTGAGCTTTCCATTCTTATCCTAAATACATCTTTAACTATAATCATAAATAACTGTAACAATTATTTTTTATCAAGCATACTTTTCCATTATACATATTTAGAGAATCTGTGGCATCTAAAATTATGTTAGAAGGCTCAGAGCTTCTGAAAAAAAATATTTTAAGAATCTTTAATATATTTCACTTAGGGTATCTTCAGCCACGAAAATGACTTTTTATTGTCCTTATAGCTATTTGAATGTCCATCCACTACTAGTAATATAACAGAATGTTGACAAAAGATTTTATCATAGCAATATAAAATCAATTTATGGAACATGAAATTTCAATAGTTAAACAGAACCTTGGAAGTGAGAGGAGCAGGGGCGAGAGGGACAAGGGAAGATTTTTCTGAGAGTTTGAAAATTGTAAGATCTTACCTGTATGACATGAGAGAATTAAGAAGTTACACTCCATTTACAATGTAATGAGGTCATAGTACAATTATATAACTGGATTTAAAATTCAGCTCCTTGTATTGTTGGTTATACAATCAGAATGGACTGGGTAACAAAGATTCTCTACAGTTTTAAAATTGTTATTTGTTATCCTGCAGTTTTAAGGAGCTTATTATCATACTTTACAGTATCAAATAAATAACTAGGTGTCTCTAGTCTCACTTGAAAATTTTCTATGATCCTGCTTGTGTACTTGCCTTTGACATGTCCCTGACTGAAAACAAATTGCAATGTATGAATATGGCTTGCTTAACTAATATCTGTGTTTATTTGCTTGTTGATTCTTGATCCGCATTCTTGGTTTTAATTACCTTCATTTAAACGTTTATTATTTTGTTATGTATTTAATTTTTTTTTACTTTTTTGATATAATTTGGAAGTTGCTTGGATTGGGGTTGAGAATGCTGTTATTGAGTAAAGAGGAAATAAATATGTCATTACAGAATAGATCTCATTTTACATTCCAATTTCCTCATAGTGATTATATATAAATTCAAGTTTATTACAATTTTATACTATAGACTTTCATGTTAGGCAACAGAGAACATTAATTTTATCTAATAAAACATATAAATGTAGACACACAGCAGAAAAATTCTTCAATTTACAAGGAAACAAGACTGATAAGAATATCTTCTTAATTACTCAAATTACTTTATCATCAAGAAATTAATTTAAACACAAATTTTAAAGATGTGTTATTTTTAAATGAGATATACTCCAATACCTTTTTGTACTTTATAAATAAAGGGAAATTATTTGGTTAAGCTTATCTTTCTTTGTAAATTAAGTATTTATTAAATGTATGTTTGTGTTTAAATATAAAGTAAGAAGTTGAGTAGTTTATATTGCTTTGATGAAACAAATTACAAAATATTATAAAATTGCTTATATCACATGTTATTGAGACTTGATGACCAACTTACATGCTTTCTTACACAACTAAAGAGAGATAATAGTAGCTTGAAATAAAACTCTTGGTAGCTCTGAGAACAATATTTCCTGAGTCAACTGGCAGAGTCCTCAAAAAATGTAATAAAGAGTAAAATACATTTTTAGCATTAAAAGTCAACATGACTTTGTTAATGAAGGTAAGCATACAAGCAAAATAACCTTTTTCATTTTTCCATGTTTAAAAAGGAAAAACGAAAGGCAAAAAATCTTTTGTGTTCTTGAAATTAAAAAAGAAACACTCTTACACTGTTGGTGGGAGTGTAAATTAGTTCAACCATTGTGGAAGACAGTGTGGCGATTCCTCAAGGACCTAGAAATAGAAATTCCATTTGACCCAGCAAACCCATTACTGGGTATATATCCAAAGGACTATAAATCGTTCTACTATAAGGACACATGCACACGAATGTTCATTGCAGCACTGTTTACAATAGCAAAGACCTGGAACCAACCCAAATGCCCATCGATGATAGACTGGACTGGGAAAATGTGGCACATATACACCATGGAATATTATGCAGGAATCAAAAATGATGAGTTTGTGTCCTTTGTAAGGACATGGATGAATCTGGAGAACATCATTCTCAGCAAACTGACACAAGAACAGAAAAACAAATACCGCATGTTCTCACTCATAGGCGGGTGAGAAAAATGAGAACACATGGACACAATGAGGGGGTCTACTACACACTAGGATCTATTGGGGGGAAGGGGGGAGGGACAGTGGGGGGGGCTGGGGAGGGATAGCCTGGGGATAAATGCCAAGTGTGGATGAAGGGGAGGAAGGCAGCAAGGCACACTGACATGTGTGTACCTATGCAACTATCTTGCACGTTCTGCACATGTACCCCAAAACCTATAATGCAATAAAAAATTAATAAAATTAAAAAAAAAGAAAAACCTGAAAAAAAAAAAAGAAACAAAAGCAGCTAAAATTTCTTATTTTATCTTTTAGTACCATAAACTCTGCTATGCATTTTAAGTTTTGGGACAAGTGAAAGTCTAGGGGCTTACAAAAATGAAAACTGAGTTAATTAGATGAAAGATAACCCCCGATATGTAATCAGTTATGATTTTGTTTAGGGAATATAATGTATTTCACATATAAATTTAAATTTACTGTATATTTGCTGCAATTGCATTAAAGGAATGTAACATGAGGTAGAATCTTGAAGTAAAAATGTAATTGAAATGTCAATATACTTATAAATATATTTAAAAACCAATATAGTTTCAGTTATCAAAAATACACCTTAAATCCTTCCTGTCTGTTATACATTAGGTCAACATGAAGTAAGGGTTATGTAATAAGTTTTAAGTCAGGAACCTTCATTTTGCAGAGACTATATAACTCTTGACATTGTAGATGGTGACTTGGAAGTCCCTCTGGAGAGTTGTTCTTGTTCAGCAATTAAAAAGTGGGTCTGATTGTTCAGGTCTCTAATTAAAAATTCTAGATAGGGGAACAATTCCATAAAAACTCTAATGACTTTACAAGAAAATCATACATATTTTTAAAACGTATAATTAATTTAGCAACAAGTATAACAAATTGTAGTTTGTATTACACAAACATATTTCTCTAAAATATTCAATATTTACTCATTATGCTTTGTGATATCTGGACATAAGAAGCAAACCTTGTTACTGGTCAAAAATGCTTTTACTTGTATTGTATTTTTGATTTACATGCTCCTGTTCATAAAACTTTTGTGTTCTTATGAAATTTGTAAAATGCAAGGCCTTCTTGCTTTACTTCTCTAAGATTCAATTTTCTTGTCATTAAAATAGGGATTAAAAATAGTAAATGATACTATTTAAATAAGGCATTTCTTTAGCCTTAGGTTTAAAAATGTTAGTAATTCTTCTAATGCAGATGATTCTAGCCTTTTTTTGGCACTTTAAAAGATTACTCATCATTTTCTCATGTGAAGTGCATGAAAATACTAAATGGTTGTTAGGAAACTTATGGTGTTATCTTTTAATGTGACATACTTTGTTTAGACTATTATTTGTGCCACTAATTACTGAAATGTCATTTTGGGATTTTGTATTGTGTTACGTTTTATACATTCTTTACAAAGTTGAGTTTTTTCAAGTTATCTAACTCAAGAATAAGTCTTAGATTTCTTGAGTTAGTCTAGCAAGAACCTCTCTTCCTATACAATCTCAATTCAACATGATTTTGTTGGATATTTTGTTAATCACAATTTCTACATTAAGTGACGACACCTCTGCTCTTTCTCTGCGTCTTTGTGATTCTCCACATTGTTCAGACTCGGCTCTATCAGTGATTGTCTGGTCTCTTGTCTCTGCACAGTGGAAAATCATAATCATCCTGTCTGTTCATCAGGCAGCAATATCTGAGCATTTGTCTCCAGGAAGAGTGTTCTTGGAGTTTCTTTCTTTCTAACGATTTCTCCTGCGGAGTAAGTCACTGACCTGCTCCACTACCAAAATAGAAATTATTCTAGCAGATAAATTATTTTCTTTTAACACTTATAACATTAGGCAAAATATAGGGCTTGCTTATGAAATATTGACCCCCTCTATGATAGCGTTTTGATTTTTTTTAAAGTGTAAATGTTTTTATCTCTAGGTGTGAATTATAAATGATGTAAAACATTCAAACTGAAAAATCAAGGCATTGAATATTTCAGTTCTCAATATGTTTGCCCTGAGCACATCCAGAGTGCCCCACATCTCCTCCTTTTCCTCAATGTAACATCGGTATCCTTTGAAACGTTCTTTCTCACCTATTTCTGTGTTTCAAGTATGGATATTCTTCCAAAGAAATAGTTGCAGAAATGTGATGCCAGTTTCATTACATTTCAGTAGTTTCCCACGTGCATATGATGGATAAATTAGTACCCAAACTCCTTAATTCAATGACTTCCAAATCCAGAAATAAGCATAGTTATGAGTTTAAAAAATAATGATATTAACACTAAGTTATGGGGGTGGGCCTCAGAATTAGTATTTTTAAACAACTCCCCTTTGGTATTTCTGGTTAAAAACTATTTTAGCAAATGCTAAACTAGGTATCATTCCACTTTGACTGCCTTTATTTCTTCCCACACTCCCTAATGTTTGCTCATTTTGGCAGCTATTCCCATGAACTTTTGTCCAAAGCTTGCTCACAGGATGCTTTCAGTCTCCTAAGTTAATTCTTATGTCCTCCTCTCAAACCCTGAACTCTAAATCTATGATCAGCTGTTGCTTATTTGCTCAGAACCACATTTCTTTTACAGTTCAGAATAGCATATATTAATTTAATAAATGTATATGTTTGGTCCACTAATGAATAAAAAATAGGGTGGACTCATATTTTACTTACACACCTGGTAAGAATGGGGTGTCCTTATTATGAAATGCCCACTCACAGTTTACTTGGAAGCTTTAACTTTTATGAGCCTTCTGGGAAGATGATTTATTACTGGAGGAAGACTGTCCTTGTTACAGAAAAAAATGTCAAAATTTCATTTTCTAAAAAAGCAGTTTGAATTCTGTCCAACTAAAACAGATTGTGCACATTCTGCTCTCTAGGATAGTAACTGTAAGTAGGATGATGATTTTTATTATGCTGGCAAGTGATTAAATTTAGACAAGTTTATGTAAATATTTTGGACTAGTTATGAACATCTATTTCTCCTGACTGTAGAATAAACTATCAATTGGACAGCCTTATTAAACAGATTTCAACAACAGTTCATGAAAAATACACTACTATGAACATTTTGTACCTGCACAGTGGCCATATATATGGGTTTAGTAGTTTCATGTATATATTTCTAGGTAAAGAAGTTCACAATAATTTCTGTTAAAGTTTCTAAAACCTTTTCTTGGTAGAATGCTGTCAGGATTAATAACATAGAGCTAAAAGGGTATTTTATCATATGACAGATGAATAGAGTGGGCTTAGAAACTTTCTACTACAATCAGTCCTCATAAAGCAATAAATGCTGATTCTCAGCACACTATGCTTCCTTCAGGCTCTGTGTCTGTCCTTGGGCTTTATGATCATTATACATCCAGAACCAGTATTAAATCAGAGTCACAAAACTCCATACCCTTTCTATATTACTAGAGAATTGAAGAAGAATATCAGGTAGTACCAACACCTCTGCTAAAATTATTCTTTTTAGTTTGGTTTAACTGAGGATATTTAATCTTTGGAATAACAAAACTGGGAATATAGATACCAAAAGCAAAGCTAGCAAGACTGTTTGCATTTCCAGCAACTATTTAAGCATTCTTCTTAAATAGTTCTTCTACACAAATTGAAGAAAGTGACTGTTTTTTATTATGTACCCTTAGGCTTACTACATACCATTAAAAAAAAAAAAGCCCTTTGATGTTTTGTTTGAATTACAGAGTTACTGAAAACTTATTCTTAGTCAAAAAGAGCAAAAAAAAATTCTGCCCCACACATTCATTTACTATTTATTTATTTATATTCTCAATGAATTACTAGGAATCTTGACAAAAAACTTATAACCACAAAATTTAATTTTGTAAAAATAAAATTCAAACAATTTTGCATTTAGATTTACCATATCAATCTATTGTAATCAAAAAATAAAAATTATATTAATGATTTAAAGTTCTTACTACAGGATTAGAGTTGTCACCCTACTTTATTTTTGGAATTTTTTTTTCTGGAAGAAAGCGTTTTGTATAAATATAAAAGTGCATATTCCATGGGTATGGTAGGTAAGGGAGTGGTATTTAGAAAATAAGAAAAAAACTAACTTGAAAAAGTCCACACGTGTAAATTGTTTTCACAATTAATCAATGATGAAACTTTATGCAAAGCAAAGGCATTTTCATTATGGCACTTGATAGTAATTTGAAGAGCTAAATAATACTAAATAGATATATTTTAAGATTTATTTATTTAAAACCAACAATAGTTCTAACTATTTTGTTCCTTTGAAGACCTAAGGAAATGTCTCCTCTATGGAAGAAATTGGTAGGACTATCGGCCAAGCAAAGATTGAAATCTGTGGAAATATAGTGGAACACAAGACTTGAATAGAAAGTGGTAGTTGTAGCATTTCAGTAATTTGCAGTGGTTTTGATATTGGGTAGTTTGGAAGTGTTTAGATCAAATCTAAATCCCAAAAGCTGGATCAAAGCAGGAAAAAAAAACATCTAATGTTAAATAGAAAAAAATCAAAGTAGACTGCAAAGAACAGAGGGGGAAGGTTTTAGGAAAATTGCACAAACACCAAGGATGTTTCAAGTTCATGTTTGAAAGCCACATGGAGTCCTATAATCACAGTGCCTAGGTTCAAATTTTGACTAGACTACTTATCGAGTTTTTGGTATCAGGCAGGAAAACTCTTACATAACACTTATTTTTGAAAAGTAAAATGGGAGTAAAAGTTTTATCAACTTTATAAACTGCTGTGAGGATTAGAAAAGTTATTAAATATAAAATCTTAGACTAAGATTTTAGAAAAATGCATGGCACATTCTCATGTTTTCAATACATTTTAACAAGATATAACACATTAAGTTCTCAAAGCATTTTAGGTTTATTATGACTATTTTGCTAATTAGGTAAATAAAATAAAATACTAACTTATGTTTTATGCTCTATGCTGGCTTTAATCTTTTTAACTATCCTAAAAGGTATCCTTCTGTATAGAGACAAAGGTGTCAATTTCTCAAGTGATAAATACCACCTCCAAGGTCACATACTGAAAAACAAAGAAGTGAGATTGAAATTGACTTCCCTTTGACTTTCAATATGCTGGTGATCTTCTAGTACACCTCACAGCTTCTGTGACACATTCCTCTTGGATTTTACATGTAGAAATTAATTGTCTCTGAAAAGGAGAGAAACTGTGAGCAAAATCGGTATGGAAAAATAAATTCCAAAAAAAAAAAAAAAGAATTTTTTATTGGTTCTTGGATAAAGAATGAATAAAACTTCACAAGCCAAGAATAGCAAAAGTAAAAAGATATCACAAAGCAAGTAGACTGTGTGTACAGGTGTGGAGGATGGTAGTAATTAATATATAAAGGCATACAGGAGGAGTAAGAGATGGATGGAGATGTAAGATAATATGTTTTCTTAATCTTCATTCATTTCTGCATTTCTTTAATTCTGCTTCCTATAAGTTTTTTTTCTCTATCTGAATAACTTTTATTATATTTTAAATTCTGGGGTACGTGTGCAGAACATGCAGGTTTGTTACATAGGTATACCCATGCTACGGTGGTTTGCTGCATCTATCCCCTCGTGATCTATATTAGGTATTTCTCAATTTAAGTGTGAGTCTTGCCATTTTCACTTATTTCTTTCTTCTCTTCTCCCTCAGAATTATGGTTTCTGAAATCCTGCTGGCTTCATCAATTCTTAAATATCTTCCAATCTATCTTTATATCTACACAAAAACACAAATATACATGTACATATATATGTGTTTGTCTACACACACACACACACACATATATGTATGCACACACATATAGAGCTATAGATACAGAAAAGTGTTTTTCTAGTTATTTTAATGGGAACCAATTCTCTGCTCAAAGCTCTTTGATCCTATCGGAATATAGAAGTCTCAAGAGACAGTATTTTTTCCTATTAGGAGCGCTTTTCATAAGGAAAATGTAGCTGTGTATGACTCAATCTAATCTGAATTTCTTTGAAAGTATACAAAAGTAAATGATTATGACATAGATAAGTAAACTTCCTTAGTCAGAAGTCAATTTTAATTTGTGTACCTTTTCCTGATCATTTCTCTTACACTTTACCCAACATATTGTTTAAAAATATTGCCTAAATTACTTTTCATTCCTGCTCTTTTCCCTCTCTCTCTAAGCACTAACCATCTCATTTCATCTATGACTATTGGCAGACGTCTGTCATTTCTCTTCACAAGTAGTTTTATAGACTTGCCCTATATTAGGTTTTCACTCTCAACATGTCAGAGCAGTGAGTCTATGACACTTCCATAAAATCGTATCACTCCTTGTCAAAATCCCCAAATCATATTGTCATATTTAATCTATTACAAAATTATTTTCCACTTTTGCACTTACCAGTAATATGAAGTTACTGAACACTTTTTATAAAGCCACTCTGAGTAATTATAGTTAGATTGTTTTAGTAGCTAGGAATAGGAAAAGGTAGATATATTAAGATAAAAGCTGAAGCATCTTATCTATCTTACCAGTGAAGACAGGCATTTCAAGTGCATTTAACAGTTATTTGCAACTGAAAAGATGGTGCCATTGTTGAAAGTTTTTTGTTAGCCTAAAATTTGTTTACTTAATTGATATTATATCTTAACCAGATGTTTTAAAACATAGAATACACAGCAGTATTGCAAGATTTAAACTTTAATATCTGTATCCAGTTGGAGGATACAGAAAGCGCATATTCCCTATTCAGTAATTCCCTTTAGTCTCTCTGCAGGTGGATAGTATTATTTAACAGATTTTGTTTTTACTTAATTTTACACAAAGTATATTACTTACTGTTTGCAATAATTATTCTTCTCAGGATTATAATGACTTGGTTTAAATATATTGTAAATGTACTCCATTATGTTTGATAATATAATTTTCAGTTGTATTATGAATGCAACATTTGAATTTCTCTAAAATTTGAAAATAATCTTAGTTTTATATTGCTTAATAATGCACTCATGTAAAATGCACTACAAAATACAATAACAATAATTCCCATATATTTAAAAATATACACAGCACATTATTTATCTTACAAATAAAAGCTAAGATTAAAACTTAATTACTGACAAATCAACAAGAAAAAACAACTCTATTAAAAAGTGAGCAAAGGCTATAAACAGATACTTCTCAAAAGAAGAAATAAAAGTGCACAGCAAGTATGAAAAAATGCTCAGTATCACTAATCACTAGAGAAATGCAAATCAAAACCACAATGAGATATCACCTCACCAGTCAGAATGGTTGTTATTAAACAGTCCAAAAAATAACAGATGTTAGCCAGGCTGCATAGAAAAGAAAACACTTGCACACTGTTGGCGGGAATGTAAATTAGTTCAGCCACTATTAAAAACAGTTTGAAGATTTCTCAAATAACTTAGAACTACTGTTAATCTCACCAATCCCAATACTGAGTATAGACACTTTCTACCTAAAGGACATGGGTACCCACATGTTTATCACAGCACTATTCACAATAGCAAAGATATGGAACCAACTCAGATGCCTATCAACAGAGGATTCGATTTTTTAAATGCGGTACATTTGCACCATGTAATACTACAAAGTCATAAGAAAAAATAAAATCATTTGCTGAATATGTATGCAGCTGGAGGCTGATATCCTAAGTGCATTATTAGCACAGTAACAGAAAACCAAATACTGAATCATCTTTCTTATAATGAGGGGCCAAACTTTGGTTATACATGACATAAAGATGGGAACAATAGATGCTGGGGAATACAAGATGGGCAAGTGGAAAGGGAGGCAAGAATTGAGTAACTTACCTATTGGGTACTATGCTCACTAACTGTGAGTTCCATCATATCACAAAGCCTAAGCATCCTTGTTATATCCTTGTAACAAACCTGAATAGGTACCTCCTGAAACTAAAAGGAAAGTAAAATTTAAAAAAAAAAAAAAAGATATCTATAGAACACTAATGCTACTAATTTCATTTTGAACTAACTAGTTGGTTGTGAACTGACAGGTCCAAGTCAACCAAAGTGTATACAGATTTTGAACTCAAATATAACAATTATCTTTTTGGGAAAAAAAAACAGAATTCCTAACTTTTATATAATAATTTTATACATCTGATATTTTGATCATGCTCAATCAAAATACACATCAATAAATAACTATATAGATTTTTTTGTTACTTTTTTGGGGTGGTGTGAGTGATCATATATTATCCTAACAGAAAGGCATCTTTTGATTAGTAATATGTCATGGCTTTTGTCATCAAACACTCTTCTAATAACAAAAATATAAGCAGTTTCTATGAAGGACTGTACAATATAGTGATTACAAGCAACATGTTTGTAACTGACATGTTTGTAACTAATGTGTTTTGTATTTGGTTCCATCATTTACTGGCACTATGACCTTGAGCAGGTGATCTAGCATCCTAAAATAGCTAAATATATTAACATGCACTGAACCTTGGAAGGGATTCCTGGAACATAGTAGTACAGGCACATTAACTATTGATGTAAGAGGGAACTTCTAACTGTGGAGATATGAAAATAAAAGTAAGAAGGGGTTCTCTCTAATTAATTTAGTTAATTAAAGACTTGTCTATGTCACAGTAGATGAATACATATTATTTGGAGATGGAGAAGGTAAATGAAAAGGAAGACAAATTAAAAACTAAATTTGGGCATGGTGGCTCACAGCTCTAATCCCACGTCTTTGGGATGCTGAAGCAAGAGGATCACTTTAGCCCAGGAGGTCGAGACCAGCCTGGGCAATATAGTAAGACCTATCTCTACAAAAAAAAAAAAAAAAAAAAAAAAAAATTATAAAATTCAGGCATGGTGATGCATGCTTGCGGTCTCAACTACTTGAAAGGCTGTGGTGGGAGGATTGCTTGTGCCTGGGCGATCAAGGCTGCAGTGAGCCATGATCACAAGACTGCATTCCAGCCTGGGAGACAGTGCAAGACCCTGTCTCAAAACAATAGAGCACTAAACTATTAATTAATAGACTTTAGAGTTAAGGAGATAATATGCTTATATGTGTATCTCAAAAGCAGATTATTATAAATAATGATCTGAAAAAGAATAAATATACGTGTAAATTTTTTAAAGGATATATTCGTTAAAATAAAGAATTTAATTGAAGTGCTAAATGTTAGAAAAGAGGAAGCTAAAGGCTCAATTATTCATGTGCACCCAATTGGTAATCTAAAATTAAAATTATGAAAAAATCCAAAAATGTAACAAAGCAAAGTAAAACTATGGAATTTTGAAATAAATTTTAAAGGTGCACAATTGAGCTAGACACATAATAACCTTTGTGTATCACTGTTGTTTCAGAAAGGGGTGTTTATAAAGGGGAAAATAATGTAAAATATAACAAATTAAGATATCTATGATCTGAAGAAAGATTTAGTTATATACAATTTTATAATCAAACAGATCAAGGTGGAGATGGAATAAAATAATATTCATGTGTTTAAGGACTCTAGTTCCCATATAGCTTTAACTGTTATAAAGAAAACAAACAAAAATCCTGACACTATATTCTAATTGAAACAAAAGGAATTAAAGGGAGAAATCCATGAGATTGAAAATAAACTGGAATAATACAGGAGAATGACAAAACATATGCACACTCTCAAGGGTACATATACTCAAATGATGTCACAACTAAGATTCAGATGTCCAATTCTATTGTCTTTTTTTTTACAGAAATTTGTTAAATTAGACAATAAGTAAATTCAGAACTGCATCAGTGGAAAATTATTATTATTATTATTTAAATTATTATTATTTTATTGTACTTTAGGTTCTGAGGTACCTGTGCAGAACATGCAGGATTGTTGCATAGGTACACACATAGCAATGTGGTTTGCTGCCTCCATCTCCCCAACACCTACATTTGGCATTTCTCCCCATGTTAATGTTATCATTCAAATAACCTACCTAGGAAATAAGGCATTCTTAATTATGGGAAGAAGATGAACTAAATAAAGAGAAGGTATTATAATTGGGAAAATGAGAGCTATAAAAAATTCCTCTTTTGTATTTAAAACTGTCAAATCTGTGCCTAACTTTTGTAAAAAACAAGCACTTTTTGGAAATACTACTAATGATGTAGTATAGAGAGTGAAACAGCTTATTTCTTTAAATGTGTTCAAAATCTCTTGGAATATCTAGTTGATACTAATTATCATCATTTTCATATGATTGTTTTCCTCTGAAATTGAGAAATCGGTGTTTCCTTTTATGGATGTAGATAATTATAAATCCAATTACTGTGACTCTCAATGGTTAAATCTGTGCTAAAATTTTAGGTTTCAAGTCTCACACAATAATGTGTGGAAGCCCATGTTCACAGGCCAACACGAGCCCAGTAAAATGGCTCTTAATTCCACTAATGTAAAAGGGCTAGTTTGAAAGTGGTGTTAAGTGAGGACTCCTGTGAGATAATGAGGAATGTTGACCTAACTGCTTTTGAAAACACAAATTAAAAAGAGCTTTGTTCAAGATTACCTTTAAATTTGTTCTCATAAAGACACCGACCAAAAATGCATCAACATTCACAATAATATCTACACAGTCAGATAGGTACTCTTTTTTTTGAGCTGGAGTCTCTGTTGCCCAGGCTGGAGTGCAGTGGCAGGATCTCAGCTCACTGCAACTTCCACCTGCCTGCTGGATTCAAGCAATTCACCTACCTGAGTCTCCTGAGTAGCTGGGAATATAGCCAACTGCCACCACAGCAGGCTAATTTTTTAATTTTTAGTAGAGATGGGGATTTACCATATTGCGCAGGCAGGTCAGGAACACCTGACCTCAGGTGATCTGCCCACCTTGGTCACTCAAAGTGCTAGGATTACAGGTCCCACCATGCCAGGCACAGATTGAAACTCTTAAGATGTCATTTTTGAATAAGATAAGCAAAATTACATCCAGGTAATCTACCCAAAGATAACTTATTTTTATCTACCACCAAAATCATTTTTCTTAAGCTCTTCTTGTTTGTTCATGCATGAATTAGAATCCATTAAAATCTATCAATTATATTAAATTATGATTATATTTTAAATCCTTCTGACTGATTCTCAAATAGAAGACGTTCTGAAAATTACATTCCTTTTATGTTCAGTCTGACACAAGTTTCATGGGGCACATTTTTTTCTTTTTTTAAAATTTTTAGAATTTTTATTGCATTATAGGTTTTGGGGTACATGTGCAGAGTGTGCAAGAGAGTTACATAGGTACACACATGTCAGTGGGCTTTGCTGCCTTCCTCCCCTTCACCCACACTTGGCATTTATCCCCAGGCTATCCCTCCCCAGCCCCCCCCACTGTCCCTCCCCCCTTCCCCCCAATAGACCCCAGTGTGTAGTAGACGCCCTCCCTGTATCCATGTGTTCTCATTTTTCTCACCCACCTATGAGTGAGAATATGCGGTATTTGTTTTTTTGTTCTTGTGTCAGTTTGCTGAGAATGCTGTTCTCCAGATTCATCCATGTCCTTACAAAGGACACAAACTCATCATTTTTGATTGCTGCATAATATTCCATGGTGTATATGTGCCACATTTTCCCAGTCCAGTCTATCATCGATAGGCATTTGGGTTGGTTCCAGGTCTTTGCTATTGTAAACAGTGCTGCAATGAACATTCGTGTGCATGTGTCCTTATAGTAGAACGATTTATAGTCCTTTGGATATATACCCAGTAATGGGATTGCTGGGTCAAATGGAATTTCTATTTCTAGGTCCTTGAGGAATCGCCACACAGAAACAGACACTAGAGTAAATCGGCAACCATCAGAATGGGAAAAAAATCTTTGCAGTTTATGCATCTGACAAAGGGCTGATATCCAGAATTTACAAAGAACTCAAACAGATTTACAGGAAATAAACAAACAAGCCCATTCAAAAATGGGCAAAGGATATGAACAGACACTTTACAAAAGAAGACATACATGAGGCCAACAAACACATGAAAAAATGCTCATCATCATTGGTCATTAGAGAGATGCAAATCAAAACCACATTGAGATACCATCTCATGCCAGTTAGAATGGTGATCATTAAAAAATCTGGAGACAGCAGATGCTGGAGAGGATGTGAAGAAATAGGAACACTGTTACACTGTTGGTGGGAGGGTAAATTAGTTCAACCATTGGGGCATATTTTTTTCTAAATATCAATATTTCTTCTTTCTCTATCACATTTCAGTGAAGGTGAGAAATGTGTCATCCATCATGGCAAGTCACAGAAGTAGGGAAAGTTGTAAAAATGGTGTAAACACTCAATTATTAATTACATAGTTTGGATTGTTAATGAACATTTTTTTCCTAGTTATTTGAATATATTTTCTAATGTAGTCTGGTTTTTTTTTTAAATGAGATTAAATAGAAAAGGGAATATCTAATTTTTTAAAGATCCTTTATTTTTGTCTCAGTATTCACCAAAAGCAGATGGATAATTTGTGCATTATCAGAATCTTTAAAATACGCGTTCTGGCTTTTTATTATCATTGTTTCGTTAATTCTTCTTAATGAGATCATTGTATCCCATTTATGGGCCCATGTTTCTCTGCAGGGTTCTCACTGATTTGCCTAATGCCATGAGGAGGCATCATGTGCTCTTCATCTCCACCACTTCAGCAGCTTGACAATCTGAGTTTTTTGAGATATATATATATATATATATATATATATATATATATATATATATATATATATAATTACACTTTAGGTTCTGGGGCACATGTGCAAAACATGCAGGAATGTTACTAGCTACATACATGGCAATATGGTTTGCTGCCTCCTTCCCTCATCACCTATATCAGGCATTTCTCCCATTATCCCCCGCCAACCTCCCTACCCCTTGCTGTCCCTCCCCTATTCCTTCCCAACAGACCCCAGTGTGTGATGCTCCCCTCCCTGTGTCCATGTGTTCTCATTATTCAACACCCTCCTATGAGTGAGAACATGTGGTTTTTGTTTTTCTGTTCTTGTGTCACTTTGCTGAGAATGATGGTTTCCAGATTCATACATGTCCCTACAAAGGATATGAACTCATCATTTTTTATGGCTGCATAGTATTCCATGGTGTATATCTGCCACATTTTCCTTGTCCAGTCTATCATCAATGGGCATTTGTGTTGGTCCAGGTCTTTGCTATAGTAAACAGTGCCACAATGAACATAATGTGTGCATGTATTTTTTATAGTAGAATGATTTATAGTCCTTTGGATATATACCCAGTAGTGGGATTGCTGGGTCAAATGGAATTTCTATTTCTAGGTCCTGGAAGAATCGCCACACTGTCTTCCACAATGGTTGAACTAATTTACACTCCGACCAGCAGTGTAAAATTGTTCCTCTTTCTCCACATCCTCTCCAGCATGTGTTGTCTCCAGAATTTTTATGACCACCATTCTAACTGTCATGAGATGGTATCTCAATGTGGTTTTGATTTGCATTTCTCTAATGACCAGTGATGATGAGCATTTTTTTTATATGTTTGTTGGTCTCATATATGTCTTCTTTTGAACATTGGCTGTTCATGTCCTTTGCCCACTTTTGAATGGGTTTATCTGTTTTTTTCTTGTAAATCTGTTTTAGTTCTTTGCAGATTCTGGATATTAGCCCTTTGACAGATGGATAGATTGAAAAATTTTTTTCCCATTCTGTGTGTTGCCAGTTCATTCTAATGATTGTTTCTATTGCTGTACAGAAGCTCTGGTGTTTGCTTACGAAGCCTTGGCAACAAAAGCCAAAATAGACAAATGGGATCTAATTAACCTCTAGACCATCTGAGTTTTGTATGTAAAACTCCTGGAACACTACTTAATTTAATTTTGAGCCTCTTGGGTTTTAAACATTAAATTACATTCTAAATCTATAGGGAATTATATTTAATATTATATATTTTAAGATCTTTAAAGCAAACTTTTATTACACTAGAATTAATAAAGTTAATAATGTGTTTTGTTTTAGGCACATTCTGAATTGATGAATGACTGTCAAATGGAAAAAATCATGAGAAAAAACATTCCCCAAGTTTCTCTGGAGGCTTCTATGTTTAAATGATTTAATGTAAC
Source organism: Saguinus oedipus (assembly GCA_031835075.1). NCBI lineage: Eukaryota > Metazoa > Chordata > Mammalia > Primates > Cebidae > Saguinus > Saguinus oedipus. The sequence goes on along the minus strand of CM063171.1, from coordinate 141,544,978 downwards.
TGTGGAGTAACCATGTCTGAGGCTCCTCTCAGAGATCTCCATAAACTGTCTTTCCTGATAATATAATTTCAGAAAGAAAAAATATTATTTTAGAAGCTAGAAAATCAGACTTTTGCTTTATTTAACTGAGGCTTTAATAAAAACTTAAACATTCCAACTAGCACTTGCTCATGGTAAGTTTTTGACTACTGAAAGTTGTCTTACATGAGAAAAAGTGCTGGCATGTAAATAGGGAAACAAGAGTATGTGTGCATAAATTCATATATTTTATCTACATTCAGAAAACTATAAAAATTGAAAATTTGTTTCTATAATCAACAGCTGGGATCACGGGGTGAATATTTAAAACACAAGGTGATAATAAAACTCAGGGTTTGGGTGTTTGACAACATATAGGAAGTCACCCTATCATTTTAAGTAAAAAGAAAATCACAAATATTACAGAGCAACTAGAATTAAGAGGAAGTTTTCTTATTCTTGACTTTTATAATATTTCAGCAATTCTTTCTAAGGTTGTAATTTAAACATAATAATGTCTATTAAATTAACTTGCATTTGATGAAAGGAACAAGATCAGAACTTTCAATCAAGGAACATCCTTAAGTGAGAGATTTGTTTGAAAAATTATTTCTATGATGTGAAAAATCAGCATTTGCCAAAAAAAGACACAAAGTGTGTAAGTGAACTAACAACTAATTAATATCAAAATCAGAGTACAAGTTTCCTAAATACAATTTTTCAATTGTGGATCTGTGAGGTATGTTTGTATTTCTTTTTGTCCACTACTCTGAACTCGGCAGGATAGACATATCTGCTAATGCAGTACCTGATTTTAGGTAGATGTGAAATGATGTTGAATGGATGATTAAATTAATCACAAACCTTATATCTGTTTTGAATAGTCTTCATTGAAATAATTCAACATCATGTTTATGTATATACAAAAAGATCTTTTTTTGTGTTTTCAATCTTTCATTGATGAGATAAAATGAACATTAAGAAATCAAATAATAAATCCAGATGATAAACAGTAATAATTCAGTTTCTAATATTTTGTTTAAAAACGAGCTAATCAAGCTCAAGGACACATCCCTAAACTAAGGATGGCTTGAAAAATCACAACTTTACATAAAATTTTAGATCATGCACATGAACGAGATTATATTGCTGTTTATATTGTCAGGTATCTTAACTCATGTCACAGATAAATAGAAAATTATTGTAAGTGCTGGCACTTAGTAAGTCAGTAAAAATGAACTTGTGTGAATTACTTAAATATTATCACATATAAAAGCATTTTATAATTACTGTCTTTAATTAAATGTTTGTGTTTTTAATTTAAAGGCATATATTTATCGCTGTGTTTTTACACAGAGCTGGGAACACATGAGTGGGCTGTGTTTTTGAATAGTTCAGTACCTTTCATTCAGAAATTAGATACACTAATGACTTTCAAGTGTGACTGTGGAATACTTTTTTCTTTCATAACTGCAGTGCTCCTTTTGACTCATTTATAAATTGCTTCTTTATTATGCTCCTGAATTCTACTGTTTTTCCCAGAAGCCTAGATTTTCAATGAGCAGTCATCAAGGAAGTGTGCTGATCCAATGTTACACTTTTTCATATATACTCACAAAAAAGATTTCTCAGAACAGAAGCCTATAGAAATAAAAGGCATTATGATATTTATTATGGGAAGTAGAAAAAGGACAGATGTGCCGGGCATATTTGAGAAGTCTAATTGGTCCATGAGCAATACAACCATATCTGATCTGGCTGACATACTCAACTATTCATTTGTACCAGAGCCAAACAGTCTAATTGTTTAAAGAATGCTTAGCAATTTATGGGGCCATTGTCCTTGGGCAGTTTATTCTAAGATCAATATTTACAGCAGAGTCAGAGCTTGGGAAGTGACTCCGTTAACAGATAGATAAAACCCACAAGCAATGACTGTGAATCTAAAAAGTAAGGAGTCTGTGTTTATTCCACGAATGTCAGTTGCATGATTTCACATAGCTATCAAGGAAAACAATGAAAATAAGCACTATAATGAAATTTGTTATTTTACCTTCAACGATTACATATGTTATTTTGATCTATTTTCTATAGCTTGATAATTGTTTGAATTAATATATATTGATAAGCTGTCACTTTTAAAAGTTCAAACTTTTGGCTTTACTCCAAAAATTTTTCAATAAATGTTTTCATTGTCAATAATTTTTAAATTTTTCATAAGTTTTTGAAAGCACCATTATTTTCAACTTCCTTTAAAATTATGTAGCACAAATATACAAACTCAGGGATTCCTCCAATAAAATTTTGTTAGTAAAATTGTTCTTAATGACTAGATCTAGTTGAAAATTAAGTAGATAAATTCAATATATTGGGCCATCACCAGGTTTTGTCATTTTAAAAGGATCTCTAACTAACTCTGTGTTTCAAATATTTTAGGTAGATTTAATTCTAAGAAAATATTTTACAATTAATGGCACTTAATTGAAAACAAATTTAGATAATTTGAAAGACAATATATGGAAAAATAATTTAAGTGTTTTTTTTTGGTCAGAAATAGATAGTTTAAGCCTAATAAGAAAGAGACAAATAATAATTTCTTTTATTTGAAATAATAAATAAATATTTAAGTAAGTTTTTAGAAAGCAAAGATAAATTTTATTTTTTCTGTTATTAGGACAGACAAATATATCTTTTCCTATATTACTGAAATAATTTCATTTCAACTTATCAGTTAATTTTTACTTACAGGATAGTTTGACAACATTAACTCACAGACGGTAAAATAGTTTAGCTTAGGTTGTAGTTGTTACAAAAGGCAAATCTTTCAAATACAAAAAAAAATAATTCAAATGCCACACATTCTTTTTTTTTTTTTAGGAAAAAAACAAGTAGTATTTGTTTTATAAAACAAATCAATTAAAAACATACATACACACAAGCACACACACCTCAAAACAAGCAAAACAATACAACCCAGACAGTTTTTCTGCAATTTATAAGAATTAAAATTAATTTTTAACTAAGAAGCTTGGAAATGTCAATGAAAAGTTTCAGCGGGAGGAAATAAAAAGTGTTTCGAAGGAATTGCTTGTCAATCACCATTGTAGAAGAACTCAAGTAAGAAATTAAAATATGTATTCCGTATGCATCTAAATAATAAAGAGAAAAAAAGTAAGCATTTTGAAAATATGTTTGCGAAAAGACAGACAAATCAGTTTTTGAAGTTATATTTTCAATTCTTACTGGTCATTGTAGTTGCTAATTTCATTCTCTCTTTTCTGTTGAAGCATGAAAATTCAAGAAGGTAGACTATGTAAGAATGATGAAAAGTTTTCAGTTTTTTTTTTTTTTTTAATTTTTATTGCATTACAGGTTTTGGGGTACATGTGCAGAACGTGCAAGATAGTTGCATAGGGACACACATGGCAGTGTGTTTTGCTGCCTTCCTCCCCTTCACCCACACTTGGTATTCATCCCAAGGCTATCCCCCCAGCGCCCCCCGCTGTCCCTCCCCCATTTCCCCCAACAGTCCCCAGTGTATAGTAGACCACCTCTCTGTGTCCATGTGTTCTCATTTTTCTCACCCACCTATGAGTGAGTATATGCAGTATTTATTTTTCTGTTCTTGTGTCAGTTTGCTGAGAATGATGTTCTCCAGATTCATCCATGTCCTTACAAAGGACACAAACTCATCATTTTTGATTGCTGCATAATATTCCATGGTGTATATGCGCCACATTTTCCCAGTCCAGTCTATCATCGATGGGCATTTGGGTTGGTTCCAGGTCTTTGCTATTGTAAACAGTGCTGCAATGAACATTCGTGTGCATGTGTCCTTATAGTAGAACGATTTATAGTCTTTTGGATAGATACCCAGTAATGGGATGGTTGGGTCAAATGGAATTTCTATTTCTAGGTCCCTGAGGAATCGCCACACTGTCTTCCAAAATGGTTGAACTAATTTACATTCCCACCAACAGTGTAAGAGTGTTCCTATTTCTCCACATCCTCTCCAGCATCTGCTGTCTCCAGATTTTTTAATGATCGCCATTCTAACTGGTGTGAGATGATATCTCAATGTGGTTTTGATTTGCATTTCTCTAATGACCAATGATGATGAGCACTTTTTCATATGTTTGTTGGCCTCATGTATGTCTTCTTTTTAAAGTGTCTGTTCATATCCTTTGCCCATTTTTGAATGGGCTTGTTTGTTTTTTTTTCTGTAAATCTGTTTGAGTTCTTTGTAAATTCTGGATATCATCCCTTTGTCAGATGTGTAAACTGCAAAGATTTTTTCCCATTCTGATGGTTGCCGATTCACTCTAGTGACTGTTTCTTTTGCCGTGCAGAAGCTGTGGAGTTTGATTAGGTCCCATTTGTCTATTTTGGCTTTTGTTGCCAATGCTTTTGGTGTTTTGGTCATGAAGTCCTTGCCTACTCCTATGTCCTGAATGGTTTTGCCTAGATTTTCTTCTAGGGTTTTTATGGTGTCAGGTCTTACGTTTAAGTCTTTAATCCATCTGGAGTTAATTTTAGTGTAAGGTGTCAGGAAGGGGTCCAGTTTCTGCTTTCTGCACATGGCTAGCCAGTTTTCCCAACACCATTTATTAAATAGGGAATCCTTTCCCCATTGCCTGTTTTTGTCTGGTTTATCAAAGATAATATGGTTGTAGGTATGTTGTGTTGCCTCCGATGCTTCTGTTCTGTTCCATTGGTCTATATCTCTGTTTTGGTACCAGTACCATGCTGTTTTGATTACTGTAGCCTTGTAGTATAGTTTGAAGTCTGGTAGCGTGATGCCTCCCGCTGTGTTCTTTTTGCTTAGAATTGACTTGGCTATGCGGGCTCTTTTTTGGTTCCGTATGAAATTCATGGTGTTTTTTTCCAGTTCTGTGAAGAAATTCAATGGTAGTTTGATGGGGATAGCATTGAATGTGTAAATTACTTTGGGCAGTATAGCCATTTTCACAATATTGATTTTTCCTAACCACGAACATGGAATGTTTCTCCATCTGTTTGTGTCCTCTATTATTTCGTTGAGCAGTTGTTTGTAGTTTTCCTTAAAGAGGTCCCTTACATTCCTAGTGAGTTGTATTCCTAGGTATTTTATTTTCTTTGTAGCAATTATGAATGGCAGTTCATTCTTAATTTGGTTCTCTTTAAGTCTGTTATTGGTGCATAAAAATGCTTGTGATTTTTGCACATTGATTTCATATCCTGAGACTTTGCTGAAGTTGCTTATCAGTTTCAGGAGCTTTTGGGCTGAGGTGATGGGGTTTTCTAGGTATACTATCATGTCATCTGCAAATAGAGACAATTTGGCTTCCACCTTTCCTATTTGAATACCCTTTATTTTATTTTCTTGCCTGATTGCTCTGGCTAGAACTTCCAGTACTATGTTGAATAGAAGTGGTGAGAGAGCGCATCCTTGTCTAGTGCCGGATTTCAAAGGGAATGCTTCCAGTTTTTGCCCATTAAGTATGATATTGGCTGTTGGTTTGTCATAAATAGCTTTTATTACTTTGAGATATGTTCCATCAATACCAAGTTTATTGAGGGTTTTTAGCATAAAGGGATGTTGAATTTTGTCAAATGCCTTCTCTCCGTCAATTGAGATAATCATGTGGTTTTTGTTTTTGCTTCTGTTTATGTGGTGAATTACATTTATAGACTTGTGTATGTTGAACCAGCCTTGCATCCCCGGGATGAATCCTACTTGATCATGATGGATAAGTTTTTAAATGTGCTGTTGCAATTGATTTGCCAGTATTTTATTGAAGATTTTTGCATTTATGTTCATCATGGATATTGGCCTGAAGTTTTCTTTTCTTGTTGAGTCTCTGCCGGGTTTTGCTATCAGAATGATGTTGGTCTCATAAAATGATTTGGGAAGGGTTCCCTCTTTTTGGATTATTTGGAATAGTTTCAGAAGGAATGGTACCAGATCCTCTTTGTGTGTCTGGTAGAATTCAGCTGTGAACCCATCTGGACCTGGGCTTTTTTTGTGTGGTAGGCTCTTAATTGCTGCCTCAACTTCTGACCTTGTTATTGGTCTATTCATAGTTTCGGCTTCCTCCTGGTTTAGGCTTGGGAGGACACAGGCGTCCAGGAATTTATCCATTTCTTCCTGATTTACAAATTTGTGTGCATAGAGTTGTTTGTAGTATTCTCTGATGATGGTTTGAATTTCTGTGGAATCTGTGGTGATTTCCCCTTTATCATTTTTTATTGCATCTATTTGGTTGTTCTCTCTTTTCTTTTTTATCAGTATGGCTAGTGGTCTGTCTATTTTGTTGATCTTTTCAAAAAAACAGCTCTTAGATTTATTGATTTTTTGAAGGGTTTTTCTTGTCTCTATCTCCTTCAGTTCTGCTCTGATCTTAGTTATTTCTTGTCTTTGGCTAGGTTTTGAGCTTTTTTGATCTTGCTCCTCTAGCTCTTTCCATTTTGACGATAGGGTGTCAATTTTGGATCTCTCCACTCTTTTCATGTGGGCACTTATTGCTATATATTTTCCTCTACAGACTGCTATAAATGTGTCCCAGAAATTCTGGTACGTTGTGTCTTCATTCTCGTTGGTTTCAAAGAACTTCTTTATTTCTGCCTTCATTTCATTGTTTATCCAATCAACATTCAAGAGCCAGTTGTTCAGTTTCCATGAAGCTGTGCGGTTCTGAGTTATTTTCTGAATTCTGAGTTCCAACTTGATTGCACTATGGTCTGAGAGACTGTTTGTTATGATTTCAGTTGTTTTGCATTTGCTGAGGAGTGCTTTACTTCCAATTATGTGGTCAATTTTGGAGTAGGTGTGATGTGGTGCTGAGAAGAATGTATATTCTGTGGATTTGGGGTGGAGAGTTCTGTAAATGTCTATCAGGTTTGATTGTTCCAGGTCTGAGTTCATGTCCTGGATATCCTTGCTAATTTTCTGTCTGGTTGATCTGTCTGCTATTGACAGTGGAGTGTTAAAGTCTCCCACTATTATTGTGTGGGAGTCTAAGTCTCTTTGTAAGTCATTAAGAACTTGCCTTATATATTTGGGTGCTCCTACATTGGGTCCATATATATTTAGAATCGTTATCTCTTCTTGTTGTATCGATCCTTTTACCATTATGTAATGACCTTCTTTGTCCCTTTTGATCTTTGTTGCTTTAAAGTCTATTTTATCAGAGATGAGAATTGCAACTCTTGCTTTTTTTTTGCTCTCCATTTGCTTGGTAAATCTTCCTCCATCCTTTTATTTTGAGCCTTTCTGTATCTTTGCATGTGAGGTGGGTTTCCTGGATACAACATACTGATGGGTGTTGGTTTTTTATCCAATTTGCCAGTCTGTGTCTTTTGATTGGTGCATTTAGCCCATTTACATTCAGGGTTAATATTGTTAAGTGTGAATTTGATACTGCCATTTTGATCCTAGCTGGCTATTTTGCCCATTGGTTCGTGTACATTCTTTATTTTGTTGATGGTCTTTAGCATTTGGTATGCTTTTAGGATGGCTGGAACTGGTTGTTTCTATGTGTAGTGCCTCTTTCAGGTGCTCTTGTAAAGCAGGCCTAGTGGTGACAAAATCTCTGATTACTTACTTGTTCATGACGGATTTTATTTTTCCTTCACTTATGAAGCTCAGTTTGGCTGGATATGAAATTCTGGGTTGAAAGCTCTTTTCTTTAAGGATGTTGAACATTGGCCCTCACTCTCTTCTGGCTTGTAGAGTCTCTGCCAAGAGATCTGCTGTGAGTCTGATGGGCTTCCCTTTGTGGGTGACCTGACCTTTCTCTCTGGTTGTCCTTAGTATTTTCTTCTTCGTTTCAACCCTGGTGAATCTGACGATTATGTGCCTTGGGGTTGCTCTTCTTGCGGAGTATCTTTGTGGTGTTCTCTGTATTTCCTGGAGTTGAGTATTGACCTGTCTTGCTAGGTTGGGGAAATTTTCCTGGATAATATCCTGAAGAGTTTTTTCCAGCTTGGATTCATTCTCTTCGTCACATTCTGGTAGACCTATCAAACGTAGGTTCTGTCTCTTCACATAGTCCCACATTTCTTGGAGATTTTGTTCATTCCTTTTTGTACTTTTTTCTTTTAATCTTGGTTTCTCATTTTATTTCATTGAGTTGATCTTCAACTTCTGATATTCTTTCTTCTGCTTGGTCAATTCGGCTGTTGAAACTTGTGCATGCTTCACAAAGTTCTCGTGTTGTGTTTTTCAGCTCCTTCAATTCATTCATATTCCTCTCTAAGTTGTCCATTCTCGTTATCAATTCCTCGAATCTTTTTTCAAATCTTTTTTCAAGGTTCTTAGTTTCTTTTCACTGGTTTAGTACATGTTCCTTTAGCTCACTGAAGTTTCTCATTATCCACTTTCTGAAGTCTGATTCCATCATTTCATCACATTCATTCTCCGTCCAGCTTTTTTCCCTTGCTGGTGAGGAGTTTAGGTCCTTTTTTGGAGGTGAGGTGTTTTGGTTTCAGGTTCTTTCCTCCTTTTTGCACTGGTTTCTTCCCATCTTTATGTACTTATCAACCTGTCGTCTTAGTAGTTGCTGATTTTTCAATTGGGTCTCTGTGTGGATGCTGAGATTGTTGATGATGAAGTATTTCTGTTATTTAGTTTTCCCTCTAATGGTCTATCCCCTCTGCTGTATGAGTGCTGAGGTCCACTTCAGGCCCTGCTTGTCTGGGGTATACCTGCAGCAGCTGTGGAACAGTGAGGGATGATACCAGTTTCTTCTTCTGCTGTCCTTGTTCCAGAATGATGCCAGCCAAATGTCAGTCTGATTAGTCCTTTCTGGGGTGACTCCTTGGATATACAGGGGTTAGGGAGCTGCTTGAGGAGACAGTCTGTGCTTTATAGGAGCTCCAGTGCTGAGCTGTGAGCTCCGTTGTTCATTCAACATTGTTGGGAGGTTGTTTATGTCTGCTGCTATAGATCTCATAAAACACCACCCTTTTTTTCCCCCCCTTAGATGCTCTGACTCAGGGAGTTAGGGCTTTCTTTATGAGTATCTGTTGCACTGTCCTGCCCCACTAGGTGGCAGTCTATTCACTATTTGCCTGCCGGGGCTCTGACCTGCTAGTGCGGGTCCGCCCTGTTGCTGCTGGGCTCCCTTCTGCTGTGGAACGTGGAGTCTCTCTGTTATGGCAGGTTGCCTCGGCAACGGTAGGCTGCTGTCAGTCCTGGGTGGTACTTCAGTGGGGGTGGACTGCGTCAGCAATGGTGGACGCCCCTCCCTCACTGGGCTGCACCATCCTAGATGCCGGCAGCAAAACTCTCAGCCCCAAGCATCTCCAGTCGCCGCCCTCCTTGTCCCCGTGAGCGTGGGACCTGCCGAGCCTGATCACCCAGCTCCCTGGCTCAGAGTCCATCCTCTCTCTCTCTCTCTTCCTCTCCCCAAGCTGAAAGGTCGACTCTCTCACTGGCGCCCCAGTAGCCTGCCGATAGGGCACTGGGATCCATGCGATCTCCCGTGCCGCTGCCCACTACCCCGGCTCAGATCATGCTTCCAAGGAAACTCCTGGTCTGGCTCATTGCCCAAGTCCCGTTCAATCAGATGAACATGCCAATCTGCCCTTCCAAATCTCAGATTGCCGGTTTAACAGGGTACCCAGACCAGTGAGTTCCGCGCCAGGTCCCGCTGCGGTGCCAGCCGAAGAGGCAGCGGGAGCCGGCTGTGTTAGCCGGCTGCTAGCGTCCCGTGTCTCTCCCACACCTGGGACTTTCAACGCTCTGTGGGCATAAAAGGAACATCTGAGAATGCGGCTAGGACTCACCCTCTGTGCCTTCACTGAGAGCTGCAATCCTGAGTTGCCTCTATGACGCCATCTTGCCTCTCCCCCAAGTTTTCAGTTTTAACTGCTTTCTATTGTGTTGTTTTTTCATCCATAATGCAACTTTTTATGGGTCTTTGATCCAGTCCAATGGCTGTCAAAATGATTGATGAGGCTGATGCTTAGAAACATTCAGAACTTGGGTTTATGGGTATTTGAAAAAAAAATACAGTGAAATGTTTTGTAAAAGTTATTGTTCAATGTTCTGATGGGTCAAGAGGCATGTACTGGTAAACAAGTACTTTTAGCAGAAAACATTCACTTCTGAATTGGTGATATCTTGACTGTTTTTTATGATAAGTTGTGGTTGAATCGTTTTCACAAACTTTAGTCCACCGATATTTAAAGATCACGCAATCAAGTGCTTACCCAGGACCAGTGTTTAACTCTACCATCTGTGTTCTCCATAATTGACTGAGAAGTGGGTGCCAGTCCATGCAACTCCCAGTTACTCCTAAAAATGTATCAGTTGTATTCTTGCATAAATTTCCCTTTCTTTTGTGTGTGCTACTTATGTGTACAAAGACAAAACTGATTTTTTTTCTAACAACTTGTTCATATTCAACTTTGTGTAAACAAATAACCATGGGGTTAAACACACCAGTATTCAATTATTTATGCTTCCATTTATCAAATTAGTCTTTATTTTTCACCTTTGGAATAATATTAGTAATATGTATTTCCCAGAGTTGCTATGGGCATTTTAAGGCATTAACTCATCAGGCAGATAGTAGGGGTTTGATAAATATTTAATTTTCACTGTCTTTGTGTTTTTCAAATCAGTAAGTTGTATGTTTAATGAAAAACACAAATAGATTAAAAAAAGCTATTATAGAATCTACATTGCCAAAAATACTTGTAATGTTACAATAATACCCTATTAATTACTTAAATTGTTGAACATTTATAAAGAACACAGAAAAGAGTTGGAAGCCTCAGAATGAAAGCAAAAAGTCTTCATAAAGGACAATAAGTAATTAAAAAGGATTTGCAATAGTGTAAATGATAAATTTAATAAATGTAAATAGATGTTAAACAGTTATACACTCATTTGCTGTACTGAAATCTACTGGGATAAATTTCCAATTTAATTATTAAAGAAATGTCATAATTGTGTAAAAAGAAGAAACTTAAAATCTATAAACATATGTATTTGTGCCTTTTCTATGAGACACTAGACATGTTTCGATGATTTTAAAAATTTGATCTGATAATCACTACAAGACAAACTCTTGGAGATCATAGATTTTTTTCTGTTCTTAATGTAACCAAAACACACAGAAGAATTTCAAACATAGAAGTAGGATTTTAGAAAATAAGCATTAAATTAATGAATAACAAAGTGAATAAATCAATGAGCAATCCAGATAATATGCAACAATAATCTGAACTTTGCCAAGTCATTAAAAGAAGAATGGGTGTCAACCCTAAAAAAAGTATTATTAACCCCTTTTCACATATGTAAGAAGAGTCAAATTCCCAAACTCATAAAGCTAGTTAAGTGGTACAGTCAAAATAGATTCCTATGTCATTTCACTTTAGTTTTAAACTTACATTAGAAATTTTGGTGCATAAGATTTCAGATAAATATAATGTAATTGTTCTGGAAAATAGACTTCATTTTTAGCATTTATACAAAATATTTATGCAAACATTGCTAATGAAGTTATCTTTAGAAAAAATTATAATGTATAGTCACATGTATAATAGTAAAAAACTAGTTAGCAAAGCCCACTGACATGTCTGTACCTATGCAACTATCTTGCATGCTCTGCACATGTAACCCAAAACCTATAATGCAATAAAAATTTAAAAAATAATAAAAAAAAACTAGTTTGTCCAAATTTACAAGCACAGTATTATTCAGAATATCACATTATAGGGAACATCATTTAAAGAAAAATGAGAACATTACTTACTGTTAGCATCAAAATCTGCTTAGAAATACTGATGACAACTCTTTTTTACACTTTTTAAAATAAAAGTTTATTACTTTTACATACTTACCCAGACATTAATTTTATATTCCTTATATTATTTGTACTTTCTAGGCTTTAAAATATGTATTATTTCATAATAATAATAATAATGCATTTTACTAGACTTTGAGATCTGTGACAGGAAGAATAGTGTGAGAAAAATGCAGTGGGTTAAACTGTATCACTCCTATTTGATGATGGATCTTTTCCAATAATACACAATTGTCAATGAAAACACATAAATAAAGGTAAGAAAATGTTGGCATAACAGAGATTATGATAGTTTTGTCTTTTCTTTTAAGAATAAGTTTAAATTCCTAAGGAAATGAGTCATTTTTAACTTTGATTATATATTTCTTAATTATATTTCTCTGTGGTCCATGTTTTCGGTATTTTTTAGATTAACTTTCTGAATTTCTGTAAATGTTCCATGAATCTTTGATATGACCACGTTTCTTTTTCTTTTCATATTATGTCTCTATACATATTTCAGTCAGTCATATGAGGTTTTATGATAGGGCAAACATGTTAATCTTACTTTTGTAATTTAGTATTATGATTTCTACTTCTGTTTTAAATTTTTTTGAACATCTGCTATATGCACTTACATATTTTACCCTCTATTATTTGGAATAAATTATTAATGTTAGTATAGAATATTTTAACATTATTTTAATATTCAATAACAAGATTACATATAATTATGCACATCTTTATGTAAGATGATGTGTTTATCCTACTTTTATATATTTCCTCATTCCCCACATATTTCTCAATTTCAGCTATCAGAATATAGATTTATAAAGTTAAATTTAAGCTGGCATGGTGGCTCATGCCTGTAATTCCAGCACTTTGAGAGGCTGAGGTTGGTGGATCACTTGAAGACTTGAAGTCAGAAATTGGAGACCAGCCTGGACAACATGGTGAAACTCAGTCTCTATTAAAAATACAAAAACTAGTAGGGCATGGTGGCAGGTGCCTGTTATCCCAGCTACTAGTAGACTGAGGCAGGAGAATTGCTTGAACCCAGGAGGCAGAAGTTGCAGTGAGCAGAGATCATGCCAATGCACACACACAAAAGATTCATATTATTAAGTTTAATATATGATTTATAAAATATTATATCTCTGATTATGTGTTTATTAGTACAGTCCCTAATCCCAGTAAGTGCATTCATTTATAATTAACTGTTTTATCTTCTCTTTTTTCCTTCTGTCTTCCTTTATCTCTTTTCTCCCTTCCTTCCTTCCTTCCTCCATTCTCTTTATCTTCCTTTCTTCCTCCTTCCATTCTTTTTCTCTCTTCTCGATTCATTCTTTTCTTCCTTCTTCCATTTGTTCTCTCTTTCTCGATTCCTTTCTTCCTTCTTTCATTCTCTTTCTCTCACTTTCTTGATTTCTTCCTTCCTTCCTTCTTTTTTCCTTCCTTCCTCCCTCCCTCCCTCCCTTCCTTCCTTTTTTCTTTTTCTTACTTCTTTCATGCATACTGCTGCCTTTTTCTATTTTCCTATTCATGAGTAACATTTTTAACTACTCATTTGGGTTGCTCAAGTAAATATTCAAATGAACCGTTGTCAATACCATGGTGTCTCTTTTTTATGCACGTATCTTTATTTTTCAAGATCCACTTTCTACATACAACTGACAAACATAGTTTGTTTCATTATCTTGCTTTTTAAATTTTTGTTTATGACTTCTTGATATAAAGAAAATAAGGGATAATACTTTAGAATGAATTTGTAAACTTTGTCTTTTTAATGAAATATAATGATTCCATACTCAACTTGTTTCTTAATATATTTTGAAATATTATAATTGGTGAAATAGTAGGCAGTGATATTAATCAATTAATGGAGTATGAGCCCAACATTATAACATTTTTAAATATAAAGTTGAAAATCTGTTTCTTTCCTATATCTTATGTTGTATATAAGCTCTGTCCTTTACTTTGTGCTTCTCTCTTCTTTCTGAATTCAGCAAGTGTAATGAGAGTTTAAAAAATATTAGTGATTTTTAAATTAACATCTACACTGATATTGCTTCAGCATTCTCTCCTATCTCAACACTGAAAAATCTATCATGGCTGTTTTTGCTTAAATTTTCTTCGCTCCTGTCATAATCAAGATTACTTCACAATCAAACTGAACATTTCCTTTTTCATGCCAAACTGACTTCATCTTCCGGTTTTCCTACATATCTCTATATTTACTGGCTGTAAAAACTTCTGACATTTGATATCTGGGTTTATTTTGTGATCTGCCTAAACAGCCTGGTTTGACTTTCTCATTTAAAGATGTGGGCTCTTTCTAAGCTTCTGAGTAAAAACATGGTCTTGTTGCCAATGTTTTAACGTCAAGGTAGTATTAAATTTGTTAGACTCCTCTTTCCCACTCATATCACATTCAAACCTCTTTCATGTAATAATTTTTAAATGTCTCTATGGTAATTTAACTTATCAATGGCAAGGGGAGGTCTACCCTATTGATCACTCTAACTATATTGTGATATCTTTAAGGTGCCAAAATCTGAATAATATTTGGGAAATAATTAAAAAAAAAACTGAAAAGGCTGTTTTGTGCTTTGTAATATCTTTTTAAATATTAATAAATATTATACATAAATATTCCCTCTGTATGTGAAGATATAATAATATAGTTTTAAAAATGTAACATATATGACATAATTTTAGTATTTGGTACTTCTAGTAGATTTTGGCTCTTCTAGGCATCCAAGATATTTTAGTTTTACTAAGATAGTTTACATATGTAAATTAAATTTCAAGTTAAGTCATGTAAGGTTTTTTTTCTGGATATCCAATACTCAGTGCTTGAGGATTGTGGCCTGTCCTTTTTTATTTAAAATAATGATTAAATTTTGGAGTCTGTCAGACTTCAAAAATGAGTCTGTCCTCAATCACCAAGGAGTATGTGACCTGCTAGGTTTTCATTTTGGTCAGAGGTCTGTGTGGTTCTTTCAGGGGCTTTCACTCAACAAATCCATGTAACACTTAGGCAAAGCTTAACATCTAAGGAAAATGTGACATTAAATATATAGAAATGATCAGCCTGGGCAACATAGCAAAAACCCATTTCTATAAGAAAAATACAAAAATACAGGCTGCGGTGGAAGGATTGCTTGAGCCTGGAAGGCTGAGGTTGCATTGAGCTGTGATTGTGCCACTGCACTCCAGCCTGGGTGACAGAGTGACACCCTGTCTCAAAAACAAAAAAAAGGAAAAAAGATACATAGAGAAATGTCACATTGTTCATCTGAAAGAGAATGTGAGTAGCTAAAAGGAAGTTATATGACACTAAAAAGCCAGGCCATTTTTTCTCTTGGGTGACTCCTCCAACGAATTCTAAATGTTGATTTACATGGAATATACTGCTCATCCCAAAGCGTTTTTTTCCCTTAATTCATAAGAGTTCAATAATATAGAGTAAAATAGAATAATACTCTGATAATTATAAGAAAAGATAACTATAGTTGATGAATTCCCGTTATCATAATCAACTTGTTTAAAGATACTCTGTCCACATAAACTTCCTATAGACACATAGTAGGCAACAATTTGACTGAGTTTGGTGGAAGCATAAGATTCCAACTCACTAAAAAGCTCATACATGTACATGTGGGCATGCAAGTGTGTGTGTGTGTGTGTGTGTGTGTGTGTGTGTGTGTTCCATGAAGCAATCACAGAATGGTAGTGACTTAGAATAAGCATATAGAGACAAGTAAGATAACTAAAGTAAGTTCAGTATTCATTTCTCACAACTTTGTTATTTATTTTCCTTTGTTTAAACATAGGTGGCATGACTTTTATTAGTAAATGAGTACTGATTAATTATGTTCATATATGCCTCTAAGAAAACCTAGAAATTTAAAAATCATAAAACAATTCAAATTCAAATTTGAAGCAAATAAACACGTTTACTTTGTAATAAATTTCAAATTTCTGATCTTACATAAAATATTGTAAGTACACGAGATTGTACTAGTTTATAGGAATAAAAATCATAAGAAGTTAAAAATATATACATAATATTACTACCAATAAGTTAGTTACTGTGGGTAGCATTTGATTTAGGGTTTAAATATTTTAAATTGAGTTACTTAGATCATCAGTTAAATCATAGTTAAAAGAAATGTGCAAGAAGCAGGATATTATATTTATTATTTTTATAACCATTTATTTCAATGTATGTGAAAAAAAATCAGAAATGAATGATCTGAGGTTTACTGGTCAATTGAAATTCATTAGACATATTAAAACAAATTTTCATGACTAAAATGCTAACATTGCCTTCTAGCATTGAAAGTATACCTGACAATAAAATCAAGATTTCAATGGATTTGGCACTAGTGTGTAGAAAATTTTAATGGAATAATTAAGCTTTTAGAACAGGAATATTTTAGGTATGGCTATGAAAAGATTTTGTCCTGTCTAGATTTAGAAACAAGCATAAGTGTAGTCCCATAAATTGACTTTTTATTATTTATTTCAATAATATCTCCCTTTATCTGTCCTTTATCCTACTGGTATTTAGATTAGCTTCTAGCTGATCACCTTCCATCTTCTATTATTTTTTTGTTCAAAAATTTGTCTCCTTCTCCTATAAAAAAGCTCAACAATTGTTTTTTCATTTTAATTATTTCAACATACCAGATTCATCTGTCTCAAATATCCATAGTGTGTACCCATGCTTCCAATCAATCTATCAAATGTCTACCATTTGCCAAGAATGATGCTGAGTTCTGAGACACAAATGCAAATAAAACATATTCCCTACAAAAAACTCAATGACTCAAGTGAGTGCTGTGGTTATAAATTGAGAATTAAAACATAGTGAGGGTCAGAGATATAGCTACAGAGGTTTACAATATGACACAGTTGTATTTACATCAACCACACTCTTGGTATAACTTCTGATATTGCTCCAAATTTACAGAAAGATATAGGTTATTTTCTAAATGCTTATATAAATCAAATTATGATAAAAGCCTATCTTATTTTATCGTAGGAATAATGTTACAATTAGGAGTTTATTCAAAAATAATAAGGCCCTTACAAGAATGAAAATATAATCACCAATATATAGTAAAGCTAATTTGAATGCTTAAAACCAGTCAGGATTCTGTAAAGATACATTCATGTAGAACATGAGCTTGTGTCCACTAGTGTATGTGTGTGCACATGCACACTCAGAAACATGTTTTAACATTTCAAAGAAATTTTGAATAAATCTTAACCTTCTAAAAATTGCATAAAATACTGAATACAAATTTCTGTTATTAAATTATCTTCTATGCAGACAAAGACATCAGAGTTAAAAATAAATAAATATTAGAGAAGTTAAGATGGTATATAGCAGGTAGAAAGCCCAAACCTAAAATACAAATTGTATCTGGAAGAAGAATAATTTAGCCTCATGAGCACTTACACCTCAGCAGGTCAGGCATATGAGCAATTAAAATTAAACAAGTTGATTTTAATATGGCTTAGTAACTGTGATTGATCTTACAGAGACTGTGTTGACTATATATCAAGAAACAATTTAGGATCTAGTTTAAAACAAAGTTTATAATCCTTGCTTAATGGATTTTTGTTGCCTCAGGCAATACAGTGCATAAAAATGATTAAAATGTTCCCTCTCTCTGTGTAATAAATAAAACCATTCTCGAAATTAGGATCCAAAGACTCCTTAGTGGGTTTGGCAGTGTTGCGTCTATAGAATTCCAAATAAGCCATCTATCATTATTCCCATACACAAGTTCATTAGACACCTCATCCCCCCATCTTATTAGCATTAAGGTCAGCTAAACACTCAAATCAGAAATTCACTTTTTAAAAATATGTAGCTAGACCAAAACATAAGTCAAAACCTCAACAGAAATACATTGAAATACAGTATTAATAAAGATATTAGAAAATATACCTATATGTGTAACATGATAAACAGGACATTCTACAGTGATAAATTTTAAAGAGGCATTTGAATAAATTAATAAAAACAGAAATATAAAATAATCTCAATTATGTGTATTATTTAAATTCATTAATCCCTTTTATTATGAAATAAATACATATAAAAATAAATTATAGCATCTAGATTTTTAAAAGACTATAAATCGTTCTACTATAAGGACACATGCACATGAATGTTCATTGCAGTACTGTTTACAATAGCAAAGACCTGGAACCAGCCCAAATGCCCATCGATGATAGACTGGACTGGGAAAATGTGGCACATATACACCATGGAATATTATGCAGCAATCAAAAATGATGAGTTTCTGTCCTTTGTAGGGACATGGATGAATCTGGAGAACATCATTCTCAGCAAACTGACACAAGAACAGAAAAAGAAATACTGCATATACTCACTCATAGGTGGGTGAGAAAAATGAGAACACATGGACACAGAGAGCCAGTCTACTATACACTGGGGACTGTTGGGGTAAACGGGGGAGGGACAGTGGGGGGGGCTGGGGGGGATAGCCTGGGGATGAATACCAAGTGTGGGTGAAGGAGAGGAAGGCAGCAAAGCACACTGCCATGTGTGTACCTATGCAACTATCTTGCACGTTCTGCACATGTACCCCAAAACCTGTAATGCAATAAAAATTAAAATAAATAAATAAATAAATAAATAAATAAATAAATAAATAAAAATAAAAAATAAAAATAAATAAGGTACTGCATATAATGATAAACAATTTAATTCAATAGGAAGATATAGCAATTGTATATCATATGCAGTTAATAACAAAGGTTCAGGATACATGAATAAAAAGACTGACAGAGCTAAAGGAAGAAATAGACATGCCCACAAATATAGTTAAAGATTTTAATACTTCTCTCTCACTAACTGACTAAATTAGACAATCAGGATATAGATGATTATAACAACAATATTAATTAACTTGACCTAATTAATATTCATAGAACAATAACACTATATCCAACAACTGCAAAATGTACATTCTTTTCAAGTACACTTGGAATGTTAGCCAAGATAAACACTATGCTCAACAATAAAATAAAAAAATAAAAAAAAAGAATGAGCTAAATTATGACATTGAAATTACATTTTATTTTTTATTTATTTTATTTTATTTTTATTGCATTATAGGTTTTGGGGTACATGTGCAGAACGTGCAAGATAGTTGCATAGGTACACACATGGCAGTGTGTTTTGCTGCCTTCCTCCCCTTCACCCACACTTGACATTCATCCCCAGGCTATCCCGCCCCAGCCCCCCACCTCTGTCCCTCCCCTATTCCCCCCAATAGACCCCAGTGTATAGTAGACCCCCTCTCTGTGTCCATGTGTTCTCATTTTTCTCACCCACCTATGAGTGAGTATATGCGGTATTTCTTTTTCTGTTCTTGTGTCAGTTTGCTGAGAATGATGTTTTAATTCCCTTTGGGATTTTAGGAATCAGTCCTATATATATTTACGAATATCGTGAAAATTTCTGAATTCATTTAAGCTTTAAAAACTTGTAAATGGCTTTTCACAAGTGCGAAAATATATGGTATAGTAAATGTCAAATACATAGATGTATATTGGTTTTTACATGAAAGCTTTCTCCCTGTGTCTATTTTATGATTTGTACAACAAAGGTGATATGGAGTTAAACTTTCATATACATTGATTTTTTTCATATAATTACTACATTTTTTGGTGAATTTCTATTTTTAGTGAACCTGAGGAAAAATAAAACATAACTTGTAAATATGGTAATTATAACACTCACTGTCTCACATGAAAATAAATATTTAAATTGTTATGTTTGTAGACATTTATGATTTATCCCTTAAATATTTTACTTGACTATGATTACAATTAATTAAGATTACCATAGTGTTCATTTTAGTCAGCTCAGGCTGCTGTGACAAATCAGCATAAATAACAACAGAAATTTACTTCTCACCCTACTGGAGTGTGGAAGTCCAAGAACAGGGTGCTAGCATGACAGAGTTCCTGGTGAGGGCCTTCTTCCTGGTACCTTCATGCAGAAAAAGAGATCTATCTCTTCCTGTGTTGATAAAGACATTTAATCCCATTGTGGAATCTTCACACTCAGGTCCTAATCTAACCCTCATTACCTCTAAATATCACCAAACTAGAGATTAGATTTTCAACATATGAATTCTGGGGGAGGCATAAATATTCAGTCCTTGTAGTATTTAACAATTATTTCATTTATTTTATGGTGTATATGTGTGTATATATGGGTGTAGGTGTATGCTTATTAGAATCTAATATGATTTATCAAAGGTTTGTAACAGATTTTTTTTGTAACTCAAACAAAAATGAAGACAAGTATATATTGTTGAATTACTCTAATTCTACTGAATAGTTTATCATTTCTATGTATATGATAAATATAAATGACTTGTTGAATACTCACTATTCTAATAACTTTGTGGATTATAACATTTAACACTCACAACAACCTGTATTAGCTTCTATTATTAAAAAAACTGAGGCACAGAGGATCATAAAAATCTTTCCAAGGAAGCACAGGTAGTGAGTAATCAAATTCGAGATGCAAATCTGATCATTTTGCCCCCAATGTTTGTCATTTGTTTCATAATATCTTCCATGGTGATATCTTAATCTACCTCACTATATCTTGAAAATTTCAAAAGGCATAGGCATATAAGCTAAGAAGTCAGAATTTTTAACTGCTAGTAAGATTAATTCAGCAGGGCAAGATGAACCAAAATCACATCAGCTAACTGATGTCTTTGGCCTGTAGCCTGTGTCACTGCATGCTGAAAACTATTTCTGTGACTGTATTCCTTCTTTTTACTTTTTTTCTCCTTCATACCTCTATAATTTTCCACAGTTTTCAAAATTTTGTAAGTGCTGGAAGCTTTTCATTTTATGTATGATCATAGTTTGATACAATAATAGCAGAGAGCATGCAGTTCACATTTATTCTTTTTCAATTACCAGCATAGAATGAAACTCACCATTAAAACTAAGTTGAAGACAACATACTAAAAGTTTTAGTCTCTCTAACAATTGCAAGGTTTAGAAGTGATTATATATTAAGTGTAACATCAGCAATCATATTTCAAATTAAATAATCATGTATCTGATTTCATGAATAAAATGCATAAGACACATTTTATTATGAATCCAAATATTAATTGATTCTTATTCCCAATTTATTTTTAGAAGAAGAAGAAAATCAGAAGAACTTTGAAATATAAAGTAATGTAAATTGTGGCAAGTATGTGGGATTAGTGCTCTCATTTTTCACTGTGTCTGCTCGTGTGCCTACTTGTCCTGAAGAAGCTGTAACATTAAAAATTACATCTCAGAGCTCGTATTAGCAAATTACTTTCTATTGTAGAGATACACTTGTATAATATTTTGATGGTGGACTGTCCCTCTGTTTAATTATTTTATGCTAGAAAATACAGTTGTGGAGATCTAGGGATTTATTAAGTAACAACCCGGAGTCTAGTTCTGAGCAGGAGCGATAAGAGCCAAGAAGCCATTGCAATGGCTTGGCAGTCCCTTTGGTCCCTTTATCCATGGCAGGGTCAGAAGCAGCAGCTCCTCCAGCAGGATTTTGGAGTCATAGCACATTGGATTCAATCTTGGAGATCCTGCCTATAGCCAACTCCTGTATTAAACAATTAACTCCTAACATCAAATTGTTTTCTGTTTACAATACCACAAGAAACTCACAAGTAAGTCCTGAAGATACAAAATGATAAACAATGGTCCAAGGCTTGTGTTATCATAGAAAAAAATAATTTTTCATCAAATAAATGTATAAAATAGATTTTATAGTTTTTATTTTGTTTTCTACTTCAAATCGTTAATCCATGAAATAGATAAGTCAAGAAAAAACATATTACTAGATTAAATTTAAAAAATATTTTATATGTAGTATTTTCAAAATAAAATTCATTTGGAATTAATTAGTGCAGTGACTTGAACAGTTTGAGAATATACCTGTTTAAATGGTTAGCTTTGTTAACTAGCACAATTTCTTCTAACAAAATAAATGTATGTTCTCCAACTTGAATTTATATTCAAGTAGCACTTCATCCAAAAGGCAAATACATCATATTGAGATTTGACAAATGACAGATTACTTTACATCACAATAAAAACATTTATGTCTCTTAACAGACCAACAAGAATAAACACAATAAGATATTGTTAATATTTATATTCCATAGTAAGTTTACATATCCAGATATAATGCCATACATTTAAAGTTTATCCCTACTATTTTCTAATTTGACAAATGAGAAAATACAACGAATACATTCATATCAGTATGGATAGATGTCTTTCCTTCAGGAGCATCCTTAGAAAGTTTATTAAAAAATGTTATGGCGTCTCCCATAAAACAAACAACCATAACTACCTCATGTGTTGGGATTTACCGTTTTTGAACACTAAAGACACAGGATTTCATTCGCTGGCATTGGTGGGACATTTTACTATAAACATCCCTTTAAAAAATATGGTAGACTATATGAATGCACAAACACAAAAAATGAATATGATCTAATGATGTCCAAGAAAAATTCATTTTTGTGATGAAGTTCAATCTTACTTTCCTTTGCTTTTTGTTCTTTCACATTGATGGACTTGTTTTTCAATAGCTTATAATAGTATAAAATGAAGTAAGATATCATGAGCTGCTCCAAACAGTTTCATTTTTTTACATCACTGAAGGCATGATAGCCAATGAACATTGATTTGGCTTTCATGGGGAGCAAGTAAGGCACCCTGGTCTCATGTCCATTTATAACACTATTTACAAGAGCATTTTCTCTCCTTAATTTAAAGTTTACTGGTAAAACAAAATGTTAGTAAAATGAGTAAATACTGAGTTGCCATTCTCCACAAGCTTTGAAATTTACTATTTAATTTTCTTTTCTCAAAAGATATGTAGAAAGTGATTAGAAATGAGTCATTTCCTACACCTGAATGCCTGACTTCTAAATATTACCAATGATCATATTATTACTGTCATCTATTCTCTATCACCATGCAATTCTAAATTCTAAATTGTGGAATAGAGAATTATGATGAGTTTATTCTTTTTCAAACAGTAAACCACTTTATATCTTAAAGGTATTCTTACTCCAGGTGGAATTAAATTAAAACACAGTATCTACATACTTGCAAAAGCCCAACTATTACTATTGCTTCCGAATCCCCATTTGCAATCTTAGTCATTTTAATCTTTCTATAGTTAACCTTATTGTCTCCTGATAATTATTAGAGAAAACCACTTCTTTCTTTTTAGAACTTCAGATCAAACTCTCTCATTGCCATGTTTAGGATTAGTTTCACATGTTCTGATGTTATAGGCTGAATGCTTATACAATTTTTAACAATGCAGGTTTGATGTAAGAAACAACTTTATAAATTTGAATGTAACCAGATAAGATTAGACTGTTGCCATTTTCAGAAATTTTCTAAGAAGACTATAGATAGTTTTAGAATTTGGGACAAAAACTAAGTGATAATTTTTTTTATTCTAATGCTTTATAAAAAATTAATCATTACCCTCATTATAATCACCATCAAGTTCTTAATAACGGGAATTGGAAAATAATAGGGGAAGATAGATAATCACAACAAAATGCCAACACCACATTAAAAGGACAGTCGTATAAAGTAGCTTTAAAGGGGAATTGCTTGAAAAGGAATGGCAATTTGCAGAAAAAAAGGGAAACAAGCCATTTATTTAATTATAAATGCTTCTTTTAAGAAAACCAGAGTAGATTAATCAGAGGAAAAGATTTTCAATAGTTTATTTGTTATTGGCCTATCAAGGTTTCCTCTATGTTTATGCTTACCACAGGTTGTTGCTCTGTTATCTCCTTCATAGTAGAGCTCACAAGGGATCAGCTTTCACACAATTAAACTCCTATGATCAATATAGTTTTTCATTTGCTCCTGATTCTCCTAATACTAGTACGGTTCCTAATACAATGTCAAGATAATAGGCTACTGGCACTATTTACATAAATATAGGTTCTAAAACTGTCAAATATATTTATGTCTGCGAAAAACATGTTAACTGATGTTGCTTCTGACTCCAAATATTTTCCTTGCTTGAATAATTGAAGACTAATTAGGGTGTTTAAAAAAGAGCAAAGACATTGGTGAAAATGGCAGAGTAGATAGCTCCAAGAGCTTGTCTCTCCACAGCATCACCAAAAAGCAAGCAAAACCTAGGAGAATCAACTTATTTTACAGGGAGATTTAATTTATATTGTTTTAAATGTCAAATAAAATGCATTCATATATAAGGTAATAGACATACAAATTTTCTTTTGACACCATAGTATTTGAAAATAATCATGGTTTAAAAATTAAGAAATAGAATACAGTTGATAAATTACAGGTATATTAGTCAGGCTAACAAAAATTCACTTGACAAAATACCATAAGGTAGGTGACTTAACCAGAAATTTATTTTCTAACAGTTCTGGAGGCTGGAAATTGAAGATCAGGCTTCCAGCATGGTGAAACTCCGATGAAGACTCTCTTTCTGGTTTGCAGACAGTGGCCTTCTTGCTGAGAAGAGAAAGAGAGAACTCTCTGATGTCTTGGCATGGAAGAGAAAGAGAGAACTCTCTGATGTCCCATCTGGTAAGTATAATAATTGTACCTTATTAGGAATACATCTTATTCCCTCATGTAGCCTTAATTGCCTCCTTTTTAAAGATCCTATTTCCAAATCTATTCACATCACTGATTAGAACTCCAACATATGGATTTGTTGGGAGGACACATTGAATTTATGGCAATAAGATTGCTCCTTATTCCAAAAATAATATTGCAATGGAAAGCCAAAAATCTACATTTTGTTCACACACAAAATTTTGAAGAAGCCTAATATGATCTTTAATAATTTAACAGCATTGTCCTCCAAACCACTTCCCCACCCTTGCTCCTTTTGTTGCACCTTTTCTTTGATATATTTGTAGCCCTGACCACCTATATTAGGTCCCAAAGCATCTTCTTTGTCTACCTTCCTAATCTCAGGACTAAGAATTAACGTAGTTATTCAATGATCCAGTGAATGAGAATTTTAAATGTATTCACTCAATCCAGCACACAACCTGGTTACAAAAATCACTGCCTCCTTTGTTTTCTCATTGGGTCTTCCCATTGTCTGAAACCAACATAAAGCCAGAGGAAAGATGGGTTTGTTGATTTATTTCAACAGGTTGGTTTTTAAAAGAGGGAACTAGGTAAAGCAGAGTATAGAGTGATTCTGGACAACTCAGAATGTAACTGGCACTACTGGCACCACTATGTACTTGGAGCATGAAATAATTTAGGAATTGGAAGTAAGTTATGATAGAATTTATGAAAGATAAATCATTTGAATAATGATAGTATTAGTAAAGTTTAATTTAACCTTCCTTCTACCACTTCTATTATTACACAAAGCCAGTAAATATATCTTGACATGAAATCTGTTAATCAATTGAAGATTCTCCTTAAGCTGTACAAGATTAGTGTTAAACTTTTACATAGATCATTTTAATCCAATTTACCCTGATTAGCTATGAAGAAAAAATGAAGGGATATCTTTCTGATCAAAAGAAAAAAGCCAATTAAAATTCAGGAACATCAACTTCCTTACACTTCAGAATAATTAAACCAATGTTAAACACATACATATGTTTATATAAACATATGTCTAAATATATAGTGTATATGTGTGTATGTATATATATATATTTCAAAACACCACATTGAAATGCATATTTAGTGCTAGCTTACAATGAATGAATGTATTTCATTCACCCAGTCTAATTCTTTTCTTGTATTTTTGAGGGAAATACGTTAGTAGCTTAGATGAAGCCAAGATTCATTATAATGTTTTCAATTCAAAGGAGTGAATACAAAGAAGATAATAATACAGGAGTAGTATATGTATAGTGTATCCACATTTTTTAAGTTATGACATCTTAACAGATTAATATTTTAGAAACAATTTTGAAATTTATATTTGTGCTCTAATTCAATTATATCCTTTTTATAGAACCTGACAGGAGAAATGAATTCACTTTAGCCTGATTGACAGTATGAGCCAAATATCTTAATTGGTTATATTGCTGGGACTGTAGTACACCAGAATAAGACAAATATGGAGAATTGATATTCACAAAATTAGCATTATTCCTCCTGCAAACAATAATTAGCAAAATGAAACATTTTGGTAAATTTTTTTCTTTATTCTGGCACTATTCAGACAACTACCAATTAAGATTTTAAAAGATATTTTTATTTATTTGCTATATATAAACCTGTTATGAGAAGGCAGAGAAAATATAAGTTTATAGCCAATTATTTCTCCTTCTTTGACATATGCTAGCCTTAAGATGTCTATTAACATTAAAATATTTTAATTTAAGACCTAATATTGATGAACCTGGAATTAAGTGTAATATTATAAAAAGTTAAGAAAATATCTGATTTGTAAAATGACTTTATATTTAGCTCTGTCTTGAAAAATGAATAGAAAAATTTTACAATATAAAAAAGACCCAAGAAGATATCTTATTCAAATGTATTTATTCTACTCCCTGGACTTCTAGAAATCCTTTTGTAATGTTAGAATATATGTTAATTTATTTCCATAGTAACATTTCTATGTTGGAAATCGAAACTAAAATTATCTACTTCTTCTCTTGTGCCAGAGAATAATTTTCTTTATTGCATTAACTAATACTCCAAGAATTCTTACCCATTGTAAAATATTTTAACTTTTTTTATTTTTCCTGTGAATTGGGCAGAATTAACCACATTTTACAAATAAGAAACCTGCTAATAATTAGTAGGATTGGGATTTGTACTGAGATAATCTGGCCCCAGGGTCCATGCATTTACACAGTCCACAATATTGTTCCTCAGGTTCTGCTATGGGTGTTTGCACATTTGTCATTTGATTCTCTCAATAACATTATATAAACTATTATAGACCAATGTGATGTTATACACAGAAGGCAGAACTTAGAATAAGAGTCAGTATTTGAATTTTGACTTTCATATTGAAAATTACAACAATGTAAAAAGAAGCCATTTTTCTTTTTTTTTTTTTTTAATTTTTATTGCATTATAGGCTTTGGGGTACATGTGCAGAACGTGAAAGATAGTTGCATAGGTACACACATGGCAGTGTGTTTTGCTGCCTTCCTCCCCTTCACCCACATTTGGCATTCATCCCCAGGCTATCCCTCCCCAGCCCCCACTGCTGTCCCTCCCCCATTCCCCCCAATAGACCCCAGTGTGTAGTAGACCCCCTCTCTGTGTCCATATGTTCTCATTTTTCTCATCCACCTATGAGTGAGTATATGTGGTATTTCTTTTTCTGTTCTTGTGTCAGTTTGCTGAGAATGATGTTCTCCATATTCATCCATGTCCTTACAAAGGACACAAACTCATCATTTTTGATTGCTGCATAATATTCCATGGTGTATATGTGCCACATTTTCCCAGTCCAGTCTATCATCATTGGGCATTTGGGTTGGTTCCAGTTCTTTGCTATTGTAAACAGTGCTGCAATGAACATTCGTGTGCATGTGTCCTTATAGTAGAACAATTTATAGTCCTTTGAATATATACCCAGTAATGGGATTGCTGGGTCAAATGGAATTTCTATTTCTAGGTCCTCGAGGAATCGCCACACTGTCTTCCACAATGGTTGAACTAATTTACACTCCCACCAACAGTGTAAGAGTGTTCCTATTTCTCCACATCCTCGCCAGCATCTGCTGTCTCCAGATTTTTTAATGATCACCATTCTAACTGGCGTGAGATGGTATCTCAATGTGGTTTTGATTTGCATCTCTCTAATGACCAGTGATGATGAGCATTTTTTCATACGTTTGTTGGCCTCATGTATGTCTTCTTTTGTAAAGTGTCTGTTCATATCCTTTGCTGATTTTTGAATGGGCTTGTTTGTTTTTTTCCTGTAAATCTCTTTGAATTCTTTGTAAATTCTGGATAAAAACCCAAAACCCATCAGTGTGCTGTATCCAGGAAACCCACCTCACATGCAAGGATACACAAAGGCTCAAAATAAAGGGATGGAGGAAGATTTACCAAGCAAATGGAGAGCAAAAAAAAGCAGGAGTTGCAATTCTCATCTCTGATAAAATAGACTTTAAAGCAACAAAGTTCAAAAGGGACAAAGAAGGTCATTACATAATGGTAAAAGGATCGATACAACAAGAAGAGCTAATGATTCTAAATATATATGAACCCAATGCAGGAGCACCCAGATATATAAGGCAAGTTCTTAATGACTTACAAAGAGACTTAGACTCCCACACAATAATAGTGGGAGACTTTAACACTCCACGGTCAATATTAGACAGATCAACCAGACAGAAAATTAACAAGAATATCCAGGGCTTGAAGTCAGACCTGGAACAAGCAAACCTGATAGACATTTACAGAACTCTCCACCCCAAATCCACAGAATATACATTCTTCTCAGCACCACATCACACCTACTCCAAAATTGACCCCATAACTGGAAGTAAAGCACTCCTCAGCAAATGCAAAACAACGGAAATCATAACAAACAGTCTCTCAGACCATAGTGCAATCAAGTTGGAACTCAGAATTCAGAAAATAACTCAGAACCACACAGCTTCATGGAAACTGAACAACTGTCTCTTGAATGTTGATTGTATAAACAATGAAATGAAGGCAGAAATAAAGAAGTTCTTTGAAACCAACGAGAATGAAGACACAACGTACCAGAATCTCTGGGACACATTTAAAGCAGTCTGTAGAGGAAAATATATAGCAATAAGTGCCCACATGAGAAGAGTGGAGAGATCCAAAATTGACACCCTATGATCAAAATTGAAAGAGCTAGAGGAGGAAGATCAAAGAAGCCATTTTTTCATTGCAAGAAACTTCCTTCGAATCCTTCTAATTTTTAAAATATTGTGAAAAGAAATATGTCTTTCTAATCTCACTTCCTAAATTGTTTGTACTCTCTGTCTACAGCCCCAAGAACTTCAAACAATTTTGCCAAGTGTTTTATTGTCTTCTTGATAAGGTCTAGCTGGAAACAAGGCTATTTGAAGCCAATGGAATAAATATATAAAGATATAGTATATGTAGCTACCATATAGGTGTTTTGGGACAATCTGCATATCATCTCAGCTGTACCAGATGACATAATTTTATTGTTACAGCTTAAAATTATTTAAAAATATTTTTTTCACAACCATATCTCATTATTTTTGAATTTAAGACCTACTTTCAACTGAGAACTCAAGGCCTTTATCTTATGATCTGGTGCAGTGAAGCTAGAAACTTCTCTAACTCCTTAAGTAGGAAATTTAAACAGAAATTCCCGCCAGTCAAGGAAAGAAACAATTTGTATTTGCGATCAATGAGAGGGAAATGTCAAAATCCACAAATTTATGCTGAAATGTGGGTTTATGTATGTATCCATGTGGGTAGCTATATGAATAGTCATGTGGGTTAGGCTGAATAAGTCTCTGAAATATGTCTATATTCTGACCTACAGAGCCTATTGGTAGGTTATTTAATATGGCAAATGGGGTTTTA
Source organism: Saguinus oedipus (assembly GCA_031835075.1). Taxonomy (NCBI): domain Eukaryota; kingdom Metazoa; phylum Chordata; class Mammalia; order Primates; family Cebidae; genus Saguinus; species Saguinus oedipus. The sequence goes on along the minus strand of CM063171.1, from coordinate 141,515,552 downwards.
CAGATGTGCTTAAATTAAGGATTTTGGGATGGGGAAATTATGTTGGATTATCCAGATGGTTCTAACATACTCTAACAGGGAATACATTAGAGAGTAAGAAGAAGGGCAGAAAGCTCAGAAGGAGAGAGAAGACACTGCCTTGATGGAAGCAGAGTCAGAGAAGAAAAGGTAATCAGACATGAGAGACAATTAAAGGCATCCCCTGCTGGAGTTGAAGATGGAGGAAAGGATGAGGAGACAAGGAATGTGGGCAGACTTGTAAATACAAGAAAATGGATCCTTCCTTATAGCCTGCAGAAAAGAATAACCAACACCTTGATTTTAGGACTGTCCACCTGTAGAACTATAACATAATAAACCTGTGTTGTTTTAAACAACTAAGTTTGTGGCAATTTGTTATAGAAATAATATTAATTTAATACACCACCCAAATATCACTTACAATAACTACTAGGTAGACTGATTGTTTCTAAACTATATTCACTTTACTTTTGCTTTCCTGCTGCCTTCAAAATGGCTATGAAAGAACAATGAATAGCAATAAAAAATAACGTTATATGTAGTCAATAGCAGTTTGTTTTTCATGTACAGTGTTCCAATTAAGACTTGTGAAAGTAAGAAAGAAAGTGCATTTCATTTCTTACAAAGATAGGAATGATGTGAAAGCTGTCAGAATCAAAATAAAGTCACCTGTGTTAAAAACCCTTCACAAATAGAACTAGGGAAGGCCATATATGGAGGATTCTCATGCATGAATGCCTGATTAAAAAAAAACCTATCACAAAAGACTGCAAAAACAGCAACCTTACATAAAGACCATCACAATCTTATACACACATAAAAATACTTCTGCAAGGACATCTGACAAGCAACTGCCTGTCCAGCTTTGGACTATGCCACCCTTTTTATTGATCCTTGTAGTCAAGAAAAATAATATCAAAAGAAATATGTAATTTCCAAATTTTTCCTTTAAAAAATTTTGTCTTTCTTTACCTCCCTGAATATGCACAGCTTATTATAACAAGTACATTTCCACCGCAATGCCTGTTCTTGAAGAAATATTATTTTATTTTTGAGACTCCACCTATGTTTGTTATTTAGATCTACATAAATTGACGTCTTACAAGTGGAACCAAAGGGAGCTCACCTCAGCTGAATCTGCAAGACCTGGAATAAACTATGGTACCGGCTGAGTTCTTTGCTTCCGTGAGTCACCTTTTCTGTCCTGGTGAATCTCTCCTGAGATTCTCAGACTTCCTCCATTTAGTGAGTTCTTTTACACTTTATTTGAAATCTGATTTTGTAATAAGTCTACCTTACATAAAGGACTTTGCATACTTCTTGGGACTATAAATGTGTATTTTTTAGACAATCCTTATATTTTTCTAGACAGAGTTTTGCTCTGTCACCAGGCTGGAGTGCAATAGCATGATCTTGGCTCACTGTAACCTCTGCCTCCCCAGTTCAAGCTATTCTCCTGCCTCAGCCTCCCAAGTATCTGGGACTACAGGCGCATGCCACCACACTTGTCTATTTTTTTATTATTATTTTTAGTAGAGTTGGAGTTTCACTGTGTTAACCAGGATGGTCTGGATTGCCTGACCTCATGATCCGCCTGCTTCAGCCTCCCAAAGTGCTGGATTACAGGCCTGGACAAGGCCTTTTAAATATAAGAACAGTTCTTTTAGAGAATATTCTTGTACCTATGAGTTTACATTCTGTCTGTGAGGACCATATCTTTTCTGGTGAACTCACTTTTGGTTCTATGTATTTAGTTTAACATTGGTTTGATCTGCATGCCTGGCTTAACATTTTGGTGAGTAATCTGATTTTGCTTTCATTATGATTTGATGCTGCATGTTTGTAAATAATCGTGATGTTTTTTCTTATTGTTTCTGAATATTTTCTGAGGGCAAAAAAAGACATTCTAAATAGGTGCCATGATATGGCCAATTAAAAGGCACTAGGGTGGGTCTCCATCATCTAAAACATTAGTCCAAACACTTGATTTTTCCCTAATTAGATTTATAAGATTTTCTTTGCTCTCAAAAGATTAATAAGAAATGGAATAAAATACTTGCATATTAAGGTGTGGCAAGATCTCTGGGGTTCTAGCAGTTTACACATTCAAAATTTATGGTTTATTCTCATGTACTTTTTAAATAGATGGACAAATTACATGAAGGATAATGTAGGTTCATTAAATAAATTATTGAAACTCTCCAAACTTATGTCTCTAAAAACTTTCTCAGAGAATTCTGGATGACCTATAATAGCTGATTCCACTAGAGTAGTTTTTAATTCTGTTTGTGAACACCCTTCTGCCAAAATGTTTCCAACTTTTAAAAGTGCTCACAGAGCACTTTTGGAAAACCAGGCCCTCTCCTGATCTAATTAATTTAGCAAATCAACTTGTCCCCACCCTTGAAAAAACTAAAATAAAAATAATGAAAGTATTAAAATTCTTAAGGTTCAATTATAGTGGATGGAAGCTCCCAGATAACTTACCACTTGAAAAGTCCCTGGTCTCTGCCAATATTGTAAAACAAAATAAAACAAACAAAAATTATGTCACTGGAAGAAAGAGCTTTGCAAAAGGAAGATGATCTTGCAGTCTTTCTCTCAACATTCTGAGCCTCCACCAGAAGATCAAACTTAATGAAGATGATGATCTGTTCCTTTCTACCTTGGTACTCTTCAAAATATCCACTCTTTTAAAATTTTCAGTTCTGCCTCTGTTAACATTCTTAGAATACATACACACACAAACACACACACATACATATATGTATGTATGTATTTCATATATATGTATGTATTCCATATATATACATAAAGACAGACATACACACACACACAGGTGCACACCCCATGGTGGAATTTCTTTATCTTGAAAAGGGGAAATAACTTTTTCTTTTCTTGACTAAACTCCTTTATTAATTCTAGAAGTGTGTGTAGTTTTTTTTTTTTTTTCCATAGGTATTTTTTGGACTTTTCTGCATATACAATTATGTCATCTGTGACTAGAGGAAAATTATTTCTTTACAAACTATGTATTTTGTTGTTGTTGTACTTTGAGCTCTGTGGTACATGTACACATCCTGCATCCTGCAGGGTTGCTGCATAGGTATATACATGCCATGGTGGTTTGCTGTCTTCATCACCTCTGAACCCCCCATTGTCTACATCAGGCATTTCTCCCTTGTTACCCTCCCCATCCTCCCTGACCCCCTGCTGTCCCTCCCCTCCTCTCCACTCCCTCACCTAGCCCATTGAGTGTCCTTCTCTTCCCTGTGCCCAAGTGTTTTCATTGTTTATCACCCACCTGTGAGTGAAAACATGCCATGTTTGGTTTTCTGTTCTTGTGTCAGTTTGCTGAGAATGAAGGCTTCTAGATTCATCCATGTCTCTACAAAGGACACAAACTCATCATTTTTATGGCTGCATAGTATTCCATGGTGTAGATGCACCACATTATCTTTGTACAGTCTGTCATTGATGGGCATTTGGGTTTGTTCCAGGTCTTTGCTATCGGTTTTGCAATGAACTTATGTGTACATGTGTCTTTATAACAGAATGATTTATAATCCTTTGGGTATATACCCAGTAATGGGATTGCTGGGTCAAATGGAATTTCTATTTCTAGGTCCCTGAGAAATTGCCTCAACTGTCTTCCATGATGTTTGAACTAATTTACAATTCCACCAACAATGTAAAAGTGTTCCTGTTTCTCCGCATCCTCTCCAGCATTTGTTGTCTCCAGATTTCTTAGTAATTGTCATTCTAACTGTCATGAGATAATATCTCCATGTGGTTTTGACTTGCATTTCTCTAATGACCAGTGATGAGCATTTTTTCTAACATTTCTTGGCCGCATATATGTCTTCTTTTAAAATGTGTCTGTTCATATCTTCAGCCCAATTTTGAATGGATTTGTTTGTTTGTTTCTTGTAAATCTGCTTTAGTTATTGTAGATTCTGGATACTAGCCTTTTGTCAGATGAGTAGATTGCAAAAAGTTTTTCCCATTCTGTTGGTTCTCAGTTCACTCTAATGATTGTTTCTTATGCTGTGCAGAACTTAAGTTTAATTAGATCCCATTTGTGTATTTTGGCTTTTGTTGCTGTTGCTTTTGGTGTTCTAGTCATGAAGTCCTTGCCTGTGCCTATGTCCTGAATGGTGTTGCCTAGGGTTTCTTCTAGGGTTTTTATGGTGTTAGGCATTATGTTTAAATATTTAATCCATCTGGAGTTAATTTTTGTACAACCGGTAAGGAAGGGGTCCAGTTTCAGCTTCCTGCATATGGCTAGCCAGTTTTCCCAACACCATTTATTAAACAGGGAATCCTTTCCCCATTGCTGGTTTTTGTCAGGTTTGTGAAAGGTCAGATGGTTGTAGATGTGTGGGGTTGTTTCAATGCCTCTGTTCTGTTCCATTGGTCTATATCTCTCTTTTGGCACCATTACCATGCTGTTTTGATTACTGTAGCCTTGTAGTATAGTTTGAAGTTAGAGTGATGCCTCCAGCTTTGTTCTTTTTGCTTTGGATTATCTTGGCTATGTGGGCTCTCTTTCAGCTCTACATGACGTTTAAAATGTTTTTTTTTTTTTCCAGTTCTGTGAAGAAGATCAAGGGTAGCATGATGTGGATAGCATTGAATCTATAAATTACATTGGTCAGTATGGGCATTTTCACAATATTGATTCTTCCTAACCATGAACGTGGACTGTTTTTTCATCTGTTTGTGTCCTCTCTTATTTCCTTGAGCAGTGGTTTGTAGTTCACCTTGAAGAGGTCCTTTACTTCCTTTGTTAGTTGTATTCCTAGGTATTTTATTCTCTTTGTAGTAATTATAAATGGCAGTTTGTTCTTGATTTGGCTCTCTTTATGTCTGTTATTGGTGTATAGGAATGCTTGTGATTTTTGCACATTGATTTTGGATCGTGAGACTTCACTGAAGTTGCTTATCAGCGTAAGGAGGTTTTTGTCTGAGTTGATGGGGTCTTCTAAATATAGGATCACATTGCCTGCAAATAGGGACAATTGGACTTCTTATTTTACTAATTGAATGACCTTTATTTCTTTTTTTTTAAATTTTTATTGCATTATAGGTTTTGGGGTACATGTGCAGAACGTGCGAGATAGTTGCATAGGTACACACATGGCAGTGTGTTTTGCTGCCTTCCTCCCCTTCACCCACACTTGGCATTTATCCCCAGGCTATCCCTCCTCAGCGCCCCCCCCGCTGTCCCTCCCCCATTCCCCCCAACAGACCCCAGTGTATATTAGACCGCCTCTCTGTATCCATGTGTTCTCATTTTTCTCACCCACCTATGAGTGAGTATATGCGGTATTTCCTTTTCTGTTCTTGTGTCAGTTTGCTGAGAATGATGTTCTCCAGATTCATCCATGTCCTTACAAAGGACACAAACTCATCGTTTTTGATTGCTGCATGATATTCCATCGTGTATATGTGCCACATTTTCCCAGTCCAGTCTATCATGGTTGGGCATTTGGGTTGGTTCCAGTTCTTTGCTATTGTTATTTCTTTCTAGCCTAACTGCCTGACTAGAACTTCCAATAATATATTGAATAGGAGTGGTCAAAGAGGGCATCCTTGTGTAGTGCCAGTTTTTAAAGGGAATGCTTCTAGTTCTTGCCCATTTAGTATGATATTGGCTGTGAGTTTGTCAGAAATAGCTTCTGTTATTTTGAGATATATTTCATTGATACCTAGTTTATTGAGAGTTTTTAGCATCAAGGGCTGTGGAATTTTGTTGAAGGTCTTCTCTGCGTCTATTGAGATAATCGCGTGGTTTTTGTCTTTGGTTCTGTTTATGTGGTGGATTATGTTTATAGACTTGCATATGTTGAACAAGCCTTACATCCCTGGAATGAAGCCTACTTGATTGTGATGGGTAAACTTTTTGATGTGCAGTTGCAATTGGTTTGCCTGTATTTTACTGAAGATTTTTGCATCAATGTTCATCATGGATATTGGCCTGTAGTTTTCTTTTTTTGTTGAGTTTCTGCTGGGTTTTGGTATCAGGATGATGTAGGTCTCATAGAACTGTGAGAAAGGATTCCCTCTTTTTGTATTGTTTGGAATAGTTTCAACAATAATGGTACCAGCTCCTCTTTTTATGTCTTGTAGAATCAGGCTGTGAACCCATCTGGACCTGGGCTTTTTTGTTAGTAGGCTATTAATTGCTGCCTCAACTTCAGCCCTTGTTATTGGTCAATTCAAGGTTTCAGCTTCTCCCTGGTTTAGGCTTAGGAGGATGCAAGTGTCCAGAAATTTATCCATTTCTTCCAGGTTTACTAGTTTATGTATATAGAATTGTTTGTAGTAATCTCTGATTGTACTATTTATTTCTGTGGAATCAGTGGTGATATCCCCTTTATTGTTTTTTATTGCATCTATTTGATTCTTCTCCCTTTTCTTTTTTATTAATCTGTATAGCAGTTTGTCTATTTTGTTGATCTTTGCAAAAAATCAGCTCCTGGATTTATTGATTTTTTGAAGTTTTTTTTTTTTGTGTGTGTGTCTCCATCTCCTTCAGTTCTGCTCTGATCTTAGTTATTTCTTGTCTTCTGCTAGCTTTTGAGTTTTTTTTTTTTTTTTTATCTTGCTTCTCTAGCTCTTTCCATTTTGATGATAGGGTGTCAATTTTAGATCTTTCCTCACTTCTCACGTGGGCATTTATTGCTATGAATTTTTCTCTAGACACTGCTTTAAATGTGTCCCAGAAATTCTGGTACATTGTGTCTTCATTCTCATTGGCTTCAAAGAACATCCTTAGTACTGCCTTCATTTCATTGTTTATCCAGTCAACATTTCGGATCCAGTTATGCAGTTTCCATGAAGCTGTGTGGTTCTGAGTTAGTTTCTTAATTCTGAATTCTAATTTGATTGCACTGTGGTCTGAGAGACTGTTTGTTATGATTTCCATTCTTTTGCATTTGCTGAGGAGTGATTTACTTCCACTTATGTGGTCAATTTTAGAGTAGGTGCCATGTGGTCCTAGAAGAATGTATATTCTGTAGATTTGGGGTGGAGATTTCTGTAGATGTCTATTAGATCTGCTTGGTTCAGATCTGAGTTCAAGTCCTAGATATCCTTGTTAATTTTCTTTTCTTTTTCTTTTTCTTTTTCTTTTTTTTTTTTTTTTTTTGAGACAGTTTTGCTCTTGTTACCCAGGCTGGAGTGCAATGGTGCGATCCGGCTCACTGCAACCTCCGCCTCCTGGATTCAGGCAATTCTCCTGCCTCAGCCTCCTGAGTAGCTGGAATTACAGGCACACACCACCATGCCCAGCTAATTTTTTGCATTTTTAGTAGAGACGGGGTTTCACCATGTTGACTAGGATGGTCTTGACTTCTTGACCTCGTGATCCACCCGCCTCGGCCTCCCAAAGTGCTGGGATTACAGGCATGAGCCACCGCACCCAGCCCTACCCTTGTTAATTTTCTGTCTCAACATTGATCTGTCTAATCTTGACAGTGGAGTGTTAAAGACTCCCACTATTATTGTGTGGGAGTCTAAGTCTCTTTGTAGGTCATTAAGAACTTGCTTTGTATATCTGGGTGCTTGTGTATTGGGTGCATTTATATTTAGAATCCTTAGCTCTTCTTGATACATTCATCTTTTTACCATTATTTTGTAAAATGATAATGTCTCTTCTTCTTTGTCTCTTTCGATCTTTGTTGGTTTAAAGTCCATTTTATCAGAGACCAAGATCACAACTCCTGTTTTTTTTTATTTGTTTTTTTTCTCTCCATTTGCTTGATAAATCTTCCTCCATCCCTTTATTTTGAGCTTATGTGTGTCCTTGCATGTGAGACGGGTTTCCCGAATACAGCACACTGATGGGTCTTGACTTTTTATTCAATTTGCCAGTCTGTGTCTTTTGATTGGGGCATTTAGCCCATTTACATTTAAGATTAATATTGTTATGTGTAAATTTGATTCCTGCCATTTTGATGCTAGCTGAATATTTTGCCCATTAGTTGACACATTTTTTCCATTGTGTCAATGGTCTTTGCCATTTGGTATGTTTTTGGAGTGGCTGGTACTGGTTGTTCCTTTCCTTGTTTAGTGCTTCTTTCAGGATCTCTTGTAAGGCAGGCCTGGTGGTAACGAAATCTCTCAGCAATTGCTTGTACATAAAGGATTTTCTTTCTCCTTTGCTTATTTTGAATATTGGTCCCCACTCTCTTCTGGCTTGGAGGGTTTCTGCAGAGAGATCTGCTGTGAGTCTGATGGGCTTCCCTTTGTGAGTAACCCAACCTTTCTCTCTGGCTGCCCTTAGCATTTTTTCCTTCATTTCTACCCTGGTGAATCTGAAGATTATGTGCCTAGGGGTTGCTCTTCTTGAGGAATATCTTTGTGGTGTTCTCTGTATTTCCTGGACTTGAATGGTGGCCTGGTTTGCTAGGTTGGGGAAGTTCTTCTGGATAATATACTGAAGAGTGTTTCCCAGCTTGGATTCATTCTCTCCACCACATTTAGGTACACCTATCAAATGTAGATTAGGTCTTTTCACATAATCCCATATTTCTTGGAGGCTTTGTTTATTTCTTTTCACTCTTTTGTCTCTATTCTAGCCTTCTCATTTTATTTTATTGAGTTGATCTTCAATCTCTGATATCCTTTCTTCTGGTTGGTCTATTTGGCTATTGAAACTTGTATATGCTTCACAATATTCTTGTGCTGTGTTTTTTAGCTCCATCAAGTCATTTATATTCTTCTCTAAGCTGTTTATTGTAGTTAGCATCTCATCTAACATTTTTTCTAATTTCTTAGTTTCTTTGCATTGGGTTAGCACATGTTCTTTTAGCTCAGAGAAGTTTGTTATTACCCACAATAGCAGCCTGTTTCTGTCAGTTCATCAGATTCATTCTCCACCCATCTTTGATCCCTAGCTGGTGAGGAGTTGTGATCCTTTCAAGAAAAAGAGGTGTTCTGGGTTTTGGTGTTTTCATCCTTTTTGCACTGGTTTCTCCCCATCTTAGTGGCTTTATCTACCTGTGGTCATTGTAGTTGGTGACTTTTGGATGGGGTCTCTGAGTGGACTTAGTTTTTGCTGATGATGAAGTTATTTCTTTCTGTTTCTTATTTTTCCTTCTAACAGTCAGGAACCTCTGCTGCAGGACTGCTGGAGATCCACTCCAGACCCTATTTGCCTGGGGATCACCAGTGGGGGCTGCTGAACAGTAAGGGTTGCTGCTGGTTTCTTCTTCTTTTATCTTTATCTCAGAAGGGTACCTGTCCGATGTTGGCCTGAGCTCTCCTTTATGAGGTGTCTCTTAGGGTATACAGGGATTGGGAAGCTTCTTGAGGAGACAGTCTGTCCCTTAGAGGAGCTCAGGTGCTGTGCTGGGAGCCTCGTTGCTCCATGCAGAGCAGCTGGGAAGGTACTTTTAAGTCTGCTGCAGTGGAACTCATAACTGCTTCTTTTCCCAGGTGCTCTGTCCTAGGAAGGCTGGTTTTACTTTATAAGTTTCTGTCATGCTGCCGCCTTTTTTCATAGATGCCCTGCCCCGCATGGAGTAGTCTAGTCACAATTTGCCAGAAGAGGCATTGCTGAGCTGCTGCTGGCTCTGCCCAGCTGCTGTGTGAACTGCCTTGGTAGTGGCAGACTGCCTCAGTAGTGGTGGTTGCCCTTCCCCCCACTGAGCTGTACTGTCCTGGGTCCAGCCATGCTTGCTGCAAAACTCTCAATCTAGAGTGTTTCAGATTGCTTGCTTTGTGGAAATGGTACCCGCCAAGCCAGATCACCTGGCTTCCTGTCTGCCCCCTCCCTTTCAGTTGAATGGGCTGCATTGTCTCCCAGGCATTCCAGGCATCAGTTGAAAAGGCTGCCCTGATTTGTGTGTTTCTGTGCACCAACCCAGCACCAGCTGAAACCACAATGCTGAAAACTCACAGTGCTTTTCTACCCAGGAATCTTCTGGTCTGTGGGCAGTGAAAATATATTTGGAAATGTGGTGGGCACTCACCCTATGCAATGTTCATGCTGTTACTGTCAAAAGTGTCTGAAACTGTCAAGATTAACTCTAAGACCTTGACTTACAATAAGTATGTTCTTTAAACTATCCTTAGTATATATTTATCTTTAAAACACATGATGAGATTACTGTATTGTTCTCCTTTTAGATATCCTGTGCACAGTATTGTGCCTGCATTTCATTATTTATTATTTGGGTGAATTTCAACAGATTACATAACTGTTGGAGTTTCAGTTTCATTATCTGTAAATTAGGTATAACAGAATTGGTTTCAAAATTGAATGAGTTAATCCATGCAATGAATTTTAAAAAATGCCTATTATAAAAGTATTCAATAAGTTAGAGTTATTTTTATTACAAAGAAAAATGCTAGTTATAATAACCCTAGATAATAGCTAATAAAAATTAACTTTTTTCAAATTGGTAACTAGTGAAAACTTATAAGATATCACTCTTAGATTTTATTTTAAGCATTTATTGTCCTATCACATTTTAGGACAAATATTTCATATTACACAACATTGTATGTTTATATGATGGACAATTATTTATGTCAAGTAAACTGCATAAATTTTATTTGTTTGTTTATTCCCCAGTAATGTGTGTGTGTGTGTGTGTGTGTGTGTGTGTGTGTGTGTGTGTCTGTGTAGCCTGACCATATTTCTTGTCTTTAGAACACACTATGGGCTTAATGTATTGTCCTCCATTGTAGGGGCTCTCCAATTAACTAGAAGACTCACTTTTCTTATAGCCTGTTTATAGTACTGTGTTTCATTATCTATTATTCAGGTGAATTTGAACAGATTACATAACTTCTAGAGCTTCAGTTTTTTTTTTTTTTTTTTTTTTTTTTTCCAATCATTGACAGCTTGTAAGGTTGCTGAGGTTGGTTGGCCTTGAACTCTTGGCCTCGCCTTCACAAGGGCCACGACATCCGGCCGGAGCCACTTTGGGCCCGAGCTTCAGTTTTATTACATGTAGATTGGGTATAACAGATACAGCCTCAAAATTGAATAGATCCATAGAAGGAATTTGGAAAATGACTATTACATAAGAGTATTAGATAAACAATAAGCATTACTTTCATATAAGAAATAGGCACTACTTCTGTGTAAGTAATAGGCATTAGTTATTGTATTGTTAATATCTCTAAGTATCTATCTATCTATCTATCTATCTATCTATCATGTATCTGTCTAACTTCCAAGGTTTTAGAAGAAGAAAACAATTAAAAAAAAAAAAACAAGACTCAAGCATCTCATTCTTTTAAGTATTTATGTTCTTCCTATTATGGTTAATGCAAAGAAGACATGTTAGGTTCTAATGGGAAAATAGAGGCTAAAATTTGGCAGATTAAAAGATGAAGATAAAAGTTAAAATACTAAATACATGCACCTACTATGTATGCACAAACATTGAAAACTAAAATAATGTAAGAGTTAAAATGTCATGATGAGTGTATACCTAAAAATGAAAAGAGAAAAGAAAGTTATTACATACTAATAGATATCAAACTGGTTAAAATTATTCCTCAAGCACACGTATAGAAGTTGAGTTTGCAGAAGATTCATTGGCTGCTCTGTTAAAGAGCAGCTGGACTATATTCTGATTCTCTCTGAAGTTTTGCTTCCAGGAACATGCCATGTGGATTGCATATTAGATAAAGTTTTGTCTGGAACATTTCCAGATGTTATTGCCCAAAGAATTTATGAGTCTCTAGTGCTAGATAGAATCTTTTGTGGACCTAGAGAATAATTCTTTTTAGTACTTCCAGTGAACAAAAAAGTATAATATACTGGTGTTGGCAGACTAGTTTTTGTTGTTCATTTTTGTTTGTTTTAGCATATTCAATCGCCCAGTATTTGGAGTTGTATAATTATTATATTAGAATAAATATAAGTATTTATATAATGTTTCATATATGATTGAAAGTATCTATAATTGAGTACTTCCTATTTGCAATTAAGTTGAAAAAAATGTAATATATTTTCTGAAACTGAAAGGGCCAAATGGCATTGATTCTGTTATAATGTACCATAGCCCTCATCCATTTATTCATGTCCTGATGCAGAGATCAATATTAGATGCCTGGGGAAGCCCAAGGCTTTACTTCCATTTAGACACAGGTCTCCTAGACTGCTGATGTAATTAAAGAATAATCAAACTTTTTAGAAGCTTTATTTTATAAAATCAAGTGGAAAGAATTTTTTTCATGAAAGAGTTATTGTTGAATACATTTCATATTTTTGTCTCAGCTCTTACAATTCTATTATGAACAGTTTTAGGGTGTATTCTTCATGACTTTCAGCTGAGTTCAGTAATGGGCATGTGCTGATTTGCAAATTGGTGCTAGTATAATATGATGCTTCTTAAAATATTGATAAATATTTATGACAGATTATTTCAACACTGTTAGAAATTATGACTTCTGCTTTGACAAGTAATTGGTTGCATGTTTTAAACAACTTTTATACATTTTAATATTGCTTCAGATATGTTTGTTGACAGAATATTGTCTTTTGGCAGGGCATGGTGGCTCATGCTTGTAATCCCAGCACTTAGAGAGACCAAGGCAGGCAGATCAAAAGGTTAGGAGTTCGAGACCAGCCTGGCCAACATGATGAAACCCCATCTCTGCTAAAAATACAAAAAATCACCAGGCTTGATGGTGGCCACTTGTAGTTACAGCTTCTCAGGAGGCTGAGGCAGGAGAATGGCTTGAATCTGGGAGGCAGAGGTTGCAGCAAGCCGAGATTGTGCTACTGTACTCCAGCCTGGGAGAAACTGTGTGACTCCACCTCAAAAATAAATAAGTGAATAAGTAAATAAAGTTAAGTTTAAAAAGAATATTGTCTTTCATGACTGAAAACTAAACTACTGATTCTCTAGTTTGAAAATAATTTTTAGCTATTAAAATTTATCAGCTAAAATAAATTTTTTATTTACCATAGGTATAACCTGAAAAATAAGTGACTCTTCATCACTTAAAAATTTCACATAAAACAGAAATATTTTTACTTTTCTGGGTAAAAGAAAAATTAAAAGTTAAATGTAAGTGGAAACAAACAGCACTCACTTCGTGATGTGATATGAAAGCTTAATGAGTTTTATTTTCACTTCTGATCTAAGTGGATATTAGTAGTATGTCTCTTAAAAACACCAGAAAGAATAACTCTCCAAGCCCTCTCCCTATTTTTTTCTGTTTTTAAAGACATTTAATTTATTATTGTAATTTTAGCTTTTAGTTCATAAAATCTAGATTATTTCATCATGTGAAAATGAATGCTAGCAAGAAAAGATAGTTTGGTGTAAATAGACAAAAGAAAATAATAGAAGACACATTAATTTACTTAATAAGTTATGTGGAAAAGTGAATTGGAGGTTTGTGTGATAGTAAATGATGTCTATTAAAAAATGCAGAAACCTCTCACTACGTAGAGACTTTTGTCAAAAGGAAATCACCTGTTTAATATTTATGACACCTTCAGTGTACTGTAACAATGCTATATTCCCTGCAATGGAAACACTGGTGACTGCAGTAAAGGCACAGAATTCTGCCTAAATCAATTTTCTCAATCTCTCTTATTGACTAGAAACCTTACACTTCTGTTCGTATAGCAGAAAACATTGCCTACTTTGGGTACCAGTGAAAACCCATTGCAATTTAGGAAGAAAAAAAGGAAAAAAAATTTACCACTAGGGCAGGGCAGGAATGTGTGCTTGGTTCCAAACTAGAGCTGGAAAGTAAGTAAGTCCTCTGACAATACTCTGCAAGAACATTGTCACTGTTGGACATTGTCATTGTCCAACAGAGAAGTTGGATCATAATACTAGAGCAAGACCCATAGTCCCCAAGACACTAGCAAACATGAAGGCACAACATAAAGGAATATCCTAAAATTGAAAGTAGAACAGAGTGAGAATTGCACTCTGGTAACTCAGGTTCCATCTTAAACATAGTGTTCTTAGAAGAATCTGAGCCTGAGCCCAGTAACATAAATAAGCTCACCTTACTGACTCAAACTCCCACACTTAAGATCTAGCAGAGGAAAAAAATGCCAATTTTAGGGCATAAACACTATTTAAATAAGCTTCAACTCTGCTATACAAGATCCTTTCTGGCAAAAACAATTGCAAGTCATAAAAATTTGCAAGAAACATTACAAAATGATGTCTAAAAAAGCAGAACAGAAGCAGGCTTCTAACTTATATATTGGGACTATCAGAAGGTGAATTCAAAATAACTATAATTAATATTTTAAAGGTCATCATCAAATAAACTAATGCAAGATAAGACCAGACATTTCAGCAGCAATGTGGAAACCACAAAAGAAACACATGTAAATGATAGACAGGCAAAACAGAGTAATTGAATTAAAAAGAGTAACTGAAATAGTATATCTTCTATGGCTTGATCAATAGACTTTACAAAGCCATAAAAAGAATAAGTAAATTTGAAGATAGGTTAGTGGAAATTACAGAAGTGAAACATAGTGATAAAAATGGAGAAAGAAAATCCTCACAAAGAATTCAGGAGCCATGGAATAACATCAAATGACATAATAAATATGTAATTAAAATGTCAAAGCAAAAGATAAGTGAAAAATAACCAATAATTTTCCAAAATAGCTGGGCGCGGTGGCTCAAGCCTGTAATCCCAGCACTTTGGGAGGCTGAGGTGGGTGGATCACGAGGTCAAGAGATTGAGACCATGCTGGTCAAAATGGTGAAACCCTGTCTCTACTAAAGATACAAAAAATTAACTGGGCATGGTGGTGCGTGCCTGTAATCCCAGCTACTCAGGAGGCTGAGACAGGAGAATTGCTTGAACCCAGGAGGCGGAGGTTGCAGTGAGCCGAGATCACGCCACTGCACTCCAGCCTGGGTAACGAAAGTGAAACTCCGTCTCAAAAAAAAAAAAAAAAAAAAAATTCCAAAATTAATGACAGACATCTAGCTTCAAATTTGAGGAGGTAAGAGAAAATCAAGATGAAAAAATAGCACAAACAGGCACATGCACATGCCTATGCACATACACTCAGAGATATATTCAAAATGCTGAAAACAGCAGTTTCTACAACTCCTCTCTAAGAAATATATTTATAGTAGTATTTTTTTCATTTGTTTACACAGTCAAGTTTGAGAGTTCAATGAGTCATGAGGTGACATCTATTTCAGAGGTGAGGCATTGAAAGTTCACCTTAGAAATTGACTTGCTCGGAGAGAGAGATCCAAGATGGCCGATTACTAGCAGCTCAGGATTGTAGCTCCCAGTGAAAGCACAGAGAACGAGAGGACATCACACTTTCAGATGAATTTTTGTTGCTCACGAACCAGGAGATTCCCAGCAGAGGAGCCCCACAGGTCACCAGCGCGACTCTTGTGGCCAGTGTGGCAGTTTTGCTGCCGCCTTGGCGTGGTGGTTCTTGATGCAGAGTAAACGGGACTGGGTCCCCTTTTGGTCGATGTTTGGAGCTCCAAGAAGGAAGAGTCGCCTATTCAGCTAATTGAAAAAGGGACTCAGGAAGGAAGCCAGACCAGAGTTCTTGGGCAGAAAAGCACCATCAATCTTAACGCCGCTGTTTTAGCCAGCACAGTGGGTTGCTCAGATTCCGGCACTGGGAATCAACAATTTGGACGTCCACTCAGCAGCCTAATTTGAAAGTCAGTAATTAAAAAGACAGCAGGTGAATAAATTTACAATGATGGGAAGAAACCAGCATATAAATGCTGAGAATACCCAAAATCAGAATGCCTCTCCCTCTACAGGGGATCACAGGTCTTCATCAACAAGGGAACAAGGCCTGATGGAGAACGAGTACATTCCATTAACAGAATTAGGTTTCAGAAGGTGGATAATAAGAAACTTCTGTGAGTAAAAGAGCATGTTCTAGCCCAATGTAAAGAAACTAAGAACTTTGAAAAAAGGTTTGATGAAATCCTAATGAGAATAGACAATTTAGAAAGGAATACAAGTGAATTAATGGAACTGAAGAATACAATACAAGAACTCCAAGAAGTATGTACAGGTTTTAACAGTCAAATTGATCAAGCAGAAGAAAGGATATCAGAGGTTGAAGACCAACCTAATGAAATGAGAAGAAAAGATTAGAGAAGAAAGAGTAAAAAGGAATGAGCTAAGTCTCCAAGAAATATGGGACTATGTGAAAAGACCTAACTTACGTTTGATAGGTGTACCTGAATGTCATGAAGAGAATGAATCCAAGCTAGAAAGTATTCTTCAGGATATTATTCAGGAAAACTTTCCTAACCTAGTAAGGCAGGACAATACTCAACTCCAGGTAATACAGAGAACATCACAAAGATATTCCTCAAGTAGAGCAACCCCAAGATACATAATTGTTAGATTCACCAGCATTGAAATAAAGGAGAAAATTCTAAGGACAGCTAGAGAGAAAGGTCAGGTTTCCCATAAAGGGAAGCCTATCAGACCCACAGCAGATCTTTCAGCAGAAACCCTACAAACTAGAAGAGAGTGGGGTTCAATATTCTGTATCCTCAAAGAAAAGAATTTTCAACCCAGAATCTTATATCCAGCCAAATTAAGCTTCATAAATAAATGAAGGAAAAATAAATTTTTTCATAAACAAGCAAGCACTTAGAGATTTCATCTCACCACCAGGCCTGCTTTACAAGAGCTTCTGAAAGAAGCACTATACACAGAAAGAAACAACTAGTATTAGTCATCCCAAAAACTTGCCAAAAGGTAAGGAGTATCTTTATAATTAAGAATCTATATCAGCTAATGGGCAAAATAGCCAGCTCACAGTAAAAAAAATATTAAACTCACCAACATCAATATTAATCCTAATTTTAAATGGATTAAATGCCCCAATCGAAGACACAGACAGGCAAATTGAATAAAAAATAAAAACCCGGGAGGCAGTGAGCTGAGATAGTGCCACTACATTTAGGCCTGGCCATAGAGGGAGACTCCATCTCTCTCTCTCTCTCTCTCTCTCTCTCTCTCTCTCTCTCTCTCTCTCTATGTATATATATATACATATATATAAATAAAGGAGAAAATTCTAAGGACAGCTAGAGAGAAAGGTCAGGTTTCCCATAAAGGGAAGCCTATCAGACCCACAGCAGATCTTTCAGCAGAAACCCTACAAACTAGATATATATATACAAACTATGTATATATATATATACATATATACACACACACACACACACACACATACATATTATATATATATATACACATATACATATTATATATGTGTGTATATATGTATATATAATATGTATATATACATGTATGTATATATGTATTTATACATATATGTATATAATTTATACATATATGTATATATTTTAGACATATACATATATATTTTAGACACATATATATGTGTGTGTATATAACAGGATTTGAAGTATGAAAGAGTTCAGGCATGAATTATATACTGCAAAAGACATTTGATAGAAAAGCCAGGATTCATTCCTCACTGAGGCTTCACAATACTGGTCAGTACCTTTTATGCAGCTCTTAATAGATGTTTATCTTGTTATATTTATGTAATTTAATATTATTAAACTTTTAAGTTGTAAAAAATCTTTAGATAAATGTGGGCCAAAATATCTATTAGATGAAATACCTAGGTAAATAAAATTAACAATATAAGAGTAAGCTCTGGAGGACCACTCAACCATTTTCCCTAGTTTCAATTGTCTATCATTTTGTCTTCTTTAAATGTAAATATTATTTCTACAAATAGCTTTCCTTTTTTAAAAAAAAAATTGTTTCTTACTCTATAAATGATGTCTATATTTCCATTCTAATACTTTGATATCACTACACCATCATGATACTTCTTACAGTCTTCACCACCAAATGACATTTAAAAATTAACTCCAGATGGATTAAAGACTTAAACGTAAGACCTGACACCATAAAAACCCTAGAAGAAAATCTAGGCAAAACCATTCAGGACATAGGAGTAGGCAAGGACTTCATGAACAAAACACCAAAAGCATTGGCAACAAAAGCCAAAATAGACAAATGGGACCTAATCAAACTCCACAGCTTCTGCACGGCAAAACAAACAGTCACTAGAGTGAATCGGCAACCATCAGAATGGGAAAAAATCTTTGCAGTTTACGCATCTGACAAAGGGCTGATACCCAGAATTTACAAAGAACTCAAACAGATTTACAGGAAAAAAATAAACAAGCCCATTCAAAAATGGGCAAAGGATATGAACAGAAACTTTACGAAAGCAGACATACATGAGGCCAGCAAACATATGAAAAAGTGCTCATCGTCATTGGTCATTAGAGAGATGCAAATCAAAACCACATTGAGATACCATCTCACACCAGTTAGAATGGCGATCATTAAAAAATCTGGAGACAGCAGATGCTGGAGAGGATGTGGAGAAATAGGAACACTCTTACACTGTTGGTGGGAGTGTAAATTAGTTCAACCATTGTGGAAGACAGTGTGGCGATTCCTCAGGGACCTAGAAATAGAAATTCCATTTGACCCAGCAATCCCATTACTGGGTATCTATCCAAAGGACTATAAATCATTCTACTATAAGGACACATGCACACGAATGTTCATTGCAGCACTGTTTACAATAGCAAAGACCTGGAACCAACCCAAATGCCCATCGATGATAGACTGGACTGGGAAAATGTGGCACATATACACCATGGAATATTATGCAGCAATCAAAAATGATGAGTTTGTGTCCTTTGTAAGGACATGGATGAATCTGGAGAACATCATTCTCAGCAAACTGACACAAGAACAGAAAAAGAAATACTGCATATACTGACTCATAGGTGGGTGAGAAAAATGAGAACACATGGACACAGAGAGGCGGTCTACTATACACTGGGGACTGTTGGGGGGAATGGGGGAGGGACAGCAGGGGGGGGCTGGGGGGGATAGCCTGGGGATGAATACCAAGTGTGGGTGAAGGGGAGGAAAGCAGCAAAGCACACTGTCATGTGTGTACCTATGCAACTATCTTGCTCGTTCTGCACATGTACCCCCAAACCTATAATGCAATAAAAATTTTAAAAAAATAAAAATAAAAATAAAAAATAAAAATGTTGAATCAATGATTATGAAGGACATTCCTTTGAAGTTGATGCTGTTTGAGCAATGAGAGTGAAATCAGTGGTTTTAAGTCAAGATAAAAGTGTTTATACTAATATTTTGCTTTGTTATGCAGATATGTGTTCTTTGGGCATATGGCATTTATAAATTAATTTTTATTATTCAAGTATTACAATTCATGTTTATGAAGAAGGAGAAGAAGGTAGAGGCAGAGAAGGGTAGAAAGAGAAAAAGGAAGGAATAAAACAATAAGGAAAGAGAAGAAGGGGAGTAATGTTTGTTTCTTTTTGTTTTTGTTTTTGTTTTTGTTTTTGTTTCTTGTTTTTGTTTTTATTTGAGATGATGTTTCACTCCTGTTGCCCAGACTGCAGGGCAGTGGTGTGATCTCGGCTCACTGCAACTTCCACCTCTCGAATTCAAGTGATTCTCCTGCCTCAGCCTCCCAAGTAGCTGGGATTACAGGCATACACAACGATGCCTGGCTGATTTTGTATTTTTAGTAGAGATCGTTTATCCAGGTTAATCAGGCTGGTCTTGAACTTCCAACCTCAGATGATCCACCTGCCTGGGCCTCCCAAAGTTCTTGAATTACAGACATGAGCCACTGCTCCTGGCCAGGGAGAGATTTTGGTAGAAGAATATAATTGACTTTTGTTCAACATTATGCAATTGCAAAGCTCCCTTAACCTGAACCTCTGTTTGTCAACGTGATATAAGTTAGAAAGTAATGACAAATTACTGGCCATATTTAAAGATCACATTCAGGTCAGGTGTGGTAGCTCAGGCCTGTAATCCCAGACCTTTGTCAAGAAGGGTGGATCACGAGGTCAAGAGATTGAGACCATCCTGGCCAATATGATAAAACTCAGTTTCTATTAAAATACTAAAAATACAAAAATTAGCTGGGCATGGTGCTCTGCCCCTGCAGTCCCAGCTACTCTGGAGGCTAAGGCAGGAGAATGACTTGAACCAAAGAAGGGGAGGTTGCAGTGAGCCGAGATCATGCCATTGCACTTCAGCTTGGGCAACAAGAGTGAAACTCCATTTCAAAAAAATAAATTGTGAAAATATCTAGAGCAAGCATAATTCACTGAAAATTATCATACAACAACTCAGTAAATGAGGCAAAATTCTTAACCACTGCAAACCTATCTCCAAGGTCAATAAAATTAAAAATATTAATATTTGAAAAATAATCTGTAACTGGAAATATATTTGTAATTTCAATCAGTTTGTATGAACTCTGTATTGACTGAACACAAACACAAATAACTATCATTTTGCTTATCTGGAAATGTCACAATCATTGCAATATCCATAATAAGAAAGAGGATACATTTCAATGTTTATAAGATAACAACACATTTTGATATGTGACTACAAAACAAAAGGAATTTTATTTATAAGTACTTATGATACATGAGTCAAATTCACATCATCGTTTTAAAGACATCTTACACTGATAGAATTAATTAGCTAAAATTAATTTCTTGAAAATTAATCATGTCTTCAGGTATAATTGATGATGTTTGCCTCCCATTGATTCTTGACTAGTTTGTCTGATAGCTACGCAGCATAAGAAGCTGCCATTATGTTCTTTGTGCATTCTTTGCATTGTTCTACTTTAAGGTTGCTGACAGCACATTAGAAAAAGTGGCCAAAAAGGATAAGATATACACTTACATTTTAAAATAACATTTATTTATTTACTTATATTATAATTTAAGATTTGGTGTACATGTGCAGAATGTGCAGGTTTGTTACATAGATATACACCTGCGGTGGTTGGCTGCATCCATCACCCCATCGTCTACATTAGGCATTTCTCCTAATGCTATCCCTCCCCTAAACCCCCACCCCTGACAGGCCCCAGTGTGTGATGTTCCCCTCCCTGGGTCCATGTGTTCTCCTTGTTCAACACCCACTTATGAGTGAAAACCTGCGGTGTTTGGTATTTTGTTCTTGTGTCAGTTTGCTGAAAATAATAGTTTCCAGCACCAATTTTTCTTTATCTCGTGTTTCATTGATGAGCATTTGGGTTGGTTGCAAGTCTTAGCTATTGCAAATGGTACCACAATAAACATATATATGCATGTGTCTTTACTATAGAATGATTTGTATTCCTTTGGGTATATATCCAGTAATGGGATTACTGGTTCAAATGGCATTTCTATTTCTATATCCCTGAGGAATTGCCACACTATCTTACACAATGGTTGAACTAATTTACACTCCCACCAACAGTGTATAAGTGTTCCTTTTTCTCCATATCCTCTCCAGCATCTGTTGTCTCCTGATTTTGTAATGATTGCCATTTTAACTGGTGTAAGATGGTATATCAATGTGGTTTTGATTTGCATTTCTTTAATGACCAGTGAAGATGAGCTTTTTTTTATATGTTTGTTTGCATAAATGTCTTCTTTTGAGAAGAGCCTGTTCATTTTCTTTGCCCACTTTTTGATGGGATCATTTCTTTTTTTCTTGTATATTTGTTTAAGTTTTTTGTAGATTCTGGAAATTAGCCCTTTAGCAGATCGGTAGATTGAAAAATTTTTTCACATGCTGTTGGTTACTGGTTCACTCTAATGATAGTTTCTCTTGCTGTGCAGCAAGTCTGTAGTTTAATTAGATCCCACTGGTCTATTTGGGGTTTTGTTGCCGTTGCTTTTGGTGTTTTAGTCGTGAAGTCCTTGCCTATGCCCATGTCCTGAATGGTATTGCCTAGGTTTTCTTCTAGGGTTTTTATGGTGTTAGGTTTTATGTTTAAATATTTAATCCATCTGGAGATAATTTTTGTATAAAGTATAAGGAAGGAATCTAGTTTCAGCTTTCTGCATATGGCTAGCCAGTTTTCCCAACACCATTTATTAAATAGGAAATCCTTTTCCCATTGGTTGTTTTTTTCTCATTTGTCAAATATTAGATGGTTGTAGATTTGTGACATTATTTCTGAGGCCTATGTGGCTTTTTCTTTATTAAAAGTAATAAATTATTCTATTTTATAGATATGTAATAATTCATTAATATTACAGAGAAAATTAAGAAAAAATCTTCTTAAAATATTAGTATTATTTAATAGTTCTTAAATGAGACTTATCTTCTGTCTTAAAAAATACTGCTTCAATACACCAAATATGAATTTTTCACATTCTTGTAACAATAACACACTTTTTAAATAACTTATCCAATTTATCCCAATTTGTTTGCTCAGGATATATGACATGAAGGATGTCCTCTCTGTCTCTCATTGCTCTTTAAATTTACTCCAGTAAATCGAAATGACAAAAAAATATATTTAATTCTGCAATCATCTATAATTTATCTAAGAAACCTTAAGGGGAATGGAAATGCACTTTTTTGATGAGTCTTAAAATAGTGTGTCCAAATTATAAATAGAGAACATTTGTTTATCTCATAAACATTCAACTTGCTCCCCGTTTTCTTCAAACTTTTCTCATATACTTTTATTGTAGTTAATAAATATAACATAATATCTACCCTTTTAGCAAATTTGAAAGTGTGTAAGTACATTGTTGTTAACCATAGTACAATGTTGTACGGTGGATTTCTAAAACATTTTCATCTCACATAACCAAAACTTTATACGCATTGGACAGCAGAAACTCTCGTTTCCCCTTCTCCTCAGTCTACAATAACAACCATTGTGTTCCCTACTTCAAATAAGTTTGAGGACTTTAGCTTTGGGAGATAAGAAAACTTATTTTTTCTCTTAAGTGGATAGCTCTTGCAATCAATTTGTGATTATCTTTGCTTAGGAATTTCCTAAGTCTATTTTGAAAAAGCTATCTTGAAAGGCAAAGTTAATTTACTCTCCCCTGTTTTTTTGGTTGAGTTGTATCCTCATTGAGCCACAGGAAGAGAGCTAAAAATAATCAGAAGTTACCCAAAATTTAAAATCTAGATAAGTAAATATTTAAAATGTAAACCTATTACTCTTGTTTCATATTACAAAAAGAAAAGTTATCAATGCTATTAGTATTCAGTGAGTGGTTTTTATCTTGGGAAGAACAGAACCATACCATAAAGAAAATGCATAGATACCCAATTCTCTTCCTTCAAAAAGCACAGTCTTTGACTGTACTTCAAAGATTAGGGTGCAAAGGTAATTGAATGACTAGAAGAATGCCACTGACCTTAGAATGCCAGCTTCCCCCGGTTTTCCCTGACCATAAACATACCTATTCCTTTTTGCTTCACTTCAGTAAAGCTGAATTGCCAAAGGGCTGCTGAACTGAAAGAATAATTGCTCTCATTCTGAAGTCCATTTTGACTAACTGTTTCTGAAACTACTAATTAAAACTTTTAATAGTCTTTTAAAATTCTGCCTTTTGACTTCAAGCTGGTTCATACTCTTCTTAGGATGTGACATTAAGAAGTAAGCCTCAATTGGAACAGTCTTGTGCTTAAGTTTCTCCCCTATGGGCTTCTTTCTATACTAAGGAGCTTCTTGAAGCCATATTATAAGCAATCTGTTGACTTACCATCCATTAAAGACTTTATTAATGCTATCATTTTGATTGCATATATCTCTAAGAAAGAAGAATATATATTGTAAGCAAATATAAATATTTTAAGATATTTGTTTATAGACCTTACTATTTTGGTTCATTTAAAAATATCAATTTCCTTTATATCATGGTACTTTTGATATTGCATGGAAAGTTTGGATGTGCTAAAACAGAATTTATACTTTATATCAAGTCATGATTTACTTTTACACACACGCATCATACAGTAATTACAACCGAAAAGCTCAATGTGTGATATAATCTTGTTTATGTCAAAGTCATAAATTATGATTTTGGGATGATATAGATTATATTTTCTATATCATAGATTATATTTTATATATCACTATGGGATGATATAGATTATATTTTCAAGAGAATCTTGTTCTGGCACTGATAGAAATAGTTGTTTTGTAAAGAAATGTAAATTTCCTTATGCTGCATTCCTTCCAATACTCATTGCTTCTTGGCCAACAATGAGTATCAGACTCTAACTGGTCATATTTGCTCAATTACAGAATCAAACTGGGAGAAAAAAGCTTAGGAATGAAATGGACTATAAGATCTTGCCAGATGTGGGTGAAGGGGAGGAAGGCAGCAAAACACACTGCCATGTGTGTACCTATGGAACTATCTTGCATGTTCTGCACATGTACCCCAAAACCTAAAATGCAATAAAAAAAGATCTTGCTTACTTATCTTGATGATCGTGAGGTAATATATATATATTTTCTTTTTTTTTAATTTTAAATTTTTATTGCATTTTAGGTTTTGGGGTACATGTGCAGAACGTGCAAGATACTTGCATAGGTACACTCATGGCAGTGTGTTTTGCTGCCTTCCTCCCCTTCACCCACACTTGGCATTTCTCCCCAGGCTATCCCTCCCCAGCTCCCCCCGCTGTCCCTCCCCCATTCCCCCCAATAGACCCCGGTGTGTAGTAGACCCCCTCCCTGTGTCCATGTGTTCTCATTTTTCTCACCCGCCTATGAGTGAGAATATGCGGTATTTCCTTTTCTGTTCTTGTGTCAGTTTGCTGAGAATGATGTTCTCCAGATTCATCCATGTCCTTACAAAGGACACAAACTCATCATTTTTGATTGCTGCATAATATTCCATGGTGTATATGTGCCACATTTTCCCAGTCCAGTCTATCATCGATGGGCATTTGGGTTGGTTCCAGTTCTTTGCTATTGTAAACAGTGCTGCAATGAACATTCGTGTGCTTGTGTCCTTATAGTATATATATTTAAACAGATTATGATGGTGCCGGACTAAGGACAGATGTAAGGAAAATATGTTAGGCAGTGCTGGAACCAAGCATTTACTGACCATCTTGAGTGAGGCCCAAGGAAAAGAAAAAAAAAGTTCTTAAATGGTCTAAGCTGGAAGAGAAGTTGATATGCAGTTTGGTCCTTAAAAATAAGCATATTTAATTGTACATGTATGTGTGGCAAGAATACCTCATGAAATCTGAGGCCATCCTGAATAAGGAAATTACACTTACTTTGTAGTTTAGCACAAAGACATGCCTTATTCCCGTAGCTTACTAACATCCTCCAAGAGACTGAAAATGTGAGTATGAAACTTTAAGTGATCTTGCAATCAAAGATGTGTTTTATAAGCACTACGTAAGTGTAAGCTGATCCAACAAAATTATATATATATATGTATATATATATATATATATATATATACATATATATATATATAAATACTCATCATTATGTTAAATGTACACATAATTTTGAACTCAAACAGGTATTAGAAGCACAAGCAGGTTGCATGATCAGACATTTTTCTTTTTGGTGCATTCAATGCTGTGTTGTCAACTCTCCCTTAAACCATACCTGTGGCTTCAGAGATAATTCATTATCATATATTTACTGCAAAATTCAAATAAAACTTAAGACTTTGAATGTTTAAACGTTCTCTATGAGTTTCCTTTGCCATAGAAGTAGCCCTTATATTCTGTCCAAGGTGGTGAGTTTCCTGTTGCCCCAGAATCTTTCCTCTGCAGGAGTTTTTATGCATGTGTTTCAACTCAGGACCTACCCCTGCCAATTCTCATTAATTCTAGGCTGAACTCAAATTCTTGCAGGCTGCATGGAGTCAGGTATAAAACTTGACATAGGAAGAGGTGCTAATTATGACAAAAAGAATTGCACGATATTGATTTATGTAGCAAAACCTGGAAAACACATATGAATAAGATCCCTAAGAGCAGGATTGGGTTGGAAATAAAATAATTTTGGATTGGGGCAAGTTTGTTTACATAGTATAATAATCAGATATTCTGTACTCAATGTGTTAGCTTAAGCATGTCTGTAGTGTTTTCTTAGATTTGCTTGCTTGATTAACTGAAATCTAAAAACAAAGATTGACTATACAGAATAAAAACAAAATACCAGAACTTTTTTTTAATGCTTCAGAAAATATAACTAAAGCTTTGGATAGATAGAAATACCAAAGTGAATGTGTTATGTAAGAGTTGTGTCTTAGCTCAGACTGCCATAACAGAATTAGACAGATCATCAAGACAGAAAATTAACAGATACTCAGGACCTGAACTCAGCTCTGGATCAAGTGGACCTGATCAATGCCTACAAAACTCTCCACCCCAATACAAGAGACTACACATTCTTCTCATAGCCACATGACTATTACTCTATAATTGATCACATAATCAGAAGTAAAAGACTCCCCAGCAAATTCGAAAGAACTGAAATCATGCAGTCTTTCAGCACAATCAAATTAGAACTCAAAATTAAGAAATTCACTCAAAGCCACACAACTACATAAGCAATCTGCTCCTGAGTGACTCTTGGGTAAATAATAAAATTAATGCGGAAATCGAGACTGTCTTGATGATCTAATTTTGTCAGTGGGGTGTTAAAATCTCCCGCTATTGTCTTTTATACACTGGGGTCTATTGGGGGGAATAGGGGAGAGGCAGCGGGGGGGGCTGGGGAGGGATAGCCTGGGGATGAATGCCAAGTGTGGGTGAAGGGGAGGAAGGCAGCAAAACACACTGCCATGTGTGTACCTATGCAACTATCTTGCAGGTTCTACACATGTACCCCAAAACCTATAATGCAATAAAAATTAAAAAAAAAAAATCTCCTGCTATTATTATGGGGGTGTCTAAGTCTCTTTGAAGGTCTCTACAAATTTGCTTTATGAATCTGAGTGTTCCTGTATTGGGTACATATATGTTTAAAATAGTCAGCTCTTCTTGGTGAATTTAACTCTTTGTCATTATGCAATGCCTTTTTTTTTTTTTTGTCTTTGATCTTGATTGGTTTAAAGTCTATTTCGTCAGAATCTATGATTGCGACTCCTGCTTTTTTCTGTTATGTTGCAGACTTTTTAATGTGGTTGTTTCATAGTATCATTAGTCTCTGTTTTTGTAGTGGCTGGTAATGGTTATTCTTTTCCATGTTTACTGCATCCTTTAGAAGCTCTTTCAAGCCAGGCTTGGTGGTATTGAATTTTTTCAGTATTTTCTTGTCTATAGAGGATCTTGTTTCTTCTTTGCTTAATTTGGCCAGTTATAAAATTCTGGGTCAAAAAATCTTTTCTTTAAGAATGTGGAATAATGGCCTCCAATCTCTTCTGGCTTGTAGTGTTTCCATTGAAAGGTTCACTGTTAGTCTGATAAACCTCCCTTTGCAGACATTCTGGCCTTTCTCTCTGGCTGCCCTGAGATTTTTTTTCTTTCATTTTGATTTTGGATAATGAATCTGATGATTATGTGTCTTAGAGATGATTTTCTCATTAAGTATATTACTAGGGTCCTATGCACTTCCTGAATTTGAATGCTATTTTGGCTTGCTAGGTTAGGGAAGTTCTCCTGGATGGTACCCTAAAGTGTGTTTTCCAACTTGGTTACATTCTCTCCATCCTTTTCAGGTACCCAAATCAGCAGTAGATTCAGTATTTTAATATAATCCATATTTCTCAGAGGTTTTATTCATTTTTTTTCTTTTTATTGCATTTTAGGTTTTGGGGTACATGTGCAGAACATGCAAGATAGTTGCATAGGTACACACATGGCAGTGTGTTTTGCTTCCTTCCTCCCCTTCACCCACATTTGGCATTTCTCCCCATGCTATCCCTCCCCAGCTTCCCGCACATCCCTCCCCTATTCCCCCCAATAGACCCCAGTGTGTAGTACTCCCTTCACTGTGTCCATGTGTTCTCATTGTTCATCACCTGCCTATGAGTGAGAATGTGCGGTGTTTCATTTTCTGTTCTTGTGTCAGTTTGCTGAGAATGATGTTCTCCAGATTCATCCATGTCCCTACAAAGAACATGAATTCATCATTTTTGATTGCTGCATAATATTCCATGGTGTATGTGTGCCACATTTTCCCAGTCCAGTCTATCATCGATGGGCATTTGGGTTGGTTCCAGGTCTTTGCTATTGTAAACAGTGCTGCAATGAACATTCATGTGCATGTGTCCTTATAGTAGAATGATTTATAGTCCTTTGGATAGATACCCAGTAATGGGATTGCTGGGTCAAATAGAATTTCTATTTCTAAGTCCTTGAGGAATCGCCACACTGTCTTCCACAATGGTTGAACTAATTTACACTCCCACCAGCTTCATTTTTATTATTGTTTCTCTAATCTTGTCTGCCTCTTTTATTTCAGAAGGATAGTCTTCAAGCTCATGAATGTTTCCTCTGGTTTGCTCTATTCTGCTATTAATACTTGTGATTTCATTGTGAAGTTCTTGTAGTGTTTTTTATTGTTTGCTTTTTTGTCTCTAACAGGCTAGTTATGTTCTTCTCTAAAATGGCTATTTTGGGTCTTAGCTCTTATGCTGTTTCATAATACTTAGCTTATTTACACTGAATTACAACAAGCTTCTTTAGCTCACTGAAGTTGCTTACTATCCACTTTCTGAAGTCTGCTTCTGTCATTTCAGCCATCTTTGCTTAGCTCAGTTCTAACCCCTTGCTTCAGGGGTGTTGCAGTCATTTGGAGGAAAAGGGGCACTCAGGATTTTTGAGTTTTCAGCATTATGTTTGTTTTTTCTCATAATTGGGCTTATTTAACTTTGATCTTTGAGGCTGCTGACCTTTGACGAGTTTTGTGGGGTTGTATTCGTTGTGGTTCTGTTTTCTGTCTGTTTGTCTTTTACCAGTCTGGACACACTTCCGTAGAACAGCTGCTGTGCTTTGCTGGGGGTCTGCTCCAGACCTTAGTTGCCTCTTTTTTTTTTTTTTTTTTTTTTTTTTTTTGTACCTGGATGTATCACCAGTAAATGCTGTGAAACAGCAAGGATGGCAACCTGCCCCTTTCTCTGAAAGCCCTCTCCCAGGGGAGTACTGACCTATTTCATGTCCAAAGACATCGGTAGGAGGTATCTGGAGACCCCTATTATGAGGTCTGACACAGCCAGGAGAAACAGAATCAGGAAACTGCTTGAAGAAGCAGTCTGGCTGCTTCTTGGTATACCAGTTATGCTGTGTTGGAGATCCCTTCAGCCTCGGATTGGTCTGGGTTCTCTAAGACCCACAGGTTGGACCACTGAGAAATCCAAATGGCTAAGGTGGCAGCCTGCCTTGCCCCTCACACACTCTGTCCCAGGGACAAATTAGAGCTCTGTTGGCCCTGTAGAACATGGGTGGGGGTGGCTGGAAGTGCTGACTGGTAGGAGAGCCCCAAGAGGAGGAGTGGTTCAGCGTTCTGCTTAAAGAAACATTCTGGACATGCCTGACAGAATAGCTGTGTCCCAGTGGGGAACTGCCTCTGCCCCTGTCAGCTTGGACACTCCAATGCTCACAGGCGGGGCATTGAGTGGGACTGAGTGGTTCAACCAACCCAGGTGGCGACCCTCTCAAACCCCAGGTACTTCATCCCTGGGAGAAATAGAGTTCTGTCAGTAATATGTGCAGGTCGGGGGCATGGCTGGAGCACCTGACTGGGAGGTCCCACCCAGTGAAGCAAGTAAGTGAGGTAATAGGTACATTAGTTTGCTTGATCAAATCTTTCCACATTTTATACTATATCAAATGTTACATTGTGCTTCATAAATGTAATACACTTAAGAGTTGTTAATTAAGGTAATATAAATAAAATAAGAAAGTTTCATTGGTTTAGTGAATGGGATTTTAGAATGGTTTTACAACAGTCAGGGCTCATTTTTCTCAACCAATACATCTTCTCATTGCATATGTATTCCAGCATTTTGAAGAGCAGGTAGCACCTGACTTTGTTTTATTCTGTTTTTACTATTACATACTACTAGATATGACAAAGAAATTATTAGCTGCACTTGGTGGTTCATGCCTGTAATTCCAGCATTTTGGGAGGCGGAGGCCAGTCTTACCTTGTCCTAAGGACTGTAGTTTCCTCACAATTTCATAATATTTTCTATGGCAATAACTTTCACTTTATTTTCCTTTAGTACTCCATACCTGAGGCTTATATCAGGATTTATTATCTCCCTGAATGGAAATGCTATCCAAACCATTAATATGAAATTCCTTTATCTGATAACAAACACTTATCTCTGCTAAATATATTTTTTCATTCACTTCAGTCTTTAAATCCCTCCATATAATTTTAAATTACCATTTGCTTTTTGACTTTACATTTCCAACAAAATTCATCATCATGGCTGGCCATTTCAGCCCACACTCATCTTCAGTCCTTTTTTCTCCTGCTCTTTGATGCTTTCATTTAAACACATTCCCAAACTGGATCTCTCTAATAAACAGCCTTTTCCCTCTCCTAAGCTTTGCTGGCAAAACTATATAACTCTGCCAGGCAGGGCAGATTTATCGTTTTCAATTTCTGTTGGGTCCTCCAAATTGCTTGGCAACTCCATTATTTGTCCACTCAAATGACTCTTTGTTTGATAGCAATGACCTATGAAATGGTGAGCAAGCTCTCCACTTCACAGGATTACGTACTTGTTTCTAATGTCTCAGAGGATCTCTTCACTCATACCCACTTGTGAACTTATAAACTGCAGTCTCCAAGCTGTGTTATCCAGGTATTACTCTTACTTCAGGTTGCCCACACCTGCTTCTCTAGTTTCTAACAGAAACTTTATCACAGCCACTCATTATTCTGAAACACCACCAGGGAAGCTTCTTTCAATGTTCTGAGGGCATTTCTTCTCTGGAGAGTCAGAATAATAAAGAGTTCTCTATTCAGCAAAAGGGCTTCTTGTCAACCTGCTATCATATGTAGTTACTTGAATACCATATCTGGAAACTCATATAGTCTTCCTTATGGAATCCTGAGAGCTTAGGGCCTTCATTCCCTAATCTTACCTGCTCAGATTTAACCCATAGTGCCACAAAGAAAACAGCCAAACTACTATCTTTCCCATATTTCTCTCCTTTCCCTCCTAGTTCTGTACCTAGCCAAAATCTCTTAACATACTACTAGATATGACAAAGAAATTATTAGCTGCACTTGGTGGCTCATGCCTGTAATACCAGCACTTTGGGAGGCTGAGGCCAGTGGATAACCTGAGGTTGGGAGTTTAAGACCAGCCAGACCAACATGGTGAAACCCCATCTCTACCAAAAACACAAAATTAGCTGGGCGAGGTGGCCCATGCCTGTAATCCCAGCTACTCAGGAGGCTGAGGCAGGAGAATTGCTTGAACCCTGGAGGCAGAGGTTGCAGTGAGCTGAGATGGTGCCATTACACTCTAGCCTTGCAACAAGAGTGAAATTCCTCCTCAAAAAAAAAAAAAGAGAGAGAGACAGAAAATGTCTTGGATTTTAATAACTGCAAAACATATATGGACAATGTCAAGAAGTATAAATAGAAGCATGTTGTTTATGCCTAGAATAATATTACATATGCATTGTTATACATCTATATCAATAACCCTTTATTTTCCTTTTTTAAAAATATAAATATAGAACACTCTGTCTAAGCTTTGTTTTATATATCCATGGCTGTTCTGCTTACTAAGCTGATACTATTGGGTTTAACCTGACATTAAAAAAAATTATTCTATTCATTCATTTATTCAATAGACATTGCATCATTCATTCAAAATACAATGAACTTGTAATTTCAAAAAATATATATTTTTACTGTTTAAAAGAAAAATACTTTTTATTGGTTGAACATCTTACAATTACGACAAATTCTGACTATATATTTTATGATTACTCTTCATAGTTGCTTGCTTATAAAATAAAATATTCTGTTTGACAGTCAAAAACAAAATAGAGAAAACATTATTGGAGATTTTAAAAGCTCAACATTAAATTCTGGAAATTATAGACCAGCAAAATTATGAAATGCTTATATAACTGACACCTTGCGAGCACTTAGAAAATGGTGGTCACTAAATTCCTGCATACATTCACTAATAATAAATCATTGTGTATCTTTAGAAGTTATCATTGAGTGAGTAAATGAATGAATGAATATCTGGCCCAACCGAATATCTATTTTAATGGAATCACTAGACTAGTAGATAGAGAATAGAAAATTACAGTGCATTGTGTTTTAGCAAGCGATTGAATGAACATTATCCTTAGGCTACAATGGAAAAATACAAAGCAGATAACAGTTTCACACATATGTAGCTAATTTTCTTAAGAGACCTAGAAAATATGTATTTCTTGGCAATAAAATGTTTAACTTCATGATGTCATTATCTACCTGTGATGCACATAAATCTGTATACTTCTAATAACCCTGAATCCAAATTTAATCTGCCACAAATATTAGAATATTTGATAATTGGCCTTTTGGGGAAACCAGTTAATTGCTTTGAGGAACAGATATGTTATGCATACAATTGGAAAGCATACAACAAACTTTCTAATTCCTTTCAGTAGAGTTGTAAGCACTGTATAGAATGGCCAAAACAAACATCTATCAATTAAGTCAATAAATTAGCCATAAAAATTATAAATTTTTGCTAACTGTGAAGTTTCAGAATTTTGGTTTGTTTTTTTTTTTCTTTTTGAGACAGGGTTTCCTCTGTCTCCCAGGTTGAAGTGCAGTGGTGTGATCATGACTAACTGCAGCCTGGACCTCCTGGGCTCAAGCGATCTGCCCACTTCAGCCTCCTGAAGAGCTGGGAGTACAGGTGTACACCACCACATTCAGATCATTTTTGTATTTTGAATAGACACAGGGTTTTGACACATTACCCAGGCTGGTCTCAAACTCCTGGGATTGAGTGATCTCCTCACCTTGGCCTCCCAAAGGGCTGTGATTGCAAGTGTGAGCCACTGTGCCCAACCAAAATTTACTTTAAATGTATGTTATGTATGATTAATGCCAGTTTATCAAATTTAAAATATGATATATTCATATTTAGCTTTTCATTTTCAGTGGCCATAGTATGTTTATCATTCTGCGTCAATAGCAAACATATCTCTAGTAGTATAAGTATTCAGTTCCCCAATTCTCATAATTTTTAAAATTAATTAATTAATTTATTTTGTTTTATTTTTTATTATACTTTAAGTTCTGGGATACATATGCAGAGCATGCAGGTTTGTTACTTAGGTATACATGTGCCATGGTAATTTGCTACATCCATAAACCCATTATCTACATTGTAAGGCATTTTTCCTAATGTTATCCCTCTTCTGGTCCCCATCCCCCAAACAAGCCCCAGTGTGTGATATTCCCTTCCCTGTGTCCATGTGTTCTCATTGTTCAGCTTCTATGTATGAATGAGAACATATGGTGTTTGGTTTTATGTTCCTCTGTTAGTGTGCTAAGAATGATGGTTTCCAGATTCATCCATGTCCCTGCAAAGGATATAAACTCATCTTTTATGTGGTTGCATAGTATTCCACGGTATATATGTGCCACACTTTTTTGATCCAGTCTATCACTGATTGACATCTGCGTTGGTTCCAAGTCTTTGCTCTTGTGGACAGTGCTGCAATAAACATACATGTGCATGTGTATTGATAGTAGAATGAGTTATAGTTGTTTGGGTATATACTCAGAAATGGGATTGCTGGGTCAAATGATATTTCTGGCTCTAGATCCTTCAGCAATCACCACAATGTCTTCCACATGGTTGAACTAATTTACACTCCCACCAACAGTGTATAAGTGTTCCTCTTTCTCCACATCCTCTCCAGCATCTGTTGTCTCCTGACTTTGTAACGACTGCCATTCTAATTGGTGTGAGATGGTATCTAATTGTGATTTTGATTTGCATTTCTTTAATGACCAGTGATGATGAACTTTTTCTTAAATGTTTGTTGGCCACATAAATGTCTTCTTTTGAGAAGGACCTGTTCATATTCTTCACCCGCTTTTTGATGGGGTTGTTTGTTTTTTCTTGTAAATTTGTTTAAGATCCTTGTAGATTCTGGATATTAGCCCTTCAGATAAATAACAAAATTAAGGCAGAAATAAATGAGTTATCTGAAACCAATGAGTACAGAGACGCAACCTACCAGAATTTCTGAGACATAGCTAAAGCAGTGTTTAGAGGGAAATTTATAGTACTAAATGACCACAGGAGAAAGTGGGAAAAATTGACATTCTAACATCACAATTAAAAGAACTAGAGAAGCAAGAGAAACAAAGCCAAAATCTAGCAAAAGACAAAAAAATAACTAAGATGAGAGAAACTGAAGCAGATAGAGACACAAAAAACCCTTCAAATATGAATGAATCCAGAAGCTGGTTTTTTGAAAGATTAACAAAATAGATAGACTCCTATCCAGATTAATAAAGAAGAAAACAGAGAAGGATAAAATAGACACAATAAATAATGATAAAGAGGAGATCACCACTGATCCCACAGAAATACAAACTACTGTCAGAGAATACTGTAAATATCTCTAAGCAAATAAACCAGAAAATTTAGAAGAAATGGGTAATTTGTTGGACATTTACACCCTCACAAGACTAAACCAGGAAGAAGTCAAATCTCTGAATAAACCAATAACAAGGTCTGAAATTGAGGCAGTAATTAATAGCCTACCAATCAAAACAAGCCCTGGACCACAATGATTCACAGCCAAATTCTACTAGAGATACAAAGAGGAGCTGGTACCTTTTCTTCTGAAACTATTTCAAACAATAGAAAATGAAGGACTTCCTAATTCATTTTATGAGGCCAGCATCATCCTGATACCAAAACCTGGCAGGGGAATAACAAAAAAAGAAAATTTCAGACCAATATTCCAACATCTATGTGAAAATCCTCAATAAAGTACTGGAAAACAGAATCCAGCAGCCCATCAAAAAGCTTATCCATCATGATTGAGTCAGCTTCATCCCTTGGATGCAAGGCTGATTCAACATATGCAAATCAATAAAGGTAATCCATCACATAAACATAGTCAAAGACAAAAACCACATGATTATCTCCATAGATGCAAAAAAGGCCTTGGATAAAATTTAACACATCTTCATACTAAAAACTCTCAATAAACTAGGTATTGGTGGAAAATTATCTCAAAATAATAAGAGCTATAAATGACAAACCCACAGCCAATATCATATTGAATGGGCAAAAGCTGGAAGCATTCCCTTTGAAAACCAGCACAAGACAAGGATGCCCTCTCTGACCACTCCTATTCAACATAGTATTTGAAGTTCTGGTCAGTTCAATCATCAAGAGAAAGACATAAAATATATTCAAATAGAAAGCGAGGAAGTCAAATTGTCTCTGTTGGCAGATGACATGATTATACATTTAGAAAACCCCCTCGTGTCAGCCCCAAATCTCCTTAAGCTGATAAGGAACTTCAGCAAAGTCTCAAGATACAAAACACATATCTTTGAGGGTCATTTTCTATATCCAAGTAACATAAGGTAGAAAAGCAAAGACATGTAGTAATGAATTCAGGTAAATGCAATGTTAAAATGTTTATGATAAAATTCTCTGTAATATATAAAATCACAATGTATGAAGAAAGAAATTTCATTTGGACTATGAAACAAAGGCTTTCATTTTACTAAATTATATTAGTAGGATATGATTGTATAAGAAGTGATTATCTCTCCCACGTTAGACTATTGTAAGCATCAAAATTAATAATACATATAGAATCACATTGTAAAGTGAGAAAAAGTAAAAACATATTTTTAACAACAGACGAATATATACATATATGTGTATGTTTGTGCGTTATAATAACAAAACTTACACTTGGCCTCCTTTTTATTCAAAAATGTGTATTATGTGTTCATCTGTTCTCATTACTAACATGCCATGAGCTTTGCTAGTAATACTATGAATGGAGATCTTTCTAAATTTTGCTATATCCTCATTTTGGCATTCTGCTAAGCTTTTGCTTTCTTCCTCTTCTTGACATTAAATTAATTACTTTCTCATTAATACTCACAGAACAATTATTTATGTGCAAAATGCTATGCTATAAATTACAACTGGATAGACTGAAGGGGATTAAACGGATGAATAAGGTTGTGTCTTTGCCCTCAAACTGGTTATAGTGGAGGCTAAAAAATTAACTGAATGTAATAAAGTTCAGCCTCAGTTTTCAAAACTGGTGCATTGCCATGTTTCCATTTCCTTCTTTTTCACTTTTAATTTTAAATATTAATTTTAAGACACTATCATCCAAAAGATGAAGACCTTTCTCCATTTGGGGAAAGTATTTAAAGCTGCATGCAAATATAGTTTCTTAAAACCTATTACAGTGGTATAATCTTAACAGAGAGGTCAGCCCTAGATGTTTTATTTACATTAACATGCTAGATTGATAACAATTTTGAGTCCTATTACAAACAAAGTTTTATCATTAAGAGAGATGAA
Source organism: Saguinus oedipus (assembly GCA_031835075.1). Lineage (NCBI taxonomy): Eukaryota > Metazoa > Chordata > Mammalia > Primates > Cebidae > Saguinus > Saguinus oedipus. The sequence goes on along the minus strand of CM063171.1, from coordinate 141,479,163 downwards.
GTCATTCACTTCTGAAAAAGGACATTTTGGTTTTACAGTTTTCTGGATTTGGTTGGGTTGTTCTGAATACTGTGGCAGCCCTACTTTAAAAGATACATTACACAGCTAGCATGTATTGAAAATGATTTTAATACGGGGTTGATGTTTGGATCCAAGTGTATCATTTTGGGTTGCTCAGAATAACAACGCCATATTAAATATTATGGGAATAGAGAGGCTAAATACAGAAGTTAGGGCTTATAGAATATTTGGAAAAGTGATGAAGTGAAGGTTGGTAGGGAAGACTACAGCTGTAGAGTCAGATGAAAAGTCATTAGAGCAGCCAGGTGCCCTGTGGCAAGTATAGTTGACCCTTGGACAATGCAAGCATTAGAAGTGCCAAACCCTATGCAGTTAAATATCTGCATACAACTTTTCACTCCATCAAAACGTAACTACTAATAGCCTACTGTTGACTGGAAGTCTTATCAATTACAGAAACTGTCTATAAACACATGCTATTTATGTATTATATAGTGTACTCTTACAATACTCTTAGAGAACAGTAAATGTTATTAAGAAAATTATAGGGCCGGGCGCGGTGGCTCACGCCTGTAATCCCAGCACTTTGGGAGGCCGAGGCGGGAGGATCACGAGGTCAAGAGATCAAGACCATCCTGGCCAACATAGTGAAACCCCGTCTCTATTAAAACATAAAAAATTAGCTGGGTGTGTGGCGCGCGTCTGTAGTCCCATCCACTTGGGAGGCTGAGGCAGGAGAATTTCTTGAACCCAGGAGGCAGAGGTTGCAGTGAGCGGAGATCGCGCCACTGCACTCCAGCCTGGCGCCTGGTGACAGAACGAGACTCTATCTCAGGAAAAAAAAAAAAAAAAAAAAAAGATAAGAAATAGAAGATACATTTACCATTTATTAAGTGGAAGCAGATCATCAAAAAGCCCTCCATCCTTGTCATTTTCATGTTGAGTAGGCTGAGGAGGAGGAAGAGAAGGGGTTGGTTTTGCCACCTCTTGTGTGGCAGTAGGGAAAGATATCGGAGTATAAGTAGATACCTCCAGTCCAACTTGTATTGTTCAAGGACCAACTGTAGCTCTAAAATGTTGCCCGGAAATTGCTGTGGAAAAGATACAATCCACTGTCTCATCCTGTAGCAGTAAAGTTAGAGATTGCTGAAACGCTCAGTTGTGATATCTGCTTCACATAGCCTCTTTTTTCTTTTCTTTTCTTTTTTTTTTTTCTTTTTTTTTTTTTTTTTTTTTTTTTTTTTTTTTTTTTTTTGAGACGGAGTTTCACTCTTATTACCCAGGCTGGAGTGCAATGGCGCAAGCTCACCGCAACCTCCGCCTCCTGGGTTCAGGCAATTTTCCTGCCTCAACCTCCTGAGTAGCTGGGATTACAGGCACGTGCCACCACGCCCAGCTAATTTTTTTGTATTTTTAGTAGAGACAGGGTTTCACCATGTTGACCAGGATGGTCTCGATCTCTTGACCTCGTGGTCCACCCGCCTCGGTCTCCTGAAGTGCTGGGATTACTGACGTGAGCCACCGCACCCGGCCCCACATAGCTTCTTGAGTGAATATCTTCTTTCCAAATTTTGTGAAACATCTTGTAAAGTACAAATTTTAATTCATAGTCGTATAGGGAACTGCTGTAACTGGTGTTGATTACTGATAATTCAGCACAGAAGAGATGATGCACCTTAAGCAAAACTTGATTATTCTCAAAAACAATGAAATTAATATTATAGAAAAAATTATTGCATCACATCCCGAATTTTTTAGATATGCTGATGGAGGAACAGTTTGTCCAGTGACACTGCAAAGGTCTTAGACCTTAACTTTCTACCAACCATCTTGCTAAACTCCAGTTGTGTAACTAATGGCTATTTACTTATTCAACAAATATTCAATTATTCTTTGTAGGCTAAATTCAGTCCCAGTTTTGATTATGATCCTTCTAGTACTGCAATAAGCACAACCTTGATTTCTCCATGTGTTTCAATAATTTTAAGAGTGACAAATATTCAGAATAAAATCAAACTTTGACTGCCCTTCCTCAATCTATTGCATACAATGCTTCAGCTTCCTACTCACCATAAAGGAGTCTTTTTGAGCATAACTCAAATTGCAGAAGCATCACAAAAGTTTGAGCTAAGGCATTGGTTGTTTTCCTCCTTTCACAACTCTGACTTTAGCATAGATTCTCATACTATATTAACTAATTTTAAATTGAAGAGATAATTCAGAAGTCAGTTTTCTTAATATTCCCAAATAAAATGTTAATACTGAGGAATGGTTTACTGAAAAATTCTACTGATCTACCAAAGTATTTTAATCAATATGGCACTTATGAATTAAGTAAATGTTGTATTTAATTAGGTAGATAACACAGTGACATTGCAGATAAATTTACTTGTTATTAAATATATTAAGAATTTACAGGGGCCGCAGGCAGGATTGCTGACTAAATAAAGCTAGGAGGAACATCTGCCACTGAGGAAAGAAAGCACTGGAAAGTCCGGTGCATTCCAAGCAGATTTTCAGAATGAAGATGTTGAGAGTGGACAGAGGGAAGACATAAGGGCTGGGCTGAAGTAGGATAAGCTGAAAACCCTGCATAAACTTATCACACACTGGGACCAGTTCCTGGCCCCAAATGACTCCTGGGTAAGGGGTGAGTTGAGCAGGTGAAAAGCAACCAACTCTCACCAGAGACCTTTGGAATCCTGACAGTGGGAGAGCCCATGAACCCCATGGATGCTTAAGCTGGTAGGGAGAGCTGCTTAGAGGGTGGTAGTGGCAGGACTCCAGCCTCTACAGAGTCCAGAGGGTTTGGTGTGGAAATGTCTGCACATGAGTACAGCCAGGGACACACATCCCCCAAGGGTTCCTCCACTCGCCTAGGAAATGCTAGCCTTAGGGGAACTGTTGGATTTGAACAGAGCAGGGCAATATTTCCCATGAGATAATGACAATCTGATCTTAGCACTGTTTGTCTGCTCACCTATCCTGTTGCTCCAGCCTGGCCATTCCTACTTGCAATGGTGCTTCGGATGCCCAATGAGAATGCCTCCTGGGGATCTGCATTATAGCTTTTATCCTGGCAGACAATGCCTGACCATCGGAGAGCTCCAGTAGAGTGGCTCTCACCAAAACATAGAAACTCACCTGTGTCCTTCCCACACCACAGCCTCCCTTGTGCCACTTTGCTGGTACATAGTCATCCATGGTCAACCGTTCATATCTTTGCTGGCATGCTGTGCATGGGTAGATCATGACTCTTCTTCCTCACTGGTGTATGGGTGGACCTGCACCCTGCCCTGACATTGCTGCTGGCATGAGCATACTCATTGTCCCAGCAATGCACCACCACACTGCCATTATGGGCATTAACATGTACAGGGATGCCAGTGGCTCTGCCCCCAACCCTGTACCATAAGTGCTTCTGGTATGAATGAGTATGTACATTGCTGTGCTGCCACTGCTGCTGGCACAAGGAAACAAGCACATGAGTATGGATCCCACTGTCATTGCCTGACAAACTGCTTTGACTGGCACCACCCTTCAGACTATTGCGACCAGAGTTCTGGAAACAACTCAGCCCCTCCTGTACAGCAGGTTTCCAACCTTGAGGGGTGAAAGAATGAAGCCAGGGGCCTGATAACAGCACCCTAGAGTTAGAGTACACAGTCAAGGAGTAAGAAACTGAGCCTTGTCACCACAAAAATCTACTAGAAACAATGCCAGTCAACTAAACTCACCTTATACCACAAGCAAGCTCCCAAGGACATCAAAGAAAATAGAAGCAAAAATTTAAAAAAATCCAAAGGCGACAACTTCAAAGATTGAAGGGATATCAACCTACATAGATGAGAAAAAAAAAAAAACAGTTGTTAGAGCAGGAGAACTCTAACAACTCAAAAAGCCAGAGTGTCTGCTTACATCCAAATGATCTGACTAGTTCTTCAGCAATGGTTTTTAACCAGACTGATATGGCAGAAATAAAATGAATAGAATTCAGATTATGAATAAGTCACATATTTCTTGAAGGTTTTGCTCATTCATCTTTATTATTTTTTCTTTATTTTCTTCTTATTTTAAACCGCAAGTTTTTCTTTATTTATTATTATTTTGGACAGCAAGTTTTCAAACTCTGAGATTCTTCCCTCAGTGTGGTACATTCTGCTGTTAATACTTGTATTATGAAATTTTTGAAGTCAGTTGACAAGCTCTTTTAGCTGAGTTTGATTCTTTCTTAAAATGGCTATTTCTTCTTTGCTCACCTGTATAATTGTATTGTATTCCTTTTATCCTGAATTTCAAGAAGACCATTCTCAAAACACACAATTATCAGATTCTTCCAGGTCAAAATGAAATTAAAAGTGTTAAAGACAGCTAGATAGAAGGTGCAGGTCACTTGCAAAGGGAACCCTATCAAGCTAAAAGTGGAGCTTTCAGCAGAAACCCTACAAGCCACACAGATCATTGATGTAGAAAACTAACAGAAATAAATAGGACTGGAACTCAACACTTGAACAAATGAATGTAACAGACTTCTGCAGAACACTCCACCAAAAAACAAAACAGAACAAGCTTCTCATATGTTCATAGCACACAATCTAAAATCAAACACACAGTTGGCTATAAAATGAAAATTCAAAATAAACAAAATCATATCAACTCTTGGACTCAGAGCAATAAAAATAAAAGACAGGACTAAAAAAAATCATTCAAAAGCATATCATTACATGAAAATTACACAAACTGCTCTTGAATGACTTTTGGATCAATAATGAAATTAAGTCCGAAATCAAGAAGTTCTTTGGAACTACTGAGAACAAAGATACAATGCACCAGAATCTCTCGGACATGACTAAGACAGTGTTTAGATGGCAGTTTATAGCTCTAAATGCCCACATCAAAAAGTTATAAAGATCTCAAATTAACGACTTAACATCACAACTAGAGGAAGTAGAGAAACAAGAGCAAATTAACCCCAAAGCCAGCAGAAGACAAGAAATGTCCAAAATGTGGGTGAAGGGGAGGAAGGCAGCAAAATACACTGCCATGTGTGTACTTATGCAACTATCTTGTATGTTCTGCACATGTACCCCAAAACCTGTAATGCAATAAAAATAAAAAAAAGATGAATTGAAAGAAATTTAGACACGCAAAAAAAACTATACAAAAAAATCAACAAATCCAGGAGTTTTTTTTGAAAACAATTAGCAAGATATGTAAACCACTAGAACAACTAATGAAGAGGAAAAAATAGATGTTCAAAATAAACACAAATGACAAAGAGATTGTTACCACCTACCCCACAGAAATACAAAGATCCTACAAGGTAGAAAAATTACAGGACATGGATACATTGATAGAAACATACAATCTCCCAAGACTGAATCAGAAATAAATTAAGTACCTTATTGTACTAAGAATGGGTTTAAAAATTGAATCAGTAATGAGAAGCCTGCTAATCAAAAAAAATCCCAGGATCAGATGGATTCACAGTGAAATTCTACTAAATGTATAAAGAATGGTAGCTTCTCCTCCTCCAGTCCCCAGGAGGTACTCTTCCCAAACTCATTTTACGAAGGCAGCATCATCCTGACACCAAAACCTGGCAGATACACAATGAAAAAGAAGGCTTCTGGCGCTATCCTTGATGAACATAGTTGCAAAACTTCTCAACAAAATATCAGTAAATAAAATCTAGCAGCACATCAAAAAGGTAATTCACCATGATCAAGTAGGCTTTATTTCTTGGATGCAAGCCTGGTTCCACATATGCAAATCTAGAAATATGATTCATCACTTAAACAGAACTAAAAGCAAAAGCCAAATGATTATCTCAATAGATGTAGAAAAGGTATTCAATAAAATTCAACATTCCTTCGTGTTAAAAACCCTCAAGAAGTTGTGCACAAAAGAAACATAGTTAAGAACAATAAGAGCTATCTAAGACAAACCCACAGCCAACATTATACTGAGTGGGCAAAAGATAGAAGGATTCCCATTGAAAACTGGAACAAGACAAGAATAGCTTCTCATAACACTCCTGTTCAACACAGGACAAATAGATCATGGCCAGAAAAAATAAGGCAAGAGAAAGAAGTAAACAATATCCAGATAGTAAGAGAATATCTAAAACTATCCCTATTTGCAGATAATAGGATTCCATATCTAAAAAAAACTCTATAGTCTCTGCGCAAAAGCTACATGATCTGGTAAGCAACTTAGAAAAATTTCAGGATACACAATCAATATATAAAAATTAGTAGCATTCCAATACACCAACAACATCCGACCTAAGAACCAAATCAAGAACATAGTCATATTCATAATAGCCACAAAAGAATAAAACACCTAAGAACACAGCTACCAGGGAAGTGAAAGCTTTCTCCAGGGAGACTGACAAAACACTACTGAAATAAATCAGAGATGACACAAACAAATAGAAAAATTACCCCAAGCTCATGAATAGAAAGAATCAACATTGTTAAAATGGCCATACTGCCCAAAGCAATTCATAAATTCAATGGTATTTCTGTCAGACTATCAATTAAATTCCTCATAAAATTAGAAAAGAAAAAAACTACTTTAAAATTTTTATGGAACCACAAAAGCAGCCCAAAGAGCCAAGGCAATCCTAAGCAAAATGAACAAAGCAGGAGGCATCAGGTCACCTGACTACAAACAATACTGCAAGACAACAGTAACAAAAACAGCATGATAGTGGTATAAAAACAGACACATTAACCCACAGAACAGAATAGAGAGCCTAGAAAAAATGCTGCAAATCTACAACCATCAGATCTTCAACAAAGTCAACAAAAACAAGCAACGGGAAAAGGACTCCCTATTCAAAAAATGGTGCTGGAATAACTGGGTATCCATATGCAGAATATTGAAACTGGACCTCTTTCTTACACAATATAAAAATTAACTCAAGATGGATTAAAGACTGAATATAAAACCTAAAACTAAAATATTCTGGAATATAATCTAGGAAATATCATTCTGAGAATAGGAACTGGAAAAGATTTTATGACAAAGACATCAAAAGTAATTGTAACACAAACAAAAATTAACAAATGTGAGCTAAACTAAAGAGCTTCTGCACAGAAAAAAAAAAAAAAAAGCTATGGACAAATTAAACAGACAACCTACAAAATGAGAGAAAATATTTCCAAACTATGCATCTGACCAAGGTCTAATATCCAGAATCTATCAAGAACTTAAATTTACAAGAAAAAGTAAACAACCACATTAAAAAGTAGTCAAAGAACATGATCAGACATTTTTCAAAAGAAGACATTCATGTAGCATAGACGAAAAAAGGCTCAACTCTCTAATCATTAGAAAAAATGCTAATTAAAAACACCATGAGATACTATATGATGACAGTCAGAATGGCCAGTATTAAAAAGTCAAAAACTAATAGGCACCAGCCAGCAAGGTTGTGGAGAAAAGGGAACACTTATACACTGCTGGCGGGAATGTAAATTAGTTCTGCCATTGTGCATAGCAGTTTGGAGATTTGGGAAATAATTTAATAATTAAGTAAACTTGGAAATAACAATGGGATTGCTGGGTCAGATAGTAATTCAACCCAGCAATCCCATTATTGAATATATACCCAAAGGAATATAAATCCATGTAACAGAAAGACACATGCATGTGTATGTTCATTGCAGCATTATTCGCAATAGCAAAGACATGAAATCAATCTAAATGCCCATCAATACACTGAATAAGGAAAATGTAGTATGAATGTACTATGAATATTGCATAGTCATAAAATAGAACAAGATCATGTCCTTTGCAGTAACATGGATGGAATTGTAGGCCATTATCCTAAACAAACTAGCACAAGAACAGAAAGCCAAAAACCACATGTTCTCACTTATAAATGGGAACTAAAAATTGAGCTTGTATGGACACAAATAGAGGAACAAAGGATACCAGGGCCTGCTTGAGGAGGTAGAGTAGGAGGAGAGTAAGGTTGGAAAAAGTGCCTATGATGTACTACGCTTATTATCCACATGACGAAATAATCTATACACCCAACACCCACGACACTCAAGTTTCTTATATGACAAATCTCTACCTGTCCCTGAACCTAAAACTTAAAAAAAATTTACATGTGTGCTTGTTTTTTGGTAAAATCAAAGTAAATACTTTTTACTACTTCTCTAAATAATTTTCATAAGCAGATAAAGAGCTTCTTAAGTACATGAATAGCATAAGGCTTTTGTGATATATTTGTGATTACTGTACATAAATGTGTAGCATTACACACAGACATGCACATGCGCACAATAACACATAATTTTATTCAAGTTGCTAAATAATAGCATTTGTCAAATTATAGCAATAGGCATTCTTTATCTATGATAATTAATTTTGTTCTAATTAATCAACATTATTTACTTTACTCTTGACATAGGTTCAATATCCTAAAGTAGTGACTGTGCATTATTTTTAACACTGTTGAAATTCATGGACTTAGAGCCACAACCTACATCTTACAAAAATTTTGCCTTCAGGATATTAGGAGTGTTTTTGCTTCAAGAAAGGTAACATTGATTTTGTAACTGCCTCGGTGTGTGTGTGTGTGAATGTGTGTGTCTGTGTGTCTGTGTATGTCCATGTATGTGTATACATGTGATAAAATTCTTGTAAAATTAAATGTCAAATTCAACTTATCACTAGAAAAATAGTCTATGCTTGTTTGGAGAGTGGCTGTCAACTTGTCTCTTGTCTTGTCAAATGCCAACTGATGTGTTTTGATTACTTTAGGCCAAAAAATCAGAATTCCATATCAAACATGGATCAATAAAAGTGGAAGAAAATGCAAACAAAAAAATCTGTTAATTTTCTGGAGATCAAATTCCATAGTTTTAATTATTTAAGAATATTTTAGCCAGTTTCTCTGCAGAAGAAAAATAAGAAAAGTAAGCAAGCTAGACAGTGCTAAAGACTGCTAGTGGAGTTGCAGTTTATACATTGAGGTGATCAGAGAAAAACTCACAGAGAAGGTGATATTTGAAAATCAACCTGAAGAGGTAAGAGAATAGAATATGCATGTATGTAGGGTGAAATCCCAGGCAGAAGTAATCACAAGGCCAACAGTCCTGGTGCAGCCAAGCCTTCATGTATGTTAAATTTCCCTCATATGCTCTGTTCGGTGTCAAATATTGAAGACACAGCCACTAATCTTGCATAGTCTGCAATGTGGTTAGGAAAAAAGAGAGGCAAATGCATAGTTTGAAACAAAATGGTGACTGTAATGATAACTCTAAGCAGAGGGTAAGAGCAAATTCGATATCCATTTATCTCTGATATATTGGGAAAATGGGTGGAATTAAAATCATTTATGGCAACATAATGAAAAGAATAGGTATTATCATAATGATAATAGTGCCAATTAAATTTAATGAATATGTTTTGATATTCTTAAGCATAAAAATCTGTTATCACTTCAATATATCTCCATTAGTTGATAACAACATACATACATCAAGTACCAGTAACAATGGACAAGTTATTGTTTTAAAATTATTTGAGAGTAACTTTATTTCACAATTTTTTTATTATAATTCAAGTTCTGGGATACATGTGAAGAACATGAAGGTTTGTTACGTAGGTATACATGTGCAATGGTGGTTTGCTGTACCCATTGCTCCCATCAACCCATCATCTACATGCTAACCCTCCCCTAGGCCGCCACCACCCGACAGGCCCCAGTGTGCGATGTTTCCCTCCCTGTGCCCATGTGTCATTGATCAACTCCTGCTTATGAGTAAGAACATTCAGTGTTTGGTTTTCTGTTCCTGTGTTAGTTTGCTGAGAATGATGGCTTCTAGCTTCATCCGTGTCCCTGCAAAGAACATGAACTCATCCTTTCCTGTGGCTGCATAGTATTCCATAGTATCTATGGGCCATATTTTCATTATCTAGTCTGTCACTGATGGACATTTGGGTTGGTTCCAAGTCTGTGCTATTGTAAACAGTGTTGCAATAAACATAAGTGTGCATATGTCTTTATAGTAGAATGCCTTAAAATCCTTTGGGTATATACCAATTAATGGGATCAAATGGTATTTCTACTTCTAGATCTTTGAGGAATCACCACACTATCTTTCACGATTGGTTGAACTAATTTACACTCCCACCAACAGTGCAAAAGCATTCCTATTTCTCCACATCCTCTCCAGCATGTGTTGTATCCTGATTTTTAAATGATTACCATTCTAATGGGTGTGAGATGATACCTCATTATGGTTTTGATATGCATTTCTCTAATGACCAATGATGATGAGCTTTTTTTCATATTTGTTGGCTGCATAAATGTCTTATTTTGAGAAGTGTCTGTTCATTTCCTTCACCCATTTTTTTGATTGTGTTGTTTTTATCTTGTAAATTTGTCTATGCTCTTTGGAAATTCTGGATATTAGCCCTTTGTCAGATGGATAGATTGGATAAATTTTTTTCCCATTCTGTAGATTGTCTGTTCACTCTGATGATAGTTTATTTTAATGTGCAGAATCTCTTTAGTTTAATTAGTCATTTGTCAGTTTTGGCTTCTGTTACCATTGCTTTTGGTGTTTTAGTCTTGAAGTCTTTGCACATGCCTATGTCCTAAATAGTATTGCTTAGGTTTTTTTTTCTAGGGTTTTTATGGTTTTAGCTCTTACATTTAAGTCTTTAATCCACCTTGAGTTAATTTCTGTGTAAGGTGTAAGGAAGTGGTCCAGTTTCAGTTCTCTGCATACGGCTAGCCAGTTTTCCCAACACCATTTATTAAATAGGGAATCTTTTCCCCATTGCATGCTTTTGTCAGGTTTGTCAAAAATCAGATGATTGTAGTCATGTGGCATTATTATTTGAGGCCTTTGTTCTGTTCCATTGGTCTATGTATCTGTTTGTTTTTTTTTTTAACCACTCCCATGCTGTTTTGGTTACTGTAGCCTTGTGGTATAGTTTTAAGTCAGGTATCATGATGCTTCCAGCTTTGCTCTTTTTGCTTAGGATTGTTAAGCTGAGAAACAACTTCAGCAAAGTCTCAGGACACAAAATCTATGTGAAAAATTCACAGGCATTCCTATACACCAATAATACACAAACAGAGAGCCAAATCATAAGTGAACTCCCATTCACAATTGCTACAAAGAGAATGAAATATCTAGGAATACAACTTACAAGGGATGTGAAGGAGCTCTTCAAGGAGAACTACAAGCATTTCTCAGGAAAATAAGAGAGGACACAAACAAATGGAAAAACATTCCATGCTTATGGATAGGAAGAATCAATACTGTGAAAATAACCATGCTGCCCATATTAATTTATAGGTTCAGTGCTCTCCTCATTAAGCTACCATAGACTTTCTTCACATAATTATTTCATAAATATTTATGGTATTAATCTTTCACCAAAGGCTTATAATATATCTAGATTGTATGTATTTTTTTCTTTTTCAAAGCTTTTAGAATATTAGTTAAAATTTACCAGAAGTTAAATATCAAATGAAGAAACCATCATAATTTTTGGTGATTTAAAGCTCTTCTTAAAATTATGCAGAGATGATTAAGATTTTAGTTTATAAACAAAATTATTAGAAAAGGAAAATTTTGTGTTATGAAATTGATGTGATTATAGCAAGACCGATATTATAAATTTTCCAATATTGTAAGATAATTTTTATGAGCACAAACACACACAGTCAACACAAGGGACATACTTTCTTCCCTGCTGTTTCAGTGCTTTGAACTTACAGCAATTAGCTTAAGTTAGTTTTCAGTTAAAACCAAAGTTACTATTTTACGTAAAACAATTTGGTATGTATGTCAACTATCTTCCTTTCCTCCTTTTAGCCATATTGAAGATCAAAACCTTATTATACAACTAATATCAATATTTAAAACAATAATGAGTAATGTCATTCTGCCAAAGAAAAACATAGTTTACAGTGCTTCACATAGGCACTGGTTAAAAAAGTGTTTTCCTTCTTAACAAGCTTGAAAACAGATGTGAATTAAGTAAAATTTCCCCAGAAAGCAAATCCACTCTCTGGGAACCTCACACGTTACCAGGCAGCAGTGCTGCACATCTGAAATGGTGGTGAATGAGCTGGAGGTCATCCTGATATCAACACACCAGTGGAAAGATGATGGCACACTGATACAGATTTCCCTGCCAAAACTAATTACTGCTCAACACCTTTCTTTGACCCAGAGACCATTTTTTTTCTTGCAGAGACTAAAAACTGAGATCAAGTGCATTGCGTAATAAGGTTAAATTACAAACAGTGACTCAGAAGAGATTACTGAAAGGTTTAGTTACTCATGTAAGAATTATTCAGCAGCAAGTTAATAAAATAATATAATTAAAGGATGTTTCCATTAAGGGACCCCAGTATTGTTAGCTTTTGATATGTCATATAAAATATGTATAAATATCTGTTATTCTATCTCCACAATATTTTTGTGTTGACAATTTTTGAAAGTAATTATATATTAAACCAAAAGTCTATTACATTTTGGCTAATTATACAACTTTCTGTGTTTTATAAAATGCTTTCCATGTATAAATGGATACAATTTAGTATGTTAATTGTACTTACTGTCTTCCCCAGGCTTTGTCATTTGAAGGATTTATTATTTCAACAGAAATTCCATTAATGACTTATATCCCTACCAGCATAAGGAGAAGTCACCAAAGATTTTTACCTTTTTTCCTATCTCTAGTATTTAATAATCATTCATACTCACAAAAAGAGCTGAGGAGTTCTTTTCATTGCTATTCTCACTTTGCATCAATTGATCATTTGATAATTTCCTTGAGTGAGGGCTGTACCATCTCCATCACTACCTGAACCCAGACCATGAAACTCTCTGGGTGGCTGGTGAACTCTAGCTATACCACTGCCTGCAGCACTGCCACTCCTGTCCTGATGGCTGCTGGAAACTCACACTGTGTCAAAGGTGAGCACATCTACTGCTTCCTTCTGAACAGCTGGTCCAGGATCTGATGAAGTCATGATGTGTATTACTTGCACTAGAGCCACTCACCTCCACATTGCCATTGGATCCCTTATGGAGTCCAATGTACACTATACCAACGTATTTTTGTCTATTCAAGCTCACTCAAGTTTCTACTCTCCTAGGTAGCTTTAACATACTGCTCTATAGCTATTTCTCAACTTGTAGATGTTATTAGACTACAGATTACCACTGGGCATATTATTTATCACTTTATCCCCACTGCTAACCACCAGGTCTGGAATGTACTAAGCAGTCAGTAAATATTTGAGGAATTAAACTTAATTTACTTTGTCTGCTGAAAGTCTTCTTCTGAAGATGGACAATGATTTCCCAGCATTTACTGGACAATCTTTATAGAGATACATTTTTGGTGTCTAATTTGAGTCACTCTCTCTCTCTCTTTCTCTTTCTCTGTCTCTATCTACACATACTTACGTGCATATGTATACATAGGTAAATATATTATTTTTTATGTGTGTACACGGATTTTGACATAGATGTATATAAACATGTGTATGTATGCCATTAGGTTTACTTTGTATTCTCAGTAGTGATAACTACATGGAACAATAAAACTTGTTTGCTTTCTAAATGAGATCTAAACATTTCTAAGTATGTAATAAAACTTAAGTGTCCTTGAAATTCATATTATATGACATCATTGTGAAGGGCGAAGGCACAGAAGGAGGAAATATACAAGGGAAAAATGCACGATGTAGCAATAAAAATTAATTGTATATTATTTTATAATTACTTTCAAATATTCCATATTTAGGGGATAATATGACTATATTAACCCCTGGAATAAACATATATTTTCATAAATATATGTTTGTGATTTTTCTCTAAAACATATTATAGATTTGGCAACACTTTAGCACACTGACTTAATCACAAATTGAATATTGCAAATAATAACCTTTGCTATAGGTGTTTTAACACTGCATGGCGTCAAACAGCAACTACACAGTCCTGTACATACAGTTTTTGTATTGCAATAAAGGGTTTAAGTTTATTTTTATGGGAAGGCATAAATATTGCATGTGTAAATATTGTAGTCCCTTTTGAAGTGAGATATATATATATACACACAAACACATATATGTAATATATATATAGTTATAAATATATGTAATATATATATTTGAAGGGAGATCTATATATGTACACATATATATTACATATATGTGTGTATATATAAAAAATATATATATATATAAATTATATATATATATATATATATATATATATATATACTTTTTTCACTTTTCCAGAATGCCTTTATTTTCAGATATCATAGAATTTAAATACTGAGTCAAAAGAAATGTATAAAATATTAAACATTTCCTGCTCAACCATATTTGAAGATAAGCTAAATATATGTCTATGTTATACACACACACACACACACACACACACACACACACACACACACATATTTTATAGTTCTTTCTGTAGTTACAGGAAATACTTCTTTTATAACTCTGATTTTGACCCTCATCCTCCACTGTTTACTCATCCACTCATTAGCTAAATCTTGGAATTCTTTCCAATATTGTAAATAATCTATTTAAACTTCTAGCCAGTACTGTCAGGAGGTTTTTGCTCAGGTGAGCTATTAATACTATTTTCCACTAACAGCTTCTGCACATCGAGGACAGGGTGTGTCTGAAGATTCCGCTGTATACTTCCAACAACGAGGGCATGTTTTTTTGGTAGTCGGCATGACGATTACTTTATAGGAAGACTCTTCACGAATATCACCACCTTCTAAGTTAATGAGGAATTTTTCTTTAAGCTCAATTACATATATATACACATATATATATGTGTGTATATATATGTGTGTACATATATATCTACATATATAATATATATGTGTACGTGTATATCTACATATATAATATATATGTAGATATATGTGTACATATATATCTCCCTTCAAATATATATATAACATATATATGTAATATATGTTATATATGTAATATTATAACATATATGTAATATATAACATATGTATTATGATTATTACATAATATATTAAATATGTAATATAACATATATGTAATATACATAATACATTAATGTATGTAATATTATAACATATATGTCATATATACATATCTATAAAATACTGAGGCAAAAATACATAAGTGTAACCTGAAACATATTGATGAAACTTTGTTTTCCAGTGATATCAGAAAGCAAGGAAGTACTTAAGATTGTTTAAAAATGTAATGAAACACATACACACATAGTGTATGTCAAAGGGACATAGACATCAACTGAAAAAGCTTCTGAGAATCAATCCTAGAACAATTTGAGCAAAAAATAAAATAAAATAATACTAGAATATAACACACAATATAAATAACCATGAATTCATATCAATACGAATAAATGCTTGGTTATATAAAGAAAAAAGGAAAAAAGAGATAATTCTCTCTTTACAACAATTTCAAATAATTTAAGCAGATACTCTACTCTCAAATGGAGTATAACTCACTCTGTAAGTATAGGCTATGCATAGATACAGTACTTCCTTCCAAAGAATGCAGCATGGAAACGGGATTAAAAAAGGAAATTTTGTAATGGAGAAAACTGAAAAACAGGATTTCAGCCAGATGACCAAGGTCAACAACAATTGTAAGTAGTGTATAATCAAAAAGCAAATTGTCCTAAACATACATCTTTAGTTTTAATGTCACTTTTGTAAAATATGGGACCAAATAATTTATATTAAATGAACAATTACCACATTGGATACAGCTTCAAATTCAGGGACAGTGAACAATAAATGATTATGCTGTAAACATGGCTCGTTCCTATCCTGTCCATTATTCCTTTTCAGATGCATTGATATAGATTGTGTTAGGATCAAGGATGAAACACCTGAAGGGACCGAGGAATGGATATATGCAGCATACTTCACTTTCTGTAATTTCAACCTTGCAAATCCTCTGGGAGGGTATATCAATAACGTATTTCTGAAATTTATTTTTACTTATAGGAAAATTTAACTGTAAAATTTGTAATTTGTTTTTTATAATTTATGATTTTGGTTCATGGGTTATTTTGAGGATCTCATTTGGGCTAAGAGAGCTCCACACATCTTTTTACATATAAGTTTGTCATGCTCTTTTAGGATGCATGCAAATTCCCCAGAGTGCAAACCCTCAGATGCAGAATTACTGAAACTTAAGTTTTAAACTTTCTACATGAAATTTTATCGTTCAAATAAAAAGGATAAATAGGTTGATAGAAAAATACTTAATTTTTTTTTCTTTTTCTGTTTTTTTAGTTTTTATGTTTGTTTGTTTTTGAGACAGAGTTTAGCTCTTGTCTCCCAGGCTGGAATGCAATGACAAGATCTTGGCTCACTGCGATCTTCAGTCACTTCAAGCTCAGCCTTCCAGGTTCAAGCAATTCTCCTGCCTTAATCTCCTGAGTAGCTGGGATTACATACACCCGCCACCATGCCTACCTAAGTTTTGTATTTTTCATAGAGACAGGTTTTCACCATGTTAGCTAGGCTGGTCGGCCTCCCAAAGTGCTGGGATTGCAGGCATGAGCCACCATACCAGGCAGATACATAATTGTTAAATAGATAGTCAGGTATCTGAACTTGTCATTTTTATTCTTAATTATATTTTATGCCATCTCAACTTGACCTCATTAGTCAATTACTGAAACTAAGATTTAACATGTAAATGCCAAGAAATTTATTCTATATTATAGGCAATATATGTGGTTATAAAAAAAATTTTTAGTCAATTACTAAGACAAGGAATAAACATTAATTAGAAAATCAACCAATTATATGATAAGTAAAATCAAGTAAACTATTTCTTGTTTATTGTGTTAGTTTGTTCTCACACTGCTGTAAAGAACTACTTAAGACTGGGTAATTTACAAAGAAAAGAGGGATAATTGACACACATTTCTGCAAGCTGTACAAGAATGGCTGGGGAATCCCCAGGAAATTTACAATCTTGCTAGAAAGCTGAGGGGGTAAACAAGCATGACTTCACATGGCAACAGGAGAGGGAAAGAATACAAAGAGGAAAGTTCTACACATTTTCAAACAAAATCTGGGTGAGAACTCACTCACTATCATAAGAACAGCAGGGGGAAAATCCACTCCCATGATTTGGTCACCTCCCTCCAGGTCCCTGGATTATAATTCAACATGATATTTGGGTGGAGACACAGAGCCCAAACTATATCATTCATTGTTTTGAAATCCAAAAATCTCTCAAATTGAATAAAAAATTTGGAAGTGTATGACAGTCTTGGCTGCACAATTTGAATTGAATTTATTAGAACCTCAGCATAATCACTTATTTCCCCCCATTTCTTCTGAGTGTGTGTGTGTGTGTGTGTGTGTGTGTGTGTGTGTGTATGGGGAAATTATACATAAGAAGGGGGAATTATAATATATATGTACATATACCAAAGTGTATATATATCATGCAAAACATTTACTTTTCATAAATATATATATATATTTCATGCAAGAACTTAACTTTCTGAAATCTGAAAAGTAAAAACAAAAGTTTCCAAATAAATCTGGCACTTTAACAAAGATTATTAGATAAAACAAAGGAAAACACATTAAATTTTATATTGTATAATTTTTAATTTTTTTTGCTAAAAAAATTTTTATTTTTTTTTTTTAATTTTGCTTTTCATCATCACTGTCTTTTTCACTACAGTTGAAAACCAGTCCAGCTTAAGTTCAAGACTAGGAATTCAGTGTAAAAGTGTATACCTGAGAATTTATAATTTACTAAGTGAAGGCAATAATCATGTTTGGAGTCATAATTCTGGATGTTTTAACCAGATTAGTTAATATTTTTAAACTTAGAAACCTCATTTGAAGATACTAATCAATCTATTACATACATTATGAGTTACTGGGAGATTTAGAGTAAGGCAAATTTTCTACAATATGTAAAATGCTTAATATATTTTATTTGCATTTAATTATGTAACTACTGAGCTATAGTAACACCAGTGAAAAGATATAATGATAAAAAAGCTGTTTACATTAGTAATTAATATAAAACAGGATCAAATTTTTTTATGCTCCATTTAAGTAACAACAATAGAAACAATGGTCAAAATAATTAACAGTCATAATTAAACACTCAACAATACTTACACTTTGCCTGATGTTTTCATAACTTTTTAAATATTTTAACTAGTTTTACTTTTCAAAAAAATCTTACAAGTCAAATGCCATTATACTTTACTCTTTTTTAGATACAGAAGAGGAACAGAGGCATGTATGTAAATAATTTGCTGAAATTCACACAGGTAGTAAATGATAGAGTAGGTGTTCTTTACTGTTGAGCTCTATTGTTGCTACTGGATGTCAATTTTGTATCTAGGAACATTTTATGAGAATAGTAATACAGCATTTTAGGAAAGATTTCCTTTACTAGAACACTAACTCCTCAAGAAAATACTATTTTGTAGTCAATATTTTAACCTTCCCAGACTGCTTATTGGTTGAAAAACAGTTTTGTCCCTGGGTGCAAATTGATTTACTCTGGCCAGTAGCTAAGAATCTCATGCTTCATGTTTGATTAATAGGGTTTTACATATCATTGTCTAAGTTCCAAGTATTACAAAGCCAGAGTATTTTGAAAATGCTCATGGCATTTTTAATTAAAATTCAATGTCTATCTTCAAATTTTTTGTTGAACCTAGGACATTTTTTTATTATCATTCTATGTCTCATGAAACCGTAATAATTAGTGATAGAGTTATGGTCTGATGTTTGGGACATTTCTTTCAGAAAAAAAGAATTATACATGATTTAAAGGATGCAGCTTACATAAAATTGCCTTATTATCACTGTGTTTCTGCATAATATGTGCTGAAAAACAATGCGCCCAACTTGCCTAATTACCTTTAAGACATTGAAATATGTGCTGTGATCACCAGACAGTGCTGACCGCATTTCCCAGAGCATTCAAACAATTACATGTGGAATTTGATCATGCAAAATACTTCTAAGTTAGGTAGAACACCAACTATTTTTCTCATAATAATCCCCTACTCTTAGAGGTATTCTTCATTCCATTCCTTTGAATGCTTGGTTGCACTGCTTATTTTGCTTTGTTTTTGTATTCCCAGATGCTTCTCAGTTCTTGGCTGTTACAGTTGGATTATAAGTGGTATTTGAGGTTAATTAAGTCACTGATGAATTATAAATAGAGGTACACGATGAGGACAGCAAGACATGAGAAAAAACAAAACAAAACACACTTACTGAGATTAGTCCACGGAAACTGAGGAGAAAGGAGAATTACCTGTCAGAGCTGTCTAGAGTTTCTTCAGGGAAGTAGACATCTCCCAGACTGGACAATCCATCACTCATATTATAGACGGCATGATACTTACTAAAATCTTTTGGGGCTAAAGCATTTAAAAACACTGCTATGATTCTGGAACTTTTGTTCATATTTGTATTTGTAATCATTTTTGGTGGGACATGTGATTTCCACATGTAAAAGCATGATCGATTTTTTTTTATTATGCAGATTTAATACCAAATGAAAATCAGAAAGCTTCATGCAAAGCTATGCAGCGAACTTTGGAGCTGCTTTATAATGAATTCCAGACTCTACTTTGCAAAACAGTCATATTTTACTTGTAAATTACAAGTTCAAAAGCCTCCCTATATATTCTTTGTTCCTTTTTTATTAAAATCCTGCACAATGAATTTTATGCAGTAAACTAAACTTTTCAATTTTAAATTATTTCATGTTAAATATATTCTAAACTTTGGATTTTATATTTAGTTTTAACATTAATTTCATTAGTCTCATAGACAAATAAAAATGCCAAATCTCTACATCTATCAGCATTCACAAAAGCATTGTAGTAATATTCAGTAGTATGATGTTTACTCTTTAGTAGATTACTGATCCTCATTTGAAAAAGAATATTATGTATATAACAGTATTTTCAGTACCTTTACGATAGTGAGCTATTACTCTATTTAACCTATTATTATTCAAGAAGGAAGATTTGGCAGGTTGCTTAATATATTTTCACCCTGTGTTCACCTGAATGCCTGTGAAACAGATTGCTATAATTCAAGAGTAGATGCTTATTTCTAATTATTAGTGACTAGAACTTTCCTATACTAAACTGGACATAAAATAACTCTTCAGAAAATGGATAAAAGGCAGAAAATAATCACTGAATAAACAGAATTAAATAAGTTCCGCCCCTCTGATCGCCCTTACTTTCATGGTGCATGGGGAGAAAAACATGCAGAGTAGAGTGATTTTGTAGAATTAAAGAATGACTGACAGAAGATCAGAGAAACTGAAGTAACTGAAATATGTTGGGAAGAACATTGCAGTGGAGAGATCTAAGCAGAGCAAGAATTTAATAAACATATTTTCCCCAGGATATGTTACTGAATATTGTCACACAGACAGGGTGAAATTACAAAGAGTAGGCAAATAATTACAGAGGAGATGAAATAGCAAATTTTCAAGAACTCATAAATGGATAGAGGACCCTCATATACCATCTTTATCTGTAAGAGTTCTTATTGAACACCTGTGGCATTCAACAGAGACTCAGGCAAAAGTACAACCTGACTAATCAGACAAATGTTTCCTTACAGTGAACACTCAGTGAGATCTGCCTTAACATATCTTGAATACAAGCTTCTAAATTAAGCTTATTCTCAAGGTGCTTAAAAACCTGGCAAGCCAAATCTAGCAGTTTTTAAAGGAAGACAACAAAACCCACTGGTCAATAGTATAAAATTCACATTGCCCAGAATCTAATAAAAAACTAAAAGAAATTGGGGTTTGGGGTGAGAATCATATCTGGAGAAAAATCAGACCAATAGTAATACATGCAAAATTTCTAAAAATGACAGTTAGCAGACATTACTTTAAACTTTACATAGATACTTTTTTATTTTATTTTTCCAAAATATAGAGTAAAATACAAGTAAAATGACATATTTAGGCAATTTATATTAAGTTGCTCACCACCCAACTGCCATTTTTTTCCACAATTATATATCTTTTCTTGCGTGGCTTGGTATAGTGAATACTGCACTGGAGTTGAACATGAAAGATGAAATGGAATTGAATTTTAATATTTTAATTGAATTTTAATATTTATTGAATACTTATGTGTTTTAAATGTTGTGGATATAGGAGTATACAAGGCAGTAAAATTTCCTTTCTTCCTGGAGTTCATATTCTCTTTAGAGGAAACTGGTATATATGTAAACAAATAGATAATATAAGGACAGATAAATGACAAATGTCATGAGAGAAACCAGATAATACTTGGCATTTATGGCAAAAGAGGGGGCAGTCATTTAATAGCATATTGATAGAATCCTTTTATGAGGAAATGATACTGTAATCCACCTACAAGAGACATGAAAGATACAAAGCAACAAACGATAAGCTGTTTTTTCCTGAACCTGAGTTTGTGAGGAAATGAGGATTACCAGAGACACAGAGAAAGGAGACAAGTGACATGTCATGCATAGGATTCCAAGCCATGGTCAAGAGATTGGAAAATACTCTTAACACAATGAGAAGTCATTAGAGGGTCCTAGGCCAAAGGACTAAGATTAGATAGATAGATAGATGATAGATAGGTAGGTAGATAGATAGATAGATAGATAGATAGATAGATAGATAGATAGATAGATCATATTTTTAAACATTACTCTAGATCAGGAATTTAAAACCCAGGTGCCATTAGTATAAAGCACGGACCGTTTAAGAATGGCTTAACGTTGGATAAGAGGAAGATGTGGGGCTGTAGCCAGTTTGTGAAATCTGGTCTACATGTTGGAAAATAAGTTGTGGAGAGACCAGAAAGAAAGACTATTTCAGAAGTTTAGGCAAAAGATGATGTCAGCATGATAAGTTGCTTATGAAGGGAAGTAAGTGGAATGTAGATAAAATTTCTAGGTAGAAAACAATAGAACTCATTGAGGGATTAGAGGAAGGGCTAGACAAGAAGTAACTGAATATGACAGATTTTTAGCTTGGACAACTGGAAGGTTGATAGTGGCATTTACTGAGATAGAAAAATAACATTGAACAAAATAGGTTTTGGAAGCCATGTCAAATGTACTATCTGGACAATGTTACATTTAAGATAATGAGATACTTAAACATAAAAACCTATAAATCAGAGAACAGTTCAAGGATAGGAATATTTTTAGTAGTCAGACCAGATATGGTGCTTAAGCCATGGAACCAGATGAAGTCTTCTGGGGAAGACTGAAGATAAGAAGGATAGACCCCCAGATTGAAGAACCAGGCCCTAAGACATAATGGAGACATGGTATATTTGGCAGTTTAGAAAGAAGCATTAATAGGGACCAGAGAAAAAAACACACCAATGGAAATTTATTAATCAGGTAAAACATGATTTTAATAGGAAAGAGATGTAAAATTTCATGAAAGCTTCTGACTGTCAGGACAGAATAAAAACAGAGATAGTCAATTGATTTGGAAAAACAATATTCTTTTTCAACTTAGAAAATAGAAGTTCTAGTGGAATGGAGAAAAAAATGAATTAGACTGATATTTGCTGCAAGGTGAATATAATCTGGTGATGGTAATAGTGCAGACATCTTCCTTGGAGACTGGATTGAAAGAAAGTAGCAGAATGGAGAAGCAGCTTAGAAGGGCTTTGGTAGACAAGGGGCAGTTACTTTTGTATGTTTTTATTTATTTTTAATATGTGATAATAGATTAGAATTCTATAATTATAATCAAGGATATGGTGAAGATTTTTATATCAACACACAAAAATATCTGATAGCCACATGCTGAAAAAGAATAAAGAAGGAGCACATATAAAGAGTTGGCTTTTTTTTTTTTTTTTTTTTTTTTTTTGAGATGGAGTTTCACTCTCCTTACCCAGGCCGGAGTGCAATGGCGCGATCTCGGCTCACCGCAGTCTCCACCTCCTGGGTTCAGACAATTCTCCTGCCTCAACCTCCTGAGTAGCTGGGATTACAGGCACGCGCCACCATGCCCAGCTATTTTTTTTTTTTTTTTGTATTTTTAGTAGAGACGGTGTTTCACCATATTGACCAGCATGGTCTCAATCTCTTGACCTCGTGATCCACCCGTCTCGGCCTCCCAAAGTGCTGGGATTACAGGCTTGAGCCACCGCGCCTGGCCAAGAGTTGGCTTTTTAGAGTACCACAGTGATCTCTGCTTTTCTAACAGGATGAAAGAGAATGGAGAAATTCTAGTTTATTTATGGATTTGATTTTGTGAGCTTCTGTTTAAATTGCTTCTATTATATCACTGAGGTATAAAGACAAGTTGATAATGTGAGGAAAAGATAAGCATATTGTAAGATTTAGAAGAGGAAATTTTGTTATCCTTAGAATATACGGGGAAGGGAGCTACTGTGGAACTTTTGTAGGAAAGTTATGTATTATTTTCAGTGTTACAGTCTTAATTATTTTATTTTATTTTATTTTATTTTTGAGATGGAATCTCGCTCTGTCTCCCAGACAGGAGTGCAATGGCATCATCTGGCTCATTGCAACCATCACCTCCTGGGTTCAAGCAATTCTCCTGCCTCAGCCTCCTCCCTAGTAGCTGGGATTACAGGTGCACGTCACCATGCCCAGATAATTTTTGTATTTTTAGTAGAGACGATGTTTCACCAGGTTGACCAGGCTGGTCTCAAACTCCTGACCTCAGTTGATCCACTTGCTTTGGCGTCACATAGTGCTGGGATTACAGGCATGAGCCACCATGCCCCAGTCAGAATGCATTTTTGTTGGTGTATTGGAAGTCAGTTCCTTAAGTAGGCTTGGACCAATCCAGTTATTCCTCCTTTCTGACTTTTGGTTCTCAAGAATTACTGTAGAATGTGCTTGGAATGCAACACCTTGAAATAGGAAAGTAACAGCTGAAATCGTTTCAGCTCTTTTCCAGTCCTCCCCTAGAAAAAGGATGTCCTTTAACGTTTTTTTTTTTGTTTTGTTTTGTTTTTTGAGACGGGGTTTCGCTCTTGTTACCCAGTCTGGAGTGCAATGGCACAATCTTGGCTCACTGCAACCTCTGCCTCCTGGGTTCAGGCAATTCTCCTGCCTCAGCCTCCCGAGTAGCTGGGATTACAGGCACGTGCCACCATGCCCCGCTAATTTTTTGTATTTTTAGTGGAGACGGGGTTTCACCATGTTGACTAGGATGGTCTCGATCTCTTGACCTTGTGATCCACCCGCCTCGGCCTCCCAAAGTGCTGGGATTACAGGCGTGAGCCACGGTGCCCTGACCCTTTAACGCTTTATTACTGTGTGTCATGATGTCCTGTGAGGTACAAAACCCAGAGCAAGCTGAGTTCTGCGGTCTGACCCTGGAAAGTAAATCTCAGGGTGGGCTGTTTTCTGAGGACCCTCAACTATGATGAAAGTGAGGCATGCACAAGTGAGAGTCCAGCCACCTCACATGGCTTCCTGGAAACTTTCAGGACCAGCTCACAATAAATCCTAGACTTCTGTTTACATTTTTGCCTCTCTCTAAGTAATAAACCTGCTTCATATAACTTTTACATGTGGTTTTTTTCTTTTTAAGACTCAGACAAGCTGGTTACCAGTGCACAGTGAACCTACTCTACATATGCCTACCAATAAACCAATATTGTGATTTTAAGTCATGTAATCAATTGTGTTTGCTTAAAAGAATTTTTTCTTACCATGTTTTAGTATAAAGAATACAGTATCTAATCTTATTGCTAGTCAAAGTACTACCTGATGTCAATTATGTCAAATACCTTTACTCAGTATTATAGAAATTATTTTTATAAAATGTGTTAGATTTTTATGAGTTTAAAAACAAACTTTAATACAAGATAAAAATTTAGCTGCATTCTCTGAATGTAAGATAAATATAGATTCCAGTTCATGGAATATTTTATTTGTTAAATAACCAAGCCATATTTTTAAAAATGATTCCACAAAATCCTAATATTTAGAATTCAATGCCATTTCTGTGATTTGAATGTGTCCTCCAGAAGGCATGTACTGGAAAGTTAATTTCCTTTTTTTTTTTTTTTTTTTGAGACGGAGTTTCACTCTTGTTACCAAGGCTGGAGTGCAATGGTACGATCTCGGCTCACCGTAACCTCCGCCTCCTGGGTTCAGGCAATTCTCCTGTCTCAGCCTCCCGAGTAGCTGGGATTACAGGCACACGCCACCATGCCCAGCTAATTTTTTGTATTTTTAGTAGAGACAGGGTTTCACCATGTTGACCAGGATGGTTTCGATCTCTTGACCTCGTGATCCACCTGCCTCAGCCTCCCAAAGTGCTGGGATTACAGGCTTGAGCCACTGCGCCTGGCCAACTTAATTTCTAATGTAATGGTATTGGATCCTAATGGGAAGTATTTGGGTCATGAGCCCTCCACATTTATGAGTGTATTAACAGCAATTATAAAAGGGATTGCGGCTCTGAGTTCCTTCTATTGTTTTCCCATTCCCTCTTTTGCCCTTCCACTATGGGATGATGCAGCAAGAAGGCCTTCACCAATTCCAGGTCTCTCGATCTTGGACTTCACAGCATTGAGAACTGTGTGTCAATAAATTTTTATTCATTATAAATTACCCAGTCCCTGATATTCTGTTAGTGCAGCACAAAATAAACTAAGTCAAAATGGTATCTTTAGACATTGCTCTGATGATAATGATAAAGTGCTTGTAACAGGGTAAGAAATTGTTAATTTGGTTCACAAGTTTATGTGTGTCTTGCTCTTTAAAGATTATCTCACTCTGCCATGTGTGTACCTATGCAACTATCTTGCACGTTCTGCAAATGTACCCCAAAACCTATAATGCAATAAAAATTTAAATAAATAAATAAATAAATAATAAAAATAAAATAAAAAGATTATCTCACTCTTTAATTTAAACTTTATTTTCCCTGGCCCAAGGTACATGTTTATATTTTCTAATTCTGACATGAGCAGTATTCTATCATGAGTTATTCTCAATTTTCTGAACGCTCAAAAATAAAGAGTGTGTCCAATGTTTCAACTTTAAATTATTTTTAATATGCAAATTAAATATAAGCCTTTGCATAATACAGATTATTTTGTTTGTACTTTTAATTGACATTTTTGTTTGAAATTGGTAAAATGTATCTGTTACAATTAAAATACAATATAATTAAAATGTGAAAATATTTTACATAAAATTAATTTTATTTTATACATCCAATTAAATGTCCTAACAACTTTTTAATGTAAAACTGCTTCCAATTCTAAGTTTGAAAGTCATCTACTTGACAGTATAAAGAATGGCAATGCACTTCATGCAAGTTATGTCTAAAGAGCATATACAATTTCAAGAGTAAGATAAATTGTTTAATATTACAAATGTACATCAGCCTCCATTTGCCATTGCTGTGAAAACCGTTTCTAATTTATGAGCTCCTCTGAAATCACAAATGGGAACATCAAGATAAGCAAGGAAACAGATGTTTGAAACTACTGGGAATCAATACCTAATTATGCAAGAATCTATTGCATTCTTGCTGTCTGAGAAGAAGGATTTGACAAGTTAATTAATTTGTCTTTCCTCCTATCCAAGCACATCCATCACTCAAAACCTGCATACACTCTGAATCAATATCTATCTCTAGCACTGGCAGGAATGCAATATACAAACTTCATGACAGTCAGAAGCAGTTCCATTTTGTTATGAGGTCTTGGGTCTCTTGTCCTGTGTGAAAGACTGTCTCCTTAGAGAATGAAAGGTGTTACCACTACAGTAGATACATAGATTTTATAGATGTTGTTCTACCAAGTACTGAGTGCTGTAACTATGAAAGAAATTCTTTTATGCTCCTTAATAAGCCTAATTTTTGGTTTGTGCTTATGAATTATGTCCTCAAAAATTCCAGGCCTCTCTTGCTGGAATATAAAAACAATACAATGAAAGTAACGTATAGGTTTAACAAATTATTTGGATACTATGCTATTTCCTAATGGCAACTTTATGACCTTCAGTAGTCCTAAATTATATAAGAAATAATAGACTTAAAGTAAATCTTTGCAACAGTCTTATAAAAAAGTAGTTATATGTTTTCCTGTTAGAAGACCAGCATTTAATCTATCATAGCTAGACTAATCAGAAATCAAATAAGTAACAGTTAACTGATTAAACAAATTCCATTGCTTATAACTTCTCCAACTCAACACACTCCATAAATTTAATTCATTTAATTAATTTAATTCATTTATTCATCTTGTAGATGAATAAACTCATGGTTGTCTTTAATTAAGTGAGTAATTGTCATCAGGAACCTGATTGGAGTATTTGCTAGGAGAATCAGAGAAGAAATTTTTGAGAATATGACATTTTATTAGAGACTAATGATGCGAGGTAGTGAACCATATAAAGATCCAGGCAATCCAGAGCGTTGCACGATTAGGGAACAGCAACCGCAGAGACTTGAAGCTAAACAGAGAACAGAGAAATAACAAAAGAAAAATTTTATACACACAAAATATACCGATGTGTGTGTCAACACATAGATTTTAAATTTATTTGGACTTTTAGAACTCTTTTTACAAATAAGCATCTCAGTCAATTACATAGACAAATATACAATGGTTGATTAGAAAGCTGGGTTTCTTTCAGATTAATTGATGCTAATTTCATAAATGGTGATTTAATAAGAAAAACTGCTTTTTTAGATTTATTTCCAAAATACATTATTTTTAATAAACAGTAATACTTGGCCTGAGTGAAAGTTATATGGAATGACTAAGAAATGTTTCTCCATATCCATTTAGGAAAAATCATTGTGATCTGAGCACATAGTCACAAATATCAGTAGGTCTTCACAGACCATAACACAAAATACTATAAAAGTTTGGGCTGCCAATTCAAAGAAAAGTTATCTGTATTGCAGTTTGTCAAATTCTGCTTATAAGTTCATCAGTACTTTTGCTTAATTGACTTTTTTGTTATATTATCCTATCCTATAACATTTTAATCTGTCTCCAGTTTTTAGCAGATTACTTTAGGATGATTTCCTTATGTAAATATCTGTCACATTTTACAACATAATGGATGCTTTTCTTGGTTATAAATTTGGGATAAGGAAAATACAAAAGAGGCAATATTAGGTCACTGTTGTTTTGTGAGAATTGCATTTAAATTGGCTAGATAAGCTGGGGAGAGAAAATTAGAATAAAAGAAAGTAAAAATATCATGTTTTTCTAAAACAGAATGTCTACCTAAAATTATGTAATATTTTATAGAGTATATTTAATATAATACCAATTTGACTTTCACAAATTTGTATATAGAGTATCATTACAAAATTTTTGAGAAATTCATAACACATCATCAATAGATACTGCACAGCTTATAAACTTTGAGTGGAAGAATAGGAATTGCTATCACAGATCTTCTCCTAGCTTAGGGTGATTTTTACTTTTAGAAAACTACTTTTCTTGAAAGGGTTTTACAGCCAACTTGAGGAAACATTTCAATTAATACCAATGAAAAGTCTTAAGAATTAGATATAATTATGCTAATATATGTAGGCAAAAATATTTTTCTCAAATTGTGGTAGCATTAGATCATTTAAATTTTCTCTTGTATCTTACAGTAGGTTCTCTCACAATTTTCAAAATTCTAGGTATTTAATAATTCTACTGATATTTTTCCCAGTTCCTGTCACTATTTTATCATTTTACTCTACAATTAGAGTATCATTGACCTACTTCTTGATATATACCAATATACTTTTAATAAAATACATACATCTATCTGAAATCAAAATTGACTCCTAAAAACTCTCCAATATCTTTTTCCCAGACTGACCTATTTTCCACAATTCAGACTTGATTCTGAAAAGAACAGGTAATCTGTTAAGACATACAGATATGCAGAGAACTCTGGAAATGTTTGTAATAAAAATTTGAGAGCATGTATGAAGTCAGATGTATTCGTTTTTTTTTTAATTTTTATTGCATTTTAGGTTTTGGGGTACATGTGCAGAACGTACAAGATAGTTGCATAGGTACACACATGGCAGTGTGTTTTGCTGCCTTCCTCCTCTTAACCCTCATTTGGCATTTCTCCCCAGGCTATCCCTCCCCAGCTCCCCCAGCCGCTGTCCCTCCCCTATTCCCCCCAATAGACCCCAGCATGTAGTACCCCCCTCCCTGTGTCCATGTGTTAAAGTTTATCAGAATTGAAGAACCAATTCCATGTAACTATTAAATAAAATTGTTCAGTCTTTTAAAAATTGTTCTTAATGTAAAAATTTTATTTTAAGTTATTTGACTGTTTTTGTTTTTTGAGAAAAAGTCTTTTTCTGTCACCCACATTGGATTGCAGTGATAGGATCATAGCTCCCTGACCTCAAGCGATCCCCTCTCCACAACCTCTCAAAGCACTGGGATTACAAGCATGAGTTATCATGCCTAGCCAAGATTTTTTTCAAGGATTTTTAAAATACATTTTAAAAACCCTAAAACAATGAAAACAAAGTAAAGGAAACATTAGCAGATGAAGAATGAAGGGACTCAGTGATGCTGGTCACTGTCACTATGAGGGAGAGACAAAACATCAGTAATATATAAAATTCTTAAAAACAGAAGAGTTTATTTTTTTACTTCTCTAATCTCAACACCTGCAAAAATAGTTACTACAGTATAGCTGTTCAATAAACCTTTATAAAAAAATGAAAGATTTCATGAAATTGTAGAGGAGCTTTACAACACAAAGAAGGTATATATTGTATATTTCTTCATTCTAGAAAAAATGGTTCTCAAAGTTTTAGAATTAGGAATATTTTAAACTTTAAAAAAAAAATTTTGAGTACCTAAATACATTTGTATTTATATGGACTTTATGTAATATTTGTAATGTAAATGATGATATTAAATATATGTATATATTTACGACAACCTTTAGAACAATGAAAAACCCACATCATGTGGACAAAACTAACGTTTTCGTGAGAAATATTTTTAACATAAAAATTAGTAAAAAAACAGAATTAGTTCTCAATATCTTTAAAGTATGTCTTTCTGGATAATTATGAATATTCTTTTTTGATACTACACTTAAACATAACTAATAATGGTATTGTAAAAGCTAATTTTAATGTAGAATCTGAAACCACATCATTGAGCTTTTTGCAGTGTTTCACATTAAAGTCCACTGCACTTATGTGCATTTTAAATTAACATTTTACCAATGCATGATTTCATAATGTAATACATTGGTTATTTGGAAAGTATGGATTTGGTTCTTTGAATAATAAAAAAGGTGTCCAAATGTTGCCATATTGCACCATACAATATAAATATATTTACATTCATTAATTTTTCTCACCACAAATTATTTTAATTTGTTTGACTTTGTCAAACTCAATGTGGCAGATACAAGTTTTCATAATTTTGACTTTTGCTGTAAGTTCAAATTTTAACTTGTTTTCCTTACAATGTCAAACCAACTCATCAGATTCAAGAATATGTCCACCAAGTACACAAATAAATCTGCATAACCACAGGTGATCACAATCTTTCAAGTAAAAATTGTGGTTTATTTAGAAAGGTAACTAGTTCAGTTTTTCTTTTTTATTGCATCATCAGGCTGCAAATTTTCTGAACTTTTATGCTGTTTCTCTTTTAAAACTGAATGCTTTTCACGACATCCAAATCACCTCTTGACTGTCTTCCTGCTTAGAAATTTCTTCCTCTAGATACCCTAAATCATCCCCTTCAAGTTCAAAGTTTCCAAATCCCCAGGGCAGGGGCAAAATGCTACCAGTCTTTTTGCTAAATCATAAAAAAGGGTCACCTTTACTCCAGTTCCCAACAAGTTCCTCATCTCCACTTGAGACCACCTCAACTTGGATTTCATTGTCCATATCATTATCAGCATTTTGGTCAAAAGCATTCAACAAGTCTCTAGGAAGTTCCAAACTTTCCCACACTTTTCAATTTTATTCTGAGCCCTCCAAACTCTTCCAACCTTTGCCTGTTGCCCAGTTCCAAAGTTGCTTCCACATTTTTGGGTATCTCTACAGCAGTACCCCACTGTCAGTAACAATTTACTATATTAGTTCATTTTCATACTGTTGATAAAGACATACCCAAGATTGGGCAATTTATGAAAAAAAAAAAGAGGATTAATGAACTCACAGTTCCATGAGGTTGAGGAAACCCCACAATCATGGTGGAAGGCAAGGAGCACATCTTATATGGTGGCAGACAATAGAGAATGAAAGCTAAATGAAAGGCGTTTCCCCTTATAAAACCATCCTATCTCATGAGACATATTTACTGCCATGAGAGAGGTATGGGGGAAATTGCCCCATTATTCAATTATCTCCTGTCAGGTCCTTCCTACAACATGTGGGAATTATGGGAGCTATAATTAGGTAAGATTTGCATAGGAACACAACCAAATCATATTAGGTGGAGTTCTTAAAGGGTGAGAGTGAAGTCCTGTGTAGGAGGACAAACTGTTTCAAAAGCTACCAAGACACTTGGCCCTGGAACTTAACAGAGATGAAAAGTGAAAAGCATACAGTAAGTCATAAGAAGCCAGCACAGCCAGGGTCCAATTAGTGTCTGTCCCAGCAATGAGCCAGCAGACAGAGGAAGGGTATTGATGTCATCAGAGCTGGTAGGGTAGAAACAAGCATAAATCTCAGGAGATACCTGCAAGGGAGGTTGTGTCTTTGCTTCTGGGCAAATGGAGCAAGAGCTGTAGATACATGAATAATAGGGAGTGTATGTATTTAAAGCAGAGAAGGAAGTGACATGACACACTTAGTGAAACCAGAGAAGAGACTGACTTGTCCCCAAGGTGTATGGTCCAGCAGGCAAGGGTATTTCAGAATACACACAAAGAAAACAAGAGGATAGGTGGTGCAGATTTTTGGGAAAGAGCAGTTTTTTGGAAAAAGCAGAGGAAACCCTAGATGCTTCATGGTTTTAGGCTTTAATTCTACTACTCTCATGAGCCTCCTCTCCAGGAGGGCCATAAATGTCTCAAGTCATCTCATCATGGACTCCAAGGTCCTTTCCACCCCCAGCAAGCCACCTGTTAGGGTCAACTGAGAGATCATCTTGGGGGAGTGGGGTCACTGCAGCTGAGAGGAATTGTTGTCTTAGTCAGCAGGAGAATGAAAGAGAAGAAGGAATGTCCACACAGGGGTTGAATGCTTCCAGCTGAAGAAGGCAAAACATTGCATTAGGGAACATATCCTAGTTCCACTGTATGGCAAATCCATACATGTCTGCAGCAACTTCAATTCTTGCCTCCTCAAAGAATTTTACTGAGAGTCCTAAGGTAGAGGGAGATACCAAGGCAAGCTTTAGAGCAGGAGCAAAAGTTAATCAAAAAGTTTTGGCCAGGCACGGTGGCTCATGCCTGTAATCCCAGCACTTTGGGAGGCTGAGGCAGGTGGATCACAATGTCAAGAGATTGACACCATCCTGGTCAACATGGTGAAATCCCATCTCCACTAAAAAAAAAAAATACAAAAAATTAGCTGGGCATGGTGGTGCTTGCCTGTAATCCCAGCTACTCAAGAGGCTGAGGCAGGATAATTGCCTGAACCCAGGAGGTGGAGGTTGCAGTGAGCTGAGATCGTGCCATTGCACTCCAGCCTGGGTAACAAGAGTGAAACTCCGTCTAAAAAAAAAAAAGTTTTAGGGCAGGATTGAAAGGAAGTAAACTACACTTAGAAGAGGGACGAACAGGTGACTTGAGAAACATCCCTCTTTTAAAACAACCAGTCATTTTACTTTAGGACAAGAATTGACCATACAAGATCCTTTTTGCATACAAAATATCCTCTCTTTATAAATGTTTTTACCCCAAATTTGTCTTTACATTTATAGCCTTTGATTAAGTAACTGGTTTTCTTTTTATTAGAAAGTTAGGGTTTGTTGGTGTGTGATACCTGTGAATAGGAAGCAGATAAGAAAGTTATCTGTACAATGTAGAAGTTATTCCCCATCAAGAGATTCCTTGTTTGGATTTTTGCTAGGGCTTGTACAAATAAGTATGGGCTATTTCTGAACCTCTGAGGTAGGACTGTCCAGATTAAAGTAATTGCTTAAAGATTTGGTAGCTTTCCCAGAAGAAATAGGGCTATTAAAGGGAAAGACTAATTTATAGGTTGGGTAAATATTAAGCAGGCATCCATTTAGAAAGTATATTTTTGCCCCAAAGTAGTATGAATATTTTCTTTTGGAGAGAGAATTGTTATATTAAATTATTTTGTTCCATGGAGGTAACAAATCTCCTTGCCAATATGTCTTTGACTGTATCTGTTGTACTAAGTTTTTTCATTCACAGACAACTGTTGTCTTATTTTGATCCTCTTCAAAAAGTGGTTTATAATCATGTATAGGACGTTGATGGTTGCTCTTGAATGCAGGTTTCTGATAACCTTGGAGATTATGACATTAGAATAGAGGAAACAACTTTCAGAACATTCATGGAGAGCTGAAATGTTAATATCAAGCAGAACAGGAGTTAACTGCATGGACTGAACTAATAGTAGACTGAAATAATCCTTTTAAGACTTTTTTTTCTTAAAACACTGTTAATCTTTTTTCTTAAAACACTCTTAATCATGTTTCTTAAACCCAAGTAAGCTTTTTAAAGTTGTTTACAGCTTTTAACAATTGAGTAAACTATACTCTTACAAACAAAATTTGGAGAATATTTCTCTCTATCTGATTTCTTTAAAATTTGGAAACTATTTGTGAGTATTCTTAATTTATGGCAATAGAGTATTATTTGCAGAAGTACAATAAGAATCTCTTGTCTTTTGCAATAGGACACAATTAGAGAAACTTTTTAGTTTACCAAAGCTTTGACTACTATGGAATGCTTTTCTTTAAGGAATCGATTTTGACTTACAGAGCCTATAATAATCCCTTGGGAAAAATGGCCTCCTACTTTGTCTACCAGTCTCTGTATGGGGTTCTTGGCCTGTGGTAAAGAAAAGAATCTCACTTTCAGACAGGTCCAGGCACCCCAAGTTATCTTGGGACCTCAGGAGGAAAGGAAATTATGCAACACATGAAGGTGTTTAATGGTACAAATCCATGGCTGGACTTAAGACTTCAAAAGTCTTATCTGAGATTCCTTATGGAATGAAGTTTCATCAAAGCCAATTTTCAAAGGAGACTATATGGAAAATAATTATTCTTGCTGTGCTTGGTGAAAATAATCAAGCCACGTATAATAAAACTAGAGCTTAGTTTGAAAACAAATCAGTCTTATGATTTACGTTTAATTAAAATGAGGACTGGAGAGAGAAAAATTATGTTTCAAGAACTATGGCACACCTGTTATTAGATTCTAGTCTCATCAGTTGTTTTTGAGTTTTTGTCTGCAATTTAGACTATCCCTGCCTATTTTTGTGAATCACTAGTGATCTTTGATTGCAGCTCAGAAGAAACAAAAGAGATGAGTAATGTAAAAATCTGGATCAATATTCTAATCTGGGCATGTATTGAAATCTACTAGCAACTCCATGTACCCAAGTCTTAGCAGGGATGACTCTAGCCACCAGCTACCAGTTCATGTCAGCAGCCTCAGGATTTTTTGAAGCTGTTATTGCCCAATTATTTTATTTTGACATTTTTCTAAATCTAAGGACCTGGTTTGTCTCCTCTTACCTTCAGGCCATCAAGTTCCAGATAATCCTCAGTAACAGATACCATCTTTTAAACATTCAAAAGTCACCCTTTTACAGTAGACCCCTGGACTTTTATCTTTTGCAGTTACAAAGCTGAATCCCATTCAATGGTGGCAATTAAATTATTCTATATTGGAGATAAGAATAAGAATTTGAATAAAAATTTGTACTATGAATACAAATACAAACAATCATTATATATATATATATACACACACACACATATATACACACACACAAACACATATACATAAATGTCACAATACAAAAAATACCATAAATTCCAGAAGAGAGATATTAACCACATGCTATAGATACACAAAGTAGCCAGGAATCTGGCCAAAGTATTTGAGAAGATTCCCAGAAGGAAATATTATTTAAATTAGGAATTGATGGTTGAGTGATAATTTTTAAAATAATAACTTTTTTTTTTTACCATAATTAGGTCAATATGTTGAACTGAATGATATAGAAAAAGTTTTCATGAGACTCTCAAATTTAGGAATACTAAAAAAAGTAGCATAACCAAAACTATTACAAAGATGAACTTAAAATTAAGTAGTTTCAGAAGAATACAACAATATACCACATATTTGTAAAAAGGCTAAAAATAAGGATGCATATGCTGAGTAAATTTACAGAGACATACTCAGAAATCTTTAGCATAAAATTTAAGTCAATGGTTAAATATAGGGTGCATGTGTAGGTCAGGGTAAGATCATTGATGAGTAGATAAAACAGGTCAAATATATGTATATATAATATTTTATTTTAAGAATAATCTGATATTGACATTTTTAATTAGTTGAGATTACAATCTTTCCAGTGCCCATTTATTTCCTCATTTTCTCCCTTTCCTCACTTTAATCTACAATTACAGTCTCTGCTTGCTCACTTAGGTATTTCCTCTGCCTTTCTCTCCCACAATAATTTGTGTTTTTCAAAATCTCAACTCTGTTTTTGTGTAACTCTCTTTAAATATCTGTAACTGAACACCTGAATGTCATTGCACTCACTAAATCACACAGCATGGTCTCATTCTAAATACATTATTGCAACCTCAGTGGACCCTAAGTAGTTCCAATAATTTCTAATATGCTTTATGGCTCAAATTATTTTACTACTCTTTAAATGATGATATACTACCCCTTCTCTTCTTTCCATTCTCAACTGATATTTGGATTTGTCATGAGAAAATGAAGAAAGTGTGAAACTAGTCTCATGTTCCTTAACTAAGAGTCTGGCTTTCTACTTGACTCTATTAGTAAGAGTGAATATTTCTTAGATCTGTCTATGATCTGTCTTTCGATTTGTTGACCAGAGTTATAAACTCTCCAGATTTAGGGCACCTTTTTTTTTGTATTGTCTATATTCCTCTGTTTCCTGGGCTCTTCCAATTAGAATGTAAATATGATAAAATACATCCCATCTTAAAACAACAGCAACAACAACAAAATTCTCTTGACAGAACAGGAATCTCCAAGTACTGGTTTATTTTTTATTTCACATTATAAATGTCTCACTAGTGTTATCTATATTTGGTATTGCCACTTCCTTTTCTCCTGAGATCACTGAAATCAACATTTCAAAAGAGCTCTTAGAATGAGAATTTCTACTGCCAAGTTCAACAATGACCTTCTTTTTCCAAATTCAAATGTCAGTTCTTGTTCCTGGTTTAAGTTGACCTTTAAGCAATCTTTGATCCAGTTGACCACTCCGTTTTCTGTACTTCCTTTCCAACTTTTGGTACATCACAACCTCCAGGTTTTACTCTCATCTAAATGACAGTTACCTATAAGTATCAAAAGTTACTATGTATAATTTTTCTAACCAATAAATGATAAGGTATTTTATGGTATTTTATCTGAGTCTTTTCCTTCTTTTTTTTTGTACAGTTTTTGCTATTAAGATTATCTTTTTTAATCACTTGTCTGGGAAACTGTCAACAATGTAATGACCCTCAAATTTTATATCTCTATTCCTAAACTTTTCTGTGAACTTTAGATTTATTTTCTTAAATGTTAACATGTACCAAAAATAAATCCCATTGATGAATGCAGTTTTAATCATCCCAATGTCTGCTTCTCTCCATGTACTTATTGTAACCAGTGGCAAACCACTCACTTAATTGACCCTTCAGATTCTTGCTGTCATTTTTCCTTTTTCTTTATTTCTGTATCAGTGTAATTCATGAGACATTCTGTTTTGTTTTGTTTTGTTTTGTTTTAAGAAATTATGTTCCAAGTGGAAACATTATAATGGAGAATCTAGATTAATTCAATATAAATTCTCTGGTCAAGCAAAGTGTCAAAAATAGTGGTACAACCACAGATTCATCCTGTGCTTCAAGAAATAACGTAAGAACTGGATAGCATAATAATAATGCTGTCTTGTCACTCCATCTAAAGAATAATGGTTAGAGAGAAATACATGAATCAAGTAAGTCATAAGCATGTAACAAAATTATGTATACAAAATTGTATTTTATCTAAAATTAATACACATATTCATATGCAAAGTTATATATTTACACATGCATACACATTCACACATATACCTATATGGGAAATCTTACCCCATGACTCTGCATCAATCAGTTTGTTCTTTTTATTGTTCTTCTAATATACTAATTCCATAAACATTCAAGGGCATTATACTTACAGTTTCTTTGTCTGGAATTCTCTTTCTCTGATATTCATATCATTCACTGTTATACTTTATTCAGTGTTCAAAAATCCACTTCTCAAAATAGACTTATGTTTCCATATCTAAAATACTATGACCTATTATATCCTCAGCCATCTGTGAGTCCTTTTGATTAGAATACAAGGTTCATGGAGGAGATGGATGCTATTTGTTTTATCATAATTGCATCCTGAGTTCCTTGCATTATACGTGTTACACAGCTGTTGTTTGCTAAATGGTTGTAAAGAGAATATGTAAACCAATTCATAATTTTTGATCCAAATATTTACAGTATTATAAAAATATTCTTGACTTTGGCATTTTTTTGCATGTTTATAAGAGATTGATAATTTTATTATATCAAAATCAAATATAATTTTGTTTATTATTTTTAAACTTTATAATATTTAAATTGATTTCTTAATGTATGACCAATGTTTATGACTATTTTGTACACTCTTGATGGTAGAAACTCTATTCTAATGGTATAGATTTGTACAAGAGGCATAGTTGAAATTAGGCCTATTTGATTCTTAATTAGAATTCTACATTGATATTTTTTTGGGGTTCCACGAGGACACTATGTACAAATGCTGGTAATCTTTTTTTTTATCAAGTGTAGCTCTAGAGAAATAATTTGACTTTTCTTTGGTTTATGTCTTTATATATTATTATTATACCCTTTCTTGTTTGATGGTTTGCTAAAAAGTTTTTCACTACTGATTTCTATGGGTGCAAATATCACATATTTCTGAGTAAAGACTAATGAAAGGTCATGTGATGGGGGCCTTTAGGAAAACATTTTACATTTTAGAGTATATTTGTAAGATAAGATGGTCTTTTTCAATTTCCCAGCATTTCTTTATCTTGATGTAGTACCTGGAGATACCATGACTATTTACCAAAGGACAAAATTAACACAGAGAAAGTGACAAAGAACAATTCTGAAATTTTCCCTGCCTCCTAGACAGAGGTAATAAATTATACTTTTTGTTTAAGAAAATAACATGAAGCAGACTGTGTCCAAAATGATATAGTACATGAAAAAATTCTCCAAGAAAAATCCTGGGAATTGTTCTCCCCCAATTGAAAAAAAATGAAATGTTTTGGCCATTCACTTTATATTTCAACAATAGTTTATTTTAAAAGTTTTGGTTCACCTGGTCCACCCTTAAATGCTTCATAGATATGTTTTACTTAAGAATGCAAGATTGTAATATGAAGAGGAGTTTATTTCCCTCTTTATAACTTATTTGATTTTGTCACATGCATCCCACATTCTGCCTATTTCTATAAGGTGCAATGAGTTTACTGGACTATATGTTTTACTGTTTACCATTAGTTTTCTTTGTACAGAGAGCAGTGCCCTGTTTCAGTTGACAGATGTGTTTTGTTTTCTGTTTCAAATGTTGACCTGTGTTATACTTTAAATTGTTTTTTTTCTCTCTCTCTTTTGTTTAGGTTCTCCTTCATAGATACATATTTTGTGCAAATTGGACCTCATTTTTCTTTTATATTCTTTGAGAGCATCATTTTTCTCTCTTTTAAAAATTGTGTGAGTATGTATATGTGTCTATTTAGTTTCTCCTAAATTATGATTTAGGAATTTGGCTGGGCATGGTACTCACATCTATAATCCCAGCACTTTAGGAGAACAAGGCAGGAGGATCACTTCAACTCAAGAGACAAGTCTGGGCAACAAGGCCAAACAATCTCTACAAAAACTACAAAAATTAGCCCTGTATGGTGCCACAGAGCTTTAGTCCCAGCTACTCAGAGTCAGGGTAGGAGTTGGGCATGGCTGAGGTGGGAGGATCAATTGAACCCAGGAGGTCAAGACTGCAGTGACCTGTGATTGTGCCACTATACTTCAGGCTGGGTGGCAAGAGTAGGACCCTGTCTCAAAAATAAAACAAAAAAAGAAAGAAAGAAATTCAACTGTTTTCAGTGTTTCTGATTTTTTTTTTCACAATCACATAGACAATATTTTAAAATGTTGACTAAGGATCTCTCTCTCTTCCCCTTGCTGCTAACAATATGACCATAAGAGTTAGATGGCTTCATTTTTTCCCATGTCTTATGCACTTAGCCAGATAATTGTTCATCTTCTGTGGTCTCATCAACTGCAGCTTTGAAAAGTACTAAACTGGGGAGTTAAAAACTGGAAAGTTAATTTCATACTGCAGAGATTGTGATTTTTAATTTTTGCAATTATAACCTGACCATTTTCATTGATAAAACAACACCAAACTGTTCTTATGTTCAGGTATTGAGAAATATTTCCTTATGTTAATATTTTCTTAGTTCTATTTTGAAATTTGTTTATGTAATTCGTGGTTTTCTTATAAATCATCAAAATTTTCATGTTCATTTTGACAATATTTAGAAAAATCTTCTCCTGTATATTTATTTATTTTTTTAATTTCATTAGGGTTTATTCATATCATCTCATTCTCTTTTTTATTTTTTTCTGATATGGAATTTCCCTATTGTTGCCCAGGGTGAAGTGCAGTGGCTCCATGTCCCCTCACCTCAGCCTCTGCCTCTCAAGTTCAAATGATTCTCCTGCTTCAGCTTCCTGAGTAGCTGGGATTATAGGCATGCACCATCACCCAGCTAATTTTGCATTTTTAGTAGAGAAGGAATTTCTCCATGTTGGTCAGGCTGGTCTGGAACTCCTGACCTCAGGTGATCCACCTGCCTCAGCCTCCCAAAGTGCTGTGACTAAAGGAATGAGCCACCATTCCTGGCTCTTACTTTCTTTTAAAATTACCTGTATGTTTCCTTGACTATGTTAACTCAGTGGTGATCTCTCCTATTATTTTATATGAAAATAGCAGCTCTTGCACTTGTTCAGTAGTTTTATCGATTTTTTTCTTCTATTGCATTATTTTAGACACTTATATTTGTTCTGCTTTGCCTTAAATTAATATTATTCCCCATCTAACTTTTGAATTGAATTATTATTCCATTTATTTTAACTATGATGGAGAACATTTCTAGTTAAAGTTTCTGACTAACTAAACACCAGTTTAGCTATTATATATCCCATAAATTCTGGTAGGTCATGACATTAAGATTGAGTCTGTACTAATATTGAACATCAGTGAGAATAATGATTTGCTTTTTATTCAAAGTTGGTTTCCTATGCTTAACTCTTTAAGCAGCTATAAAAGATACAAAGTTATAAATTAGATAGTGAGGTAGGCAGTGGATACAGTGTTTGTCATGGTTGCCTCTAGATTGTCTCATAATGATGAGTATGATGTTCAGGATTCTTGACAGTGGTCCCAAGGTGAGCTCTCTGCCCAATTAAAGAATCAGTGTGCCTATTCTCCTATATAAGCCAGACTGCAAAAAAAAAAAAAAAAAAAAAAAAAAATAGGACAGAACATAATATCCCTAATAGTGACCCAGGTTAACTGTCACTATTATCCTTAATTATTTTTGTGTTGTGTATGAGACCTAGGTATTCTCCAGTTATTTGATTAGGGGCTTTCTAAGTTCCAATCTGCCCATTACCTGCTAAGTGTTATTTTATTTTAAATGTGTTTTTCAAGAAAAATTGCTTTCAGAGTCTTATTTTTTATGTTATCTACTTGGTATTAAACCTTGTCATCTAGTAAACTATTCTAATTGAAAAGCAGATGAGGCCAGGCATGGTGAGAGGCCTAGGTGGGCAGATCACATGAGGCCAGGAGTTCCAGACCAGGCTGGCCAACATGGTGAAATCCAATCTCTACTAAAAAAAAAATACAAAAAAAGTAGCCAGGCATGTTGGAGCATGCCTATAGTCTCTGATACTCTGGGGGCTGAGGCAAGAGAATCACTTGAACTGAGGAGGTGGAGGTTGCAGTGAGCTGAGATGGCACTGCACTACAGCATAGGCAACAGAATAAGACAAGAAAGAAAGAAAGAAAGAAAGAAAGAAAGAAAGAAAGAAAGAAAGAAAGAAAGAAAGAAAGAAAGAAAGAAAGAAAGAGAAAGAAAGAGAAAGAAAGAAAGAAAGAAAGAAAGAAAGAAAGAAAGAAAGAAAGAAAGAAAGAAAGAAAGAAAGAAAGAAAAGAAAGAAAGAAAGAAAGAAAAAAAGAAAGAAAGGAAGGAAGGAAGGAAGGAAGGAAGGAAGGAAGGAAGGAAGAAAGAGAGAAAGAAAGAGAGGAGATTTAAAACTAAAAATACCAGAGTCTGTCTTTCAGTTTCATTAATTATGAAAATTTCTAAAATTATAATCGACAGATTTATCATTTTTAAAAATATGTAAATATAGTAGTTTTTGAGAATAAAACTATTAGTTCATGATATATAAAATATCTTAAATTTTACACAGATGCTAGTTTTCTTGTTCTCATGATAATTACATTATTATCTCTTTCTAATTGTTAGTATTAGAATTTTTCTGAAGATAATACACTAAAAGTGAGACCACATTATACCTATCCTTTCTGATTAAATGCTTTGGTCTATTTGAGCTAGTTTCTTCAAATGTAAAATGTGAGAAATTTTAGAGCAATAAAGGAGAAAATATGGACAATGAAATGACATATGTGTACATACTAGATAACTAAACTGCTGGCCATCATTATTTTTAGAATTATTTCACCTGCTAACTCTTGATTGATTTTTCACTTTGGAATGATGGCTGTGACATTTGAAGAAACAGAATATTAAAAAAATATAGCTACTTAATAGCAATGTCTCATTTATTTCTGTGTGATTGTTATTGTATTTCAGAAGTATGAATTATATTAGGAGATTATTAATAAGGTGGGCATAGTTAATACCATCTACTTCCAATTTCTATTAGAAAATCACATTAAATTTGATTTTCTCTTTTGAACTATACATTATATAATTAGTTGTCACACCTTTAAAAATTTTTCTCTTTTATTTGTGTGTGTTTGCAAGAGAAATAATTTTTATTTAAATTAATCTGATATGTGCAAAAATAGTAGGTGGGTTTAATGAACTGATATTGAGAACTTAGCCTTGTGCTGAGAACTTTATTACAAAAGATAAGCACAGTAAGAAACACAGCCTTCAGTTAAACATGAAATTGACTTCATATGGCTATTTTTTCTTCATGTTTATTTTACATATCCACCACTCTATTTCTCATATTGATGGCATATTGAGCTTAATGAGGTGGATGGTGGGTGAAATTTAGTGTGCACTCAGATGAAGAACACATTCAGTGTGCCTCGTTAGCAATCACATTCTGAATAGAATGAGACTGCTTACTTTCTTTTAACAAGCATTAGTAATAAACTGATACGCTCATTAGGTTTTTAAAAATGAAGTAATAAATTTTAAATTATCATGCAAACAATCTGACAAAATATTTCAGACTTTTATAGTTTTTAATTACCTGATGATGTTAATCTACAAATTTAGAGTACTATTCAAATTTATTGCCTGCAAATGAACTACAGAAAATATATTCAAAACAAGGATACAGTATCATAATTGGCCACAAATTTATAAAACTCTATTATGACTGAATGAATTGAAAATTGCAGTTGGATGCTTTTAATTATTTGCAGGATATTTAAAATATTATAAAATACAAACAATATTAGATTTTTACCTTCAGGAATTTGGATTATATACTGTTGTAAAAATTGTTATTTGCAGCTCAGTTATAAGTAGATACTGAAAATACTAATGAAGATGTAAGTAATCTTCATTAATCTGCTATTGGTAAATAACAAAAAAAACGAGCAAGAATATATATCTACACACATACACACACACACACACACACACACACACGAACTTTATTTTCAACTCCAGAAGAAAAATAGATAATAAATGTAGATTGTGTTTTATTGAATTATTAGTACTAAACTTTACATAGTGGTACAAAGTACAACAAAAAAAGTGTCCTTTTGTGTTCATTTTATATTGATTGGTATATAAATTAATAAATACAATTTTGGGAAGCACTGCAAAGGAGAAAGGACTTACAGAGTGCCTACATAAATTGGTTATAAGTAACATATAAACA
The DNA here is from genome assembly GCA_031835075.1 of Saguinus oedipus. Lineage (NCBI taxonomy): Eukaryota > Metazoa > Chordata > Mammalia > Primates > Cebidae > Saguinus > Saguinus oedipus. Next base: position 141,435,700 of record CM063171.1, on the reverse strand, counting down.
AGGAACAACAAACTGTGGAAGGCTGCAGGAGGCCTCTGAGGAGGAAGGCCTCTCCATGCTTCATGTTCCGGTGCAGGATGACCTCGGCTCTGTTACCATAAACATTGTGCTCAAAGATGCAAATCCCCTTCATAGCACAGCACTATGACACAGCCAGACTAGTAGACTCCTTGTAAGGCCTGCATTCCATCAGCTTTACATAGATAATAAGCTAAAGATAACCACGTGTTCTTGTTTTGTGAAACTCCCAAACTGCCACTGTTATCAACCCTTAGAATGATACACCAGTTCCGGCTCATTGATTCACTTCTGTGAATCAGTCCACTCACAGAAGTCATCCCACCGTCACTCCACCCCTACCCTATAGATCAAAGTCATTGTAATCAATAAATAGTGTGGATGATCAGAGCTTGGGGCCTTCACAGCCTTCACTGTCACCACCAGAGTAATAAGTGATGGCCCCCTGTTCCCACTTTTTCTCTTAATCTGTCTTTTTCTCATTCCTTTGTCGCTACTGAACTTGGGGTACCCTTGGGTGATGTAGGGCTGGCTTCATACATTCTGGTGCCCAATGTGGGGCTCTTGGATCCCTACATTCTGGTGCACCAATGTGTGGGGCTCATGGATTTCTTACAATGGAACATACATTTTAATGCATATCTTTATTGACATGTTTATATATTTATTTATACTTTATGTAAAACATTATAGAATTCATAAATTTTTTCAATATAGTTATTTCCTTTTTGTATTTTGTTATTTTCACTTTGGAGAGAAAAATAGGAGTATCTATATCATTTAAAAATTGAAAAGAAATAAAATTCTCTGCAATGGAAAGCCTCATCATGTATCCTTTTGAACATTTATAGAAGTTCAAGTTTGAAGCTTTTTAAAAATAATTTTGATTCTTTAATGTCTGATTTCAGGCTTTCATTGCAAGTGTTTTATTCATTCAATGCTGATAAATAAAGCATCTATATAACGTGGCATTTTCACATTTTTTCAGAAACGGAATTCATCTGACAGGTTTTAAACTGGCCTCCCTGAAGCAGCATTCAGCATGCACCATCTCAATGTGCTCTTCCCCCAGTAGCCCAGAACCAAAAAACCTGAAAACTTCATTTCCCTGATTAAAATACTGTGTACTTCACCCTCTGCATTATCGAGCTACAGAAACCCTGTCAGTCATCCAAAGCATCTGAAGGCATTTTCTCTTCTACAGACTGCAGTCTGGTGACACTGGGCTCCTTTACACTTGAAAGCAATGAGCAAGCTCCTGCCTCGACCTTCACACTTACTCCTTTTCCTGATATGCATCATCACTAAGCATCTACAGAGCTCAGTCTTTTACTTTCCTCAAGTGTCTTATCAAAGAACTCCTTATTTTAGATGCTTTTTTGTATCTGTTATATAACTGATAAATGGCTTCCTCCATACTTTATTTTTCCTCTTAACAGTATAATTGATATTATATTATGTACTAATTGTGTTTACCATGTGTGTGGGCTGAAATTTATTTTTCTCCCTCCTGAAAAAAAATGTGTATGTTGAAGTCCTAATCCTTAGTAATTCAGAAGATGACTGTATTTGGAAATAGGGTTTTCAAATAGTAATTAAATTAAAATGAGGTCATTAGGATGGGTACTAATTCAATATAACTGATGTTCCACTATGTTGGGGAGATTAGACCACAGACACACATATATAGAGAATACCATTTAAAGACTCATGGATAAGATAGCCATTTACCTGCCAAGGAGGGAGGCCTCTGAGAATTTGTTTGGTTCACTTCTGACTCTTTGACTCTGATGTCTAGCCTTCAAGATTATGAGAAAATAAAGCCTTCCAGTTTGTGTAACTTTGTTAGGGCAGTTCTAGCAAACTACTAAACTGTCTTTCTCTTTGTTCCCTACCCATCTCCCTTTAATTCCTAGAAAAAAAAAATAATGTAACTAGCCTTTGAGGAATTTGCTCATTTCGTTTATTGTTGTATTTCCAGCAGGTCAAAGAATTCCTGGGGCATCAGGTTGCTCAATAGATATTTGTTGAATGGCTAAAACTGCAACAAATAATAAAATGCTTAATAAGTTAACTATGTTGTTTTCAAGGAATGCTGAGGTTTGATTATAATTTTATATTATTCTTATGAGCCATATTGATGAAAAAAATTCTCAAATTTTAAGACTGAGTGTTGTAAATTAGAGACTGGAAGCTATATCCCTCTCATTTGTGCTGAATTGTGTTTTTCAACTTGGCTAAGACTGAGAAGTATATAGCTGCTCAATGCTCATTTTATCTTATATGAAGTACCAATTTACTGAACACACGATGAAAACATAACTTTCTATTACCCTACCCACTCCTTTTCTCTGGCAACATGTGGATTCAATGATGTGACTATACCCTCCCTCTTTCCCGTCCAGCCTGTTTTTCTCCTTTAAATGTTGAAGCTCTCAAAATAATATTTTGATGAAGCCCTCAAGATGTCTCCTGGAGACTTCTTTAACCTTGGCAAAATAAACTTGTAAATTGATTGGGACCTCTCTCAGATACTTTTTTTCCCAAATATTTTGCTGCAGTTTTTTCAGAAATGGAAGTTTCTTCACACATTTCTCGAGCCCTCCCAGTGTTGTGACCTCTTTTGTAGTCCAAAATGCAAAGGTTCTAAAATCTCCCTGTAAGCTGTAACTATGCACACAAATGCTTTAGCTGATCATGGTTGATGACTTTCTATGATCCTCCAAACTCCTTGCATTCCTCAGGACTTAAGCTCCCCAGATCTTCTTACATTTATGTACACTCTAATTTTTATTGCAAATAATTTGTCCCCATATAAAATCAACTGGTTTTCTTCTAAATCAACAAACCTTAACCAATAAACCAAATATGACTAAATATGGGATATCCTTGGATATACTTTTCTATATTGTTCTACACTGCTTTCCATGGATAACCATTCATTTTTAAAAGACAGAGATTTTATAATTTTTAAATAAAAAATCATGTTTTAAATGAAATTATAATGTAGACAAAAGCTATGTTGACTATTATTTTGATATTTTTAGTAAAAAAATTATTATAATTTTCATAATATATTTGCTTTGCTTCCTATGAGAAGTGTCTTATACAATGAATTAATGAACCCAATTATCAGCAGATATAATATTATCCATCTAATATGTTACATCAAATCACTTATTTCACTACAATTGTTCATCTAGCACACCATTCCCATTTACAGAAATATTATTATAATTTTAAAATATCTTATAAAATTAAAAAGTTCAACAATATTCTAAGATAAACATGCTTGCTCTTAAAACAATCTAGTATAATTTTAAAATGTTTTTCACTAATCTACAATTTTAAAAAGATTTAACAACACAAAATAATGAAATTAAACAAGATTTTCCGTAAAAAAAAAATTAAATCCTAAATGTGGAAGTGGCAAAGGTGATAGTGTTGTCTTTCTGCACCTGTGCCTGGAGAGGATTTGCCTGATATCTCTCTCGACCCTGTGAATTCCGTGGCCATTGTGTGAGTAGGCTTCAGCCACCCCACACAGAAATGAGGGGTCAGGTGGAAAATTGTTTATTCCAGTGACCCATCTGCCAGTCTCCAGCTGTTTGACAGTTGACTATAGTTGTGTGAGTAAACCCTGACAAGGTTGGTTATTATTTAGTTGTTATGAACAACGCTATGATAAACATATTTGAATGCATATCTTTGAAAATATACACATGTCTCTAAATTATGTGTCTAATAGTAAAAAGGCTGGGTCACAGACTAAAAGATAATGCTAAACTCTTTTCCAGAGTAGCTGCATCATAAGAAAGTTACTTTGCTGCATTCTTGGTAGCATTCGGCTTCCTTGCACTTTACAATTTTTGGTTATTCTGGGAGAATATTTAGTAGCGCTTTATTTTTACATTTTACTTATTTACACCCTTTTTTCCCTCACATGAGACTGTGTTTGTCCATCATATTATAATGAGTTTAGAAAGACCAATATTAAGGGATCCCATAATTTTAAATAGCAATTTTATTTTGTGACTATTTTTATGTTTTTTTAAATTTTTTTTTGAGAAAATAGCAATCGATAATCTACTTGCAGAATATATGAGGTGTTACATAGTGTAAAAAATGTATGTATACACACATAGGTAAGTACATGTGTACATACTAAACACACTCAGATATCTGTATTCTTAGTAATGTCATTATTCATTCACACAATCAAAATACCAATTTTTGTGTCTTTATGAATCATATTTGAATCTTTATTGAATTATTTTTTTGGGGTGGGCAAATACTCTTTCCCCTAGGTATATTTAGTGAATAAAAAAGAAATTTTTACTCTTTTGAGTTGAAATTACGATCTCGTAGAGGTTAAAAAAAATATTTTAAAGGCAATTGCTAAAAGAGGATCTAAGACAGAGGCACATTAGTTTCCTGGGCCCCACCATAACCGGTTGATGAGGTCATGCTCCCCTCTCATGCATCAGTAAGACAGTGCTTCCCTGCCTCTCCCAGCTTGTGATAGTCCCAGGCTTTCCTTGATTTGCAGTTGCAGCAGTTCAGTCTCCGAACACATCTTCACTGGTGCTTTCTCTGTGTGGCTCCCTTCTCTTCTGTTAGTGACACCAGTACAAACCGAATTAAGAGCCTGCTCTACTCTGGTATAACCCTGTCTTAACCAGTTACATTTGCAACAATCTTATTTCTAAACAAGACCTCATTCTGAGGGACTGAAGGTTGGAACTTCAATATTACTTTTGGGGGAGAACCAAACTCAGCCCATAATAAGTCATCTTCTTATAGAAGAGAGTTCCAGTCGGAAGAGATTTCAACTAAGAGTTGATGGAAAGATAGGTAAAAATCCATGATGATATTATTTTTAAAACATATTTTTCTTTCAGAAGGAAGGCAGGAAAGAGGGAAGGAAGGAAGGAAGGAAGGAAGGAAGGAAGGAAGGAAGGAAGGAGAAGGGAAGGAAAGGGGAGGGTATGTGAGGGGAGGGAAGGGAAGAAAGGAGGGAGGGAGGGAAGAAGAGAAAGAAGGAGAAGAAAGAAAGAAAGAAAAGAGAGAAGGATGCATTCTGTTGCTTAAGAGCTATAAAAGCATTTTCCTATGGCTTAAGCATTAATAAAGTGAAAATGAAGATAATAAGGAAAATGATAGCAAAGATCAAGCTGGAGAAGTAAACAAGTCTAGATGTACTTTTACACATTATTCTAAGGACAATGATGATTTTTTTACACATAATTCTAAGCACATCATTTTATAAATTGCTTTCAAATAATCACCCTGGATGGAGATGAGAATGGCTTTGGGAGTGAGTAGACAACCTGGAGTCAGGGAGACTAGTTAGATAGCAAGAGTTCACTCTTTTCTAAACAAGACAATGGCAGGATGCATAAAACCAGATGTATTTGAAAGAAATTTTAACAACTTAATATATGCAACTTATTGTTTGATTGCTTATGGGAGAAGGAGTGAATTCTAACTCTCAAATTTCAGGATAAATGAATGGACAAAGTGAGGCAGCATTCAGTGGAATGGCAAAACAGAAGTTCAGGCTATTTCAGTGGTATAAATTCAATTTGCATATTTTAAGTGTCTCTTGGTATACAAGTAGAGATGTCCTATAGGCAAGTAACTATTTCTGTATTGTATCGGAATTAATCGAAGGAAGTGTGCATTGTCTGGAGAATATTTAAACAGAATTACAATTTAATTACATTTTATTTTTGTTGGGAAAAGCAGAAAAGGAGAAAGGACTTACAGAGTGCCTACATAAATTGGTTATGAGTAACGTATAAACAAGAACAACAAACTGCAGAAGGTGGCAGGAGGTCTCTGAGGAGGAAAGCCCCTCCATGCCTCATGTTCAGGTGCAGGGTGACCTGGTTTCTGTTACCATAAACAGTGGGCTCAAAGCTCAAGGACGAAAAATCCCTTCATAGCACTTTGACGTGGCCAGATGTGTAGGCTCCTTGTAAGTCCTGTGTTCCATCAGCTGTACATAGATAACAGGCTAAAGATAACCATGTGTTCTTCTTTTGTGAACCTCCCAAACCACCATTGTTATCAATCCTTAGAATAATACACCAGTTTCGGCTTACTAATTCACTTCTGGCTAACTGATTCACTCCACCAGCACTCCACCCCTACCCTATAGATCAAAGTCACTGTAATCAATAAATAGAGTGGATGATCAGAGCTCCGGGTCTTCACTGCCTTCTCCAGAGTTATAAAGCGATTGCCCCCTGGTCCCACTTTTTCTCTTAATCTATCTTTTTCTCATTCCTTTGTCGCCACCAAACTCGGGGTACCCACTGGTGATGTGGGGCTGGCTTCCTACATTCTGGAGCCCGTCGTGAGGCTCATGGATCCCTACATTCTGGTACCCAACGCGTAGGGCTCATGGATTCCCTACAATGTTTGTATTAGAGATATTTAACATTGATAAAAATTGATAGAAATAATATTTGGCAAAGACTGGCAATTATCCAGATAGCTCAAATCCTCAGAGTACTAATTTAAAAGTTCAAACTTTTTAAAAATTAATTACAGAAAAAAACTGACAGGTAAGTAGTATAGCTATCCATTTATTTGCCTCATTATTTTACATGTTCTGATACAAAGAAAAAAATAGAAATTATTGACATAGTGCTAAATTAATTGTTAATATGCTTATTATTTTCTATTTTCTGACCAACTTGAAATGCACATACACACACACACACACACACACACACACACACACCACAAATTGAAAAACAAAACAACAAATTTTTGGAAGAAGAAAATTCCTACACTTTGCCTTAATATCACACTAAGGACCATGACCTCATGAAAGCAGAGTCTGCATATTGTTAGTATTGTGTTTGTTACAATTTATTAAACTGGGATTTAAATTCTGTCTCTGACATGTAATAACAACATTTAGAATTGACGGCCCTTGTATCATTTCCCACAGTCATCCAGTGAACTCTGTATTATTGCTTCTTGCCCATCAACTGCCAAATGTATAACTAAAACAACTATCAGATCTTCCCAGATGGTCCATCCAATATCATTTGTACTGAGGTTGTCAATCTACCAAACTCAGGTGCATATATTCTCTGCTCTCATTTCAAGGTAATTTTAGACATCCTATTACATCCACCATAGAAGGCAGACTATGGCAAAGTTTTATTTAATGTTGTGGGTAAAAATCCTCTTTTTTTTTTTATTTTGGCTATAAGGTGATTAATGTATTTGAAGAGTGGCCATCCAAGAAAATAATGAAATAGAATAGCATACTGTTAGGAAAAGCATTGTAATAAAAATAAATTCCTATTTCTATTTTATCATAAAAATTAGACTCCCTCAAGAAAATCAAAGAAAATGGGTAGAATTTCCATATTTTATATTATTAAAATTGTACATGGGCAGTTCATTTGATTTTCTAAAATACTAGAGCTAAAAGGAGTATATGTTGATATTTATCAGTATATACATACACTAGGTAAACATTTCTTACAGTAATGTTGAAATTGCTGTTTGTAAACTATACACACCATTTTCTGATGCTGAATTTTATTTGATTATGACAATGTTAATCTACAACTAAGTGATACAAAACAGCTCCAATTTTCAATTAGTCCTGGAATGTTTTCTTTTTCCTTTATTTTATTTTATTTTTAAGAGACAGGACCTCACTCTTTTGCCCAGACTACCGTGCAGTGGCACCACCATAGCTCATTGCAACCTCATATTCCTGGCTTCAAGAGATCCTCCTGCCTCAGCCTCCCAAGTAACTGGGACTACAGGCGCTCACAACTTCACCTAGCTAACCCCCCCACTTTTTTTTTGAGATTGGGTCTCACTATGTTGCTCAGGCCAGTCACAAACTCCTGACTTCTAGTGATTCTCCCATCTGAGCCTCCTGAGTAGCTGGGATTGCAAGTGCAAACGGCCTTTCCTTGTGAAAAACATTTTCTGTATTTTAAATCTAGAGTAGAGCTTGGATCACAAGCTGGAAGTGGAGGGCTGTCTCTTATGATGATGTTATTTAATGAAAACCAATTATTGATTTCCTCTTTACTCTACGGAGCGCATGCAGTGATTAGAAATTGTATTTTTAACATTTAAAAAATCTTTATATGCTGAGTAATAAAAGACATATACCTTGAAAACCAAAGTCTACAAAATGTGGTCAGGGACATTTCTTTTTTTTACAAGAAAAATGACGTAATATTCCTCACATAGCTTTCTCAAAAATTCCTTTCTATAGAACTCATCAATCCATCAATTTCCATTTTGTCACAATCATCATTGATATTCCTCTGGTAAACGTATGACTGAACAGGCTCTAAAGTATTTTCTGTTATAGCCTACAATGATAAGAAAACTGAAATCTTTGCCATATTCACTGTCTTGGCTCATACCAGAGTTATTTAAAGTTGTGTTTTCCTCTTTATTTGCCAAGAAAATTATTAAACTAAAAGAGGACATTGAGAACTCGACTCATTCTCAAGGTATTAATTAGAAAATCATAAAATTATGTAAGTCCACCTGTGCAGAAGAAAATAGTGACAAACATTTTGTTAAAGTTCCTAAAGTCAACAAAGTTTTTCAATAATATTGTATTCTTTTTTAAAGGAGTTCCATAAGTTTTTAATGAAAATAAAGATGTAGTGTAAGCTTCTGCTATATCAGATGGAAGATATCATCTTGAATTAATTCATGTTTTCTTAATGAATTAGTAAAAATGAAATTATTGCTGGCTATGCAACTGCAAAGCTTTTTTTTTTTTTAAAAAAAAAAACAGTTTATCTTTATTCTAGTGAACTCTTTCTCATAATTAACTGAATTGCCAGTTAATTTTATGAAACAAAGAATTGACCATTTTAAATATTTTCTTTACGAAATAAAATACATGTAAGCATCACTTTTGATTCTGTGTCTGTACAATACAATTCAGAAAAAATTATGCTGTTATTTGGGAATGGATAGATAGATAGAGATATATATAATAGACGATAGATAGAGAAAATAATTTTTAAGATAAATGTATTCTTTTCTGAAGCTACATTAGAAAGTACTACAAGCTGAGTGGCTTCAAATGATAAAAAATTATTTTCTCAGGGTTGGGGAGGCTAGAAGTTCAAAATCAAATGGTGGGCAGGGAAAGAACCTGTGGTGTGAGACTAGGTAGAATATGCCTCTCACTAGCTTCTGGTGCTGGTTGTCAAACCTTAGTGTTCTTTGTCTTGCAGTGGGAGCACTCTACTCTCTGTCTCTGTGGTCACGTGATGTTCTCCTTGTGTGTCAGTGTTCAAATTTACCTCTTCTTATAAGGAAACCGGTCACATTGGATTAGGGCCTACCCTGAAGACTTTACATTATTATCATACAAAACCCTATTTTCGAAGACTTTTACAGGCACAAGTACTAGGGAGTAGGACTTCAGCATATATTGGGTGAACACAGTTCAACTCATAACTATGAGTGTTATGATATTCAGGTTCTATATGATAATAGCAACTCAGGGGCACATAATATATGATAATTAAAGTCTTTTAGTGGATAAAATTCTTATGCTACTCAACTGAGGATCTTAAATAATGGTTTCAAACCTTGAGAGAAAGAAATATAAGACAGAAGCAGGCTGCAAAAACTTAAGGGCTCTATTAAAATATGTCTGCTCCACCGGTGTTAAAATAAGGTTCTAATTTCTAGATAAGACCAAAAATGCAGTAACTGAATTGGTAACAATGGTCCTGATGCTGAGACACCATCTCTAAGAATAGAATTTCTTCTGCATGATGCTAGAAGAGACACAAGACAACTAAGAGAAATCTAGACCTGAATTTAGGGAATCAAATAGCATTGGTGAAGTTGATAAGAGAACTATAAAAGTTAGAAACCACTTATTAAAAAGCACATACAGACATATTGTCTAAAGTTATTATTTACATATAGTGCACTTTGTCAGTAAGTCTTGAGTTCTAACATTTTAATACATTTTCTAATAATTTTTTTATATGTTGAAATCCTTAAAAGTTAATCATTAATAAACATTTCCTGTTTAAAAATACGTATATCAACTCTTCAAAATGGCAGTGCTCTCTGGGACGCTCCACAAGACTGTGTTTTTCTGGCCAAATATTATTCCAATGCACTCCAGTAGGTTTTTCTAACATCTCTATTTAGACAGCAGCCTCTGATATGTAATTACGTGCTGAATTACATAATTATATAATAGAGTGTAAAATAAAGCTTTTCCTGTTTATGCAAGTTTAGTTTGTAATCACATTAACTATATTAATTGTTTCATTCATACTATGCATATTACACTGTTACATATTTATGATTTTTTGCATTACACCCTCCTATAATGGGTTTTTATAGGAATATTGTCTTGTTAGTTGTGAGAAGCAAATCATTTGAATTAATATTCATTAAAATTCATGAGTATTAATCTGATTATTAGGAACTATAACAACTTATATTTTAATAGTACTTTCTGTGTGCCAGGCATTTTAAAAATCATTGTATCTGTCTTTACTCAGTTAGTATTCACAACAAACATACAGGTTAGCTAATATTAATCTCCACATTTTTAACATGACAAAGCTGGTGCACAAGTAGACTAAATAATATCACTCAAGTTTTCTCATAGGTAAGCGAAGTTAGAACACAAAATCACCGGGTCAGGCTCAAAATCTAGTCTAGTAACCAGATCTCTGTCTGTCTTATGTTGTAAAATGTATTCATCAGACAATACAACAGAATTGAATAGGAATACAATTTGCATTTTTAAATTATTTTAAAATAGAGGGAAAAATTGCTATTTATGTATAATGAAAAAAGTGTGGAGATTCTCTGTAGTATGAGAGTCTTTGAATTAAGGATTTTATGAACTTATACTTACACATCAAGAACTTAAGTGTAGTTATCTGTAAACCAAGTATTTCAAAGACTGGTAATCTTTCTGCTGGTTTTATTAGTATTTATAAGTTCAGAAACTAGTATTTGGAATAAGTGATGTTTATTTATTCAGCAAACTGATACTGAATGATTTGTTTGTATTCAGAACTTCGATATAAATTTGGAAAATATTAAATAAATACTAAATACTAAAACCATTCAAAACTTGTATAGATATATACGTTACAATACTATGTTATCCAAATATTTGAAATATAGGGGATAGAGAATATGTACTATATACTCAGTACTATGTAACATGTAATCAGTGCTGTGACTGTCTGCTGGGATCAGCAAAATCTACATGGTCACAGTTACAATATGAGTGGGGAAAAATCAGAGTAAAAGCAACGGCCAGTGGAAAAGACCAGGAGTCAATAATATCATGATGCAGTAATTTGTGTTATTTTTCTCTGATCCATTTCCTGTTCTTAGCTCTGTTCTTTATGGCAAGGCACTGATGCTTGCAATGTGACAGGTGCTCTTGCTCTCTGGTTCCAGTTCTGGTTTACCAATGATAAACATCAGAGATTAGAAAGTGATGAAGCCAAAATCCTTCTTCCATTTTATGTTATTTCAGATCAAAGGTTATATCAGCTATCGTTCAAGCTCCTGATTGACATCCCACTTTCATAGCTTCCAGTTTCCATTAGAAAGCTTAGAATCCTCAGCTCTGGTAACATGAACTCTTCCCTTTTTCTCTCCTTTCCTAGGATAGTGACTATTTTGTTTTTGGTGATACTTAATTCTCTTCTGTTTGCCCTTAAATCACTTCCAACAACCTTGTAATGGCAGGTTTAAAAGCAAGGTTTATGTATAAGCTTACTGAGAGGCAAGGTATAGACAAGAAAATTGGCAACAAAGAGGTTGGGCAAAAGAAACCAACAAAGGAGAGACAGAAAAACAGTTGGAAAACCAAGAAATTAGTGTGTTGGAAACCAAGTGCAATTCATGGAGATGACATTGATCAGTGTAAAGTATCTCATGTCAACAAAGTCTGAGAAATATTTATTGTGTTTGGAAATTGGGAGTTTACCAGTATTTATATTAAATAGAGGTAAATTTGGGAAAGGAATTTGAGGAGAGATCAAGTTCAGATGCTTATAAGTGAGAATTAGGAGAGAGAGCTGATCAAAATAAGTTGAGTGATTAAGTGAAGAAATTAATTAATAATTTAATGACAGAAAGTTATCAATTCTTGTGATCTCTCTAGCATTTCTCAGGTGGTTGGATAAAGAAGATGAACAGTGGGCCGGGCGCGGTGGCTCAAGCCTGTAATCCCAGCACTTTGGGAGGCCGAGGCGGGTGGATCACGAGGTCAAGAGATCGAGACCATTCTGGTCAACATGGTGAAACCCCGTCTCTACTAAAGATACAAAAAATTAGCTGGGCATGGTGGCGCGTGCCTGTATCCCAGCTACTCAGGAGACTGAGGCAGGAGAATTGCCTGAACCCAGGAGGCGGAGGTTGCAGTGAGCCGAGATCGCACCATTGCACTCCAGCCTGGGTAACAAGAGCGAAACTCCGTCGCAAAAAAAAAAAAAAGGTGAACAGTGAAGTTGTCCAGATTATCTGCATTGGATATATTACTTAGAAGAACATAAAGGAGTGGCTACTAGAGATTCCAAAAAAATAAATCATGTGACCATCTATAGATCTAAGATTGTAGTGGGAGGGTACTAATAACATAGAGACTTTGATGGTAATACTTATTTATGACCGACCTGCATATTAATGTCAATAGTTGATTGATGGCTTCTCGGCTCAGTACTATGGAGCAGTGTGGGAAAGAGTATAAGGAAGAAAATATAGGTGCAAACGAGCTGCCATTTGAGATGAGAACAACGATAACAGGTATGTAAATAACTGCATTTAATTGATGGGTCTACATGCCCCAAGTTTCTAAACATGATATGATAAATACTGAATCTTGGAGTATATTTTATACTTTATAATTGAAAATGTTAAAATTGACTTCTCTTATTCCCAGTTTTATATCTTACATTTTTGAAAACAAGTATTATGTGTCTTTGTGTACTCAATCCAATCTATTTCAGTCATTCAAATAATTTTAATTTTTTTCTATGTCAGAAATTAGAAAGTAAGTAATACATCTTGATTAGTTTGGTGCTCACAAAAAGAATTTAAAATTCTAGAAAAGGACTGGAAAGCAGAAAGCAGTTAGCAAAAGCTTTTCTCTACACATACTTAAAGACTTTTTTGAAGTGTTTCATTAAGATGTGCTGCTTCCTTACATATAGTATGTATATTTACAGAAAAATGTCTATAAAAGAAAAAAATCACAGTGTCTTATAAGCTCATTAATTAAATATTAATTGGATTCATAAAGATAAATATTATTATTTTTATACTGAACATTTTCCATTCTGTTTGTATCCAAATTTTAACCAGCTCACTGATCCTCTTCCACGTGACATGTTTTTTCCAGATTAGATTTCCTTTTGCCAGGGCCTATTGTTTGTAGAGAATATTGATCTACTGTAGTATTAGTCAAACTAAAATAAGTTAAGAAGGTACATTTGCAAAGAATCCATTACAATTCATTGCAGACATATTTTCTGGACACATTTGGATCAAACACTTTTGATTACTTATGCCAGTGCTTATTTCCTTCCACTAACTAATTTGAATAATTTCTTGTAGGCCCCTATGTAATAAACTTTTGCAGAATATTGTCATTATACATTCCTGTAATTATCAGTAGTATCCCAAATTTAGAACAGCTTCCAAAATATATCTCAAGCAGGAGTTGGAGGAAAAAATGTTATAATGTTCCAAAGTTTTATTGTAATGAGTTCCTGGAAACAAAACCAAACATTAAGTGAAGCTAATCTCCTATTACACATAATTTGCGAAAGGGCACCTGAAGCCTGTGTTTGGCTTCTTGAGTCTGAACACAGATGTAGATTCATCAATTGGAAACAATTAGTTATATTTCTCTTTAATGGAGTTCCTGAGCCTTTTCAACAGATGGAAGAAGTAACTGAGGAATAAAATCCGATTTGGTATAAAAACATGTAAGTTTTAAAACAATAGAGGAAATATCAAAATAAAAGTAGATAAAAATATATTTTGGAAGGCTTTACATGGGTTCTTCTTAAATTACTGGGATTTTTGTATCTATTTCATTAAATGTATGTGAAAATTTAAATGAAGTGTCATTTTTATGCATGATTTAGATATAGCACAATCAAATCCAGGAAAGTAAAGAAAGAAAGGAAGGAGAAAATAATGCCAAAAGAAATAGAAGAAAGTGAATATTTATACTATTATAATTTATACTTAATAATTCATTCCACTCTATGTTTGTCTGCAGCTTTCTGACAGTTGACTAATCTAGTCATTATTTTACAATATGAGAACATGTACTCATAGAGTGTGTATCACTGCTGAATAACATAATGGAATCATAATTCTAAATTTTCTTTTCGAATCTAGTGAGAATGAAATTACAAATTCAACAATGTGAGAAAAATGCTACACATATTGTTGAGAAATATGGCAACATGAAATAGAGGAAGATTATAAAAATCACAAAACATAATCATCTGAACCAATTGGAGTGACGTCAATAGAAGAGCCACCATCATGTTTATTTTTCATAAGAAAAGTTTTTGTAAGACTAAGAGCTTTCGCACTGTGGGACAAACTTAAATAGGAAAGAGCCCAAAAGGAAAGAATCAGAGAAAAAGCCCACACCATGCTTCCTGAATGAGTGGTTCGGGTGACTACATTGGTACTTGCAGGGAGTTCTGAAAGCTAGCCTTGTCTAGCTCCTGGAGTGGGCCTGGCAAGTGGGCCATGTAAAGCTGTTGCCTCTTGTCACCAATATATCTGAATTTGCATCAAAGCATCTAAAGAGGATCCCAGGCTTACTTTTGAATAGAAGGACCGCAGTTGAGAAGAAGAGATCAATACAGAGTGGAAAAAGTGAAGGTAAGCCAAGTCCTGCCAGTATATCCTCCATCAAAGATGCTAACTATGTTGATTGTCAGATAATAATAGCTATTGCCCTATTTCTTCCTTCAACTTTTGCTCAATTATTTTTCTCCAAAGTCAGATGGTCAAGAGGATTCTCTAAACTGTAGTGTCATCATTTGAGAGTTGTAATTGTGATCTCTTCTGCCATGGTGCCACCCCACTGAAAGAGAAAACAATGATTACTATTAAGACAACTGTAAAATGTCAAAATGTATATAATTGTCACCATTAATTTCCTGGCTGCAATATATTACTTTGTTTCAATATTTGAAAAAGCTCAAGTATCAACCAAATGTTTGGGATTTTGAACATATCAATTTTAAATTTTCTCAGTAATTTTTAACTTAACTGCTGTTTCTTCCAGTTCACACTAAGTGTATTTGATAATTTCTAGGCAATGCTATTCCTATTCTTTCCAGAACTGGTGAAATCAGCAACGAAACTAATAATTTCATTGTGAGTGAGAACAGTTCAAAAATCAATGTGAATGATCCTGAGAAAATTATTTACATTTGTAGATAACTACATTTAGCTATGTTCTGTTTTGTGACTATATTAAGGAGAGAAGAAAATACACATAAACATGGAAACATGTACAATAAAAATTATTATAGTTCCTGGCAAAAAAAAAAATACACATAAACATACTTACAAATACTTTTCTAATGGGATGACAATTGACAAATTGTTACATGAATTGAAAGAGGAAACCACTTAGAATAATGACAAAAGTATTTGGTGAAACTATGCTTTTATGTTATCATTACACTAGAGTAGCTATCTTTAATGCTTTCTGTTCTATTTTAACATGTGTTAAACATAAAGCATGGTTTTAGCTTTAAAAATGCAGATGTTTCAAATAACAGAATAGTTCCTTCTCTAAATATTTAAAAGCAGTTGGTAGATTAAATTGGATTTTCTAGCTGCTATTTTATAAGTATATTATAAAAACTATAATTTTCTCAATTTTTTTTTATTGTCAGGTTAAGCATGTGCAATGGTTCCTCATTTAATTTGCACCAGCAAGTTTCAACAATTTAGCCAATTTAAGGTATATAAACATTTATGTGGCATTTCAAATTTCTTTATGCAGCCTTCATTTTTCTCACACTATACTTTAACCCATTGCAGATAACACCAGTAATCTCAAAACCCTTTTCTATTTGAAAATAATAAGGCCTTTATTATAAGAATTAGGTTTGGATCCAGAACACTAGTGGTAGTAACGTTAAACATTGTAACAGAGAGACACACAGTTATGTTAGTTAAAACAGAATAGAATAGGCTAATGGAACAGAATGGAAAACCCAGAAATAAATTCACACATCCACAGTAAGCTCAATCTCAAAAAAGATGCTAAGAACATGCATTGGGATATGTAGTGCCCTCAGTGAATATTGCATGGAAAACTGGATATCCATATGCAAAATAATGAATCTAGACACCTCTATCTTGATATATACAAAATTCAAACTAAAATGGATTAAAGACTTAAATCTAAGACCTAAAACTATGAAACTAATAAAAGAAAACTTTGGTGAAATCCCCCAGGACATCGCACTGGGCAACCATTTCTTGAGTAATACTGCACAGGCACAAGGAACCAAAGGAAAAATGGACAAAACGGATCAGGTTAAGTTAAAAAGCTTCTGCAAAGTTAAGGAAACAATCAACAAAATAAAGGAAATACCCCATAGATTGGAAGTAAATATTGGCAAACTATCGATTTGGCAAGAGATTAATAACCAGAATACATTATTATGCCAAACAACTCAATAGGGAAAAATATATAATAATCCAATTTAAAAGTGGGCTAAAAATGTAAATAGACATTTCTCAAAAGAAGGCATATAAATGGGAAACAGGTATAGAAAAAGGTGCTCAACATTATTGATCAACAGAGAAATGCAAAACAAAACTGCAATGAAATATTATCTCACACCAGTTAAAATTTATTTTATCTAAAAGACAAGCAATAACAAATTCTGGAAAGGAGGTGGAAAAACGTTAACCCTCATACAGTGTTAGTGACAATATAAATTAGTACAACCACTTTGGAGAATAGTATGGAGATTCCTTAAAAAACTAGAAAGAGAGGTGCCATATGATCCAGTAATCCCACTGCTAGGTACACAGCCAAAAGCAAAAAAGTCAGTATATCAAGAGATATCTGCACTCCCATGTTTATTGCAACACTCTTCACAATAGCTCAGATTTGTAATCAACCTAAGCTGGATAAATCAATAGATGAATAGATAAATAAATGATGATCATCTACACAATGAAGAATTTGCCATAAAGCGAATGAGATCCACAGGGGGCAGTGACTCACACCTGTAATCTCAGCACTTTGGAAGGCTGAGGTGGGTGGATCACAACAAGGTCAGGAGTTCAAGACCAGCCTGACCAAGATGGCGAAACCCCGTCTCTACTAAAAATACACACACAAAAAAAATAATAAGCCAGGTGTGGTGGTGGGTGCCTGTAATCCCAGGTATTTGGGAGGCTGAGGCAAAGAATTGCTTGAACCTGGGAGTTGGAGGTTGCAGTGAGCCAAGATCACGCCACTGCTCTCCATCTCAAAATAAATAAATAAATAAATAAATAAATACATAAATAAATAGAGAGAGACAGAAAGAGAGAGAGAATGAGATCCTGTCATTTGGAACAACAAGTATGAAACTGAGAACATTATGCTAAGTGAAACAAGCCAGGCACATAAAAACTAACTGTACATGTTCTCATGCATTTGTGGGAGTTAGAAATGGAACTTATGGAGATAGAGAGTAGAACGATTGTTACCAGAAGCTGAGCAAAATAATAAGAAAGAAATTAGAAAGTGAGGAAGACTAGTGGGTACAAAAATATAATTAGATAGAATGAATGAGATCTAGCATTTTGTGGCACAGCAGGGTGATTACAGTAACCCATAATTCATCATACATTTGAAAACAACTAAAAGAGTATAAGTAAAGTGTTTCCAACACAAAGAAATGATAAACATTAGAAGACTGATTTAACTCATTACACTGAGGATTATACATTGTATATATGTATCAAAATATCTCAACTACCCTATAAATATATACACCTTTAATGTTAATGTGCCCATAAAGATTATTTTTTTTTTAAATATGGGGTTTCACCATGTTGGTCAGGCTGGTTTTGAACTCCCAACCTCAGGTGATCTGCCCGCCTTGGCCTCCAAAGTGCTTGGATTACAGGTGTGAGCCACCACACCCGGCCTAAAGATTATTTTTTTAAAAAAGTTTAAGGAAGGAGTTATAGCAGCCCTAAAAGATTTTTCATAAAATAAAGGAGTCTGGGTGCATTGGCTCATGCCTGTAATCCCAGTACTTTGGGATGCTGATGTAAGAGAATTGCTTGAGTTTGATACTAGCCTGGGCAGCAAAGTAAGACCCCATTACTAGAAAAAAATAAAATAGCTGTGTACGGTAGTATACATCTTTAGTCTCAGCTACTTGACAGGCTGAGGTAGGAGTACCACTTGAGTTTGGGAGGACAAGGCTGCAATGAGCTGTGATCACACCACTGCACTACAGCCTGGGTGACAGAGTGAGAGCCTGTCTCAAAAAAAAAAAAGAAAAGAAAAAGAAACCCGAGTTGAAATAAAGGAAGAACAAAGAGCAAACTCTTCCTTACATTCAGGGAGGCCAGCATTATTCTGACACCAAATAGAGAATAAGTTTTTTTAAGTATATTACAAGAAAAGAAAACTATACCCCAATGTTCCTCATGCATATCATATGACAAAAAAAAATATAGCAATATTGAAAAAGGATAATAAAACAAGTGGATTTATCATACGATTGTCAGATTAGTTTAACATTTCAATATCAATGTTAATTTACCATCTAAGAAAATAAAAAGAGAAAAGCCAGATGATCTAAGTTTACAAAGAAAAAGCCATTTAAAAATGAACATTCATACATGATAATAACTCAGCAAATTAGAAAAATAAGGTAACCACTTAAACCTGATCAAAGGAACTTGTGAAAGTCTACCTCTCATTTCACATGGAACATTGAAGAATGCAATATTTTCCACTTATATTTAACATATAAGTTGAAAATGAATAACTAAAACTGTCTTTAGTTACTGGAAATATGGGTTTTTGTAGAAAATCCTAAAGACTTTACAAAGCAATGATCATATACAATAAGGCTACTAGGCTGTCCTGGGATACAAAGTTAATGTTTTGTGGTTTTATTCATTAACAACATATATATGTAAGGTGAAAGAAAAAGTACTAATTAAAGTAGTACCAGCAAATCTGAAACAATTATGATTACATTTAACAGTATACATAAAAAATATACACTGAAAGATACTAATTGTTGACAAAAAATTAAAGAATTAGTACTAAATGATAGATTAAAAGACATATTGTTAATATGTCAATTTTCCCAAAATTTGGTTACAGATTCGTTGCAAACCATTTCAAATTTGCATTTTAAGCTGTAGTAATCAAGGCACAATGATTTTACTATGAATATGGACAGAAAAAAATAATAAAATAGATTAGATTCCAAAACCAGCTGGTTATCCATTTTTTCAAATAAAACTTTGTTGTAACACTGCCACAGCTGTTTGTTCAACTATGTTTATGGCTGCTCTTATGCTAAAATAGCAGAGCTTACATTGGAATAGAATACAGAACCCAGAAACAAAGCTGTACATCTACAACTATGGCTATCTGATTTTTAGCAAAGGTGACAATAAGAAGCAATGAGAAAAGAACTCCCTATCCAATAAATGGGGCTGAGATAGATGGCTAGCCATACTCAGAAGAATGAAACTGCACTTTTACCTTTATACCATACAGAAAAATAAACTCGATAGGTTAAAGATTTAAATGTAAGACTTCAAATTATAAGAAAACTAAAAGAAATCCTAGGAAACATCATTCTTCATATCAGCTTTGTGAAACGGTTTATGACTAATTGTAAAAAGCAACTGCAACAAAAACAAAAAGTTGACAACTGGGAGCTAATTAAACTAAAGAGCTTCTGCACAGAAAAAGAAACTATCAACAGAGGAAACAGACAACCTACAGAAGGTGATAAAATATTTACAAAGTATACATCCAACCAAGGTCTAATATCCAGAATATATGAGGAACTTAATCGAACAAGCAAAAAATAAATAACACCATTAAAACTTGGCAAAAGACATGAACAGACACTTCTCAAAAGAAGACATAGATGAAGAAAAACAAATATGATTACAAAAATGCTTAGCACCATTAATCATTGAAGAAATGTGCAGAAAGCAGAAACTGGACCCCTTCCTGACACCTTACACTAAAATTAACTCCAGATGGATTAAAGACTTAAACGTAAGACCTGACACCATAAAAACCCTAGAAGAAAATCTAGGCAAAACCATTCAGGACATAGGAGTAGGCAAGGACTTCATGAATAAAACACCAAAAGCATCAGCAACAAAAGCCAAAATAGACAAATGGGACCTAATCAAACTCCACAGCTTCTGCACGGCAAAAGAAACAGTCACTAGAGTGAATCGGCAACCATCAGAATGGGAAAAAATCTTTGCAGTTTACACATCTTACAAAGGGCTGATATCCAGAATATACAAAGAACTCAAACAGATTTACAGGAAAAAAACCTAACAAGCCCATTCAAAAATGGGCAAAGGACATGAACAGACACTTTACAAAAGAAGACATACATGAGGCCAACAAACATATGAAAAAATGCTCATCATCACTGGTCATTAGAGAGATGCAAATCAAAACCACATTGAGATACCATCTCACGCCAGTTAGAATGGCGATCATTAAAAAATCTGGAGACAGCTGGTGCTGGAGAGGATGTGGAGAAATAGGAACACTCTTACACTGTTGGTGGGAGTGTAAATTAGTTCAACCATTGTGGAAGACAGTGTGGCGATTCCTCAGGGACCTAGAAATAGAAATTCCATTTGACCCAGCAATCCCATTACTGGGTATATATCCAAAGGACTATAAATCGTTCTACTATAAGGACACATGCACACGAATGTTCATTGCAGCACTGTTTACAATAGCAAAGAACTGGAACCAACCCAAATGCCCAGCGATGATAGACTGGACAGGGAAAATGTGGCACATATACACCATGGAATATTATGCAGCAATCAAAAATGATGAGTTTGTGTCCTTTGTAAGGACATGGATGAATCTGGAGAACATCATTCTCAGCAAACTGACACAAGAACAGAAAAAGAAATACTGCATATACTCACTCATAGGTGGGTGAGAAAAATGAGAACACATGGACACAGAGAGGCAGTCTACTATACACTGGGGTCTATTGGGGGGAATGGGGGAGGGACAGTGGGGGGGGCTGGGGAGGGATAGCATGGGGATGAATGCCAAGTGTGGGTGAAGGGGAGGAAGGCAGCAAAACACACTGCCATGTGTGTACCTATGCAACTATCTTTCACGTTCTGCACATGTACCCCAAAACCTATAATGCAATAAAAATTAAAAAAAAAAAAAAAAAGAAAGAAATACAAATTAAAACCACAAAGAGATACTCTCTTACACCATTCAGAGTGGCTGTTATTAAATGGTTAAAAAAACAAAATCTTGGTGAGACTACAGTGACAAAGGAATGCTGATACACTGTTGGTAGAAACGCAAATTGGTTTAGTCAGTGTGGAAAGCTATTTGGAGATTTCTCAAAGAAATTAAAACAGAACTACCATTTGACCCAGCCATCCTGCTATTGGGTATGTTCCCAAAGTGAAACAATTTTTTCTACCCGCCCCCCACAAAAGAAAAGCAAAAAAAAAGAAACATATGGACTCATCTGTTCATCACAGTACCTTGTGTTCCTACTTATAAATGGAAGCTAAACCTTAGGTGCTCATGGACATAAAGTTGGCAACAAAAGACACTTGAGACCACTAGAGGTGAAAGGGAGGGGGAAAGGATCGAAAAACTACCTATTGAGTACTATTCTCTGTACATGGGTGATGGGATCAATCATATTCACACCTAACCTCAGCATCATATAATATACCCATGTAACAAACTTGCACATATACCCCCAAATCTGAAATAAAAATTGGAATGATTTTTTTAAACCCAGCAGCGTTCAGTAGCTCCAGTGGAGGACTCTATGTTCCACATGATTGTACACACACACACACACACACACACACACACACACACACACACACAAACACAACTATCTGGCCCTTTATGGAAATAATTTGCTGATCTCTGGTATTAAAGAGACTCATGTATATCAATTATGTGTTCCAAAATATGCAACGGAAAACGGTTGTCTTTGAAACAATGGATTCTGAAATAATTGTTTATCCTAATATAAAAAAGAAAAAAGAAGAGTGAAAAAGAGCTTTTGCTATTATGTACACCACATAAGAAAATTAACTCATAATAGTCTATTGACCTTTAAGCAAAGGCCAACAATATAAAGCTCCTGGAAAACACAGAGAAAAAAATCACCTGTGATCTATTGATTGGTAAAAATTTCTTAGATGTAATAAGATTGCCTGAAACATGAAATAAATTGATTAAAGTTTATCAAAATTACAATCTCCTATTTTTTCTTAGATGGAGTTTCGCTCTTGTTACCCAGGCTGGAGTGCAATGGCGCGATCTCGGCTCATTGCAACCTCCACCTCCTGGGTTCAGGCAGTTCTCTTGCCTCAGCCTCCTGAGTAGCTGGGATTACAGGCACGCACCACCATGCCCAGCTAATTTTTTTTTTTTTTTTTTTTTTTTTGTATTTTTAGTAGAGACGAGGTTTCACCATGTTGACCAGGATGGTCTCAATATCTTGACCTCGTGATCCACCCGCCTCAGCCTCCCAAAGTGCTGGGATTACAGGTGTGAGCCACCGCATCCGGCCCACAATCTCCTATTTTTCAAAAGACACTGTTATGTAATAGAAACGGCAAACCAAATTGGGAAATATATTCCCAATATTGATCTTAGAAAGGACTTGTATCCAGAATATAGAAAAATTATTGTAAATATAAAATAAAGCAAGCAACCCAATAAACTGGTCCAAGAAAGACATTAAAATGGTCAACAGCCACAAAAAATTAATAGTAACCTTAGTATCTTAGAAATGCAAATTAGAACCATAGTCAGTTACCACTATATCCCACCAAAATGACTAAAATTAAGAAGTTGACAAGACCAATCATGTTTCTGAGGATGTGGAATAATGAGTTTTTTCATATATTGAGAACAATAAATGAAATGGTACAATGAGTTTTCACATTCTCATAAATTAAATATACATTTATCATTTTGTAAAACTCTGAGACATTTACTATGAACACACACACATACACGCGCACACACACACAAGTTTTACATAACCAAATGTATATATATATATATATATATATATATTTGGAGGGGGGATGGAATTTCTCTCAGTCACCAGGTTGGAGTGCACTGGCAGGATCTTGGCTCACTGCAACTGCCCACTCCCTGGTTCAAGCCATTCTCATGCCTCAGCCTCCCAAGTAGGTGAGATTACAAGGCATGTACCACCATGCCCAGCTAATTTTTGTATTTTTAGTAGAGACAGGGTTTCATCTTGTTGGCCGGGATGGTCTTGATCTCCTGAACTGTGATCCATCCACACTGGCCTCCCAAAGCATATATATATATATATATATATATATATATTTACTATTATCCAAAACTGGAAGAAGTTGTGGTATGGCCATACAACAGTATGCTATTTAGCAACAACAAAAAAAGACAAATTTCTGAAATACCTGGTGATAAGGCTATTTCAGCATCAATTTAAAATATTATCTTGGATAGTGAGAATAATTTTAAATTAATACATCATGTGACACTCTTTGTTCAATAGAAAAGTTTCATGAAATTCTAGTGATCTTAGCCGTTTTTAGGTTGAAACCTTTCTTCTCTTTTCATTTGCCACTAACCGTTAATTGTAAGTTTTGTGCCACAGAAAGAATTGTATACTATTTTACTAGGTTTTTTTTTTAAGCATTACATATTAAGTCTGCCATTTAGACAATTAGAAAAATAATAGCTAAGATTTTTGCAATTGGAAGTTATTTTTATGTACACTCAGCAATGTCTATTAAAAGTATGACCAATGTCTTTTGGGTAGAATAATGATTTCTTCAGGGGAAAATAATTGAAGCATTACAGAGAGCACACACATATGAAATACATTACCATTAATTTCATTCTTATTTTCAAAGTTCACATTCATTTGGGAGATATTTATTAGAATGATGTACGTGTTTAATTTCATCCCAATTTGCACTACAGGAAATGTGAAATCCTTACAATATTTTGAGAATAATAATCCTGCAAATTAATTTTGATGTACAATAGAACCTCAGGCTTTAGATAATGGAAATGTTTTAATTATTTGATTTGTGTTACTGAAGTGGATCTACTTTAATTTCTTCTTGGGTATGTGTCTCTTCATTACATCATTGGAAACTCTGAGCACCTTTCTATGGAATCATCACTTTGGTAGTTTTATCACCTTATTGTAATGTACATTTTTCAGTCAGGCAGTCACTAGAGATCCATGTGTGAAATAACAAGGGTGTCTTATGATTGTAAACCTGTTCTCTTGAGTATCATTGCTTCATTTTTTTTTCTGTAAGAAGGAAATTATGAATAACATTTATATCACTAGATAAGTGATTTATCACCAGATGAATCCCATTTCAAGTTTTGGGCAGAACAGTGTACACAGCTTCTATGTTGCCAAATTCTGTGCCCTGCCAACGTTTTGCCTGTTGGCTAAATGCCTGTTTAACCAAACTAGTACATTTTAATTTAATTTAAGCACCTTCAAGTTGCTTTTGACAGATTACTCATTTGCTTAAAAATGTCAAGATTTTAATATATAGATTGTTAAATCTTGGCATCGCCTTCCGGCAGAGGCAGCTAAATGTTGAGAAAGGTCTGTGTCTGCCAGGTGTAGTGGCTCAGGCCTGTAACCCCAGCATTTTGGGAGGCTGAGGTGGGTGGATGGTCTGAGTTCAGGAGTTGAAACCAGCTTGACCAACATTTCGAAACTCTGTCCATACAAATAAAATAAAATAAAATAAAATAAAATAAAATAAAATAAAATAAAATAAAATAAAATAAAATAAAATAAAATAAAATAAATAAAATAAAATAAAATATAAAATAAAATAAAATATAAAATAAAATAAAATAAAATAAAATAAAATAAAATAAAATACAAAGTTAGCCAGGTGTGGTGAGGCAGGCCTGTAATCCCAGGTTGGGAGGCTGAGGAAGGAGAATTGCTTGAACCCAGGAGGCTGAGGTTGCGGTGAGCCAAGATCCTGCCGTTGCACTCCAGCTTGGGTAACCAGAGCCAAACTCCATCTCAAAGAAAGGAAGAGGAGAGGAGGGGAGGGGAGGGGAAGGCTGTGTCCCCTTTTCTTTTGTGTCTCTCAAGAGTGTGACTTGTTCCTACTATGAAAACTAAGCATCAAAAATGTTTATCATCCATCTTATGGTGGTAAAGTGTGTATACAATTTCTTTATTCCCTTGTTTGTCCACTGGATGTTAATAAAAATTCAGAAGTTATATGTAAAAGATATCAGAAATTCTGAAAATCTCCATTTTTCAAAAATCATGTGAAGAAGGGCCTACAAGGCTGCCACATCTTCTATAGAACAGGAACACCTTCTTTTACACTGTAGTTAAGGAAAAAATAAATTCTGTTACACAAAGTCACAAAAAAGAGATTCAGCAATTAAAAAAAATTTCTTTAATTAAACTAATACAATAATAACTGAAATATTGCCAATATTTCATTTTTAATATTGTATTAGTTTTTTTAATTACCTTTTACTAAAATTATGTTACTTTTTAAAATTAGCTTTTACTAAAGTTCAATATGCTTATGAATTTACATCCATCTATATAATACACACATAAACACAAATACATATGTACTTTTTGGGATTTCAATTCCACTTAAAATAACTTCTTTGGAGGAGGTGGCAAATGACAGAGGTAACAAACTAAAGTGGATGAGGTAACGTGGTGAGATACTACTATTGCTGTTACCCGGTAGACAATAACTTGGGGTTTCTTGGTCATATTTTTTAATACTCTCACTACCCACACTTTATAAATTCTTGCATATATTTGACAATCTAAGTAGAGTCTTTTATTAATTCATATTCATATTCTATTAATATAAAGTCCAAATTCTTTGTCAGATTGAGGCTAACATTTAATTTTTGAAAATTAAAAAATAACATTGTTCAATAGTTTGCTAGTAAAATAATATAAAATAGCATAGGTATATTTAAATTAGTCACCAAAGCAAAATATTTAAGGAATTTCAGCAGTATATCATACAGAATATAGAGAAACCAAATTCTGATATTAGCTATGACTAATGTTAGAATTTACATAAAAATTTAAGTTCTTCTGTTGAATGTTAGCTCTTCTGTTGTCAGCTGCATGACAAACCAAGTCCCTTAATTTGTGTCTTTTGTGGTGCAAAAAATAAATATATTAATTGTCCCTTCCTATGAAATGCAGTTATGAAAATTAATAGATTAATTTATTTAAACTGTTTAACAAAGTGCCATATTCACATTAATAGTTCATACATATCATTACTTTTATTACTCATAGTAATTTGTTTACAAACAGGTTATATAATTTAAAAATAATAGGTAACTACTTAAAGCAGTCAACTTCTTCTTGATAATATTTCATTAGCAATTTAATGTATTATAAGTATTTGGTGGGAGTAAATCTTTATCTCTTTAAATTTCCACAAGCAAGTTAAGCTAAAAGAGTTTTTTTTCATTAACTTTTATTAAAATTCAACATGCTTGTGAATTTACATCCATGTATATAATACATACATAAACACAAATACATATGTACTTCTGGGATTTTCATTCCACTTAAAAGAATTTCTTTGGTGGAGATTTGGCAAATGACAGAGATAATCTACTAAAGTGGATGAGATAATTTGGTGAGATATTATATCAAATTTAATAATGCAGTATGATTATTGCTGTATGCCAAAAGATACAGTGGAAAATAGCAATTATCAATTTAGGTAATTGATGTTGAAAAGGTGGAAGAAGAAATGATATTTGAGGTAAACATTTTTTTTTGAGAATCATGGTCACATGTAAAAAAATGAGTAAATAAACTGAGATGTAGACATGTATAGATATAGGCAAATATATTATATTTAATATTTTTAAATAACAGAAAACCTATGCAACAAATTTATTACCATTAATAAATAGAAAATGTTGGCATTGTGAATATATCTGCAACAAATTTGTAAGCAATCTGCTTCGAAGATATTATCTTTCTTGAAGTATTTATTGAAATGTATCACATTTACTTTTGTAAATGTTGGTCCCACCTTTACTTTTATATCCTGTTCTACATGTAAGAAAAAAGCAATGATGTATGTTTTCTAGGCAAATTCGTCTCCCAAACACTCCATTTATAATGGAATGCTCTTGTTCCCAGAGTTAATACTAGAAAATAGAAGTCAAAAAGAGGCGTTTGTTCACCCGATCATGATTAATATAATGAATTATTTTTCAATAATTATCAATATATTTTCTTCCAGTAATTATGTTTTTAGAATAATTCTAGCATTTTGTTGAAAAGGCTTTTCTTATTCCAATAAATTTGGCTTGGTGTTTTGGTGTATTTGTTAAAATACATTGTGGTGTGTGTGTGTGTGTGATGTATTTTTTTCATTTCTGTCTCTACATTAATGTGAACTGAATATTTTATATTCCTTAATTTCTCCCTCTGAGGTGGCTTATTGGTTACATACCTATATTATTATTATTATTGTTATTATTTTAGTTCTGTGGTGCATGTGCAGGATGTACATGCTAGTTACACAGGTAGGTAAATATGTTCCATATGGTTTGCTCCACCTATCAAGCCATCACCTAGATATTAAGCCCAACATTCACTAGTTATTTTTCCTAATGCCCTCCCTCCCCCAACCCACCCCCACCACAGGCCCCAGTGAATGTTGTTTCCCTCCCTGTGTCCATGTGTTTTCATCGTTCAGCTCCCACTTATAAGAACATGGAGCTTTTGGTTTGCTGTTCCTGCGTTAGCTTACTGAGGATAATGACTTCCAGTTTCATCCATGTTCTTGCAGAGAACATGATTATATTCATTTTTATGGATACATAGTATTCCATGGTGTATTTGTACCACATTTTCTTTATACAGTATATCGTGGATGGGTATTTGGGTTGATTTCATGTCTTTACTATTATGACTAGTGCTACAATGAACATATGTTTAAGGTTATCTTAATAATGAAAACTAGTATGATTAACTTACCAATAAGAATGCAAGCTAAAATTTTAGCTCCACCTTTCATTCACTGGACTTGTGTGCTATTCTTGCTGGCTACTGGAAATATATATAATTCCTAAGATATTGTTTTATATATCAGTAGTTATTTAGATTCATCCTCATAGTTTAACTTTCCATTTATCTTTATTCTTTCATCTCAAAATGAACACTCTTCTGAATTTACTTTCATTTTTCTGAATAATATTTTGATGTTTTGCAGTTCTGATAAAAATTCTTAGTTTATGTTTCTTTCCTTTTTTTTTAATTTTTATTGCATTATAGGTTTTGGGGTACATGTGGAGAACGTGCAAGATAGTTGCATAGGTACACACATGGCAGTGTGTTTTCCTGCCTTCCTCCCCTTCACCCACACTTGGTATTCATCCCCAGGCTATCCCCCCCAGCCCCCCCCGCTGTCCCTCCCCCATTTCCCCCAACAGTCCCCAGTGTATAGTAGACCGCCTCTCTGTGTCCACGTGTTCTCATTTTTCTCACCCACCTATGAGTGAGTATATGCGGTATTTCTTTTTCTGTTCTTGTGTCAGTTTGCTGAGAATGATGTTCTCCAGATTCATCCATGTCCTTACAAAGGACACAAACTCATCATTTTTGATTGCTGCATAATATTCCATGGTGTATATGTGCCACATTTTCCCAGTCCAGTCTATCATCGATGGGCATTTGGGTTGGTTCCAGGTCTTGGCTATTGTAAACAGTGCTGCAATGAACATTCGTGTGCATGTGTCCTTATAGTAGAACGATTTATAGTCTTTTGGATAGATACTCAGTAATGGGATTGCTGGATCAAATGGAATTTCTATTTCTAGGTCCCTGAGGAATCGCCACACTGTCTTCCACAATGGTTGAACTAATTTACACTCCCACCAACAGTGTAAGAGTGTTCCTATTTCTCCACATCCTCTCCAGCATCTGCTGTCTCCAGATTTTTTAATGATCGCCATTCTAACTGGTGTGAGATGATATCTCAATGTGGTTTTGATTTGCATCTCTCTAATGACCAATGATGATGAGCACTTTTTCATATGTTTGTTGGCCTCATGTATGTCTTCTTTTGTAAAGTTTCTGTTCATATCCTTTGCCCATTTTTGAATGGGCTTGTTTATTTCATTCGAGATATTATTAAAGTCCACAAAATTGTACATCAATGGGTATTTTCTTTCAGCTCTTTGAAAATAATATTTCATTGCCTTTTGATCTGCATTGTTTTTAATTTACAAATAATCTCTTTTCTTCTTTGTCCCATTAAAGGTAACTTCTTTTTTTGCTGCTTTGAAGTTATTCTCTCTCTCTTTTTTTATTTTTATTTTTTTGATGTTCAATGTTTTGCTGTGATGTACCTCAATGCTATCTCATTTATACTACTTGTAGTTTATGTGGCTTCCTTTTTCTGTGGCTAGCCTTACTGTTGGTACAAGAAAATTCTCAGTCATTATTTTTTTCATGTATTTCTCCACACTAATCATTTCCTTATCTTCTTTTGGAATTTCAACAAAAATTATTATAAATGATCTCATTTTGTTTTTTAAATTATGTACATTTTCTTTTTGATTTTATATACAGTTTTATATCCATGTTTTGTCTTGTATATTTTCGTATTCTCCATTTTCTAGTTATCTAATAATCTTTGTGTTTAGTTTGCTCTTAATCATGTCCAAATGAGATCTTAAATTTAGATATTGTATATTTAACGCTGAAATTACCATTTTATTCTTTTTATATTTAATATTTTACTCTAAAAATATAAATTTTGTCTATCTCTTTGAACCTAGTAAATAATTGTTAAATATCCTCATTATAGTATTTATATTAACTATTTCTATTCTGAGTCTATTTTTAGTTATTTACTTTGGTTTGACAAGATGATTGTTGTCTCCAAAAGCATCACATTTTAACAAATTATAGAAATAATTTGAAGCCTGAATTAATACTATCTTCTTTTAGAAAGGATTTATATTTTTTTCAGGAATCTAGAAAAATATCTGCAATCATGCATCACATGATTTGTTCGTCCATCACTGGATCAGGATCTGTGGGTAAGACCGGACACAATATGAATCCTCGTCAGGTCATAAATTTTCTGATTCATACTTGCTCCTGGATGTAGCACTCTGGGTTTATGGGGGCTTTATAATGTTCTACCCTTTGGCAGTTTCTACAATCAGATTTTTACCCCTATTCTCACACTCAGCTCAGCTCTTCAGGCTGTTGGCAACTTTTTCCAAATGAAATAGATGCCTTAAAGGATATGATCTCAACAGCTGAATTTATGTTTACTTATTTCAGTTTCCTTCCTATCCTGGATCATTGAACCATAAATCTTCACTATCTCATTAGTTATTTTATGCCTTAAAGCATGTTTTTAATATATATATATATATATATATATATATATATATGCTTTTTCAACTCACTTGGTCTCTCTGTCTTAAGAGCTTTTCCCTCAATTTCCCACTGTTATTGGTAGTTCAACCACCAATAAATATTTGTTAAAAGGGTGATAACCATGATGAACATAGATGCAAAAATATTCAATAAAATATTGGCAAGCCGATTGCAACATCACATCAAAAAGCTTATCCATCATGATCAAGTAGGATTCATCCCAGGGATGCAAGGCTGGTTCAACATATGGAAGTCTATCAACGTAATTCACCACATAAACAGAACCAAAAACAAAATACACATGATTATCTCAATTGAAGCAGAGAAGGACATTGACAAAATTCAATAGCCCTTTATGATAAAAACACTCAATAAACTCAGTATTGATGGAATGTATCTCAAAATAATAAAAGCTATTTATGACAAACCAACAGCCAATATCATACTGAATGGGCAAAAACTGGAAGCATTCCCTTTGAAATCCGGCACTAGACAAGGATGCACTCTCTCACCATTTCTATTATATATAGTACTGGAAGTTCTAGCCAGAGCATTCAGGCAAGAAAAAGAAATAAAGGGTATTCAAATAAGAAAGGAGGAAGCCAAATTGTCTCTATTTGCAGACGACATGATAGTATATCTAGAAGTCCCCAGCACCTCAGCCCAAAAACTCCTGAAACTGATAAGCAACTTCAGCAAACTCTCAGGATATAAAATTAATTGCAAAAGTCCAAGCATTCCTATACACCAATAACAAACTGAAAGAGAGCCAAATTAAGAATGAACTGCCATTCACAATTGCTACAAAGAGAATAAAATACCTAGGAATACACCTTACAAGAAACATAAGGGACCTCTTCAAGGAAAACTGCAAACCACTGGCCAACGAAATAAGAGAGGACACAAACAGATGGAGAAACATTCCATGTTCATGGTTAGGAAGAATCAATATCATGAAAATGGCTATACAGCCCAAAGTAATTTACAGAATCAATGCTATCCCCATCAAGTTACCATTGACTTTCTTCACGGAACTGGAAAAAACCACCTTGAACTTCATATGGAACCAAAAGAGAGCTGGCATAGCCAAGTCAATCCTAAGCAAAAAGAACACAGCAGGAGGCATCACACTACTGGACTTCAAACTATACTACAGGGCTACAGTAATCAAAACAGCATGGTACTGGTACCAAAACAGAGATATAGACCAATGGAACAGACCAGAGGCATTGGAGGCAACACAGCATATCCACAACGATACAATCTTTGATAAACCTGACAAAAACAAGCAATGGGGAAAGGACTCCCTGTTTAATAAATGGTGTTGGGAAAACTGGCTAGCCATGTACAGAAAGCAGAAACTGGACCCCTTTCTGACACCTTACACTAAAATTAACTCCAGATGGATTAAAGACTTAAACATAAGACCTGGCACCATAAAAACCCTAGAAGAAAATCTAGGCAAAACCATTCAGGTCATAGGAGTAGGCAAAGACTTCATGACCAAAACACCAAAAGCATCAGCAACAAAAGCCAAAATAGACAAATGGGACCTAATCAAACTCCACAGCTTCTTCATGGCAAAAAAAATAGTTGCTAGAGTGAATTGGCAACCAACAGAATGGGAAAAAATTTTTGCAGTTTACCCATCAGACAAAGGGCTGATATCCAGAATTTACAAAGAACTCAAGCAGATTTACAAGAAGAAAACAAACAAGCCCATTCAAAAATGGGCAAAGAATATGAACAGACACTTTACAAAAGAAGACATACATGAGGCCAACAAACATATGAAAAAATGCTCATCATCACTGTTCATTAGAGAGATGCATATCAAAACCACATTGAGATGCCATCTCAAACCAGTTAGAATGGTGATCATTAAAAAATCTGGAGACAACAGAAGCTGGAGAGGATGTGGAAAAATAGGAACACTCTTACACTGTTGGTGGGAGTGTAAATTAGTTCAACCATTGTGGAAGACAGTGTGGCAAGTCCTCAAGGACCTAGAAATAGAAATTCCATTTGACCCAGCAATCCCATTACTGGGTATATATCCAAAGGACTATAAATCGTTCTACTATAAGGACACATGCACACGAATGTTCATTGCAGCACTGTTTACAATAGCAAAGACCTGGAACCAACCCAAATGCTCATCAATGATAGACTGGACTGGGAAAATTTGGCACATATATACCATGGATTATTATGCAGCCATCAAAAATGATAAGTTCGTGTCCTTTGTAAGGACATGGATGAATCTGGAGAACATCATTCTCAGCAAACTGACACAAGAACAGAAAACGAAATACCGCATATTCTCACTCATAGTTGGGTGAGAAAAATGAGAACACATGGACACAGGGAGGGGGTCTACTACACACTGGGGTCTATTGGGGGGAACAGGGGAGGGACAGCAGGGGGGAGCAGGGGAGGGATAGCATGGGGAGAAATGCCAAATGTGGGTGAAGGGGCGGAAGGCAGCAAAACACACTGCCATGTGTGTACCTATGCAACTATCTTGCATGTTCTGCACATGTACTCCAAAACCTAAAACACAATAAAAATTAAAAAATTTAAAAAAAGTGGCTTGTACTTACCATCACATCCATGAAAAGAGAAAAGCCCTCAGGAAAAAAGAGAAGTAAATAGGTAGTTCACCAACCATATTAGTTTCCTAGGACTGTCATAACCATGTACAGTAAATTGAGTAGGTTAAAACAAAGAGACTTATTCTCTTCAAGTTCTGAAAGTCAGAATCTGGAAATCAAGCTGTCAGCAGGGCCATGTTAATTCTTAAGGTTTTACAGAAGGATACTTCTTTGCTTCGTCAGCTTCTGGTAGTCCCAGGAGTTCTTTGGCTTGTGGCTGCATAACTCCAGTCTCTGCCCTTGCGTTTTCAGTGTGCACTTGTTTTTGTGCATCTTCTCCTTTTATTATAAAGATAATTGTGTGACCTCATCTTAACTAGTGACATCTGCTAAGACCCTGTTTCCAAAGTCTGAAGTTCTGGTGGATATGAATTTTAGTAGACACTATTCAATGTATTAAACTTAGTCTGCTTCCTTTTTTTACCAGGACTCTATCCCCTCCCTGGTTTTGTCTAAGTTGGTTGTTCTCTAGTGCCTTAGAACAGTTGCTTTTATATTCATTCCATTTTCATTATTGTTATTAAGTGAATGTTTTGTCTAATACAAGTTTCTTTGTCATGAATAGAACGAGACTTCCTCCTCTAGTTTTCTTTTTCTCAATGCTCTTGATAGCAGCCTGAAGTTGTTGCCATCTATCAGCTTTATTCCCTACAGTATGTTGTACAATGCTATACTGGTAATGAAAACTCAAATGGTATTATATTAAGTGCATCCATGCATATATCTACTACTAAATTAAAATCTTATATTGCAATGGTATGCTTGTAACTTTGTCTGCTGCAAAGCTGAGTGATTTTGTATGCACAATGCCTGATTCACCATGTGATGTATACTAGAAACTCACAATATATTTATTTAATAAACAATTTTATAGTTGAATATGGAGAAAAGAATTGTCATGATCATTATATTACAAAGACAGAAGGAACCTACTCTACTCAGATATATAAAAGCAAGAAGAAAGCAAAGGAGTAAAGTTTGAGTCTGAGTTTGGTATAAATAATTATTTTAATGAAAACAGATAAATTTAATAAACATCAATGAATGTACCAGATAACTTGGTAATTACATTATATATTTTAAATTTCAAATTAGCTTTATGAAATATGATTCTTAGTTCCATTATGTGTTGATAAACTGACTCCTAGAAGACCATTCTGCTTCAGGTGACTCAACTAACTGCTACTTGCAACTCTAACTGTAAAAACTATACTCAGTTTCTCCCATGGGTTTTGATTTAATATTTAAATCAGTTTAATTTTCTCAACCATTTTAACATACATAACCTTTCAGGGATCAATTGATTCTGCAAATTGATAAATACAACCTAATTTGCATAAGAAAAGTGGGGTTCAGGGTTTGACTTGGGAATTATACTATTTTTGGCTTTTATGAGCAAGCCTGAGAGGTTTGCAATTTAGGTTTACTAACTTGGTCTGTTTGCTCAATGTAAAATAGAGACAGAATAAACATATCAAAAGCTGAGCTTAGCTGGAGAGCTGATCTGACAGATGTTATAGTAGCCATTAAGACAACATGTCAAAATGAAAATAGTGAAGCCGTTAATCACTTACAGCAAGAGTATAAATAAAGCACCAACTCCTACAATGTTCCATTTCTCTATGGAAAGGTGTCATGTGAGGGTCAACTGTATCATAACAGATTAGAAGTGCATTGACTCATAGCTGAAGGAGTTCTAAACTCAAGAGTCCTGATATATACATATATATTTAGATGGAGTCTCGCTCACCATGCTGGAGTGCAGTGGCACAATCCCGTCTCACTGGAACCTCCGCCTCCTGAGCTCAAACGATTCTCGTGCTTCAGCCTCGAGAGTAGCAGGGACTGAAGGTGGGCCACCACACCCAGATTTTTTTTTGTGTTTATTTTTAGTAGAGACAGGGTTTCACCATGTGGGCCAGAAGAGTGTCTATCTCTTGACCCCGTGATCCACACACCTCAACCTCCCAAAGTGCTGGAATTACAGGCATGAGCACTGTGCCTGGCCAACTCCTGATAGTTTGTGGACCTAGGGGCTAGAGGCAGGGTAAAGGTGAATGATTAGTAGTGGAAAAGTAGTAAGTACTAAGTTCAGGTGAGGAAAAGTATTTTTAGGTCTCTCCTTCCCCTCTATAAGTAGGTCTCAGTAGACATACCTAAGGAAGCCCTCAGGGAGAGCTCTTCATAGAGAAGCTTCCAGTGGATGCACCTGGTCTAGAAATGCAGCTGTGCTAACAACAAGGCCAGCACGGAGGACCAGAGTCTTGGCTGAAATTTCCTTCAGAGGCTGCAATGCATTGTTTGTGCACCACACTTGGTGTGGGAAGGGAAGTTTTCTCTGCAAGAACTGAGAGGTACAGTTTTTTTTTTTTTTTAATTTTTATTGCATTATAGGTTTTGGGGTACATGTGCAGAACGTGCAAGATAGTTGCATAGGTACACACATGGCAGTGTGTTTAGCTGCCTTCCTCCCCTTCACCCACACTTGGTATTCATCCCCAGGCTATCCCCCCAGCCCCCCCGCGCTGTCCCTCCCCCATTTCCCACAAGAGTCCCCAGTGTATAGTAGACCGCCTCTCTGTGTCCATGTGTTCTCATTTTTCTCACCCACCTATGAGTGAGTATATGCAGTATTTCTTTTTCTGTTCTTGTGTCAGTTTGCTGAGAATGATGTTCTCCAGATTCATCCATGTCCTTACAAAGGACACAAACTCATCATTTTTGATTGCTGCATAATATTCCATGGTGTATATGTGCCACATTTTCCCAGTCCAGTCTATCATCAATGGGCATTTGGGTTGGTTCCAGGTCTTGGCTATTGTAAACAGTGCTGCAATGAACATTCGTGTGCATGTGTCCTTATAGTAGAACGATTTATACTCTTTTGGATAGATACCCAGTAATGGGATTGCTGGGTCAAATGGAATTTCTATTTCTAGGTCCCTGAGGAATCGCCACACTGTCTTCCACAATGGTTGAACTAATTTACACTCCCACCAACAGTGTAAGAGTGTTCCTATTTCTCCACATCCTCTCCAGCATCTGCTGTCTCCAGATTTTTTAATGATCGCCATTCTAACTGGTGTGAGATGATATCTCAATGTGGTTTTGATTTGCATCTCTCTAATGACCAATGATGATGAGCACTTTTTCATATGTTTGTTGGCCTCATGTATGTCTTCTTTTGTAAAGTTTCTGTTCATATCCTTTGCCCATTTTTTGAATGGGCTTGTTTTTTTTTTTCTGTAAATCTGTTTGTAATTCACCACATAAACAGAAGCAAAAACAAAAACCACATGATTATCTCAATTGACGCAGAGAAGGCATTTCACAAAATTCAACAGCCCTTTATGCTAAAAACCCTCAATAAACTTGGTATTGAGGGAACATATCTCAAAGTAATAAAAGCTATTTACGACAAACCAACAGCCAATATCATACTTAATGGGCAAAAACTGGAAGCATTCCCTTTGAAATCTGGCACTAGACAAGGATGCCCTCTCTCACCACTTCTATTCAACATAGTACTGGAAGTTCTAGCCAGAGCAATCAGGCAAGAAAAAGAAATAAAGGGTATTCAAATAGGAAAGGTGGAAGCCAAATTGTCTCTATTTGCAGACGACATGATAGTATACCTAGAAGACACCATCACCTCAGCCCAAAAGCTCCTGAAACTGATAAGCAACTTCAGCAAAGTCTCAGGATATAAAATCAATGTTCAAAAATCACAAGCATTCCTATACACCAATAACAGACTTAAAGAGAACCAAATTAAGAATGAACTGCCATTCACAATTGCTACAAAGAAAATAAAATACCTAGGAATACAACTCACAAGGAATGTAAGGGACCTCTTTAAGGAAAACTACAAACAACTGCTCAACGAAATAAGAGAGGACACAAACAGATGGAGAAATATTCCATGTTCATGGTTAGGAAGAATCAATATTGTGAAAATGGCTATACTGCCCAAAGTAATTTACACAATCAATGCTATCCCCATCAAACTACCATTGAATTTCTTCACAGAACTGGAAAAAACCACCATGAATTTCATATGGAACCAAAAAAGAGCCCGCATAGCCAAGTCAA
Source organism: Saguinus oedipus (assembly GCA_031835075.1). NCBI lineage: Eukaryota > Metazoa > Chordata > Mammalia > Primates > Cebidae > Saguinus > Saguinus oedipus. The sequence continues at coordinate 141,398,175 of CM063171.1, read as the reverse complement.
TTCTAAGCAAAAAGAACACAGCGGGAGGCATCACGCTACCAGACTTCAAACTATACTACAAGGCTACCGTAATCAAGACAGCATGGTACTGGTACCAAAATAGAGATATAGACCAATGGAACAGAACAGAAGCATCGGAGGCAACACAACATATCTACAACCATATTATCTTTGATAAACCAGACAAAAACAGGCAATGGGGAAAGGATTCCCTATTTAATAAATGGTGTTGGGAAAACTGGCTAGCCATGTGCAGAAAGCAGAAACTGGACCCCTTTCTGACACCTTACACTAAAATTAACTCCAGATGGATTAAAGACTTAAACGTAAGACCTGAAACCATAAAAACCTTAGAAGAAAATCTAGGCAAAACCGTTCAGGACATAGGAGTAGGCAAGGACTTCATGAACAAAACACCAAAAGCATTGGCAACAAAAGCCAAAATAGACAAACGGGACCTAATCAAACTCCACAGCTTCTGCACGGCAAAAGAAACAGTCACTAGAGTGAATTGGCAACCATCAGAATGGGAAAAAATCTTTGCAGTTTACACATCTGACAAAGGGCTGATATCCAGAATTTACAAAGAGGTACAGTTTTTATAATTTCCTCTTGTTGGGCCTCATATACCACACATAGGTTTTCAGTCTAGAGTTGGACTTCTTAATTTTGTTATCACTTAGAGAGAAATAATTTACAACTATGGTTAAATGGTTCTTTCTACTGTAGGAAATGTATTCTTTAATGAAGGCTATTTGTTACACATGTAGAATGCCAACTAAAATAGTCCAGCTGTTGTTCACATATTTTGGGTTGAAAGATTGATGACTCACATTCAATTTTTCTAGCATAATGGAAGAGCTACATGTCCTTGCAGTGAGAGTGCCTGAAAAATTTTACATTGAGCCATAATAATGAGGCACAATTCTGCAAACATTAGAATTATAGAATTATGCACACATTTTAGATAAGATTTCAGTAAACATTCTATTTTTATTTCTGACATTCTATTGATAACATTGGCTTGTCAGTTTTGTTGAAGACAGTGAAAATAGCCTCAAATGAATGCTTATGTCACAAGTGTTCAATTGTCTTCTGAGTCACGCCCTTTGACCATTAATTGTATATATATGAAATAATATTTAAGATTCATGATTTTTAGGTTTAACAAATACTAGCCTACCACCATGCCTTTATATATTCAGTAATACACACAAACATTAATAAATAATTCTTTTGATTTCAGTAAAGGGTTTAATCGTTTTTCATTAGTAAATACACCATTGGACAACATTCTGTTGAGAAATCTAAGGATATATCTTCCATCTGCAGTTTCTCAATCCTCCCTAATTTGTGTTTATGAAAAGACTTGTAAATATTAACCAAGGACCTCCCAGGTATCCCAAACTGACCCATCAATCATCACTCATAGTCATTACTTTCAGAATGTACCTCTTTATATAGTTGAAAATGCAATGGCTTTGTTATTTATGAAGCAGTGAAAAAGGAGTTTCCTGGTGGATGCTAACCAAATTTGTGTGTATTTTAGAAGACTTTCAGAATTCAGCATCTAGAAACAAAATGCCAGAGAAGAAGCATTATTTAAATGGTTCTACAATTCATTCTAATACTGAATCTTGTGACCACACAAGTACATTATTTTTTTTTTTTTCACTTTTATTTATTTATTTATTTATTTATTTATTTATTTATTTAATTTTTATTGCATTATAGGTTTGGGGTACATGTGCAGAACGTGCAAGATAATTGCATAGGTACACACATGGCAGTGTGTTTTGGTGCCTTCCTCCCCCTCACCCACACTTGGTATTCATCCCCAGGCTATCCCCCCAAGCCCCCCCCCGCTGTCCCTCCCCCATTTCCCCCAACAGTCCCCAGTGTATAGTAGACCGCCTCTCTGTGTCTATGTGTTCTCATTTTTCTCACCCGCCTATGAGTGAGTATATGCGGTATTTCTTTTTCTGTTCTTGTGTCAGTTTGCTGAGAATGATGTTCTCCAGATTCATCCATGTCCCTACAAAGGACACAAACTCATCATACATTATTTTTATTTATTAATATTTATCTCTATTGAACATATCTGTGGCAGAAAGGTTTAAATTTGCATGAACTGTTTTTGGAGTCACTGAAAAATATTTGGGGTGTGTGTGTGTGTGTGTGTGTGTGTGTGTGTTTAACTTTATCAAACTATGAAAACAACTCTAGGAAACCAGGACATTTACATACAGATAGAATATTTTATCTATCAGATTCAGATAGAATCTGAAGATTCCTCAGATTATCCAGTTTAATTCTACTTAATTCCATTCATTTTTGTTTATGAATTAATTATTCAAATTTCTTTATTCCATTTACAATTGGATCATTAATTAGTGATCCACAAGAGTTTAAGTAGAAAACGAGTTTATTTAGAAAACAAAAACCCCTTTTCCCCTTTGTTCCCTTCATTACTCAACGGTTTCTGTTTCATTATTTGCTGTTGTGGTTTTAACGTCCTCTCCAAAACTCATGTTGAAATTTAATTGCCATTGTGATGGTATTGATGGAAGTGGCAGCCCATCTGGAGCAGCCTCTGCGACGATACCAGCTGCAGCAGGGGATTTCCCCCAGGGCTGTGTGCTTCATGGGCCTGGCAAAAGACAGGAACAGGTGGGAGCCCCACTCACTTCACAGGAGCCCCACCTTCCTGGATGTACCTACAGCTGCCAGCCCTGGCTGCAGACCCCAGCAACCCTGTACTTGTGGCCGGGAAGACCCCTGCCCCTGCTGGCTCTGAAGTGCCTATTCCCATTGCGGGCCTCTTCCCATTCTTGATGCCCACTTCAATTTTGTAGCAAAGTTAAGGCCAAGCTTGAGTGCTATCATTACCCAGCTGGGGCTACACATGCTCCAGGTGATGCTGACACATCAATCCTCTGCTTCCTTAGCCCTCTCTAGACTTTGGGCACTGATGAGCATGAGAGGGAGGACAAGGGGAGGCTTAGGGCAGTTTGGCATGGTCCAAGAGGCACTTCTTGGCCCAAACAACCAGGGTGCTGTGTATGACATGTTGATGGTGACAGGAGGCAGACAGGTTCCTGGGCAGGGAGGAATGGTCTAGGTGAAGCCCCACCTTCCAGCCAGGGATAGCCTAAAGCCTGGGTGCCAGGCTGTCAGTTATGGGTGGAGTCCAAAGCCTGGAAAGAGAATTTATGGTGCTTTTGGGAGCTCACTCATGGCCACCCATGGACCAATAGCCATGCACTTTGGGACACCCATGGACCAATTAGGAACCCCCAACACACACACTCAGCCAGATTCAGACAGATGTCAGGACAACCTGCCAACCTATCTGCAGATAGAAGCTATGAACTTCAGTTCTCCTCTCAGCTGGGGATTGCAGACATTAGGATGACCTGCCTGAGGAAAGGAGCTACCCACCGCAGGTCTCCTCTCCACTGAGAACTGGACACTCACTGGGACAACATGGGGAAAGGAGCCACCACTTTGGGTCTCCTAAGAGCTGTTGCCTGTGGAAAGGAGCACCCACTTTGGGTCTCCTAAGAGCTGTTCTGCTGCTCAATGAAGCTCCTCTCAACCTTGTTTACCCTTCAGTTGCCCACATATCTTGTTCTTCCTCATGTGGGACAAGAACTCGGGACCCACTGAATGACAGGACTGAAAGAGCTGTAACACAAACAAGGCTGAACACCCTCCTTAAACCCCACCACACTGTGGGCAGTGAGATGGAGAGAAGAGCTGCGGGGCCCTTCAGGGAGCCCAGACCTAGGGATTCCCAGAGCTTGGGCTGTGACGTCCTCTTTGGAGCTCTTCGGTTCCTTCCCTCTCCAAGCTTCCAGGTGCTACCACATTCCTCTCATTTAGACATGGGTGCTCACAGTGGAAGCCATGTCCTGTACATCTGGTCCAGCAACAGCCTCAAATGGAGCCAGCATCTGTGCCAATACTTGGAGCTCCCCAACCTGCAGACAGCATGGCTGGCTGTACTCACTGGCTGGAACCCATGCTCCTTTGCCTACACACCCCTTGTTGATCCATGCCTGGATTGCACTTGACAGATGAGGGATCCGGGCTCGTGGCACAACCTAAGTGCAGCCTGTCAAGCTGAGTGGGTGGAACAAGCCCAGTGGAAGCTAGCAATACTCAGACAGAAGGTGCTTCTGACCACAGAGGTTTCTGGTTGGTGAAACAAGGATCCTAGGACAGTATTAAAAGATAGGACCTTTATCGAATGATTAGACTCTAAAGGTTCTGCCGTCATTAATGGACTAATGCTATTATTGTGGGAGTCGGTTAGTTAGTGCTGGTGTGTGGGTCCTTTATAAAAGAATTAGCTTCCAGGTTCTGTGTCTCTCTCTTGTAATCCCAGCACTTTAGAAAGCTGAGGTGGGAGGATCACTTGAGCCCAGATGTTTCATACCAAACTGAGTGACAGAGTGAGACTCCATCTTTACAAACAATTTAAAAACTAGTCATCTGTGTGGCTTGTGCCTGAAGTCAGATTCACTTCTCTCTTTGGTAGTTTCAGTTGCCTTCCCACTTTCTGCCTTCCATCCTAGGATGATGTAACACAAAGGTCCTCACAAGATGCTAGCCCTATGCTCTTGACTTCTCAGCCTTCAGAATTTTGAGTCAAATAAACAAATTTTCCTCAAGTTACCTAGTGTCTAGGGTTATGAGGTAGCAGCAGAACACAGACAAAGACACTTGATGAAATTGAATTTAAGTATTTGGGCGTGTACTCACGTAGCCCACTAATTTGTTCTGTCCTTTCCAACGTAACATCCATTGTCCAAATCTAGTATGATCCTCCCCAATGTATCTTTCACCCATTTTTTTAATTTTTGAAATATTTTTAGTGCCACATATACCTAAACATTAACTTTTTAGGAGACGTTATTGATTTTCATATAAATGTGTTAAAAAGCAATTCATGGCATGAATACAAGCATATGCAAAACATATTGTGGAAGATCCTCTACACTTTAAGTGCTCAGGTTAGGATAAATGAATAGAGTAATATAAGATTTTTGTTGATGTTGACTATTTGTAGATTCATTTCATTATGCTATACAGAGTTCTGAAACACATGATAAAATTCTCATTCTATGAAATAATCCTGTCTCTGAGATATGATGTTAGGAACTGTGGCAAAATGAGCAAAGATGGAGAACTGTTCAGTTTAATTCAACAAATATTTGTTTAACTCTTATGAATGATATATGTGCCAGGAATTGTACCAAGTATTCATAAGAGCCAAAGTTGAACAAGTAAAATTGGAAAGTCAGTTGGACCCTTCTAACTGCCTGAGCATTAGGGATTTTGCTGAAGCCCACAATTATGTTGACCTGATGCAAGCAGCTGTGGGTTTTAGCCAGAAGCATTTTCCTGAAGTGGTACAGCATGAAGAGTCCATTCTTCTGAGTCAAGGAGAGGTGGAAAAGCTAATCAAGTGTGATGAAATTCAGGTGGATTCTGAAGAGCCAGTCTTTGAGGATGTCATCAACTGGGTGAAGCATGCCAAGAAAGAATGGGAAGAATCCTTGTCTAACCTGCTACATTATGTATGGATGCCCCTGCTAATCCCCAGGTATTTCACGGATGTAATCGATGCTGATCTTTTCATCCACTGTAGTTTACAATGCAGGGTTCTGGCTGATGAAGCAAGAAAGTTTCATCTGAAGCCTGAACTTCAGAGTCAAATGCAGGGACCCAGGACAAGGGCTGGCGTAGGTGCCAATAAAGTGCTTTTAGTAGTTGGGGGTTTCAGAAGCCAGCAGTCTCCCATCAACATGGTAGAGATATATGACCTCAAGAGTCAGGAGTGGATCTTTTTGCCAAACATCACTTATAAGAGATGTTATGTGGCCTCAGTGTCCCGGCATGACCGAATCTATGTCATTGGTGGCTATGACGGACATTCCCATCTTAGTTCAGTGGAATGTCTAGACTACACAGCAGATGAGGATGAGGTCTAGTATTCTGTGGCCCCTATGAATGTCCGACAAGGTCTTGCTGGAGCCACCACCCTGGGAGATATGATCTATGTCTCTGGAGGCTTTGATGGAAGCAGGTGTCACACCAGTATGGAGCTGTATGATCCAAACATTGACCAGTGAACTCTGCTGGGAGATATCAGACAGCCTGGGAAGGTGCCAGACTCATAGGGGCCAGCAGAGGGATCTACTGTCTAGGAGGATATAATGGCTTGAATATCTTAAATTCAATTGAGAAATATGACCCTTGTACAAGACATTGGACTACTGTTACACCAATGGCCACCAAGCATTCTAGTGCAGGAGTAGCCTTGCTGAATGACCATATTTATGTGGTGGGGGATTTGATGGTACAACTCATCTTTCTTCCATTGAAGCATAAAGCATTCGCACTGATTCCTGGAGAACTGTCACCAGTATGACCACTCCACCATGGTATGTAGGGGCCACAGTGCTTCAGAAGAGACTCTATGCGATTGCAGCATATGATGGTAATTCCCTGCTAAGTAGCATTGAATGTTATGACCCTATCGTCGACAGCTGGGAAGTCATGACATCCATGGGAACGCAATGCTGTGATGCTGGTGTGTGCATTCTCTGTGAGAAGTGACCATTGTTAGAGCACCATCCAGAGCTAGTGACCAGTCCAGTGGACAGCTAGCGGGAGAATCAAGAATTTTTTCCAGAGTATCTGTTTCTCACTATGTGCACAGAGTGATTACAGGCACCAGTGCAGTGATGATTGTATTTATTTGAAACATACTCCACTATGTCCTGGTTGTTGTTCCTTGGAAGGGTGGGTAACAGATGCTCCAGGGAAAAGAGTGCAGATTGAATGGATGTGAGAGACTAGAGAGCCTCTCCCACTGCCTTGAGGAACACTTTACGGTTGTTTCTAACTTACCAGTGCTCAGTGTACTATATATGTATGTTGTGCCTCATATGTTGCAGAGAATGAAGATGAGTATAGCCTACTAAATGTGGGCAATATCCAGCCTAGATGATTGGAAGGATAACAATTTAAGCAGACTTGGTAAAATCCATATCATTTTTTTTCCAGGAACAGATACCTTTTCTAATTTACAGGTAGCTAGGGACAACACAGCTCCATTCTAGAGGGAAACAGAAGGGAGAGTCCCACAAAACTTTGGGGGCAAGGGAGAGAGACTTATCTGACGTTTCTTGTTGGGGACAGGTTTGGTATGTCAGAATTAAAGTTAGAATAAGTTAATCAACTGAATTTGATGGAATGTGAGTGAACCTAGAACAACACTGAAGTATCACATAACCTGGAATACTGAGAAGGGTGTATCATTTGAAGGATTTTTTATTCCCCCAAGGTCTTTCTAAGGTAAAAATGTTACATATTTTGGCACTGGAGACAGCATAACAGAGTGAAAAACTGTTGGAATAAGAGAAGATGGCATCAATGTGGGAGTTCAGTATAACTGAGGATAAACTAGAAATACCTGTGATTCTAAAGTCATCTTATTCTCTACCAGGGTTCATCTAGCCATAGCAATGTTTGCCTTGAATGGCAGTGAAAGGCTTTGTTTGTTGAATCAAATACTACTGCACTGTTACACTTCCACACTGTTAATTTGGGGATGGCTGGAAGTGACAGTAGCCTGGTAGTTCAGCCACCGGATTACTGCCCCATTCTTTTAGGAGTAAACTTCTGCCAAGGAGTGGTTTGTACTGCTGTGTTTGCTACAGTTAGTATTTTTCTGCTGTAAGTTTCCCTTACCTGTTCTTTAGTGTAGATTTTATTCATCACAGTACAGAATAATCAAGGACAACCAAAATCCTTTTGTCAGTTTCAGTACCTCAGTTATCAACATTTCTGAGCTATCATTCAATGTTCCTCTGTGTCATGGAGTGAAGTTCTGGTTTTGTGGGAATGTGATAACCTAAACAACCTTTGCTCTGAAATTCCATTTTTCCCCTTTTCCCTGAATCATACTGACCTACAGAGTTAATTTCCTTGGTATTTAGTTCAACCATTGTGGAAGACAGTGTGGCGATTCCTCAGGGACCTAGAAATAGAAATTCCATTTGATCCAGCAATCCCATTACTGGGTATCTATCCAAAAGACTATAAATCGTTCTACTATAAGGACACATGCACACGAATGTTCATTGCAGCACTGTTTACAATCGCAAAGACCTGGAACCAACCCAAATGCCCATCGATGATAGACTGGACTGGGAAAATGTGGCACATATACACCATGGAATATTATGCAGCAATCAAAAATGATGAGTTTGTGTCCTTTGTAAGGACATGGATGAATCTGGAGAACATCATTCTCAGCAAACTGACACAAGAACAGAAAAAGAAATACCGCATATACTCACTCATAGGTGGGTGAGAAAAATGAGAACACATGGACACAGAGAGGCGGTCTACTATACACTGGGGACTGTTGGGGGAAATGGGGGAGGGACAGCGGGGGGGGCTGGGAGGGATAGCCTGGGGATGAATACCAAGTGTGGGTGAAGGGGAGGAAGGCAGCTAAACACACTGCCATGTGTGTACCTATGCAACTATCTTGCACGTTCTGCACATGTACCCCAAAACCTATAATGCAATAAAAATTTAAAATAAATAAATAAATAAATAAATAAAAATAAAAATAAATAAATAAATTATATATATATTAAAATTCAACGGTCTCAAATGCCCTTTAGTACTCACAATCACATGGGGGAACTTACTTTAAGCTATGTATTTTCTCACATCTCTGAAATCAGCATGCAACTTAAAATTAACACCCTGTCAAAATGTAACTGGCATAGCTTTTACATTTTTAATGTTACAAAAATAATGGAGTAATTTACTATCCATTACAATGAAATTTAGATTTGATAAAATATAGTGGTTTTACAGAAGACAGAACAAAGACAATGCTAAAATAAAGAGGTTAAAAATCCCTTTTGGAATATTTATTTGGTAATTTATTTGTATTTCTCAACTTTTATTTCACTTTCAGTGGCAAGTGTGCAAATTTGTTATATAGGTATAATGTGTGATACTGAAGTTTGGGGTACAAATTATCCCATCACCCAAGTAGTGAGCACAGTACCTAACAGATTTTCAACCCTTGCCCTACTCCCTGCTCTAGTTAGCCCCAGTGTTTATTGTTTCCATCTTTATGTCCATGAATACCTAATGTTAGCTCACACTTACAAGTGAGAATATGAAGTATTTGGTTTTCTGTTCCTACGTTAATCTTGCTTGGGATTATGGCCTCCAGCTGTGTCCATGTTGCTGCAAATAACATTTTACTCTTTCTCTGGTGGCATAGTATTTCCTGGTGTAGTTATACCATATTTTAAAATTCAATCCACCATTGATGGGTACCTAGGTTAATTGTCTGTCTTTGCTATTGTAAATAGTGTTGTGATGAACATATGAGTTTATATGTCTTTTTGATAGAAGGATATGTTTCCTTTTGAATATATATCCAGTAATGTGATTGCTAGGTCTAATAGTAATTCTGTTTTAAGTTGTTTGAGAAATCTTCAAACAGCTTTCCACAGTGAATTGACTAAGTTACATTCCCACCCAACAGTGTGTAAGCATTCCCTTTTCTCTATAATCTTGCCAACAGCTGTTATTTTTTTACTTTTTAGTAGTAGCAATTCCATAGAAGCAAGATGGTATCTCATTATAGTTTTGATTTACATTACTTTGATGATTATTGATGATTAGCAGTTTTTCATATGTTTATTGGATGCTTGTATGTCTCCTTTTGAGAAATGTCTGTTCATGTCCTTATACTCATTTTTTAATAGGTTTGATTGTTTTTGCTTGTTGATTTACACTCCTTCTATGTTTCTTGATATTAGACCTATGTGGAATGCATAGTTTAAAAGTACTTACTACTATTCTGAAAGTTGTCTGTTTACTCTGCTGATAGTTTTTTCACTATTTAGAAGCCCTTTAGTTTATTTAACTAACTAATTAATTAATTGTCAACTTCTGTTTGGGTTACAATTGCTTTTTAAGAATTAGTCACAAATTCTTTCCCAAGACCCATGTAAAAATGTGTCCAAAGTTCCTTCCAGAATTGTTTTCTCCAGAAACTCATTGCTGATTAATAGAATTCTCATAGTATAAGGTCTTATATTTAAATATTTAATCTTTTTTGAGTTAATTTGTGTATATGGTTAGCCAGCTATACCAGAATATTTTATTGAATAGGGATTCTTTTCCCCATTTTTTGTTATTGTCAGCTTTGTTGAAGATTCAAAGGCTATAGATACACAGCTTTATTTCTGACTTTTACCTATTTTTTTAAGCATCTGCATGGTCCAATAAGAAGTATAACAAAAATAATTGATACATGTCTTTACTAGTACTTTGTTCACAACTAGTATATGTTTACTATTGTTCTTTTCTATAATACACTAGTAAACTAACATCTTGTATCATAAATAATCAATTTTTTGCCCAATCTGCTAATAATAGTTGTCTCACTGACAAAAAATGAGAGAAAAATTTAAAATATACTATATAAATCCAGTAACTGTCTCCTAATTGCTTCTGCAACCTATTCTTTATATTCTCTTCTATGGTTACTTTCAGACGGTATAATCAAAACAAAAGTCCTTGTCAGTTCTTTCTTCTTTTTCACTATTTTAGAAGAAAATAAAAATAAATATACACATGATACATATACTATACATTATATCGATTTACATATGTACTACATGTATCTATGTTATGTTTATATGTATATATGAATGCTAATTTTTTAAAAGTCAAAAATTTGGATATGAAAAGAATATACAACACAGATGAAGATCTACTTTCTCTGCCAAAATTAATGAATGGCTTCCAGACAGATAACTGACACCTCTTGCAGTATTGATAAGGACTGCTCTTCTTTGTAAAGTAAAATTATAAGGTAGTTTCTTTTTCCTGACTTCAAGATCTAGTAATAATTTAAAAAAATCTACATCACTAATATAGTGCAAAGAGTGAACTTTAAAATTCTTATAAAAGTTCTCAAACAAACAAATACCACATATTCTCACTCATAGGCCGGTGAGAAAAATGAGAACACATGGACACAGGGAGGGAGACTACTACACACTGCGGTCTATTGGGGGGAATGGGGAAGGGACAGCAGGGGGTGCTGGGGAGGGATAGCCTGGGGATAAATGCCAAGTGTGGGTGAAGAAGAGGAAAGCAGCAAAACACACTGCCATGTGTGTACCTATGCAACTACCTTTCACGTTCTGCATACGTACCCCAAAACCTATAATGCAATAAAAATTAAAAAAAAAAAAAAAGAAAAAGAAAAAAAGATACTACCTGTTTCTAAGGCACCTCAATTTACATGTTTAATTCACTATGGATCAATATAGATTTATAAAGTGAAAATCAATATCATTAGCAATTTATGTTTCAAAGGATGTTAGCTCTTTCATGGAACTATTGGAAAAGCTGGATTTGTATTTTGTCAGATAAATAAACACTTTTTAAACCAGTATTAACCAATGTTTTAAACCATGACAAGTAATACAAATAAAATAATGCATAGTAAAGCAAGCACAGGTAAACATTTATATATATTTAACTATACACACACACACACACACACACACACACACACACACACACAGAGTTTACTATATATATATAGTTCATTACTTGATATCATATATGTATTCTAGAAGTAGTGAACTTATTGTATAATGAAATAAACAAAGTAGCTACAGGCTGACTGTATTCTTACTGAAGGTATGTGTGTGGTTAGCAATGTCATAAATAAGCCCAATTTTAAAAAGCATAATAAGTAATTCGAATCACAATTATACCTGATCATATGAGAAAACCATACTGTCATAAAAATAAACTGATAATAAAATATCTAAAAAAAAAAAAAAGTTCTCAAAGAGTTCTTTTAAAGTTTCTCTCTTGGAACCAAAAGAGAGCTCACATAGCCAAGTCAATTCTAAGCAAAAAGAACACAGCAGGAGACATCACACTACCAGACTTCAAACTATACTACAAGGCTACAGTAATCAAAACAGCATGGTACTGGTACCAAAACAGAGATGTAGACCAATGGAACACAACAGAGGCATCGGAGGCAACACAACATATCTACAACCATATAATCTTTGATAAACCAGACAAAAACGAGCAATGGGGAAAGGATTCCCTGTTTAATAAATGGTGTTGGGAAAACTGGCTAGCCATGTGCAGAAAGCAGAAACTGGACCCCTTCCTGACACCTTACACTAAAATTAACTCCAGATGCATTAAAGACTTAAACATAAGACCTGGCACCATAAAAACCCTAGAAGAAAATCTAGGCAAAACCATTCAAGACATAGGAGTAGGCAAGGACTTCATGAACAAAACACCAAAAGCATTGGCAACAAAAGCCAAAATAGACAAATGGGACCTAGTCAAACTCCACAGCTTTTGCACAGCAAAAGAAACAGTCACCAGAGTGATTTGGCAACCATCAGAACGGGAAAAAATTTTTGCAGTTTGCCCATCTGACAAAGGGCTGATATCCAGAATTTACAAAGAACTCAAACAGATTTACAGGAAAAAAAACAAACAAGCCCATTCAAAAATGGGCAAAGGATATGAACAGACACTTTACAAAAGAAGACACACATGAGGCCAACAAACACATGAAAAAATGCTCATCATCACTGGTCATTAGAGAGATGCAAATCAAAACCACAGTGAGATACCATCTCACGCCAGTTAGAATGGCGATCATTAAAATCTGGAGACAGCAGATGCTGGAGAGGATGTGGAGAAATAGGAACACTCCTACACTGTTGGTGGGAGTGTAAATTAGTTCAACCACTGTGGAAGACAGTGTGGCGATTCCTCAAGGACCTAGAAATAGAAATTCCATTTGACCCAGCAATCCCTTTACAGGTATATATCCAAAGGACTATAAATCTTTCTACTATAAGGACACATGCACACGAATGTTCATTGCAGCACTGTTTACAATAGCAAAGACCTGGAACTAACCCAAATGCCCATCGATGATAGACTGGACTGGGAAAATGTGGCACATATACACCATGGAATATTATGCAGCCATAAAAAACGATGAGTTTCTGTCCTTTGTAAGGACATGGATGAATCTGGAGAACATCATTCTCAGCAAACTGACACAAGAACAGAAAAGGAAATACCGCATATTCTCACTCATAGGCGGGTGAGAAAAACTAGAACACATGGACACAGGGAGGGGGTCTACTACACACAGGGGTCTATTGGGGGGAATGGGGGAGGGACAGCGTGGGGGGGAGCTGGGGAGGGATAGCCTGGGGATAAATGCCAAGTGTGAGTGAAGGGGAGGAAGGCAGCAAAACACACTGCCATGTGTGTACCTATGCAACTATCTTGCACGTTCTGCACATGTACCCCAAAACCTAAAATGCAATAAAAATTAAAAAAAAAAAGTTTCTCTCTTGATCGTCTACATATTTTCTCAAACAATTAAAAACATAGCTATCTTCTCAGGGATTATTTTAATAATATTTCTTAAGTATAATTAATTTTATCTAAATTCAAAGACATGATGAATAAAGTCATGGTAAAAACTTACATTAAGATTTATTATCTTTTAAATATTATATACAGTTTGGTTATTTTACATCTAGAAAAAGGTATGTTTTGCACTTGTTTTCCAACTTTGTCAAAATTGTAGATGTTTTCTACTCTGTCAGGAGAAAAATGTAAAAGGAATTATTTTAACCTCCTAATTTCCAGCATTCTCCAGAAAAAAAAAGATAACAATTTAGATTAAACAAAACAATCAAAAACTTCTGCCACTAAATTTGTTTCTACTGACTAAGCTAGAATGGGGAAAACTATTAAAGAAAATCACATAAAATTTCAGTCATTTTCTAAAGCATGCAACAAATAATATAGCAGTTTAAATCTAAACCTAAAGTCAAAATGAATATTTCAACTGCATCCCAGCATGATATTCAAATTTGGTAGCTTATGCATTAAATGCACTTTCTTGCTCCTATTTTACACACACAAACACAAACAAACACACACAGATAGATAGATATATATAAGATAATGTTATATACATACATATGTACATGTAATCTATAATTATTTGAATACTAGTTAAATCAGCGTTGGGAAGAGTGCAGAAAAAAAACCTATATATTATCTTTTTTTGTGTTCATGCTTTGGCTTTAAAAATGAGATATAAATAACTAATTAATATGCTAAACCTTTTATGACATAACTCTTATAGTAATTCTTGAATATTTCAAAATAAGATGGCAATAGTTATATATTGGACTGTGAAATAATGGAAGTGATTTCCAGAATCCATAGAAGACATTGAACTTATGTCATTTAATGATGAAATATACCTGTTTAAGATTTCTAATTATGAATTTGTCAAGTGCTGGGAAGACAAATGATCTGATTTTACTCTTAAACAATAAAGGGCTCACAATGCAACATAGGTTTCTGCGGAATATATTGCAGAGTTTTTTTTTTTATTATAGAAAATGTTGAATAATGCTGTGAATCCCTGTAGAGAGAAAAATGTTTGCTGACACTAGGAGTATTTTATAATAGAAGCAGAGAAAATCATTTCCCTCAGGGTAGCCCACTAAAATACTGTAACAGAAATTTCATCTTACTCTCTTCCAAAAGAATCAGCATTTATGATGCAATAAGCAAGAGCAAAGCATGTAAATATAATGTGTGGTGACAGTGTCTGTTTTGTGTATTTGTGTGTGTGTGTGTGTGTGTGTGTGTGTGTGTGTGTGTATGCAAGCAAATGTGTGATAGAGAAAATAGACACCAAAGAATTTTGTGAATAAACATTTTAAACCAATTCTTCTGTGTTTATTTCTGATTTCCCTTAACATTTCTTTATTATTAAAATTACAGAAGACAGCAGGTATTATAATAAAGTCACTTTGTTTATTCAAGAAAAAACGTGTTTTATATATGGGAAGTTATAAAATGACAGATTGTCATATCATATACACATGAATCTCATACCTAACTCTTTGAACTAATGGTCCACAAAGGTGAACCATTCTTTGACTGAAGAAATATCATCCCATTGGATGGCACTCTCCATAAGAGCCTTCTTTCCTGTATTAAACCTATGTAGGGTTTCAAATTTAACATGTAAATGGCATTTTGGTAGTGGGATAATGCTGTTTTCTCATTGATTTACAGAGTTTGTGTTTTATCAATCTAAATAAATATACAAAAACTATTTGACAAAATTCAATGCTTCTTTACAACAAGGTTATATTTGGAGGAAAATGCCTCAATCTGATAAAGGTTAAATACAAAAAAACCCACAGATAAAATCATACTTAATACTGGAAGATTCAATGCTTTCTCCCTAAATTAGGGACAATTAAATAATGTTGCCTCTTACTTTTTTCTATTTAACATTGTACTCAAAGTTTTCATAGGGCAATCAGGTAAGAAATATATATATAAAGGTTTATAAAGAAAATAAAGTATATTTTCAAAAGACATGGTATTGTTTGAATGGAAAATCCTAAGAAAACCACATAAAGAGCTATTTGAAATAAGAAACAAGTTCAGCAAAGTTGCAGATTAAATGATCAATACACAAAAGTCAGTTAATTTCCATACACTATCAACAAATTATCTAAAACTAAATTGAGAAAAAATAATTTACAGTAACATTAAGAAGATAAATTATTTGGGAAAAACAACAAAATGCATTCAAAAGTTATATTCTGGCCAGGTGTGGTGTCTCATACCTGTAATCCCAGCACTTTGGGAGGCTGAGGTAGGCAGATCACTTGGGGGCAGGAGTTTGAGATCAGCCTAGCCAATATGATGAAATCTTATCTCTAGTAAAAATATAAGAATTAGCCAGGCTTGGTGGTAGGCACTTGTAACCCCAGCTACTTGGGAGTCAGAGGCATGAGAATCACTGGGACCCAGGAGGCAGAGGTCACAGTGAGTCGAGATCATACCACTGCACAGACAGAGAGAGACTCTATGTTAAAAATCAAACAACACAGTACAAAACAAAACGTATATTCTGAAAACTACAAAACATTGTTGAAAGAAATTAAAGAAGCCCAAAATAAAAATTAGAGTATATTCATGTATTAAAGACTTATTGTTATTGAGATGAAACTACTTCCCAAATGTTTCCACAGACTTTATGTAATCTGTATCAAAATAACAGCTAGCTTTTTGTTTTTGTAGAAATTAAAAAAATAATCGATGCTCATAACCATTTGTAATCTTAAGAAACCCAGAAAAGGCAAACAATCTTGGAAAGAACAAAGTTGGAGGACTCACATACGAAGTTACATTAACCAAGTCAATATGTTACCGGCATAGTAATAGGGATCAATGGAATCAAATTGAGAGTCTAGAAACAAACCCACACATTTATGGTCAGTAAATTTTTAGTGAAAGTGCTAAAACAATTCAAAGGAGAAAATAATAGTCTCTTCAACAAATCAGGCTGGGACAACTGGCATCAAATATTAACAGATTTCAATGGAACAGCTAACTAGAAAACTCTTAGAAGAAGAGAAAATATAGAAGCATATCTCTATTACTTCAAGCTAGGCAACACTTTTTATATGTAATAACAAAAACAACACCGACAAAAACTACAGGGCTTCATTGGAATTTAAAGTTCTTATGATTCAAAGGTGTATTAGTCTGTTCTCATGTTGCTACGAAGAAATATCAGAGACTGGGAAATTTATAAAGAAAAGAGGTTTAATTGACTCACAATTCTGCATAGCTGGGGAGACATCAGGAAACTTACAATCATGGAGGAAGGTATCTCTTTACAAGGTAAAAGAAGAGAGAATTGCAGAGGAAAGGGGGAAAAGCCCCTTATAAAACCATCAGAGCTCATAGGAATTCACTCATTATCAGGAGAACAACATGGAGAAACCGCCCTCATTATCTAATCACCTCCCACAAGGTCCTCCCTCAACATGTGGGGATTATAATTCAGATTACAATTAGTGATGAGATTTTAGGTTTGGACACAGTCAAACCATATCACAAGGATACCCTCAAGAAAGTGATGAGACAACCCAGATAATTGGAAAAAATATTTGTAAAACATATATCTTTTATGAAACATGTATTGAGAATCTCTACAGATAGTTTACAGAGGCACACACACACACACACATACATATATAATTCTGACAATGAAATAATAAAAAGACAAATAATACAATTTTCACATGGACAAAGGACATCACTGAATATTTTTGCAATTGATTGATAAGTACATGAAAAAATATTCAACAAATGTAACCATCAAGAACGTGCAAATCGAAACCACAATGAAATACTACTTCTCACCCACTGGAATAGATGTAATCAGTGAGACATATATAAATATATACAACAACAAAATTAAATACATAAAAAAGAAGACAGATAATAATAAATGTAGCTGAGGATGCAGCAAATTTGAATATGCGTACACTACTGGGAATGCCATTTTGACAACAGACTTTTGCTTTTCAAAAGTTAAAAAGAGTTATCATATAGTCCCACAATTTCACACCCAGATACAAAACCAGGTAACTAAAAACATATTTATAGAAAAAGCATATACTCTAATATTAATGCTTCATTATTCATGGTAGAAAATACAGAAACCTTTCAAATGCCCATGAACTTAAGAAGGAGTAAATGAAATACATGTAATACATGTACATGGAATACTATATTATTCAGTAATAAAAATAAATGAAGTATTGATGCATGATACAGCAAAATAGATAATTAAAACATGTTAAGTGAAATAAGTCAGTCACAAAAGACTATATAATTTATGATTTTTATATATGCAATGTCCAAAATAAGCAAATCTATAATGATAAAAAGTGGATTCATGATTGTCTGGGGCTGAGGAGGAAAAGGGAGTGACTACTAATGTGTACAGGATTTCTTTTCAGGTGATGAAAATATTTTCAAATATTTTAAAATTAATTGTGATAATGATTGTACACATATGTGAATACACCAAGGCCCCCTGAATGTGCATTTCTAATGAGTGAATTGTGCTATGTAAATTTTATATAGATAAAGCTATTGTTTAAATATGGTAATAAGTACTGAAAACTCAAAAATCCATATAGAAGGTAAGCTCAATTGTTGATAAAGGAGAAATTTCTTTCATATTTATAAAGGTAATAGCTTGCCTTGATGTTTGGCATCTGTGACCAGTACAAAAGAAGAAATCAAAGATGTGTAAAGAATTGAATGTTTCTAAAGAAAACTGAAAACTTTTAAAGACAGATAAGTTATCAGAACTTATTAATAGCATCCTTATCTCTCTACTTCCTCCTCCAAGATGTATTCACAGAAATTACTGAAGCCATTACTCTCTGTCTAGTGGGAATGTTTTTCTTTAGTTTGTTTTGTTTTTTATTTCTCTACTTCCTTTGGGGAAAGCCAAGATATTTCCCTATGCATCAAGTTCTGTGAGAGGACTCAGAAAGATTCAATTAGGGAGAATGAAGGTCACTGAAAGAGAGCATATTGTGCATCTCTTTCTTTTGGATGACCTCTGCCAATGTGGTGCCAGATTTCTTATTCTCTCATTTGATTTTCTGAAGGAAAAGCGAATTGATAAAATATGAATCTTTGTGTTTTCTGTATGTAAAGTAGGCTATGTGGACTCTTGCTAAGCATATGCCCCTCTTTCAAATATTTTTTGGAAAAAGGTGACCTATGAAGGGGGAAAACTTATAGGCAGGAGTTAAGAAAGAATTTAGATAGTCCAAACTAAAGTGAATTTCTTTCCTACAAGTTCTCTGAAAACTCTCCTCTTTTTTTTTTTGCACAAATGGAGTCAGCATTTGGATGCCAATTTCACAAATATCAGTGAGTCAATCTTCACTAGGGGAACCAATGATGGACAGAACAGCACCACCAAAATAAATGTTATTTTCTGCCCTTTAGAGTTTCCAGAACCCATTCTCCAAACTCAAAGAAAATCATCCTGAAAAAGGAAGTAGGTGGAGAAAAGAAAATATTTGGCCCTTTCCACATTCAATTTCTGCTTAATGCATGGAAAAGAGCAAGAGTTAAAGTCCATATACAATTTTGGTTTGACTACTGAATTTATTACACTTCGAGTTTGAAAGTCTGATTAAGATATGTGTAAAGAAAAGAAAAGAGATTATTCAGAGAAAGTGACTTAAGAGTGTGAAAGGAGAAAACATAGTATTAATTTTGAGATGTTTGCAAAATAATGTAAAAATTAAAAATAATATATTGATTCAAAAAAATGGGTTAATACATTTATATTAGGTTATCTAAGATTACATTGTCATATTTGTTTAGGGTAAGTGTAGGGTAATGAAGAGGTTTCTTGGTTAGAGGAATGCAACTTGTTCATAATACTTGAATGAGAGTTCCAGAGTGATTAATAAAACAATTTGTGAGGGGTTAATTAAATTCATAATGCAGCTATTTGGGAGAAGTAATATTCAGGTGACTCCATCAGATCAAATGGAAATAAAGAAAAAGTGTGCGCCAGAGTTAATTCAACTTTCTATTAGTAAAATTTTCTTATAATCAAGGAATGTTCCAGAAACTGTGCCAGACTTTAGGTATGAAATGGAAACTACTCCAGATGCTGTTTCCTCAGGAAGCCTATGATGTAGTAAGGCGATTATATAAATAATTAACAAAGCACATTAAATACTAATGAATTCTGTTTAATACTATAAAGAGAAGCAAATAATACTCCAAGTAAAAATGAAATCAACAAATTATAAAACTAATATATGGATTAACTGGCCTACATTTGGGGGGTGATCAAAAAAAGTAAATAAGATTTAAGCTGTCATTTGAAGAATGGTGATAAATCACTATCTCAAACTGTGAAATCAACGTTAACATTTGCTAAGTGTTTGAAGTGCTTTGCAGAACTTAGTATTTGATGGGAAATGACATAAGTGAGTAGAAGTATGTCTAGTGTATGATGAGTTTGTGCTAGTATTAAGGGGATAGGCACGGAGGGTGAAAGATTGACTGTAAGGAGTCTTCAAAAGACATTTGATGATGACTTTTGTGGTTTACATTTGACTTTTAGCTTGACTTTGATTATAGCACAGCATATCTAGGAGTCAGGGGATAAAAGAAAGAACAGTTAAGAGTTTCAATAAGAATTGCAGGTGAAAATTTGGTGCACATATGCATGTGACTTTAATTGAAATAGACAACAATGAACAGAATCTAAAATATATTTGGAGGTAAATTATATATGGGTTAAGGGGGAAAATCAACAATAATTCCTGGATTTCTCAATTGGCCAATGTAGATGGAGACAATTATCAAGATAGGGAAGAAAGGATGGGGCATGCAGCAGCTTCAGGGGTGAGAATCAAACATTAAATTTTGCATCTATCTGTTTAAATGTTGCGTTGTATGATCTGAACTCAGATATACAGCAGGTGCATAGATAGAGGAGACCACTGTCTTTGTTCTAGATGTAAAATCATTGTGTGGCAGTTGAGAGAAAATCAGAGATAAGGGAGACTCTAAAAATTAATGAACTGATTATTCAACTTCCTTGTCTTAGTAAAGAAAGATTATAGGGATTAAAAAAAAGAAGCCAGGAGAGAACAGACACTTGACATAAAATTTAGGACTTAAAATGAGAGAAGAATAATAGAAAGGAAAAGTTTTAGTCAAATGTTTGAGTTTGAGATTCTTCAATTAAAAAAAAAAAAATACAGAGGAGTGATAATGCCAGAGGTATGACATCCAGTTGAAGGCTGCAGTCAAACAAGCAAACAAAAATAATAAAAATAAAGATTAATGGAGTCAATGAAGTGTAAAAGTCTGCTTGAGGCTTTTTTGTTCAAGTATAATTTTATATGCCTCACATAGCATTTTTCTTCACTTCTTAGGAAGCAAAATGTAGTAGTTCTTTGAAAAGCACTTTGACTAATGAAGATTTACATTTGTATGTAATTTTGGTTTTCCTTGTTTTTAGCTTCATAAAACTCTTGTATAATAACCTATAACATTTTATATATCAAATTTAAAATGAATAAAGTCATAAAAAATTTCAGAAATGCCAGATGTAAGTGACTGGGGGATGGAGGCAGCAACCACATTGCCATGTGTGTACCTATGCAACAATTCTGCATGATCTGCACATGTATCCCAGAACATAAAGTACAAATTAAAATTAAAACAAAAATAACAACAACAAAAACAAAAACAATTTCTAAACCATTAAGGGAAATAGAATAATATTAATAAAGCATGTATATGCTAATTTCCCTAATCAGTAAAGCACAAGTATCTTCAATTATATTCTCAAAATTATTTACTTATATGTTCATGACATGGTTATATATAAAATCTATATTATGTTATTGCTAATGAGAGTAGTAAAAACATTTTTCTTTTTTACTTTTCAGTTCAACATAGTTCAGAACCCCTGAGAAATACATATAAAAGCCATAAAAAAAATAAAAATGATGGTACTTTTACTGTCTTAGATTTGTAGATAAATAAACTGGTTCCTAATAGCTATACAGAATCCACTTCTCATTTTGCTTCTGAACTAGACAAATTTACCCTCCACCTAATGCTCTTCTGGATAATTGCCAGCAATACACCCATCAGATCAGGCAGTTTTCAATAACAGGGCACCCAAGAACAAGCTTACTCAGCAACTTCTGTTGTGTTCACTCATTTTTTTTTCTCTAGGGAGAATGATGAAGTGGGTGATGCAAGGGACCGGTGTTTGCTCCCATGGAACTCATCAGCACTGAAACCTGAAATATGGTTCAGGGACTGTCTTAAACACTTTGTGTCATTTTGTATTCTTAGTTTTAAAGGAAACTTGTTGGGGCTGAAAAGAAATTTTAAGAAGCTATTTTTTTTCTCACATAATCTTCAGAAAAACTGGAATACTAAATTTAAAGCTACACGGGCTGGAAAATGCCTCATGTCAAGTCGCATTACGGATCCAGTGAAGAAATCTCTATTGCATTTGCTAAAGGCATCTGATCTGGCTATAACAATCTCTGCCACTAGAAAGATGACTCCATAGTTCCTGCTTGTTTTTAACAAAGTCTAATTAGTGAAGTCCACGATACATGTTGCACTACTCTGTTTTGCAAGAGAAGCTTGGAAAGTCAATATCTAATAATTTCAGCTTCTTTAGTAGGAAGGTAGATATGTTTCTTACTGAGATTGAAAGTAGTTCTACTCCCCAGATGTAGAAAAAGGGATACCAATGTTACATGATAAAAAGAACCATAAAAGCTCAGTACAACCACAACACCTGCTATCATTTATGCATTTATATTTACATATTTAACTTATTTAAGATATGTTTATCTTACTATCCACTAGTTTACCCCGACCCTTGATGATGCCCCTAAACAGTGAATCCACCTGCTGTATAATCTATAAGAAGTCTAACTAATTCTCAGCAGAAGGCCATCCAAAATCTCAGGATCCTGCATCATCGCCAGGGTCAAAATTGTTGCTGATAATCTTTATCATTCAGCTTTTTCATGTTACCTTTTTGATATTCTATAGCTGTGGATTCAATTGTGCCATCAATTAACATTACATCATGTGAAAGTACTGAGAAAAGTAGAAGAAATAGCTTGTTTAAATAAAATAACAAATAAGTAAATATGGAAATAGGCCAGGCATGGTGGTTCATACTTATAATACCAGCATATTGGGAAGCAGAGGTGGGCATATCACCTGAGGCTGGGAGTTCGAGACCAGCCTGGCTAATATGGTGAAACCTCATCTCTACTAAAAATACAAAAAAAAAAAAAAAATTTCCAGACATAGTGGTATGCACCTGTAATTCCAGCTACTTGGAGGCTGAGGCAGGAGAGTTGCTTTAAACTGGGAGGCGGAGGTTCCAGTGAGCTGAAATTGTGACACTGCACTCCAGCCTGCATGACAGAGTGAAGCTCTGTACAAAGGCTGTACTTGGTGAATAGGTTTTCCTCATCCACAGTCAATTCATATTTCTTTTATGCTGGCACTTAACTAATCAGAGTTCTTTAATTTATGATACGGCCCACTCATCCCTGAACATCCTGATTACTGGGAGCTATCGCCTGTATGAGACCTCATTAGCTTCTATTCGCTTTTATTAGTAGACAATGGCAGTATTAGAGGTAGCCCAGAGGACCACTTTCATTCCTTCCCTGCTTCTCCCATTTCCTTGTAAGAGTTAAAGTAAGCACCCCAGCAAATGCCAAAACACATTTTTGATAATCCTGAATATGGCTAATGAGCAGAAAGCACTGTCAGCTTCCAATCTGATATAAACTTTATTTTGTCCTTAATGGAAGAAGTTATATTGGAT
Source organism: Saguinus oedipus (assembly GCA_031835075.1). NCBI lineage: Eukaryota > Metazoa > Chordata > Mammalia > Primates > Cebidae > Saguinus > Saguinus oedipus. The sequence goes on along the minus strand of CM063171.1, from coordinate 141,374,780 downwards.
ATGAAAATATCTAAGTTGAAGATGTAGGAATCAATAAAATAAAAAAAGTAAAAATTTGTTCATAAGTTATTAGGCACAGTAATGGGAGATGAAAGTGTCTCAAAGCCTTGGGTCCAAAATCAATATATTTAAATACTGGAAAAATTGCGGGTTTTTTTTTTTCTTGCTTATTCAGAGCATAATAGAAATGTGCGATTTTAGGAATAATTTGCCAAGTCAGTACATGGCAAAATTTGGTGCACTATCCCCAATATTTTAACCAGCATTTAGCTAACATTTACAGATTATTAAAATAATCAATGTGAGGAACATTTCTCTGTAGGTAAATTGGCATCAAGGCACGTATCATTATTAGACCTACTTTGTGTGTGGGTGTGGATGTGTTTGCAAAACCCATAACTTTTGGTTGGTTCCAGTAAGGTTTTGATATTCACATGAACACATTTGATGATGTTTAATGAAGCAATAATATGTATAACATAATAGCCTAAGATTTTCATTTTTAAGAATTTCATTTTCTTTTATTATACTTTAAGTTCTGGGGTACACGTGCAGATCATGCAGGATTGCTACGTGGGTATACACATGCTGTAGTGTTATGCTGTGTTCATCCCTACATTAGATATTTATCCTAATGTTATCACCCACAACAGACCCCAGTGGGTGATGTTTCCCTCCATGTGTCCATGTGTCCTCATTTCCCAACACCCACTTATGAATGAGAATATGTGGTGTTTGGTTTTCTGTTCTTGTGTCAGTTTGCTGAGAATGATGGTTTCCAGCTTCATTCATGTCCTTGCAAGGGACATGAACTCATCCCTTTTTATGGCTGCATAGTATTTCATGATGTTTACATGCCACATTTTCTTTATCCAATTCATCATTGATGGGCATTTGGATTCGTTCCAAGTCTTTGCTATTGTAAACAGTGCCACAATGAAAATACGTGTGCATATGTCTTTATAATAGAAACATTTATAATTCTCTGGGTATATACCCAGTAATGGTATTGCTGGGTAAAATGGTATTTCTAGTTCTAGATCCTTGAGGAATTGCCACACTGTCTACTATAATGGTTAAACTAATTTACACTCCTACCAACAGTGTAAAAGCCTTCCTATTTCTCCACATTCTCTCCAGCATCTGTTGTTTGCAGATTATTTAATGATAACCATTCTGATTAATGTGAGATGGCATCTCAATGTGGTTTTGATTTGCATTTCTCTAATAACCAGTGATGATGAGCAGTTTTCATATGTTTGTTGGCTGCATAAATATCTTTTTTCGAAAAGTGTCTGTTCATATGCTTTGTCCACTTTTTGATGGGGTTTTTTTTTTTTTTCTTGTACATTTGTTTTAGTTCTTTGTAGATTCTGGATATTAGCCCTTTGTCAGATGGGTAGCTTGAAAAAATTTTTTCCCAATCTATTGTTTGCCAGTTCACTCTAATGATTATTTCTTTTTTTCTTTCTTTTCATTTTTCTTTTTCTTTTTTTTTTTTCAGTGCAGAAGCTCTTATGTTTAATTAGATACCATTTGTCTATTTTGGCTTTTGTTCTCACTGCTTTTGGTGTTTTTGTCATGAAGTTCTTGACTATGCCTATGTCTTGAATGGTATTGCCTAGGTTTTCTTCTAGGAATTTAATGGTATTAGATCTTATGTTTAAATCTTTAATCCATCTGGAGTTAATTTTAGTGTAAGGTGTAAGAAAGCAGCCCAATTTCAGCTTTCTGCACATGGCTAGCCAGTTTTACCACACCATTTATTAAACAGAGAATCATTTCCCCATTGTTTGTTTTTGTTAGGCTTGTCAGAGATCAGATAGTTGTAGATGTGTAGCATTACTTCCAAGGCCTCTGATCTGTATCTCTGTTTTGATACCAGTACCATGCTGTTTTGGTTACTGTAGCCTTGTAATATAGTTTAAAGTGCGGTAGTGTGATGCCCCCAGCTTTGTTGTTTTTGCTTAGGTAGTGTGATGCCACCAGCTTGTTGTTTTCGTCTCGGCTATGTGGGCTTATTTTTAGTTCTATATGAAGTTTAAAGTGGTTTTTCTCCAGTTCCCTTTAAAAGGTCAATGGTAGCTTGATGGGGATAGCATCGAATCTATAAATTACTTTGGGTAGTATGTTCATTTTCACAATACTGATTCATCCTAACCATGAACATGAAATGTTTTTCCATCTGTTTGGGTCCTCTGTTATTTCCTTGAGCAGTGGTTTGTAGTTCTCCTTGAAGAGGTTCTTTACATCCTTTGTTAGTTGTATTCCACTGTATTTTATTCTCTTTGTAGAAATTGTGAGTGGGAGTTCACTTATGATTTGGTTCTCTGTTTTTCTGTTATTGATATATAGGAATGTCTGTGAGTTTTGCACATTGATGTTGTAAACTGAGACTTTGTTGAAGTTGCTTATCATCCTAAGGAGCTTTTGAACTGAGACCACAGGGTTTTCTAAATATATAATCATGTCATCTGCAAATAGAGACAATTTTACTTTCTCTTTTTCTAACTGAATACCCTTTATTTCTTTTCTTGCCTGATTCCTCTGGATAGAACTTCCAATACTGTGTTGAATAGGAATGGTGAGAGAGAGCACCCTTGTCTAATGCCAGGTTTCAAAGGGAATGCTTCCAGTTTTTGCCCATTCAATATGATATTCACTGTGAGTTTATCATAAATAGCTTTTATTATTTTGAGATACATCCATCAATACCTAGTTTATTGAGAGTTTTTAGCATAAAGTGCTGTTTAATTTTGTCAATGATCTTCTTTGCATCTATTGAGATAATCATGTGGTTTTTGCCTTTGGTTCTGTTTATGTGATGGATTACATATATAGATTTGCATGGTGAGCCAGCCTTGCATCCCTGGGATAAAATCAGCTGGATCATGATGGATAAGCTTTTTGATGTGCTGTTACATTTGGTTTGCCAATTCTTTATTGAAGATTCTTGCATTGATGTTCATCATGTATATTATTAGCCTGAAATTTTCTTTTATAGTTGTGCCTTTTCCTGGTTTTGATTTCAGGAAGATATTGGTCTCATAAAATGAGTTAGGGGGGATTCCCTCTTTTTGTATTGTTTGAGATAGTTTCAGAAGGAGTGGTAGCAGCTCATCTTTGTATATCTGGTAGAATTCGGCTGTGAATTAATCTGGACCTAGACTTTTTTTGGTTGGTAGGCTATGAATTGCTCCCTCAATTTCAGCCCTTATTATTGGCCTATTCAGGGATTCAACTTCTTCCTGGTATTCTTGGAAGGATTTAAGTGTCCAGGAATTTATCAATTTCTTCTATATTTACTGGTTTATGACCATAGAGTAGTTTGTAGTAATCTCTGATGGTAGTGTGTATTTCTGTGAAATATGTGGTGACATCCACTTCATCATTTTTTATTGCATCTATTCAATTCTTCTCTCTTTTCTTTTTTATTAGTCTGGCTAATGATATATCTATTTTGCTGATGTTTTCAAAAAACCAGCTCCTGGATTCATTGCTTTTTGAAGGGCTTTTTGTGTCACTATCTCCTTCAGTTCATCTCTGATCTTAGTTATTTCTTGTCTTTTGCTAGCTTTTGAATTTGTTTGATCTTGCACCTCTAGTTCTTTTAATTGTGATGATAGGGTGTCAATTTTAGATCTTTCCTAACTTCTTATGTGGGCATTTAGTGCTGTAAATTTCCCTCTAGACACTGCTTTAAATGTGTCCCAGAGATTCTGGAATATTGTGTCTTTGTTCTCATTGGTTTCGAAGAAAATATTTATTTTTTCCTTCATTTCATTATTTAACCAGTTGACATTAAGGATCAGGTTGTTCAGTTTCCATGTAGCTGTGCTGTTTTGAGTGAGTTTCTTTATTCTGAGTTCTAATTTGATTGCATTGTGGTCTGAGAGACTGTTTGTTATGATTTCCATTTTTTTTTTTTTTTTTGCATTTGCTGAGGAGTGATTTACTTACAATTATATGGTCAATTTTAGAATAAGTGTGATGTGGTGCAGAGAAGAATGTATATTCTGTGGCTTGGGGTTGGAGAGTTCTGTAGATGTCTATTAGGTCCACTTGGTCCAGATCTGAGTTCAAGTCCTGGATATTCTTGTTAATTTTCTTGTCTCGTTAATCTGTCTAATAATGATGGGGAGTGTTAAAGTTTTCCACTATTATTACCTGGGAGTCTAAGTCTCTTCACAGGTCATTAAGAACTTGCTTTACGTATCTGGGTGCTCCTGTATTGGGTGCATATATATTTAGATTAGTTAGCTCTTTTTGCCGCATTGATCCCTTTATCATTATATAATGCCCTTCTTTATCTCTTTTGACCTTTGTTGGTTGGTTTAAAGTTCATTTTATCAGAGAATCTCATTGTTAAAAATGGTTTTCAAATTCAATAACAAACCTCTGACAAGTTGTGACTAACCAATTTTTTCTTCTCTTCAGTGGCTTCTGGAATGTCTGTTCATAGTTTACTTGTCTTCAATCTGTTTATTGTTATCATGATTTCCATAAATCATCATGCAGACACAAAATTGTTTGCTCTGCAGGCTCTAAATTTGTATCACTTGGACCCTCTCTCTTCACTGAGATCTTTCCAATCAACCTTCTATTCACTATTAACATTATTTATTTTTGTTTCTCCATTTTCACAAATTCTTTTAGTATAGTACTCAGGAAACAAGCTCAAATCCTACTTCTGGGACAAACCATCACACAAGAATACTGCTTCTTCTGTCTTGTCAATTGATACATGCAAAAAAACATAAAATGCTTTAAAAAAACCTATGCTTTCTGATGCCCTGAATTGCTGAATTTAGCATATTGAAAATTATATGAACCTTGGAATTAGATGGAAGCTAGGAATGAGATAATTTCTATCTCGGCACAAAAAGTAATATAAAGGAAGGACAGAATCTAGTTTTTAACTTAAAAATAGCAGCTACAATTGTTAAAACATTAGCTAATGTGTCTCAGACTCCATCTAATTAAAATAGGTGAACAAGGGAAAAAGTTTGAGAATGAAAACTAGAAGAGGAAGATGGACTATGAGAAAAAAAAAGAAGTATGACTATTACCCTGTTAATCAACATTTATTTAATCATAGGAGAGGGAATTTGAATATTAACAGATGATTTTTATGCACATTAGCTCTTCAGAAACAATGATCTGAAGGAATAATTAATTAGTAAGTCCTTTAGAGTGTCTCTTTCACATAGGAATTATATCAGTCATGCTTTTGTCGTATTCTGAAAGGCAACCAACTTAATGTCAGATGAATGCCTTAGGTACTGGCATTTCATGTGAATGACCAGATAAATTCTAATAATTTATAGCATGGATGTTAATATTAACATTCTAGATGCTGAAAAATGTTTCTCTAACAGAGATAAATAGTATTTCCATAATATGTTAAACTTATGGGTGTCATATTTTGATATTTACTTCCAAAGCATGCAAGAGTCAAGGTTTTTATTAGACATACAAAAATATGTGTTTCAATGGAATTGCAAATCAATCATAGTTAGAAACAGCAGGCATGCAATTTCAAAAATTTTGTATTAGCATTATTCAAAAGATGATGACAGTGTTGCTTTTAATGGTAAATTATCAGTAATATATAAAACATAAAAATGCATTTCTTTGTGAATTATTTAAATTCATGAAAGAGAACAGATTTTTGTGGTTTTTCTTTTAGTTTCTTTTGAGTTATTCATATTTAAGAAAATAAGAAAGGCCGGGCGCGGTGGCTCAAGCCTGTAATCCCAGCACTTTGGGAGGCCGAGGCAGGTGGATCACGAGGTCAAGAGATCGAGACCATCCTGGTCAGCATGGTGAAACCCCGTCTCTACCAAAAATACAAAAAATTAGCTGGGCATGGTGGCGCGTGCCTGTAATCCCAGCTACTCAGGAGGCTGAGGCAGGAGAATTGCCTGAACCCAGGAGGCGGAGGTTGCGGTGGGCCGAGATCGTGCCATTGCACTCCAGCCTGGGTAACAAGAGCGAAACGCCGCCTCAAAAAAAAAAAAAAAAAAAAAAGAAAGAAAGAAAGAAAGAAAGAAAGAAAGAAAGAAAGAAAGAAAGAAAGAAAATAAGAATTGCATCTCCTTTAAATACAAGGATTATCTGTATACCTAAATTTGTTTAATTAATGAATTATTTAAAAATATTTGGCCTGTGGGATCTGGACTGAATATGAATTCTATGCTCTTTTAAAATACATTTTAGAATATTTTAAATAATACCAATACAATTTTTCAAAAATACCTAAATTAGGACTTGAATAAAGTAAACTCTTAATATAGGTGTACTGACACTTAAAAATAACTATGGTTTTTAGGAGTTAACCTTAAAGTATTAACCAGAAAATATTATACTTTCTATTGAAGAGTTAAATAAATCTCAGCCAGCTTTGGACTGTTGGTATTTCTTCCCCTTGTGTGAAAAACAGTGGAATATATAGGACCATTAAAGGGTTATTGTTCAATAAATGGTTTTCCTGGACAAAAAGTCCATACAAAGTGAAATATAGAAAAAGCCTGTTCATTCCATATGTCTGCTTTGAAGAGCAAATGGCATGGTAAAAATGAAGAGCAGAATTGCTACTCTGGAGGAAAGTTATTTGATTTCATTACAGATTTCCAGTTTTAAAATTAAATAAATACTTGTCAGGTTTTCCATTAATGGTTTGCATTATGAGAGGAGCAAAGGAGGAAGGGAGAAAAAAATGGATAAAGATCAGAAGGAAAAAAAAGAGAGGTATCATGAAATATCACTTAAATACTAGCTGAGAGTTATCTAAATTGATACTAAACATACTTTAGAAAGTTTGTATATTGCAGAAATTATTCCCAAACAAAAAAATATCTGAATTAATATTTTTGAGAAGAAAGCAACATTTTATTTCTTAGTCAAGCATCTAGAGGAATAATAAATACAACTTCCTCAAACAGGAATTGAATGGAATTTTAGCCTTTTATATCACTATGAAAAAATAACATATAAACAATTATTTGAATAAATCTGAGATTACATAAAGCTTGTCAAAATGGAAATATATTAAAAATCACCTGAGTATTTCTAGATATGATTAATATTCATTTTCAACTTTTTATTAAATAAAAAATAACTCAATTTTTCACTAACAGGTCATAAAAGTGATTTGGACTTATAGAGGCATTAATTCTATGATTCTTTTTTCTTATCTAGATGCAGGTACAGGTCTCCAGAAATACAGAATATGTATATAGAAAATGCTATTGTAGTGCCCTGGTTTCTTATTTTTTTATTTTCTTAATTGTTCATTTTATTTGTTAATGTCTTCCTTCATATATTTTTTGATTTCTATCTCTATTATTAAAGATTTTCTCCATTTCACATTTAATATAATAATTGCTTTTTGATTGTTTCTACAAATTACACTAACTTTTATACACTTTGGCAATTTGTTTTCTCTGATGCTTCTTGATTATTAATATATATTACAGTATCAAACAATAATGGAAATAATAAGTAACACACTTTTCTATTTTCAAAAGAATATGAGCCAGATTTAAGAGATTTTGCTGTTTTAGCCCCACATATATTAAATGTAGTCATGTAGTTTTACTCTTAGAATATATTTCTTTGTCTAAACGTTTTGAAATCTCTAGATTAATAGGAGATATAACTAGATATTGCTAATTATAACTACCATTATAAAATTACGTAATTCTATTACGGTGAAATTATAACTACTACTTAATTCATGAGGAATAATATTATTTTACTGACTTATTGAAGTCATTTAGATAAAATATTTTGTATATTATCTTCTAATGGCAAAAGAAAAGCTTAAATATCATAAGTCATAATGAGTCATTTGAATGCAGTACTTTAAATATGTTTGTTAAAATGGGAAACTATTTTCTTAGTTTTAAGAAACTTTCCTACTTTTCGTAATTAATTATGCTAAACATATTTCAAAAGTTTTACTTCATTATCTTCTCACTTAAATAATTTTCAATGACATACCCTTAATAAGGATTTATGTGCAGGTACTGACAGTTAAAATTCTGTAATCATCACAAGCATCTTTAATTTGACCAATATAATAAATATTATTTGTACCAATGTTACCATCTATTAGAGAAAATTAGTCATCAAATGTGCTCTTGGTATTACTATTGATGAAGGGTGGTTTCATATGTTTATTGAATATCCAGGTTCCCAAACTAACTTTGGCTTAGGATGTAAACATTTGATTCCTAGAAGTGCATTTCAGACTTTGCTTTTATCTTTCTGTTCTATTTTATATTGTATTTTCAGACAGAAATAAATTTTAACCAAATAATTTATACATCACAGAATTTTGATCTTACATTGTTAGAGAAAAACTTATTAGAGTTTATCAAAGATAGAAAAAACTACACAAATCACAAAGATGTTTCACAAAGTGAAAAAATCACTGTTAGCCCCAGCATCCAGAAGTCCTCAGAGTCTTCCAAGTCACAGTCTCCATAATGGCAAACAGTATCCTTCTTTCAGCAACAATTAGGTTTGCTGTCTCTGAATATTATTTACATGGAATCATACAATATCTGTTCTTTTATATCTGAGTTCTTCCCTTCAGTATGTTTGTTTCCATGTTGTTTAATGTAGCACACATTTATTTTTGTGTTCTTTTTTTCTGAATGTATCACAATTTATTTTTCTATTCTTGATAGAATTTGACTTATTTTTATTTTTAACTTTCATGAAAATGCATCCTTTATAAGTAATAGCATTCTTTATGAATAATACCATCTTTATCCTTTTGTGGCACACATGTCCATGTTATTATTGGGCAGGTACCTATGAATGCAATGACTGGGTCATCGATTATGTGCATGCCAACTTCAGATATTGCCAGTTCCCCAATTGCACATGAAAATATACATGCCCTCTAGGTGTTCTGCATCTTTCCCAGTGATTGGATATCTTTTAAAAAAAAATCAGAAATGAAAGACAGTACTTTGTAGAGATTTTCATATAAGTACAGTATTATATGACAGTGTCATCCCTTTATTAGTAAATTCGATTTTCTATATATTTTCTTCATTGCAGTTGTAGGAGATTATCATTTTCATTAATATTTTCAAAGAATTGTACTCTAAAAATATTAATGAGGCACATATACACCATGGAATATTATGCAGCAATCAAAAATGATGAGTTTGTGTCCTTTGTAAGGACATGGATGAATCTGGAGAACGTCATTCTCAGCAAACTGACACAAGAACAGAAAAAGAAATACCGCATATACTCACTCATAGGTGGGTGAGAAAAATGAGAACACATGGACACAGAGAGGTGGTCTACTATACACTGGGGACTGTTGGGGGAAATGGGGGAGGGACAGCAGGGGGGGATGGGAGGGATAGCCTGGGGATGAATACCAAGTGTGGGTGAAGGGGAGGAAGGCAGCAAAACACACTGCCATGTGTGTACCTATGCAACTATCTTGCACGTTCTGCACATGTACCCCAAAACCTATAATGCAATAAAAATTAAAAAAAAAAAGAATTGTACTCTAAATTTAGAGATCTTTAAAATTACATATTTATGTTCTTTTTCATTATGTCTGATTTTTTTCTGTATTACTTCTGATTTTTACTTTCATTGAATAGATTGCCACATTCTCCACATCCAAAAGGTAAAATTTTAGATCACTGTTTTCAGCTTTTTCTCTTTTGAGATCTAACTATGTACACATAATTAAATGCAAAATAAAAAGCAAAATATTTATCTTTATTTTTATATTGGTATCATCAAGAAACATGTTCTGGCAGAAGTGATGGAATTTTGTTAAACTTGTCAGAGGAAAACAATAGTTTAGTGTTTTAACTTAGAGGTCAGATCTACAATATAATTTGTTATACATTGAAACAACATTTATTTTATTTATTTATTTATTTAGCTTTATTATTATTTTTTTAATTCTTTTTTTTAAAAAAAATTTTTATTGCATTATAGGCTTTGGGGTACATGTGCAGAATGTGCAAGATAGTTGCATAGGTACACACATGGCAGTGTGTTTTGCTGCCTTCCTCCCCTTCACCCACACTTGGTATTCATCACCAGGCTATCCCCCCCAGTCCCCCCCCGTCCCTCCCCCATTTCCCCCAACAGTCCCCAGCATATAGTAGACCGCCTCTCTGTGTCCATGTGTTCTCATTTTTCTCACCCACCTATGAGTGAGTATATGCGGTATTTCTTTTTCTGTTCTTGTGTCAGTTTGCTGAGAATGATGTTCTCCAGATTCATCCATGTCCTTACAAAGGACACAAAGTCATCATTTTTGATTGCTGCATAGTATTCCATGGTGTATATGTGCCACATTTTCCCAGTCCAGTCTATCATCGTTGGGCATTTGGGTTGGTTTCAGGTCTTTGCTATTGTAAACAGTGCTGCAATGAACATTTGTGTGCATGTGTCCTTATAGTAGAACGATTTATAGTCTTTTAGATAGATACCCAGTAATAGGATTGCTGGGTCAAATGGAATTTCTATTTCTAGGTCCCTGAGGAATCACCACACTGTCTTCCACAATGGTTGAACTAATTTACACTCTCACCAACAGTGTAAGAGTGTTCCTATTTTTTAAATTTTTATTGCATTATAGGTTTTGGGGTACATGTGCAGAATGTGCAAGATAGTTGCATAGGTACACACATGGCAGTGTGTTTTGCTTCCCTCCTCCCCTTCACCCACATTTGGCATTTATCCCCAGGCTATCCCGCCCCAGCCCCCTCTGCTGTCCCTTCCCTATTCCCCCCAATAGACCCAAGTGTGTAGTAGACCCCCTCCCTGTGTCCATGTGTTCTCATTTTTCTCACCCGCCTATGAGTGAGAATATGTGGTATTTCCTTTTCTGTTCTTGTGTCACTTTGCTGAGAATGATGTTCTCCAGATTCATCCATGTCCTTACAAAGGACACAAACTCATCATTTTTGATTGCTGCATAATATTCCATGGTGTATATGTGCCACATTTTCCCAGTCCAGTCTATCCTCGATGGGCATTTGGGTTGGTTCCAGGTCTTTGCTATTGTAAATAGTGCTGCAATGAACATTCCTGTGCATATGTCCTTATAGTAGAACAATTTATAGTCCTTTGGATATATACCCAGTAAAGGGATTGCTGGGTCAAATGGAATTTCTATTTCTAGGTCCTTGAGGAATCGCCACACTGTCTTCCACAATGATTGAACTAATTTACACTCCCACCAACAGTGTAAGAGTGTTCCTATTTCTCCACATCCTCTCCAGCATCTGCTGTCTCCAGATTTTTTAATGATCGCCATTCTAACTGGCGTGAGATGGTATCTCAATGTGGTTTTGATTTGCATCTCTCTAATGACCAGTGATCATGAGCATTTTTTCATGTGTTTTTTGGCCTCATGTACGTCTTCTTTTGTAAAGTGTCTGTTCATATCCTTTGCCCATTTTTGAATGGGTTTGTTTGTTTTTTTTTCCTGTAAATTTGATTGAGTTCTTTGTAAATTCTGGATATCAACCCTTTGTCTGATGAGTAAACTGCAAAGATTTTTTCCCATTCTGATGGTTGCCGATTCACTCAAATGACTGTTTCTTTTGCTGTGCAGAAGCTGTGGAGTTTTATTCGGTCCCATTTGTCTATTTTGGCTTTTGTTGCCAATGCTTTTGGTGTTTTGTTCATGAAGTCCTTGCCTACTCCTATGTCCTGAGTGGTTTTGCCTAGATTTTCTTCGAGGGTTTTTATGGTGCCAGGTCTTATGTTTAAGTCTTTAATCCATCTGGAGTTAACTTTAGTGTAAGGTGTCAGAAAGGGGTCCAGTTTCTGCTTTCTGCACTTGGCTAGCCAGTTTTCCCAACACCATTTATTAAACAGGGAATCCTTTCCCCATTGCTTGTTTTTGTCTGGTTTATCAAAGATGATATGGTTGTAGATATGTTGTGTTGCCTCTGATGCCTCTGTTCTGTTCCATTGGTCTATATCTCTGTTTTAGTACCAGTACCATGCTGTTTTGATTACTGTAGCCTTGTAGTAGTTTGATGTCTGGTAGTGTGATGCCTCCCGCTGTGTTCTTTTTGCTTAGAATTGAATTGGCTATGCGGGCTCTCTTTTGGTTCCATATGAAGTTCATGGTGGTTTTTTCCAGTTCTGTGAAGAAATTCAATGGTAGTTTGATGGGGATAGCATTGATTGTGTAAATTACTTTGGGCAGTATAGCCATTTTCACGATATTGATTCTTCCTAACCACGAACATGGAATGTTTCTCCATCTGCTTGTGTCCTCTCTTATTTCGTTGAGCAGTGGTTTGTAGTTTTTCTTAAAGAGGTCCCTTACATTCCTTGTGAGTTGTATTCCTAGGTATTTTATTTTCTTTGTAGCAATTGTGAATGGCAGTTCGTTCTTGATTTGGTTCTCTTTAAGTCTGTTATTGGTGTATAGGAATGCTTGTGATTTTTGAACATTGATTTTATATCCTGAGACTTTACTGAAGTTGCTTATCAGTTTCAGGAGCTTTTGGGATGAGGTGATGGGGTCTTCTAGGTATACTGTCATGTCGTCTGCAAATAGAGATAATTTGGCTTCCACCTTTCCTGTTTGAATACCCTTTATTTCTTTTTCTTTCCTGATTGCTCTGGCTAGAACTTCCAGTACTATGTTGAATAGGAGTGGTGAGAGAGGGCATCCTTGTCTAGTGCCAGATTTCTAAGGGAATGCTTCCAGTTTTTGCCCATTCAGTATGATATTGGCTGTTGGTTTGTCATAAATAGCTTTTATTACTTTGAGATATGTTTCATCAATACCACGTTTATTGAGGGTTTTTAGCATTAAGAGCTGTTGAATTTTGTCAAATGCCTTCTCTGCATCAATTGAGATAATCATGTGGTTTTTGTTTTTGCTTCTGTTTATGTGGTGAATTACATTTATAGACTTGCATATGTTGAACCAGCCTTGCATCCCCGGGATGAATCCTACTTGATCATGATGGATAAGTTTCTTAATGTGCTGTTGCAATCGGTTTGCCAGTATTTTATTGAAGATGTTTGCATCTATGTTCATTATGGATATTGGCCTGAAGTTTTCTTTTCTTGTTGAGTCTCTGCCGGGTTTTGGTATCAGGGTGATGTTGGTCTCATAAAATGATTTGGGAAGGGTTTTCTCTTTTTGAATTATTTGGAATAGTTTCAGAAGGAATGGTACCAGATCCTCTTTGTGTGTCTGGTAGAATTTGGCTGTGAACCCATCTGGACCTGGGCTTTTTTTGTGTGGTAGGCTCTTAATTGCTGCCTCAACTTCAGACCTTGGTATTGGTCTATTCATAGTTTTGGCTTCCTCCTGATTTAGGCTTGGGAGGACACAGGTTTCCAGGAATTTATCCATTTCTTCCAGGTTTACTAGTTTATGTGCATAGAGTTGTTTGTAGTATTCTCTGATGATGGTTTGAATTTCTGTGGAATCTGTGGTGATTTCCCCATTATCGTTTTTTATTGCATCGATTTGGTTGTTCTCTCTTTTCTTTTTTATCAGTCTGGCTAGTGGTCTGTCTATTTTGTTGATAAATTCCTGGACACCTGTGTTTGAATTGGCCCCAATCTTTGCAACAAAACAACAATGAATTATCAGAGTTCTATGGTTACTCCCACCTATCATTATAAATTTTAAAAAGTAATAAAATTGATATTTTTAAATGGATGAAAATAGACATTTTACAAAGATGAATAGTTTAAAGCTCTTCTTTTAACGGCAGTGTGTTTTATTACATCATTTTAATGGCTGCCATATATATATACACACATATATTTGAAGTACTCTAAAATATGATAATTGTTGTCAGTTATTTGTAAAATATAATTAATCATTTAAATCATTTTAAGCAATTATATGCAAATATTTTTGGTTTTCAACTGTTACTAGTTGAAATTCAGCTGTCAAATTTTTATCTTCCTGTTTGTTTGACACATGTATAAAACTAATTATAAGATGTTCCTTTTGTTCCTAAGAAGTTGATTCAACACTCCTAAATTATTCCTTTTGTAGACTTTTTAATAAGCTAGAAAATAAATTTGAAAAATTTATAGGTACTTGTATTTTCTAAGAACATACTATCACCAGGGAAATGTTTCCATATAATTTTTTAAAGATTTCTAAATATAACATGATTTTATATTTATAACATGATTTTACAGAGAAGCAGTGACCTTCACGCATTCACCAAGATGGTGCCACTGCACTCTAGCCTGGGCGACAGAGCGGGAAGTGAGACTCTGAAAAAGAAAATGTGTATTACAGACTTTAAACACAACTAATCATGTTTTGGTTTCATATTCATAATTTTCACATTCATAATTTTTACATTTTAAAAGTTTTTCTATGGGGAATATTTTTATACAAATGTTTTTTAAAATCTCAGGGCAATATGCAAAGTCTATTTATGTTTTACTATTGAGAATAGTCATTCTAATTCTACATTTCTAATACTATTCCTAATAATTTTGAATGTTTTGAGCTCATGTTCAAAAGTATGTGATTACAAAATTACTGTTTTATCTTTGTTAGAAACATATTCAGAGAGTAATAAAAGAAAATGATAAAATGCATTCAGAGAGTTATAAAATATTTATTTGCTATCTGCTTGTGTTGTTAGAATTATCTTGGATCTTGTGTAATTCTACTTAAGAGATTTCAACTTGCCATATGGCGAGGTCAACTGTGTTTTAATTATATTTCATTTCCCAGTCTGTGTAACCTGGAAAATTAGCCATGTCACAATACATTGAAAATTAATAAAAATATGAGGGAACCAACAACTGCCCTCTCTTCTCAACATTGCCACATGCAGTTATGTGGGCTGTAGAGGTTGTAGAACTACCATTCCAAGGAGCCACCATTCACATTACAGACAACCTTTCTCTATTGAAGATACCATATTGCTATTGTGCCTTTTAAATAATTCAAATGTTAGAATATTTACGCATAAATAAAACAGTCTTGATTTAATATGTATGCTGCATATATAAAGTATGTTTTCTCTTTGATTTACAAAAAAGAAGAACATTTAAAACTTTATTCACCTAAAACTACATAAATTAGCTGAGTTTTTAAAGAAGAAACTGCTTCTTTGATGCAAGTTGAGGATCATAAAATATCTATATTACTGTTTGTATTTATGCTTTGGCTAAATCTGACATTTCATATTGCATATTATTTTTTCTAGCATTATTTGATATCGTCTGTCAGCTGAGTTGCAAATTCACAACTAAAATACTTCAACATGGCAAAATTCTTCATGAAAGAATTTTTATTCAATAATAACAAATAATTCACAAAATATTATGTAATCATCAAGTTTAATATATGAAACCCCTGGTTATATTTTAACAATGATATTAACAGTAAGACCTACATTTAAAAAAATAAAAAAAAGTTAACTTCAACCTCATATTTAACAATAATCTCAGGTACAATTTAAAAATAAATTTTAAACTTTTTAAATTTCTACTTTGGATACCTAAGTCCAATCTCTAAAACTACACCATAAGATATTGAATGTATCATAACACTTTGAGTATTCTATATTACATATTTGAAGAATAAAGTAAACATTAATTATTACAATCATAGGAAATGTTATAATAAATAAGACTGAGAAATATAATAGGTTATGTTACTTTTTTAAATTTACTTTAACTTCCAGATACAAGTGAAGACTGTATAGGTTAGTTACATAGGTATACGTGTGCCAGTGTGGTTTGCTGAAACTATCAACCCATCTGCTTGGTTTTAAGCCCCATATGCATTAGTTATTTGTCCTAATGCTTTCCCTTTTCTTTCCCCTTTGCCCCCAACTAACCCCAATGTGTGTTATTCCCTTCCCTGTGTCCATATATTCTCATTGTTCAACTCCCACTTATGAGTGACAACATGCAGTATTTGGTTTTCTGTTCCTGTGTTAGTTTGCTGAGGATAATGGCTTCTAGACTCACCCATGTGGCTTCAAAGAACATGATCTCATTCATTTTTTATGGCTGCATAGTATTCCATGTTGTGTATGTATCACATTTTCTTTATCCAGTCTATCATTGATGGGCATATGGGTTGGTTCCAAGTCTTTAATATTGTAAATAGTGCTGCAATAAACATATATGTGTATGTGTCTTTATAATAGAATGATTTATATTCCTTTGGACATAGACCCAGTAATGAGATTGCTGGGTCAAATGGCATCTCTGATTCTAGATACTTGAGGAATTGCCAAACCGTCTTCCACAATAATTGAACTAACTGACATTTTCACCAACAGTGTAAAAGCATTCGTATTTCACCACAGCCTTGCCAGCATCTATTATTTCTCGACTTCTTAATAATAGCCATTCTGACTGGCATGAAATGGTATCTCATTGTGGTTTTGATTTCCATTTCTCTAATGATCGGTGATGTTGAGCTTTGTTTCATGTTTCTTGGCCACGTAAATGTCTTTTTTTGAGAAGTGTCTGTTCACATCCTTTGCCACTGTTTGACTTTTTTTTTTTCTTGTAAATCTGTTTAAGTTCCTTGTAGATTCTAGATATTAGGCCTTTGTCATATGGGTAGATGGCAAAAATTGTCTCCAATTGTGTAGGTTCCCTGTTCACTCTGATAGTACATTTTGCTGTGCAGGAGGCCTTTAGTTTAATTAGATCTCATTTGTCAATTTTGGCTTTTGTGCGATTGCTTTTGGCATTTTTGTCATGAAGTCTTTACCCATGCCTATATCCTGAGTGATATTGCCTAGATTTTCTTCTAGGGTTTTTATGGTTTTGGGTTTTACATTTAAGTCTTAATCCATATTCATTTAAACTTTGTATGAGTGTAAAGAAAGGGTCCAGTTTCAGTTTTCTGCATAAGGCTAGCCAGTTTTCCAGCACCATTTATTAGACAGGGAATTATTTCCCCATTGCTTGTTTTTGTCAGGTTTGTTGAAGATCAAATGGTTGTAGATATGTGGTGTTATTTTTGAGGTCTCTGTGCTATTCCACTAGTCTATATGTCAAGTTCCTTTGGGCAGTATGGCCATTTTCACAACATTGACTCTTCCTATACATAAAGATGAAATGTTTTTCCATTTCTTTGTGTCCTCTCTTACTTCCTTAAGCAATGGTTTGTAGTTGTCCTAGAAGAGGTCCTTTACATCCATTGTTAGCTGTATTCCTAGGTATTTTATTCTCTTTGTAACAACAGTGGGTGGGAGTTCATTCATTATTTGGCTCTCTGTTTGTCTATTGTTGATATGTAGGAATGCTTTTGATTTTTGCACATTGATTTTTGTATCCTGAGACTTTGCTGGAGTTGCTTATCAGCTTAAGGAGTTTTGGGGTTGAGACGACATTGTTTTCTAAATATACAATCATGTTGTCTACAAAAAAAGACAATTTAATTTCGTCTCTTCCTATATGAATACATTTTATTTATTTCTCTTTCCCGATTGCCCTGGCCAGGACATTCAATATTATGTCATGACTTCCAATACTTCTTTGAATAGGAGGAATGAGAGAAGGCATCCCTTTCTTGTGCTCGTTTTCAAAGGGAATGAATGCTTCCAACTCCTGTCATTCATTATGATAATGGCTGTGGATTTTTAATAAATAACTCTTACTATTTTGAGATATGTTCTATCAATACCTAGTTTATTGAGAGTTTTTAATATAAAAGGATGTTGAATTTTATTCAAGGCTTTTTCTGTTGAGATATTCATGTGGTTTTTGTCATGGGTTATGTTTAGGTGATAAATTCATTTATTGATTTGCATGTGTTGAACCAACCCTATATCTCAGGGTTAAAACTGACTTGATCATGGTGGATAAGCTTTTGATGTGCTGCTGGATTCAATTTGCCAGTATTTTATTGAGGATATTTGTATTGATGTTCAGTAGGGATATTGGCCTAAAGATTTTTTTCTGTTGTGTCTCTGCCAGGTTTTGGTATCTGGATGACGCTGGCCTCATAGTATGAGTTAGGGAGGATTCCCTCCTTTTCAATTGTTGGAATAGTTTTAGAAGAAATGATACCAGCTCCATTTTGTATATCGGGTAGAATTCAGCTGTGAATCCATCTGGTCCTGGATTTTTTTGTTTTGCTTTCAGTAGGTAGGCAATTAGTTACTGTCTCAATTTCAGAACTTGTTATTGGTCTATTCAGGGATTCAACTTCTTGGTTTAGTCTTGGGAGGGTGTATGTGTCCAGGAATTTACCCATTTCTTCTAGATTTTCTAGTTTTTGTAAAGATGTTTATAGTATTCTCTGATAGTAATGTGTTTCTGTGGGGTCATTGGTGATACCCCCTTTATCATTTTTTATTGTGTTTATTTGATTCCTCTCTTTTCTTATTAGTCTAACTTGCGTTCTATCTATTTTGTTTTGTTTTTCAAAAACACCAGCTCCTGGATTTATTTTTTTTTTAAGGGTTTTTCATGTCTCTATCACCTTCAGTTCTGCTCTGATTTTAGTTATTTCTAGTGTTCTGTTATGTTTTGTATTTGTCTGCTCTTGTTTCTCTAACTCTTTTAATTCTGATGTTAGTGTTGATTTGAAATCTTTCTAGCTTTCTGAAGTGGACATTTAGTGCTAAAAATTTCCCTTTTAGCACTGCGTTAGCTATGTCCCAGAGAATCTGGCACGCTGTATTGTTGTTCTTATTGGTTTCAAAGAACTAGATTTGTACTTTAATTATGTTACTTACCCAATAGTCATTCAGGAGCAGGTTGGTCAATTTCCATGTAATTGTGTGATTTTGAGTAAGTTTCTTAATGGTGAGTTCTTAGTTGATTGCACTGTGATCTGAGAAACTGTTATGATTTCACTCTTTTGCATTTGCTGAGGAGAGTTTTACTTCCAATTATGTGGTCAATTTTAGAGTAAGTCTCATGAAGCACTGAGAAGAATATATATTTTGTTGATTTGGGTGGAGAGTTCTGTAGATGTCTATTAGGTCCACTTGATTTAGAACTGAGTTCAAGTCCTAAACATCCTTGTTAATTTCTGTCTCATTGATCTGTCTAATATTGACAGTGGGAGTCTAAGCCTCATTGTAGGTCTCTAAGAGCTTGTTTTATGAATCTGGGTTCCTGTATTGGGTGCATATATATGTAGGCTAGTTAAGTCTCCTTGATAAATTTAAATCTTTACCATTATGTAATGTCCTTTTTTGCCTTTTTTGATACATCAAAATCTAGGATTGTAATTCCTGGCTTTTTCTTTTTTCCATTTGCTTGGTAAGTTTTACTCCATCTCTTTATTTTGAGCCTATGTTGTCTTTGTATGTGAAATGGGTCTTCTGAGTTTAACACACCAGTGGGTCTTGACTCTCCAATTTGTCAGTTTGTGTTTTTTAATTGGGGCATTTAAGTTTATAGTATTGTTATGTGTGAATTTGATTCTGTCATCATGATACTGTCTGGTTATTTTTCACAGTAGTCGATACAGTTTCTTCATAGTTGGGCTTCTTCAAACGGGGGCTTCACTTCAGAACCTATTCATCTGGTTAGCTCCAGTGCCTGGAGACATCACTTGAGGAGGCTGTAGAACAGAAAGATTGGTTACTGCCCCTTTCTCTGGGCACCGACCTGATGCCAGCAGCAACACTCCCATGTAGGGTGTCTGATAGCTCTGTTGGAGGGTCTCACCCAATTGAGTGGCATGGGGAGCAGGACTGGTTTAGCAAAGAAGGGAATTTGTTGTAGAGTTTGCCATTATAATTAGTAAGTCTTGCTAATGTAAGAAATATAAGGCTATGAGAAAGAGACTGGGTAAATTTAACTTGTACATTCTCTCTTGGATAACTGAGTAAATAATGGTACTAAATTTTAGCTTAGAAAACAAAATTGCAAGAATAGCATGTTAGGAGCATGAGACGGAGAAGACTAAGGTTTTACTTAGAATATAATACATTTGTTAATATGACAATGGGAAGTACATGCACCAGTAGAATATTACTGGTTTGCTGAAGGCAAGACTGGAAGGATATTAAATGTGGTTGCAGAGATAAATCTCCATGAATCTTGAGAATATTTGGAGGTGTATGACTTTATGGAATCACTGAGTTTTAGTTTTGCATCTGTTACCATATTCTGCTTGAACACATCTAGTAATAAAAAGTTTATCTCACACTACAGGACAGTATTTTTTCAGACAATTGAAATTGTTACAACTTTTAAGAAATTGTATTAATTTTATGAGGACAGCTAAATAATTCTACCTTATATCTACTAGATCTGTTTGTTGTTGTTGTTGTTGTTGTTGTTGTTGTTGTTGTTGTTGTTGTTCTTTCTCCTGTTGTTTTAGGCCAAAAAAAAAAATTATATAGGCATAAAAGATATGTCTTTTGTCAGTTCTTACATATGCTAGGGATTCTACTTCTTCCTTTGTTATCAAATATATTTGCCAGATTTTCTTGCCAAAGTGTTCTCCCTCTAGTCCTGAAAATGGGAGGCATTATCTCTCATTAATAAATGAGAGATTAGAAAGATGAGATAGAATAAAAAAAATATGCTTGTGGCAGTGACTCTTGCAGAGCTGGTTCCTGGGCTCTGTCAAGACAGCATTTGCTATTTGATCCCTGAGTTTCTGGTTAGCACAGTCTTCATTCTTTTGCTCTTCTAGGCCTTTGATCTCTTTTGATATCAACTCCTTGGAACAAAGACGTTTCTGCTTGGAATATTTGGAGGAATATCTGGTGTCTTGAGTCGATATTCTAATTGTTGGATGAAAGATGAAATAAAAACCTTTTTTATTACATTTACAGCACCATACTAATGTTCAGTATGAATTTAAATGGTGGCATACATTGCAGTTTTTAAAGAATATATGTTTCTCAAAAGTATGTTCTATACACTAAATAGCTAAAATGTAATTATTTTACAGTTGAGGATTAAGATATCAATACTATTTAAGAGAAAATTTGTAACAAAGTTTGTAATGAGCATTTTTACATTTTACAATTTTTTTTTTTAAATTCTCTAGAGAGACAAAGTTATGACAAATTATTGTCTATATTTAAAGATCACGCCCAGGCTGGGCATAATCTAGGATCACGTGGCTCAAGCCTGTAATCCCACTACTTTGGGAGGCCTAGGCGGGTGGATAACAAGGTGAAGAGATTGAGACCATCCTGGTCAACACGTTGAAACCCCATCTCTACTAAAAATAGAAAAATTACCTGGGCATGGTAGCAGGTGCCTGCAGTCTCAGCTAATTGGGAGGCTGAGGCAGGACAATCACTTGAACCTCGGAGGTGGATGTTGCAGTGAGCTGAGACTGCACCACTGCACTTCAGCTTAGCAACAGAGCAAGAATATCTCAAAAAAAAAAAAAAAAAAAGATAAAAACAAACATAAAAATAAAAACAAAGATCACATCTGAATATATATATATGTATATATTCTGAATATATATATATATACACACACACACACACACTCATATATATATATATATTTTTTTTTTCCTCAAACTAGCTGCAATGTAAGATTTCCTCAGGAGAATATTTGCCACAATCACGGAAGTAAATATTCAACATACTAGTTCCTGCATGGATCATGTATGTTTCTTGGAATAGAATCTAATGAGGCACGTAACATAGAATTTAATAAGGCATTTGAATCAAATTTTTAGCATTTTGTTTGAGGTATGACCATAAGTGGCAAAGTGGCAAATGGTAAATCCTTATTCATTTCCTATTTTTTTTTTTACTATCTAACGTTTCCAGTGTTATGAGTTCATAATCTGAAATACCATCTCTGTGCTTGATGACTCCCAAAATTGCATTTTCAGGTCAAGCATTCTTTTGAACTTCAGGTTAAAAATAAAGTTCCACTTTTCTGTTCTTAGAAGCAAAAAAAAAAAAAAAAAAAAAAAAAAAAAAAAAAAAAAAAGAGAGAGAGAGAGAAATACAAAATGTCAGAATTATCTTTTTCAGACCTCTGGAAATTAATCAAATGTTTGCAATAACTTGAATGTTATTCAAGGAAATCTGCATCAGAGTTTTTTCTATTATTTTATTCTTCTCCCCCTTAAGTCTGCCACCGCCTTGAAAGCTAGCAACCTCACAATTATAGTGGCTGTGAAGACCAGAAAAGAGACCAGGTGCAGAGCTCATAAAAAAGGTCTAATTTCCAGAGGATTGTCACTTCTTGAACTGTCTCAAAACAATCTGGAAAAGCCCAATTCATAGAATTGTCATCTGTAGATGACAAACTTATAAGAAGTTGCTGCTTTTGAAAGAAATATTCTTACAATGTACAACTGCTTGGGTACTGTGGCAAAACAGGAAATACAGTACAAAAGGAAGGGAAAAATGACTATTTAAAATATAATTGATAGCTAAGGTACTGAAGAGAAAGCTAATAACTAGAATTAGTAAAGTAAAATATCAGATTGAATTATGAAAATGATTTGATCAAACAAAAATACAACTCACTGAAATCCTATATTTAGAAAATAATTTAAAACTTTAGAAAAGCATTTTATGGCATAAACAGATTAAAATTAAATAGTCGAAAACAAGAAAATGCTTTCTTAAGAAAAAAATAACTCAGCAATCAAAATTCTTGTTAAGGAAAAATAAAACTAAAGCAAATCTATGATTAACATTTAAAAATCAACCCATTACAAAACTAGTCATTATGCACAAATAAAAGGCTGCTATAATGCTAATTATATGTAGTTGTAAGTTTTATTGTCCTAATTCTTTTCTCCATCATACTTCACTGATTTCTACTTAGCCTTTGTCTAGCTAGGTCCAAAGAATTTTCTACCCACATATAGTCATTTCATTCAACAAGAATAAATGTAATTATCACCTAGCTAGAAGCTAAGGGGATTTTTTTTTAACCTAGCTGGAGTGAAGTGACCCAATTAACACCTTGCATGAATACTCTGAAT
This sequence comes from Saguinus oedipus, assembly GCA_031835075.1. Classification (NCBI taxonomy): domain Eukaryota; kingdom Metazoa; phylum Chordata; class Mammalia; order Primates; family Cebidae; genus Saguinus; species Saguinus oedipus. Next base: position 141,351,862 of record CM063171.1, on the reverse strand, counting down.
TATATAAATTTTATAATATGTTTTGAGCTTAGAATAGTTTTGATTGATGGTTTTCTTTTCTCAGGAGGATTATCTCCACATTTTTGTTGTCTCCAATTTTACTTTAGAATCTCAGTTCAAAAACTACAAGCCTTTTTAAACGTATACTCATCCAATGTGTTGTTTTAACTGTGAAACAACTTACTTGCTTTTTCACTCAATATTCTGTCACAGAAACGTATCTAGAAAATACAAAAAGATTACAGGTCCTGGCTTAATGTTATCTCATATAGAAGTAGAAGACTGGTGTACTTATTTATTCTATGGTATATGGACATATTTCTTCACTCTTTAAAGTATTTATTCTTCATTCTGGGCCTTTATTCTTAAGGTTGCATTTCCTAAGTGGGTGAGTAGAAAGCTGGTTAGCTTATTTAATAAAATCCAAAAAGTGAATTAGTAAAGGTGACTTTAATAGAATACTGTTATAAATCCCATTGATTTTAGTAATATCCATAGTTTTGAAAATAAAACTAGTTTTGATTTTTAAAATCCATAGATATTTTCACTGAGTTTTCTGACATTGGAAACGATATAGATTTTTAGGAGCTATCAGTACTCTACCACAAATGTCTCTATGCTTGTACTTCTAAGATATGTCTCAAAACTTGGCAGTCAGACTTTCACTTTTATACTTCTTTTTAAATTGCTATACATTTTCGCCATTGCATTTATGAGTATTTCACAACTCCCAAATGACTCAGTGTCATACTCTTTGAATTTGTCTTTTTCCACATCTCTAGCAGCTTCTTCTCATCCCCTTTGCTTTTTTTTTTTCCCCTCAACCTCCTGGTCTTACCAATTTTAGTGTTTACCTCAGTTTCACCTCTGTCCCTTTCCCATTGTGTCTTTCCACTAACATCACCCAAATGATAAAGACCTCCAATATGTGTATTATTCAGTCTTTCCGATGGACAGTTTCCATATTTATAGTGGCTTAGTATTTTATAACAATAACAATTGTTTCTTGGAATCAGACACTATGCTGTTCTCACAACATTTAAGGATTAAAATGTTTATTTATAACTATAAAAAAGGCATATGTAAATTATAATTAACCTGTTAACACTAAACCATTTATACAGAATTATGCAAACAGACTATTTAGGTGGCTACAATTGAATTCAGCACATTTCAGCCAGTGATCATTCTGTTTAATCTTGCATTTCAAGGATTTTCTTGACTAAAATATTTTGTTTTCTTTCCTCAGCCTGAAATTTCTTCTCCTGGAGCTCTACATGTCACTTCCATCAGTTCTTTCCTCAAATATCACCTTTTCTGGTTGCTTTCTCAGCTTTCTAGTACAAAATAGAAGTCATCTAACTGCTGTCATTGTGTCTAGTTAATTCCTGCTTTAGCTCTAGCATGAGTAACAGTGAATAAAGATACAGACTTGTTAAAACTGTTTTTCAAAAATGCATGAATTGATGAGAATAAGATACATGAGTATCACTAATACAAAAAATGTTATGCCATGTGCCAAGTAAATAAAAGTATTTTGTGAATCATACATAGAATATGATTATACTTTTTAAATTATCATATGTGAAATGTCTGTGACGTTTTTATATATTTCTCCTTCTAACTACTCATATAATTTTGTCTGCATGAAAATTAAAAAAATAATAAAAAAAACAGGAAGGATACAACAAAACTGATAACGGTCGTTGTAGATAACCCCAGATGATAGGATTCCGTGTAGGTATGTGTGTTTTGTAAGTGGGTGACATATGTAGTATGAGGGTTTAATCATGGTACAGGTGTTGAAATATTTTATTTAATTTAACCATTTTTATTATGTTTTGTTTTATACAAAGTATATATGTGGTATGTACTTTTTAAAAATTAGAAGTAAACAGTAATTTCTGTAACACTGAATACTTAATGTTAAAATTAAAGGAAATGCTGCTTTTTTGAAATAGATATTTGTGTTAGATTAAGGAATATTGGTTTATCTTTAACATTTTGAAAATAATGTCAAATTCCATGCCTATCTTTATGAGCCTCTATTGATATGATGTCACTTCTAATATAATGTATTCTTATAATCTTATCATTAAAACAAAAATATGCTAATATCTATATTGTTAGATAACATATACTAGTAAACTATTTCTTTTTAAAACATATTATTGTACTTACTGTAAATTTTTACACAATTCATTTACTAAACATATTAGTTTTGTAAAATATTTGTATCATCACTTATGCCTGAATTATAAGATAAGTTACTATACTACACCAATGCAAAGAGACTGAAAGGCTAATTTATGACAAATAAACCTTTATTTACTTTTAAATGCATACACTAGATTTTAGTATGAAGTATAATTGAGGGAGTAAGCGTTTACAAATTTCAGTAGTATGGAGTCTTACACTGCAGACTTTTAATTTAAATGTGAGTTTTCACAACAATTTTTAATTTATGAAATGTAATTTGAAATTATTTATTAAATATTGTGACCCAAGCATCTCAAAACAATCTTTTTTTTACTAATTATGAAAATAATTATTTAAGCATTCAAGATGAAATATTATAGTAACCTTAGTTTTGTCATGTTAACACAAAGAAATTCAAATGTATGTCATCTCAGGGTCTAATATGTATCTAGATAATGAACTTATAAATACTGAATGGTGTCAACCACATCCACACAATAACTATAAGTTGAGGGGTGTTATTTTATTTTTTCTGAATTTTCTCATTTTATAAATACTCCCAGAATACATGCTATTAGTGTAAGGGGAAAAATGCAGGCAAGTTTTTCTGTTTTTCAAAGAATTGATCACAGAATTAAACACACACATACACACACACACAAACAAATAGCTATGTAAACTGGTAAGTACGAGAGATACCATAAAAGACACAAAGTCTTATGAAATTGGAGTGGAGACAAAGTCCTGCTCATGTCAATGTAGCAGTCTACAGAATATTCAATTCTTCCACAACGGATACAATGATGAAAAGATGTATATGACATTATATAAAATTAAATGTTGATTCTTAAAAGAGTGGAAAACAAACCTATGAAGGAATTACTTCAAGTAAAATCTGTATTTGTCAATGACAGTTATGCTAAACAATGACAATACATTCAAGATATAAGTAACCAGAAGTCTAATGATCTATGTTATAGTTTTATTTACTCACATGAGCACATGCTATATTTACCAAATTGTACCATGTATAATATGTAGTTTGTACAACTTTTATTTAATTTCTATTTAATTTTTCTGTCTTATATGTACATGCATGAGCACAGTGGGTTAACTGCAACTTGCCTAACTCAAAATGCTTGTGATTAGTTTTCTGATACAACTTCCCTGGTGGTCTTTCTGTGCAGAGAGTAGTCTGTGCTTCTGACCAAGTTGACTTATGCCTTTCAACCTTCCACATGATTGACAGAAATTACCCCAGCTAATTCTGTCAGGTGATCTGAATTAATCATCAAGACAGCAAGATACTTGTGCTCTGCCTATTTCCTGTATCCATTATAACACTATTTTTTTTTCTCCTTTTACCCAGTTTAGTATCATATAACTAACTCATATAAGAAAAGGTTTGCATTTGGCACCAATTATTCGAGTTATGGGAAAGCATATTAAATGTCACTGATACTTCGTTTTATTTTAGAAATGCATACCAATAAGAAAATTATTTACCTAAGCAACATTAAGGAAGCTAAACTAAAGTTTTATCTAATGAATTATTTTGAAACTGATTTTTATTGACCTAATGAGGAAAATCTGTAAAATCTGTAAAAAAATAAAAAAAGCCATCATACAGTTATTTACTTCACTAATGGTTAAAGTAAGAAGAGACTGAATTTCTCAGTGGCTCTGTGAAGCACAGCACAGAGATAGGGTTATCTTTGTCATTCAGGCATCCAGTAATGCAGAGTAATCAAGCAGGTACAGAGGCAAACAGTTTTGCTTAATTTTACCACTAATCCTTTTTCAAAGATCTGAGTAGTTTTGGTTATTTCCATGTGCTAAGTACTCTGACCAAATGCTTCTCAGCCTGTAGGTTATAAACAGACACATATGCCTGACACTGTAAAAAGTGCAGTCTGGGTTAGTTTTTATGCTCCCTGAAACTCATCTTCTTTACAATAGTCGTACTAAGTAACATTGGTGGAAAATAAGCAAAGTGTTTGTACAGTAAATTGCAAATTACTATAGAAGTGGAAGTGCAACATTATTAGAAAGACTCATAAACGGGGAAGCGAACACAAATTGCCTTTTGTTGCTGAAATAGATGTGATCATACATGGGCTTGGAGAATGAGTGCAAGATTTTATCGTGTGGAAGTTCTCAGCAGAGGGAGGAGCCAGAAGTGAGATGGTTTTTCCCTGGAGTCAGGCAGGTCAGTGGCCTGGGCTTTCCTCTGACTGCCCCATCCAAACTCTGCCTTGTCCCGCAGGTGGATGGCCTGCCAGCAGGCTGGCCTCTGTTAGCCTGCTTTTCCGTAGGAGTGCTCCTTCAACATCCTCTCCCTATCTAGCCACTTGTGTCTCCTTCCACTGATGTGCTCCTCTAGAGGTTTAACCACATGTGTGTTTGCCTGCTAGGGTCTTGGGTTTTCATAGGCCCAGGATGGGGTTGCGGCAGGTCAGGGTGGTCTTGAAAAATGAAACATTTGGGTGCCAAAACAGGAGTACCTGTCCTCACCTAGGTCTGTGGGGTTGGAACCTTAGCCAGCAACTGGCCTTTACCCACCATTTCCCTTCTCTGCGTCCGTATCATTTAAAGGGACCACACTCTTACCTTTCCAGCACACCTGTATTGATCTAAACACTGAATATATGATGAAATGTTATTAACCAAATATAATAGTATTCCACATACTTATGACTTAGATCTATTAATCATTAATTTAAATTAAAAAATTAATATAGTGAGCCGAGATTGTGTCATTGCATTTCAGCTTGGGCAACAGAGTGAGACTCTGTCTTGACAAAACAAAAAATTAATAAAGTATAGATAAAATAAATTTAAGCAGTATTGAACCATCATATCTAATACACAAATGACTTAGTGACTCAGAATAATTAATAAAATGTATAAGAATCACAGCTGTTTCTATATAGAATGGACTAATATGGATCAAATTTATATTCTCCTTAACAAAAGAAAAAAAATATATGAAAAGATTTTTCATAACACTGGGCATTAGGCAGTGATAGTAATTGAGTAAAGGGAAAAGAGGATCACTGAGTAAAGGAAAACACAAGAGGTGGCTCCTGTAATTGGCCTAGCATACTGCCCTGAGAGAGTCTCTAGCAGCTAAGATAAAGAAGATGAGCAACTATCATAAAGAAGATGAATTTTAGAGAGAAATCAAATTTTGCAAAAGATAAAAATGTATATTTATAGATAAAATTATACTAGCTAAATTTTTTAAGTTGAAATATTTTGCTATAGAAATTTAAAGCAAAATATGAAAATTTCAATTAACTATCACTAGTCAGTAAAGTAACATCTCTTTCTGTTCAGTTTGGCTTCTGAGATTCAGATCTCGGGTCTTTTTATTGAACAAAATTATTCTGTAGTTATATTGTGCATTTATTTACAAGCAAGTTCTCTCAACTGGGAATTATTGAATTACAATATTTTAATTCGATTTTTTTTTTTTTGGTAAATGAAATTCAATATATAAAGAGGTCTGCACAAATTTCATTTCCTAATCTAAAATCCTGGTCTTTTCCATATGAATCTATTTTCAAGATCACATCTACTTCAGCAACAGAAGACACTTTGTGTTCTCCTTCCTGTTTATGAATCTTTCTAATAATGTTGCACTTCTATATAATTTGCAATTTACTATGCAAACAGTTTGCTTATTTTCCACTCATATTAGTTAGTGCAACTATCATAAATAAGATGAGTTTTAGGGAGCATAAAAGCTAACCTGAGACTGCACTTTCTTAAGTGTCAGGCATATGTGTCTGTTTATAACCTACAGGCTGTAAACATCCACTCCTAAACATTGCTGTGAGATTGGAGCCCCACAGCCTGCGGGTCTGTATGCTCCCCTAGAGGTTTGAGCAGCAGAGCAATGAAGAAGTGAGTCACACCCCCATCGAATGCCCTGAAAGGAGGACAAGAGAACTTTTCACATTTCAATATCACAAATCATTTTATATTTGATTTTTAGCTATAAGCTTTTATTCGCTCACCACCCTATGCTTACGTCAGACACATACAGTAATTGAGAGATGGCTTTTTCCCCACATTTAAAAAGTTGAGCACTGATTAGCAAATCTATTCTACTTTTCCATGTGACAGAAAGTTTGTTACAAAATAATCTACTTGTTCTGACAAATACCTTTTTGATAAGAAAAATGATCGTTCTATGATCTTTACATAGTATCTCTCCATCCCAATAGGAGAAATATAACATTAGCAACCAAGCAATGCTCCAATCCCTTTCCTCAGAATCATATCCCTAGAAATACAATAAGCAGATAAGGAAAGAGAGTGGAGAGGAGCATTAAGAAGAAAAATAAATTTATTGCAAGCAAAGTAAACTTTCACTAAGTATTATTATTTACTTCCTTGCAGAATTCATGGTCTAAATTGTTGCTGATTATATAATGAGTATACAGATTGATGAGTAAAAGAATAAGAGGTCAAGAAAATATTTTTAAATTAAATATAGGGCAGGTGCCGTGGCTCACTCCTGTAATCTCAACACTTTGGGAGGCTGAGGTGGGCGGATCACTTGAGGCTATTAGTTTGACACCAGCCTGGCCAACATAACGAAACTCCGTCTCTACTAAAAATACAAAAGTTAGCTGGTTGTGGTGGCACACATCTGTGATTCCAGCTACTTGGGAGAGTTTTGCTGCTGAAGTAGATGTGATCTTGAATATAGATTCATACAGACTAAACCTGGGTTTCAAATTAGGTAACAGAATCTGTGCAGATCACGAGAAACGCAGGAAAACTGCTTGAACCCGGGAGGTAGATGTTGCAGTGAGTCGAGACAACACTCTCTGCAACTACACTGACTGCACTCCAGCCTGGGTGACAGAACAAGACTGTGTATCAAAAAGCAAACAAACAAAAAACTTTAAAACGGTGAGTTCATGTCCTTTGTAGAGACATGGATGAATCTAGAAACCATCACTCTCAGCAAACTGACACAGGAACAGAAAGCCAAACAGAGAGCATGTTTTCACTCATAGGCGGGGCTGGTGATGAACAACAACAACACTTGGGCACAGGGAAGAGAACAACACTCACTGGGCTAGGGGCGGGGCAGGGACTGCGTGGGGTGGGGGAAGGGAAGGAATAACACCGGGAGAAATGCCTGATGTAGGTGATGACAGTCGGGGAGGAGATGGAGACAGCAACCACTGTGGCATGTATATACCCAGGCAACAATCCTGCAGGATGCAGGATGTGCACATGTACCCCAGAGCCCGAAGTACAATAAAATAAAATATATAAAAAAATTGTATTAAACTCTACTATTATATCAATTATATTTAAATATAAGTTACCTAAAAAATATAGGTTTAAATTTACTTGTTTTGTCTTCTGAACATTAATTCTATTCAAAAAATATTATTAATTATCCAACAGTTAATATATGAATGTATTTTACTAAAGAAAGCACATTTAACAGTAGTGGTACAAATATATCGGGTCATTAGGGTGCTGCACTTTTTTCCAGTTGCCTAATATAGTCTGTTACTTATTAAATGTTTAAATTATACCTTCACTTTGTGGCAACGTAAATCCAACTTCAAAAAGTTTAACTTGTTCTGACTTTGCCATTCAAGTCAATTAGAATTTGCTAAGTGGTTGCAAGATTTTGGACAGTTTACTAAACTAGAAAAGACAGAATACTTAATGTTGAGTAGAAATGTAACTCTCCCTGACTAATCCTGTTACTTATTAAGGATATGTTATCTAAAGTAGGAGCCAAAGTTATCAAATATAACTTTACATACTGTTGAACTAAATATTTGATTTGAAAATATGCTTAATATGAAGATTGCCCACAATTATATATTTAAAACAACAAGTCATAATGTTGACGAAAAAAAAGCTTCATTATAGCAAAAAGATTCAGGCTTGTCATCTTAAAAAAGAAACAAAAATATCCTCACAAATGTATATTTTTATAATACTATTATCTGTATAGATCCTTTGCAATGCACAGTCCATAAAAACATAACTTTATAGCATCTTTGGAATGTACATTTTATTTTATTTTTCCTTTTTTTTTTTTTTTTTTGTTAAATAAGACCTTGCTCTGAGGCCCAGGCTAGAAGGCAGTGTCACAATCACAGATCACTGCAGCCTTGAACTCTTGGGCTCAAGTGAACCTTCTGCCTCAGCTACTGGAGTAGCTGAGACTACAGTTGCTCACCACCATGGCTTCCTAATTTTTTTAAAATTTTTTATTATGGAGACAAGGGCTCATTATGTTTCCCAGGCTGGTCTTGAGCTGCTGAGCTCAAGTTATACTCTCTCCTGGGTCTCTCAAAGTGCTAGGATTATAGGCATCAGCCACCACATACAACCACGATGTTCATTTTAATAAATATATTCACATATTACATTTCTAGATGTGTAGACTTAACAAAAAGAAAAAAATAGATTATTTTATAACTGTTTTGTTACAATAAAGATCAGTTTTCAAAAACCCAATATGATAAACTGAGGATAATTTAATTAATTCAAGAATTAGGCTAGGCATGGTGGCTCATGCCTATAATCCCAGCAGTCTGGGAGGCTGAGGCAGGCAGATTCTTTTAACTCAGGAATTTGAGACTAGCCTTGGCAACATGGCAAAACCCCATATCTGCAATAAATAAAATAATTTGACAGGCATGGTAGTATGTACCTGCAGTCTCAGCTTCTTGGAAGGCTGAGGTGATAGGATTGCGTGGACACTGAAGGTAGAGGCTATAGTGAGCCAAGATCTGCACTCAATCCTGGGTGACAGCAAGACCCTGCTTAAAAAAAGAAAGAAAGAAAAAGAAATAAATAAAAAGAAATAAACCACTTTTAGTGCTCAGTTTTCCAAAACGTATTACCAAGGTTACTGAATCTCATAGGTTTTAAATTTTTTTATTTGAATTATATTTATCTCTAAGAGAAGATCATCTAAAATTGTTGGCAGGCTCATGAAGTTAGGTAATATTACATGCGTTATGTTTTATGTTTGTTTGTCTGGTATTCCAAGGCGTAAATCCAAGATTTAGAAAATTCAAAGTATCACAAAATAAGAAAAAAAGATTATTTGTACTTGTTGTAAAAGAAAAGTAACTTTATTGAGACATGGAAGAAAAGTGTTTTCATAAAAGAAGCAATTGAAGAGAAACAGTAATCTCTAAAAATGTTGTGACATAGTCTATAAATCTTTGTAGTTCTTTTTTTCTTCCATATTATTTTTAAAAACTTTCACTGAAAATTAAAAACAATCTAGTGTGATCTGAAAACACAAAGGAAGGACTTGGATTTAAAGCAGTTTCGATATTTGTAGATTGTTTTCAGAGTTTTTAACTTATAAGTTAATTTCTTTCTTTTTTTTAATTTTTTAAATTTTTATTGCATTATAGGTTTTGGGGTACATGTGCAGAACGTGCAAGATAGTTGCATAGGTACACACATGGCAGTGTGTTTTGCTGCCTTCCTCCCCTTCACCCACACTTGGCATTTATCCCCAGGCTAATTGCCTACATTACTGTTAGATAAAAATATGTAGAAAACTATTTTTACCTGCTGTCTGCTGTGCTTTGCAAGTCATCACATTTATCATAGATAGTACCCTCTGATTCCTGAATTCCATTCAGTATTGGTCAGTGTTTTTTTTTTTTAATTGCATTTTAGGTTTTGGGGTACCTGTGCAGAACGTGCAAGATAGTTGCATAGGTACACGCATGGCAGTGTGTTTTGCTGCCTTCCTCCCCTTCACCCACATTTGGCATTTCTCCCCAGGCTATCCCTCCCCAGCTCCCCCCCCCGCTGTCCCTCCCCTATTCCCCACAATAGACCCCAGTGTGTAGTGCCCCCTTCTCTGTGTCCATGTGTTCTCATTTTTCCTCACCCACCTATGAGTGAGAATATGTGGTATTTCATTTTCTGTTCTTGTGTCAGTTTACTGAGAATGATGTTCTCCAGATTCATCCATGTCCTTACAAAGGACACTAACTCATCATTTTTGATTGCTGCATAATATTCCATGGTGTATATGTGCCACATTTTCCCAGTCCAGTCTATCATCGGTGGGCATTTGGGTTGGTTCCAGGTCTTTGCTATTGTAAACAATGCTGCAATGAACATTCGTGTGCATGTGTCCTTATAGTAGAACAATTGTCATTGAGAAAAATAGAACCAACAGAAGATCTGTCATGAGAAATTAGCTCATAAAATTATGGAGGCTGAAATATGTCATGATCTGCCATCTGCAAATGGTAAGCCCAGAAAAGCTGATTATTTACTTCTAGTCCAAGCTGAAAGCTTAAGAATCTGGGAATCAGTGGTTTCAAGTCCAAAGGCCTAAAAAGCAGTAATACTGATGGACTTTTGAACCCACACAAGATATAAATTTGCTTTCTCCATTTATTTTTCCTATTCAGGCCTACAACGAATTGAACAATGCCCACTAAAATTGGTGAGGGAAGATCTTCTTTACTCAGTTTACTGATTCAAATGTTAATGTTTTCTGGAAACACTCTCACAAACATGACCAGAAATAATTATTTATCAGCTACTTCGGCATCTCTAGGCCAGTGAAGTTAACACAAATTAACCATCCACACATAGGTTAATGTATAATTATTTATTCAATAGTTTTCTGTAACTAATTTTTTCAATTAGTTATTACAGAACAGCCAATAGCCTATATATGTGGGTGATTGTAGATTGCTAGTAGATTCGCCAGGGAGTGGAAAATGGATCAGGTCACAAATAAAGAAGACTTCCACATTTCTTTTTATACTTTTATACTATGGGAGTCTAGAATTAGCATCTACAAATATGCCTTTTTGGCCTTGAATTGTTTTAATTGAAGGCAATTAAGAAGAAGTAGGTGCAGAAAGGCTTTCTGGATTCTCTTTATTATTTTTTTAAAATAAGCTATAAATTTACAAATATAAAAGCCATCTTGTCCCCTCTTCCATCAGGGAGAATAAAGATAAACCACTGAAGACAACTTTAGACCATTATCTCCCTGAAGATGGCAGCTGAGGAATATGTATTAATAAGCTTTACTAACTATCCTTTATCTGCCATTTATTAACTTTTACACAAGTAACAACCCCTAGAGACTCAGTTCTCTAAACATTTACTATTCTTTGTTAAAGATGCTATTTGAGGTAGAATTTGAAGAAATCTCTTAAAGAACCACTCATTTCCTGACTATCCACCATGTTTATATGAAACATAGATACTAACAGACTTCTGTTTGTTTTTTCTCATGTTAATCTGTCTTTCACTACAGGAGTCCATCCAATAATCTGTGAGGGCCGAAGAAAAAGAAAATTCTCCCCTACAATTCTGTACTGGTTTGCTTACTACGTTTATTTTTAATTATTTTAAAGTTATAATGAATATCTCTTATCTGCTTTTTAGAACTAACTCATAATTTTAAGAAATAATGGATCGTCAGAAATAATTTGGAAAAATAATTGAGTCTTTGAGCCTCTGTTTTGTCTACTGTTTTATAGTTTACTACCACTTCGTGATCTAATATTCACTGGATTCTCACATCTAATATGAAAATGAGAAATAATGTCTATTGAAAAGCACTGTATCCGGTACCAAAATTCTGAAATTATTTATAGGTTTACCTTTTTCCTTCAAGTAAGATCTGAAGTAAAAGCATTGAAGCTTTGTGATTTTAGGCTTCAAACTGATGGATAGATAATAATGGTACTTAATTCACGGTATGGCAATCAAATGAGTTCATATATGATAAAGCAATTTGTTAACTGTTAGCAAGCATTAGACAGTATGTATCATATTTAACCACCTAAATTCACATAGTTAAATGTGGAGCAACTAGTGATATTACAGTAACTTGACTCCTTGTGCAGTGTCCTTTCCCTCCCCACCCATGGTTATAAAATAGGGTATGCCACCTTTCAAATATGATGTAAAATATATACAAGATTATCCTTCTGAATAAATATATAATCATTATTCATAGAGATGGTGCCAAAAGCAGTTATTGTAAACTCTATATTTTATAAACCATATGCACAGTTTAAGAGATACTATTTCTGGCAGGGCACAATGGTTCATGCCTATAATTCCACCACTTTGGGAGTCCAAGGCAGAAAGATCTCTTGAGCCCAGAAGTTCAAGACTATCTTTTATAACATAGGGAGACCCTGTCTTAATCAAAGATAAAGAAAATTCCCTGGGCATGGTGGCACACACCTGTCTTTCCAGCTAATTGGGTGTCTGAGTTGGAGGTATCTCTTGAGCTCAAGAGGCTGAAGTGCAGTGGTACAATCATGGCTCACTACCACCTCCAACCTGGGCAACAGAGTGAGGCCCTGTCTCAAATTTTTTTTTAATTAATTAATTAATTAATTTTATAAAGGAGATACTGTTTTCCACTTTAACATTTAACTGACCTCAACCAAAATTTAGTTAATAAACATTTTTTTTGTGTGAACACACATGTATTATAAGGCACACTGGTGACTCAATTTAGGGCATAATTTTGAGTGTGTCTGTGTTTCTTTTTCAAGATAACAAAGGTTTGAGACAGGTAGCTTAAGAGAAACAAGGCAAATAACAAACTTTCTGTAAAGTCTAGTTTTTCACAGAACTAAATATCTATGAGCTAATTTCTATTTTTGTTATTGATTTGTATAAAATGTTAGTGTAGTCCCAATATTTGCTTTGCTAAAACAGTATAAACATTTTCCTACGTATGTCTCTTTATAAAAAAATGCCATCCTTTACTAATAATACATTTTTGAGAGATTGGATAGAGTATGATTAATTTCATACATTTCTGAAGATCAAACACCTGCTTTCAAATAACATTTCTAATATTTCTTAACTTTTGACAAGATAATGTACTTAACTGACCTAATTTTTACACTTTACTTACAGTGAAAAAATCTATAACCATTATACTTTGATCATACAACCAGGAGCATTTTACAAACTCTCTGTGCCTTGTTTTCTCTTATCCGAAATTAACAGAAAAAAATAACACTTACTTTCTGTGGTTGTCAGGAACATTAAATATGATAGTAACAATTCAAGTATTTAGAATAAGTCTTGGAAAAACAAGTTATTCATAAGTAATAAACAACTGTATTATAACTGTATAATTATTAATTACATTATTTTTGTTATTATTGTTACTATGCTTTTAATTTCCATACTTTCTTGTATTTCTACTCTTACTGGCCATATTTAGTCTGTTTTACTCCTTCTCATCCCTTCTCTCTTGGGAACTTTGTTTGGTGATGAAGGGTATTATTGTATTTTTGTCTCTGAATTGCTTCTTTTGGACTCCCTGAATGTGTTATGAGGTCTACAAACACTGTTCTCCATTACTCTCAGACATCTACACCCACACTGCGAGGGCTGCCTACTTTCTTAAGAGTGTTAGCTTTAGAATTTAGCACAGGCAAATGTCTGTGAGGGGGTTTCTTCTTTCATTTTGTCTGAGAGCAGTGGGTATCAGTGAAGGGTAACAGATTCAACAACTGAGAATGCAAATTTGTTATTTTCTTAATGATTTTACTGCTTCGCTTTCTGCTTTTGTATGTGTTAATTTGACAAAGGCATTTCTTCAATTCTGCCATTACCTTCACCTGGCTTTTTGCTGCAGTGAATTTATTACACTCTGGTTTATTCCAGAATGCCATTATAATCTGTCTCATTGCTATCTATCCCCATAATTTCTGGTTGATAGAAGGCATTTTTTTTCCCATTATATGTATTTATTTTTTTATTTCTATTTGAGGGATTTTTAACAAATTTCATAGATCCAATCTCTTACTTTATTTGGTCTTTATTAACTTTATTTACTCTGTAGTGTATTATGGCCACTTTTTAATTCTTAGCAACACTTAAATGTTATAACAAGGCTTTGGGCTACTGAATCAAATAGTTAATAATGTATTTTGAAATTAATTGCCTTATATGTCTCAATATCCATATCCACTGTCTCTGTAATTTTAAAGAACAATGAGGAAAAAACTCCCTGGAGAAAGATATTGAAAACAAAATATCATTTAAAATAATTTCTTTATAAAAATAACAGTATTAAAAATAATATATAGCAGATATTTATTTATTTATTATTAAATAATAAAATGCTAGCAGACAATACAGAATTAAATTATGGTTTTGAATAAAATTATTTAGAGGTGTCTGACTTTTGCTATACTTTTCTTTCTTGTATTATTTTTATATTGATCTTACTGAATTTCTCTATTTCAGTGTCTAAAGCCTAATGGCATGCATCTGTCAGCCTGTCAGCTTTACCTTTAGCTGATACCACTTGTTTCCCTCAATGACGTCTGTAGCATTACATTTTTTTTCTTTTGTTATACTTTTAGTTCTGGAGTACATGTGCAGATCTAACAGAATTGTTGCATAGGTGCAAACCACTTGCCAAGGTGGTTTGCTGCCTCCATCCCCCTGTCACCTACATCAAGCACTTCTCCCAGTGTTACCCTCCCCAACCTTCCTGACCCCACTGTCCTTTCCCTAGACCCCCATCCCCCAACAGACCCCAGTGTTCTCATTGTTCAACACCTGCCTGTGAGTGAGACCATGTGGTGTTTGGTCTTCTGTTATTGTGCCAGTTTGCTGAGAATGATGGTTTCTAGATTCATCCATGTCCCTACAAAGAATATGAACTCATCATTTTGTATGGCTGCATAGTATTCCATGGTGTATATGTGCCACATTTGCTTTGTCCAGTCTATCATTGATGGGCATTAGGGTTGGTTCCAGGTCTTTGCTATTGTAAACAGTGCCACAATGAACATACATGTGCATCTGTCTTTATAACAGAATGATTTGTAATCCTCTGGGTTAACACCTAGTAATGGGACTGCTGGGCCAAATGGAATTTCTATTTCTAGATCCTTGAGGAATCGCCACACAGTCTTCCACAATGGTTGAACTAATTTACACTCCTAGCAACAGTGTAAAAATGTTTCTATTTCTCCACATCTTCTCCAGCTCTAGTTGTCTTCAGATTTTTTAATGATTGCCATTCAAACTGGCATGAGATGCTATCCCAGTGTGGTTTTGATTTGCATTTCTCTAATGACCAGTGATGATGAGCATTTTTTCATATGTTTTTTGGCCTCGTATTTGTCTTCTTTTGGGAAAAATAAGTCTCTGTTCATGCACCTCACCCACTTTTGAATGGGCTTGTTTTTTTCTTGTAAATCTGTTTTAGTTCTTTGTAGATTCTAAATATTAGCCCTTTGTCAGATGGGTAGATTGCAAAAATGTTTTCCCATTCTGTTGGTTGCCAGTTCACTGTAATGATTGTTTAGTTTAAGGTGTAAGGAAGGGGTCTAGTTTCAGCTTTTTGTGCATGGCTAGCCAGTTTTCCCAATGCCGTTTATTCAACAGGGTCTCTTTCCCCATTGCTTATTTTTGTCAGGTTTATCAAAGATCAGATGTTTTTAGATGTGTGGGGTTACTTCTGAGGCCTCTGTTCTGTTCCTTTTATCTCTATCTCTGTTTTTGTAATAGTACTATGCTGTTTTTTTTTTTTTTAATTTTTATTGCATTATAGGTTTTGGGGTACATGTGCAGAACGTTCAAGATAGTTGCATAGGTACACACATGGCAGTGTGTTTTGCTGCCTTCCTCCCCTTCACCCACACTTGGTATTCATCCCCAGGCTATCCCCCCTAGCCCCCCCCCCCCGCTGTCCCTCCCCCATTTCCCCCAACAGTCCCCAGTGTATAGTAGACTGTAGTCTTGTAGTACACTTTTAAGTCAGATAGTGTTATGCCTCCAGCTTTGTTCTTTCTGCTTAGTATAGTTTTGGATATGTAGGCTCTCTTTTGGTTTCATTTGAAGTTTAAAATGGTTTATCCAGTTCTATGAAGAAAGTCAATTGTAGCTTGATGGGGATAGCATTGAATATATAAATATAAATAACTTTGGGCAGTGTGGCCCTTTTCATGTTATTGATTCTTCCTAACCATGAGCATGGAATGTTTTTCCATCTGTTTGTGTCCTCTTGTATTTCCTTTAGCAGTGGTTTGTAGTTCTCCTTGAAGAGGTCCTTCACATCCTCTTGTTAGTTGTATTCCTAGGTATTTTATTCTCTTTGTAGCAATTGTGAATGGGTGTTTGCTTGTGATTTGGCTCTCTGTTTGTATATTATTCATGTATAGCAATGCTTATGATTTCTGCACACTGATTTTGTACCTGGAGACTTTGCTGAAATTGCTTATCAGCTGAAGGAGATTTTGGGTTGAGACAATGGAGTCTTCTAAATATACAATCATATCGTCTGCAGATAGAGACAATTTGACTTTCTCTTTTCCTAATTGAATACCTTTTATTTCAAGTCTATCAAGATAATCTTTTATAACATATGCAATTTTCAATCTGTTATATTAAAAATTTTTTATAATGTAATCTGTTATAACACATGCAGTTTTCAACCTCAGAGATTAAAAAAGACTTTTACCACTCAAAATTGTATTTTTGGATCACTAGATGCATTGAAGATCAAATTGCTCAGTCACTTTCTTTCATAGAGGGCAGACTGAGGTCCAGGAAAATGCAATGCAAGAATAAGAACAGCCTAGACTTTTTGAGTCACAGGTCTGTGGGTTTCACATCAACATGTTGTCTCATGCTGATTAAATAAAGAAAGGGCAAAACATGAAAACATGAGGCATTTCACTGTTCAAGAGAATATTTTGTAGTGTGTATTCTCTCGATTGTAATTATGTATAACAATGTCTAATTTTACCACTCTGTATATTTTGGACTTAACTACTCAAAACAATTTAAAATTGCACAAACGCAGAAATAAATTCCAGCTTTATTCTGAACTGCTCTTTTTTGGTTCTCATCGTTGTTCTTGATCAGCAAGTCAACTTATTTACACAATCTTCTACAAATGAAAGGAAACAGATGGTGTGAGATGACTCTATTCTAAAATTGCTAATTATAAAAAACCAAATCACCTTAATTTTTATGTTATTGTAATATTCATTTTCCAAATTTTATTCGTAAAACACTATTAAGGAGGTATAAAATACACAATGATATCTATGATATTTGCATTCATTAGTATTTCTATATGTGTTTGCTAAGTGCATGCCATGGCTCAATTATTCAGCTGACATTCATACAGAGGAATTTCATCCATCTGTTTGAACCTATTTTAAATGAGAACATTGAAGAAAATGTACTTATAAAAGCATATGGTAAAGAACTTTAGTTTGGATTTTCCACATTATTGATAAACTCAGAGAAATTTTCTTATGCAAATACATATGTTCATGTCCCCATGTTTTTCTTCTAGCATCGCTATTGTTCAGACGAACGAAGGAAATCGGGCTTTTCTATAGGTGTCAGTTACATGCCTTACCATCATTCCTACCTAGAATTGGATGACATACATGCTGCATATTTCACTTCAGGATAATAATTTTGTTTACTGATTGTAAAATGCTTTAAAATTTACTGATAAAAACAAGCAATGGGGAAAGATTCCCTGTTTAATAAATGGAGTTGGGAAAACTGGCTAGCTATGTGCAGAAAGCTGAAACTGGACCCCTTCTTACACCTTACACTAAAATCCAGATGGATTACACTAAAGTTAACTCCAGATGGATTAAAATTTAAACGTAAGACCTAGCAGCATAAAAACCCTAGAAGAAAACCTAGGCAATACCACTCAGAACATAGGCATAGGCAAAAACTTCATGACTAAAACACTAAAAGCAATGGCAACAGAAGCCAAAATAGACAAATGGGATCTAATTCTTCCAAAGAGTTTCTGCACAGCAAAAGAAACAATCATTAAAGTGAACCAGCAACCAACAGAATGGGATTTTTTTTTTTTCAATCTACCCATCTGGCAAAGGGCTAATATTCAGAATCTACAAAGAACTAAAGCAGATTTATGAGAAACAAACAAAGAAACCCATTCAAAAGTGAACAAAGGATATGAACAGACACTTTTCAAGGGAAGACATTTATGAGGCCAACAAACATATGAAAAAAAAAACGTTCAACATTACTGGTCATTGGAGATATGTAAATCAAAACCATGTTGAGATAGCATCTCAAGCCCGTTAAAATGGTGATTATTAAAAAATCTGGAGACAACAGATGCTGGAGAGGATGTGGAGAAATAGAAACACTTTTACATGGTAGGATTGTAAATTAGTTCAACCATGTGGAAGACAGTGTGGTGATTTCTCAAGGATCTAGAAACAGAAATATCATTTGACCCAGCAATCCCATTACTGGATATATATGGGTATATATCCAAATGATTATAATTTTTTCTATTATAAAGACACATGCACACGTATGTTCATTGTGGCACTGTTTACAATAGCAAAGATCTATAACCAACCCAAATGCCCATCAATCTTAGATTGGATAAAGAAAATGTGGCACTTATATACTCTGGAATACTATGCAGCCATGAAAAAGGATGAGTTCATGTCCTTTGTAGGGATATGGATGAATCTAGAAATCATCATTCTCAGCAAACTAACACAAGAACAGAAAACCAAACACCACATGGTCTCACTCACAGGCGGGTGTTGAACAATGAGAACACAGGGGTACAGGGAGGGGAACATCACACACTGGGGTCTGTGGAGGGGTGAAATGCCTGATGTAGGTGACAAGGGGATGGAGGCAGCAAACCACCATGGCATGATTGTTCCTATGAAACAATCCTGCAAGATCTGCACAAGTACCCCAGAAGTTAAAGTACAATTTTAAAAATAATTGGAGAAATATAAAGTATATATTTAAAGGTAAGTATCCTTTATAATATCTCTGTTGAAATAGTGTTAAACCACGTATATGCTGTCTAAAAAGTTTGAGTAATTGACTTTCAGTGTAACTTTTAGTTTAGTGGGTTTTTTTTGTTTGTTTGTTTTATGTTTTGTTCTTTTTGTTTTGCTTTGTTTGGTTTTGTTTTTCTATTTCCAGAGCTACAAAGCGAAGTTTGGAACTCATTTTCTTGTTTAAGTATTTTGGAAGATAAAAATTATCTCTAAAAACACTAGATGGCTACACTGCATTTCAGACAATAGTTGCAGTAAGCCTAAAGAGTAGCTCTTTCATTGTTTTCCCAGTGCTGTATGCAGGTGAAAAATACAGAATTATTTAAATGTAACTTCATGTATTTCTAAAGCATTGTAAAATAATCAGATTGCATAAATACACAGTATAAAAAAAAAAAGATATAGTCTGTAGTTATTTCCAAAAAAAGGAACCATGACAAATATTTTAGACTTTTTTTTTTTTTTTTTTTTGAGACGGAGTTTCGCTCTTGTTACCCAGGCTGGAGTGCAATGGCGCGATCTCGGCTCACCGCAACCTCCGCCTCCTGGGTTCAGGCAATTCTCCTGCCTCAGCCTCCTGAGTAGCTGGGATTACAGGCACGTGCCACCATGCCCAGCTATTTTTTTTTTTTTTTTTTTGTATTTTTAATAGAGACAGGGTTTCACCGTGTTGACCAGGATGGTCTCGATCTCTTGACCTCGTGATCCACCCGCCTCGGCCTCCCAAAGTGCTGGGATTACAAGCTTGAGCCATCTCGCCCGGCCTACCATGACAAATATTTTAAAAGCTAATTGTCTAAGCAGTTCACTCTCTACTTAAGATATAAGCAACCAATAATTCTGTAACTAATTTAGAGTTATAATTTATAACTATTTTAAAGAAATACATATTTAGGCATTCAGTGATATGTTTTATAAAGTCTTAATCATAGTTTAGTATTATTTTATATATTTTTTTATATTCTAAAAGATTATTTTGAAATTAAATATGCCTTTATATATGATAATACAGACTTTATGAACTATTTTAAATGTACAAAACTCTTCAATTGCCAAATTTGTTAAATATAAACTTACACTGACCTGTCATTAATAATTGCATATTTGGCAAATTACATTTTATTCTCAGTATGTATTTATTCATTCATTTTATGCTGAATATTTTTCTTCTAAATGCTGTATGCAGATTTCTTTTTGGAGTTATAAAAACAAAAGTTGTAAATGTAATAATGTTTGTGCTCAAAGAGAATTTACCTACTGTTAAGAAATAATAAGAAATTAGAGTATTTACCCAGCAAAATATATATTAGTAAGAAAGTTGCTTGGTATTGACAATAAAAGTTTGAACTATATATCAAATGCTGCTGACGTTGCAAATGTTATTGATGCTATCCTTTGAGGATAAGACTAATCAAAGTCATATTTTTCTCCCTACAATATTTTTAAAATTGTTTTTAACATATCGGAATATGACTACTATTACTGAATGATTTTATAGGATAAAATTGATCCATTCATTTTGTTTCTAGAATTAAGTCTTTATTACATAAAATATACATACAATGCCTTGGAATTTTTATGATTTTTTAATGTTATAATCAACAGGATGTAAAGATTATTTGGTATACTCTCTTTATTCGTTTTAATAAATCTTTCCCTTTTTTCCCATGACAATTATAATAGTCTTTTTCTCATACTATCACATATTGGTTTCCATAATGTTAAATAATCTTAACATATTTTTTAACTTATTCCTAGAAAGACTTTGAAATATTGCAAAAGATTGTATAAAATGATTACAGCAGCATTGAGAAAACAGTGTTTTTTTAAAAAAAAATTTCTTTAGAAAAAGAATTCCGTACTAAGGCAAAAAAATGTGAGGAGTTTGTGAATTGGAGTTGGTAATTTTGGTCCTATAATCATTGAATTGTCCATAAAAATTATTCTAAATAAATCTGAACCACAGACTCCAATATGGTACTTCATTTGATTTCATTTTTCTGTTTTCTTTTTACAATGGTCTCAAACATATGTGATAATTTTAAAATGAGATATATGATAAGAAAAATTACAAATTTTGTCACTAACCAGGGCATCCCATTACTCAGATGATATAGTAGAAGGATTTAAAGTAGAGTTCCTCTGAGATAATGGATTTTCAATCATCCAAAAAAGCCAACAATTTAATGTGAAAACTTCCTGTCTTCTTTTGAGTATGTATACATAAGAATACAAAAAGCATAATTACACTTATATCTGAACACCCTGGTCTCCAATATTTGGAATTGGTGATCTCTGATCTTGTTCATTATTCTTAGTTTAACAGTTGATTTTACTTAGCTTGAGATGTCTTTTATCATCATATTTGGATACTGAACATATAAAACAGCTTTAACCTACTAATATGTGACAACTTCAGTATTCAAATTAAAGCTTCACTCCAGCTTTTTATCAGTAATACCAATGTTAGTGAGCTTCTTTAATGGTCAATACAGAAATACTTCATTTGGATTACTAAATAACTTAGTCTTGCAAACTTAGCTTAATTTTGATTTTTTATCTGATTTATTACCATTTATCCTTATATCTAACTCTTAATTTCATAACATTGAACAACTCTTCTTATACACCATTAGTTACAACTGGCTTGAAATACAATATAGTTGATTAAGTTAACAGGCAAAAAGCACAGAATAAACCAACAACATTTGAATTACATACAGTTTCATAATTTGTTTATGTCAACACGATTATAAAGCCTACTAAAATGTTGAAAGTATATAGGACTTTAAACAATTTGAATACGGAAATATTTTAAGAAGATCTATAAGTGGTGAAAATGATATATAATTTCATGTAGAATAAATGCAACATGTTTTCTGAAACTTATTAAGATACTAAGGAGCCATTTGTATTTTGTGTGATAACTTTTAAATAAACTATATATGTAATTAAATATATATTATATATTATATATATATATTATTAATTACATTAATTTTTGTTCCTAGTGACAGTCAAAAATCCAGGTACACTTTATGAAGTGAATTGTCATTTGGCTGGTGAATGTATAGAAAATGAAAACATTTGTAAATCTACTACTTTCTGTAGATGCATCCACATAGCTATGTACCAAGTGTAAATTAACTGATGCCACTTTTGGCAAGATAATTTTTGTAGATATTTTCTTTAGCGGTTTAATAATAATAAGAGCAATCTAACCACATGGAAACAATTTCTCCTGCAGAACAAAAGTTCATTTATCCATTCAATATGGTGAGTGCCTATTATACAATAGCAATGTATTATTTGTTTAAATAAGCTTTGTGCTGATTTTACTATTGTTTACATGTATCTGTCTATCAATGATATTAACACTTTACACAGAAAGGAAAAATGTAAAAATCTACTTTTTTTTTTTTTTTTTTTTTTGAGATGGAGTTTCACTCTTGTTACCCAGGCTGGAGTGCAATGGAGTGATCTCGGATCACCACAAGCTCCTCCTCCTGGGTTCAGGCAATTCTCCTGCCTCAGCCTCCTGAGTAGCTGGGATTACAGGCACGTGCCACCATGCCCAGATAACTTTTTGTATTTTTAGTAGAGACAGGGTTTCACCATGTTGACCAGGATGGTCTCGATCTCTTGACATCATGATCCACCTGCCTCGGCCTCCAAAATGCTGGGATTACAGGCATGAGCCACCACGCCTGGTAAATCTACATTTTTAATACTCTGCTTTCTTTCTTTTCTTTCTTTCTTTCTTTCTTTCTTTCTTTCTTTCTTTCTTTCTTTCTTTCTTTCTTTCTTTCTTTCTTTCTTCTCTCTCTTTCTTTCTTTCTTCTTTCTTTCCTTCTTTCATTTTTCTTTCTTTTTTTTACTTTAAGCTCTGGGATACATATGCTGAACTTGCCATTTTGTTACATAGGTATGTATGTGCCATGGTGATTTGCTGCACCTATTAACCCATAATCTAGGTTTTAAGCTCCACATGCATTACATATTTGTTATAATGCTCTCCCTCCTTTTTGCCACCAGCCCCCAACAAGTCCTGGAGTGTGATATTTCCCTTTCTGTGTCCATGTGTTCTCTTTGTTCAGCTCCCACTTTTGAGTGAGAACATGCAATATTTGTTTTTCTGTTCTTGTGTCAGTTTGCCGAGGAGGATGGGTTCCAGCTTCATTCATGTGCCTGCAAAGGACATGGACTCATTCTTCTTTATGTCTGTATACTATTCCATGGTGTATATGTGCTATGTTTTTTTATCCAGTCTGTTACTGATGGGCATTTGAGTTGGTTACAAGTATTTGCTATTGTAAATAGTGCTGCAATAAACATACATGTGCATGTATATTTATAGTAGAATAATTTATAATCCTTTGGGTGTATACTCAGTAATGGGATTGCTGGGTCAAATCCTATTTCTGGTTCTATATCCTTTTTTATCTTTTTTCTTTTTTTTTTAAGGAGAGAAGGAGAGGAAGAAAGAGGAAGAAAAAGAGGGAGAGAGAACAGGAATATTGCTTTATTCTAAAAATGGGTATTAATAATGGCCGATCAATATTTTGTGTATTTAAAGTGGAGAATGTATATTTTGTGTATTTAAAGTGGAGAGCTCTATAAATACTTATTAAGTTTACTTGTTCCGGATCTGAGTTCAAGTTCTGGATATCCTTATTAATTTTCTGTCTCATTGAGTCTAAATCTCTTTATGGGTATTATGTATCTAGGTGTTACGATCCTTAGCTCTTATTATTGCATTGATCCTTTTACCAATGTATCTTTATTGCTTTGAAATCTGTTTTATCAAATGCGAGAATTGCAACTTCTGCTGTTTGTTTATTTATTTATTTTTGCTCTCCATTTGGTTGGTAAATCTTTCTCCAACACTTTGTTTTGAGTCTTTGTGTATCTTTGGATGTAAAATGGGTCTGGATGTATTACACCGTTAGGTTTTGGCTGTATCTTTTGATTGGGGGATTTAGTCGATTTAAATTTAGGGTTACTGCCATATGATGTTAACTGGCTATTTTATCCATTCGTTGATGTAAATTCTTCTTTATGTTGATGCTCTTTACTTTTTGGTATATTTTTAGAAAGGCTAATACTGGTTTTTTTCTTTGTGTAATGATTCTGGTTCTATATCCTTGAGGAATCGCCACACTGTCTTCCACAATGGTTGAACTAATTTACACTCTTACCAACGTTTAAATGAATTACTACTTCTTCACATCCCCCACCAGCATCTGTTGCTTCCAGACTTAAATTATCGCCATTCTAACTGGCATGAGATGATATATCATTGTAGTTTTGATTTACATTTCTCTAAAGACCAGTGATGATGAGCATTTTTTCATATGTTTGTTGCCTGCATAAATGTCTTCTTTTGAGAAGTTTTTTTTTTTTTTTTTTAATATATCCTTTGCCTAATTTTCAATGGGGTCATTTGTTTTTTCTTGTAAATTTATTTATGTTTCTTATAGATCCTGGATGTTAAACCTTTGTCAGATGTATAGATTGAAAAAGTTTCCCCCATTCCATGGGTTGCAAGTTCATTATGATATTTTCTTTTGCAGAGCAGAAGCTCTTTAGTTTAATTAGATCCCATTTGTCTATTTTGGCTCTTGTTGCAATTTATTTTGGTGTTTTAGTCATGGGCATTGATGCAACATATCTCAAAATAATAAGACCTATTTATGACACACCCATAGTCAATATCATACTGAATGGGCAAAAGCTGCAAGCTTTCCTTTCCGAGTTATATTTAGCATATTAGTAATTCACAACTCTTGTGAGCACATGACACCAGAGTTCTGGGAACTGGTACTAAGTGTTGTTTAAAATACAAGTGTCAACTATTTGAAAGTTATGAATAGTAACATAAAAATATTTAACTATGATACAATTTTAGAAGCAATTGTTGCTTTTGTGCTAATAACCACGACAAAAGTATATATTACTCAAGGAACTTCTTTTACCTGAAATTTTCTCTTTTGTTTCCATAAATGGCTTTTTGAGCATCACATTGGATTGACAGCCAAGAATTATAATATAAAAAAGAAATTAAAATCTTAAATCTTGAAAATGGAGAGATGGACTTACCATATTTACCAGAAAATTCTGCTTCACTAAGAGTTCAAGACATAATAAAACTTTCTAAGGTGATTGAAGTAATAACTGATATATTTTTAAAAGAAATATAAGCAACAGGAGACTAATATAGTGATTTTTAAAAAGGTACACTAAAGAAGGACTTGGGCAAGATATGTCATAAAATTTAAGTAACAAGAAAGCAGAATTCTACCCGTCATTAGATAAACCCTCTATAGCACTAAAGTCCATAATCCATAATGAAAATATAAAAATTGTGAATATCTATATATAATACATATTTTGTATTTTTGTATTTATATTTGCAGCAATCACAATATAAAGCAGAAATCATGAAGAAAAGAGGTCCTATAAAGTATATTGGTAATGAGAGAATGAAACACACTAGTTCAAGAGAAGTAAAGTGGAAAAACAGGCATTGCTACTCTGCCAGATATACTATTTCCATACACAATAGGGCAATAGGGTACAATTATGCATGTGGGCTATGAGGTCAGACACAAGTTTCAAATTCTAATTCTGACATGTCTTAGTAAGTTATTTTGAGGGTGACTTAAATCTTTTAGCCTTGCTGTTTTCACATGCAAAAGGAGACAGAATAAGAATCTTCCATATGATGTTATTATAATATGAGGAATATATGTAATAATCTAGACAAAGGATTTAACATGGATCCCATCATACAGTCATTTAAGGAATTATTAGCTAGCATTATTTAAATAAGATATTGTGATGGGGTTCATGACATAGTACCCCAAATTATGCCCTCTTGGCCTATTTAATTTTTTAAGCAGGAGAAATTTAAGAAATGGTAGGTGTTAGCAGGACTCTCTGACCTTTCCCTGAAGCAGGTCATAAGACTCCCCAATGAGAGATGACTGCCTTATACCCAGAGGAAAGGAACAACCTTATCTCTGAAAATGGGAAAATGCCAAGAAGAATCTGAAAAACAGCTCTTGCTAAATTCCCCTTAGTTTACTACTAGCAACTCATAAATCTTTTGGTCCAATGACATTTTCCTGTGACTCCCTACACTTCTTTAAACCTAATATAAAGACACTCAGGTTTATCTGTTTCTTCAGATCTTAATTTCCTTGTAAAGGTTTCCATGTCATGTAAAACTTATATTTACTAAAGCTGTACACTTCTCCTACTAATTTGTCTTTTGATATAGAGCTCCCAGCCAAGAACATAGAAGGGTAGAAAGAAAATATATTTTTTACTGTTCTACAATTGCATTTTATTTATTCACTTCTTTTATGATGTTTTGTTTTAATTTTACAATTGTCTTTTATTTAGTTATCACAGAAATTTCCAAACACATTCAAGAAGTGAAAATATTTTTCTATGACTTAAAAATTCAATTGAAAAAGAATTAATTGATTTTAAAGAGATATGGCCAAAAGCCAACCCACTAACCAAATATAAATACCATATGTAGTATATAAAGGCAAGTCTCAAACTTTTAAAAATCTGCAACTCATGTTATTTATCAACTTAAAATTTATTTGAGAGAAATATTCCACTAAGTGGCTAATTTTAGTGTTTGGTTTGTACTAAAGATTATGGAAGCCTAAACGTTTTTACACCTTGTTATCTGTCTGTTAGCATTTACCAATTCTCTCAACTATGCAAATCCTTAATTTTTTAACCCATGGCAACTAATGTTGACTCTAGTTTACTCAGCAATAAATGAAAATACAATTTATGTTGCCCAATATTTGGCTAAATTGGGATCTGCTCACATGAGAAAAGAAAATCTAGCTTTTGCCACCTTAAAATAATATAATAAAGAGATGAATGAAAGTGGGAAGAACCAAAATTAGGGAAAGATAATAAAGAATTATGTGAGTTGTCATACATTCTAATAGCAGTTCAGTTGTCTGTTTTCACTAACTCCGTTCTAACTGAAATCTGCTACCTAATTTCTCTGCTTTTGTTATTCATAAATATTAGCCCAAGTCAACTAAATATATACACATGATGGGGATGGAGGTCAGGTGGCCCAGGGATGGTAAGACAGGGACAAGCAGATAGAGATGGCACGGATAGCATTCAGGGTGGGATATTGCAATAAATGGCCCAGGCCTGGTGGAAGCCCCTGGAAAGGGAAGTTCCTGAGCACTCCTGGGTGGCATCAACAGCCTCACCAATTCCATCACCCAGGTCAGACAGCACCACACCACTTTCCAGCCTGGATACCCAGGAAGTTTGAAGAAGCTGCTAATCAAGAACTTCTGAAACCAAACTAAACTGCCTCATAACTACACCCAGGACAAGAGGCAGAAGCTTTGTGATGCAGTGAAATACACATAGAGTATACCTCATGAGATACAATCTGGAAGATCTCCACTAAACTAGTGAAAATCTTTTTTCTCACAAAGACTACCCAAAACTCTACCAGCAGCTGCACCAAGCTTGTGAAGATCATGAAGAGACACAAATTCTTACATCTGGAGAAGACTCAATAGATAGTGTTTTATTGTTAAAGAAGGTTAATGCATGTTGGCAAGATCAATGCAGACAAATGATGATGTTTACAAGCATTTTCGTGGTTTTTGGATTACACTTTTGTACATAAGAACTCTGGCCTTCCTTCTGTCTGGGATATGGGATGAAAATGTTTAGAAACAATATTATTAGTGATGAAATGGATTGAAGTAAAATCATTGATGTCATTCTTCCAATGAAAGATAGTGAAGCTGTAGACAGAAACTTATTGTGAATTTACTGATATACTCTCTGATTTTCAGTTATATAAAGATTCATTTAAAATGAAATGTTTGCAAAAGACTCATTGTTTATATGCTACAGAAGGCCAGAGGTTAATTCAAGAAAGAGTTGGTCCCGAATATCTTAACCACATAAGCAGACTTTTGGAAGAATAACTAGATTCAGTAATTACATATTTGGAACACAAAACACAGAAATCACTGATTGCTTTTGTAGCGAAACAGCTATTAGGAGAACATTTTACAGCAATTTTTGCAGAAAAGGCCTGACCACTTACTTGATGACAACAAAGTGCTCAGTCTCACACAGATAAATCAACTGTTCATCTGGGTGAAAGGCAGGCAGCAGTTGCTGCTGCAGCATCGGAGTAAATACATCAAGTTTTTGGGGACAACATTTGCCATAAATCCTGAGAAAGACAAAGAGGTGGTACAAGACCTACTGACCTGCTGGACTTCAAAGACAAAGAGGACCCCATGATAAATGTTTGCCTTTTCAACCTGATGGGATATTTCCAGATGTTCAACAAGAGACAGACAAAAGACCAAATTAGCCGGCAAACCTCATCACAAAGTATATTGATTCAAAGTTAGAAGTGAATTAAAAAGAAACAGTGAAAAAGAGGTAGAAAGGATCCTGGATAAGATTATGATAATATTTAGGTTCCATCACAATAAATATGTATGTGTTAGTGTGTTATTGCATTGCTATAAATCACTAATTGTTTTAAATACACTAATTTATTTTTAAAAATTATTTTATTTACTCACAGTTCCAGAAGATGTATAGGTGGCATGGCTGGGGAGGCCTCAAAAAACGTTCAATCATGGCAGAAGGCAAAGGAAAAGTAAGCATATCTTGTATGTCCAGAGCAGGAGGAAGAGAGCAAAGAAACAGGTGCTACACTCTTTTAAACAACAGGAACTGGTGGGGCTCTGTCACAAGACATCACTAGAGGGATGGTGCTAAACCATTAAAAAACACCCCCATCATCCAATCACCTTCAACCTGGTCCCCCGCTCCAACATTGGGGATTACAATCCAACATGAAATTTGAATGGGGACACAGAGAAAACCATGTTATTCCTCTCCAAACGTTTCTCTCACATTTCAAAACAGCATTGTGCCTTCGCAACAGTCTTCTAAAGTCTTAACTCATTTTAGCGTGAATTCAAAAGTCTAAGTCCAAAGTCTCATCTGAGACTAGGCAAGTCCCTTTCACCTATGAGCCTGTAAAATCAAAAACAAGTTATGAGTACTTCCAAAATACAATAGGGGTACAGGCATTGGGTAAACACTCCCAATCCAAAATGAAGAAACTGGCCAAAAGAATGTTACCAGTAAGGTATTTTATCTTGGAAAGTACAGTGATCAGAAATGTAAATGACAAACTACTGTGGGGCATGCTGTTTTAAAAGTAGAGTTCCAGGAAAGGAATAAGGTATTACAAGTGTTTCACTTCAAGATGTTGGTGTGTCTCATGCTCCATGGGGGAGACAGATTTAGCTTTGAGAATACAACTATGGCCCCTGGGAGAGAAGATAGTGAATTCCAGAGAACGTAATAGTCCCTGTCTTAGGACAAAGGATATGTTCTGGTTAAAAGTCCTAAAGAAAAGGAGATAAAAGATGGAGAGAAATTCTTCTTTAACAAAGAATATATGTACAAGTTGTTTAGAATAAAGATCCATCAAATTTACATGAAGAAAATCTTTGGGGACCATGTTATCATCACAGGGAGAGTGTTTCAGGATAGACAATATCAGATTGATGTTGCAATAGTCAGAATAATAAAGATGAGAAATATTATTGGTCAGCATTCTCTAGTTTCTAAATTGTGTAATCAGCTTAAATTGCCAGTAAAGCCTGGAGTTGTGAAAAAGAATATTAGTTTTCTT
This sequence comes from Saguinus oedipus, assembly GCA_031835075.1. NCBI lineage: Eukaryota > Metazoa > Chordata > Mammalia > Primates > Cebidae > Saguinus > Saguinus oedipus. The sequence goes on along the minus strand of CM063171.1, from coordinate 141,322,069 downwards.
ATAGACAAAGACTATATGGGAGAGACAAAATCTGAGTCAGTACCACATAGTGTTACAATACATCAGCACACTGTTTTATTTCATTAAAAAGGTAAAATGGGCAGAGCACGGTGGCTCACATCTGTAATCCTGGTACTTTGGAAGGCCAAGGCGGGTGAATTACGAGGTCAAGAGATGGAGACCATCCTGGCCAACATGGTGAAACCCTGTCTCTACTAAGAATACAAAAATTAGTTGGGCGTGGTGGCATGCACCTGTGGTCCCAGCTACTTGGGAGGCTGAGATGGAAGAATCCCTTGAACCCAGGAGGAGGAGTTTGCAGTGAGCCTGGATTGTGCCACTGACTCCAGCCTGGCAAGAGAGGAGGACTCCCTCTCAAAAATAAAAAAAGAAAGAAAGAAGTAAAATGTATTTTCAGAACAATGAAGCACATCTGTGCCTCTTCTAGGATTCCTTATAATTGAACTATCTGTGAACACTTTGGGATTATAAGGAAAGGAGATGAGTATCTGATCATTTTTTACAAGACTCAAGGATTATTGAATGCCTATATAATATTTCCTACATCCAGTTCTTTCTCGATTTCTGTTAAGTGTTTAAAATGGCTTCTATTGTTCTATGCAAAATAAGTTTGAGATTGGACAAGAAGATATTGGTTACCAGAAGTTCCTTTGTAAGATCTTGTTCTTGTAATGAGAAGCTAAAAGTTTTGTTTGTCCCTGTGTGTGTAGGATCACGAATGTACATCCTCTTAGAATAGAGATTCTAAGTGCTGCATTCTTTAGCTATAATGATTACTAAGATAATTCTGACCACTGTCCATCAACTGAGAGATGGACAGTTAGAGCAGAAACAATGATTCTTAATTGGTGAACATTAGAAAGATACAGCTAGTGTTCAAAACTGATTAATTGATTATGCAACTTCAACATTGGCATCTCTGTGTTTCACATATTTTCAAAGTTTTAAACTATGATGACTGATTTTTTTTTATATAAATCAGGTTTCTAAGTGAGATCCCTGATGTGCCAACAGAACATTATGTCTGCTGTGCTTGATACCGTAAACTGCTCTGTGTTTATTTTATTTCAGCTGAGTTACTTGTAAGTTTTCTTTTTAAGGGTTTGGAAAGCTAACATTTATATTTCCATTCTAAGTTGAGTCAGGCAGTCTTTGTTTTTTGCATTAAGGTAACTGCTTTTTCAATTTTTTAAATTACAGTGTGCAGGGTCCTTGTTCTCTGCTGTATATTTGTAAAAAGTTTTATATGAGACTTAAAATCTTGATATTGCAAAGCAGAAGTTATTTTTGGAGAGTATTAGAAGGATTTTGATAGTGCCTGGTTTTATGGTTTTATGTTATACATACATACATACATATATATATATATTTATGCTATATATATATATATATATATATATATATATATATATATATATAAAATTTAGAGAGAGAGAGAGACAGAGAGGTTGAGTTACAAAATCAAAGTTCACTTGTGATGTTAGTATGGCAACTATGACAAAGAGACATTTGTATCTGAAATCATTTTTAGAAAATATTTTTCTGAAAATATTTAAAGCACTTTATGTTTTCATAATAGTATGTTTTGTTTTGATTAAAAATGGTGTAAGTATTGATCAAAGAAAAACTTTAAACTAGTTAACTTGAACAGAATTTAATGAGTGAAGAACAGGGAATAACTGATGTTCCATATATTACCCCTCCTCTTCCCATTATTTGCCCTACTGTCCAGAAGTCCAAAATCACTTTTCTTCTGTTAAGCTTAACATATATATTAGCCTCAGTCATGGCCACCTACCTGAGTTTTATTACTTTGGAAAACTCATGCATAATTAAAATTTTTATGTTAATATGTGCATAGTCAGTTTAATTTCCAGCGCTGAAGTCAATGAAACAAAGATAGGTAAAGAAAAAAGATATTTTCCTTCCCTACAATGCGGTTGACAGATTTCTCTAATTCTTTCATTGGTTTCACTCTAAGCATAGTTACTCTGCTGTCTAGTTTAAAGTCATTAACTATTATTGTTTTACATGTATATTATCTCTTTATTATAGCAGAATTTGTGTGAACTAATCTTTTTCTAACTTAGCAAAATAGCAATTGATATTCTGCAAATTAATTGATTCAGAATTAAAGTCAAAATAAGATTAACTTCATACTGTGCTTTCCCTTTTGGTAACTATTTATGAAATCCTTTTATTCCTGCTACATGCAACTGCAAACTAGATTTGTTGATAGGAGGTTTCAGATTTTTTAAACATCAATTCCTACAGGATGGAAATTAGAGCAGTGTTTATTAATAATAACATTAAAAATGGACCTTAAATACTGTGATGTAATTTAGAAAACAAAATTAAAATATTGTTTTAAATCAGTACTTAACAGTGGAAATGTAATTGTCAACCAAAATGATTGATGAAGACCTAAGTATCAAATCATCGAAGTTTATTGAGCCGTCTTGTGGGTGCAGCATCTGTGGCTCTTTTTTCCCAGAAAGTTTCTCACAAGATCTAACATTTATACATTTTTTAAAAGATTAAGAAAAGAGAGAGAAGAAAGCCGAAGTGGGACAAATGATTACGTACTTGTGAGAATTTAGTTAGTGCCCACTAAATCTACATTTTACATAAGATAAGACCTGCATTAGGGAATTTCAAAGAAATTATCAATCTCATCTTGTCTTTGTTCCACACCTAGAAGATAAACTAGTAGGCCTTTGAAAAAGCAGGTTTCTGTTTAGACCTTAAAGAAAAATATATATATAATTATACATAGGAGTTTTACAAAGTAATGAAACTCAAGTAGGTGGCCATGACTGAGGCTAATATGTATGTTAGGCTAAACAGAAAAGTGATTTTGGACTTCTGGACAGAAGGGGAAGTAATTGGAAGAGTGGTAAACATATGGTAAATAAATCATTCCCTATTCTTCACTTATTCAATTCTGTAGATGTTAATTTGTTTAATGCTTTTCTTTGATCAACACTTACACCACAACTTTCAGGATTTCTCTGGGGTTCCCTTGGCCAAGAGGTGGTCCGCTCAGTCAATTGGGGGTTAGAATTTTACTTTTATTTCTCATAAAAAAATATGTTCTACTTTTTTATAGATGGTAAGATAGTATTTCTTATCTTTCTATGTGTCCAAGTGGAAAACATTCAAGCAAACAGCTTTATCCGTCAATTATAGTTACATCAAAGTAATATAATATTAAAATGAACACATAGACATAGTAATCAAGTAAAAGTGGAGAATTTTTAATTATACTACTGAATTCCTAAGTCTATTTAAAAATTATTGTTTGAATTAATTACCATAAAGTTTTTCTTTATTTCAGTCTTTCCATTTCATTCATCCTAAAATATATTTATGTGTGTTTCTCTATGTTGCCCCAAACCACAAAATTTTCACTGTAGAGTTCACAGCTTTTTAAATGCAAAGTGTATGATCATAACAGGATTTCAATAAACATCTGGTGACATGAACATCATTATAGTTTAGTAAAATGTAAATACATGTCAGTAATCAAGGTACCAGTTCTTACCTAAGTTAACATTATTAAGCTATATATTTGAAAGCCATTTGGAGAGTGTGACTATGAGTCTAATGTGATTGCCATCAAATTAAGAAAACATTGGAAAAAAACGTAACTACTCATCTTAGACTTTAAGCTCAGTTTAGAAACCACTGAAGATATTCTTTAGTGCCAAAAGGGTCTACTTATCTAAATAATCTATACCACTGGAAGTAATATAAGAATTTGATATCCTAAAGCACATATATTTGCCAGGCATGAGTACCAGATTTAGGAATTGTTAAAATGGAGAAATAAAGGAGAACAGTTGAAAAAGTAATGGGAATTAGGTCAAACCAATGGAAGGCATTATTAACTATCACCAAATGTAACTTCCAAGTGTCTTGTTAATTAAGATCACCTTTTTGAAGAAGATAGTATTTTTTCTCATATCTTTTCAAGTAGGATACTTCCAATTTTTAATAACTTCCATATGTGTCAATGAATTTGTACATAGTTAAGTAAAATTATATTAATAAACAAAATGATGTAAAAAAGAGTATTTTTGGATCTACTTAATTGAAATAAAATTATCAGTGCTTTTTATTTACATTTAACCTTAGATGTGGAGAACAACAGGGAATATAAATGACAATCGAATATTATTATATAAAATATATATGGACTCTTGTATTAATAGTTATGTACATAAAATAAGCAATATTTATTTACATTCATATACTATTAATATCATTAATATGCCATATTAATAGTCATTTTATTTAAGCAATTCTATGCTATTTTTAAGGGTGTAGAGAGTTGAAAAGAAATTATAATAGTTACGTTATACTAACAAAATGTTAATTGTAAATAATATTTTAAACCATATCAAACAACTTAAAATTTGTGATATAGCAATTTTACAGAGAAAGCAGGCATACTTAATGACTTAAAACAATATAAAACTCAGTGGATTCTTTCTCCTTTAAATACAGTTTGCTAAATTTGTCACATGCTAAATGGCAATTTTTTAGCAGCGAATATCTAGTATAATTTGTCTATGTGGTTTTCCCAATATATCAACATTAGCATTAATTAAGTCTGATCAATGTTCTTAAAAATATAGCAGTTTATCTGTAGACTTAGAGAATTTTGTTTAACATGACAATAATACTAACAATACTCACAACAGAACTAATTATGATAATAATGACAGAACGATATTTGAAATCACAACATAAATTGATCTACCAAAATGATAAAATTTTGGAATATCTTGTAACTTATTTATACCTTTCTTATTAAGATAGGATTTTTTTTCTTCTAGAAATGATAGCATCCTATAGGCATGTATTCTGTTTAGGAAAATATTTTAGATTTCTATTGCCTCTAATTAAACAGACCTGGATAAATAAGTAAGTAAAACTATAAAGAAGCACCTAACTTAGTTCATCAAATTTATTTATGTATTTATTCTATATGGAATCACTAAAGCTTATTAATATAAAATGTTTACTTCACTTTTAGCACCATTCCTATACTAAAAGTTGTACAATTTGTATAAAGCTCCTGGCTAATAAAGTATTGTTACAGAGTAGCAGGCACAGCTCCTATTTTGCATAATTAAATTGTAAATGACAACCATCTGAACTTCCATATGTTCTATCAGTTTCTTTACTTTTTTATACTCCCCTATGTGTCAAATGACCATGTTACTGACCATTACCACAGATTCCCATTAACAAAACCAAATGTACACATATTGAGATGGTAATCTTCAGTGATTCACAAGTTTCAAACCAAAACACAAGTGTTGGAAATAGGTTTAATACTTTACCATCTTGAATTACTCTGTAATATTGTTTGAATATGTTGCCTAAATTTTATGTTACAACCTGAATTTTCCAATTCATATATTGACTAAAAGTAGGGATTTTGGAAGGTAATTAAGATTAGATAAGAACACCAGGGTGGGATCCCCATTATGGGAATGATGACTTTATGAAAAGAGAAAGGGAGACCAGAGGTTCACACATGCTCTTGCCCTCTCCTCATGTGATGCCCTCTGCCATGTTATGATGCAGTAAAAAGGCCCTCACCAGATGCAGCCCCTCAACCATGGACTTCTCAGTATCCAGAATCACAAGAAATAAATTTATTTTCTGTCTAAATTACCCAGTTTACAATATTGAGCAATAGCAACAAACAATGAATTAAGACACAATGTTGATTCAGGGAATTTTACAATAACTTTGGAAAAGCTGCCACCTACAAGGTTCTCTCTTGTCTAGAATCTCAAAGACAGGTACAGTTTATGCAAGCCATATATATTTCTTTGTTTCATGCAAATCATATATGTTTTAAAGTCAAATTTCCAATCTTTAGAAAAGGCAAATTGTTTCCTGACTGGGCACTTGGCAGGAGAGAGAGAGAGAAAGAGAGAGAGAGAAGTCAGAGAGAGAGAGATGGACACACACACACACACACACACACACACACACACACACACATTTAAATCCTGGAATCTCATTTTTATCACTTTTATATTATTCTTATTTGACAATGGTGGAACATCTTTTACACTTACAAATTATGTAAAAGATATTTTTATTTACATATAGAACAATGTTGGGAAAAAAACATTTTTTATTTAAAAAAAAAAAAACTTTACACAAATTAAAGTTAGCAGAGTTTGAACAAAGAACAATTCATGAATCAAGCAGCACTCAGAACCCGAGTGGTTCAGAGAGAGTCACCCAATTATATGTGAAGTGAACTTTTATCACCTGGTTGGCTATAGCTAGATGTTTGCCTATTTAGGAATGGAGTAATGGAGGCATTTCCCTTATTTGGGTACAGTCTGATTAGTTGGCTGCCTGTGATCGACTGAAGTGCACCTATTTGTGGTTGGCTAAAACTCAGCTTTAGTTAATAAAATATAGACTTTTATATTAGTTCTCTTTTTTTTTTTTTGCATACTATCAGTTTCCAGTTTGTTATGCAGAAACTCAAAATACATAGCTAGTCACAGGTTAATGGCCCCCTGCTTATTTATTTTAACATTTATAATAATTAAATGATGAGAAAACAATGTTTATACTTTTAAAAATTACAAGTAATTTTATGTAAAATTACTGAGTCATTTGTTCTTTTTTAATTTTATTTATTTATTTTTATTTTTTTATTATTTTTATTTTATTTTTATTGCATTTTAGGTATTGGGGTACATGTGCAGAACGTGTAAGATAGTTGCATAGGTACACACATGGCAGTGTGTTTCGCTGCCTTCCGCCCCCCACCCACATTTGGCATTTCTCCCCGGGCTATCCCTCCCCAGCTCCCCCCCACACTGTCCCTCCCCTATTCCCCCAATAGACCCCAGTGTGTAGTACCCCCTTCCCTGTGTCCATGTGTTCACATTTTTCCTCATCCGCATATGAGTGAGAATATGTGGTATTTCATTTTCTATTCTTGTGTCAGTTTGCTGAGAATGATGTTCTCCAGATTCATCCATGTCCTTACAAATGACACAAACTCATCATTTTTAATTGCTGCATAATATTCCATGGTGTATATGTGCCACATTTTCCCAGTCCAGTCTATCATCAATGGGCATTTGGGTTGGTTCCAGGTCTTTCCTATTGTAAACAGTGCTTCAATGAACATTTGTGTGCATGTGTCCTTATAATAGAACAATTTACAGTCCTCTGGATATATATCCAGTAATGGGATTGCTGGGTCAAATGGAATTTCTATTTCTAGGTCCTTGAGGAATCACCACACTGTCTTCCACAATGGTTGAACTAATTTACACTCCCACCAACAGTGTAAGAGTGTTCCTATTTCTCCGCATCCTCTCCAGCATCTGTTGTCTCCATATTTTTTAATGATCACCATTCTAACTGGCGTGAGATGGCATCTCAATGTGGTTTTGATTTACATCTCTCTAATGACCAGTGATGATGAGCATTTCTTCATGGGTTTGTTGGCCTCATGTATGTCTTCTTTTATAAAGTGTCTGTTTGTATCCTTTGCCCATTTTTGAATGGGCTTGTTTGTTTTTTTTTCTCTGTAAATCTGTTTGAGTTCTTTGTAAATTCTGGATATCAGCCCTTTGTCAGATGGATAAACTGCAAAGATATTTTCCAATTCTGTTGGTTGCCAATTCACTCTAATGACTGTTTATTTTGATGTGCAAAAGCTGTGGAGTTTTATTCAGTCCCATTTGTCTATTTTGGCTTTTGTTGCCAATGCTTTCGGTGTTTTGGTCATGAAGTCCTTGCCTACTCCTATGTCCTGAATGGTTTTGCCAAGATTTTCTTCTAGGGTTTTTATGGTGCAGGTCTTATGTTTAAGTCTTTAATCCAACTAAAATTAAGTTAATTTTAGTTTAAGGTGTCAGGAAGAGGTCCAGTTTCTGCTTTCTGCACATGGCTAACCAGGTTTTCCAATACCATTTATTAAACAGGGAATCCTTTCTGTATTGCTTGTTTTTGTCTGGTTTATCAAAGATTATATGGTTGTAAATATGTTGTGTTGCCTCTGATGCCTCTGTTCTGTTCCATTGGTCTATATCTCTGTTTTGGTACCAGTAACATGCTGTTTTGATTACTGTAGCCTTGTAGTATAGTTTGAAGTCTGGTAGTGTGATGGCTCCCGCTGTGTTCATTTTGCTTGGCTATGCGGGCTCTCTTTTGGTTCCATATGAAGTTTATGGTGTTTTTTTTCCAGTTCTGTGAAGAAATTCGATGGTAGCTTGATGGGGATAGCATTGATTGTGTAAATTACTTTGGGCAGTATAGCCATTTTCACAATATTGATTCTTCCTAACCACGAACATGGAATGTTTCTCCATCTGTTTGTGTCCTCCCTTATTTCGCTGAGCAGTGGTTTGTAGATTTCCTTAAAGAGGTCCCTTACGTTCCTTGTAAGTTGTATTCCTAGGTATTTTATTCTCTTTGTAGCAATTGTGAATGGCAGTTCATTCTTGATTTGGTTCTCTTTAAGTCTGTTATTGGTGTATAGGAATGCTTGTGATTTTTGCACATTGATTTTATATCCTGAGACTTTACTGAAGTTGCTTATCAGTTTCAGGAGATTTTGGGCTGAGGTGATTGGGTCTTCTAGGTATACTATCATGTCGTCTGCAAAGAGAGACAATTTGGCTTCCACCTTTCCTATTCAAATACCCTTTATTTCTTTTTCTTTCCTGATTGCTCTGGCTAGAACTTCCAGTACTATGTTGAATAGGAGTGGTGAGAGAGGGCATCCTTGTCTAGTGGCGGATTTCAAAGGGAATGCTTCCAGTTTTTGCCCATTAAGTATAATATTGGCTGTTGTTTTGTCATAAATAGCTTTTATTACTTTGAGATATGTTCCATCAATATCGAGTTTATTGAGGGATTTTAGCATAAAGGGCTGTTGAATTTTCTCAAGTGCCGTCTCTGTGTCAATTGAGATAATCATGTGGTTTTTGTTTTCGGTTTTGTTTATGTGTTGAATTATGTTTTTTTTTTAATTTTTATTATTCTGTTTATTTATTTTAATGAATTTTTACCATAGTTACAGGTTCACAGCAGAACTGAGCAGAAAGTACTGTTCCATATACTCCCTGACCTCACATACACAGTCCTCCCCCTATCAACGTCCCACATCAGGGTGGTATATTTGTTTTCTACATTGGCACATGGTTATCATCAAAGTCTATAGTTTACATTATGGTTCAGTCTTGATGTTCTTTCTAAGGTTTTGACAAACATACAATGACATATATCCACCATTACACTATCATACAATAGATTTTCATTGCCATAAATATTTTCTGTGTTCCTTCTTTCTATTTATACCTCCTTCCTCCCTATCCCCTGAAAACCACATTTTATTGTCTCTGTAATTTTGCCTATGTCAGAATGCTGAATAGTTGGTGTCATTGCTTCTGTCATTTAGCAAGATGCATTTAAGTTTCCTCCATATCTTTTCTTTTTTTTTTTTTAATTTTTATTGCATTATAGGTTTTGGGGTACATGTGCAGAACATGCAAGATAGTTGCACAGGTACACACATGGCAGTGTGTTTTGCTGCCTTCCTACCCTTCACCCACACTTAGCATTCATCCCCAGGCTATCCCTCCCCAGCCCCCCACGCTGTCCCTCCCCCATTCCCCCCAATAGACACCAGTGTGTAGTAGACACCCTCTCTGTGTCCATGTGTTCTCATTTTTCTCACCCACCTATGAGTGAGTATATGCGGTATTTCTTTTTCTGTTCTTGTGTCAGTTTGCTGAGAATGATGTTCTCCAGATTCATCCATGTCCTTACAAAGGACACAAACTCATCATTTTTGATTGCTGCATAATATTCCATGGTGTATATGTGCCACATTTTCCCAGTCCAGTCTATCATCATTGGACATTTGGGTTGGTTCCAGTTCTTTGCTATTGTAAACAGTGCTGCAATGAACATTCGTGTGCATGTGTCCTTATAATAGAATGATTTATAGTTCTTTGGATATATAACCAGTAATGGGATTGCTGGGTCAAATGGAATTTCAATCTCTAGGTCCTTGAGGAATCGCCACACTGTCTTCCACAACGGTTGAGCTAATTTACACTCCCACCAACAGTGTAAGAGTGTTCATATTTCTCCACATCCTCTCCAGCATCTGCTGTCTTCAGATTTTTTAATGATCACCATTCTAACTGGCGTGAGACGGTATCTCAATGTGGTTTTGATTTGCATCTCTCTAATGACCAGTGATGATGAGCATTTTTTCATGTGTTTGTTGGCCTCATGTATGTCTTCTTTTGTAAAGTGTCTGTTCATATCCTTTGCCCATTTTTGAATGGGCTTGTTTGTTTTTTTCCTGTAAATCTGTTTGAGTTCTTTGTAAATTCTGGATATCAGCCCTTTGTCAGATGCGTAAACTGCAAAGATTTTTTCCCATTCTGATGGTTTCCGATTCACTCTGGTGACTGTTTCTTTTGCTGTGCAGAAGCTGTGGAGTTTTCTTTGGTCCCATTTGTCTATTTTGGCTTTTGTTGCCAATGCTTTTGGTGTTTTGGTCATGAAGTTTTTGCCTACTCCTACGTCCTGAATGGTTTTGCCTAGATTTTCTTCTAGGGTTTTTATGGTGCCATGTCCTATGTTTAAGTCTTTAATCCATCTGGAGTTAATTTTAGTGTAAGGTGTCAGAAAGGGGTCCAGTTTCTGCTTTCTGCACATGGCTAGCCAGTTTTCCCAACACCATTTATTAAATAGGGAATCCTTTCCCCATTACTTGTTTTTGTCAGGTTTATCAAAGATAATATGGTTGTAGATATGCTGTGTTGCGTCCGAGGCTTCTGTTGTGTTCCATTGGTCTATATCTCTGTTTTGGTACCAGTACCATGCTGTTTTCATTACTGTAGCCTTGTAGTATAGTTTGAAGTCTGGTAGCGTGATGCCTCCCGCTGTGTTCTTTTTGCTTAGAATTGACTTGGCTATGAAGGCTCTTTTTTTGGTTCCATATGAAATTCATGTTGGTTTTTTCCAGTTCTATGAAGAAATTCAATTGTAGTTTGATGGGGATAGCATTGATAGTGTAAATTACTTTGGGCAGTATAGCCATTTTCACAATATTGATTCTTCCATACCACGAACATGGAATGTTTCTCCATCTGTTTGTGTCCTCTCTTATTTCGTTGAGCAGTGGTTTGTAGTTTTCCTTAAAGGGGTCCCTTATGTTCCTTGTGAGTTGTATTCCTAGGTATTTTATTTTCTTTGTAGCAATTGTCAATGGCAGTTGGTTCTTGATTTCGTTCTCTTTAAGTCTGTTATTGGTGTATAGGAATGCTTGTGATTTTTGCACATTGATTTTATATCCTGAGACTTTGCTGAAGTTGCTTATCAGTTTCAGGAGCTTTTGGGCTGAGGTGATTGGGTCTTCTAGGTATACTATTATGACGTCTGCAAATAGAGACAATTTCGCTTCCACCTTTCCTATTTGAATACCCTTTATTTCTTTTTCTTGCCTGATTGCTCTGGCTAGAACTTCCAGTACTATGTTGAATAGGAGTGGTGACAGAGGGCATCCTTGTCTAGTGGCGGATTTCAAAGGGAATGCTTCCAGTTTTTGCCCATTAAGTATTATATTGGCTGTTGGTTTGTCATAAATAGCTTTTATTACTTTGAGATATGTTCCATCAATACCAAGTTTATTGAGGGTTTTTAGCATAAAGGGCTGTTGAATTTTGTCAAATGCCTTCTCTGTATCAATTGAGATAAACATGTAGTTTTTGTTTTTGCTTCTGTTTATGTGGTGAATTACATTTATAGACTTGCGTATGTTGAACCAGCCTTGCATCCCCGGAATGAATCTTACTTGATCTTGATGGATAAGTTTTTTAATGTGTTGTTGCAATCGGTTTGCCAGTATTTTATTGAAGATTTTTGCATCTATGTTCATCATGGATATTGGCCTGAAGTTTTCTTTTCTTCTTGAGTCTCTGCCAGGCTTTGGTATCAGGATGATGTTGGTCTTATAAAATGATTTGGGAAGGGTTCCGTCTTTTTGGATTATTTGGAATAGTTTAAGAAGAAATGGTACAAGATGCTCTTTGTGTGTCTGGTAGAATTCAGCTAAGAACCCATCTGGACCTGGCCTTTTTTTGTGTGTGGTAGGCTCTTAATTCTTGCCTCAACTTCAGACCTTGTTATTGGTCTGTTCATAGTTTCAGCTTCCTCCTGGTTTAGGCTTGGGAGGACACAGGCATCTAGGAATTTATCAATTTCTTCCAACTTTACTAGTTTATGTGCATAGAGTTGTTTGTAATATTCTCTGATGATGGTTTGAATTTCTGTGGAATCTGTGGTGATTTCTCCATTATCGTTTTTTATTGCATCTATTTGGTTGTTCTCTCTTTTCTTTTTTATCAGTATGGCTAGTGGTCTATTTTGTTGATCTTTTCAAAAAACCAGCTCGTAGATTTATTGATTTTTTGAAGGGTTTTTCTTGTCTCTATCTCCTTCAGTTCCGCTCTGATCTTAGTTATTTCTTGTCTTCAGCTAGGTTTTGAGCTTTTTTGATCTTGCTCCTCTAGCTCTTTCAATTTTGATGATAGGGTGTCAATTTTGGATCTCTCCACTCTTCTCATGTGGGCACTTATTGCTATATATATTCCTCTACAGACTGCTTTAAATGTGTCCCAGAGATTCTGGTATGTTTTGTCTTTATTCTCATTGGTTTTGAGAACTTCTTTATTTCTGCCTTCATTTCATTGTTTATCCAGTCAACATTCAAGAGCCAGTTTTTCAGTTTCCATGAAGCTGTGTGGTTCTCAGTTAGTTTCTGAATTCTGAGTTCTAACTTGATTGCACTATGGTCTGAGAGACTGTTTGTTATGATTTCAGTTGTTTTGCATTTGCTGAGGAGTGCTTTACTTCCAATTATGTGGTCAATTTTGGAGTAGGTGTGATGTGGTGCTGAGAAGAATGTATATTCTGTGGATTTGGGATGGAGAGTTCTGTAAATGTCTATCAGGTTTGCTTTTTCCAGGTCTGAGTTCAAGCCCTGGATATCCTTGTTAATTTTCCATCTGGTTGATCTGTCTGCTATTAACAGTGGAGTGTTAAAGTCTCCCACTATTATTATGTGGGAGTCTAAGTCTCCTTGTAAGTCATTAAGAACTTGCCTTATATATCTGGGTGCTCCTGTATTGGGTCCATATATATTTAGGATCACTAGCTTTTATTGTTGTATCAATCCTTTTACCATTATGTAATGTCCTTCTTTGTCTCTTTTGATCTTTGTTGCTTTAAAGTCTATTTTATCAGAGATGAGAATTGCAACTCCTGCTTTTCTTTGCTCTCCATTTGCTTGGTAAATTTTCCTCCATCCCTTTATTTTGAGCCTTTGTGTATCCTTGCATGTGAGATGGGGATCCTGGATACAGCACACCGATGGGTTTTGGTTTTCTATCCAATTTGCCAGTCTGTGTCTTTTGATTGGTGCATTTAGCCCACTTACATTTTGGGTTAATATTGTTATGTGTGAATTTCATTCTGCCATTTTAATGCTAGCTGGCTCTTTTGCCCGTTAGTTGATGCAGAGTCTTCATTTTGTTGATGCTCTTTATCATTTGGTATGTTTTCAGAATGGCTGGTACTGGCTGTTCCTTTCTATGTGTAATGCCTCTTTCAGGAGCTCTTGTAAATCAGGCCTGGTGGTGACAAAATCTCTGAGTACTTGCTTGTTCATGAAGAATTTTATTTTTTCTTCACTTATGAAGCTCAGTTTGGCTGGATATGAAATTCTGGCTTGAAAGTTCTTTTCTTTAAGGATGTTGAATATTGGCCCCCACACTCTTCTGGCTTGTAGAGTCTCTGCTGAGAGATCTGCTGTGAGTCTGATGGGCTTCCCTTTGTGGGTGACCCAACCTTTTTCTCTGGCTGCCCTTAGTATTTTCTCCTTCATTTCAACCCTGGTGAATCTGACGATTATGTGCCTTGGGGTTGCTCTTCTTGAGGAGTATCTTTCCAGTGTTCTCTGTATTTCCTGGAGGTGAGTATTGACCTGTCTTGCTAGGTTGGGGAAATTTTCCTGGATAATATCCTGAAGAGTGTTTTCCAGCTTGGATTCATTCTCTTCATCACATTCTGGTACACCTATCAAACGTAGGTTGGGTCTCTTCACATAGTCCCACATTTCTTGGATATTTTATTCATTCCTTTTTGTGCTTTTTTCTTTAATCTTGGTTTCTCATTTTATTTCATTGAGTTGATCTTCAACTTCTGATATTCTTTCTTCTGCTTGGTCAATTTGGCTCTTGAAACTTGTGCATGCTTCACAAAGTTCTTGTGTTGTGTTTTTCAGATCCTTCAATTCATTCATATTCCTCTCTAAGTTGTCCATTCTTGTTATCAATTCCTCAAATCTTTTTTCAAATCTTTTTTCAAGGTTCTTAGTTTCTTTGCACTGATTTAGAACATGTTCTTTTAACTCTCTGAAGATTCTCATTATCCACTTTCTGAAGTCTGATTCCATCATTTTGTCACACTCATTCTCTGTCCAGCTTTGTTCCCTTGCTGTTGAGGAGTTTTGGTCCTTTGTAGGAGGCGAGGTGTTTTGGTTTCGGGTGTTTTCCTCCTTTTTACGCTGGTTTCTTCTCATGTTTATGGATTTATCCACCTGTCGTCTTAGTAGTTGCTGATTTTTCAATTGGATCTCTGTGTGGACGCTGAGATTGTTGATGATGAAGTATTTCTGTTACTTAGTTTTCCTTCTAATTGTCTAGCCCCTCTGCTGTATGAGTGCTGGGATCCACACCAGGCCCTGCTTGTCTGGGGTATACCTGCAGCAGCTGCAGAACAGCGAGGGATGATACCAGTTTCTTCTGCTGCTGTCTTTGTTCCAGAATGATGCCCACCAAATGTCAGTCTGATTAGTCCTTTTTGGGGTGACTCTTTGCATATACAGGGGTCAGGGAGCTGCTTGAGGAGATGGTCTGTGCTTTATAGGAGCTCCAGTGCTGATCTGT
This sequence comes from Saguinus oedipus, assembly GCA_031835075.1. Taxonomy (NCBI): domain Eukaryota; kingdom Metazoa; phylum Chordata; class Mammalia; order Primates; family Cebidae; genus Saguinus; species Saguinus oedipus. The sequence goes on along the minus strand of CM063171.1, from coordinate 141,307,022 downwards.
GAGCTCCGTTGTTCATTCAGGGTTGTTGGGAGGTTGTTTATGTCTGCTGCAACAGAACTCATGAAACACCATCCTTTTTTTTTCCCCCTTTAGATGCTCTGTCTCAGGCAGTTGGGGCTTTCTTTATGAGTATCTGTTGCACTGTCCTGCCCCACTAGGAGGCAATCTATTCACTATTTGCCTGCCGGGGCTCTGCCCTGCTAGTGTGGGTCCACCCTGTTGCTGCTGGGCTCTGTTCTGCTGTGGAGCACTCCCCCCTCCTGGCGGAGTCTCTCTGTTATGGCAGGTTGCCTCAGCAACGGCAGGCTGCATCAGCCCTGGGCGGTACTTCAGTACAGGTGGATTGCATCTGTAGTGGCGGACGCCCCTCCCCCACTAGGCTGTACTGTCCTAGATGCCAGCAGCAAAACTCTCACCTCCGAGCACCTCCAATTGCCACCCTGCTTGTCCCTGTGAGGGTGGGACCCGCCAAGCCTGATCACCCAGCTCCCTGCCTCAGAGTTCATCCTCTCTCTCTCTCTCTCCCCCCCTCTTCCCAAGCTGAAAGGTCAACTCTCTCACTGGCGCCCCAGTAGCCTGCGGATAGGGCACTGGGATCCATGTGATCTCCCATGCCACTGCCCACTGCACCGGCTCAGATCACGCTTCCCAGGAAACTCCTGGTCTGGGTCATTGTCCAAGTCCTGTTCAATCAGATGGATATGCCAATCTGCCCTTCCGAATCTCAGATTGCCGGTTTAACAGGGCACCCAGACCAGTGAGTTCCGTGCCAGGTCCCGCTGTGGCACCGGCCAAAGCAGCCGCATGAGCCAGCTGCACTAGCTGGCTGTACTAGCATCCAGTGTCTATCCCACACCTGGGACTTTCAATGCTCTGTGGGCAAAAAAGGTCCATCCAAGAATGCAGCTAGGACTCACCCTCTGCCCCTTCACTGAGAGCTGCAATCCTGAGTCACTTCTACGATGCCATCTTGTGAGTCCTCCTGAGTTAGGGCTTTCTTTATGAGTATCCGTTGCACCGTCCTGCCCAGCTAGGAGGCAGTCTAGTCAATATTTGCCTGCTGAAGCTCTGCCCTGCTACCATGGGGTCTGTCCTGCTGCCACCGGGCTCTGCCCTACTGTCGTGGGCTCCACCCTGTTGGCAGAGTCTATCTGTTATGGCGGGTTGCCTCGGCAATGGCAGGCTGCTTCAGCAATGGGAGTGTACCTCAGTAGGGGCAGAATGCGTCCATAGTTGCAGACACCCCTCCCCCACCAAGCTGCACCATCCTGAATTCATCTGAGCCCACAGTGAAACTCTCAACCCCGAACGTTTTGAATCGCTGTTTTGTTTGTCCCTGTGGGGGTGGGACCCACCGAGCCTGATCACCTGGCTCCCTGCCTCAGAGTCTTTTCTCTCTCTCTCTGTCTTTTTTTTTTTTTTTTTAAGTTAAATGGTTGACTCTCTCACAGGTGTTTCAATCACCTGCTGATAGGGCACTGGGATCTGTATGATTTCCCGTGTTGTGACCCACTGCACCAGCTCCAATCACACTTCCCAGGAATCTCCTGGTGTGGCTCACTGTCCAAGTCCCATCTAATCAGATGGATATGTTCATCTGCCCTCCCAAATCTCAGACTGCCAGTTTGACAGGGCAGCCAGACCAGTGAGTTTTGTGCGGGGTGCCGCTGCACCACAGCACCGGCTGAAATGGCCACGCAAGCCGAAAGGGCTACATTGGTATCCCGTGTCTCTCCTACACCTGGGAATTTCCCCGTTCTGTGGGCAACAAAGGTCCATCTGAAAATGTGGCTAGGACTCACCCTCTGTGCCTTCACTGAGAGCTGCAATCCTGAGTTGTTCCTACCATGCCATCTTGGAAGTCTCTCTCGAGTCATTTGTTCTTAAGATGTTTGTAAATATTTAGATATAATTCTTCATGTGAACAAGTATTATTTTGCATAAATGCCATGCATTTAGAGTTGAAAAAATATATTATATGTCCACTAGGATAAATAGATATATCAATGTAAAGTAAAAATTTCTGCTTTCTAAAACTTAAGAATTAACTTTTTCAAAATTTAATGTTGTTTGTCTGGAAATTATAATACTTGTCTGTTTTCTGTTATTATATTCAATCAGCAAAATAATTATTTAAAATTTTTATTCAAAGAAAATTTTATCACTGTAACACTTTAATAATTCTAATATTTTTATAGGTTAGATTTCCCATTTTCTTTCTTTAAAAAATCAGTTTTGCCCTCCAAAATGAACTTGCAGAATTCCAGGGTTCTTAGACAGAACATTCAAATTTTAATTTTTGACTTTACATATTGACATTATATTAAGGCCTTCTTAATTTTATATGTATTAATTTCTTTTCTAAAGATGTAAATCTGAATTTAGAAATTAAGTTTAAAAATGTAATGAAATAAGATAAAATTCTCATTAGAGAACGTGACTACCTCACAAGAGACCATTAGTAATTTCATCCTATGCTCTACAATAAAACATGCTGTTTGGAAGTGATTGCATTTGAAGTTATTTGTAAATTTGAATGCAAACTACCCAACCATGAAAAATAATGCTTCCATTTTCTTTAAAAATAAATTAGGAGGCAATGCTTTGCTGGCAAAGCCATTTGAGCTCCTCAGATCATAACTATTTATGGTAACCTAAACAGATGTCTTTGCTCACACTGTGAACTGCCTTGCAATATTAATTTAACATTACTTTATATTCTGAAGTGAATTTAGGTGACTTGTTTTAGGATCGAATAAAACCAATCCTCATGTAGAGATCCTGTGGGAAATTATACAATAATGTTACCTCCATAAATAATTTTCTTCTTATGAAATCATAATCTCCATTACAATTTTAGAACAATTATTTAATATCACTATTTCCACATTAATATATTAGGGTTCAAATGCAATTTAAAAAAAAAAAACATATTTTTCAAGAAGACATTTCTTTGGGAAAACAAGTTTTCACTAATAAATTTAAAGTAGCATAAAATAAATGTCACCTACTGCTTATTGACAGTAAAATTAATTTTTAGTTAACAGAACAATTTTTCTCTGAGAAAATATTATGATGCTAGTGCCCAGTATATTTTGACTAAAAGAGCTGGTAATAATAACCCCTCAAATATTAATAACATAAATTCTATCTCTGAAAATTCTGCATTTGTTTTAAATTCCTGAGAAACATTTAAGAATAAAATGTTACCTTAAATGTAGTAATTCAGCCTGCCCAAGTGCATTCATCAACATACATAAGTTAATATATTAATATGTCTGTTGGAAGAAGTATTATATAATGGAAGGAAAAAAGATTTGTAGTTTAACAAAAGCAACAATTTCTTATCTGAGTTCCAATAGCTGTAAACATTTTCATTTGCCCCTCAACACTAATCTCATGTAGAAAGTGGGAATCAAAATGGCCACTGTCTACTTTTGTAATAATTCACAAATGATCAAATTATATCCCTTTTTTCTTACATTTGCCTCCATGACACATTGAAAGCAGCAGCCAATAACAATTGTTTTATAGTAACGGCTCTTAAGCTTTTTCTTCCTGAAGGAAAGAAACTTAAAGAAAAAAGTAGACCGGGTGCCATGAGGCACACCTGTAATCCCAGCACTTTGGGTGGCTGAGGTGGGTGAATCACAAGGTCAAAAGATCGAGACCATGCTGGCAAACATGGTGAAACCTCATTTCTACTAAAAATACAAAACTTAGCTGGGCATGGTGGCACATGCCTGTAGTCCCAGCTACTCAGCAGGCTGAGGCAGGAGAATTTCTTCAATCCAGGAAGTGGAGGGTGCAGTGTGCTAAGAGTGCACCACTTCACTCCAGCCTGAGGAAAGAGCAAGACTCTGAAGAAAGAGAGAGAGAGAGAGAGAGAGAGAGAGAGAGAGAGAGAGAGAGAGAGAGAGAGAGGAAGGAAGGAAGGAAGGAAGGAAGGAAGGAAGGAAGGAAGGAAGGAAGGAAGGAAGGAAAAAGTATTAAATTTTAATCATGAAAGAAAAAAGTGCTTTCTTCTTCCCATCATGTTGTGCAAGATACTAAATAACTTTATTTGAATTCAGTCTACTTGTATTAAATGACGTTAATAAGCTAATCACTACTAGTTTGCCAAGTAATCATCTACAGCTCAAGTTTTTGTCTCTTTTAGATGGATGTGCCATTTAATGTTTTTGCTCAGGTTGTGTTTCCTCTGTTGTGGCTCAGAAAGTGATAGTCCAAAGACTGAGGCTTTGATATGCTAAGGGGCTTTAGATGCTGTCTCAGAATCAAGGTCCCTCAAACTCTGCCTTATTTTCCTCTCCCACCCAAAGTGAAAGGAGAACGAGCTCTGGAATTTCCCTATTTGACCCAGACAGCCTCTTTTCAAAAGAAATACAATTGTTTCCAATAACTAGAAAAGATCAACTACCAGAGAAGAGAAAAAGACAAGGAGTTATCCCCCAGTCATTGCTCAAACAGACTTTTCATCTGTTCTTCTGAAGACAGCTCCAAGAGATTACTAGGTGGATTTTTTCTACATAATGCCCCTGTACAGCTATGCCCCTCACATTTCTGTAATATCTGCCTTCTGTCTCCTGTGTTCTTACATCCTTCCCCTATAAAGAAGATTATATAAGCTTCTACACTCTTTGGGTTATTGGGTAATTATTCTTCAGCAATTTCCCTTGTTATGCACATTTAAATATGTTGTATGCCTTTTCTCTTATTGCGTTTTGTCTGTGGATTTTTCAGCCAAACTTCAGAGGGCAAAAGGGAAATTTTCCCTTTGATCCTGCACTTGGGCCCCTACACTAAAAGAATTAAGGAACTACCTCTATGTAAATTTATTTTTTTCTGTGTCTATCACATTTCTTTCTATGTATGAAACCACCATTGTACAATTGGAACTGAGACAGTGAGAGATCTGACCTAACCAATTCCATCTTGCTTCTAATCTCCAAGCTGTCCTTGTTCTTCCCTGGCTATAGGCCACACTAACTTTAGGAGGAACTTAGTTTATAATTTATAGTTTAAAACAAAGACAATAACAATTCTTTCTGAAAACAAACCCCAGTCTTGCCAGAGGACTAGACTGCCTTTGTAGCACTAACAAATTAGCCACAAGATTAGAAATTATGATTTAGGATTTATGTAGCTGGAGACTACAAAATTTTGACCCTCCCCAAATTGCTTCTGGGGATAACATTGCTATTGTAAAATTTAATAACAGTGCTTGAGATGTTTTGCAGACTCTGCACTTGGATTAGCTGGCACTACCCAGAATGATAAACTGGCTCCTCTGATCTTGTGGATCCCACCCAGGAACTGAGTTAGCAAAAGAAGACAACTCAAGTTCCTGTGATTTTATCCCTGACCTGAACAATCAGCACTCCTGCTCAACTGGCTTTCCCTACCCACCAAGTGGTCCTTACAAAACCTGATCCTCAAATGCTTGGGATACTAAATTGAGGAATAATAAAATTCTGGTCTCCTGAACAGCACACAGCTGGCTCTGCCTGAATTACTTTTTATTGCAATTCTCTTGTCTTGATAAATTGGCTCTGTCTAGGCAGCAAGCAAGGTGAACCCGTTGGGTGGTTACATGTAAAGGCATAGAAAATTGTCAGTATCTTTAAGGATTATATGAACCAGCTATTAACAAGGAATATTCACATAATTACCTAATGATATAAGGATGTACTAACTTAGTGATGGTGACATGAACGGTAAAGACATGTATATTGTATATTACATTCTGAAGGAGTAAAGAAGTTATTCAAAAAAATATCAGAAAAATAATTTTAAATGAAATAACTGTCTTGGAATACTGCAAAATTGAAGAAAGACAAACATAATATGACATCACAACAATTTTAGGAGCAAGCGGTAAGTTCTCTTTGGCCCTCTGAAGGTTGGCTAAAAAAAAAAAAAATCATTGACAAGATACAGATTAATAGGATAAACAGCAATCAAGTATATTTATTATGTATACACTAGAAGAAACACAAAGTGATTGCTACCTTCCAACTAGAAGTTCAGAAGCTTATATGCCATTCTGGCAAAACAGGTTAAAGGAAGTGGTAGAAGAGGAATTTTGTTGAGTGTATTATAAAAGAGAATAAATGGATCTGGGAACAATTATTAACTTGTGCATTATATTGTGAAAGGGTCTAAGTCTGGTTACATTCTTCTTCTTACAGGGAGGAACCCTCCATTACAGGAATTGCCCATGTCTTTCTTGGAAAACTCATGAATCATCTACCCCTCATGTAGCGTATAATAAAAAAATAATAGAATAGCCAACAAGCAACCCATTCTTTATTCCTTGACTTTCTTAATAAACTGCTTTCACTTTATGGAGTTGTCCCAAATTTGTTCTTGAGTGAGATCCAAGAACCCTTTCATGGGGTCTGGATCTGAATGCCTTTATGGTAACATAAAGATTTCTGCCATCTACATTTTGAACAACAAATAAATATATAAGCAATTTGTTATGTTATATATTGTATGACAACAATGCTGGAAAAACAGAATAAAGTAATAATATGTGTCTGTTCCTTTAAGAATAGAGAGAAAAAAGATTGTTTCTTATATATTTAAAACACAGGGGTAAAATTTGTTGTAAGATTTTCTTTTTTTTTTTTTTTTAATTTTTATTGCATTATAGGTTTTGGGGTACATGTGCAGAACGTGCAAGATAGTTGCATAAGTACACACATGGCAGTGTGTTTTGCTGCCTTCCTCCCCTTCACCCACACTTGGTATTCATCATTTTAACATATACAACTTAATAACTATTAGGAAATTTACAGTTTTGTGCAAACATCTTAACAATTTGTTTGAGAACTTTTTGATCTTCTTAAAAATGAAACATTGGTATACAATCCCCTAGTGCTAAATATGCCTGAATTAAGAAAAAAAAAATGAAACCTTAGTCCCATATCAAGTGATTCCTTGTTCCTGAATGGTACTCTAGCCAAACTTACTTTATGTCTCTATAGTTTTTCTCTCTCTAGACATTTTAAATGAAATTATAAAAATATCTTTTCATATGATGCTTTTCATTTAGGATAATAGTTATTTTAGATATATCAACATTATAGAATGTATAAGTACTCCATTCTTTTAAAATACAAAATTGTATTTTATTGTATATGTACCACATAGTGAATGGATAAAATGTGGTAAACAGATACAATAAAAAACAATTTTGTACTTTAAAATGTTTTGACTATTATGAATAGTGCTGCTATAAACTGTCGGTGCCATGGGAAAACTTCCCCTTGCTCCTCTGCAGGTTTGATGAAAGTCAACTGAAAAAAGGCAGATTAGTAGGATAAAAGATATATAAAATTTGTTTTAATTGATCAAAAAGTGGCATAACCACAGGATGATTACCCTCGAATAACCAATAGTTTACAAAAGCTTTTCTTACTTCCTTATTTCCTTCCTTCCTTCCTTTTTTCCTTCTTTCCTTCCTTCCTCACTCCCTCCTTCTCTCCCTCCCCAACGCTTTCCCTCCATTCATCCCTTCCTTTCTTTCTTGAGATGGGGCTCTCACTATCCTGCCCAAGCTGGATTACAGTGGTTATTCACAGGTGTAATGCCATTGCTTATCATCATGGGAGTCTTGACCTGCTCTTTTTCCAAACTGTCTGAGTCACCTCTTCTTAGGTAAGCTGGTGCTCTCCTGCCACAAGAAGGTCATTATAATGAGGCCAAACTTAGTGCAGACATTCAATTGGCATAGGATACTACAGCCTAGAATTTATGGAGTCAAGCAATTCTCTTGCCACAGCCTCCCTAGTATCTGGGACAACAAGCATCCACCACCATGTCCAACTCTTCCTTCCTTCCTTGTTTTCTTTCATTATTTATCTTTTTTCTTTTTCTTTCTTTCCTATTTTCTTTCTTTCTTTCTTTCTTTCTTTCTTTCTTTCTTTCTTTCTTTCTTTCTTTCTTTCTTTCTTTCTTTCTTTCTTTCCTTCCTTCCTTCCTTCCTTCTTTCTTTCTTTCTTTTTTCTTTCTTTCTTGTTTGACAGGACCTCACTCTGTTGCCCAGGCCATAGTGCCACAGTGACTATTTGCAGGAACAATAATTATTCAGTGCAGCCTTGAGCTCCAGGCCTCAATCTATCCCACTACTTCACCCTCATGAATAGCTGGGACTACAGTTGGGAGTCATCTGCCTGGCAATGCAGGCCAGGTAGTATACTCTTTTTTTATAGGGGAAAGAAAAGATGTGGAACATATACAATTCTTTTGATAGTCAATAAATAATTATTTAGAGAACAAATAGAAATTAACTTCTAAATGATTCCCTTTGGATGAGCCAGAAAGACAGACGTTTTCTTATGAAAAGTCTGTCCAGGTGTGGTTGCATTCCTGTCTTTTATTCTGAGATAGTTAATGAGATTTCAGGGCAAAGTGGAAGATAAGTGTGCTTCTTTTGAAAAGAATCTTTTTTTTTTTTTTTTTTTTTGGTAAGATACAAGAAATTAAATACAGTCTTCTCTTGTTCTAGGGATGGAGGAAGGAAGGAACATTACAAAGTTAGAGAGACTGGATTCTGAGGCAGCTTCTATGGCCTCTCTGTAGGTCAAAGTACCAGTCTTGGGATATAACTTTCAGAGTCCCAACAAAACATGTGTTCATAAGTCTTTGTATAGACATATATTTTTATTTCCTCTTCAATGGATACCCAAGATTGGAGTTGTTATATTAATTTTAATTGTTAATATTAATCGAGTTTTTTCCTCTAGTGTGCTAACTTTAGCTTCCACAAAAGGTTTCATAATGACTCAATAAGCAATGAACAATTCTTGAATTCATGGTTTATTTTAAGAGATTGACACACATAATCAAGTAAACATTCACAATACAATTATTAAAAACAGCAATCTGGAGTAAGAACCACAGAGGAGACCAGCCCCACTGACAGAAAAACTCCAGGGAGTCTAGAAGTCCCTCTTGGGTGGTAATCAGTGGAGGTAAAAGCTGCTCCTCTCTGCCTCTTTGAAATGTCCTTGCAGGCTACTGCTGCCAAAGGTGGAAGGAGGCTTTCAGAATGTTCAGAGGTGGAAATTTCAAAAGTGCTTTAAATATTTATAGTCCCTTATGACTCATGATTCTCTGCAGGTGTGCTCACTGTTGTTACCTCAGCCAAAGGGTTTTGGGTGGCACCCAGACCACAGCAGGTGTGATTGTATCCCCTTACTCTATCATACACTTGCTTATTATTTTGAAGTAGGACAACTTTACTATCTATTCAACACATATTCTTAGCAACCTAAAGTAAAGCAATTTACTATGAACTCAATGCTCATAGATGCTTATCATCTTTTTAAAAATCTGGAGGAAGCCACAGCTCACAACAACAAAAAAAGAAAAATAAGTTTTTTTCTTTTTCTATAGGCTTGATGCCACCTGATATGAGTGACTCCATTTGCAGGCATTAGTATTACATTATTATGTATTGGGAATTGCTAGTCACAAGGTAAATTTCTGTGTTAGTTTTTTCAGAAACCACCAAAATGCTTTCCAATGGGGGTGTACAATGTTTAATGTGTAATTACCCAATGGATTCTTCCTACCTGCTGCATAAACAAAAGCAGTTGACTGCGACTGTGGTATTGCAGTAAAGAAAGAGTTTAATTGATGTAAGACTAGCCACAAGGAAAAACTGGAGTTATCACTCAAATCAGACTCCCTTAAGGCTTAAAGATTAGGGTTTCTTAAAGATTGTTTGGTGGGCAGGGGACTAGGGAATGAATATTGCTGATTGGTTGGAGATGTAATCATAAGTGTGTGTAAAATAGTCTAAGTTAAATTGGAGACAGTCTGAAAAACATTTCAAAAGAACAATCTTAGATAATATAATAATGCTATTACCTATAGGAGCAATTGAGGAAGTCACTAAGTTTGTGACTTTTGGCCACATGACTTCTGAGCAGTAAGGATTTATAGTAACTATGAATACTAACTATAAACTAAACTATAAACTAAATTCCTCCCAAAGTAAGCTTGGCCTATTCCCAGGGATGACCAAAGATAGCTCGGAGATTAGAAACAAGATGGAGTTAACTATGCCACATTCATCTTACTGTCATAATTTTGCTAATTTTGCCCATCTCTCCAGATTTCAGGGGGGATCAATTTCCCTGTAAACAAGGCAGTTTAAAATTCACATCACCTAAGTGAGAAGCATGGAAAGTGCTTTCCTTACTGCCCTCCAAGGAAGCACAGACCTACTGACACCATAATTTTGAACTTCTAGTCCCCATAACTGTGAAAAACATTAAACATTTCTGTTAATTAAATATAATTTCTGTTGTTTTAAGCTACCCAGTCTTGTCATTTGTTAAGTTAGTCTTAAGAAGCTAATAGAAAATGGGAGAATAAAATGGGTTAGGAGAGTTTCCTTAAATGGTAGCAACTGAAATCAAGGCTATTGAAGCAGAAATGACTTGATAAAGGTTCATTGGAAGCCCAATGTGAGGATTGACCTGGGAAGACACACCAAAAGAAGGGAGGATTTTATGAAGCCTGAAGCCTGTCATATGGTAAAAGATTTTTATAGAAAAGTTTTTTTAAAACAGGAAAGGGGCTTCTTCCACTAAAGTTTTATTTTATTCATTAAAGAGTACAATACAGAGGTGACAATCATTGGCTATAGATTATATCATACAGGCTAAAAATTTCTATGTGTAAAAAATCAGTAGAAATTTATGCTTTCATTAAAATAAATCAGCATCCTATTTAGTGTCTGCAGGTTATACATTGATCACTACATCATCAACTTGAGGAATGTATAAGATTTTTTTTACATTAAGACAGAATGTTACAATGGAGTCACAAGCCCTCATACAGAAGGTTGGATTAATTTAAAATTCTGCATATAGGGCTGGGCATGGTGGCTCAAGCCTGTAATCCGAGCACTTTGGGAGGCCGACGCAGGTGGATCACGAGGTCAAGAGATCAAGACCATCCTGGTCAACGTGGTGAAACACTGTCTCTACTAAAAATACAAAAAATTAGGTGGGCATGGTGGCACGTGCCTGTAATCCCAGCCACTCAGGAGGCTGAGGCACGAGAATTGCCTGAATCCAGGAGGCAGAGGTTGTGGTGAGCCGAGATCACACCATTGCACTCCAGCCTGGGTAACAAGAGTGAAACTCCGTCTCAAAATAAATAAATATATAAAAATAAAATAAAATTCTGCATATAATCAATAACCTAAAGGTTATCAGTAACATTTGCCATTCGTTGGTAGGCTAATGACATGACCCAGAAGAAAGTAAAATTTGATTATATGTAAAGTAAGAAAGAGACTTTCAATTTAAATTCTGACTTGTAAATAGATCCAGGTTTGTCACCATTGTCCTGTAAAGAACATGACTGAACATAATAAATATCAACGTTCCTTGAAACTATCAGAGAAAATTGAAGTCTCAGAGCAATTAATAACCTGGAAATCTGGAGATATGGGCAAATTCAGACATTCATGTCTGAGATATGCTTACCGGAAACAGAAGGCACTGAAGTCTTAAACTGGAAGGAACACTGAAATCGTAATGTTTGTGAATTGGGGGAGTTTGAATATGGATTCACATGTGAGTCAGAAACTGCAGGGTGCCACAGGCCCTATAATTTCAGAAGTTTAACCCCAGGAGTCCTACTGGTTTCCCATAGTGAAGATTCAAAAGACATCCCTTGCAGCTTCTAGCATGGGAAGGTGGAACATAATTATTCTAAAATATATTCATTACATTGTTTTTAGACAGTCTTGCTTTGTCACCAGGTGCCAGGCTGGAGTGCAGTGGCACGATCTCAGCTCACTGCAACCTCTACCTTTCAGGTTCAAGCAATTCTCCTGCCTCAGCCTCCTGAGAAGCTGGGACTACAAGTGTGAGCCACTATGTCCGGTAAATTTTTGTATTTTTAGTAGAGACAGGATTTCACCATGTTGGCCAGGGTGGTCTCAATCTCCTGATCTGGTGATCCACCCACCTCTGCCTCCCAAAGTGCTGGGATTACAGGCATGAGCCACTGAGCCAGGCCCATTGCATTTTTTATAAGCAAATCTTTCTCTCTAAAAAGAAAAGTATTTCTCAGAATAGTATACTAGTCATTTTCTGGATTCCAGTTCCCCCTAGGCTTCTAGTGTCTCATAAAGTATGAGGGAATAAGAAGCATTCGTGAAGATTAAGACCGAGGGGCACAGGTCCAGTAAATGACTAAATGTAATCCTAAGATTAGAGAACACTTTCCCTCTCTCATGTCGTATCACATCAAGAGGACTCCAGTACATCGAGCATAGACTTTACAATTATTCCTTGTCATAGTGAATAACACTGTTGATATTTTAGAATATATTAAAGCTTTGCTACTTTAAGAAGAGAAATTGTTGCAATTAAAGTAGTGAGTTTTTTTAATGGTGGGATTTTAGAAACTATTATAATGTGGTAAGAACTTAACTAATAGAAATATTTTAATCATTATCTATAAGAAGCCAAGAATCTGCATTTCGTACCTTTAAATGATTTAAATATTATTGATTAGTATCTACAAAGACCCAGTCCAAATCATCGGATAGCTAAATAAATTTTCTTTTCTGATGGATGATTTTATATATCTGTTTGAAATGTGTTCATGTATCATAAAATAGAAAGAGAATTTGGTTTTAAGGAAGCATTGCTACTTAGCTCAAGGTTTTGGTATTAAATCAGGTTTGTTCTGCCCACACACAGCAAGGTAGTCACTGTGAAAATAAGTTTTGCAAAAGACAAAATACTTTATTCACAAGGCTATTGAGAAAGGAAACCAGAGAAAAATTATGGAATAGAAAGCAGGTGGTCTAAAGTGTGAGAAAAGGTGATTGTCAGGTAAGAAAAGTTGAGGTAATCAGGGTTTCTGTGCAAGAGACATTGAGCTACATGTCTCTTCATAAGGGGTATAGTCCTAAAAATTAAGGGTGAGTATAATCTGAGGGTGGAGATTTTGGCCTTCTGATGTCAGAAAGTCTTTCTTTGGGCATTTGTATAGTCCCAGTTCAAAGGTAGGTGGTCACAACTGGCTTGAACTAAACAAGAGTTGACCCCTTATCCCTGAAAAATGACGTTAAGCACCTATTATCATAGCGACCCTCAGTAAGAGATGTTACCGTGAGGAAACTAATAAGAATATAGTTAAGTACTGTTTGGCTATATGACTTGCTTGCAGGAGTTTTTGTTTTTTTTTCTTTTTTTTTAAATTTTTAAAATTTTTATTGCATTATAGGTTTTGGGGTACATGTGCAGAACGTGCAAGATAGTTGCATAGGTACACACATGGGAGTGTGTTTTGCTGCCTTCCTTTCCTTCACCCACACTTGGCATTTATCCCCAGGCTATCCCTCCCCAGCCCCCCCCAGCTGTCCCTCCCCCATTCCCCCCAATAGACACCAGTGTGTAGTAGAGCCCCTCCCTGTGTCCATGTGTTCTTATTTTTCTCACCCACCTATGAGTGAGAATATGCGGTATTTGTTTTGCTGTTCTTGTGTCAGTTTGCTGAGAATGATGTTCTCCAGATTCATCCATGTCCTTATAAAGGACACAAACTCATCATTTTTGATTGCTGCATAATATTCCAAGGTGTAAGTTTTAAGACCAACTAGAAGCTAATGATTAAAAGCAAGCGATGCACGTTAAGTGTGATGGGCTTAATCAGACTAGCCCTCGGTTTCATTGTCAAAAATATTTTACCTTTTTGTGCATTTTCTGCCAAGCACTTGTATTTCATCTATACACCCTCAACACAACCCATACAAAGTGTTATTTTGCCAATTTAATAGCATCAGTTGTACTGAAATTTTTTTTGTTTGTTTTGTTTTGGCTGGGTGCCGTGCCTCACACTTGTATTCACAGCATTTTGGGAGGCTGAGGCAGGATGATTGCTTGAGCTAAGGAGTTTGAGACCAGCCTTAACAATATAGCAAGATTATCACTACTTAATATAAATAAATAAATAAATAAATAAATAAATATTTTTTAAAACAAAATCCTCTCACTTTTTTGTGGCTAAAATTTTAATTCTTATGATTTTCACATTGTTGACAAATGCTATAAGTTGGAAAATAATATTGCCTTTACTCACTTACTTAGCAAGTTTGATGTGGATCTTCCCTTTTTTATTATAGTAATTTGAGAAAAACAGGCTGTTGAATTAACAAGTGATATTTAACAGCAGTAGTTTCTTTCTTAATATTTGATATGTGCCTAGAGATATGGAGTCAATCACAATTAAGCAAATACATTTTTAAAAACTGAATGAGTTTCTAATCATCTAAGCATCACATCCAGATGCTTATTGTTTTATCAGGCTAAAAATATATTCACTTTATAAAGTATTTTTATTTTATAAAGTAGATGATACTGACAATAAAATGAATAATGGTTATATTTATAACCATATTTAATAATTTAATATATATTATTAAATTAACTATATTTTCCAACGTTATATACATTTAAAACATTTAAAAAGGTGGTGTTCTATGTATTTCCTGGACTTGAATGTTGGCCTTCCTTACTAGGCTTTGGGAAAGTTCTCCTGGATAGTATCCTGAAGAGTGTTTGCCAGCTTGGATTCACTCTCCCTGTCACATTTAGGTACACCTATCAAACATAGATTGGATCTTTTCACATAATCCCATATTTCTTGGAGGCTTCGTTTATTTCTTCTACTCTTTTTTTCTCTAATCCTGCCTTCTTATTTTATTTCATTGAGTTGAACTTCAATCTCTGATATCCTTTCTTCTGCTTGGTCGATTCAGCTACTGAAACTTGTGTATGCTTGGCAAAGTTCTTCTGTGGTGTTTTTCAGCTTTGTCAAGTTGTTTACAAGCTGTTTATTCTCATTAGCATTTTGTCTAACCTTTTTTCATGTTAGGTAGTTTTCTTTGCATTGGGTTAGAACATGCTCTTTTAGCGCAGAGAGTTTTGCTATTACCCACCGTCTGAAGCCTAATTCTGTCAATTCATCCAACTCATTCTCCATCCATCATTATTCCCTTTCTGGTAAGGAGCTGTGATTCTTTGGAGGAGGAGAGGCATTCTGGTTTTTGGTGTTTTCATCCTTTTTGCACTGGTTTCTTCCCATCTTCATGAGTTTATCTACCTACCTGTGGTCTTTGTAGTTGGTGACTTTCAGATAGGGTCTCTGAATGGATGTCCTTTTTGTTGATGTTGAAGGTATTTCTTTATGTTTTTTAGTTTTCCTTCTAACAGTTAGGCCCCTCTGCTGCAGGACTGCTGAAGGTCCACTGCAGACCCTCCTAGCCTGGGAATCACCCATGGGGGCTGCAGAACAGTAAGGGTTGCTGCTGGTTTCTTCTTCTGTTATCTTTGTCCCAGAAGGGTATCCACCAGATGTCAGCCCAAGCTCTCGTTTATGAGGTACCTTTTTGTATATACAGGGGTTGGGGAGCTACTTGAGGAGACAGTCTGGCCCTTATCAGAGCTCAAGTGCTGTACTGGGAGCTCCATTGTTCCTTCAGAGTTGTTGGGTAGGTACCTTTAAGTCTGCTATAGCAGAACTCATGACTGCCCCTTTTCCCAGGTGCTCTGTCCTTAGAAGGTGGGGCTTTATTTATAAGTCCCTGACAGGCTGCTGCCTTTTTTCAGAGATGCCCTGCCCAGCAAGGGAGGTAGTCTAGTCACAGTCTGCCAGCAGAGGCATTGCTGAGCTGAGCTGCCACAGGCTCTGTCCAGCTGCTGTGTAAATTTCCTTGCATTTTTTTTTAACAGAGGTATATTTAGAACTGCCTCTGTAATGGTGGTCTGCTTCATTAATGACGCACTGCCTCAGCAATGGTGGATTGCCTCAGTAATGGTGGACTTTCTCAGTAATGGTGGACTTCCATGGAAATGGTGGACTGCTCATTAATGGTGGACTGCCTCAGTAGTGGGGGACTGCCTCAGTAATGGTGGACACCCTTCCCCAACAGAGCTGGACAATTCTAGGTCCAGCAGTGCTTGCCACAAAACTCTCAATCCAGAGCATTGGGACACAAATGGAAAAACATTCCATTCTTATGGATAGGAAGAATCAATATCACAAAAATGGCCATACTGCCCAAAGTAATACATAGAGTCAACGCTATCCACATCAAGCTACCAATGACATTCTTCACAGAACTGGAAAAAACAAGGTTAAATTTCATATAGAAACAAAAGAGAGCCCACATAGTGAAGACAATCCTAAGCAAAAAGAACAAAGCTGGAAGCATCATGCTACCTGACTTGAAACTATACTATAAGGCTACAGTAATCAGAACAGCATGGTGCTGGTATCAAAACAGAGATATAGACCAAAGGAACAGAACAGAGGCCTCAGAGGCTATGGCATACAACTACAACCATCTGATCTTTGACAAACCTGACAAAAACAAGCAATAGGGAAAGGATTCCCTGTTTAATAAATGGTCTTGGGAAAACTGGCTATCCATGTGTAGAAAGCAGAGACTGGAGCCCTTCCTGACACCTTACAGTCAAATTAACTCCAGATGGATTAAAGATTTAAACATAAGACCTAGCAACATAAAAACCTTAGAAAAAATCCTAGGCAAAACCATTCAGGACGTAGGCATAGGGAAGGACTTAATGACTAAAACACCAAAAACAATGGCAACAAAAGTCAAAATAGACAAATGGTATTTAATTAAACTCCAGAGCTTCTGTACAGCAAAAGAAACCATCATTAGAGTGAACCAACAACCAACAGAATGGGAAAAATTTTTGCAATCTACCCATCTGACATCGGACTAGTATCCAGATTCTACAAAGAACTAAAGAAGATTTACAAGAAAAAAAACAAGCCCATTCAAAAGTGAGCAAAGGATATGAACAGACACTTTTCAAGGGAAGACGTATATGAGACCAAGAAATATATTTAAAAAAGTGTTCACCATCACTGGTCATTAGAGAAATGCAAATCAAACCACATTGAGATACCATCTCAAGCCAGTTAAATTGGCCATCATTAAAAAATCAGGAGACAACAGATGCTGGAGAGGATGTGGAGAAATAGGAACACTTTTACAGTGTTGGTGGTAGTGTAAATTAGTTCAGCCATTGTGGAAGACAGTGTGGATATTCCTTAAGGATCTAGGAATAGAAATTCCATTTGACCCAGCAATCCCATTACTGGGTAAATACCCAAAGGATTATAAATTGTTCTGTTATAAAGACACATGCTGAAATATAATTATTAACATATTTAAATTTAAATATAACAAGATTATAGATCCAATACCCAAAGCTCTGGAAACAAGTAAACTCATTGTTAACTTTAACTTTCTTTATAATCACCCCTCCAGTACCAAAATATGTTTTAGTTAGGGTTCTCCAGACACACACACACACACACACACACACACACACACACACACACACACACACAGAAATACCTAAAAATATAAAATTTTTTAAGAGTAATTGGCTTATGATTATGACTGAGAAGTCCCACAGTATGCCCTTTGCAAGCAGGGAACTCAGAAAAGTCATAGTGTAATTAAGTTTGAGTCCAAAGGCCTGCTGTCCAGAGGAGCTGATGATATAAATCCCTGTCCAAGGGCAAAAAAAAAAAAAAAAAAAAAAAAAAAAAAAAAAAAAGATGAGATGAGATGTCTAGCTCAACCATGCAATATGTGCAAGTTTCTGGATGGAGTAGAGGTTATCTCAGGGTTGACATATTTCTGGTTGGAGGAGGGTTTATCTCAAAGCTGGAATGTTTCTGGCTGGAGGTGTCACTTGTGATTTATGGTCAGGTTGACACTGGCCATTAGGCTGATGTTTTGGGGCTGGATTTAGGTGGTTTCTAATCAAGGGGAACTTAAAATGACAGTGTTTGTCCAAGTTGGTGATATTTCTGCTCTTTTGGTGGAGGCGGGTGGTGGGGAGGTTTTCCCTTGGTCCCTACATATTGAAGACTTAAATATTGCTTGCTTTTGGAAGACTTGATAAAGTTGTATTAAGTTTGACTGGGAAACATTAATCAGATGCAAGTTTTATCACATTCATTTCAGTATTTAAAGAGACTATGTAGTTGGAAGAAGCCAAGAAACATGAAGTTTTAGTTGAAAAAACTATTAACCTTAATGTAGATTTTAGAGTTTTGCCTTGCCATGATTTTCCCCAACTGACAATCTACTTATTCCTAGGAGGCTTGATTAGATCTTTAATTAATTCAATCTGGAAGTGCAATGACCTCTAATTAAATTAAGTTTTGTCTCTCCTGGAAGGAAAATAATGAACTTATTTAAATAAGTTTCACAGCTATGCAAAAACAAAACCAATTAGAAGCTAATAATGAAGTATGTCAATAGGTGTACAAACTAAAAAAAAAAGGAAAGTTCTTGTCTATCAAAATTAGGAGGATTAAAAAATTTGATTACTATAAATGAAGCAATGTGTAAGCATGCATATGTACTGAAAGTTAATAAATGAAATGTATCTTTGGAAAAATACATCAGAAAATAATGCAAGTTCTAATTATTTTTCTGATTGATTTTCTTTAAAATCAATTTAGTTTGCTCTTTCTTTAAACACTTTTAGAAGTTCTATTTTTGAATATCCTGAAAAATTAGTGTGAATCACATTGCAAACTCAACCATAAATAGTCATGCTGTCTATATATTCCTGTCTGCTATATAATTTTAAAATATGTGTTTAAATTATGGATATAATGCTATGTTCTATAGTTAACATGTTATTCAAATCTGTCAAATAATATGAAGACCTCAAATAAACAAGTGTTAAAATAATATCAAGGCTTCATTTTAAGTCTTATGAACTTGAAAACATTAATGTCTTAATCCATTTTCTACTGCTGTAAAATAATTCCACAGATTGAGTAACTTATAAAGAAAATAGATTTATTTGACTCCATGGTTTTGAAGGTTGGACAGTCCAAGATTGAGGGGATACATGTGGTGGTGAGAGCCTTCTTGCTACCTCATAACATGGTAGAAACTATCACATGGTGAGAAAGAATGAGAGAGAGAGAAAGAGAGAGAGAGAGAGAGAGAGAGAAAGAGAAAGAGAGAGAAGAAATTGGGTCAAGCTCATCCTTTCCAATCAGGGGCCCACTTCCATAAAAAGCCACACTCCTGATAATGGCATTAGTACATTCATGAAGGCAGAACCTTCATGACTTGCTCACTTTTTAAAGGCCCTTCTGGCACTCTTACATTGACAGTTAAATTTCAAAATGAGTTTTGTAGGAGAAAATTGAGCAATAGCAAGTAATTAATATTTTATTATAAATAGTTTCTATAATACTATAAAATTAAGAACTTTCTCTGGGTGGTGCATATTGTTTGACTATTTTAATCAGGCCTTTTAAATTATTTAATTGTAAAAGTTATATGTAATTATTTAAATAACCTGTAAAACAAATATATTAAAAATATTAATTTCTTAATTTTACACCTCATATATATTCCTCCTTTTAGTTAATATTTTTACATAT
Source organism: Saguinus oedipus (assembly GCA_031835075.1). Classification (NCBI taxonomy): domain Eukaryota; kingdom Metazoa; phylum Chordata; class Mammalia; order Primates; family Cebidae; genus Saguinus; species Saguinus oedipus. The sequence goes on along the minus strand of CM063171.1, from coordinate 141,287,522 downwards.
TGAGTTTTTATTTGCAGAAAGTTTTCTTTTGTAAAATCATGCAAATATATGCAAATATTTTACATTTAAATGTTGTGAGTTTTAACAAAGCATGTACTCACATCTCCATTAAATTCCATCATCATAGACGTTTTTTTCATTCTCCTTCCCAGCCAACTCCACAAGCCCATTCAGAGACAGATCTTTTTAAAACAATTTTGTGTGAGTAATTTGTCCATACTTGAAATATCATTTTTTTACTTGTTTTTAAAACATTTCTGAGCCATGTCTATACATCCACAAATTTGAAGTCAACCTATATGTCATATGTGTATACAATTAGCTTATATACGTTCATGTTTAGGTTATTTTCTGTCTTCAGTTATTTTACAAACTATAACTATATTTATTTTCTGTAAATTTTGTAAAGAGAGACAGGGTCTCACTATGTTGCCCATGCTAGTCTTGAACTCCTTGCCTCAATAAATCCTCCTGCTTTGGTCTTCCAAAGTGCTGGGATTACAGATGTGAGCCGCATGTCCTGCCTAAATAAATGTATTTTTATAATAACTAAAAATAAGAAGCAATTAAAACTTTAGAACATTCTATATATATATATATATATATATATATATATATATATATATATATAATATAATTTCTATATACCATAAGGAAATCACTTAATTCAGACCCAGACAAAACAGGGCCAGGAAAGCACAAAAGAGAATGCTTATGCCTAAGACAAGAACACATGCATGTCTGGGGTGGGAACTGTATCCAAGACTTTATCATTATTATTATGCTTTAAGTTCTGGGGTACATGTGCAGAACTTGAAGGTTACATAGATATGCACATTCCATGGTGGTTTGCTGCATCCATCACCCCATCATCTACATTAGGCATTTATCCTGATGCTATCCCTCCCCTACCCCACCATCCCCCACAGGCCCCAGTGTGTGATATTCCCCTCCCGTAACAGTCTCTCGGACCACAGTGCAGTCAAATTAGAACTCAGGATTAAGAAACTTACTCAAAACCACACAACTACATGGAAACTGAACAACATGCTCCTAAATGACTACTGGATGAATGACAAAATGAAGGCAGAAATAAAGATGTTCTTCAAAACCACTGAGAATGAAGACATAACTTACCAGATTCTCTGGGACACATTTAAAACAGTGTCCAGAGGGAAATTTATAGCATTAAATGCCCACATGAGAATCAAGGAAAGATCTAAAATTGATACCCTAACATCACAATTAAAAGAACTAGAGGAGCAAGATCAAACAAATGCAAAAGCTAGCAGAAGACAAGCAATAACTAAGATCAGAACAGAACTGAAGGAGATAGACACACACACACACACACACACACACACACACATGCGCGTGCACACACACACACACCTTACAAAAATCAATGAATCCATGAGCTGTTTTGTTTAAAGGATCAACAAAATAGATAGACTGTTAGCCAGAATAATAAAGAAGAAAAGAGAGAAGAAACAAATGGATGCAATAAGACATGATACAGAGGATCTCACTGATGATCCCACAGAAATACAAAATACCATCAGAGAATACTACAAACACATCTATGCAAATAAGCCAGTAAATCAAGAGGAAATTGATAAATTCCTGGACACTTAAACCCTCCCAAGACTAAACCAGGAAGAAGTTCAATCCCTGAGTGGACCAATAACAAGGTCTGATATTGAGGCCACAATTAATAGCCTACCTATCAAAAACAGTCCAGGTCCAGATGGATTCACAGCTGAATTCTACCAGATGATCAAAGATGAGTTGGTATCATTCCTTCTGAAATTATTTCAAAGATTACATAAAGAGGAATCCTCCCTAACTTGTTTTATGAGACCAACATTATCCTGATACCAAAACCTGACAGAGACACAACTAAAAAAAAAAAAATTTCAGGTCAATATCCATGATGAACATTGATGCAAAAATCCTCAATAAAATACTGGCAAACCAATTCCAACAGCACATCAAAAACCTTACCCATTATGATCAAGCAGGCTTCATTCCATGGATGCAAGGCTGGTTCAACATACACAAGTCTATAAAGGTAATCCATCAAATAAACAGAATCAGAGACAAAAACCACATGATTATCTCAACAGATGCAAAAAAGGTCTTGAACAACATTCTACAGCCCTTTATGCTAAAAACTCTCAATAGGCTAGGTATGGATGGAATGTATCTCAAAATATTAAGAGCTATTTACATCAAACCCACAGCCAATATCATACTGAATGGGCAAAAACTGGAAGCATTCCCTTTGAAAACTGGCACTAGACAAGAGTCACCTCTCTGACCACTCCTATTCAACATAGTAATTGAAGTTCTAGTCAGGGAAATCAGACAAGAAAAAGAAATAAAAGGTATTCAATTAGGAAAAGAGGGAGTCAAATTGTGTCTATTTGCAGATGACATGATTGTATATTTAGAAGACCCCATCATCTCAGCCCAAAATCTCCTTAAGCTGATAAGCAACTTCAGCAAGGTCTAGGTTACAAAATCAATTTGCAAAACTTACAAGCATTCTTATACAGCAGCAATAGATAAACAGAGTCAAATTATGAGTAAACTTTCATTCACAATTGCTACAAAGATAATAAAATACCTAGGAATACAACTAAGGGGGGTTGTGAAGGACCTCCAAGAACTTTCTAAATAAACCTCACAAAACCCTTTCACATCCTGCATCCACCTCCCACTTTGGAAAGGTATATCATTGCATGTTCTTCAGGACTTCAGTAATTCAGATGAGACGCCCTTAAAAGAACACTTGCCCAGTAATAGCATCTATACTAACAAACTCGTTACAACTCTGGCTTTCAGACTCTGGAACCAATGAACTCTGCTTCTAAGCAGATTTTGTAAACCTCTTCTTTTTTGCTAATCTTCTCTTTACCCTTCTCTCACCCAGTGCACTAGTTGGTTGCCATTCTGTGCATTCTGAATTATAATCCTTATTTCTCATTCCCAAGTAAACCCAACATATTTTAAGATAATTTTCTCTGACATATTTTTTGAGGTTGATAATATATAAAATAAAGTGTTTCTTTTTGAGATAATATTGACTTCCTACTTCCCTTAACACAATATTAAGTGTAGCTTATGTTGATATACCTTTACTTTATGTTTTACATATTTATTGAGAGGGCATGTGGTATAGTAAATAGAAAACTATTTAAGAAGTATGTAACTGGTAGATGTTTGGCATATTAACAAATGCATTACTTGTCCTTAAGATTAAATTAACAAAGTCAAATAAATTATGGTAGAGAAATCTCTTTGTAAGAAAAGATGCTGCATTAATAAGTAATTATTGGATTTGTTTAAAAGACAGAAAAAAAACATTATGATGCATCTTTAGAATAGTTTGCCATATATATAAAGTTATGCTATAGGAACCAGGAAGTTCTACTTTCCTCTTAACCATATTTATATATGTAAAATACATTTCTAAAATGAATATATTTGAATAGTAACTACTAGTCATGTCAATACAGAGTGACAAACAATCTTACACTATGTGAAAGAAAAACGTCCTTGGTAGAAGGACATTAACTCAATAAACTCAATAAACACATTCTATTTTTAATTCGAAAACAAAATATGTGTGTGTAGCTTGGGATCCATCTAATACAATACTTAAGATCATGGGACCTGGAGTGAGATGTATTAAGATACTAATTCTAGGTCAGCTAACTAAAAGTTTTGTAAATTTGAGCAAGTAACTTAATATTTAAAACTATAGCCAGGTCATTTATAATACAGAGACAACAATAATACTTATATAATTGAATTCTGAAGTGCTTCATGAAACATGCAAAAATATACATGCAAAATACTTTATTAGACCTAGTATAATGTTAAGGCTTAATATTGTAGCTAGCTATTATTTTTCATTACTATTATTATAATTGTTATCATCATCATCATGTTAATATCAGAAGTATTAATTTTGACTGCTAGTAATGAAACTAAATTCAGTTATTGTCTGCACTTTCAGTAATTCATTGTTGTGATATAAATATATATCTTCATGATAAAAATAAATTTGCTATTCTTATCATTATTATTTTCCAAAAAGCTACCATATTATTATACGCAACTTAAGACCTAGAGTGTAGCTTCTCAAGTAACACTTCTTTGGCTAGCATTCATAATTACCAATTTCTTGCTTTTTAAGTAGTTTTTATATTAATTAGTTTATAATGAAATTTGTCATCTGTAGCAGTTTTGGTTATGATTCCAGGTTTTATCCTTGTGTTTTAGTGGAGCTGAAGTTTTTTATTCCCACCCCTTTATAATATCTCATTCTAAGAATATCACACAGTTTAATCATTCATTCTCCTGTTGTGCTTAATCAGGTTGTTTTTTAATTGCTATCAGTAAAATGCTGCTGTAAACACTGCTAACATGTTCATTCATATAATTGTTACTCTAAGATAAATACATAGAATTGAAGGTTCTAGTGATTTTTAAACTGTCTCTGAGACTGACAACTGCCATAAAATTAGAAGTATAAATTTTCCTTTACAGATGACAAATATAATATACAGATTCTATCATGGAAATAAAATAGAATCAATTACCTTTTAGAAATATAACATCAGTTCACTATTACATGAAAAATATTTAAAATCCAGTGAAGTTCTAAAGAACTTGCAACCTCGATGAGTCAAGAACTGCTAATTTTTAGTTGCTTCAGTTTTTTCTCTTAAGTATGATAGAACATTCTGACTCTCCCTCTACAGCTCTATGTTTGCATAACTCTTTAAATTAAAACTAATATTCCCCTTTCACTGACAAAATTAATGTTTGTTTCAGTTTCTCTTTCTAGTCATGAACGTCAACTAAAAAAAAAAATCTGATTTAAACATATTATCATGTAGAAATGTGGAAGAGTAACAGTCATACAGCACAAAAACTTTGCAATCTAAATCCAACTATAATCCAGTAAGAGAAATTATGCATTTCATAAAGCAATTAAAACCACCTTTCAGTTTCTTCATAGAAATTTTTCAGTAGGATTATCTAAAATTTCATAATGGGAGTTTGCTGAGCATATGTTAAGAAAATAATTTTTAAAAGAATGATTTTATTATTGTTTTGACATTATTAAATAAAGTAACATATACTCGATCAAAATTCTAAGTTTCTAAAACATCTGCAGCTAATATTAGTAGTGTTTTCTTTTTCTTTCATATGATTTTCTATGAAATAGACTATAAGGCATGAATGCTGGAATTTGTTTTGACACTTTATTTTTTTTAAATGCCTTTCTTTTACTGCATAAATTATTCCTAAAAACTGAAACACTTTAACATTTATAAAAGGAATACTTGAAAATTAAACATATTATGTATTTGCAAACACATATTTCTCAGTTTAAAGAATTTTAAATTCAAAGAAACTAAGACTATCATGCTATTACTAAGAGCTAGGAATCCAATTACCTGCAGTTTGGCTCTGTAGACCAAGTAAAAATATTTGAATAAAATAATACATATTTCTTTAGTGCTTTAACAATACAAATAAATTCAAATGACATCTGGAAAAAAATTTTTCTGTATTTCTTTTAATCCATATTAATGCTGAATGAATCTTATTTATCATTTTATAATAAAATAACAACAGAAAACCCTGAAAATTACTTGTAGCTCAAGGAATTTAGATATGAGCTAGATGTAAATTGAGGAGGAAAACAGCAACTCAAGGATTGTCTAGTGCAAAAAACAGGGAATACGTTATAATAAATCTGTATTTCTGTAATAAAAACAATTCTAACTTATCACAGTATTCTTCATTTGTTATGAAAAGCAATGCAAAGGTAGAACACTGCCAAACTTCCTGTGTCTGTGATTTTCAAACTTCCCATAGTCTTTTACTATTTCTATCACAGTGCCTGTTATTTTTCCAAATTTTCAATTGCAGATTTAAACTAAAAATCTCTAGGAAATGAATCACTATATTTATACATTGTCTCAAATAACTTTCTTTTTGTCTGTTTGAGTTATGCATTTTAACTGGAAGAAACTTAGAGAAAATAATTATTTTACCCAATGTGAAGATTGTGTCTAATTCTTTTCTCTTGCTCCTCTATGACTTTTTAAAGTTTTTGTTTTACAGATTGTAAGAATCATCTTAGAAGGCCATTTAAAGTTTATTATTATCACTTTCCTTATTTGACAATAAAGAAACTATAGAGTTTGATACTTATCCAGAATTACATAGCTAACAGAAGTCTTGTGACTCCCTAATATACACTGCTATCTGCACTTTAAAAGTGCAATCACAGTGATATTAGTTGTCTAAGAACTGGAGCTGTGTTCACATTTTACGCAGAGCTTGATATAAAACAAAATGTTTTATATTTTTCAATGTAAAATAATGTATTAGGATTCTCTAGAGGAAAAGAACTGATAGGCTATATGCATATATCAAAGGGAGTTTATTGAGGAGAATGGGCTCATACTATCACAAGGCAATATCTCATGATAGGTTGTCTGCAAGTTGAGGAGCAAGGAAGCCAGTGGTGGATCACTCTGAGTCTCATAACCTCAAAAATAGGGAAGCTGACAGTACAACCTTTAGTCTGTGGCTGAAAGTCTGAGATCCCTGGCAAACCACTGGTGTAGGGCCAAGAATGCAAAAGCTGAAGAACTTGGAGTCTGATATTTGAGGGCATGAATTATCCAGCATGGGAGAAAGATGAAGGCCAGAAGACTCAGCAAGTCAGTTCATTCCACTTTCTTCTACCTGCTTTATTCTACCTGATTAAATAGTGCCCACCCAGATTGATCTGTCCCTCCCAGTCCATTGACTCCAATGTTAATCTCCTTTGTCAATAACCTCACAGACATACTTTGCATCCTCAATCTAACCAAGTTGACACTCAAATTAACCACCACAAATAAAAATACCTACATTTAATAACAAATCATGGACACAAACAGATATTTTAAAAGATGTTACCTTGAAGACTTGTCATAAAAGAAGTGTAAAGAAAGCTTGATTGTACTGGGTCCTATCTATTAACCATTAATGTTACAGAAACAAATGTTAAGAATAGAGTAAGATTAGAAAGAGTAGATTGAAATTATGCAGAGATAAAATAATTTTTAAAGTAATTTAACTTCTAATGTATACAAATTTTTATCTTCCCAATTTATCTGCTCAAATAGAACAATATCCATTTTGTCATTTTGATGTCAAGTATTTAATATATACCTTGAAATAAAAACATTACCTTAGGGCAAATGATAGTGAACTCTTTTCAGTTGACGTTTTACAGCTGTAATTTTTACTTCAATAATAATTTAACAGTCTACTTAAACCTGAAACTATTTTCATTTCTAAAATATATCCCTCCTATTTCTCAAATTTGTCCCTCATCTCCTTTTCTATCTATATAGATAGATATTTAGATAGATGATAGATAGATAGATTGATAGATAGATAGATAGATAGATAGATAGATAGATAGATAGATAGATAGATAAATAGATAATTTCTAGATAGATAGATAGCTCAGTGGTTTTCAACCTTTAATGAGAAAAAAGATATACCATAGAGCTAAAGAACACCCTGTGCTTGGTGTGTCATTGGGTCAAGAGTTGGGGATACCCACAGTTGAATTAGTAGACAGGATACTCATCAACCAAGATTCACAAAGTCATAAAAACAAAAACAAAACAACAACAACAACAACGACAACAAAACTGATGCCTAACAGGATCAACCCTATTTCCTTGTCATTCAGCAGGGTGAGGATTCCACCAGCTGATGAGGTACAGATATCCAGACTCTGAGCATTGCAGGGTGACCTCCAACACATATACCTCCAGCAGCACATGGTGCATCTTCCTCAGAAACTACATCATCCTCATATCCCTCAATCAGCTCTTTAGGTAACTTGATCAGGTGAAGGGTATCTGCCACCCACTCCACATAAGGTATCACACACACCACGAAATGGAAGTTGAACTCCACAGGGCTGATAGAGACCTTGGTACCCTGGAGGCACAGGCAGAAGCCAGGGGCCCCATTCCTCACACATACAAGCTCCGCCAGTGGTGGGTGGGCAGTTTCATGTGGCCTCACCAACTCTACTGAGGTAGGAGCTGGAAACGAGATGGAACCTGAAGTTTTCTATAATTTAATGAAACCGTGTTCCATTGCAATATGCAATATCTAGGTATGCATTTTTATACCATTTCTCAATGAACTATCTCTATATCACTTACCTTTAAAAATCTTTGGATTATTTGATGATTAAGAAGTAGTTTGACTTATCAGCAAATCATTGAGTAATACAAAATTGGGGCAAACATATAATTAATACTTTGAAGACATTATTGTGTTTGTCTTTTCATGTAAAGCCCTATTGATCTCTTAAAAATTTAATAGAAAACTAAATGGCTTTTAAAATAAGAGTATATAATTCCAAATGAAATTGTACAGTGACACATTTCTTTCAAGTCCCTAATTTCTCAGATAAAAAAGGAGTACTACGCCTGCAGCCACCCATTAAGATACAGATTTGAATTAAACTTCCTATCTCCTGACTGGCAATTTTCTGTATATCATGAAACACACATATATTTATATTTAATTGTATATTAAATATTAACATTATTTATTAAAATTAATAGACTTTAACTTCACATTAATGTATTACTAGGTTTTGAGAACTTTTCCTGGTTCTGTGATATAATAACGATTAAAACAGTCAAGATCCACATAGTCATCGAGGTTAGTGAAAAAGACAAAATAAAGAAATGTTTCACTTTCTGGGAGTGATAATTTTGTGTAGAAAACTAGAAGAAGAGAAAAGAAAGAACAGTTGGAGAAGAAATCTGTTCTAGGTACATTAGTCTAAGTGGAATTCTGTGACATATGAAAAGACTAAAATAATTCAAGTTTATGAATTATGCAGAGAAGATAAATTTATCAATATTATTTTTAAGAAAAAGAGATCTCAGATAACCTTAATAATCACTCTATATCACATTATAAGTGATTTTATTATAAGTGATAAAATCAGGTGTGAATTCAAGCCTTTTTAAGACCATAGTAAATTTCCTTTCCAGAGTCTTAATTTCCATTTAGTGATGTCATGTTTTAATGGTATTGTTAATAATTGTATGTCACATCAACAATTGAAATAATGCTATGTGTAACATAAAAACATACTTCTTTAGTGTGGTGACCTTCAGTGATGCAGCATTGTATTTAGAATGTAGGTATTAATCAATAAATATAAAAATGCTTGTGCTAATTTAAAACTATTATTGAAAAAAATGACCAGGGAAAATGTGTACTCTATTTAAAGGCCAATAAAGATTCAGAAAAATAATATCCATAAAAACTTTGTAGCGATTTTTGGATTTTCATCTATCTTTTTTTGAACATTGGAAAATACTTCAATTATTTTACAAAAAAAAAAAAAGATAAGCCCATGGATTATTAACAAACATGAAACAAAATAGGCCATGACTTCAGGGCATTTTCTGACAGATTTTGAGTTTCAAATAGCAAGTACTGTAAGAAGAAATTAATGATAAAATATTTGCAACTAATTGTAATTTAAAATTGTAATATCAGAGAAACTAAAACTTTTATTCACAAGTGTCCTTGTTCTGACTCTAATTAACTTAATTTTTTTTCTGTTTTATGTTTTAAGTCTAGTATGGCAACTATGTCCTAAGCTTGCTGACTTTTAATTGAGAATGCCAGAAAAAAAAAAAAAATCAAAGAATGAGAAATAATTTGGCAAAGTACTGATTAAATACTGAAAATGCAGGCTGTTGATAGTTCAATTTAAGGATTTACGATTTAGAGAGGACCCCAGTACAGATGCCCTGTGACTTACAATGCAGTTATGCCTCCTAGTAAGCCCATCATAAGTTGAAAATATTTTAAGTAGGAAATACACATAATATACCTGAGCTACAGAACATCATAGCTTAGCTTAGCCTATCTTTATTGTATTTTTATTTTTATTTTTTAGACAGATTTTCACTCTTGTTTCCCAGGCTGGAGTGCAATACTGCGATCAGTTCACTGCAACCTCCACCTCCTGGGTTCAAGTGATTCTCCTGCCTCAGCCTCCCAAGTAGCTGGAATTACAGGCATGTGTCACCACACCCCACTAATTTTGTACTTTTAGTGGAGATGGGATTTTTCCATGTTGGTCAGGCTGGTCTTCAACTCCCAAACTCAGGTGATCCACCTGCCTCAGCATCCCAAAGTCCTGGGATTACAGGTGTGAGCCACTGAACCCCATAACTTAGCCTATATTAACCATGCTCAGAACATTTACATTAGCTCACCTTTGAGCAAAATCATCTAACACAAAGCCATTTTATTATAAAGTTGAATACCTCTTGTAATTTATTGACTAATGTACTGAAAGTGAAAAACAGAATTATTGTATTGATACTCAAAGAATGATTTTGTAACTGGGGGAGCATACTCAGCTTCCAGTTCTGAAGAGGTTCTTAACCTCACTAACTCCAAAGAATGGGGAAAGGGGGCCTGGAGGCTTGGTGAGTTTGCCATTTGAATAAGTATCATGGACCCAAAGAGTTTTGCGGAAAAGAAATTTATTAGACAGAGAAAGAGAGAAAGAAAGACAGCTCCCACTCTGTCATGGAAGGGGACCCAGAGAAGGAATCTATATAGGTAAGGAGCAGCTGGAGTTTTAACCCTTGAGTTATTCCCTACCCATTTATGTTCTCGTCCAATGAGAGGAGTTCTTTCAAACTTCCTCTGGAATGACTGATCTTTGACTCTGTTGCCAGATTGGCTACTTGTTCTACAGCCCTGAGTTACAGAGCGCCATCCTCCCAGAGCTTTTGGCGGGCTTTCTGGGACAAAGGAACTTCACCTGGCTTTCTCTACTTAGCCTGTGTGCAGAAATCCCAGACAAAGAACTTTACATTTGAATCTGCTCTGTTCCCACATGGAAGCGTGGAGCCAGGAAACAACTGCCTTTGAAACCTTTCCCCTCATGGCCTGAGAGGGAGAAGTCCCTCAGTTCCCCACTCTGAACAGGAAAGTCCAACTGTTGTTGGGACACAGGGGTCAATCACTCTTTAACTAGTTCCTGCTGAATTGGGGCATAGAAGGGGCCCTGCATTTGAAGTTTCCTCTAGAGGAGAGTCCTCTGGGGATGCAGGTTGATTCAGAGGTCTATGATAGAACTCACAAGCCAAGGACATTTGGGGTTTTATTTGCAGGACCATTTGTAGGCTTATAACATTAATTCTAGAATAAACAAATTTGATAGGAAAGTTAAAAATGTGAGGCCAGAAGGCCAGCAACCATAGAATGTTTATAAATGTGCCTAGAAGAAGGTAGAGCCAGGACAGCCATAAGCCTCCTTCAGAGGCCAGAATTCCAGCTACATCATGTGAAGTCCCTACAATTAGATTTTTCCCTTGCACTATTTTAACAGCTTCTGAGACCAGTATAGCCATCGCAGCTATGACCTGCAAGGAATGTGTCTAGCCTTTTGCTATTGCATCAATTTCCTTACTTAGGTATGCCAGTGCTTGTGGCATGGTCCCCCGGGTATGAGTGAGAACTCCCAATGCCACTCCTGACATTTCCATAGCATATAGGGAGAAGTTCCCTGTAGGAAGGCTTAGAGCTGGAACCTGCAGTAGTGCCTCCTTTGGGGTCTGAAAGGCTGCCTCAGCTATAGGGTCCTATTGTATTAGTTGGGTGTTAGCTTTCTGGATTTCCTTAACCAGTGTGTATAGGGGTTTGGCTATTTCTCCATATCTGAGAATCCACAATCAGCAGAAACCAGTTATTCCTAAGAATCCTCGCAACTGTTTTAAGGTTTTTGGATCAGGGAAGACCAGTATGAGTTGGAGATGTTCTCCATCAAGGGCCTGAGTGCCCTTAGACAAGACAAGCCCTAGGTATTTTAACTATTGCCTACAAAGTTGAGCTTTTAATTTGGAAACCTTATATCCATAGGTGGTTAGAAAGTTTAGGAGATCCTGGGTGGGCTGCTGACACTGGGTTTCTGAGTTAGCAGTTAAAATTAAGTCATCCATATTTTTCACCTGGATGTGAAAAATGACTACGGTCCTCAGCTAGAGCCTGGCTAAACAAGTGAGGGCTATCTTGAAATCCCTGAGGTAACACTGTCCAGGTGAGCTGAGAATTCTAGTCTAAAGGTTCTTCAAGGGCGAACAGAAACTGGGAGTCAGGATGTAATGGAACACAGAAAAAAGCATCATTAAGGTCCAGGACTGTAAACAATTGTGCCTCTCCTGGTATTTGAGAGAGCAAGGTGTATGGGTTGGGTACAGGTGAGTCTAAAGGGATCACAGCTTCATCAATAAGCCTGAGATCTCGCACCAGCCTCCACTGTCCATTAGGCTTTTGTACTACTAAAATTGAAATATTTCAACAGCTACTATGGGTCCTCACTAAACCGTGAGCTTTCAAGTTCCTCACAATATTATGTAGCCTCTTTTTGGCTTCTGGTCTTATGGGGTACTGTCTTTGGAAAGAAAAAGAGGGGAATTCTTTAGCCTTCTTCGAATTGGGCAGGCATTTTTTGCCCACTCAGATTGTCCTTCCATTGCCCGAATCTTAGGATTAATTCTTTCTTTAAATAATGGGCAGGAGAGAGGGATTTCCTCTCTGATGATGTTAATATAGATAATGGCTCCTGCTCTGGCTAACAGTTCCTGTCCTAGTTAGGGAGTGGGACCTTCTGGCATGATGAGGAAGGCAAGGGAGAAAAGTATATCTCCCCAGTTACAGCTTAGGGGCTGGGAGAAATATCAGGAGACTGCTTGTCCTAGGACTCCTCAGACAATTACAGACTTGGAGAACAACCGTCCAAGTCAGAAAAGAAAACTGAGAAGGCTATGCCAGTGTCCAGGAGAAGATTGACCTCCTGGCTCACCATGGTTAGCTTTACCTAGGGCTTGATGAGGGTGATGGCTTGTGCTGGTGCTTGCCCGGGGCACCGTCAGTCCTGCTGCTGGACCATCTGGTTAGCCATCTCAGGCCCTGGGAACCTTCATCCCCTGGGACAGTGTGCCTTCCAGTGATCCCCTTGGCACAGTGGACAAGGACAAGCAGGTGGTCTCTTCCTCTGGAGACAATTTTTTTAAGGTGTCCCGATAGGTTGCAGTGGTAGCAAACTCTGCCAGACTGGTGGCTAACCCAAGTCTTTCCCTTTCCAAGCCCCTTGAGTCTGCTTGTCTGAAGGTCATGACTAGGGCTATAGCCTTTCTCTTGTCCCTTCTGTCCCTTTCAGCCTGTTTCTCCTAGTCTCTATTATAGAACACCAAGGTTGCTAGATTTAGTAATGATTCTAGACTCTGTTCTGGCCCCAGGGCCAGCTTCTGGAGCTTCCTCTTAATGTCCACTGCTGATTGCATAATAAATTTGCTTTTTAGTATTAGCCGACTCTTAATGGAGTCTGGTGACAGGGGAGTATACTTTCTTAAGGCCTCCTCTAACCATTTAAGGAAGGCTTTGGGTTTTCTTCCATTCCTGAGTTATGGCAGATAATATTGCATAGTTCATGGATTTTTTTTCTAGTTCACCTTAATCCCTCGAGTATGCAGGTTAATAAGTGCCAGTGGCTCCAGTCCTCATGTTCTGAGTCAGGATCCCAGTGAGGGTACATTCTAGGGACTGCTTGTCTACCTGTAGGGTAGCTATGCTTCTCCTCTGACATCATTTGGTCATGTACTTGACTAAGGTACTAGGTGTCCCCAAACTTTTGAGCCACTGCTAAAGCAGCCTCTCTCTCATTGCTGGTTAGGGTCTGACTAAGCAATAATATGGTATCTTTACCCAATCTGATTTGAAGGACTGACCCAGGCCCTGCAGAACAACTATGTACGTATCCAGGTCATCTGAAAATTTTCCTATGTCTCCCTTGATTTGCTTTAAGTCAGAAATTGAAAAGGGAATATGTACTTTGGTTGGGCCAAATTCTCCTCCTACTGCCCGTAGGTGGCAGAGTTGGGGAATCCTAGTAGCCTAAGGTGCCTTGGCCATTTTGGGCTTCCCTGACTCTTCTTGGGTTATAGGAGCTGAGACCTGGTCAGCATCGGTGGGGGGACCAGCCACAGGGAGTCCTGGATATGGGGGTAGTCCTGAGGAGGGGCCAGTAGGGCAGAGGTTACAAGCGTTACATAGCTTAGGATTTTCCCTTAGAGAAAAGAAAACTTACACATAGGGGACCTCAATCCATTTACCTTCCCTCTAACAGAACAGGTTTAACTGTAGAAGAGTGTCATAATTTATACTTCCCTCAGGAGGCCAGGTTTCTCCACTCGGCAAAGGGTAGCACAGTCACACTGTTTGGCAGAAAAAAATGAAAAGCTTCTTCCTCAAAGACTGGGTTCAAATTGGTCCTAGTTATCCAGGATACATGTTAAGGGTGATTTTGCCTTGAGAAGAGTAGCACCCATCTGAAACTGAACACAGGGATGCCAACAACCCTGGTTACTCCTCGCAATGGGCTAGCCCTGGAGCATCCCCCAGTTATAGCATCTTGTAGTTTTCTTGTGCCCTAAATGCATGAACATCTTCTGGTCCCTCCCATGTACCAGGTTTAATCACACATACCCAAATCATGGCCACACCCTCACTGTCTGATGTCCTTATGGCCACCTTAAGGACATGGGGACTGCCAAGCTTAGTGGCCCTGTACTGGTGTGTCCTTGACGAACTAGGCCAGTGAGGCTTGGGTGATGTGTGCCAATATTCCCCAGGAAGAGTCTAATTAACATAGGCCTGACCATAAAGCTGCCCTAGGAGGTAAATTTCTTGAGAAGGTCTTTAAGCACAATAATCTTAAAGAAGGTAATGGCTGGCCACATGGACGAGGCCAGAACAATGCCTCGGGACCCGGAACTTCTCTCCCATCCCACCTTTCATCACAGGAATATGCCCTAGGGTTGTGGGGCCCGTAATTAACTATTTGAGCCTTGGACCATGTCTGACTATGGTATTATAGATGAAGAAGTTCTGCTGTATGGAGAGCCAATCTCAGGCAAGACAAATTGTATGTCATTGGGTTCTGGCATTACTTAGTTGGACTGGGAAATTGCAGGTGACAAAAAGATACACAATGTCCTATAGCCTCCAATACCCATTGATAGACTCTGGCTCTGTTAGGATGTAACCTAGCACTGTGGACTACCCTGTGTATTTATCCTGTAGGATGTCCTCATAGGCATAAGCCTGAGGAGACCATGGGCAAGGGTCCCTGGACTGCCCCCCGAGGAGCCTCAAATACCTAGCAAGAAGGGTAATAGCTTGCAGGAAATCTCTTAGAGGAAAGAGCTGGGAAGAAGTTTGCCTTATGGAAATCTGGACCCAGGAGTTTGGGGTCTGAAAGGCTGGGCATGTCTTGAATAGGTGGCTTTTTCTTAGGAAGTCTAAATGGGGCCACAACCTCAAATTGACTGAACTGGGAGTTTGTGCTGCTGCTCTTTTCTCCAGCTGGTGCTCGGCTTGGCCCAGAGAAAGAACAGCAAGAAAAGAAAGCTAGTTTGGGGCTAACACTCCCAGTTGTGAAGAGCTGGGGTTGCTGAAGTGTCCATTCCCAGAAAGCCTGACACCTGTGTCTTCAGACAGGCAGCTATGCTAGTCTCATTTAGATGGATGACAGGCACCTGGTTATTACCTCTTTAACAAATTTAAAAGAAGGGAAAGGACAGATTAGCAAGTGAAAGGGTCCGATATCCCTCACCTGTCTGAAGTCGTGTTCTCCTGGATGGTTCACCAAAATATGTAACTGGAGGAGTACACTCAGCTACCAGTGCTGAAGAATTTCTTAGCCTCACTAACCTAGAAGAATGAAGAAAGGGGCTCTAGAGGTGTGGTGAGTTTGCCGTTTCAATAAATACTGTCAACCCAAAGAGTTTTGCAGAAAAGAGATTTATTAGACAAAGAGAGAAAGAAACACAGCTCCCTTGCTGTCATGGGAGGGGACCCAGAGAAGAAATCCATATAGGTAAGGAGCGGCTGGAGTTTTAACACTTGAGTTCTTCCCTCCCCATTCATCTTCTCAACCAATGAGAGGAGTTCTTTCTAACTTTCTCTGGAGTGATTGATATTTGATTCTGAAACCAGATTGGCTACTTGGTCTACAGCCCTGAGTTACAGAGGCCCCTCCTCCCAGAGCTTTCAGTGGGCTTTTTGGGACAAAGAAGCTTCACCTGGCTTTCTCTATGTAGCCTGCTTGTAGGAAACCCAGACAAAGAACTTTGCATTTGAAATCCCTCTGGTTCCTGGATGGACGCACAGAGCATGGAAACTCCTGCTTTTGAAACTACTCTCCTCACAGACCCAAGAAGAGAAGTCTCTCAGTTTTAACTTGGCACTCTGGGAAAGTTATATATGAATATGCACAACTTGGGCACTCTTGTAAAGTCCAAAAATGGCAAGAGAAACAATAGTACATTGAAGACTATACAAATAGAAGTCAGTAAATTTTGGTCTGACACAGTGGCTCAAACCTTTAATCCCAGAATTTTGGGAGGCCAAGGCAGGCTGATCACTTGAAAATAGGAGTTCAAGACCAGCCTGGCCAACATAGCAAAATCTCATCTTTACCTTAAATAAAAAAAATTAGTGGGCATGGTGGCACATACCTGTAATTCCAGATACTTGGGAGGCTGAAGCACACATGAGAGTTGCTTGAACCTGGAAATGGAGGTTGCAGTGAACTGACATTGAGATCACACCACTGCACTCCAGCCTGGGCTACAGAGATTCTGTCTCAGAAAAAAAAAAAAAAAAAAAAGTCAGTGAATTTTATCATTGTATGATTCAGATGGATTCAGAAAGAGGCCTAACGTATGTTTCATAATATATGCATACAATTAAAAAATCATGGCAAAAAAGCATTTTTATTTGAAAAACATATGAATCAAAATGATGAGAAAAATTTAAAAACCTGAGGGACATGTCTAGCTCTCATAATTACTTGTAATATTTAAAACAGCCAACTTTTTGCCTTTCTATATTTTTTTCTTTCTTACCATCCCCCCTTTCTGTTAGTTGGAGTCTTGCTCTGTTGCCCCCGCTAGAGTGCAGTGGCAGAATCTCGGCTCACTGAAACCTCTGCCTTGCAATTCAAGTGATTCTCCTGCCTCAGCCTCCCAAATAGCTGTGATTACAGGTGTCCGCCACCATGACCAGATTATGTTTATAGAGACCTCATGATCCACCCAGCTCAGCCTCCCAAAGTGCTGGGATTACAGATATAAGCCATTGTGCCTGGCTGCCTTTCTGTATTTCTAAAGGATTTAATTGTTCTAATTTAGTAATTTTAAGGAATTGTTGATATAAGTGTCCCTCATTATCCATGGATTCCATATCCATAGATTTAATTCATTAATCCACGAATAAAAAATATTCAAAGAAAAATTGAATCTGTACTAAACACTTACAGGCATTTTTTTTTTTTTTTTTTGGTCATTATTCCCTAAACAGTATAGCATAATAATATATATAGCATTTACATAGTGTTAGATATCATATGTAATCTAGAGATGATTTAAGTATATGAGAGGATATGCACAAACTATATGCAAATATTACATCATTTATATAAAGGGGCTTGAACATCTGTGGATGTTGGTGTCCAAAGAAGATCCTTGAACCAATCAATCCCCCATGGATACCAAGGAATTAGTGTACTTAATAAATTATATGTTATTTAAAACTTTGTAGTAATAGTTGCAAAATATCCTTTCTCCAATAGTAAAATATTAGCATATTGAAAACAACACTAAAATGACATCTTCCTACTGTATTCAATATATGCTTTGAGGGCATGGAAACTAATTCATTATAAGCATGGAAAGAGAATTTCAAAGTCATATCCATTTGTTTTTCTTCTGTTTGTATTTATTAAAAATAAGGTTGATGTATTACTTGCAGCTACTATTAATATTAAAAATTTGATGGATTACATTAAGCTAACCCTCTCTGAATTCAATCATTCTTCTTTTGAGCAGTGTAGAAATGACTTAGAGTTTATTAAAGAAAGCAAAAAAAAATGGGATGTAATTTGACTGTAGTTTTAAGGGAAAACTTCTACTTGTGGATCAGTATGTATACCTATATTTTTCCCTTAAATATTTTATTGTCTATTTATTGCTATGCTTGAACTTAATCTTTTATGTTAATAGATACAGATATTGAGAGAGCATATATTTAATGGGTATGTCTGTGAGAAGCAGTGGTTAATTACCTAGTTGAGAGTCTACATATTTGCATATGTTTTATCAAAATGTTTTATGTCCTATGAAGCATTATTTTTTTATTTCTGAGGAGCTATATTCTGAACTACATTTTTAAAGGAAGCAAATTTAGAAGAACTTCAAATCAGAAGAAAATGGAAGTGGCTATATTATTACCAGACAAAAAAAAAGTAAGGATAAATATTTAATAGTGTTTTCATTTTCTTGAGGTATGATTGACATATAAATAGCTGTACATACTTAATAAGTATAACTTGATGAGTTTGGAGATACTTATACAGACATGAACCCACAACCTATTTGTACAATGCCAGTGATGGTAAGAAATCACATCCATTTTATTAACTCATATGTTAAGAACTTAAAAATGAACAGGGTTTTCAATTCTGGATACAAATTGATATAAATATAGTTTATCTGTCTCATTCAATGAATAAAACCATACAAAATTATACAAAAGAAATATAGCAGCTATTTGAGGACTTTGAAAATAGCTAGCAGCTAGTACATGAGTGGAGATCATCACGACTTAAAGCACCATTGAACGTGCAGTGATTTACCATTACTATTCCACCTATATCCCTCAGCCTCAATTTAATGCAGCCAGAAATTTGGAAGTGAAAGCAATGGCAAAAACAGACACCTTGAAATCTCCTGAAGTTTTTCTTTCTCTTTTCTCCCTTTCTTGAAAAATCAAGAAACTTCCTATATAATTTAAGAATAAATGAATAAATTATTGAATTAATGAATGAATAAATAAACAAAATTTTAGAAGGTGAACAAAAACATTAGATAGATAAATAAATATATCAAACTGAATTGCTTATTTATACCTAAACAGCGAGTAGTTAGCAATAGGAATGAGGAAATAATGCATTTAAAATAGTGTAAAAGTATATAATAAGGACATAAAGATATTTGATAAGAATGGCATGAGATATATAATAAAAATATAAAATAGAAAGAAAATTATAAAATATTTTTTGAAAACATAGAAAGTATGCCAAGTTATTAAGTGGAAAGTTTAGTATCATCAGAATAAAAATTATTCAAAAATTACCTCTACAGATACTTTTATTTCAATATAATAATTTTATATTTTTTTCATTTTACATGAAAATGTATCACAGAAAAGGAAAATATTCTCAGAAAATACAAGTCACTGATTTCAATTCAACATCATTTTGATGTGAAAATGTGAATTCAAAACATACAAGAAAGTTAAGCATCCAGAAATAGATACTGCAGTAGATTATTCTAAATCCCATGTTTTTCCCTTAACATTATATCAGGGGATTATTTTGAGGTTTGTATCTACAGACCTCTTTATAATGACTTTATGATATGCTACTTTATGGATGTGTATTTTCAAATTGGCTATAAATATTTCTGGAACACACACCTTGGAGAGTTTCATAGCAATTACATTTCTAACAAAAGTGTTTTCTTTGAAGAAGTTGGAATCTAGAGACAGACATTCAAATTCAAACCACAGCTCTGCCATATATTTGCTAAGCGAACTGAAACAATTTTATTTACCTATCTGTGCCCCAATTTTATCATCTATAAATAGTGGTGCCCAACTTCTGTTGGGATGATTTAAGGACTAAATTACTTAATATTTATCAAGCATTTAAAGACGTGTCTGATATATAAAAGCACTATGTAAAGGAAAACTACATTAAGAAATGATGACAAGGATGAACAAAACTTACAGTATAAGAAAAATAAAAATAATGTGCATATGAAAATTACAGGTTTGAGAAAATAACAGAAACCCCAACAATAACTACGTAATTTGTGTATTTCATAAAGACAGTAGAAGGATGTCCCTTAAATGGATACAATGCAAGTGTTCTTGCTATTTTATTTATTTGTTTGTTTTAGTGGAAAGAATGAGATTAAACATCTAATTCTTAATCTGTAGGCATCACATTACCTGATTTCAAACTATATCATAAGTCCATAGTCACCAAAACAGCATGATACTGGTATAAAAACAGACACATATACCAATTGAACAGAATAGAAATCCCATAAACAAACCCAAATATTTACAGTCAACTGATCCTTAACAAAGAAAACAAAAACATAAAGTGGGGAAAGGATACCTTATTTAACAATTGACACTGGGATAAATGGCAATTTATATGTTGGAGAACAAAACTAGATCCTCATCTCTCACTTTAAATAAAAATCAACTCAAGATGGATCAAGGACTTAAATCTAAGACCTCACGCTATAAAAATGCTAAAATATAACACTGGATAAACCCTTCTAGTCATTGGCTTAGACAAGGATTGCATGACCAAGAACTCAAAAATAAATGCAACAAAAACAAAGATAAATAGATGGAACTTAATTAAACTAAAGAGATTTTGCATGGCAAAATGAACAGTCAGCTGAGTAACAGACAACCCAGAGAGTGGGAGAAAATCTCCACAATCTATACATCTGACAAAGGACGAATATCCAGAATCTACAACAAACTCAAACCAATTAGGAAGGAAAAAAATAACAAAAATCCCATCAAAAAGTAGGGATTAGAACATTCTCAAAAGAAGATAAACAAATGGCTACCAAACACATGAAAATATGTTCAACATCACTAATGACTAGGGAAATGCAAATCAAAACCACAATGTGATACCACTTACTCCTGCAAGAATGACCATAATCAAAAAACTAAAAAATAATAGATGTTGGAATGGATGCTGTGAACAGGGAACACTTCTATACCACTGGTGGGAATATAAACTAGTACAAACACTATGGAAAAAAGTGTGGAGATTCCTTAAAGAACTAAAAGTAGAATTACCATTTGATCTAACAATCCCACTACTGCTACTGCATATCTATCCATAGGAAAATAAGTCATTATACAAAAAAGATACTTGCACATGCTTTTTTTCTTTTTTTTTGAGTTTTGAGTTTTGAGTTTTGCTCTTGTTGCCTAGGCTGGAGTGCAATGGTGCAATCTTGGCTCATTGCAACCTCTGCCTCCTGGGCTCAAGCAATTTTCCTGCCTCAGCCTCCCAAGTAGTTGGGATCAGAGACACATACCACCATGCCAAGCTTTTTTATATATATATTTTTAGTAGAGACGAGGTTTAACCATGTTGACCAGGCTGACCTCAAACTCCTGATCTCAGGTGATCTCTTGCTTTGTCCTCCTACAGTGCTGGGTTTGCAGACATGAGCCACTGTGCTCAGCTGCACATGCATTTTTATTACACCACAATTCACAATTGCAAAAATGTGGAACCAACCCAAATGTTCATCCATCAATGAGTGGAGAAAAAAACTGTGATAAACACACACACACAATGTGTATATATAATGTATACACACACACACTCACAAACACACATATCCACACACATATGGAATACTACTCAGTCATAAAAAGGAATAAACTAGTGGCATTTGCAGCAACCTGGATGAGACTGGAGACTATTATTCTAAGTGAAGGAACTCAGGAATGGAAAACCAAATATTGTATGTTCTCATTCATAAGTGGGAGCTAAGCTATGAGGACTTAACAGCAAAAGAACGACACAGTGGATTTTGGACAGTCAGGGGGAAAGAGTGTGAAGGGGGTGAGGTGAGGGATAAAATACTACAAATTGGGTGCAGTGTATCCTGCTAGGTGATGGGTGCTCCAAAATCTCACAAATCACCACTAACGAACTTACTCATGTAACAAGTTGTTCCGCCATAATCTATGGAAATATATATTATAAGTATAAAGTGTAAATATTAAAATTTGTCTTTATTGGTCATTGACATATGTTTTTAAGTAAGCAATTACTTTTACAATATTTGAAGTACTTTATGCTATAATTTGAGATTATTTGCATTTTCATTTTGTGCTTTTGTTTACATTAATGAGTATTAACTGTTTCTATGTGAAAATGAAACAATATTTTAAATTTACCCACACTAAAAACATAATTCCAGATATATTCTAGTTTATGCCCTTGTATTTTGCAAAGCATTGCTTTGAAAACATTTATCTTTACTACTCAAAGTTTGTTAATTATTCAACTCAACAATTTATTTTGCTAATTAAAAATGTATTCAGGGAACTTAGCAGTATAACTTGGTTGATGATACTTCTAAACATTTGGTATTTAATTTCACTAGTACATGGCATATAAAATAGCCTTATTCCTAAATTGGATATGAGAAGGCCAAGGCCAATTGTTTGTTTTGTTTTGTTTTTAATTTGCAATGTAATTTTATTTACATGATAACAATTATATAAAAATTTCTGACAGGGTATTTATTGCTGCCCTTTTACTCTTGTATAACATACGAAAAAAATCTTACCTGTAGCCACGTTAATTTCTTTACAAAAATGTACCCTGGAAAACATCCTTCAGGATAGTTTAAATTATCTTATGTACTTTCAAGAATAATTTTCCTTCTTGTCTTTTAAGTTAGCTTCAGTTTGGTAATTTATCCATTTAGCAAATTTGTCCAAGCCAATAGTGGACTTACATTTTTGTTGTTGTTGTTGTTGTTTTTTAAGAATCTATAACATGGGCTCTCATAATAGATATTTTCTTTTATATTGCATTCTACTCCAGTATTCTCCTTTAATACTCCTATGGAGAATATACTTCTATGTAAACAGTTCTTAGCATTTCCTATTCACCTTGATTTATTTGTTTTATACTTAATTGAACTAGATGCATTTAAACCAATATATGGTATATTAGTATTATGTGGCAAGACTATAGCTTGCAACAGAGATAGATAAACAAAATATAAAACCTATCTACAGATAATATAGTTCACAAAATAGCACGTTTCCCTAGCATTTGCATCCACAGAGCTCTTAATATGTGTGTGCTCATATAATCCACTGGTTTTATATTATTTAGAAGATGTTGTGGAATAAAAGATACTATTTAAAATTAATAATAGTTTCTTATTGGTGAGAGGAGTAATGTTTGCAATCCCTTAGCAGAGCAAATAAATATGGATCAAGGAGAGAGATGGTTGTGAATAAATGGTTCCTTTACAACCATTAGCTCTCATTTCTTGTCATTATTTATCTTAAGTTAGCTCACAGTTATTTGTCACTGAAAATGGCAACAAATGTTTGAAAATCTTTATTTTTTTACATATATTTGTATTAAGTACATATAGACGTTTCTAAATACAGACTACTTCCAGCACTACCATTAGAAGCTTAAATCAATGAACATGCCAGGAGATTAAATGTTACAGTTTCAGAGTCAGTGACAAATGTCTTCCTAATTCAGTCCTCAGTTAATTTTCTTTATTGTTACTTCACTAATATATTGAGGCAGAATTTAGTCATTTCCTTTTCTGTTTTTTAAGACAGTATCTCACTGTGTTGCCCAGGCTGGAGTGCAGAGGTGTGATTGATCATAGCTCACCGTAGACTGTAAGTCCTGAGCTCGAGCAGTCCTCCCACCTCAGCCCCCAGGCACTGTCACCACTCCCAGCTATTTTTTTCTTTTTTAATTTTTAGTAGACATGAGGTCTTACAGTGGTTCCCAGGCTTCTCAAACTCCTGTGCTCAAACAATCTTTCTGCCTCAGCCTCCAAAACTGTTAGGATTAAAGGGATGAGCCAGTGTGACAGGCCAAGTAACTTTCTTATGAGTAAAAAGTAAAATCATTTAGTAATGAAAACAGGTTTGCTTTTTATTACTTGAACCACTTACAAGTAATTACTTCTTAAAAAGTACATCTTTTGTTCTTAATCATAAAATTATGCTATTTTGTCATAAAAGTGATACATTTCCTTCAAGAAGTATCCAAATCCTGACTATATTCTAATATGCATCACTTGAACAAAAAAGTGAAAAAAATATATCAATATCCCAGGCATAAATAAATAGCTATACCGTATCAAATGAGGATATTTTCTGCTACTTAGTTCCTGTGAATAAAGTTTCCAATGTATAATTTATGCATTCTGGATACCAAGGAATAATTTTAAAGCAATATTATAACAAATCAAATAATTAGCAAAACGAAATAAATGTTCTGTAACACAGCATTTCAAGTCTCATCAGAAATCTCTGGCATTTTTTTCACCTGTGTACCACTCGTATGCCAAAATCTGTTTCTTACAATACAGATCACCAGTTTAAATGTTTGTAAAGTATTTTTTTTCCAATTTAACTGTTCATGTGATGCTTACCCACAGTGTATAACCTTGATAATATGTTATATTAAAAAATATCAGTGATTTAAAAGAGTGTTGCTAGTAACTCAATCTGTTTTCCAAACCCTTATTTTTATAATTAATTTTATAGCTAAATAAATTTAACAGAGCTTCAAAATTTATAAAGTAAAAGCTATTATTAATCACACAATAAATAAAGCTTGAAAGATACAATTGTAATAAGAAATGTTACACATTGATATTATTTTTTAAAAAAATTTAATTATAGCTAAGATTGTTTCCTTTAATATTTATACATATATCTCACCTGTAACTGACTTTACATTTCGCTAAGACAATTTTAAGCAATTGGGGAAGTTTAATTTCCTTATGCTTGAAATTTCATAACCTGAAAGAGGTTAAATGTCATTTTAATTTAAATAGGATTATTGTATTCCTGTTTTCTAGTGGTCAGCTATAAAGACACTGAAGCCATCCCCCACTCCTGCCTGATTTTGCTCTATTTTACTGCTGTGTTGTATCTCTATTACTTAAAAAAATATTTATAATTTCAGCTTTAAGCTACACAGACTACACTGCATTATTTGTATTATATTTCTACTGTCACTCAGACACACAATTGAGATATTCAATAAAATAGAGTTTCTTTTAAAGTCACATTTGCAGTAATATAAATAAAAATTGCTAGATTCATTAAAGATAATCACTGATATGATTTCACAAGGAAGTTGAAAAACTAACAACATTTCAAAATTAAGCATTTTCTGGTTATTAGTTAAGTTGCTTCAAAAAAGCACATGGCAAATAAATGTCAACAGTTTCATTATCAGTCCTCACAAGCTGGAGAGTAATAATTTTTTAAATATATTCTTAGGATGTTCTGCTCTGCAATCAAATATATGATGAAAGAATATAAAAAAAATCAAGTAAAATATTACAAAATAGACTTTGGTCTAATACATGTTTTTGGTTTTGTGAAAGTGACATTTTTCTGGTTGAAGAAATCACATGACAAAAGCTTTTCCTGGGATTATAGTGTAGAACAATCACTTAGTAACGTCATTTTAAGTTGAGATTTATTTATTTCTTTTTACAATAAGAAGATACGAGTAAGGGCAAAGCCTCAAGACTGGAACCAAGAAAATAGAGACAAAAGAGAGAGAACTGCTATCAGGAAACAAAGGGTTGGTCCTATGACCATCCTAGGGTCGTAGGACTGGACCAGTTCACCTGGGACAGAGAAGGGAGGGCAGTATCATCTTGGCACTCAGGTATCCGGACACTCCAAGCTCCATACGTGCTAGGGCAGTAAAACTAATTTAACAACCCACCTTTTTGGACCTTGAATGTCGTCTGCCTTCATGAGGGTGAATTCAGAACTGAGAACGTGAGAGCCTATGCTGAAGAGGGTTTGAGGGAAGGACAGAAGCAAGGATTCACACAAACAACACATTTTCTCTTTTCACACAAACAACACATTTTCTCTTTTCCACTGTTAAAACTCCTTGGTTTCAGAGTAGATTGTTTTACTTTAAATTTATTGTAATGTATATTTTTTATTGAGACAATAGAACCCATGCCATTTTAGAATTTTTCTTTCCTTTAAAACAAATGCTATACTAAAAAATAGTTTTGTGCAAAATCAGCAATGCTTATAGCTTTAATTTTAGGATTCTTTACATTTGCATCTTAAGCTTAATAACACATTCATATGTATAACAGGTTTTCAGCCTTAATAAATTTTATTTTATATCTATGGATATAACCTCAAAAATATCCTAAGAGACTTACAATTTTATTTTCCTATTTGACAGAATAATACCAGCATCACGACTAATCAATTAAGATATAGTACATTTCCATTTACCTTAGGGTAATGGTCAAGACCTACATATAATATTCTCTGTTAATATGAAAAAAATAAACAATTGACTTCTATAAATAAGGAAAGTGAGAAACTAGAGCTTAAGACTTTTACCCAGAATACACATCTGGTAAAGGTCAGAGTTTTCATTAAACTTTTCTGTCTTTACTGCTATACCACACAAAGTATCTATTCTAAGTCTCAATTTTTTTTCCTGTAAAATGAGGAAAAATAGTGGCTACATCATAACATTTAGTCAAAGTCAAACAATAAATACAGTATTTATCAACTGCAATTAATATTGGTGTTAATAATATGCTATGTTTTGACTAATACTAAAGAGATTACCCTTAAAACAAAAATATAGTGGTTGGAAAAAACATGTTAGGCAAAGAATGGTATGTTTGCATAAAGACTAATTAAACACATGGGAAAAGTTTTTTATGAATAAGCATAAATAATTTGTTTTTTCACATGTATCATTTAATTAAAAAGATAATGATCATTGGTTAAACAACAACAACTCTGTCAGCACATTGTTTATGATTATATTAAAAGTTTTTGCAAATGCTCCAGTGATACTTAGAAAAAGAATTAAGACTGGAAGAAAAACACATACTGTCTCATATGTTTAATAATATCAAACATGCTGTGCAGAAGCTCTGGAGTTTGATTAGATCCAATTTGTCTATTTGGCTTTTGTTGGCAGTGCTTTTGGTGTTTTAGTCATGAGGTCCTTGCCTATGCCTATGTCCTGAAAGGTTTTGCTTTTTAAACTACTTTTGAATATAAATAAATATTTCACATATTTTTTTTCCAACACTCTAACCACTTTTTAAAAATATAAATCTTGTACTGGTATTTAGTCATTTGCAAATTGATTACTCTTCAATTTATAGAATAACAAAGTGACCACTATTATTTCTTATATTAGAGACATGATAAAAGGAGACAGTTTGCAATTATGTGTTACATATATGTTATTACAGAAAATAATCATAATATAAATTAATAATATTGAATTAGTGACTTCTTCCTTGTATTATAGTTTCTAATCCGACTTTTTAGACAAAATCCAGAATCTTTGTTACATTTGCATTATAAATGATTAACAATTACACTTCCATATTAAATATTTAATGTTTTATTTAAATATATGTTCAATTTTAAAACACAGTAGTTCATAATTGATTTATGCATTAAATGGCTTAAAATTCATGTATCCTGTATCACCAAGAAAAAGATTGTATACACACACACACATACACATAAACAAATTTAGCCATAAAGAAGAAAGTATAACTGTATAAAATGTTTTTATATAAGGAAATCATCTTTAAAGAGAAATACAGTCTAGAACTTTAAATGTAAGTAACTACTACAGAGTGTATCAATGAGAACCTCATGTTTTCTTTAGACACTCAGAGACTGCTAAATCTCTGGATCACATTCTTCAATATATCATTACATATAATTTTCTTGTGCTTTCTTTATTTCCCTCATTCTTGTAATAGAGTTGATCCATGCTACTATTAAATGAGACAAAAGGACTTAAAGTTCCTATTGAGATAAAAGGACTTAAAGTTCCTATGGAAACATCTTGCTTTTAACTTTTAAGTTCAAGCATACATGTGCAGGTTTGTTGCATGGTAAACTTGTTTCATGAAGATTGGTGGTACAAATTATTTTATCACCCAGGTATTAAGCCTACTACCCATTTGTTATTTTTCCTGATCCTCTCCCTCATCTCACCCTCCATGCTTCAATAGGCCCCAGTGTGTGTTGTTCCCCTCTCTGTGTCCATGTGTTCTCATCATTTAGCTCTCCTTATAAGTGAGAACATGCAGTATTTGGTTTTCTGTTATTGCATCAGTTTGTTAAGGATCATGGCCTCTAGTTTCATCTATTTCCCTGCAGAAGACATCATCTTGTTCTT
Organism: Saguinus oedipus; assembly: GCA_031835075.1. Taxonomy (NCBI): domain Eukaryota; kingdom Metazoa; phylum Chordata; class Mammalia; order Primates; family Cebidae; genus Saguinus; species Saguinus oedipus. The sequence continues at coordinate 141,259,270 of CM063171.1, read as the reverse complement.
TTTTATGGCTGCATAGTATTGCATGCTGTATATGTACTATGATATTTTATCCTGTCTATCATCGATGTCCATTTAGGTTGATTTTATGTCTTTGCTATTGTGAATAGTGCTGCAATGAACATCCATGTGCATGAGTCTTTATAATAGAACAATTTCGATTTATTTGGGCATATACGCAGTAACGGGGTTGCTAGGTGGAATGATTATTTCTCTCTTCAGGTCTTTGAGGAATTGCCACACCATCTTCCACAATGGTTAAGACGAAATCACTGTACAAGAATGAAATTTGAAGTTTTACAGTTTAGGGTCACATGAAAGGAAAAATAAATGAATAACTCTGGAGTATGTATTACAGCTGCCTAAAGTGATTCAAGTTCAGCAAACTTAAGGTTTTAAAGCAACAGTTGAGTACTATTAAACTAAATTTAATTTTTTTGTATTGAGATATCTAAAACATGTAACAGAAAAATATATATATGCTTTGGCTTTAGAGTTTCATGTTGGAAACTAGTATATATGCAATTATCTTCAAAATATAAATCTAACTAGAAATGCAAGAATATACATGCAATTCATTGTTTTATCTCATTCAAATGCTTGATCCTTATTTATAAGGTATGGAGTTAAAGTGTATTATGTAATACTTTAATATATCAAAACTATTTCTAAAGTAGAACATGTCAAAGCAAGATTATTCTATTATTGCTATTTGGTGATTTACTAAAAATTTTATCAATTTACAATTATAATTCTTGTTTATTTTTATATTTATTCTTTAAAGAAATTAATTATTGTTTCTAAAATGTTTGTGACTTTTTGATCTTGATTGTATATCCGAAAGAAGAGCTGGTGACAACCTTATACAACGCCACTATTAATCCTCAGAATCAAACTGGGCTTTAATCAGGTCGAGGCATTGGCCCGAAATAATTAAGATTAAAGAGAGTATTGACTAGAGTAAGCCATCCCCAGGGTATTCATATTACTTGAGGTTTTGTTAAGAAAAGATTATTTTATTTTTAAGGAGAAGTCATCCTAATGATTGACTTAGTAAAACTAAGCACCAATTCCCATAAGTTTGAAGAGAAGAGGTATGTAATATATGCAATATTAAATTTATACATGTATGTAATGTATTTAATATATAGTGGAAAACATGGAGAAGTTTTTACCAGAAGGAATGGAAGCTTATCAGAATTAAGTGAAACAGAAGAGGGAGAAACAGAACATATTTCAACATGACCCTAATTTTAATTGCCTTTTATATTCACCCAAAAAGAGCAAGTTGGAGAAACCCCAAAGAGAAATACATTTCAATGAGATAAATGAAACTGAAATATATTAAAAATAGCTTAAATTTTAATAAAAGTTTTAAAAAGTTTAATTTTAGAACAAATTGACTCCTGAATATAAAAATATCAATGACTTCTTAAATATTAACCATTTTAAAATTTTTTGTTTTGAAATCTAGTCTTGTTGTCCAGGCTGGAGTGCAGTGGTGCAAACATAGCTCACTAAAACCTCCATCTCTGGAGTCCAGCCTAACTTTAATCATTTATTAAGGATAAAGAACCAGATCATATCCTTCGCAGGGATATGGATGACATTGGAGGCCATCCATAACTAATACAGAAATGGAACACTTAAAACCACATGTACTCACTTGCAAGTGGGAGCTAAATGATGAGAACACATGGACAATAGAATGGAACAACACACACTGGGGTCTGTCCAGGTGTGGAGGTTGGGAGGAGGTACAGGATTAGGAAAATAACTGATGGGTACTAGGCTCAATAACTGGGTGATAAGTAATCTGTACCACAAATTTCCATGAAACAAGTTCACCTATGTAACAAACTTGCACATATACCACCGAACTTAAAATACAATTTAAAATAATGAAAATAGTTTAAAACACTGGAGGAAAAAAAAAAAGGCATAGAAGACTTGCTCATAATGGTTTTTTAGCTTCCTTTCATTGCCCTTACTAATGATGTATAAGATATAGTTACCTTATTGCTGGACTAAGTCTGCTCTATGCTTATCTCTATGGATACCTCAAATTCACTTGGTTAAGATAAGGCCAGACTGGGCATGGTGGCTTATACTTGTAATCCCGGCACTTTGGAAGGCCAAGACAGGTGGATAGTTTGAAGCCAGCAGTTCAAGACCAGACTGAGCAACAGATTGAAAACCTGTCTCCACAAAACACACACAAAAAATTTTAGCTTGGCATGGTGGTAAATGCCTGGAGTCACAGCTACTCTGAAGGCTGAGGCAGAAGGATGGCTTGAGCCTGGGAGATTGAGGCTGCAATGAGCAGTGATCACGCCACCCTATTGCACATCAGCCTGGGTGACAGAGCAAGATCCTGTCCAAAAAGAAAAAAAAAACTATATGGCTAAATATAAAGTAATAAACTTTTGAACATTTTAATATTTAAAACTTGCTGGGGTGTTCTGGACCAGCTGGATTAGGGTTATGTACATTGGTGTCTTACACCTGGTGTAACTGAGCCTGATTTGGCTACCTGACCAGTGGGGCCTAAAACTCCTTGATAGGAATTTTTTCCCATCTTACCCTGAACCCAAGATTCTTTACATAGGATTTGCAATCCCCAAAATTAGTACATCCTAGACCACTAAGAAAGAAGCAGAGGGAGCAGCCACTGGAAATCTTTTGGGTCCCCATGCTTGCCTGCACTTTCTCCAGCTCTTTGCTATTAATTACAGTATGGCCTTATAGGAGTGCAAACTATGAGTCCTTTAAAGTCCCTTTAATTATTCAAACTTGTGAAATTGTTGCAATTCAGTTCTCCAATTATCTGCTACCTTGAAACCAAAGAGCATACATAGCTTATCTTTTCCAGAGAAAAGAAAATTGAGGTTGTGAGTGGTTATATGATAAGTTTAAAAAGCAAGGATTATGTCAGCCATTGCACTCACTAGACTTTCATTTGAAGTCTTACTTTATTTTCTTATTTTTTTAAAATTTTTATTGCATTATAGGTTTTGGGGTACATGTGCAGAACGTGCAAGATAGTTGCATAGGTACACACATGGCAGTGTGTTTTGCTGCCTTCCTCCCCTTCACCCACACTTGGCATTCATCCCCAGGCTATCCCTCCCCAGCCCCTACTTTTCTACTACCTACTGGAACTATCATTTGGCAAAGATAATTCAGTAAGGGAAGACATCCCTCTTTGATACCTAGCTATTTACATCTTATTTTGTCTTAATCTACTTTCACTTTTTATCTTTTTCTAATGAAATTTTCCTGCCCTTTACCTAGGTGATTGTTGTGGAAGCTAAATCGGTACAGCTTCTATGGTAGACAATTTGGCATTTTCTTAAAATGTTAAACTTATTGCTATTCTGATATTCAGCAGTTTGACTCAAATTGGAAACAACCCAAATGTTCATGAACAGGGTTACAGATAAACAAATTGTAATGTATTTATACAATGAGATGTTGCTCATCAATTAAAAATATGTGCTGGTAAATGCAACAGATAAATGAGTGAAAGGAGTCAGTCACCCAAGATAACATAATATGTAATTCCATTTACCAAGTTCCTGATTAGTTATAATTAATCTATGGTGAGAGATATAACAACAAAAACAACAACAAACAACCCAGATTAGAATATAGGGGTATCTGTCTGGAAATAAAGACTGGGTGTCACTCCAAGTGTGTATCATGGGTGGAACTGGCTAGTGAGGTAACATGTCGTACCACTGGTCCATGTGCAGATTCAACTGCTGGAAACATCAGTCACCTCAGTGTAGGTGTGGGCCCAGTCCACAGTACAATTGGAGCATGTTAGCCTACTGTAGAAACGACAGCGCAGGCACAGGTATGAACAGAGGTAAATCACATTCCTCAGGCAAAATACAAGCTAATCTTTCATTCTGGATAGCAAGGCAGCCACCAAAAGTATCTGTGCTGGGTAATGGTACCACATTTTCTCAGCTTCCCTTGGTTCCTTTGGCTCCTGTATCCATGCCAGAGTCACAGGGGATCTCTTAATAGGCCATGCAGACAGTACATATGTCCCCCAGAGAAGGGTTCTCTCCGTGACTCCTCTCTTATGAACAAACAGTCAATGATGGGGGCCATGTATCGAACATCCAAGGAGTGGCATGCAAGTTATACCGTAGGCCCTCCCCCCAGAGAGCTGCAGTGGCTAACCATCAGCAGTGGAAGGCTTTGGAGGGTCCATGGCCACAGCCAGGTTTTCTGTTCCCTTGCCTTCAGGCACATTGAGCCAGGCAACAACAGGTTATTATTCATCTCCATTCCTAGTTGGGGAAGGTCATCCTCCCTCCCCTAGGTTTTGCCACATGACTTCGCCCCACATTAACTGGTTACCAACTGGCCACTTCTGTATTTTCCCAGTAGTTAACCACAAGGTTAAGCCTCAGTAGACAACCAGCTATTGGTACAGATTACCATAGGTGTTGCCTCTTTATGGATCACCATCGACACTGCTTTAAGTTCAGCCCATTGGTTACTTTGCCCACATCCAGTTTCAAGTCATATGGTATCGGTACTAGATTGGACTGCAACAGTGGTCCAGGCAGCAGTAGCACCTAGTACTGCACGTGTACCAGGCACAGAGGCTAGACCCATCTGTGTATCATACACCATTGGCAATAGGGGGACACCCTTCCTTAAATGGTGATGGCCTGGCATCTAGGGGTGCCCCAGACCCCGTGGCCTTATCTTGCATCAGGACTATGGGTCTCAAGACCTGTTGCAGCTCTGCTGCTAAGGGACTCATAATCACAGTATTCCACTGCTCCAAGTAGGTGTCCCACTTTGCTGAAGTGGATGTCTGCGTTGTCCCAGTCCTGGAGGTCTTTATCCATAAATGCACCCATCCCGCTATAGGGTAGGTCACCTGCATGACAACTGTAGCCTGTCTTGTCATGCTTTCATGAACCTGAAGGGCAGCATATACAGCTGCTAGCTGTTTCTCTGTCCAGGAATACCAGAGCTCAGCTGCTTTCCAAAGTTGGGACCAAAAATCTACTGGTGTTCTAAAGTGCTCTATGCACTGCCAGACACCCCAGCCAAAACCATCTGTGGTCACCTGCACATCCAGCTCAAGCAGGCACTCCTGGTCAACTTCCTGTAGGGCTTGTGGTCTCAGCAGTACTATTCCAATCCCAGGTGAGAGGAGCATTGCCATTTCTAAATCTGAAAGATAATCAGAAATTAATATAGTATCATCATCGAGACCATGACATATGGTGGGGCTATGCATATAACCCTGTGGCAATACTGTGGAAGTCCAATGTCATCGACCCATGAAGGCAAGTTGTTTCTGGGCCTCTAGAACAATGTCAACGGACAAAAATACATTGGCCAAGTCCACCACGTAATGGTACTGTTCCAATTTCATCGTCAAGTGGTCCATCAAGTCTGTGATAGACGGGACAGTTACCAAGCTGTGTAGAATGTCCACCCCCAGAATGTATCTGTGCTGATGTCTACCAGTGCTGGCACTTGATGTATGCTGCTGGGGACAAGTTTTTCTAATCTGGGCACCTTGGCCAGTTCCCTATTCAAATAGAAGCACAAGTCTGTATACGACTGCCACCTATTGACAGTTTCTAGTATTTCACCAGCATTGTTCCACACAGTTCTTAGGCAGCCCACAGTCTCTCAGTCAAGAGTGTGGTCTACCCTTTTTGTAGCCGCCTACGTGCAGAAGAAGCATCATGGAAGCCAGCGTTTCCATCTCATAGTTTGAACAAGATGTACAATCTGATCCCTCATCCCACAGACGAAGTATCTCGGCGGGCAGGGGTTTCCTGGATGCTGCCTACACTGTTTCTTTAAATCCCACACCTCCCCTCGGGATTCCTTAGAACTGAACTTTCACTTCCCGCAGCACAGTCACAAATGCCCATCCAACTCTGCTGTCAAAGGCTTGCTCCTTCTCTATGCTCCGTGCTTCCAGCTGCTTCAGTGCCTTCTCCATGCTTGTAGGGGACCCATCTACCACCACCCAGGTTTCCACCGGGGCCCATTCGAGCAGAACAGCCGCCACCAGGTAACACAACCCATGTTGTGGCCATGTGGTTGACCTGAAAACAGCAGGGATCAGAGTCTCACTCATCTAGATACCTTGCCAGTGTCAGGTGTCATGCCAGTGTCGGGATCCAGCTCAAGCTGAGGACCGAGGGTAGTGGGTGGACGAGTGGCAGGCAGTTGAAAGAACACTTGAGGAATCCTAAGAAGTTTTTACATGGCTTTGTTCTCTCTCTGGGAGCAAGCAAGCCAGCCGTATGTACAGCATCAGCAGGGTAGTTATACTTTTTACAGACAATAATGGCTCCGAGCCAAGCGTGCCCATGTAAGTGGTTACATAATGTGCAGAGTTGTACACCTGCGTTCCAAACGCACTGAGTCATGCTGCACTGGAGGTTTGCCTTGGCCTACTCCTTGACTAAAGCGCAGCCATTTCCCTAACACTTTGGAACTTTAGTAATGAAATGTTCTTCGTCATTCTTTGCTTTTTTTCTTTTGTAAGTTTCACATTTATTATGGAATTAGCAAAATGTGTCAAATAGAACATTTAGAACTGTGTGTTCTGCTTTTTGTCTATACTTTGAGTTTCTATTTTAGCATTTTATTTTATTTTATTTATTTATTTATTTTAATTTTTATTGCATTATAGGTTTGGGGGTACATGTGCAGAACGAGCAAGATAGTTGCATAGGTACACACATGGCAGTGTGCTTTGCTGCTTTCCTCCCCTTCACCCACACTTGGTATTCATCCCCAGGCTATCCCCCCCAGCCCCCCCCCCCGCTGTCCCTCCCCCATTCCCCCCAACAGTCCCCAGTGTATAGTAGACCGCCTCTCTGTGTCCACGTGTTCTCATTTTTCTCACCCACCTATGAGTGAGTATATGCAGTATTTCTTTTTCTGTTCTTGTGTCAGTTTGCTGAGAATGATGTTCTCCAGATTCATCCATGTCCCTACAAAGGACACAAACTCATCATTTTTGATTGCTGCATAATATTCCATGGTGTATATGTGCCACATTTTCCCAGTCCAGTCTATCATCATTGGGCATTTGGGTTGGTTCCAGGTCTTTGCTATTGTAAACAGCGCTGCAATGAACATTCGTGTGCATGTGTCCTTATAGTAGAACGATTTATAGTCCTTTGGATAGATACCCAGTAATGGGATTGCTGGGTCAAATGGAATTTCTATTTCTAGGTCCCTGAGGAATCGCCACACTGTCTTCCACAATGGTTGAACTAATTTACACTCCCACCAACAGTGTAAGAGTGTTCCTATTTCTCCACATCCTCTCCAGCATCTGCTGTCTCCAGATTTTTTAATGATCGCCATTCTAACTGGTGTGAGATGGTATCTCAATGTGGTTTAGATTTGCATCTCTCTAATGACCAATGACGATGAGCACTTTTTCATATGTTTGCTGGCCTCATGTATGTCTGCTTTCGTAAAGTTTCTGTTCATATCCTTTGCCCATTTTTGAATGGGCTTGTTTGTTTTTTTCCTGTAAATCTGTTTGAGTTCTTTGTAAATTCTGGATATCAGCCCTTTGTCAGATGCGTAAACTGCAAAGATTTTTTCCCATTCTGATGATTGCCGATTCACTCTAGTGACTGTTTGTTTTGCCGTGCAGAAGCTGTGGAGTTTGATTAGGTCCCATTTGTCTATTTTGGCTTTTGTTGCCAATGCTTTTGGTGTTTTATTCATGAAGTCCTTGCCTACTCCTATGTCCTGAATGGTTTTGCCTAGATTTTCTTCTAGGGTTTTTATGGTGTCAGGTCTTATGTTTAAGTCTTTAATCCATCTGGAGTTAATTTTAGTGTAAGGTGTCAGGAAGGGGTCCAGTTTCTGCTTTCTGCACATGGCTAGCCAGTTTTCCCAACACCATTTATTAAATAGGGAATCCTTTCCCTATTGCCTGTTTTTGTCTGGTTTATCAAAGATAATATGGTTGTAGATGTGTTGTGTTGCCTCCGATGCCTCTGTTCTGTTCCATTGGTCTATATCTCTGTTTTGGTACCAGTACCATGCTGTTTTGATTACTGTAGCCTTGTAGTATAGTTTGAAGTCTGGTAGCGTGATGCATTTTATTTTTTACTGCCATATAAATTGCACCTGAACTTTAAAAAAAAAATGAAGGAAATAAAGCAAGCATGGAACCAAAGGTAAGGAGTTATAGTAACTTATTTTACTTCCCACCACCGCAAAAATTAAAGGAAATTAAAAAGATTTCTTTTTTTTTAGTGTCACTAGATGTGATTTGACCTACATTTAAGTGGTCTAGATTAGTGAGGTTCAGAGCATTTATACTACACTTAGGAAAAAGTATGTATGGAGGAGATAGAATAGCATTTACATGGCATTATGTTTTAATATCTTTGTTTAATGTGATTCAAAGTATCATACATAATTGCAAATGAGGTTCCTTTTAAGAACGAAACTATCAGCAGATGTGTCTGTTTTAAGCAGTCAGTCCACAGACCAATGCCAATTGAGAAATTTGAAATTAGGTCGACTAATTATTTTTGTTGCTTGATTCCAAGCAACCGATTTTACTTAATTTCACATAAATTTATTTACCATTTGTCACATTCTACAAATATTTGCTTTTAATTCTATTATCTAGAAAAAAATAGGGAAATATTTCAAAAAAATAAAAGCTTGATACGATTCTACAGAAATATCCTCTAAAGTGATAGATTATTTCTGTAAAAGAAAGTCTCAGAAACACAGAGTAATGATATAGAACTAAATTTTCTATAATTCACAACTAGTCAACTTCTGCTAATTTGTATTTTTTCACCTCGTCTAGTATTAAGGAATTCATTTCAGGATTAAGGGTCTCCTCATTCCTTCTAAGAAGTTATTTTCTCAATAAAAGTGACTGAGTGGGCAAGATGAAAGATGGTTTTAAAAATGCTGACACAAGGATTCTAGGAATATTTAGGAAAATATGCATTCTAACATAGGAGTCTAAAGCATTCAGAGTCTCAAAAACATTGCTTTCCATGAAAATAACATTTTGATCATTTTTACAGTAATATTTCATATCCATGTTACTCATTTACTGCTTGTAGAAAGATCTGAGGGTATTGGTCTTTGCAGGTATATTCAATATTTTCTCCTTAAATCATCACCACCAATTTATCAACAGCTCAATGTTTCTGAAGGGTTAAAAATGATTTATTTTTCTTAACGAATTGATAAAGTTATAGGTGAGGAAGAATAGCCAAAAAGTGTTTAGGAAAAGCATTCCCATTATATTCTTAAGAAATGAAAACCAATCTACTCTGAGCCAAAGAAAACAAAAGATACATAAGTAAAAGAAACTCAAATACTTTAAGCATTTCTGCAACAACTTAACATTTTTTTTAAAGTCTGAGTTTTTTTATACCCTCAAATCTCAAGCAGAAAAAACAATTTTTCTCCTCAAAATTACTTAATAATTTAATTATAATATTGGTATGATATTATCCACCATATGAAGATTAATTATCATATAAAAGGTAGTCCCTTCACCAAATGGGTTACATAACTAATCCAGGGTCACTCCTTATCAACATCCTTACACACACACACACACACACACACACACACACACACACACGTAAGGACTTTCACATATTCGTGAACACTCTTACAAACACTCATATACACATATGTAAACACATAATTCTCAGAAATTCCTCAAGATACTGGCCATCGCTTTTTATCAGTTTATATTACTTGTAGCATACTCAATAAAACTTATATATATTAGATTCATTTAATAATTATTAAATAAGTGCTAAAGGTAAAAATATCTCAAAATATTTTTCAATATAAAATTTGTATTAAAAACTGCATCTGGTTCCTCCAAAACTACATCTAGTATTATGTTTTTTGTTGTTACCGAATGAATATAACACAATTTTGGAATCTGCATTCCTCAGATTATAAGCACTCCAAATTCATTTAGTGAATGGTCACTCTTAATAAATAAGTATATACATATATGTTTACATACACAAACACAAAATTCAGGTCAGAAAACTCAATAAACAGGGCAGAATTTTTTAAAAAGGATTTATTTTTTATATTTTTGTCCTGTGGATGTTAGCAAATAACAGTTTTTAATAGATGCCATAATAGATTTTGACTTCATTTGTGTTCAATAAATATTTGTTGAATCAATTAACAACTGTAGGAGGCAAAAATTGGTTATCTGGAATACTGTTTTTGAGCAATATTCAGAAGTATTTGTGTATGAAAGAAAAAAATATTTCACTATTATTTTTAGCTATAAAAATTGAGCACCAATTAACCACAAGCCAAGGGACTGAAGGGAAAAAAATGTGATTTCTATAAAAGAGATAAGTGTTATAAAAATTTATAAAGAGTACTGTTTACAATAGCAAAGACCTGGAACCAACCCAAATGCCCAACGATGATAGACTGGACTGGGAAAATGTGGCACATATACACCATGGAATATTATGCAGCAATCAAAAATGATGAGTTTGTGTCCTTTGTAGGGACATGGATGAATCTGGAGAACATCATTCTCAGCAAACTGACACAAGAACAGAAAAAGAAATACCGCATATACTCACTCATAGGTGGGTGAGAAAAATGAGAACACATGGACACAGAGAGGCGGTCTACTATACACTGGGGACTGTTGGGGGGAATGGGGGAGGGACAGCAGGGGGGGGCTGGGGGGGATAGCCTGGGGATGAATACCAAGTGTGGGTGAAGGGGAGGAAAGCAGCAAAGCACACTGCCATGTGTGTACCTATGCAACTATCTTGCTCGTTCTGCACATGTACCCCCAAACCTATAATGCAATAAAAATTAAAAAAAAAAAAAGAATAAAAAGAAAAGAAAAGAAAAAAAAATTATAAAGAGTGATTTACAATTATAATAGACCAAAGAATGTCTCATCTCAATCTTAGCAATCTCAGATTTTAGTATAATTATTGCTTGGCTTTTCTAATATTATTACTATTTCAGGTTGCAAGATCAATGCCCACAGGATAATTATGTTAAAAAACAGAGCAATGCTAGAGATCACATCGTTTGTAACATCTTCAATTTTATAATATTTTCCAGTATTCTTAGGATTTCTGTCTAGACCTCTCAAGAAGACAATGAGCATTTTACCCTCCTTGTAATATGGAAATTTTCAGTATTTGTTTTTAATATAATGTTTACTAACTCAATAAGCAGAAAGAAATCCCATCCTTTTCTACATGTAACAAATATTTGAAAATTCGCAACAAAAGTGTAGTTATTAATACTAATCTGAATACTAGATTATATCCCATAGTTTGCACAATAAGAATATTAAATTGCAATTAAATACTTGATTACAATTTAATAAAAGAGATAATTATTGCTCACTTTGCTAAATAAAAATAAATAGTTTGAATAGCTGCAGTTGACTTACTGTCTAAACAAAATTCTCTCAAAATTCTTGCAACATGTTGTTAATGACAGAGAAATAGCAATAATTCATCTTGAGGAACCAATTGACATTTAATTAACTAACATCCTTTACATGTAAATTAAAACTTACCTGAGTAACCTAATTGAAAGTGTTTCTAGGATGTTTTTATTAATATACCTAACAACTTTGATTATTTCATCAGTTTAGCTTTATAGAATAACACAAAAAAAATTATACTATAACTGTATTATATAATAGATACATAGAATAATATTTTTAAAAAATCATGAGCCCTGCGATGAGTGTGCTGGGAGCTGGCTCCTTCCTTCTCTGAGGGCTCAGGAGGCCTCCTGTCCTCGCCCATGGTCCCAAGGTGGCCTGTAGGCACCAGGGATGGAAACCATGCCCGGAGAATTCCTGTCACATCAAACAGGAAACATTCGTTTGAGTCCTCCTCAAGGAAAGGAGCAGGGGGCAGAGGCATGGGAAGAACTGAGTGTGGAGTATCCTCTCCAACTCCAGGCAGTGACTCTCGGTGTCAATCATGGCTGTCAGTCATCGTAGTAATAATCTAACTTGGTGAACACGATTTTGCAGCCTTTATCCGAGAAAATTTTCTCCTCTTTGGGGAAAAATGTCATCTCCTCAGCCACTCTGCTTACAATGTCTTCATCTATGTCATAGCCTCGGGACTGCATTTTGACTCTGATACACATTTTTAGGTGTTTGTATTCCAGGGGGAGGAAGGGAACAAAATAATCAATGAGGTTCCGGTCAATTAAGCTGCTGTGCCAGAAGCCACTGTTTTTGTTATTGAAAACCGATGCAGACAAGGCGTGTTCAATGTCTTTGAGCTTGATGTCTTCCCTCTGCTTTCCACTCCTCCAGAAATCTAAAGCCACATCTGTGATCCTTTCTGCTCCAGCATTGGTGAGATATATGAAGATGGCTTTCTGGTAGAAGACCCCATCCACCAGGTCTTAGTAGTCAAGGAAAGGCTTGATAGCACGTATGAGACCTGCATGCATCTTATCCATTTCATCGAACATGAAGATGGACCTCGCACAGGTGCTCACATTGCCTCAAATCCACAACTGTAACTGGTCCTTGTACAAGGTGATGTTTGAGGCATGTGGAAAGTGCAGTGTGGCCACAAACAGGTGGACATAGTCACTGTTGAGACCACACTTGTAAATATTCTCCGTAAATATTATAATGAGAAAAGGTTTGGTGAAATCCTAACGAGAATAGACAATATAGAGAGGAATATAAGTGAATTAATGAAACTGAAGAATACAATATGAGAACTCCACGAAATATGCACAGGTTATAACAGTCAAATTGATCAAGCAGAAGAAAGGATATCAGAGGTCGAAGACCAACATAATGAAATGAAATGAGAAGACAAGATTAGAGAAGAAAGAGTGAAAGCAATGAGCAAAGTCTCCAAGAAATATGGGAGACTTTGTGAAAAGACCTACTTTACGTTTGATAGGTATACCTGAATGTCATGAAGAGAATGAATCCAAGCTGGAAAATATTATTTAGGATATTATTCTGGAAAGTTTTCCTAACCTAGGAAATACTCAACTCCAGGTAATACAGAGAACACCACAAAGATATTCCTCAAGTAGAGCAACCCCAAGACATGTAATCGTTAGATTCACCAGGATTGAAATAAAGGAGAAAATTCTAAGGGCAGTTAGAGAGAAAGGTCAGGTTACCCATAAAGGGAAGCCTATAAGACTCACAGCAGATCTTTTAGCAGAAACCCTACAAACTAGAAGAGAGTGGGGGTCAATATTCAGTATCCTCAAAGAAAAGAATTTTCAACCCAGAATCTCATATCCAGCCAAATTAAGCTCCATAAATGAAGGAAAAGTAAAATTTTTCATGAACAAGCAAGCACTCAGAGATTTCATCACTACCATGCCTGCTTTACAAGAGCTTCTGAAAGAAGCTCTATACACAGAAGGAACAACCCAAAAACTTACCAAAAGGTAAAGAGTATCTCCGTAAAGAAGAATCTATATCAACTAATGGGCAAAATAGCCAGATAGCATTAAATGACAATATTAAACTCACAAATATCAATATTAATCCTAAATGTAAATGGATTAAATGCCCCAATCAAATACACAGACAGGCAAATTGAATAAAAAGTCAAAACACATCGGTATGCTGTATCCAGATCCATCTCATAAGCGAGGACACAACAAGACTCAAAACAAAGGACTGGAGGAAGACTCATCAATCAAATGGAGAGCAAAAAAAAAAAAGAGTTGTAACTTTTGTCTCTGACAAAATAAAATAGACTTTAATAGTAACAAAGACTAAAAGAAACAAAGAAAGACATTACATAATGGTAAAAGGATCAATGCAACAACAGGAGTCAATAATTATAAATATATATGCACCCAATATAGGAGCACCCAGATACATAAGACAAGTTCTTAAGGACTTATAAAGAGACTTGGACTCCCGCACAATAATAGTGGGAGACTTTGACTCCACATTGTTAATATTCGATGGATCAATGAGATAGAAAATTAACAGGGACATCTATGATCAGAACTCAGACCTGGAACAAGTAAACTCAGTGAATATTTACAGAATTCTTCACCCCAGGTTCACAGAACATACATTTTTCTCAGTATCACATTACACCTATTTTGAAAGTGACCACATAATTGGAAGTAAATCACTCTTCAGCATTTGCATAGCATTTCACAGACTTAAATAAAATATTGGTTGGCTGTTTGTTTGTTATTTTCTTCCCTTATTTCTTCCTGTCTCTGCTGTTAAGCACAATTATTGGCATAAAAGATGTTTTTAATACCTATTTTTAGATTGCATTCCAGCCTGGGCAATACAGCAAGACTCCTGTTCTCTCTCCCCTTTTCTCTTTCTCTTTCTTTCTTTCTTTCAAAAAAAAATTATGTCTTTCTTCAATGTGAAACTTTAGGGGCAAGTTAAAATTAAAAAATAATAATAATATTTTTAAATAGACAAATACTACCTTTATCCAAATTCACAAGTGATTTCATATTACATGTTGCCTGGTATATGTTACGCCATGCCTATTCATTGTCTTGAACTCATACAAAAACATTAAGGCTGGAAAATATATAAAGGTTAATATAAAAATAATTTTACTTCTATCTGAAAACTTAAGCAGTCATTAAATGTATTTTATATTCTGAATCTGTGTTAAGGCTAATACTATTTTGGTCAGTACTTTGAATCCAAGCTATTTAATCTATAAACACAAGACAATGGTATCTCAAATAACAGCAAAGTAGAGCTAAGACATTTTAGCCTAGAAACAACCAGTGAGACGAAAAACTTCAACACCTATCTTCAAGTGTCATTTCCAGTAGAGTGGAGTTTAATTGGAAGTGTTTCTAGGGTGCTTTTATTGATATAACATCACCTAACCTCTCATATGGCATCAGCATCTGCAAATTAAAAGATCCATTTTAATAATAAAAATGATAAAAAAAGAGAGGAAATAAATTGTTTGATAATTATGTTCATAAAAGAAAATTATTTGTTTTCTAAAAATGAAAATTGCAAAAACAGCATAAGCTTTCCTGAACATCTTTAACTTTTTACTAATTATTTTGCATGTACTCTTTATTTTTTTAAACTGGGAAGTTAAAAACGACCTTAACCTGGTTGAAATTGTTTGATGTTTTTCTAAGTCTATTGCTTATGTAATATTAGAATGTCACTTTTTCTGGTTGATGGCTCTTGCTTTCCTGCTAGTAAAAATGTTATTTAAAAAGCTTATTCATAGAAAAAAAAAAGCTTATTCGTATTAAATTGGTGCATTGATAGCTTGAGTGAATTTAACTTAAATATGTAGCAGTTTTTAAACATAACCTGTTAGAATTTCAATAAGAACAAAGCATTTAAGTCAGAAACTATAAGACATTTTTTATTTCAAAAATGAGAATCAAATGGAAATAATGTAATTCTACTTAATTTATGTGAATTATCACATGATGCTGTACAGAACATTTTGTTTTTCTCATGGAGTGAAAATAAGTTGCTAATTCCCTATTCACTGAATTCTAATATAAAATTACATATACTAAACTGAAAATTTATTAATCTTCAGAAATTTAGTCAGATAAGGAAATAACACTTTAACCGAGCACTAAAAATAACAATTCATGAAAGAAATGCTGTGATTTTTATTTACTGTAATGGTACAAGTATACCTTGAAGTTATTCCCATCCCTTCAAAACTCTCTAAAATAAAATATTTATCCCACAAGATTAGATATAAAATCTTACCTTTGCAATGGTTAATTTTTTGTTTCAGCTTGGCTAGGCTATGATGCCCAGATGTTTGATCAAATAATAGTTGAGATGATGCTGTGAAGGAATTTTTTAGATGTGATTAATATTTAAGTCAGTTGTAAGGACATGGATGAATCTGGAGAACATCATTCTCAGCAAACTGACACAAGAACAGAAAAAGAAATACCGCATATACTCACTCATAGGTGGGTGAGAAAAATGAGAACACAGGACCCAGAGAGGCTGTCTACTATACACCGGGGTCTATTGGGGGGAATGGGGGAGGGACAGTGAGGGGGGGGGCTGGGGAGGGATAGCCCAGGGATGAATGCCAAGTGTGGGTGAAGGGGAGGAAGGCAGGAAAACACACTGCCATGTGTGTACCTATGCAACTATCTTGTACGTTCTGCACATGTACCCCAAAACCTATAATGCAATAAAAATTAAATATATATATATATATATTTAAGTCAGTAAAGTTTGAGTAACACAGATTACCCTTCATAATGTGGGTGGGTCTTATCTTCATTCTTAAATTGAAGTTATTAGAGGAGAAAGACTGCAGTCCCCTATGAAGGAAGAAATTCTGCTTCCAGATTGCCTTTGAACTCACAACACATCAATTCTAAGTCTCCATTGTTCTGACTTGGTCTGCTGATTTTCTATTTACCACCCCATATAGTCACAGGAACCAGTTATTTAAAATAAACCTTTCTCTTTACACACACACACACACACACACACACACACACACACACACCCATTGATTGTTTCTCTGGAGAACTCTAACACAAATTTCTTTAACTACATCATGCATTGGAAACCATTAAATAAGCCTGATATTTCTCATGGCTTTTCTTGAGGTGCAAAGTAGCAAATTCACAATTTGCTACTCTAATAATCAACTTACAGATCGAATAAGAATTGAAGCAGGGTATATCAATAAAGAAATAATTGTTAAGTTTCAATAGGCCCCTGGTAATAAAATCTGTATTACAATAACATGAAAAGTAAGTGATGAAATAGCAAATATAGACAAACCAATTATTAAGTCTGACCACACAAACCAGTAAATCTGGAAGAAATGGATAAATTCCTGGACACTTTCACTCTGGAAGAGTGCACTCTGGGGGAGTGCAAGTGTCCAGGAACTTATCCATTTCTTCCAGATTTACTGGTTTGTGTGCAGATAGTTGTTTGTAGTAATCTTTGATGGTAGTTTGTATTTCTGTGGAGTCAGTGGTGATGTCCCCTTTATCATTTTTTATTGCATCTATTTGATTCTTCTCTCTTTTCTTTTTTATTAGTCTGGCTAGTGGTATATCTATTTTGTTAATCTTTTCAAAAACCCAGATCCTGGATTTGTTGGTCTTTTGAAAGGTTTTTTTGTGTCTCTGTCTCCTTCAGTTCTGCTCTGATCTTAGTTATTTCTTGTCTTCTGCTAGCTTTTGAGTTTTTTTTATCTTGCTCCTCTCTTTCAATTTTGATGATAGGGTGTCAATTTTAGACCTTTCCTTGATCATCATGTGGGCAGTATTGCTATGAATTTCCCTCTAGACCTTGCCATAATGTGTCCCAGAGATTCTGGTATGTTGTGTCTTTGTTCTCATCAGTTTCGAAGAATGTCTTTATTTCTGCCTTCATTTCATTGTTTATCCAGTCTACATTCAGGAGCCAGTTGTTCATTTTCCATGAAGTTGTGCAGTTTTGAGTTAGTTTCTTAATCCTGAGTTCTAATTTGATTGCACTGTGGTCCGCGAGACTGTCTGCTGTGATCGGTTGTTTTGCATTTGCTGGGGAGTAATTTACTTCCAATTATGTGGTCGGTTTTAAAGTAAGTAAGTGGAGAGGGGTGCTGAGAAAAATGTATATATATTCTCTGGATTTCTGGTTAAGAGAACACGTGGACACAGGGAGGGGAGCATCACACACTGCAGACAGTGTTGGGGGTAGAGGAGGGACAGCGAGGGGTGGGGAGGGTGGGGAGGGATAATGAGGGGAGAAATACCAGATGTGGGTGATGGGGGGATGAAGGCAGCCTTGCCAGGTGTGTACCTATGCAACAATCCTGCATGATATGAACATGCACCCCAGAACCTAAAGTACAATAACAAAAAAAAAAAGAAAGCAGATTTAGTAGTGGCAAAACAAGTAAATTTATAGGTCTAATGACAGAAAATTGGTGCCTATTTTCTCAATAAGCCGAAAGTGAGTTTATCTGCTGAGTATAGAGGAGAGTTTACAGGGTCAGAAGTTTAAAGCCATTGAAAACTTTTCAAATAGCTGTTGTGATAAATGAGAAAGGGAGGTGATGAAGGAAATGGAAGGTTGTTCTGCAGTATTGAAGGCAAACATGAAGTTGAACACTTAAATTGATGGTGGCCACAATCCAAATGTTGTGCAATTTACTACCACAATATTCAGCAGCCTTAATGTGAGATAATTTTCATTTGGAGTTTCCCAAGACTAGAGGTTTTTCAGAAGAGTTTTAAAAAATGGACAATAGGGAATATGGCTAAGTTGTTGATGACAGAGTTTTCATAATAAAACATTTAGCCCAGTAGAAGCCCAAAAATAAAGATGAAACAGATAAATATGAGAAAAACAAAGCAAAACTAAGTCATAAGCTATAAAATAGATACAGGTAGAGTAGATACAGAATTTTAATAAAGAGAAACTAAGTTGTCTACTTCAGAATTGGAATTCTCAATAGGCCAAATAAAATATATAGTGGAAACAATAGCCCGGGGAGAAATGCCAAATGTGGATGAAGGGGAGGAAGGCAGCAAATCACACTGCCATGTGTGTACCTATGCAAGTATCTTGCATGTTCTGCACATGTACCCCAAAACCTAAAATGCAATAAAAAAATGGATGCAAAACTTACAAAATATTGCAGAGATGTGATGTAGGAATTCACATTATTAGAAATACAAATGTAACCATGAGAACAGATATAAAGATAAATTTACTGAATATGATATATTTCAGTCGGCAAGTTGCCATGTACCATGGGAAATTTCACAAGAATTTCACAGAACAAATGTGGTCAAATATTTAGATGGAGAGTGAGACGTAATATAGGTTTTAAATTCTAAGGTAACTGGAGGCCCGTTTACTTAATAATAATAATAAGATATAGAAGTGTGTTGCAGCTGGGTGGCATGTCTTAAAGAAAGAAGTAAGACTATTTTAGAAAGGAAGGAACAGGACAGATGTAAAGGCAGCATTAGAGATCAAGCATATCTGAGACTCCAGCTCTCAATCTTTAGTTAAAAAGTGTTTACAAAAGAAGACATACATGAGGCCAACAAACATATGAAAAAATGCTCATCATCACTGGTCATTATAGAGATGCAAATCAAAACCACATTGAGATACCATCTCACGCCAGTTAGAATGGCGATCATTAAAAAATCTGGAGACAGCAGATGCTGGAGAGGATGTGGAGAAATAGGAACACTCTTACACTGTTGGTGGGAGTGTAAATTAGTTCAACCATTGTGGAAGACAGTGTGGCGATTCCTCAGGGACCTAGAAATAGAAATTCCACTTGACCCAGAAATCCCATTACTGGGTATCTATCCAAAGGACTATAAATCGTTCTACTATAAGGACACATGCACACGAATGTTCATTGCAGCACTGTTTACAATAGCAAAGAACTGGAACCGACCCAAATGCCCAACGATGATAGACTGGACTGGGAAAATGTGGCACATATACACCATGGAATATTATGCAGCAATCAAAAATGAAGAGTTTGTGTCCTTTGTAGGGACATGGATGAATCTGGAGAACATCATTCTCAGCAAACTGACACAAGAACAGAAAAAGAAATACCGCATATACTCACTCATAGGTGGGTGAGAAAAATGAGAACACATGGACACAGAGAGGCGGTCTACTATACACTGGGGTCTATTGGGGGTAATGGGGGAGGGACAGCGGGGGAACTGGGGAGGGATAGCCTGGGGATGAATGCCAAGTGTGGGTGGAGGGGAGGAAGGCAGCAAAACACACTGCCATGTGTGTACCTATGCAACTATCTTGCACATTCTGCACATGTATCCCAAAACCTATAATGCAATAAAAATTTTTTTTTAAAAAAAGTGTTTACAAGAAAATTAATCTTTCCATGAGAGTACAAGACAGGAAGAAACTAATTGCCACTGTCACAGGAAGATGAAGGGAATGTGAAAGTGAGAAATTAGGAACGAGAATTTGTTTACCAAAGGACAGAAAGTCCAGAACATGCGGAGAAATGAATTTAGAGAAAGGAGAAAGGGAGGACTTGGTTAAGAGAAAAGGAAGAACCAACAGCTATAGGTAGGTAAATATGAATACGGAAAAGATGGTAGTTCTAAATGGCAATGTGATTTTCTAAAGCATTATCTCAGATGGGTGGATTAAAATTCACTTAGGCTTTTCATAATAGTAGCAGCACTTTGGATATCTGCAGCCCTAACATATTTTATTACCTTCTTAATTGAAGGACACCAGCCAATTCTAAAAGGAAGATCCTGGTTTGGATTCACTATATGTTTTAGATGCATTACTAGATTCCAGGTAGATCTCAGAGTTGAATAGAAAGCCTGAAATTCTGGAACCTTGTTTTTGGTGTTTCTCAGCTAGTACAGATTCTGAGATTGTAGAGCTCTAGTAATTGTCTATATCCAACTTTTTTTACAATATTGAAATTTTTGGTTACTTTTTTCTATTCACTTGATAGTCACTTTTTATCCTATAACCTACTTTTTATAAAATTTTTTACATTCCTAAAATCTTCAAACTAAGTAGTATGATAAATATTTCTACAGTAAAGGAAAACAAAGAAAAACAAACTAGTTATATGCAGATGCAAGATGAAAATATATATAATTTGAAAATTCCAAGAATTAAGATAACGCTGATGAATCCAGTAAATTACTATGTAACATACTCTGCACATGTAAGCCAGAACTGAAAGTATAATAATAATAAAGTATATTTTTTTTCTAATGAGTTCAAATAATATAGAACATGCACCTAGAATTAAAGAGTATTAATTTTCTTAGTAAGTTTTTAATACAATATGTGGATAGGTACTGGACAAACTAGACATTCGTCGGCCAAAAAAGAAAAACACTTTAGCCTATAATGAACACTGAAGTCAAAGAGTATACAAAATTAATTGAATATAGATCATAGATTTAAATGCAAAATTAAAGCTACAAAATATTTATTAAAAATATAGGACCACATAAACAAATTAATTCAAAATTTTGTATAGATTTGAATATAAAATTTTAAGCTTTTAGGAAAATAATTTTTGAGAAAAGTAAAATATCACAACCAAAAGCAAAGTCTATTATGTAAGATATTCTTAAGTCGTTCTTCATCAAAATTAAAACCTACTGACTTCAACAAGACCCTGTAAAGAGATAAGCTACAGCTTAGAATAAAATACTGGCAAACGACATGGCTGAGGAAAGTCTTGTATCTAGAATATATGAATAATTTTCAAAATTCATCAACAAAACAACATAATTAAAAATGTGCAAAATACACCAGCACGCTTTTCTTTAAAAAGAAGATATATATTATAAGCAAATATATGATATTCAACATCATTAGCCACTGTGGAAAGGCAAATGAAAGCCATAATGAGATATTGTTACATGTTTATTGGAATAACTAAAAATTTATTAAAAACCTCATGGTAATGTGCATCTAAAGTAACCGGATACCTCATATATTGATACTGGGATTATATTGCAGTATAAACATTCTGGACAATATTTGATAGTTTCTTATTAACATATGCACTTATTTAAAGATAGCAATTGTTATCTTGGAAATTTATCCCAGAGAAATGAAAACTCAAATTCAGAGAAACACTTGCACATTAATGTAATCAGAACCTAGATAAAAAAACAGAATTCTTCCATATCCATACAAGCCTTATTTTTAACTCTGTTCTCCTATAGTGAGAAATTTGATTGTTATTACTTGTTATTATATACTTAATGAGTTCAAATAAGTATTGCTCAATTCCACTATGTGTAAACAATGTCCCATAATTTCTGTTGTTACCTCTCTATGCTCTTGGGTTCTGAATACCTACAATGGTGGGCTGTACATATATTCCCTGCCTTTAGTGAACATCCTTACTTCCACATTTCCTTACATTCCCCAACTCCCCACCCTCTTCCCCAGCCTTGTGAACTAAGGTTTTAGTATCTCAAACTGGGCAATCGCTGATGTCTACACTTGCCTTTTTATGAGCATAAATTCAAATAACAATGAATTCATAGTTCCACCCTGGGCCTCATTGCAGCTTTAAAACATAAAGTGAATCCAAACCAGAATTTTTCTTTCAGAATTAGCTGGTGTCCTTCAATTAAGAGGGTAATAAAATATGTTAGGTCTAAAATATGTTAGACCATCCAGAGTGCTGCTGCTGTTTATGAAAATCCTAAGTGAATTTTAATCCACCTGTTTTAGATAACGCTTTAGAAAATCACACTACCAGTAAGAACTACCATCTTTTCCATATTCAGATTTTCCTGCCCATAGCTATTTGTTCTTCCTTTTCTCTTAACCAAATCTTCCATTTCTCCCCTCTCTAAATTCATTTCACAGCATGTTCTGGACATTCTGTCTTTTGGTAAATAAACTCTCATTCTTAACTTCTCACTTTCACATTCCCTTCATCTGTCACGACAATAACAGTTAGGTTCATCCTGCCTGCAGTCTCATGGAAAAGATATTTTTTCTTATCTACCCTTTGTAACTAAAAAAAATGACAATTGGAGTCTTAAATATACCTGCCTTCTATAAAGGATTCAGTACACTTTTGTTAATCAAGATTAACAAAACATACTAACTGGATTTCATATGATTATGATCACATGCAGACTTTATTTTCCTAAAGTAAGTATTTTCCCTCATATAATTATTACAATTTTGAGGTTACAAATCTAAAAATATTGGTTATATAGTTTTTAAGTTTTTTTCTCTCCTTAAAAGCATAAATGTAATGAAGTACATCAAAAATAAAAATGAAGTTTGTTTGCTAATATCCCTCTTTATACTTCCCTATACACAATCCATTTTAAATAATTTAGTGATATATATATATATATATATATATATATATATATATATATATAACAAAAACTAATGTCTCCAAAATTTTTAGAAATTAGTTAAACTGACTAACACAATATAGATCTATGTTAGCTGAGTAGATTGAAAGCTATGTGTGTTGGTAAATCGACAATCTTTTCTCCATTAGAGAAAATAAAACAGATCTTGCCCACATTTTATTGGTACCATTGTATTAGTATCTTCCAGTGTTACAGAATGTTATGCTGACACAGCTCAGAAGATAAGATTAAATATAACTCTGCCTTATCTGTATAAGGGATTCTCTGGCTAGCTCTGGTATAAATTGGGCATGAAATGAATGTATTACTGCAAAAGTGTGGAAATAAAACCCATTATAAACTAGAAATTAATCATTGTAATGGCAAATCATTTTGTAAGCCACAGGATTTTCTTTCTGACTGCTTTGCTTTATTCTTCTTAAAGCTTCACTGAAAAGCAATTACTTTCTTTTTTCCATTTACTTTTCTTACTTATGACTTTCATATTAATGTGTACCTCTCCATTTCATATATATTTAAAGAACTAATTGGTTCTTAAAGGTCTATTGATTTGGTGGCCATAGTCTGTATTTACTTTACATCTATCTTTTAAAAACCTGTATCCAACAACATAAAATAGTTAAAAAAATACACTTAATAAAGCATAAATCATGTAAAATGAAAATTTTATTCTTTGATTATAGAATATGATGAGTCAATGCTCTGTAACAATTATAATAAATTTCCTTTGATATTTACCTTGTTATTCTCAAATTCCTTTGTGTCATGAGCATGTGATTAATGTATGGAAAAGTAGCAGGCAAGTGTATTTGT
The DNA here is from genome assembly GCA_031835075.1 of Saguinus oedipus. Classification (NCBI taxonomy): domain Eukaryota; kingdom Metazoa; phylum Chordata; class Mammalia; order Primates; family Cebidae; genus Saguinus; species Saguinus oedipus. The sequence goes on along the minus strand of CM063171.1, from coordinate 141,235,534 downwards.
TATCTAATCAGTGAGTTTATGTACGTATATTTAGTAAATTTTAGAACCCATCACTTGTTGTTATAAATAAGTTATAACTTCAGGAAATCGATATGTATATGTAATTTTAAAAATATTTTACACTACATCATATATTTTATGACATTTGCTTTGTGAAACTTGTTCCACACCTTTTAAGTCAAACCTACTAAAATTATATAGAAAGAGAGGTTCAGACTCTAACACTATATATGCATTCGTGGAATACAATAATTGTAAAAATATCTACAAATAAAAATAGAAATGGGCCCATTTCACTTTGTATCCAGAATACTAACAAAAGCCATAACTATACAAATAAAACTCTCACACATGAAGAAATACTACAATAAACGGCCTTTATCAAATAAAATGTGAGTTATTTGATGAACAGGAGCATAAGAAAGGCATAAACAAAAGCTGTGCAGTTTGATTAGGTCCCATTTGTCTATTATAAGGACACATGCACATGAATGTTCATTGCAGCACTGTTTACAATAGCAAAGAACTGGAACCAACCCAAATGCCCATCGATGATAGACTGGACTGGGAAAATGTGGTACATATACACCATGGAATATTATGCAGCAATCAAAAATGAGGAGTTTATGTCTTTTGTAAGGACATGGATGAATTTGGAGAACATCATTCTCAGCAAACTGACACAAGAACAGAAAAGGAAATACCACATATTCTCACTCATAGGCAGGTGAGAAAAATGAGAACATATGGACACAGGGAGGGGAGTACTACACACTGGGGTCTATTGGGGGGAATAGGGGAGGGACAGTGCGGGGGAGCTGGCGAGGGATAGCCTGGGGAGAAATGCCAAATGTGGGTTAAGGGGAGGAAGGCAGCAAAACACACTGCCATGTGTGTACCTATGCAACTATCTTGCATGTTCTGCACATGTACCCCAAAACCTAAAATGCAATAAAATTAAAAAAAAAAAGAAAAAAAAGAAAGGCATAAACAGCTGAGTTTTATAAACAAGGCAGAAGGAAATTATAAGTAGAAGTTGCAGGTGAAAGCCCTTTGTGAATTACAGTGGCATTGCAGATGGAGGGCTCTGGCCCCTTGTCTTTGAATTTACTCACCACCATAATTATGAGAGAGAACTATAAATAAGCTTTTTTAATGCAGAGGACAAGGTCAGGCTCATCCAAGGGGAAGATCATGGAGGTAAATGATAATTCTACATGGTGTTCTTTCCCCTTGCCTATGTTAATAAACTTATCATTCAGCAGATCTTGATGATACAAGTTTTATGTGCATACATCAATGAGACTTCCAAATTATACTGAAGTATTATCCTATTTAGCATATAAACCAACTCTTATTGTGAGGTTATATACTTAAATAGGGTACACTGTATCTGTTTTACGTAATGTTTTTTTTTATTTTGTCTATTTATATGATTTCTGAAGAACTCTTGTTGAAGTACCTGTTCATTTACACAAGTACAATAGAACTCAGTGAAAATACATTTATAATTTCCATGGGAAAAAATTCCTCAACAGTCAATCCCTTGAAAGCAATTTCTACATACTAAGTATTTAAAAATTTTAGACTGATCTTTCCAAATATTTTAGAGTGATGGATTTCTTTTACAGATATAAGAGGAGACATTCTCTTCAGATACAGAGTTTATTTTAGTTCAAGAATTGGTGCTTAGACCCAAGACCATCAAATTTGAATGCTTGCTTTGCTCTCTTTTGCATTTAGTACCATAGTTTATTGTAATTTCAGAAAATCTTCAGGTTTTACATTCATTCCAGAGAGACTGAGGTTTTATATCAGGGATTAGCTGATGACCCTGTGCCAGTTTTGTTCTTCCCATGCCATTGCCTACATCCAAGTGCAAGCTACCTTTCTTAACGCTGTAGGATTTCCTTCCATTGCCTTTGTCTTTGGGGGCTTTTCCTTGCTTTTGGTCATTTTGATAAGTGTTAAATCTGGCATGATAAATCTTAACCAGGAAAGTAGTATAAGCTATTTATGTTTAAAAATTTGTCCTAGTTATTATGTGGAGTAAGGCTTGTAGCTTGGCAGCAGAGAGTCAATTTAGAGCTATGGTAGTACTACCGGTGGACTTAACAGCAGCAGTTAAAATGAATGGATTTGGATCATATTTTCTGGTAGGAATTGATGAAAGATGATTTATTAAGAGCAACTAGGAGGAATCAAGGGATTAGCAGATTTGTTTTTGCAGATGCTAATTAAGTGAGAAGAATATTGGAGAAACTTATTCGTGTTGTACAGAGGAGACTAGTATCATCAATTTTGTTTTTAATGTATTAAGACTGAGATGCATATTAATTTAACATTTAGGAATTTGGTATTGTGAAGTGGATTTATTATTATGTTGTGTTGAGATGAGTTTAAAGATAGAGGCAGGAATTTGAGTGTATTATAGTGCAGTTGACATTTTTTTCTGGGAAAATTTGTTTACTAGTAAAAAGTGTGTACATGATATATGCCCACCCTATCACACATTAAGAGTCTAAAATGGTGTATTGTTAGTGGATATCACTAGATAGTCGTTGTTAAGTAATTTTGTTCTTTCACTTCTGAATATCAAGGCTTAAATATGTATCTCAAACTTTTTAAAAAATATATTTAAAAAAAATATTTTAAAAGGCTATTTATAAAGCCATAGAGATTTTTAGTGACCTGATCTATATTTTTTCTTACGTGAATCATACATTTCATTTTTTGCCAATTTCCCAATATTCTATCTAATACTCTGCACATGTGCTACTGCACATATGAACCTACTATGCAGGTTCCATCTGCTACTCGTCAATTTGTTGTAGTTAAGATTTTAAGTTGCCCCCTTAACATGAATCCTGCCTTTTTACTTTGCCCTAATCAGTTCTTGAGAATGGAGAGTGTTATTCTGTATTTATAAACTATGGGTTACTAATTTTTAATTTTTTAATTTTTATGTTGGAGAGAAGATCTTCCTCTGTTGCCAAAGGCACAATCATAGATGACTGTAACCTTGAGCTACTGGGCTCAACTGATTCTCTCGCATCAGATTCCTGAGTAGCTAAAACTACAGGAACACCATCATCCCCAAATAAGCTATAGAAATTTTTATAATGATAGAGTCTTGCTTTATTACCCAGGATGGTTTTGAACTCCTGGCATCAAGTGATTCTCCCACCTTAGAATCCAAAATACTGGGATTGTAGGATTCAGTCACCATGCTAAGTTTGTTTATTATAAATAAATTTATTTTTATAAAATAATATTTCATGTCGTCAAATTATTGCAGGTAAATAACACATATGTAATTTTAAACTGTAATAATAAAATGAATACTTAAGTACATACCACTTAATTTAAGATCTGGTATAATCTTATAATTTTAATGTCTCATCAAAATAGTACAAAATACTATAGAAAAATGAAAGCGTAATGTTTTTATTAATTTTTGTTTCCATAACAAAATATCTTGATTAGGTAATTGATAAACAATATAAAATTTTTGCTTACAGCTCTGGAGGATGAGAAGTTTAAAATCAAGTTGTTGACAGATTCGATGTCTGATAAGAGCTCTGCCTTTGCTTTAATGCTGGGACCTTCTTCCTGCATCCTCACATGGCAGAAAGGGTAAACTAGCTCCCCCAAGCCTTTTATAGTGCACTAAACCCATTCATGAGGATGGAGTCCTTATGACCTATAACCTTCCAAAATCCTCACCTCATAATACTGCTGCATTGGTCTTTATTTGAATTTTGGGACACAAACATTCAGACTATAGTATATACATTTTGAATACAAATAGAGTATTGATGAAACAGTGTTTGAATTTCAAATCCTATTAAAGAGGCTTCCCTGTTGAATTGGATAATCAAATACAAATAAAGGTTATAGTGTATACGGCAATTGTTAAGGGATGAATATGTCTTTACAAATTTATATATCAAAATATGGATTCTAACCCCAGTACTTTGGATTGTAACTGTATTTGGTGATGGAACCTTAGAGAAATAATTAAATTAGAATAATATCATTAGGGTAGACACTATTTTAATATGATACATGTCCCCATAAAAAGCAAAGATTAGAGCAAAGATTCACAGAATGAACACAAGGTGAAGACATTGGGAGAGGACAGCTGTCTACAATTTAGAAGTGAGTCCTTGGAGGAACCCACCTTGATCTTGAGACTCCAGCCTCTAAAATTGTGAAGATAAGTTTCTGTTGTTTAAGCCACCCATTTCTGTGGTGCTTTGTTATAGCACTCTTAGTATAATACTACAGTAATTTTAGCCCTGTCAAATAATGACATGTAAGTATATTTCAACAGATGTACATTATAGCCATAGAGTACTCACTATAGAATGAATATTTGTGCCTTCCAAAATGCAGAGATTGATACCTAATCCCTAATGATGGTATTAGGAGGTAGGTCCTTTGGGAGGTTTACTAGGTCATGAGGGCAGAATCCTTATAAAAGAATTATTAGTGTCCTTGCAAAAGAAGCCTCAGAGATCTCCTTTATCTTTTTCATCAGGTAAGGATGTAGAGCAAGAAGAAGGCTATCTGTGGACCCGGAACCAGGCCCTCACAAGAAACTGTATCTCCAAGCACCTTGATCTTGGACTTCCTAGTCTCCAAAACTGTGAGAAATACATTTCTGTTGTATATGTCACTCTGTTTATGATTATTTTCTTATTGTAGGCTGACTGGACTAAGACAAGTACTTAGATTTTTCAAAAGCAGTGAGGTGGTATTATCCTCTACCTTATCATAGTTATTTTTGCTTGTTAATTGGCCAAATAAATTTGAAACATGTGTATCACTTTAGAATATCTTTATCTTTTTTTATTGCATTTTAGGTTTTGGGGTACATCTTTATCTTTTCTTACAGGCTTATCTAAAATATTTTACCTAGAATTCCCATTATTTGTACCTTCTTAGACTTCAGTTCTGGCAAGGTCTAATAGCTTGTGGCATTTGAGCTTTAGTTTTTGTCCTGGGTTAAGGTTCCTTAACTCTATATGTGAAAGAGGAACTAAAAAAAAAGTAGTCAAAACTACCACCAAATTAAATGACTCACATTAGGAGACACTTGATGAAGAGCATTTACAGAAACATAATCAGAATTAATTATATACATATATGAAGCAATGTTTTTTGCATAATTGTTAAAATTGCAGGTTTTAGTTTCAGACACTTCTATGTTCTAACTGTCCTATCACTTAACAGCTGTTGATTCTGATCCTTTTTGAACATTAGTGAAAGCTGCCATAAAGAGGGATAACATAATGCCCACCTCATCCTCATGAGACAGTGTTTGGCATATAGAAATAACTCAGGCTCAAGTATTTGCTAGTAGTTCTCTGCATACTTCCTGTTTAACCTCACACTGCCCTTGGCCAGTTTTCACTGAGCATTTTTTTTCTAAATACAAGTGAATAGAAAATATGAGCTGCTCTGCCAATCATGCAGCAGGCAGTGGCTTGATGTTAGAGATAGATGTATAAGAGAAAAGTCCACCAAACACTCTTGCATCATAGTCAATGGGGATTAATGAGATTCATTTACGTTTCTGCTGTTTGAAATAACACTAGTATTTATGTAAATTAGTATGATCCTGAATTTGAAAATAAAAAAAGCAGCAGCAGTATCGCCTTTCATTTTTTCTTTTCTAATCTTCAGATGGAAAATCTCTATTTGATGAATTACATAGTTATTAAATCTAGGAAAGGTAAAGCTATAAATCCACAGACTTATTTCGTATGGAAAGTCCTTATTGAATGTGAAATTCTGTGTCTTGATGACCACTGTCACTGCGCTGTGGTGGAGATTGAAGACTGCAATTGAAGAAATGTCAAGTACAGTGTAGGATCTCTCCTTGACCTCCTCTTTCCAGTGAAAAATTATGTTGCTTTCTTGTGAGGAGAAGTTACTTATAAAGTTAGGTATAACTCAGAAATTTCAAAATTTGAATTTTAAAAGTGATGCTAGCCAAGCTGGGCAAAACATAGACCACCTAGTCTCTGCTCCTCTCCCTAGCCTAACCTAATTTGTCATATATGATTCGTTCACAACCATCGATATGATTTCAAAAACACTTTTTTTAAGCTAAAAAATAAAGTATTTCTATTTACACTGCATTGGGCTTTCTGGCGTCTAGATTCTTAAACGATTAACAGGCAGTGAATCACTCAGAGGAAGGAATCTGCAGTAGAATTTTATGAGCAAATAAATAAATATTTGCAGCATTCTCTTCTGCTAAATGATGTGAACAGAGCTTTCTCTCCTCTGAGTTCAGTATTTAGTATTCATTTATATAAATCAGTGATAAGAAGCTTCATATTTTAGTTCAAAATAATATAATTTATGATAAGAAAATATGATCTAACTAGGAATATAATGAACAAAATGATTAAAAGAACTTAATTTAGGTAATCATAAAATTTTACTGAAAAATATGTAAGAAGATGAAAATTAATGGAGAGACATGTAATGCTAATAAGATGAATATTTGTAAGGTAAAGGTATTTGTTATTCTTCATTTGATTTGTGGCATTAATGTGAATTAAAACAGCGGGGGGTGGGGAGGGATAACATGGAGAGAAATGCTGGATATAGTCAAAGAGGGAATAGAGGCAGCAAACCACCTGGTTATGTATGCACCTACCCAACAACCTGCATGATCTGCACATGGATGCCAGAACCTAAGGTAAAATAAAATAAAAAGGTTATAAAATATATATGCTAGAGATGGCTATCAAATATAGACTGAAAAATGTGAAGGGTAAGACAATAGTGTGAATAATAACCTACTAGGTATCCATCTATTATTTGAGCACCCTCAATGTTTAAAACGATGTTCTTGGCACAACAATATCTGTGTATAACAATAAGAAAATGTTCATACACTTATTGCATCTTTATATAATGCTAAGCTGCTATTGAAAATGAGTGGGAAAATAAGACAATGGTACCAGAAAAATTTATTAACCATGTAAAGTAAATAGACTTTTATTCCTTCATTATTCCAGTTACAAAGAACAATTCAAAAAAGATAACTTATTTGTGAATGTTTTGTTTTTCCAAATAATATTAAAAAAATCCTAATCATGCTATGATTTGTGGAAGGAAAATATTAGAATAAAGAGTCAAATTTTAAATTACAACTATATAAAAGTTAAAATTATTTTCATCAAAATGTGATGGAAATTTAGAAGAAAGACAAACCACAACTAGAAGATATGTACAAACTTAAAATAGGCAAATAATTGTTATGTAAAATATATAGACAACTCCCATGAATCAATTAAAAGAACGATTTACTAGCAAAATGAGCAAAAACACATTAGACATTACACAGAAGATGAAAAACAAATAATCAATAACGTATGAAAAATTGTTCAACTTCATTTCTAATTAGGAGACTGCAAGTTAAAAACCATAATGATATAACATTTCACTCTCAACAAATTGTCAGAAAAATATAGTCTGCAATACAAGGGTTTCATCAGTATGGTTTAGGAGGAAAACTGTTACAAGCTGTTTAGAAAATACTCTTGCATTAATTATTGAAGTTAAAGATGTATGTACATTTAACTAACTGCAGACCTATGAAAAGAGTTCCTTGCCTTGTGCCTTAAAATGAATGTTCAAGAATATAACAAACTTTTACTAATAATAAATGGAGGGTTATAAAATAGTTTTCATTTGACAATGTAACATATAAATAGCTGTAGTATATTCATACAGTGGATTATTTTATATGTGTAAATACAGCAAACTAATTCTTCAATTTTTAAATTGATTTTATATTGATAATATTGACTTTAAAATCATAGTCTCCAAAACCCCATCATTATATTTCATATAATGCTATTTACATAAATTTCAAAAATAGGTAAAAATGAAGAGTAAAACTATAAAAATTGATAATATATAACGCTAATTTCAGGTTATTAATTTTCTAGAGAGAAGTGGATATTATATAAAATTAAAAGGCACACATTGAGCAGTCAAGGTGTTATTAAAATTCAGAAATTTGCTGATACATTTCCAGATGTTGCTTACTTATTATTAAAACCATTTATAGTATGTTTTCATATGGAAGATATATATATATACTATAAGATTTTTTATTCTTTTTTTATTGCATTTTAGGTTTTCGGGTACATGTGAAGAACATGCAAGATAGTTGCATAGGTGCACACGTGACAGTGTGAGTTGTTGCCTTCCTACCCTTCACCTATATCTGGCATTTCTCCCCATACTATCTCTCCCCAACTCCCCCTCTGCTGTCCTCCCCTATTCCCCCCAATAGGCCCCAGTGTGTAGTGCTCCCCTCCCTGTGTCCATGTGCTCTCATTGTTCATCACCCACCTATGAGTGAGAACATGCAGTATATCATATTCTGTTCTTGTGTCAGTTTGCTGAGAATGATGTTCTCAAGTTTCATCCATGTCCCTACAAAACACACAAACTCATCGTTTTCGATTGCTGCATAATATTCCATGGTGTATATGTGCCACATTTTCCCACTCCAGTCTATCATCAATGGGCATTTGGGTTGGTTCCAGGTCTTTGCTATTGTAAACAGCACTGCAATGAACATTCGTGTGCATGTGTCCTTATAGTAGAACGATTTACAGTCCTTTGGATATATACCCAGTAATGGGATTGCTGGGTGAAATAGAATTTCTTTTTCTAGGTCCTTGAGGAATCGCCACACTGTCTTCCACAATGGTTCAACTACTTTACGCTCCCACCAGCGGTGTAAAAGTGTTCCTATTTCTCCACATCTTCTCCAGAATCTGCTGTCTCCAGGTTTTTTAATGATCACCATTCTAACTTTCATGAGATGGTATCTCAATGTAGTTTTGATTTGCATTTCTCTAATGGCCAGTGATGATGAGCATTTTTTTCACAGGTTTATTGGCCTCACATATGTCTTCTTTTGTAAAGTATTTGTTCATATCCTTTGCCCATTTTTGAATGGGATTGTTTGTTTTTTTCTTGTAAATCTGTTTGAGTTCTTTGTAAATTCTGGATATCAGCCCCTTGACAGATGGGTAAACTGCAAACATTTTTTCCTGTTCTGTAGGTTGCTGATTCACTCTAATGACTCTTTCTTTTGCCGTGCAGAAACTGTGGAGTTTGGATAGGTCCCATTTGTCTATTTTGGCTTTTGTTGCCAATGCTTTTGGTGTTTTGGTCATGAAGTCCTTGCATACTCCTATGTCCTAAATAGTTTTGCCTAGATTTTCTTCTAGGGTTTTTATGGTGTTGGGTCTTACATTTAAGTCTTTAATTCATCTGGAGTTAATTTTAGTGTAAGGTGTCAAGAAGGGATCCAGTTTCTGCTTTCTGCACATGGCTAGCCAGTTTTCCCAACACCATTTATTAAACAGGGAATCCTTTCCCTGTTGCTTGTTTTTGTCAGGTTTATCAAAGATTGTATGGTCGTAGATATGTTGTGTTGCCTCCGATGCCTCTGTTTTGTTCCATTGGTCTATATCTCCGTTTTGGTACCAGTACCATGCTGTTTTGATTACTGTAGTCTTGTAGTATAGTTTAAAGTCTGGTAGTGTGATGCCTCCCGCTGTGTTTTTTTTACTTAGAATTGACTTGGCTATGTGGGCTCTCTTTTGGTTCCATATGAAGTTTATGGTGGTTTTTTTCCAGTTCTGTAAAGAAGGTCATTGGTAGCTTGATGGGGATAGCATTGAATCTGTAAATAACTTTGGGCAGTATGGCCATTTTCATGATATTGTTTCTTCCTAACCATGAACATGGAATGTTTCTCCATCTGTTTGTGTCCTCTCTTATTTCGTTGAGCAGTGGTTTGTAGTTCTCCTTGAAGAGGTCCTTTACGTTCCTTGTTAGTTGTATTCTGAGGTATTTTATTCTCTTTGTAGCAATTGTGAATAGCAGTTCATTCTTGATTTGACTCTCTGTAAGTCTGTTATTGGTGCATAGAAACGCTTGTAATTTTTGCACATTGATTTTGCAATCTGAGACTTTGCTGAAGTTGCTTATCAGTTTCAGAAGTTTTTGGGCTGAGACGATGGGGTCTTCTAAATATACTATCATGTTGTCTGCAAATAGAGACAATTTGGCTTCCTCCTTTCCTATTTGAATAGCCTTTATTTCTTTTTCTTGCCTGATTGTTCTGGCTAGAACTTCCAGTAGTATATTCAATAGGAGTGGTGAGAAAGGGCATCCTTGTCTAGTGCCAGATTTCAAAGGGAATGCTTCCAGTTTTTGCCCATTCAGTATGATATTGGCTGTTGGTTTGTCATAAATAGCTATTATTATTTTGAGATACATTCCATCAATACCGAGTTTATTGAGGGTTTATAGCATAAAGGGCTGTTGAATTTTGTCAAATGTCTTCTCTGCGTCAACTGAGATAATCATGTGGTTTTTGTTTTTGCTTCTGTTTATGTGGTGAATTACGTTTATAGACTTGCATATGTGGAACCAGCCTTGCATCCCTGCGATGAATCCTACTTGATCATGGTGGATAAGCTTTTTGATGTGCTGCAAGCTGGTGTGCTTGCCAGTATTTTGTTGAAGATTTTTGCATCTATGTTCATCATGGATATTGGCCTGAACTTTTCTTTTCTTGTCATGTCTCTGTCGGGTTTTGGTATCAGGAATATATTGGTCTCATAAAATGATTTGGGAAGGATTCCCTCTTTTTGGATTATTTGGAATAGTTTCAGAAGGAATGGTACCAGTTCCTCTTTGTGTGTCTGGTAGAATTTGGCTGTGAAGCTATCCGGACCTGGGCTTTCTTTTATGTGATAGGCTCTTAATTGCTGCCTCAACTTCAGATCTTGTTATTGGTCCATTCATGGTTTCGACTTCTTCCTGGTTTACGCTTCGGAGGACACAAGTGTCCAGGAATTTATCTATTTCTTCCAGGTTTACTAGTTTATGTGCATAGAGTTGTTTGTAATATTCTCTGATGATGTTTTGAATTTCTGTTGAATCTGTGGTGATTTCCCCTTTATTGTTTTTTATTGCATCTACTTGGTTATTCTCTCTTTTCTTTTTTATTAATCTGGCTAATGGTCTATTTTGTTGATCTTTTTAAAAAAAACAGCTCTTGAATTTATTGTTTTTTTGAAGGGTTTTTCATGTCTCTATCTCCTTCAGGTTCTGCTCTGATCTTAGTTATTTCTTGTCTTCAGGTAGGTTTTGAGTTTTTTTGATCTTCCTCCTCTAGCTCTTTCAATTTTGATGATAGGGTGTCAATTTTGGATCTCTCCACTCTTCTCATGTGGGCACTTATTGCTATATATATTCCTCTACAGACTGCTTTAAATTTGTCCCAGAGATTCTGGTATGTTGTGTCTTCATTCCCATTTGTTTTGAAGAACTTCTTTTTTCTACCTTCATTTCATTCTTTATCCAGTCAACATTCAAGAGCCAGTTGTTCAGTTTCCATGAAGCAGTGAGGTTCTGAGTTAGTTTCTGAATTCTGAGTTCTAACTTGATTGCACTATGGTCTGAGAGACTGTTTGTTATGGTTTCAGTTGTTTTGCATTTGTGGAGGAGTGCTTTACTTTCAATTATGTGGTCAATTTTGGAGTAGGTGTGATGTGGTGCTGAGAAGAATGTATATTCTGTGGATTTGGGGTGGAGAGTTCTGTAAATGTCTATCAGGTTTGCTTGTTCCAGGTCTGAGTTCAAGCCCTGGATATCCTTGTTAATTTTCTGTCTGGTTGATCTGTCTGCCATTGACAATGGAGTGTTAAAGTCTCCCACTATTGTTGTGTGGGAGTCTAAGTCTCTTTGTAAGTCATTAAGAACTTGCCTTATATATCTGGGTGCTCCTGTATTGGGTCCATATATATTTAGGATCATTAGCTCTTCTTGTTGTATTGATCCTTTTACCATTATGTAATGTCCTTCTTTGTTTCTTTTGATCTTTGTTGCTTCAAAGTCTATTTTATCAGAGACGAGAATTGCAACTCCTGCTTTCTTTTTGCTCTTCATTTGCTTGGTAAATCTTCCTCCATCCCTTTATTTTGAGCCTTTGTGTATCCTTGCATGTGAGATGGGTTTCCTGGATACAGCACACCGATGGGTTTTGGTTTTTTATCTAATTTGCCAGTCTGTGTCTTTTGATTGGTGCATTTGGCCCATATACATTTCGGGTTAATATTGTTATGTGTGAATTTGATACTGCCATTTTGATGCTAGTTGGCTGTTTTGCCCATTAGGTGATGCAGATTCTTCATTTTGTTGATGCTCTTTAGCATTTGGTATGTTTTTGGAGTGGCTGGTACTGGTTGTTCCTTTCTATGTGTAGTGCCTCTGTCAGGAGCTCTTGTAAAGCAGGTGTGGTGGTGACAAAATCTCTGAGTACTTGCTTGTTCATGAAGGATTTTATTTTTTCTTCACTTATGAAGCTTAATTTGGCTAGATATGAAATTCTGGGTTGAAAGTTCTTTTCTTTAAGAATGTTGAATATTGGCCCCCACTCTCTCCTGGCTTGTAGAATTTCTACTGAGAGATCTGCTGTGAGACTGATGTACTTCCCTTTGTGGGTAACCACATCTTTCTCTCTCTGGCTTCCCTTAGTATTTTTTCCTTCATTTCAACCCTGGTGAATCTGATGATTATGTGCCTTGGGGTTGCACTCTTGCAGAATATCTTTGTGGTGTTCTTTGTATTTCCTGGGCTTGAATATTGGCCTGCCTTGCTAGGTTGGGGAAGTTTTCCTGGATAATACCCTGAAGCGTACTTTCCAGCCTGGATTCATTCTCTTTGTCACATTTAGGTACACCTATCAAACGTAGATTAGGTCTCTTCACATAGTCCCACATTTCTTGGAGACTTTGTTCATTCCTTTTTGCACTTTTTTCTCTAATTTGCCTTCTTGTTTTATTTCATTGAGTTCATATTCGACCTCTGATATCCTTTCTTCTGCTTGGTCAATTCGGCTGTTGAAACTTGTGCATGCTTTGTGAAGTTTTCGTGTTGTGTTTTTCGGCTCCATCAATTTACTCATATTCCTCTGTAAGTTGTCCATTCTTGTTATCATTTCATCAAATCTTTTTTTCTAGGTTCTTAGTTTCTTTGCATTGAGTTAGAACATTTCTTTTAGCTCACGGAAGTTTCTCATTACCCACATTCTGAAGTCTGATTCTGTCATTCCATCACACTCATTCTCCATCCAACTTTATTCCCTAGCTGGTGAGGAGTTGTGATCCCTTGTAGGAGCTGAGGTGTTCTGATTTTGGATGTTTTCCTCCTTTTTGCACTGGTTTCTTCCCATCTTTGTGGATTTATCCACCTTTTGTCTGTGTAGTTGCTGATTTTCAGATTGGGTCTCTGATTAGATGTCCAGATTGGTGATGAAGAAGTTATTTCTGTTTCTTAGTTTTCCTTCTAACAGTCTGGTCCCTCTGCTGTAGGACTGCTGAGGTCCACTCTAGGCCCTGCTTGCCTGGTGATCACCTGCAGCAGCTGCAGAACAGTAAGGGTTGCTACCAGCTTCTTCTTCTGCTATCTTTGTCTCAGAATGATGCCAACCAAATGTCAGTCTGATCAGTCCTTTGTAAGGTTACTCTTTGGATATATGGGGGTCAGGGAGCTGCTTGAGGAGACAGTCTGTTCTTTTTTTTTTTTCTCTGCCCTCTCTTTGAATGGAGGTTCTAATGTAGAGGTGGAAGAGACAGTCTGTTCTTTATAGGAGCTCAAGTGCTGAGCTGTGAGCTCCATTGTTTAGTTAGAGCTGCTAGGCAGGTACGTTTAAGTCTGCTGTTGCAGAACTCATAACCCCCCCTTTGTTTTTTCCCCTAGGTGCTCTGTCCTGGGGAGTTAGGGCTTTATTTATGAGTATTCATTGCACTGCTGCCCTTTTTTTTTTTTTTTCAGGGCTGCCCTGCCTAGCAAGGAGGCAGCCTGGTCACTGTCTGCCTGCAGAGGCTTTGCTTATCTGCTGTGGGGTCCACCTTGCTGCTGTGGGCTCCACCCTGCTGCCATGTGTATTTCCCTGCAGTCCTCTTTATATGCATGTGGTTAGAACTGCCTCCACAATGGTGGCCTGCTTCTGTGATGGCGGACTCTCTCTGTTATGGTGGGTTGCCTTAGCAACGGCAGGCTGCATCAGCAATGGCAGACTACCTCTATAGGGCAAGAGTGCCTCTGTAATGGCAGATGCCTCTCCCCCATGGAGCTGGACTGTCCTGGGTTTAGCTGTGCTTGCCGTGAAACTTTCAACCCCGAGCGTTTCCAATTGCTGTTTTTTTGTTTGTTTGTTTGTTTTTGTGGGCATGGGACCCGCTGAGCCTAATCACCTGGTTCTCTGCCTCAGAGCCCTTTTTTTTTTTAAGTTGAATGGTTGATTCTCTCCCAGGTGTTCCAGTTGCCTGCTGAAAGGGCACTGGGAGCTGTGTGATTTCCTGTGTGGTGACCAACTGCGCCGGCTGAAACAACATCGCTGCCCAGCAATCTCCTGGCCTGACTCTATGTTTTAGTACCATTTAATCAGATGAATGGGCTAATCTGCCTTCCTGGATCTCCAATTGCCAGTTTAACAGGACAACCAGACCAGTGTATTTTGTACGGAGAGGCGAAACAGCTACGCCAGCCGAAACAGCCGTGCCAGCTGAAACAGCCTCGCTGGTGACCTGTGGGGCTTCTCTCCCTGGGAACCTCCTAGTCTGTGGGTAATAAAGATCCATCAGGAAATGTGGCATCCACTCACCCTCTGTGCTTTCACTGGGAGCTGCAATTCTGAGCTGCTCCTACAGCGCCATCTTGAATCTTCTCCCCTATAAGATTTTAAATTAGACACTGAATGAGTATAAAACAATATATGCTATATAGTTTTCTACCAAAATCTCAGTGAAATTACTGAAATACAAAACTTGATGACATTTTCACCACTATGTGTCATTAAACTACCAGATGCATTATTTTGAGGACCAAATTTGTCGGTGATTTACATGTTAAAAATTTATAATACACTTTCCTTTTTCCTGCTCCTAGAGTCAAGAGAGTGAGAACGCTGAGAATATTTGAAGGCATTTATGCCTTCTTCATTATATTTAAAAATGTTAGTAATATATGTAAAATCTTAGCTATCACTTACTATAAATTAAGTTGCTTTTAACACTACCTTCTCATCGAGTTGTAAGGTCAACTTTGGTGCTTTGCAAGGAAATGATACAATGATGTATAATCAAGACAAAAGTAAATATTCCTTATAAAAATTTGCCATAGATAATTACAAATTTTTCACCTTCGCTTTTACTGGGAAATAATAAATCATGAGTCCCACTGTATTTAAGGTCTTATTAAGATGGTATTTGTCATCTTAACATTCATGTCACAATATTATCGGGGGCACGTCTGCCAGGAAACTCTTGTCCAGCAAGAGGGTTCCAACCTGGATTGGGGGTGCGTGGAAGGTAAAAGATGACAGTTAGACAGGGTCTGGAGGGTCGAGAAGCAATGCTTCACCAACAACTTTATTGTGCTCAGGGTCAGTTTATATAAATTTTTGGGTACTTGCATACATCATAATTCCATGAGATAAGGGGGACAGATAGCCAGGCGCGGTGGCTCACGCCTGTAATCCTAGCACTTTGGGAGTCCAAGGTGGGTGGATCACCTGAGGTCAAGAGTTCAAGAGATAAGGGGGACAGAAAGTCTTAAAGTAGAAAAACAATTTACAACATCATCAAAGGGGGTACAAAGAAAAGATCAGATATACAATGGAACTGAGCAGGTGGGTCTCATTATCTGATACAATGGAAATGTCAGCTAGACAATTAAATTAAGCAGGTGACTCGTTATCTTAGTAAGAAGTTAGTCATTACTTTCAGGAAGAGAATCACATGTTTAGTGAGAAAGAACTAAATTAAAGGACACAATACCTCTTATTACTTTCTTAGAAGATAGTCACGTGTTTACTGAGAAATAACTAAATAAAAAGACACAATGTGTCTCATGACTGCATGACCACCTGGTGATTGTCCGCACATGTTTATCTTTAACTTAGATCCTCTTTCCATTCCTGCTTTTCCACCATATCATATAGCCCAATTTCAGGGAGCCTCACACGGGGTCGTTCTCCACACAATATTAAACTTTCCAGTGTTGGGAAGAATTATATACAGTTATGTGCACAATATGAAGGGACCAGCAAATACGTGCATAAACATGCATCAAGGCAAAGAACTAGAGTTATTATTTAGATGGAGTTATGAAGGGCATTTTATATCCATTATCTACTTTAACTTTAATTAAATAAACAAGTTGAATAAATAAAAACATATTTAACAAATGAGGCAGCAGAAGCATTAATAAAATTTAAATAGGTGATTGACTTGGAATGTAGCAAGGCTTATTACCAAATCGAGTGACTCAGCTCCAAGAAAATTCTACAAACCTCATGGAAATAGGTGACAATAGAACTATGTTCATAGTGCTGCATGATCACTGGATAAAGCTGGAAGTTACCATATTTTTGAAAAATAAATGTGGGGGAAAATGAGAATAAAACAATAGTAAAAAGTCACATTGGAAAAATTAAAAAGTGAAACAACTGAAAGACAAAAAGAGACAATCTTGCAAACAACACAATAGCAAAAGGACAGAGAAAAAGAAGAAAGGGTGCCATTTTGGGGTTTGAACATAGCTAACTTATTTGTAACTTACTACACAGGTGGAATGACAAGAATAGGTAGGTTTCTCTAAAGGTTTTCCTTAAGAGTCTAACATTTTTACCAAATGTTTTATGATTGTGATTGACACCAATATTAAGCT
This sequence comes from Saguinus oedipus, assembly GCA_031835075.1. NCBI lineage: Eukaryota > Metazoa > Chordata > Mammalia > Primates > Cebidae > Saguinus > Saguinus oedipus. The sequence continues at coordinate 141,218,740 of CM063171.1, read as the reverse complement.
CAAATAATCGACTGGTTTAGGAGCTAGAAAATCCAAATGTTATTGAAAACAAAGGGAACTTTTTAATTAGTTCAAGAGAAAGAGCCTAATGGCAAGTATATGTATTAAATGCAATAAAAATATGAATTAAAAATCTATTCAGGACATACTGGTTGTGTACCTGGGCAAACTCATTTCATTTTAGGCAATTCATCTTTAAACATTTCTATTAGAATTATTTGCATGATTAAAAGAGACTTACCAGCCTGGCAACATGGTGAAACCCCATCTCTACAGAAAAAATTTTAAACAAATTAAAAATATTAGGCCAGGATTGGTGACTCATGCTTGTAATCCCAGCACTTTGGGACGCTGAGGTGCGCAGATCCCCTTGAACCCAGGAGTTCAAAACCAGCCTTGGCAATATAGCAAAACTCCTATATCTACAATATATACAAAATTTAACCAGGGGTGGTTATGGGAGAGTATAGTCTCAGCTACTTGAGGCCTGACTTAGAAGAATCTCTTGAACCCGGGAAGTTGGGGCTGCAGTGCATGGTGATTGCACCACTGCACTCCAGCCTGGGAGACTCAGTGAGCTGCTGTCTGGGTGAGAGTGAGGGGGAGGAAAAGAAAAGAAAAAGTAATTTTAAAATTGCATAATTAACTACACAGCATTCTGCTTAGCATATGGTCTATTTTATATAAAGGCCCATTTCTCAATTAATTTTGCATCTGTATCCTTAAAGTAGAAATAGGAAACAAGTTTTATTCAATAAGTAAATATATTGAAATCAAAAACTCAAATATCTGGAAAGATTATTTAGACACCATAACTTACAAATAAAAGGTTGCTTTACTTCAGTTAACAGTGTATGCACAGTTTAAATACAATGAAATGTCAGAGTCTGCACAAATTTTTCTGTGAAAAAAAATTTGCTGTCTTTGCTACAAAATTATTTTTAGAAAATTTATCAAATTAATAAATATATTTTCTCTTTAAAGTAAAATAAAATAACTAATAATGTTATAGAATATCAACCACAAGAATTGTGAAATATTCATATAAGCAAAAGAAAGCTTTTAAAACTATTTACTTGAGTTTAGACTAATGAAGCCAAGAGAGTCATATGTTTTATTTTACCTTTAAGTGTGCACTAAAGAAGAAATTATCTAATTTTACTACCTCAACAAAGATATTTTGCCAGCATGCATACTTTTTTGAAGTCAATAGTTGTGGATTTTAGAACACAACCCAATGCATGAGGTACTCCTTAAGCCCTGACAACCATCTTGAAGATGGAATTATGAATATGGCAAATTTTCCACGGGGCTTTGAAGAAAAGGGGATAAAGAGTGACAGGCCTGAGGACCAGTTGAATGAAGAGAAAAATAAAATTCTGTTCTCCTTCTGTGAAGTGTGCAACATCCAGCTGAACTCTGCAGCCCAGGCTCAGGTGCATTCCAATGGCAAATCCCACCACAAACGAGTGAAGCAGCTGAGTGATGGGCAGCCCCCACTGCCCATGCAGTCCAGCCCCAGCAGCAACAGCAGCACAGAGGATTCCACAACAAGGCATCATCTTGGAAGGAGAGAACAAGTACTCACCAGACACCAAATCTGCTGATACCTTGATCTTGGACTTCTCAGTCTTCAGAACTGTGAAAAATAAATTTCTGTTATTTAAAAATAAAAAAATATATATTATTAATAATATAATAATATTATTATATATTAACAATGTAACATAAGCAAGGAACATTATTATAATTATAGCATATGAAATCTAAATGTTTCTTTTTACAGGACCTATTACTCACTGAGATTTAAATTTTTAAAGTATTGTGTTAAAATAATATTTCCAAGGACAATTTTGTAATAAAAAGCAAAACAGTATTGCATATTTTTGTTCATGCCTTCACACTAAACAAAATATAAAGTTGGGAATTGGAGAATGTTCTTAATATAACACTTTATCAGATTAAACTTCTTGAAGGTTATGTAGCTTCAAGTTATATTTATGTATTTTTATAGCTTCAAGTAAGGGAAGATTTTAATCTTCTTAACTTTCAAACATTCTGTTCCCTAGTGACAATCTCAGGGCTAGGAAATGGAACTAATTATTTAGCAGTAAGCAAACAGAACAGTCTTAAAATGCTCAAAGCTTGAAATATGGGAAACATAAAAAGGCCAAAAAAGTTTTTTTGAAAAGAAATATAAAACGTTTATTTATTTTTTTTCTAAATAATTTCTTAACAAAAAGAGAAACAAGTCTAAACTAGCTTTAGTAAAGGGGAATTTATTACAAAGAAATTGACAAATTTCTTTAAACTCAAATGCCATAGCAGACTTAACAACAAAAGAAACTAAAAACTACCAGAAAAAACGGTTTTATTTTTCAGTATCCCGTTTCCTTCAGAATAATTATTTTTCTCATTTTTTAAATACAAATTTTCTAGTGTGTACTATTTTCAATAAATAGGGCTTCAAAATTTGACTTTGACATAGACACCATAGAACTGTATCTAAATAACCTTAAACCTTAGTTCTAAATAATTAAAGTTGATTATATTTTTTTTCCATAAGTTATTGGGGTGCAGGTGGTATTTAGTTACATTGGCAAGTTCTTTAGTGGTGATTTGTGAGATTTTGGTGCACAGATCACCTGAGCAATATACACTGCAGCATACTTGTAGTCTTTCATCCCTCGCCCCACCACCTCCCTCCCCTAAGTCCCCAAAGTCCATATTATCATTCTTATACCTTTGCGTCCTCATAGCTTAGCTACTATAATTCACAATGGCAAAATCGTGGAACCAACCCAAATGCCTGTCAATCAACGCATGAATAAATTTCCTTCATGTGGAAACTTTTAATTTTTGTGAGAGGATTTCTATTGGGTTGTATTAGGTAATCTGTAATTTACCTACCCCGATCCTTTATTTGTGGCTTGCGTGGAGGATGTTATTGTAGGAAAGTGTATATGGCTTCTTTCTCAGGCATGTAAGTGTTGTGAAAGTCAACTGTCTCCGAAGTGATAATGTGAACATGGGAGATGAAAATTTTGCAGAGAAGGGAACATGTTTGGTAAGACATTCCAAGAGCCATTTAGATACAAACACTGTCAAAAATTGTTAATAAATCTTGAAGTTAGAAAATAATTCAATTTTTATGGCCTAATTTCTAATTATTCCATTATCATTTTTTCCATCTCTCAGAAGCTTGGTCACTTGTGATAGAAAAGAGATTGTCATGTAACATTTAATTGGCTTGTACAAAAAAATACAAAATTATAACTGAAAGCAGGACTGTCGGGAAAGGACCATAGAATTAAAAATTATGAAAAACCTGGGAACATCACCTTTGTTATTTTACTAAAGAGAATAAATTTTAAAAATAGTTAATTGCATTTTCTTTGCATTTAAAACTTTTTCTTTAAATTCAACTCCAGATATTTTTATGTTGCTGTTACACATAAGCATTTCATCCTGAGGCCTGTCAAAAGAAAGAAAAAAATAGTAATATAATTAAAAAACTAGATGTGGCATTCGAATAACAATGAATTGTCTGTTGTCAGAAAGAACATGCATTTTCAAATACCAAATGCTTTGCTCAGCTCATTTTTTATTTCAACATTGGACAAATAGGAAAGAAACAATCTGATGAAATACATACAATTACCATTAATTGTGAATATATAATTACATTAAATTGAAATTTGTTCAAACATACTAAATAAAATTAAAATAATTTGTTTTGATTTTAGAAAGAGTAAATCTTATGCTCCCTTAAATATGAAGACATAGAATAAAAATAAAAGAATGAAAATGTTCATAATGCCAACATGAATTCATGAAAGCTGCAGTGGATTTAGTATTGTTATTGAAAATAGATTTCAAAATGTATAAGATTATTAATTATTAGAGAGACATTTCAATTTAATAAAGAACTATTTAAGATAAATTAATAATCATATATTTGTCTTTACCTAAAATTAGATATTTAAATACATGAAGCACAAATTTTTCAGAAATAAGAGATCAATTTTTTAAAAATTAACAATTATTCATTGAAAATGTCAACATACCTCTACAAATACTTGAAGAAAACAAAAAAGGCAAGCTGATATTAGTTGATATTTATAAGCAACACTAACCCTCTTGAAGAGCAATTTTTATTTTCAAATGCATATAGAACATTTACCACGATAGACTACGCTCTCAACCATAAAGCAAGTGTCAACAAATTTAACAAGAAAGATTTAAATCCAGGTTTATCCCTGTCCTTTGTCCCTCTTCTCTCTCCTCTCATTCTAATGTTTCAAATAAAATTTCGTTGAACTTTTTTGGCTTTGATTTGAGGGTCAACGGTCTTCTGTTGTTCCTTTTTTAGTGTTTAATTATGTTTGCCGTGTCTTTCATTGTTGCTACTCATCTTGATTCTAACTGAACCTACAATCTACTTATTTTCTCCATTGTTTACTTTTTATTTTTCTTTAAATTGTAGCTTAGTTTTTACTTAGGATATTGCATTTTTATCTCTAAAAATTCCATTTGGAATTGTAATTTTTTAATTTTCACATATAATATTGAGGTTGTCTTTTACCTTATTGAACATATGGTGAACATTTATGATAGCTGCTTAATTTTCCTGTTTTAATTTTGTCATATCTTTAATTTTGGAATATGATTTCATTAACTGATTTGATTCCTGATATTGATTATATTTTTCTGCCCCTTTGCAAGCCTGGCAATTTTATGTATGCTAGACAATACAAGTATCACAAATAGTACAGGAGTGTAGAGCATTTCAATACAGCCTTGGAATTTCCTGGTGTCGTTAAATTACTGGGAATTAATTGTGTCATTTTGAATTGACTTTTCAGTTTTTTTATTGTAGGTACAGAAGAACCATCAATCTAGGATTAATGTATTCCTCCTTCTCTGCTTTAAGAATCCGAAACTCAAGTGCCTTTTCCTTCATACGATAGATAGTATAAATAATTAGGGAAGCGAAATAAAAATGATAGAGAGTGGTGAGGTCTATGGAGACCTAGTTCTCCATATAAAGGCAGAATAAGCTATTCTTCTCCAGCCAGTTTTTACCTTACCAAAATGTAGAGCCTTAAGTATATAATTTCTGAATGTTCAAAGAAAAGCAGAAAAATCACATTTTTTTGTGTGTTAAATCTCTTAATTATTAAATGTTAGACACCAATTAAAAATCTTAAAAACATTAGAAATTCAAATGATATGTAGCTGAAAACAAACAGACTCAAAGACTACCTTTTTAAATTGGGCCATAAGATGTGTAAAATATTATAACATATGCCTAGATTTAATAAACACCCAAACCCACATTATCTCCCAGTACTTTGAGCATATTGAAACATGCTGTACAAAAGTTAAATAACTATCTCGCCTGGTACATGGATGATAGCTCAAATATCCAAATATTGACAAAAATAAAAATTAAGCTATTTAACTTGGTACAAACATAATTGAAGTTTTTTTTTTTTTTTTTTTTTTTGAGATGGAGTTTCGCTCTTGTTACCCAGGCTGGAGTGCAATGGCGCGATCTCGGCTCACCACAACCTCCGCCTCCTGGGTTCAGGCAATTCTCCTGCCTCAGCCTCCTGAGTAGCTGGGATTACAGGCACGCGCTACCATGCCCAGCTAATTTTTTTTTGTATTTTTAGTAGAGATGGGGTTTCACGATGTTAACCAGGATGGTCTCGATCTCTTGACCTTGTGATCCACCCGCCTCGGCCTCCCAAAGTGCTGGGATTACAGGCTTGAGCCACCGAGCCCGGCCTATAATTGAAGTTTTTACCATTACTTTTCATGGCAAAAAACGCAATCACTTTTGCAGCAACCTAATATTAATTTCTTCAGTCTTATCATTCATCTCCTGGTAAGTCAATGTTTTGATAATTGTATTTCAAAACTACAGACCCTACCTGTATATTACCTGCTGTGGTAGCCCTTAAAGCAATGCATGTGTTTGGATATGGCAAGCATTCAATGGAGCTTTTGAGGCAAGTGGAATTGGTAGAGAAAATATATGGAATGCAGTGCCTTTTCAGTGATGTGAATGTATCTTCCAAATATCATGTGTTGGAAAGTTAATCCCCCAATTTATATATTGATGACATTTGGAGTTGAGGCCTTTGGGAGGTAATTAGGAACAGTTAAGATTATCAGAGTGAGGAATCCATGATAGGACTGGTCTTTATATAAGAAGAGGGAAAGAGACTGAGCTAGCATGCTCTTGTCCTCTCACCATAAGATGCCCACTGTATGTTATAAAGCAGCAAGATGTCCCATACCTGAGACCAGTGCCATGCCAATGGTTTCCCAGACCCCAGACCATGAGCTAAATAAACATACTTTCTGGACAGGCACGGTGGCTCACACCTGTAATCCTAACATGTCAAGAAGCAAAGACAGATGGGTCACCTGAGGTCAGGAGTTCCAGGTCTGCTTGCCCAACATGGTGAAACCCTATCTCTACTAAAAATACAAAAATTTGACTCAGTGTGGTGCTGGGCATCTGTAATCCCAGCTACTCAGGAGGCTGAGGCAGGAGAATCGCTTGAGTCCAGGAAGCAGAGGTTGCAGTGAGGCAAGATTGCATCATTGCACTCCAGCCTGGGTGACAGAGCAAAACTCTGTCTCAAAATAATAATAATAATAATTAAAAATTAACTTTTCTATGTAAATTACAAAGTCATCGGTATTCTGTTAGAGCAACAAAAATAGACTGATTGCTTTTAATATTGTGTTTATAATATGCTCTTTAATTACAGAATACATATAATTTTTAAGATGTTCAGGAACAAAAATAATTAATATGTTCAAAGACACAGCATTTACCAAAATATGTGTTGTATTTTTAAGCGGCACCTACCTGTGAACTTCATTTATTTAACAGTAAAGAAGTTTTTTTCTTTATTAATAAATTTTGCTTTGTCTCTTGGATCATGGAATACCGACCCTTAAAGGGCAACAATCTCAACCACATATCTGTCTGCAAAGTACTATAAAAATAAAAATTGTTGGCCAGGCACGGTGGCTCATGCCTATAATCGCAGCACTTCGGGAGGCCGAGGCGGGTGGATCACGAGGTCAAGAGATCGAGACCATGGTGAAACACCGTCTCTACTAAAAATACAAAAAATTAGCTGGGCATGGTGGCGCTTGCCTGTAATCCCAGCTACTCAGGAGGCTGAGGCAGGAGAATTGCCTGAACCCAGGTGGCAGAAGTTGCGGTGAGCCGAGATCACGCCATTGCACTACAGCCTGGGTAACAAGAGAGAAACTCCTTCTCAATAAATAAATAAATAAATAAATAAATAAATAAATAAATAAATAAGAATTGTGTCTTGTAACTGCTTTTTCTATCATCAGAAGAGTCATAAGTAAAATAAATAATGTGGAAATAATTGAGACACCGATTGGTTTAGTAGAAATATTGTGGGCTAAGTGGCTGGTCAATTTTTATACAAACCCCAGTTCATTCATTCACTCTTCCTGTAACTTGGAACACATACTGTACTCTTCAAGTTCCTCACCTGTATGAAACAAGGTGCAACACCTGCTTACTGCTATGTTCGGGAAATGAAAGATAATATAAAGTTTTTAGCATATACTACGTATTCCTTAAATAGTAAGTAATAAGAAGAATGATAATCAAACCTTTTATATAATCTGCATTAAATTTACATATTTAAAGAGTGGAACTTGATCTTGTTATGTCAAAGATTAAACAGAAATCATACTTTCTTATTGGCTTTGGCTCTTATTTGTGTGCAGTAAAATCTAGAATACATTTATTGCCTTTGCAAGAGTTCTAGTATAATATAGACTATTAGACTAAACTTCCTTATATAGAGAATTTAACATTAGTGCCCTGTATTTGGGAAAAGTACAGCGATCCAAATGAGTTATTTTGCTGAATAGTCAGTAAATTTATTCACTCACATGTCATAGTACTGTGAAAATCATAAAGCATTAAACAAATGTAAATAATTATTATAAGGATTTGTTAACATTTGCCCCTGCAATTCTATTTTAATAAAAACAATTACATAAAATTATATTTTAGTGTAAAACATTCTGCTTTCCTTCATCAAGAAACCCTTGTTTGAGAATATTTGAAGACAACACTCAGTTGCTTTAATTTGCCTTTTAATGTTTGACTATATTAGTAGAATCAGATAAAATGGCAACATAGGTATTAAATCTTTGAAAATCTAGGGGAGATGGAGGTTAAATTATAAACAAAATATTTCACTGGCATTGATTTCCCAGTCATACTGATGTCATTTTTTAAAATTATCAGCGTCAGTGAAAAATTACATGAAACTAACAAAATAGATAGATTTGATTATTTTTCTTTGAAAGCTACATTCCTTAAATCCTGCAAGTATTTTTCAACTTATAAAGTGTTAAGTGACCTGAAATTATTTGTAGTTTATGCCAGAGCCATTTTGGAGATTTTCCAGGGTTAATCATGTTATGTGAGTGACTGATTATTTTACTGTCCATGTTAGGCAACATGAAATCTATATAATTTATTGCATATTTTGGAGTACCATAGATATAAAATTATTAGCAATAATACATACCTAACTCAGTAAGAAAGACTGTACAGGAAAAATTGTTCTTCATTGTGGCAATTCATCTGCTGAAGAAGAAATTAGTAAGTTTTTTTGAATAAAATATTACATAAATTTAGTCAGTTTTCTTTTTGTATTTGGATATACGCATTTATATAACGTAAATAAATATAGAATAAGCAAATAGCTAACTAATTTATAGTAAAATGATTTTTTTTTTCTGGAGATAAGATCTCACTATGTTATCCTGGATGTACTTGATCCTGGACTCAAACAATCTTTCCATTTCACAAGTACCTGGGACTATAGGTACGTGCCATGTTGTGCAGCTCTAAAATGGATTTTAATCCTAAATATTCATGTTTAGAGAGGAGTGATGGCTCACGCCTATAATTCCAGCACTTTGGAAGGTCAAGGCAGGTAGATCATCCAAGGTCAGGAGTTCCAGACCAGCCTGGCTAACATGGCAAGACCCTATCTGTATTAAAAATACAAAAATTAGCCAGGCATGGTGGCACATGCCTGTAATTCCAGCTACTAGAAGGGCTGAGGCAGGAGAGTTGGTTGAACCTGGGAGGCGGAGGTTGCAATGAGTTGAGATTGTGCCACTGCACTCCAGCCTGGGCAACAGAGTGAAACTCTTGTCTCAAAAAAAAAAAAAAAAAAAAATCCATGTTTTGAATATATATCTTATTTGCTTAAGAATCTTCACATAACTGTTTTAAAACTTCAATTCGTGTGTTTATGAGGATTCCAAAACTTTCTTATAACATTTTCTATGATAAGAAGTTATGCGTGATTGAAAATTTATTCATAAGTAAATAAAAATTAATATTTTACTTTTAAATAGGTAGTTTTTTTTCTTAGAATTGGCAAGGATACAAGAGCAGATGCAAATTGCCACCATTGGAATACAAAACTTGTACAAAGAGTTTAAATTTAATTTCGAAAATTTAAAAAGCCATTGAAAAATCACAATTGACACAGTTCTATATAGTGAGGTTACATTACTTTGTGGCTTAAATATAATCTTTGGTTAAAATATGATTTTCTTTGATTTTTAATGGCTCCACAATGTAGTGGATATCATATATTACTGTGTTTAAAAAAGGTGTAAAATATATCTTTAATTTGGCAAAACTAATTTGCCTTGAAATTAAAAATACTTTTTTGACAAAAACGTAGAAATTTCTTATAAACACATATTATCTTTCAAAATTTAATAAACCTTAGCAGAAATAAATTTACATGGAAGTATGTGTGTGAGCACATGCATTTGCAAGTGTACATATGAATAAAAATGCTTACATTTTGGAGAAATAAATTTCTTAAGATAGCCTTTCCCCTGATACATTTGAGTCACTTAGTTATACAATGAAACAGTAACACATGTGGTTCATTATTTTGTAATATCAAATATGTAAATATCATGATGTCATTCACAAATGTAAGGAAAAAATCAAATTCAAATATTGTGTTATCAACACCACCACCATTTATGTGTTGCACTTGTTGGCACAAAAAGCAAATTAATAGGCATGTAACATTAATTGTTTCTATCCTTGAAACTTTGTTTCATCATCAAAAGACAAATTTTAAAAAAATGGAACAGTGGGCTTGGCGTCATGGCTCACAACTGTAATCCCAGCACTTTGGGAGGCCGAGACGGGCGGATTACGAAGTCAAGAGATAGAGACACTCCTCACCAACATGGGGAAACCCCATCTTTACTAAAAATGTAAGAATTACCTGGACATGGTGGCTTGTGCCTGTAGTCCCATCCACTTGGGAGGCTAAGACAGGAGAACTGCTTGGACCCGGGAAGTGGAGGTTGCAGTGAGCTGAGATTGCACCTCTGCACTCCAGCCTGGCGCCTGGCGACAGAACAAAACTCTGTCTCAAAAAAAAAAAAAAAAAAAAAAAAGGAAAACTGATATTTGTAAATAGTTTCACTTAAAATTTTGTTTAAGTTGTTAAACACTCACTTTTTTTCTACTTCCATTAGACTTGTCTTCTGCGAATTCCAACTAACAAATAGTATGAGTCAATACTGATATGATTTATTGGGATCAATGACCCAGTGATATAGTTTGTGTTCAAATGCTTCTTAAAAATGTCTGTTCTCATTAGGGCTTTTAAAAGAGGTGTATAGTTACTGTCAATATGTCATTAATAATAAAAAAAGTTATTCTAAAAGATTTTAACAAAAACTCTCTATGACTCAGCTGAAATGGCAAAGTACTGTTTGATTGAAACATGCCATTGAGTGATTGAACTATTCCGCTTGTGGAATAACATATGGGATATACATTTCATGACAGACTTTCTTTTACTTCAGTCATTTATCTGTGTAAGGAAATTAAAAGCTATAGCAATTCTATTAAAATTAAGAAAAAATATTCCTATTTATTTCAAAGGAATTTCTATTTTTTTAACCATTGAAATAAAATTATTTGAGGCTTACAGGAAAAAAAGATTGACTCCAAAATATTTTTAAAAAAATAAAGTAAAAATCAATAAATATCTTTTTTTGGGCAATATGTTCAAAATATTTTTAATATGTTCTCTTTGACTCAACACTTACACTTCTTTTTTAAAAAAATTTTTATCACATTATAGGTTTTGGGGTACATGTGCAGAACGTGCAAGATAGTTGCATAGGTACACACATGGCAGTGTGTTTTGCTGCCTTCCTCCCCTTCACCCACACTTGGCATTTATCCCCAAGCTATCCCTCTCCAGCAACCCCGCTGTCCCTCCCCCATTTCCCCCAATAGACCCCAGTGTGTAGTAGACCCCCTCCTTGTGTCCATGTGTTCTCATTTTTCTCACCCGCCTCTGAGTGAGAATATGCGGTATTTCCTTTTCTGTTCTTGTGTCCGTTTGCTGAGAATGATGTTCTCCAGATTCATCCATGTCCTTACAAAGGACAAAAAATCATTTTTGATTGCGGCATAATATTCCATGGTGTATATGTGCCACATTTTCCCAGTCCAGTCTATCATCGATGGGCATTTGGGTTGGTTCCAGGTCTTTGCTATTGTAAACAGTGCTGTAATGAACATTCGTGTGCATGTGTCCTTATAGTAGAACGATTTATAGTCCTTTGGATACATACCCAGTAATGGGATTGCTGGGTCAAATGGAATTTCTATTTCTAGGTCCTTGAGGAATCGCCACACTGTCTTCCACAATGATTGAACTAATTTACACTCCCACCAGCAGTGTAAGAGTGTTCCTATTTCTCCACATCCTCTCCAGCATCTGTTGTCTCCAGATTTTTTAATGATCGCCATTCTAACTGGCGTGAGATGGTATCTCAATGTGGTTTTGATTTGCATCTCTCTAATGACCAGTGATGATGAGCATTTTTTCAAGTGTTTGTTGGTCTCATCTATGTCTTCTTTTGTAAAGTGTCTATTCATATCCTTTGCCCATTTTTGAATGGGCTTGTTTGTTTTTTTTTCTGTAAATCTGTTTGAGTTCTTTGTAAATTCTGGATATCAGCCCTTTGTCAGATGCATAAACTGCAAAGATTTTTTCCCATTCTGATGGTTGCCGATTCACTCTAGTACTGTTTCTTTTGGGAAACCGATTGCAACAGCAAATTAAAAAACTTATCCATTATGATCAAGTAGGATTCATCCCGGGGATGCAAGGCTGGTTCAACATACGCAAGTCTATAAATGTAATTCACCACATAAACAGAAGCAAAAACAAAAAACACATGATTATATCAATTGACGCAGAGTAGGCATTTGACAAAATTCAACAACCTTTATGCTAAAAACCCTCAATAAACTTGGTATTGATGGAACATATCTCAAATTAATAAAAGCTATTTATGAAAAGCCAACAGTCAATACTTAATGGGCAAAAACTGGAAGCATTCCCTTTGAAATCCGGCACTAGACAAGGATGCCCTCTCTCACCACTCCTATTCAACATAGTACTGGAAGTTCTAGCCAGAGCAATCAGGAAAGAAAAAGAAATAAATGGTATTCAAATAGGAAAGGTGGAAGCCAAATTGTCTCTATTTGCAGACGACATGATAGTATACCTAGAAGACCCATCACCTCAGCCCAAAAACTCCTGAAACTGATAAGCAACTTCAGCAAAGTCTCAGGATATAAAATCAATGTGCAAAAATCACAAGCATTCCTTTACACCAATAACAGACTTAAAGAGAACCAAATCAAGAACGAACTGCCATTCACAGTTGCTACAAAGAAAATAAAATACCTAGGAATACAACTCACAAGGAAAGTAAGGGACCTCTTTAAGGAAAACTACAAACCACTGCTCAACGAAATTAGAGAGGACACAAACAGATGGAGAAACATTCCATGTTCATGGTTAGGAATAATCAATATTGTGAAAATGGCTATACTGCCCAAAGCAATTTACACAATCAATGCTATCCCCATCAAACTACCATTGAATTTCTTCACAGAACTGGAAAAAACCACCATGAACTTCATATGGAACCAAAAGAGAGCCCGCATAGACAAGTCAATTCTAAGCAAAAAGAACACAGTGGGAGGCATCACACTACCAGACTTCAAACTATACTACAAGGCTACAGTGATCAAAACAGCATGGTACTGGTACCAAAACAGAGATATAGACCAATGGAACAGAACAGAGGCATCGGAGGCAACACAACATATCTACAACCATATAATCTTTGATAAACCAGACAAAAACAAGCAATGGGGAAAGGATTCCCTGTTTAATAAATGGTGTTGGGAAAACTGGCTAGCCATGTGCAGAAAGCAGAAACTGGACCCCTTCCTGACACCTTACACTAAAATTAACTTCAGATGGATTAAAGACTTAAACATAAGACCTGGCACCATCAAAACCCTAGAAGAAAATCTAGGCAAAACCATTCAGGACATAGGAGTAGGCAAGGACTTCATGACCAAAACACCAAAAGCATTGGCAACAAAAGCCAAAATAGACAAATGGGACCCAATCAAATTCCACAGCTTCTGCATGGCAAAAAAATCAATAAATATCTAAATGTTTAAAAGTATAATCTTGTACATATATAGATTTTTATATTTTCAAAAATGCGGTTAGATTTATACTTAAATCATTTTAAAGTTAACATGTTAAAATCTTCTAAAAATTTTACAGCAAACTTTTAAATTTAACATGTATATGAATACAACTTAATACTAGAAGGAATTTTGAAAAGTGCCTAGGGCACACATTGTTCTTACAACACTTGGCAAGTGGTATAGTGGGGGTGTGTTTATCTTAGTATCAGAAAAAAATGTTGTAATTTACTGGTATCTTCACACAGCAGGGAACATCAAAACTAAGGGTAATTTAACTGACCTTAGTCAAATGTATAAAACTGTCATATGAATTCCACAAAGAAAAATGATGTTATTTTTACAGTCCAGAATTTGTTTCATTTTATTAAAACTAAATATTTATTTTAATTATATTTTGAAAATAAACTATTTTGTACCCTCTAGCTTTTATTTTTTTAATATTATTTTTGATATGCTATTTGAGTTTATACATTGAGCCAAATATAAATAATAGTGAAACATTATCTACTCTGGGAGATTTTATTTTTGGTACCAGTGAGCTAGAAAATTTTCGTCAACTCTTCCATGAAGAATAAAAGAAAAGAAGAACGAAAAAAACATATCTAATCTAAATCTAAGAGAAAAAGAAGACATGTAAGCTGTATGTTTGAAATCATTTTTACCCAAAGATATCTGCCAGTTCAGAACAATCAGGTGAGTGACTGAGAAATCAAGCAAAAAATCATTACTTTTCATAACTTTCTGGAGAGAGAAAGAAAGAAAAAAAAGGATTCTATAGTCAATCAAGAATGGCTTTTGTGGTTCAAGTCAACCTTTGAATAAGGACTCCGAAAGGCAATGTAAGCACTAGGGATGAAGTGAAACTGCATGGGTCCAGACAAGGCCAAAATATGTAAATCTCTGAAATTGTATTATGGTGTTTTGAGATTGTTACTATACCTAGATGTTGACAGAAGAAATTGTAAATCCTCTCAAGAGGAATATAGTAACATTCTAGGCCTCAAAGAATTTTTAATATTTTCATATAAAGTAATAGGCATTTAAACAAAAATTAATACTAACACAGGAGAGAAGATACTATGTTTAAAGTCAAGTTAATAGAATCTACCAACAGGGTCATATATCATGGGGTCATCATGCACAGACTTTGAACATATTTATGGAAATAAAAGTTGAGATTAAGAGTGTAATCAGATAATTTGAAACAATAATGATAATAAAATTAAGTAAAAAATGTATCACTGTAAAGCATCAACATTAGTGAGGCAGAAATGCAGAAATTCAGGTTAAAGAAATCAAGTTGCCAAAAAAAAAAAAGAACTAGAAATATACACATTGGTATATATCAATTAAATGTGATCACATCAAAGAAAACGATTCTAAAATTATTTTTGAACCAGCAGTTAAATTAAAAAGGAACAAGAGCCAAAACAGCACCAAACTTTTCAATTGCAGCATTGTAAATAAAATAATAATATAACAAATACTTCAAAGAGTTGACGTAAAATAATAATAGAACAAATACTTCAAAGAGTTGACGTAAATTGACATTGCCTTTTAGTGTTTTAAATAATTATAACTTTATGGTGTTTAATTGAAATACAATAAACTCTATGTACTTAAACTGCATAATTGGGTACATTTTAACAAATTAATGCATCCTAAAATCATAACCATGATCAAGAAAATGACATTTCCATCATCCCAAAAGTTTTATTTTGGCCCATATTATAAACATCTGTCCTATACTTACCATTCTCAGGAGGCTGCTTATCTGATTTTTGCCGCTCTTGATTTACATCCACTTTCTTGAATTTGTATCAATTGCTCTAATTCTATATACTCTTTTCTTTAGCTTAGTTATTTAATATTTACATCATTTTAAGAAACATTCATTGTGTTTTTGCACATATCAGCA
Source organism: Saguinus oedipus (assembly GCA_031835075.1). Classification (NCBI taxonomy): domain Eukaryota; kingdom Metazoa; phylum Chordata; class Mammalia; order Primates; family Cebidae; genus Saguinus; species Saguinus oedipus. Next base: position 141,203,156 of record CM063171.1, on the reverse strand, counting down.
TTTCAGATAATTTTATTGCTTAGTAGTATTCTATTAAATTCTTTTTTTTAAATTGCATTTTAGGTTTTGGGGTACATGTGCAGAACATGCAAGATAGTTTCATAGGTACACACATGGCAGTGTGTTTTGCTGCCTCCCTCCCCTTCACCCACATTTGGCATTTATCCCCAGGCTATTCCTCCCCAGCTCACCCCATGCTGTCCCTCCCCTATTCCCCCCAATAGACCCCAGTGTGTAGATTTCCCTTCCCTCTGTCCATGTGTTCTCATTTTTTCTCACCCGCCTATGAGTGAGAATACGTGGTATTTCTTTTTCTGTTCTTGCGTCAGTTTGCTGAGAATGATGTTCTCCAAATTCATCCATGTCCCTACAAAGGACACGAACTCATCATTTTTTATTACAGCATAATATTCCATGGTGTATATGTGCCACATTTTCCCAGTCCAGTCTATCATCGATGGGCATCGGGGTTGGTTCCAGGTCTTTGCTATTGTAAACAGTGTTGCAATGAACATTTGTGCGCATGTGTCCGTATAGTAGAATGATTTATAGTCCTTTGGATATATACCCAGTAATGGAATTGCTGGGTCAAATGGAATTTCTATTTCTAAGTCCTTGAGGAATCGCCACACTGTCTTCCACAATGGTTGAACTACTTTATACTCCCACCAGCATTGTAAAAGTGTTCCTATTTCTCCACATCCTCTTCAGCATCTGTTGTCTCCAGATTTTTTAATGATCGCCATTCTAACTGGTGTGAGATGGTATCTCAATGTGGTTTTGATTTGCATCTGTCTGATAACCAGTGATTATGAGCATTTTTTCATATGTTTGTTGGCCTCATGTATGTTTTCTTTTTTTCGAGACGGAGGTTTGCTCTTGTTACCCAGGCTGGAGTGCAATGGCGTGATCTCGGCTCACTGCAACCTCTCCCTCCTGGGTTCAGGCAATTCTCCTGACTCAGTCTCCTGAGTAGCTGGGATTACAGGCACGCGCCACCATGCCCAGCTAATTTTTTGTATCTTTAGTAGAGACGGGGTTTCACCATGTTGACCAGGATGGTCTCGATATCTTGACCTTCTGATCCACCCTCCTCGGCCTCCCAAAGTGCTGGGATTACAGGCTTGAGCCACCGCTCCCGGCCTCATGTATGTCTTCTTTTGTAAAGTGTCTGTTCATATCCTTTGCCCATTTTTGAATGGGCTCGTTTGTTTTATTCCTGTAAATCTGTTTGAGTTATTTGTAGATTCCGGATATCAGCCCGTTGTCAGCTGGGTAAACTGCAAAAATTTTTTCCCATTCTGTTGGTTGCTGATTCACTCTAGTGACTGTTTCTTTTGCCATGCAGAAGCTGTGGAGTTTGATTAGGTCCCATTTGTTTATCCATTCATTTGTTGATGAACATTTAAATTATTTTTAGCTCAGTGCTATTACAGGAAACCTTTTAAGTACCTTTTAAATGTATATATCTTTGGATATATTTTATTTAACTTTGGTAAGTGGGAGTGGGATGTCTGAGTCATATGGTGGGTGAATGTTTAACTTTTAAAAAGCTTCCAAAATTTTTTCAAAAGTGTTTTTACCATTTTTCATTGCTACTAGCAATGCAGTAGATTTCCAGTTGCTTCATGGCCTCACCATCAATTTAGGAAACAGATAAAAGCATGTGGTCAGCTATATTTTAATTTTAACCAATCTAATACATGTATTAAGCATCCAAAAATGTACATATTGGCAAAAATATCATGTAAATAAAAATGGCCTATTCAAGTTTTTCATGCACTCATGACTTAAAAAGATCTTTTTGTGAAAATATGCTTGAAGCAATAATTTGGGAAGAACTGCAATAAACCCAGAAGGTCCTATGAAATATACAGGTAGGAAGGTTAAATAAATTAGAAAAATACATTGTCTAAAGAAGCAATTTTTTAAAGTTCAGCATAGTGGATATATGCACACTACATATATGCCATTGTTGATGGTGACTTGCAAATATGAAGAAGCATCAATCATATCCTCTTTATGGTGAGACCAAAATGTAGCCATCTTTGTGAAACACATTCTTTTTCAAATGGACAGAATTTCTAAACCTTTCTACTTTAGAGTGCTCTAAGTTCTTATAAACCCTTGTAATGTACTGCCTTTCATGTAGCATATTATTACTTTTAATGGATAAAGATAGTAAAAGTCTTGATTTGACACTTACTAGGTGTCTAGAAAATTACTGAACTCATTAATCTTCCATAAAATGGAGATAAAAATACATTTCAAGTGTTGTTATCAGGGTCACATGCTGAAGCACTACAGATTTTTCACTATAGTAATTTACCTTTTTATGACATAATTACAATGTCTGTGACAGAAATCTACATTTATTGAAAAAATCAAAATTAGGATGTTTGAATTACAAACAGGCACACATAGCTTCAGTGTATATTGTCATGAGTAAAAGTGCGATTATTCAGCAACTAGACCAACATAATATTGAAATAATATTGTAAATAAAACTAATTTTGTGATTCTCTAGTTTATATTCTCTCCAGTATACATAGTTTACAATAGCAAAATAAAGCTACAACCATATCCTACAGCGGGTGACAAATAACACCTGCCAAACTTTAATGCCAATGTCTCCCTTCAGTGAACAAGTTTCATTAATTAGCTTTAAATTTAGCAGAAGCCTTACTGTTAGAAACTCAGGAGCAGACACTTCATTATAAGTCCAGCTAGTACTCATAAGTGATGGTTGAATTTAACTCAATATAAACCCAGCCGTTTGCCCTTATAAGATTGTGTGGCAGGTAAAATCCACTGTTCTTATAGAAACACACAAGGCCCAAACTAGACGTTAATTATTTCCATCTTACATTATTAACACATGGAGTGACTTAAAGATGCTTCCCAAAGCAGTAACATCTTTCTCTGCTTCTCACAAAAAAAAAGAGAGTTAAATGCAGTTTTAATTAGTAAATTTATAATGAGTATATATGTTCATACAATATGATTCTTAACTCTGCATGGCTGCTTCTGAAATACAAATCACATATCTGAATGCATTAGAATAGCATATCTCTCCATAATACATATGTCAGATTTGTTTGTGTCTTTTTGTGGCAAAGAATTTCTCTAATTTTTTTTTTTTTCAGAGAAATGAAAGTGATTGTTTTAAAGAAAAAATAAATATTTCCATTTAGAATAAACTGCAGCCTTATTCTCTAACGTTAATGCATTTTGGCATTGTGAGGTATGGAAATAGCTAAAGCTGTGTGCAATATGCCACTAAATATTTCCTGAAATCTTATAATAAGAATAATTTATGGACTAGCCAGAAATTAATGTCTGTGATCAAAGATGACTATTGTGAAATATGACAATATCAAACATTATCTATTAATGAATGAATTTATCTAATTTCTGTGAACATTTTACTTTTTATCCTAATGACTTATTATCTCTGATGTACTTCTCTAGCTTTTACATGTTTTAGCCTTGTTTACTCATGATTTCTCTTAATAGTGGTGGAAGATTAATATTGGTTAGTACAGGAACTGCCCATTTAGTTGTGCTGCAAACCTGTTGCTCTCCTTGTTGCTGCTGAGGAAATACTTGATACTTCACACATTTTTATGTGCTCTTTTTCCTACTGTGTCCCTTTGCATGGCTAAAATAGAAGCCAAAGACTCAATTCTGTATTGGAGAAAGTGAAAACGATTTCTAGACCCATAGAATTTGTTACCAATGTCTGATGTAACAAATTACCAAAAACATAGTGACCTTAAGCAATGCCTGTACCCCCATTGTACCTAGGAAGTAACTAACTTGCTTTGAAACTGGTTAACAGGAAGAGGTTGGAACACTTTGGAGGGCTCAAAGAGACAAGAAAATGTGGGAAAGGCTCATAGGCATAAAGTACTTGACTTGAGTTGACACTCTGTATTGTGGACGTTTGAGTTAATGCTGAAATGAGTTAAGATTTTGGGGGACTGTTTGGAAGATATGATAGGTTTTGAATGGAGAACATGAGATTTTGGAGGGGCCAAGTGTGGAATTATATGGTTTGGCTGTGTCCATTCAAATAGCATATTGAATGCCCATGTGTTGTGGGATGGATAAAGTGGGAGGTAATTGAATCAGGGCAGCAGGTCTTTCATGTGCTGTTCTCATGATAGTGAATAAGTCTCACAAGATCTGATGGTTTTAAAAAGGTGTTTCCCTGCACATGTTCTTTTCTCTTGTCTGCTGCCTTATGAGATGTACCTTTCTCCTTCTGCCATAATTGTGAGGCCTCCCCAACCATGTGGAACTGTAAGCCCATTAAATTTCTTTCTTTGGTAAATTATCCAGTCATGGGTATGTATCTATTGGCATGGTGAAACAGACTAATACAGTGGATTAAACAGGTTTCTTACCCTTACCTTTAGGAAAATAACTACCACAGTTATGTTAGTAGTTGGTGGAGCTATACATATACTTTTTCTTTTTTCTAACTGATACCTGCTTTTTAATGGAGTAGGTACAAGTGCAAAGTTAATGAAATATATTCTAGTTATGCTAGAATAATTTAATTTGAAAGTTTGTTTGTGTATTTCAAGCTTTTGTAGACAAACTCCATAGAGATATATACTATACCCCTGAGAAAAATTACTACAGAGATAAATAGACAGTCTTTCAGCTATCTGCTACCACTACTTTCCCTTCGTGATTTAAACATTAGCTTACAAACTTACAGTGCACAGGAAAAACTAGTACTGAAGTCCAACAAGGCCTCTAGACTTTCAAATTTCTGGGTTGTTAGCAAACTAGTTTGTTCCATGAATTGATGACTGTTGAGGTGTGTCTGTTGTTCTTGGGCTCTTTGAGTGGGTGATTTATAAGAGTGGAGTAGCAGCCATGTGCTTCCAGGCTCAACAATTCCAATCACAGAGTTATTATTTTTCCAACGTGACTTTTTATAAACCACATGCAATTAAGTAGCTTTGAAACCAACCAAATTGTCCCATAGAATTGATGCTTTTTTTAAAAATAAGCATAGAAATCGACACTCCCAGTCTTAAAACTTAAGGAAGTTACACTTTTTTAATCTGAGTTCTTTTTTCAGGAATCCAACCATCAGACTTCTTAGACAATATCAATGAACTGAAACTTACCAGATTATTGCATCTGTACAGTTAGACACTAGACCTCCTCATCATCATAATTGCCTAAATGATCACCTGCTTCCTGTTAACCAACTCCTCTTCCTTACCTTTTGCAAATTCCTGTTTTCATGCATGCAGCTACATTTCTTCTCTGCTACATAAACCTCTTGATTTTAGTTGGTCACAGAAAAGAATTTGAGATGGCTCTTCCATGTCCTCAAACGCAGAACCCAGCTAAAGCATTCTTCCCTGGCAAGATTTGTTGTTTCAGTGATTGGTTTTCTGCACAGTGAACAGCAGGATGTAGACCAAACCCCTGGTGTTTTGATAACAATTTTGTGTATTTTATTTGGAAGAATGGGATCCATAGAGCCTCTACATAGAATTATAAGACCCTGGCTGGACACGGTGGCTCAAGCCTGTAATCCCAGCACTTTGGGAGGCCGAGGCGGGTGGATCACAAGGTCAAGAGATCGAGACCATCCTGGTCAACTTGGTGAAACCCCATCTCTACTAAAAATACAAAAAAAAAAAAAATTAGCTGGGCATGGTGGCACGTGCCTGTAATCCCAGCTACTCAGGAGGCTGAGGCAGGAGAATTGCCTGAACCCGGGAGGCAGAAGTTGCGGTGAGCCGAGATCACGCCATTGCACTCCAGCCTGGGTAACAAGAGTGAAACTCCGTCTCAAAAAAAAATAAAAAAAAAGAATTATAACACCCATGGTTTGTCAAAAATTTATTTAACTTACCTATTTAGGTACTATCTAATAATGATTCATTGTCTCTGCATTGCACTAGGTTTCAAGTGCTTCCTACAAACTTGTATAGGCTCACAAGTTTTCTTACATAACCTGAAAAAATACAGTTCCCCTCCTGATTTTCTGCTACTATGCCAAAGCTACGTGGAAGTTTCTAATTTCGCTCTAGCTAATAGGTGTGGGCCAAAGATGTTGGTAAATTCAGAAACAAAACCTTAGTACATACTATTATTTTAGTGTAGTTATTATGCATTTTTTCTCCTTGCAAAACATCACAGTGTTAGAAAGGAAAAACGTAGCATCTTCTACGATTATTTTTACATCTTGTCTCTGTTCTTCATGGCTGAGAAATCCTCATTGTTTAGTTACCAGCGGAAGAACTAATACTTAGCTAGGTTTTGGAAGTGTTTGTAATTACCAATTTGAATTTGTGCAAAATATTTTATAGTGAAAATAAGTTGGATAGAGTTTCGATTTTGTATTTGGTTCTACTTTTTCCAGTATAAATGTTTATTTTGAATTTGAATTTTGATATTAATTTGTTGTATTAGGTTTTTCTTTTGCTAATAATCTAGATTATAACATCTAATAAGACAAAATTTTATGAAAAAATCATTTAAAAAATTTGAGCTCATTAAAACTATTATTTACTTTTTTATTTGTTTATTTATTTATTTTGAGATGGGATATCTCCTTGTCATCCAGGCTGGCTGGAGTGCAATGGTGCAATCTTGGCGCACTGCAACCTCTGTCTCCTAGGTTCAAGCAATTCTCCTGCCTCAGCCTCCCGAGTAGCTGGGATTACAGGCATGTGCCACCATGCCTGGCTCATTTTTTGTATCTATATGTAATTCATTATCTTGGTAAAATAACTTCCTCATTAGATCAGAAAATATTAAGTGAGTGAAAGACATTTTTCTAGGCTTCCAAAAGTAGAATGACTATTTTACACCAATTTAGTATAAATATTTAAACTAATCAATTTAAACAATAAGGAAGTTATTCATGCCTAGGATAACAAAATAAGAAAGCTCTTAAGGCAAAAACTCATCTTTTGTGCATTATAAATAGTGATCATTTGTGTGGGATTGAAGCATTGTTTGGATAAAGAGCAAATAGTAGGTATTTGAGATTATCACTTCAACAGCATGTGAAGAGCTTGAATTTCAACTTCATAAGGAGCCAATAAAGATTTTTTGAACAGGTAAATGATATAAAACTTTACAATGTCTAAGTCTGCCCTTAGCACCTCTTACTACTCTGACTGCATAGATCCCTCCTGGCTCCTCACCACTCAGCATGGTCTGGAGATCTCATCCTAGAAACATAAAACTGTATATGTCTTTTGCCTCAGAAGATAGAATTTCCTTCTCAATCCAAATCCTGTTAACACTAACAAATTCCAACTGTTTAATTTTTTTCTTTTGTAGAATAACTTCAAATAGGATTAATCTCATCTTCAGGAAAATGCCACATTATATTCTTGCAGAATTTCCTGAACTAGGATAAGTTAAATGGTATCAGAATATAATATAATACTTTGTTGTTAGTATGTCCCAAGCTAGTCATTCTTTAATAGTGCTATGTATAGGTCAATATTCAAGACAAAATACTTTAAAAAAATACCTATAACATAAAGTAATGTGTGTGTGTGTGTGTGTGTGTGTGTGTGTGTGTGCGCGTGTGTGTGTGTGTTTTGTTTTCTTTAGTTGTTTTAAGTTCTGAATCTCAAACTTGTGATTCATATACAAATAGTTTCAACAGTACAATCAGCTGATCAAGAGCAAGCACTAATTTAATTATGCACACTTCAAATTGCTGAAAGTTTTATGCCAGATTTTCATAGGTCAAAAAATATATGCTTCCATTATTTGCTGATGCAGAAACATATGTTTCTGTGGAATTTTAAGTCAGGGAACTTTATGAATAATTTTCTACCAGAAGCTAGATAAATTTTTTATTAGGTATTATTCCAAGGGCCTGAGGAAATGACAGATACTGGTCAGAATTTAAAATGCATACACTACAAGTAGAAATTTTCAGAGGTTGCAGTGTGGTTATATCTGAATGAGACTTTACAAGAATTAACATTATATAGGAATTATGCTTGGGATTACAATTTACACATCCCATGAAAGATTCTTTCAGAGTGTACATTATTGAATGTCAAGGTAAACAATAACTATGATACATGCATTGATGTCATCATACGTAAGCAAGAGAAAAGGGGAAATTCTGCTACTATTTGCACAATAGATAAATTACTTTTCTCCTGGAAGTGGTAGAACATGGCCTAGAAAATTAGAAATAACTAATTTCAGACATTAGTGACACATAGGCCAATGCTGATTTATAATAAGTATTGTTTGCTAAAAAGTGGTTGACTAACCACCACCCAAAGAAAGGCTGTGGACATTATGTTGTTGATAAAATCAAACAGACTACGTACTAGTCTGTTTTCATGCTACTGATAAAGACATACCTGAGACTGGGCAATTTACAAAATTTGTTTATTAGACTTACAGTTCCATGTGGTTGGAAAGGCCTCACAAGTATGGTAGAATGTGAAAGACATATCTCACATGGTGGGAGACAAGAGAAGAGAGCTTGTGCAGGGAAACACCCCTTTATAAAACAATCAGATCTCATGAGACTTATTTCCTACCATGACAACAGCATGGAAAATTCCTGCCCTATGAATTGATTACCTCCCACTGGATCACTCCCAGAACAAATGGTAATTCAAGATGAGATTTGGGTAGGGACACAGCCAAACAATAGTATTCTGCCCCAAGCCCCTCCCAAATCTCATGTCTTCACATTTCAAAACTAATCATGCCTTCCGAACAGTTCCCCAAAGTCTTAACTCATTTCAGCATTGACTCAAAAGTCCACAGTCCAAAGTCTCATATGAGACAGGGCAAGTCCCTCCTGTCTATGAGCCTGTAAAATCAAAAGCATGTTAGTTACTTCCTACATACAATATGAGTATATAGGCATTGGGTAAATATAGCCTCTCCAAATGGAAGACATTGGTCAAGACAAAGGGGTTACAGGCACAATGGAAGTCCAAAACACAGCAGGGGAGTCAAATCTTAAAGCTCCGAAATGCTCTCCTTTGACTTCATGTCTCACTTGCAGGTCACACTGTTACAAGAGGTGCATTCCCATGGCCTTGGGCAGCTGTGCCCTTGTGGCTTTGCAAACTATAGCCACCCTTCTGGCTGTGTCCTTGGGCTGACATTGAGTGACTGTGGCTTTTCAAGACACACAGGGCAAGCTGTTGGTGGATCTACCATTCTTGGGTGTAAAGGATAGTGGCCCTCTTCTCATAGATCCACTAGGCAGTGCCCCAGTAGGAACTCTGTTTGGGGGCTCCAACCCTACACTACCCTTCTGGACTTCCCTAGCAGAGGTCCTCCAAGAGGGCCTCACACCTGCAGCAAACTTCTGCCTGGGCATCCAGACACTTCCATTCATCCTCTGAAATCTAGGTGGATGTTACAAACCTAAACAATTTACTTCTGTGCACCCACAGGCTAAGCACCATGTGAAAACTGCCAAGGCTTGGGGCTTCCAGCCCCTGAAGCAACAGCCTGAGCTGTACTTTGACCCCTTTTAGCCATTACTTAGTGGCTGGAACATAGGATACCAAGTCCCTAGGCAGCATAGACCAGTGGGGGGCCCTGGGCCCAGCTCATGAAACTATCTTTTCCTATTAAACCTCTGGGCCTGTGATGGTAGGAGTTGTACTGAGGACCTCTGACCTGACCTGGAGATATTTTTCCCCATTGTCTTGGTGATTAACATTTAGCTCTTCATTATTCATGCAAATTTCTGCAGCTGGCTTGAATTTCTTTTCAGAAAATATAATTTTCTTTACTATTGCTTTGCCAAGCTGTAATTTTTCCAAACTTTTATGCTCTGTTTCCTTTTCAAAAGTTAGTATCTTTAACAGTATCCAAGTCACTTCTTGGATGTTTTGCTGTTTAGAAATATCTTCCGCCAGATACCCTGAGTCATCTCTGTCAAGTTCAAAGTTTCCAAATCTCTAGGGCAGGGGCAAAATGCCACCAGTCTCTTTGCTAAATCATAACAAGTGCCACCTTTGCTCCAGTTCCCAAAAAGTTATTCATCTCCATCTGAAACTACCTCAACCTGGACCTCATTGTTCATATCACTATCAGTATTTTGTCAAAGCCATTCCACAAGTCTCTAGGAAGTTCCAAACTTTCCCACATTTTCCTGTAATTTTCTGAGCCCTCCAAATTGTTCCAACCTCTTCCCGTTACCTAGTTCCAAAGTTACTTCCATGTCTTTGGATAACTTTTCAGCAATGCATCACGTCTGATACAAATTTACTGTATTAGTATATTTGCACACTGCTTAAAAAGACATACCTGAGACTGGGAAATTTACAAAAGAAAGGTTTATTAGACTTACAGTTCCATATTGCTGGGAAGGCCTCACAATTGTGGCAGAAAGTAAAAGGCACATCTCACATGGCAGGAGACAAGAGAAGAGAGCTTGTGCAGGGAAACTCCCCTTTTAAAAACCATGGGATCTCCTGATACCAATTTGCTATTACAAGAACAAAATGGGAAAGACCTACCCCCCACAATTCAATTACCTCCCAGTTCGTCCCTCCCACAACAAGTGGGAATTTAATATGAGGTTTGGGTGGGGACACAGGCAAACCATATCAGACTAGTGTGGCAGCTCACTAAACATCAGATCAATTAATGAAATGCCAGATCTGAAAGACATTATATTCATATGCTAAAAAGCAGAAATTCAGTTGCATAGTGATAACCAGGTTCTTCATTTTGTAACAGAGATTTCAAAAACAAACACTGTTTTTCAATTTGGTAGTTATGATTATTACTTAAATTCAAGTATGTGAAAATTGATGACCAATATTTTCACTGCAATATTTTGGCTACATATCCCAAAGTATTGTCTTCCTATTACTTATATTAACATTATTGCTCATATTAAGTAATATATTAGTTCAATGTGATGTTATCCAATGTGATGTTAGGAGTTCAGTAGAGTGATTAGAATTTAAGATAGATGTTGAAATTAAACACTTTCTTAATTGGTGGCTGCTTTTGGGCCAATTATGATGGTAATATTTTTCACTCTCTGTAGCAAGGTCTACAGAGATCTCAAGGGGTCTACAAAGCTGGCTGTCCCTCTTTAACAGTTAAACTTACAGTGAGATTAAATAATTCTGTGGGTAAATTAAAAGTTGAAACGACTTTTCATCTTGGACAACCAGCTATCACTAGGCTCAATAGACTTGTCACGACTACCCATGAATCTTCCCACTATTTTGCCACATGGGTCGGTGTGCTCTTTCACATAGTGCTTTTGCCACATAGGCGGGTGTGCTCTTTTATCACACTCACTTTGGGTAGCTCATCTAGTTTCGGGGGACTTCATTATAGTTCTCTGTAAAATTATTTCTAGTTAATACATTAGATGTATTAACTAGATGTAAGGCACAAGATGTAAGGGCTTATCTTTCCTTTTTAGTGCTTGATATAGTTATTTCATCTTTCCTTTATGGTACTATGTCTACTGCACCAAGGTAAACATTTCTATCTCTTATACTTTTGTTTAAGGCAAATGATTTAATTGAAATAGTTTGATAATATTTTAAGCGAGGTTTGGGGCTAGAGTTGGCTCAAAGTGATCAGGTCATAATGAAATCTGGGTGTAAGCCAGATGCTCTGGGTTAAGCTACACTTTGGTTTGTTCAAGCACACTTTCCAGCATGCTTGCCATGTTATGACTTATCTTGTCTATATGTACATATAAAATTTTTAGTAATAGTGATTTCTAGAGTAATATTTGAGGAGGGTCATGGACGGTGTGTGCATGCTTCATGGCCTTACTCAACCAATAATTTTGCTCTTGCTTTACTGCTAAATCTTCCTTGAGCCCTTGTATTTCATAAAGGTTGTTGTGAGATTTTCTGCATGTAGAAAATGTAGCCCATTTCTTATCACCTCATGAGCTACACCATAACCTAACATTTTCATGTGTGTATTTGTGCTTACTCTATAACCTTTTTAGGTTTGCTGAAGATGGCAGTATAGGCTGGGAGCAAGAGGTGGTGAGGTGTATTGGGGTTTATCAATTATAGAACAGGCTCCTCCAGAGCCATATAAAGCACCACCAAGTCCTTTGAGTTTTAAGCTGTTGCTTGTATTACTCTGGCGAATGGTTTTGTTAATGTAACTAATGGAGTTTAGGGCTAAGCATAGTGGGGTATCTAACCCCTGTTTGAGTCTTAGATTTTGTGTCTTCAGAGTATTAAAGCCACTTTCATAGTATATTTTATTTCTGCAGGAGTTTTCTTTTTACAATCTAAATGGAGTTTAGCTTTATTGAGAGTAGAATTTAAACACTCTTTCTACTGTATTTTATTAGCTTGGGTTAATCATATGGCAGCAGAGGCTGGCACAAAATTATAGAAGAATAGTATAGCTTAGTTAAACTTTCATTTATTACTAAATATTTATTACTGCTGTTTCCTGTGGGGGTGTGGTTGAGTGGCGTGTTTTGAGCTGCATTCCTGCATGCTTGTTACATGCTCCTTTTAATCTGGGTGATCTAGAGGGCATTTTCACTGGGGCAGGGGATGCTTGCATGTGTAATCTTACTAAGAGCTAATAAAAAGGCCAGGACAAAACCTACCTGTTTATGGGGTTGTGCGGACCCATCTAGACATTTTCAGTGTCTTGCTTTGAATAATCATGTTACATTAACTGAATAAATACTTAAGTGTAAAAATAAAAATATGAGAAAGAAAGAAATGTAAATAGTGGTTTACAGTTCTGGAAATTCAGTGTCTTTAAAGCTGATTTGGCAGAGGTCATATTACTAATCACTCATCATTACAGTATGATTGATTTAGAATATGCTACATGGGGCAGAGCTTTCAGAGGGATATGCTTAAGGTGTTATATTAGTATTAGGGTGTAAGTTTAGTTATGATATTTATTATACAAAATGGAGGATTAACTTAGTATGAAGGTCTTAAGGTTTTTTAGAAAAAATACATTAATCGAGGGGTAGCTGCTGGGGTGTTCGTGGTTAAAATATGATTTCTGGGTTGGTTTGCGTTTCAGTCTCCTGTTTTGGGGGGTTGGCAAGGGTCCATTTGTCTGGTTGATTGTAAAGTCACAGATGGAGAGAGGAGGGGTTTACGGATTTAATCAGAAATAGCTCTTGAAATTGAGTGTGCATGCATGAGTGTATGTATGCGCGTGAGCATACCTATGTGTGTCAGCGTGCATACGTGCATCAGCGTGTGTACATTCATCAGTGTAAGTGCGTGAGCATGCGTACCTGCGTGAGCCCACCTACTTACTTGTCTATTGATTGTTATGTACTTAAAGCATGAATTAATTAACATCTTATTGTTATGATGCCAGCCTAGAGTATTCAATGTAACTTCAGCTTCTACAATTGATTTGGCAGGCATCAAATCTGAGTTAATCTATAGTGGATTCAGCAGGGACCAGGCCTTCTGCGATGGTGACTGATGGCATACCCCAAAGTTAAAAAGACCAAATGCATGCCAGTGCTCCCAAGACTCGGTAATATGGTGGTAGTCATTAGTCCACTGACATGTCTTATTTAGGGGGAAGGTGTGGGCTATCTTAGTTCTATGGCCCTGAAGTAAGAACTAGATACCAGCTATAGTTTCAGTATAGTCACTATTAGGTGTAATGGGCGCAGAGCAAGGAGGTAGCACTCCCAAGTGGGATGATGATTTCCCAGAGGTTGGTAGATTAAGATACCAAAAATTGGTAGGAGGTATCCATGTTGGCAAGGAATTTCTTGACTGAAATGTGCTATGTCAGAGGAAGGAAGGTATGCATTGTGTAATAGTAAGGATTTACAGTACAGGTTAATACCCATGTGTGTTAGATTTTATTGTACAGTCTATAATAGTAGATGTATTATAGTGGATTAAGAAATTATGCTTATATGCATATGAACTCTGCATGTGGAAGATTATAATTTATGAAGTGTTAATATTTTTAAAAAACCTGAGAGTGCTATAAATATCAGTAGATAAAGGAAACAACATACACAGGAATAAATGTAGCAAGATGTGCAATGAAATAGTCTTCTCACTGTAGAATAAAACCAACTAGAATTTAAAAATCATTTTACATAATAGGAAAAAAGATAAGTTTATATATTTTATGATTTTACTTAGTTTAGTTAGCATAGCAAAATAGAGTATATTTGAATTCTCATTGAACTTTTCCAGTTAACTATTAAAAATAGATGTGAATTCATTACCAAATGTGTGTTTTTTTCAAGTTATCCAAATTCATTAACAAGAAACCTCCAAGACTGGACTTGGCTTATACTCTGATAACTATTTGCCAAAATTCTTTTCTGATTTTGTTTCATGTAAATGTTCATATTCTTAAACCTTTACTTTTTTCATCTCCCCATGCCTTCGATACTCTGAGAGTGAAATTATCCATTAATTATGGCATGGCCTAAAAACTGTATCATTAGGCTGCATTTAGTGCTTCACTTCCATTTTATACATTCTTATAAAATATTAGACAGCTTAATATGTACCTTCTCAAATCTGAAGTTACCACTGTCATCTTCAAAATTGCCAAGGAATATGAATTTCCTGTTATGATGATTAGCATGACAGTTTATAAATAGTTTCATACAAGACGAATAATCTAAGGTTTTCTGACCTAGTAGAAAACGCAATAAACTTGCAGCAAAAGATTTCATGTTTAATTTGTGGATCCTAGGCTAATTGACTATGTGCTGCTCAATTGTGTAGTTAAACAGTATAAACTTCAATCTCCATATATGTATAATATTGATAGCACCTATAGACTATATTATGTGATAACAAAACAATATGTATTACATTGAACTCCTCTAAAAATTGTTAAGGGCTATAAATATGTTTATTGGTAGTAGTAAAGTTTCTACAGTACAATTATCATTGTAATTGCCAGAAACTGCTATACTAATAATGCATGCTATTATCATTTTAGATAATATAGCACACTTAAAGAAAAGTATGATTTGTGTTGACCAGACTCAATCAAACCTTTTAAAATTAATCTGTACGAATTCTGTGGACTTCCTCTACTTCTCCTCATGCACAAATGAAGTATTTGATTTTATAAAGTACCAATCCATAAAGAGGTTGTTTGGTGATTTTGAAAGTTATATTGTAATCAGATCAGCTCAACTTTCATCTTTCTCCTGGAAAGCTATGAATCAATAATAAGCTCACTTATACAGAAAACAACAAATCATCATTTAAAGGCTACTTCTTCACACAGCCCATGAATTATAAAATATCATAATAAAAGTAGTAAAAATGATCGCATTAAAACATTATTGATAAAATTATTACATAGTGTAGTTAAAAAATAGGTATGGGTTTTTTGAGGTATGCTCTAGAAACTTAATTCAGGGAATGTAAAACGAGTCATTTCAAGCTTAATACATGCTGCCCATCATGTCCTTCTAAGCTTCTACTGAACAGAATTTGAAAACCGCATAACCAAGCTAGAGGCACCAGGACTTCCTCAGAATTGAAAACAGCAAGTTGGAAAATTAATAAATGGACTTCTTTATAAAATATTTGAAATGCATATTTTGAAAATTAAAAAACAAAATTGAAAATAGAAGATATTTTCTCAAATAGAAGCTACTGTCTTATTCTGTCAAAAGTAATAACAGAATAAGAGAAGAAAAGTACAGTAAGAGACAAGAAAATGAAAATTGACAAGAGAAATATTGACTGAGTAGCTATATGTGATGATAATTGAAACATCAGAAACTTCCAAGGAAAGAAGAGAGATAATCTGTATAATAAAATGACAGTGCAAGAAGTTGGAGAGGTGGTTATATAATGTTCTCAACAAAATATAAACTAAACTTCAGGAATGTTCATGGAGATAGAAAGGGACCATGTTAACCAGTGAAACTGAGTGTAGTTAACTAGGCTGTAGGCTGCAGGGTCCCCTTGTTGGTGTGCCATGTCAAACAATGATCCCTGGCATTGGGGTGCATCAGCCCTGAGAAAGGGATTTCATTTTCTAATTAGTCTTTTCCAAAGAGGAGCTATTTTTTTTTCTCATCCATTCACCGAAGGAAAAAGGTTTTCTCCTGCTCTAACTCCTCCTGCTCTTTCTCTCCCTCTTCCTCTTTCTTCACACAAAGGCACTATACATGTTTTGTATGGTCTTTCCTCCTACAAAATGGAATAAGGTTGCAGAGGAGAGAGAAAAAAAATGTTTAAAGTCAGAAACTGATCAGAACAATGTGCATTTTATGGTCTCAGTCACAGGTGGGTAGATGACTTAAATTGTCCGGTGGTTAATAATTAAGCCAGGAAAAGAAATTGGTCAAAAATACAAGGAACATGTTGCAGATATCATCAATCTGGATTTGGTAACTTTTTGTATGTAAAGATCATAGAAAAGAGGAGTCATTAAAATATAAGGCTCCTAGCCAGAAAAATATGGTACCTAATTAAACAATGGTATTATTAGTATAAAAATAAGAGGAGAGAGAATAATTTTGCATGTATTGTCATGTGAATTAAGTGTTATATGCTGAAAGGACACTTGAAAACACAGCATGAAAATTAAAGGATGTATTTTGAAGCCAACTGTATAAATTTGGGGTTCACCACTTAACATAAATCTGATAAAAATATTTATTAAATACCAAATCATTTTATTTATTTGTATCTCTTCAAAAAATTTTGAGGTCCTGTTTTATATGGATCATCTAACAATGTGATAGATATTTAAAAATAAGCACCTAACAGTGCCATTGAGTAGCAATAGATACACCCCGTCATTCACATAATAAGTTTATGAAGTCTCTAGTAGAGTCTACCAAGGTTATACAATGTACTGTGGCATTCTAAGATTCTACTCAGAGTGTATTTGACTTTCACCTGCATTCATTAAAATTCAACATGATAAAAAATAAGCTTTATTGTTAAATTATGAAAATTTGTAACTAAATGATCTTGAGAGTATAATGTGTCACGTTAATTAAGAGCTCAAAAAATAATGTTTTGAAATGTCCTTATATCTTCTCAACATTTTTGACTTTGTTCCTATGGGTAAATGCAATTTTAAAGTTAAAATCATTCCTATGAATTACTGTTGAATTTTAACTGACCAGTCATACAGAGAGACTCTCTACAATGACTTTAGTACACCCAGGAGTATGACATTTTATTAAAAAAGTTTAATAATTACTGTCTACGTGGAACCTCCCATATTTCTTCTAAGGATAATTTATTTTTTTGTCTATTATATTCACACATTGATTTAAAACAAATACCTTGTATCATTTTATTCAGTTATGGTGTAAAGAGTGATGGTTTTCCGTCATGCTAACAGAATAGAAACAGAAAAAAAAGGAAGACTTGTCCAACTGTGCTGAAGTCCCTCAATGGTATCAAACAGGAAAAAGGGAAGACTCATCCAGTTGTGACAAAACACCTCAATGGTACCATCACCTTTATAGTCAATGACAACATTTTTTCTTTTCTACATGACCATTATACTCTGCCATACAAGTACATATATGAATGAGTGAAGATAGATAGTGTCTGAAAAATGATTTGATGACCTAGTATCAACTTTTAATAGCAGTTAGGCTCCGGAAATGGCACTGGTGAGACCACCCTGAGTCGATGGATGGTAAACAGTGTTTATACAGCTTGTAAATGTATCCAAAACCATACACCCCAGGAATGTCTAAAAATTCTTATTAAATATTAGTACTATATTCTTCTAGTGTTTAAAGTGGACATGCATGAGCAATAAGTCTGAAGTAATGTTTTTTAATGATTAAGGTAAAATAGTCCCTCCTTGGGAGAAAATGAATTTAATAACCATTTGGAGTTCCTTTGCTTTTTATGTCTTTGATAAGAATAACCACAATCAAGTGATTGTTATATCATGTCTTCAAAATCAAACTATATCAAAGTAGAAAAGAAAATAAAAGATCTGTCTATTCTTTGAACATTGTACCAGAATGATATAAAAGTCTATTTGCATTTTATTTGCTTGTTTGATTTTTTGTTTCAATAAATTACCTATTACATTGATTCAAAATTCAAGTCTATTTCAATTGAGATATTATAATTTTGTTTAAGAATAGGTTGGCTTATCTAAATTTTACTTATTTTCTGTAGATTTTAACAACAAAAATAATAAATTTGAAGTATCAATATTATACTCCTTAAAACCATTTGTAATCACTGACATTTAAAAACTTTCTTTTACAGAAAATGTTAACTGAATCTCATTTTGTAACATAAACTCTCTGAACACAATAGGGTTTTTTGGAAATTACTGCACATTGATTTTAAATTGTTAACAGTATGATTTCACGTTAAGAATGCTTGATGGAATTACAAGTAAGATTCAAAATCCAAGGTGTTTTATTCTGCCTATTTAATGGCTGTCAACTAGAAATCTTTACTGTAATGATGATGAATGGACAAGAACTCAACTATGAATCCTAAATAAATATCTTGTATTCTACCCAGAATACAATCCAGTGTTTAGATCAAAATTGAGAGTGCACACTGATGGATAAGATGG
Source organism: Saguinus oedipus (assembly GCA_031835075.1). Taxonomy (NCBI): domain Eukaryota; kingdom Metazoa; phylum Chordata; class Mammalia; order Primates; family Cebidae; genus Saguinus; species Saguinus oedipus. The sequence goes on along the minus strand of CM063171.1, from coordinate 141,184,613 downwards.
CTGAAATCTGTTATTTAATATAAAACTAATCTGTCAAAATATAAGTAAACTATGTTAAGCCTTTGAGGAGTAAAAATATTGATCAGTGTGTTGTGAAGCTGATGTGTGTGTGTGTGTATACACATATATATACACATATGTGTATATATATGTGTATATACTTGTTCACTCTTCCAAAATTTGCCCATTAGTATTATTTTCAAAACTGTATGTTAAATATATTTCTTAGTAAAGTGATAAAATAATAAATACACATATATACACATGTGTGTATATACATATATATAATAGAATGATTTTTATTGTATTTTTCTGATTATATTTCTTTAATGTTCGGTTTCTTGTATAAACTCTGCTTAAGACAAATACATCTAGATAATAAACAATTCTATTTAAAATATATAAGCATGAAAATATTCTCAAATTTGTTCACTCTTCCAAAATTTGCCCATTAGTATTATTTTCAAAACTGTATGTTAAATATATTTATTAATAAAGTGATAAAATAATGGTATATCTACACTCTTTCCTAAAATCAACTAAAAATTAAAAAAAAACAATATAATTAAGCCCTATGGTGTAGATTTCTTTTGAGTCAAATAAGGTAGGATCCTGATGGGGTACATATTTCTACGTAATTCTAATCTCCTATGCAAAATTCTGTACACATGGTTGTACAATCACTCATTTCTTACTTGGAATAGCATGTCAGATTGTTGTTTCTTAAGACATCTCAAAAGTAAATTATACACTAAAGTGTGGGAAGAAAATGTCATCAAAATAAGAAACCAGGCAAATCTTTCATGTTTACAGGAGTAGACTGGATCAATGGTATATTATTAGGAAAGCAGACACCACTCAAGATGTCTCTCAAAACTATTGGAAGGGCTGGAGAAATAAGGTGATGAGGAGAAGCAAATAAAGGAACACATAAATAATAAAAAAAAAAAACAAAGACCATTATTAGTTAACCTTAGTTAAGTAGAATGAAGAATTATTTAAAATAAATATTTTACCAGATTGAGTGGTTATTGCCTTAAAACCATACAAATACCATGATGAGGTTCTATAACTAAGGTTAACATAATTGCCTCTAATAATACTAATGGTTCAAATCACGAAATTATTAGGTTAAAATGGTTCAAATCACGAAATTATTAGGTTAAGTTACAAAGTAGACAACAGGAAATTTTATGAGCATCAAAGCTTTTCTACCTGAGTAAAAATATTTGTTCTCCTGATCCTTCCAGTATCTTATTTGTAATAGTGGGTGAGATAATGGTCCCACCAGATTGCACAAGTGAAATTGTTTGTTGATTGGAAGAGTGCAGCTGGAAGAATACATTATGTGCAAGTATCTCGGTAACTAAGAACTCTCTGAACCTCCATGCCACCAAGCTAACTTTGCCAGAAGAAGCAATAATGCTTCCCTTGAATATGAAACTCATATCTTGCTTTAATAACAATTCTCTTGCCTAAGGTAAGTTTCCTACAGTGGGAAGTTGATGCTCCCCATGCCTCAACCCCCATTTCCCCAGGACTATCAGTAGGATTAAATATTAGACTGTCTCTGTGAGAGGTATGAACACAGATTAAAAACAAAAACCTCAGGAAATCGCTAAATGTATAAATAAACTCTGAAGATAATGAAAACAAAAAAGAGAGAATATTACAATTTTACACTAGAGTAAGTTTTTAAAAAATGAGTACTTTCCTCTACAATATAGATTCAGTGGACCAACTGGAACATCAGTATGTGGTTCCAATTATCCCAGCCTATACTTGCTTAGTAACAGGAGCATGGCCTCCAAGAAGATCGAGGTGACAGATATTAGAGAAAAATTATTAGAGAAAGCAGCAAGAGATTTGGGATATATCCGCTTTTGCCCAAACTATGTTTGAGAACTCAGAGGATACTCAATCATCTTGAGAAACATTTAACCAAGGGGGACACTAGTTCTGTATATATCACTGTATTGCTTATTTTCAGTGGTTTTGATCCTGTTGGGAGATGGTGTTATTAAAATTTGCTCCCACATTTTAGTAGAAAGCGATCACCTGGGACACCAGAGACTACATATCTGTATTACAGTGCTGGAAGTAGTCTATCCAAAAGAGATAGAGCCATTTAATCACAAGAATTTATCTAAGAAGGAAATCTTTAATGTTGCTCAAATGTGCACAGCATTCCTGAACCAAAATAAATGGATACTAATTTGGTATTCCATTAATTGGTATAACTATAAATATTTCAGTCATGTTAACAGAATCCTGACCTGGAATCGAATATTGAAATCATAGCTTCTTACACAATTTTCAGAATGAAGTCAGTTCACAGACTCAGGCTCCAGTGAAGGAGGTAAATGTTCAATATACTTGAAATTGCATCCTACTATAGCATCACCAGTATATTTCAAAATGTTTTCTCTTATATCCCAGATTTATATAAATAAAGAGTTCACAGTTTGGGCACTAATCTAGGAGACGTTATTTTCCCCCAAAACAAACTACTATGATCAAGTTAGTTTCAGAGTTCCTCCCTCATTCTCCTGGGATATGTAATCCAAGTTTAACCTAGGATAGGGAAAGAACAACCTACTTACTATATAAGAGTGTCAGAATGCTGTCAAGATTAAAGTGACTACAATGTGTTTCTGCCTTATTTTGTGGTCTAGTGATAGAATAACAGAGGAGAGTTAAAACATTGTGGCATTTTTTGCAAAGCAAAATGAGAGTCAAGTACAAGTGCTAAGTAGCCTCACTGGAAAAATAAAATAGCATTAGCAAAAAGAAGCTCTTGTATGATGACATGGTGGACAGTCCTTCTCACTGTCAGAGCAAGATAGTAGTAGAGAAAATCATTTTTGAGAGGTGGGTTCTGAATCTACATAGTATACATAAAGAAAATTATCCTGCCATTAGAGAGCAACACAGCCAATAGTGATCGTAAACTGTGTTGCTTAGATGATGTTTTTTATACTGAGGTTGGTGAATTATTAGTGTGTTATGAAAACAGATTATGTGAGCCCGCCAAATATTTTTGCCTGGAGTAACTATAGTGGATTAAAATTGAATAGAATAAATTGAAAAAGAATCAATCGAATACATATAATATTTTAAGTCTTCATTGGAATATTAGAAATACACTATATTAATAACTGTGATTACAAAAAAAAAAAAAACCCAAAAACTTATTCCCCTAGGCTAGAACAAAATTCACATATCACAAGATAGTTTTACATTTTTAAATTTAATGTATTGTCTCAAACATACTAATTTGGTTACAGAAGTAAATAGTAATAACTTGTCAATAAAAAAATGAATATTGATATTGTAAGACTTTATCAGTATTTTACTTATAGCCCCATTAAAGCGAGCTAGAAATTGCATTAAAGGAATCAATAGGGTGATAACGAAATTGCAAGGCTAATACTTTGAACTTTAAATTCATAGTTTGATGCATAGTTGTTAAATATTTATTTATTGATGATTTACTCCCTTGATTAGTTTGTAAAGCTTATTCTACCTAAAAATGGACAATCAGGAATTATTGATTTCCTCCACATTATATTATATAAACAGTCTTCAGTGCTGGGCAAGCAAAAAGAAAAATTAAAAATCATTTTTAAAAAAGGAAGCTGAATGTCTGTTATATTCTGTCATAAATTTTGAGGTGGTAAAAGATAAAAAGTCAAGAATGAAAAATTAACATTCTTCTGTTTGACATTTAACATGTATACCATGCTCTTTGGAACAATGATGCATTTGTAAATACATAACTTTATCTCATTCTTTCTTCACTTGGTCAACTTTTATCTTTTTTTACATTGTGTTCTATATTAAATATGCGATTATTGCTTTCTTTAAAATATTGCAATTATGGAAACGATTAAAATAAGATATTTTGTGAACTAATATATGTGTGTGTGTGTGTGTGTGTGTATATATATATATATATATATATATATATATATATATATTACACATGCAAATAATTAGTAAAACATGCCTGAGTCATTTTATTTTAAGGAGCAAAAGCAACATTTCCTGTATTACATAAAACAAAAAGGATAAAAATAAACAGGTAAAATTTTCTTAGGGAGAAACTGGGAATCTATAAAGAATCCCTGAGAAGAAAACAGGGGTATGGCCTAGGTAAATTTTAGTCTTTACTGAATGCTCTTTTTCATTTGATCTTTGAGGCAATATGGAAATAGTCTGAGATTTTTAACAAATAAGTTAAAATCTCAGTTTGAGAAAGGATCAAACTGATTAGAAAAGGAAGAAAAACTGTCTGGTATTTTCTATCCACTAACTAACTGAAGCTTCAAATGGCTCACAATTTTTTTTTTTTTCATAATAGTACAAAGAGTTGATGTACCTAAATTATTCAAAAAAAATAATCTCAGGATGTTTAGAAAAAAGAAAAATGTTGGCTGGGCGTGGTGGCTCAAGCCTATAATCCCAGCACTTTGGGAAGCCAAGGTGGGTGGATCACGAGGTCAAGAGATCGAGACCATCCTGGTCAACATGGTGAAACCCCGTCTCTACTAAAAATACAAAAAATTAGCTGGGCATGTTGGCACGTGCCTGTAATCCCAGCTACTCAGGAGGCTGAGGCAGGAGAATTGCCTGAACCCAGGAGGCGAAGGTTGCGGTGAGCCGAGATCGCGCCATTGCACTCCAGCCTGGATAACAAGAGTGAAACTCCGTCTCAAAAAAAAAAAAAGGAAAAAGAAAAATGTTTTAATTTTTTTAACACAATATATCCCAAATGAATCTTAATCCTAATAATTTAATAGTTTTTTTTTGCCTTCTTATTTTGTCAGAAAGCCAACTTTTCCCTGACAATTTATCTACATAGCATTTATTTTATAATTCCAATTTTTATTTTCAAATTTTGATATTCTAGGCTTAGGCTTAATAGTATTTTGAAGCTGCAATACTAAAAATAATTCCTACGCCAGTCACCTGGAGTTAGTTCCAAACCCATAAGTTAAAGACGGCCCACACTTCAGATGACAGCTACAAGCTTGGGGTTCCCAGGCCACCTGAACTTCTAATCAACTGGTCACAAACCCAAGGAGTTATCATGACCTCCTGAAGCCTGATGGTTTCTGAAAGACACAAATCAGGAATCTGCTATACTTATGATCACAGTTTTATTATAAATGATACAAATTAGGAGAATATGAAATGAAGAGACATAAGAGGCATGGTGTAGGAGAATTTCAAATGAAGAGCTTTTGTGCCCTCTCCTCATGGAATTAAAATGTATTCTGAATTTAAGACCTTGAGTATGAGCCAAGATTGAGTATATCTTTCCCCTGAGATGAAGACAAACTACTGGTTCTGTGGGAAATTGATTTTAAGGTGGCTGTTCCTGATGAGAAAGGGACTTCATTCTTCAGGATGGAAATTTCCGAATAAGACAAATAAGTCCTCTGTTCAATTTAGAATCTTATTTTGCTGCTACACTTAACATAGTAAGCTTTTATTATTCAAATAAATCAAATCAGCACCACAGAGGTATGTTGTTTTCCAAAGCCATTCAGCACTGAGGTTTATGGAAGCTTTGATCTCTTCAGTACATGGCTTCCAAAGTAACTCAGAGTATTGAAACCAAGCTGGCAAATGTAGTTTATGAGATAGAATGAATGATTAAGAGCCTAGAAGTGTTACACATTTTATAATGCGTCAAATGCCAACTTTGCATTGGATAGAAGCAAATAAATTGGCTAAAACTGACATTCCTAGTTTCCTTTCCAGAAATCCATTTTAGCATTTTATCATGAACTACTACAGAGAGTTTTCCTAAAAATTGGAAGCTGGTGGACTTTCGCCAAGACGGCGGAAAAGGAGCTTCTCCAGAATGCAGCTCCCAGAGAGTGAGACACAGAACGAGACTGATCTCCACGTCTCCAAACAAGGTACTAGGTTCATTTCAAAGGGATGGGTAGAACAGCAGGATTAACCTAAAAAACGTGGCAAGAGTACCCCTAAAGGGTGAGCCAAGGCAAGGCAGGGTTCTGCCCCAGCTGGGAAGTGCATCTGGCACAGAGAATGGGGGCTTCACCCCCTGGGTACTCCAATTCAGATACTGTGCTTCACTCTGTGACTTCGGCAGCCCACAGTCCAGGAAAATGCCACCTGGCTGAGAACAGCCAGGTGCAGCCCCGGGTGACAGCCCTGCCTGGCCCAGTGCCGCAAATTGTTGGCACAGACCATGGTAGAGACATTGACTAACGCAGAGAAGGCTTGCGGGATGGAACTGCCCATCCCACAGAAGGAGGGAGAGTTGAAAGCAGGGAGTCGGATGATACGGCCAGACAGGTCCCACCCCGACAAGATCCAGCAAGCAGAAGCCCTCTCGTGGGAGAGTTTGCAGTTACACATCAAACAGCTCCATCAGGGGTAACTGGGCTTGGCAGAGGGAAAGATGCTTGCCATTGGGAAGGCGGGACTAATCTCACCTGTGTAAGAGAAACCAGGAGAAGAATAAACAGCAGCCTGACAGACCAAGGCAGCCCAGAAGTGCCTCCATAGGCAGACAAGGGACAGACTGTCTTAAGGGGCACACTGACCCCTGTGTAAAAAAAAAAAAACAGCCTCATATAGGAGAAATAATCCCAACTTTAACAGAAATAATTTCCACTCACAGATCCCACATGAAATCCTCAACTTAAAAGATCAAAGATAGATAAATCCATGAAGATGGGAAGAAACCAACACAAAAATGCTGAAATCATCAAGTCCAGAATGCCTCTCCCCCTCTAAGAGATCACGACTCCTCAACAGGAAGGGAACAAAACAGGATGGAGAATGAATTTAATGAACTGACAGAGCAGGCTTCAGAAGATGGGCAGTAACAAACTTCTCTGAGCTAAAAGGTCATTAACCCAATGCAAAGAAACTAAGGACCTTGAAAAAAGGATAGACAAAATGCTAACTAGGATAACCAGACTAGAGAAGAACAAAAACGACTTGATGAGGCTGAAAAACACAACACAAGAACTTCACAAAGCATACACAAGTTTCAATAGCTGAATTGATCAAGCAGAAAAAAGGATATCAGAGATTGAAGATCAACTCAATGAAATAAAAATGGAAGGCAAGAAAAGACAAAAGAGTGAAAAGAAATGAACAAAATCTCCAGGAAATATGGTATTATGTGACAAGACCTAATCCACACTTGACTGGTGTATCTGAAAAGAACAGGGAGAATGAATCCAAGCTGGAAAACACTCTTCAGGATATTATCCAGGAGAATTATCCAACCTAGCAAAGCAGGACAACATAGAAGTACAGGAAATACCGAGAATACTACAAAGATATTCCTCAAGAAGAGCAACCCCAAGGCACAAAATTGTCAGATTCACCAGGGTTGAAATGAAGGAGAAAATGCTAAGGGCAGCCAGAGAGAAAGATCAGATCACCCACAAAGGAAAGCACATCAGACTCACAACGGATCTCTCAGCAGAAACCCTACAAGACAGAAGAGAGTGGAGGCCAATATTCAACATCATTAAGTAAAAGAACTTTCAAACCATAATTTCATATACAACCAAACTAAGCTTCATAAGTGAAGGAGAAATAAAATCTTTACAGACAAGCAATTACTGAGAGATTTTGTCACCACCAGACCTGCCTTACATGAGCTCCTGAAGGAAGCACTAAACATGGAAAGGAACAAGCGGTACCAACCACTGCAAAAATGAACCAAATAATAAAGACCAACAACCCAATGAAGAAACTGTATCAAATAGCTGGTAAAACAACCAGCTAGTATCAAAATTGTAGGAACAAATTCACACATGAAAATATTAACCTCAAATACAAATGGGCAAAATGCCCCAATCAAAAGATACAGACTAGTAAATTGGATAAAAAGTCAAGTCCCATTGGTGTGCTGTATTCAGGAAACCCATTTCACATGCAAAGACACACATAGACTGAAAATAAAGGGATGGAGGAAGATTTACCAAGCAAATGGAGAGCAAAAAAAGCAGGTGTTGCAATTCTAGTCTCTAACAGAACGGACTTTAAACCACCAAAGAACAAAAGAGACAAAGAAGGGTGTTGCATAATGGTAAAAGGATCAATGCAACAAGAGCTAACTATCCTAAATATATATGCACTCAATATAGGAGGACTCAGATACATAAAGCAAGTTCTTAATGACCTACAAAGAGACAAACAGAGAGACAAATCAAGAGTGAACTCCCATTCACAACTGCTACAAAGAGAATAAGATACCTAGAAATACAAGTAACAAAGGATATGAAGAACCTCTTCAAGGAGAACTACAAACCACTGCTTAAGTAAATAAGAGAGGACACAAACAGATAGAAAACAGTCCTTACACATGGTTAGGATGAATCAATATTGTGAAAATGCCCATACTGCCCAACGTATTTTATAGATCCAGTGCTATCCCCATCAAGATACAATTGAACTTCCTCACCGAATGGGGGGAAAAAAAACACCCTAAACTTCATATGGAACCAAAAAAGAGCCTTTATAGCCAAGACAATCCTAAGCAAAAAAACAAAGCTGGGGGCATAAATTTAACTGACTTCAAACTATACCTTAAGGCTACAGTAATCAAAACAGCATGTTACTGATACCAAAATAGACACATAGACCAATGGAACAGAACAGAGTCCTCAGAAGTAACACCAAACACCTACAACCATCTGATCCTTGACAAACCTGACAAAAACAAGCAATGGGGAATGGATCCCGTGTTTAATAAATGGTGTTGGGAAAACTGGCTAACCATGTGCAGAAAGCTGAAACTGAACCCCTTTCTTACACCTTATAAAAAAATTAACTCAAGATGGATTAAAGATTTAAACATAAGACCTAACACCATAAAAACCCTGGAAGATAACCTAGGCAATACCATTCAGGACATAGACATAGGCAAAGACTTCATGACTAAAACACCAAAAGCAATAGCAACAAAAGCCAAAATAGACAAATGGGATCTCAATAAACTTCAGAACTTCTGTACAACAAAAGAAACAATCATTACAGTGAACCGGCAACCAACAGAATGGGAAAAAATTTTTAAAATCTACCCATATGACAAAGTGCTAGTATCCAGAATCTACAAAGAACTAAAACAAATTTATAAAAAAAAAAAAAAGAATCCATCCAAAAGTGGGCAAAGCATATGAACAGACACTTCTTGAAAGAAGACATATGAAAAAATGCTCATCATCACTGGTCATTAGAGAAATGCAAATCAAAACCACATTGAGATAATATCTCATGCCAGTTAGAATGACGAACATTAAAAAATCTGGAGACAGATGCTGGAGAAGATGTGGAGAAATAGGAGTGCTTTTACACTGTTGGTGGGAGTGTAAATTAGTGCAACCCTTGTGAAAGATAGTATGGTGATTCCTCAAGGACCTAGAAATAGAAATTCCATTTGACTCAGCAATCCTATTACTGGGTATATACTCAAAGGATTATAAATCATTCTATTATAAAGACACATGAACACATATGTTCATTGCAGCACTGTTTACAATAGCAAAGACTTGGAACCAACCCAAATATCTATCAAAGACAGACTGGATAAAGAAAACATGGAACATATACACCATGGAATACTATGCAGCTATAAAAAAGGTTAAGTTTGTGTCCTTTGCAGGGATGTGGATGGTGGAAACCATCATTCTCAACAAACTGACACAGGAACAGAAAAGTAAACACTGCATCTTCTCACTCATAAGTTGCTGTTGAACAATGAAAGCACATGGACACAGAAAGGGGAACATCACACACTAGGATCTGTTGGGGGTTAGGGAGCTACGGGAGCCATATCAGAGGTTGGGGATATTGGGGAGGGATAATTTTAGGAGAAATACCTAATGTAGGTGATGGTGGGATGGATGCAGCAAACCATCATGGCATGTGTATACCTATGTAATTAACCTGCTAGATCTGCTCATGTACCTCAAAACTTAAAGTGTAAGAAAAAATATGGGGAAAAAATGTTGAATCTCAATCTCTTCTGGTTTTTATGTCATAGTTCTTGCACATGTCCTTTTTTATCTTAGTGGGCTGTTGTTCCTTCAATCTTTGAACTGCTGTCCTTTGGATTTTTTTAATCCTATTTGGTTATCTTGGGGGTTTGATTGAGGTATAAGGTGGCTGCAGGCAACTGGCTGCATTACTGGAAGATTTTAGGATACTAAGGCTCGACTCAGGACTCCTGGAGTGTGTATCTAATTCACACTGGCAAAATGGTATCAGACCTTGGCTTTGATTTCTGGCTCCTACAGATTAGAAACCTGCTATGCTGGAGAGGGCAAGTTTTTCCTGGGCAGCTGATCACAACATTCTAATGGGTGGTGCCAGCCAAAGCACTCCCTAGGGCACTGGCAAAGGGATCAATCTTTGTTTGCATGTGCCAGCAGCAGTAGAAGTAGCACCAGTGTGGCAGACTTTACATTTGTTGGCTGTCCTGGAGTACTAACCTGTAGACATGCATTCACTGGAGTGGTGGTGGTAGTATGGCACAGGGGAGTGGGCCCATGCCAGCAACTGTGCATGACTGTGCATGGTTTCACACCCAAGGTGGTGTTAGCATGCGGGTGGGGCACTGGTGGGAATGGGGCACTGTTGTTAGTGGGGCTGCTGGACTTTGTGCCTGCTGTTACTCAGAGCAAACAGTGGTGTGGGGCCAGGGGTAGAGGGCACTCCTGCTGGCAGCAGTGGCTGGGAAGGAAAGGCTAAGTCTGCCCATGCAAATGCACTGGCAAAGTAATGTGGGGGGGGGGTGGCTGTGGGCGAGTGCCTGCAGACAAAGTGGTATGGGGCAGACTCTGGGTAGGGAAAGGCATGAACAAGATGGTGCATGTCTGTGGGGTATGTCTCTGCTGGAGCACTCTGCTGGTCAGGTATGGTCTAGCAGTGCAGGAGCTATGATGCAGATTCTCAGGAGATACCTGGGAGCTGCACTGCTGACAGGCACAACCAGACTGGGGCCCAGGAGGAACCAGCAGACCAAGGAGTGCTCAGGTTGGACTGTTTCCATCTCATAGGCAAGACTATCTTGCAAAGTTCAGGTCCAACAGTTCCCTAGAGCTAAAGTATTTTATGGGAGCAAGCTGGGCCTAGGGGCTGGACATCCCTGGCTGTGCTCCACTACAGACACTCCTGTACCAAACCTTCTTGGTTCTACCAAGGCTGGAATTCTGCCTCTCACTCCTCTTAGCAGCTTTCTTTACAACCCAAGTGTCTGTGGTTGTTGAGGGGTCTCTTCCTGCCAGGATTCCTGTGACAACAGGTTGTTCCTTGCCTGTCCAACTCACCACCTCCCTAGTAGTTGTTAGGTGCCAGGAACAAAGCCTGGTGTATGGTAGCCCCATGTCGGATTCCCAACCTTCTCCCTCTTCAGCCCAGCCTTTGTGTCTCTCCTCTGTGTGCTCTCAGTGCCTTCCCTCTGAAGATCTGCTAGAAGGGCACCAGTCTATACGATGTCTGTCCCTCGGTGTGAGATGTCCCACTTAGCTGTGTCTAATCAGCAATCTTGGAGCAAAAGGAGTTTTGCCTTTAAATTTGGTTTTGCCATTAGAAACATGTATAAAAAATAAAATATTTTTTCACAAAAGTTGGCATTTATTTATATTTTCAGGACCTTATCATTTCAAATATAAAATTTAAGATTTAAAAACTATTTTTACATCAATTACTTGTGTTAGTAATGAGTAACTTCAGCAAACTGAAAAAAATTTAAAGTTAAAAATAATAAATTTGTTGATATGTTTGTCTCTGGCTCCACTTGTATTACTCCTGAAATCTCAATGTCATTTCAACAGTCTTCAAATACAAGAACTATGAATAAACTACAATTAGTAAGACTTTTATATAAATGATGTATGGAAAACATGGAGGGTTTCAAGCTAGTGGATTTTTCACAGTCTACTATTTTGGAATTAAGTTATGAATGGATATAAGGAGATGAGATATGATACCAAATATTGATTCTTGAATATCATGCTGCAATACAATTTTTTTTCTATAAAACTGTAAAAGATAAAATTGCAAGTGAGAGAAAGCAAAAATTTATATACTCTATTCATATACATTTTCCACAGTATAAAAGAAAATAGATATGCAAATTTACACTTACATTGCAAGTAATAAGAACCAGTTTTTTTGAAGTCTGTAAAACACTATAAAAAGGTGTTACGTGTGCATAGGGTCTTTTTCCTTGATGCTAGACCAGTGAAGTTACTCAGGGCTCTTGCTTAGAAGGTCCCATTAATATCCATTATATAAGTCATGTACATAACTGCTGCTTCCGTTTCACTTTTTTTTTTTTTTTTTTTTTAATAGATGGAGTTTTGCTCTTGTTACCCAGGCTGGAGTGCAATGGAGCGATCTCGGCTCACCACAACCTCCGCCTCCTGGGTTCAGGCAATTCTCCTGCCTCAGCCTCCTGAGTAGCTGGGATTACACGCACGCGCCACCATGCCCAGCTAATTTTTTTTTTTTTTTTTTTTTTTTTTGTATTTTTAGTAGAGACGGGGTTTCACCATGTTGACCAGGTTGGTCTCGATCTCGGGATCCACCCGCCTCGGCCTCCCGAAGTGCTGGGATTACATGCTTGAGCCACCGCGCCTGGCCCCGTTTCACATTTTTTGTTTCTTGGAGGTAATCTTTCCATAATACTTTTAAATCCAACTTTCGTACTTTTAAAAAACTGAAAAGAATAATTCATATTAATAAAACAATATTATTTTCAATTTCAAACAATGGAACTAGTTGGCAAGTTACACTTGCTGTAATAAAACATAGAGTTTTAAACTGCACACACTAAACATAATATTAATAGCAATAAATATAGCCAGGGGCCTCAAACTTGGTTGCTGTTAAAGTTTTCAGGTAGTGACACACATAATGTTTAACTGGAATTAACTCTACATACAAATCTCTTGATTTCCTTCCTAAGATCTTAACTCCCAAACTTAGCTTTGAAATGCTATGAAATAGCAAATGAAAGACTAAATGAATTATTAAAATAAATATTGAACTATTTTTTTGAGACAGGGTCTTACTCTATCACCCAGGTTGGAGTTCAGTGGTGTGATCTCAGCTCACTGCAGCCTGCACCTCCCTGTAGCTTGGACCTCAGCCTCCCAAGGAGCTTAAACTACAGGTGCACAGGATAAGACCTAGCTAATTTTTGTAGAGATGGGGTTTTGCTAGGTGGTCAAGGTTGGTCTAAAACTCCTAGGCTCTAGCAATCCACCTCAGCATCCCAAAGAGCTTGGTTTATAGACATGAGCCACAATGCTTTACACGCTTGTTTTTTCACTTTAACTTTCATGTGTATCATATATCTAAAATCAACATTAAGAAAGTAATGTTATGAATCAATTGATTACATTATCAATATAGGTTCTTTGGAAATAATTTTCGATTATTTTCATGCGCAATTGTTCTACCAGGAAGCAAAAGGTGAAAACTGACATTCTCAAATTGCCATAGAATTACATAATGTTTAAGCTGAAAAGATTTCTAGAAATAATTTAGCCCTATCCCTAACACTTGACATTAAAAAAAGTCAGACACAAAAATCACTTCAATTATGTATCTATATCATCAGCATTATTCACTAAATCCTTGGATAAATTTAATAATTAAATTTCAAAGTCAAATGAAGAGCAGTCAAAATGAGAGATTTGTGAATTCCTTGATTATCCTAATATCTCACCTTTAAAGTTTAGAACCAAAACTTCACAGAGCAGTTAATTAAAATTATTTCTAATTTTATCAGATTTCTGCCTAACTGCATTTTTACCTAACAATCATGAGCAGGAAGATGATGGGAGTTGAATAATTTTATTACGTTAAGTTTGTTTTGAGGCCCTCTTCTTGAAAGGTTTTCTCTGGTCATTGCTAATTAGATAATCCATTATTGAAATGAGACTCTGAATAGTTTGTAAGTAACACATTTCAAGGTTTTTTTTTTATGCCAAAATCCATTAACTCATTTAATTAGAAATAAGAGGCATTGATTTTGTAACAAGAATTTATATTAAAAGCAGTGCAGCTTTTAATCAGGGAATTTTTTACTAATCAAGGATACTAAGCTACTTTGGTGGCTAATTATTCAAATAATGTAAAGGAGCAGAAAACGGAATAATTGATAATTATAGCTTTAAATAACATTTTTCTATAATCACACTGAATATAAAACATTACATTTTAATAAAACAGTGACAACTCTATTTTTAAATATTTAATGTGAAATAGTATAATTTTAAATAATTTAAAAATTCATTTAGAAGTACATATAATTTAACTTCTCACTATTAGATTATTATTACTATTTTTCAAAAGAAAATCTAATGTCACAAGCCTAAATTGTCATATATGCTTTCTATATTTTCCCACAAATATGTTAAAGTGAACACTCTTCTTCTGTAATGAGCCTTCAGAGCTAGATCATATATCAAAATGTTCAAGAGTAGTCATAAAACAAGCATGTCTAATTAATAATGACAACTTTACAGATTTAGGCATAATACTTCTCAGAACTTGATTGGAAGATTTTTATTAACTTGACTTTGATAGCTTGCTTTTTAGAGCAACTCTTAAAGTATTTGTACATAGGGCTTCTAGAAATCTTACTCTAATGAGTTCAATAATATATATTTAATAACTTTACAATGCATGTCTTCTTCCATAAAAACAACAACAAAAATTTTTTTTATTAAAAAAAAACCATATAAATATACATCGTGGAATACTATGTAGCCATGAAGAAAACATAACATCATGTCCTTTAGAGCAATGTAGAGGAAGTTGGAGGCTTTTATTCTAAGTGAACTAACTCAGAAGCAGAAAATCAAATATTTTATGTTTTCATTTATGGGTGTGATATAAGCAAATAAACATAAAGATAGAAATAATAGTAAACCCTAGGGATTCCACAAAAGGGGACAGAGAAAGAAAAAGAGGGTAGTAAAGTTTGAAAAATTAGCTATTGTTAAGCATGTTTTACTACCGTTATTGCTATAACTCTTGTCTAAGCCACTATTTCTTACTGGAATTATATTGAATTCCTAGACTTCTAACTGCTCTCCTGAATTCATATTTTGTACGTATCCTACCTTGTTTATTATCAATAGGATAGTGTGAGTACTCTGGCATTCATTCAAGGAATATTAATAGAACATCTATTTATTTTAATAGAGATTTAAAAAGCTTAAGTTAAAACATATATCAGATTGCTTGATTTGATAATCAATCTGCTCAAAAATAATTTATCTGCTCAAAAATCTGCAATGACTCTTCTTTCCTCAACATAAATGATAAAATTCTTATGATGGTATATAGATGGGTGATCATATGTTGTAATTTGCTTTGGGGAAATCACCGTTTATACCTGATTCACATAGTTATTAGTAACTCAGTTCTTCAGAAATGCACTATTTGACATTCTATGTCCTACTACCATAGCCCTGGCCCATTTAGCTCCAGATTTTATTGTTATTGTAACGCCTTTGATATTCTTCTGTCTTAGATCTCTTGTTCTACCTATTAACTTCTGCCTAGAAACTCTTCCTTCAGATCTACAAGATCTTTATTAAGTTTTTGCTCAAATATTACCTTTACCTTATAGCCTAGCCTGACCACTCTAATCTGGCTGGGCACAGTGGCTCATGCCTGTAATCCCCGCACTTTGGGAGGCTGATGCAGGTGGATCACGAGGTCAGGAGTTTGAGACAAGCCTGGCCAACATGGTAACATCGTGAAACCCCATCTCTACCAACAATAACAATAACAAAATACAAAAAGTTAGCAGGTGTGGTAGTGTGCACAAGTAATCCCAGCTACTTGGAAGGCTGAGGCAGAAGAATCCCTTGAACCTCGGAGGCAGAGATTACAATGAGACAAGATCATGCAACTACATTCTAACCTGGGCAACAGAGCAAGACTTTGTTTCGGGAGTGGGTGGAAAAAGGTAAACTATACTCCTGAATGCCTTCAACATGTTTTAACATTTTAACAAGAACACTTATAATCTTTCATTATACTACATACTTTCTGTGTTATATTTCTTTTTCTTTTTTTAATTTTTTAAATTTGTATTGCATTATAGGTTTTGGGGTACATGTGCAGAGTGTGCAAGATAGTTGCATAGGTACACACATGTCAGTGTGCTTTGCTGCCTTCCTCCCCTTCACCCACACTTGGCATTTATCCCCAGGCTATTCTTGCTGGGATATAATCTATTGGGGAGTCAGTATCTTAAAAAAACTATTGATGTTATTCTGCTACCTAGGAAAAGGTTTAACAAGCAAATAATTATTTTAAAAAATGAAAATATAATGCTACTATATTACCTACTTAAATTTCAGGATGATGAAATGTTTGTTCATTGGGCATTGCCCTCCTCCATCTATAATAAGATAATAAGTGAAAGATTCTGGTAGATTAACATAGAAGTCATTAAAAGAAAAGTTGAGGTAAAAGAAATGACTTGCCTGAATAGAGAAAAGCAAAATCAAAATGAAGATAAGTTTAGAAAGCTGTAAAGACTTTTCCTGTTTATTTTTCTAACATGCAGGAGAGTAATGGAAAGAACATAGGTGTTTCATAGCATCATTGCTAAGCTAAGCTCTTTAATGGAAATAAGGCTGATCTGCTATCTAAGATTCATCTCTGGACTTGTTACTGCCTATTAAGTGAATATGTGTCCCTTTCAATGGTGATTTGTCAAAGTTTATATAAAATACATACATTGCATGGGAAAATGTTTATCTCAAAGTATTAAATAATTGCTAGTTATTTTTATATAAATACAGTAAAAACATGGTTATTAATTCTGTAGGATTAAGTGACTGAAAGGATTCTAAAGTCACATGATGGTTTCTGGCTTTTCCATTTGGATTTTTTCTTTTATGTTGTCATATGGCTATTTTGTTTCTTTATCACATATACATGTTTCAGAGTTTATAACTAAACGTTAATAACTATTAAAGTCACAAGTCATACGTATTTTTGCTGCTATATTACATCATTCAAAAAAGTAATTTTTTTAATGGCCAAGTCAAATCGTCTAGGCAAACATTGCCTCAGCACATTGGAAAGGACTAGGGGTTGTTAGCAACTGTGGGGAAACACTCAAGTGAATGATTTAAGAATTTAGTGATCACCACGGAGTAATAGAATAGTTGTTGCAAATAGTTGTAGTCAGAATCAGGAACACCTAATCAAGGCATGCTTCAGCTTTCTTATATTTTAAGTCAATCAGAATTAGGTTGGGATAAATTAACATGCAAGGAAGAGGAATAAGGGAACCTGACCAGAGGAGCATTTAGGCAAAGGAAATAAAGTGAGAGTAATTCGCACCACATACCATTAAAATGTCCTTAGCATTTATCTTTAGATTTTCTTGAATTCAGTGTCTTCACTCCTTTTAAAGTAAGCTGACAAATAATGAATTTTTTTTTTGCATTCCCACTGATAAAATTTGATAAAGAAAAAGAGGGATTTTTTTCCTTTCGCTATTGTAATAGTGAAGCTATTGTGAAACTAATAGTGAAACTAGTGCCTTTTAGAAGGCACTTTTGTAATTTTGTGTGACAGTTACAATAGTGTAACATTTCACTAGCAAGATAAATTTAATAATGAATAACACCTATTTACTTTGAGCCCCTGTTCCATGAGACTAAGCACCATAGAGTTTTATGGGTTGTCACAAGTTGTATCTAGCAAATTACAGGTCTAGATAGTATCATGACTGCATAAACTTTAAATCAAATGCACTACCTTCAATCTTTTTTTTATTTATTTTTATTTTTATTGCATTTTAGGTTTTGGGGTACATGTGCAGAATGTGCAAGATAGTTGCATAGGTACGCACATGGCAGTGTGTTTTGTTGCCTTCCTCCACTTCACCCACATTTGGCATTTCTCCCCAGTCTATCCCTTCCCATCTCCCCCCGCCGCTGTTCCTCCCCTAATACCCCCAATAGACCCCAGTGCATAGTATCCCCTTCCCTGTGTCCATGTGTTCTCATTTTTCCTCACCCGCCTATGAGCGAGAATATGTGGTATTTCCTTTTCTGTTCTTGTGTCAGTTTGCTGAGAATGATGTTCTCCAGATTCATCCATGTCCTTCAATCTTTTAACGACAATGTAGATTAACATGGGTCATAATAATAGTAAGTTTAGTTGAGTTTCACAATAGAATAATTGGCATTAAAGTAAAAAGATTCATCATAGAAAGAAATAGAACTTTAAGCTGAGTAACACAGCTCTAATTTAGCTCTGTTAGTATTAATAACTGGCTGGAAGGTACTAGTAAAGATCTTTGACAGTTTGAAGACTAGAATTGGCATCTAAAACTATCTAGATTAACTAGCACTTTACCGGTTCCAAATAAATCTATGCAACATCATCCAAAAATAATTCTTAAGTAGTCATCCCTGTAGAAAGTCTTTGAAAACCAATTTAAAGGTTAACTACTACAGTTGAATAATTAAGACAAAAATCCTCACAAACTCTGCTTTAATGACACATTAAAAATATATTATATAATCTTAAGTTTAAATGGTCCTTAAGTAGATCATTACAAGTAAGAAATCCATTAATATGGATATCAGTGATAAGGCCTCTAACAGAGTGAAATAATTAAAATGCATAATTAAGTTGCTCAATAATACACAAAATAGTATAGTATTAAAAACTTGAGAAACATTTTTGAATGATATACTTAATTAAAAAAAAACTGTATGAAGAAAACTAGTAACTTCAGGTAATTCTCTAAAAATAGTTAAAATAACCAACAAGATTAAGTAGCACATTTTTTCCTCACAAATAATAAGTAACACACAACTTCTCATTTGGAGTTAATCTGAGAGAAAACATAGTAATGTAGGCAGACCAGTGACTTTGAAGTCAGGGATTTTAGAGCACAATTTTTAATATCAAAATCTAACTTTATGATCTTGGTCAAAGACTCCAAATTTTCACTGCTTCTTTATCTGCTCATATTGTAATATATTAGGAATAAATTGCAAATAGTACCTGGAGTCTTTAAAAGTGACATAAAAATCCATCTTAAATAAATCCATGAAGCTTTTTAATAGCAGCAACAAGAATTGTGATTCTACTTTTTACTAAAATTACTAGATGTATCAATCAAGACAATTACTATCATTTAGAAAAAGAAACTATGGCATATAAAGTTATAGATCACATTTAATTATAAATTATATTAGGATCCACCAGAGAAATGAAATTAATAGGATGTGGATATAAATGTAAATAAATTTATATTAAGGAATTGGCTTACAGAATTAAGAAGTCTGACGAGTCCAAAATCTACAGTTCAACTCCCAAAGGCTTTAAGCTGTAGAGGAGGGAAGAGGTCATGCTGCAGTTTAAGTCTGAAGTCTGAGAGGGTGATAATTTAGGGAAGAGACAAAGGTTGCAGTTTGAGTCTAAAAGTTATCTGCTGGCAGAATTCTTATCCATAGGAGGTCAGTTCCTGGGGCTCTTCAGAACTTCAACTGATTGGGTAAAGCCTAGTAATCTGCTTTTCTCAAAGTCCCTTGATTTCAGTGTTAATCTCATTAAAAACAAATACTCACACAGAAGCATCCAGAATAATGTTTGACCATATATCTAGGTACCATGGACCAGAAGCAAAGTAGAGACATATAGTTAACCATTACATAATCTAAATATGATTATAAATTGTGAATCCAATATATTAATTATTCTTTGTTTAACTACAAAATGGTCTTGGAATTTACATAAGGCAAAGTAGTTACCAAATAAATGTCAGAAGAATCCCAGGTAAAGTTTACACAATCCTTTGTCCTCATCAGATGGACATTCCCTGTACTCATTCCCTTGCCCTTTAAAGTTCATATAAAGGCTTGTACATAGATAAAACATTGTAGCTTCCCATGAGCTTCACTTGATATACTCCCTTGCTGAAAATCTTGAGATGGGAATGATTAGCATAATTTCCCCATATCTTTTGCTTCAAATTCTGAACTTACATCCAGGTCTACTCCTGTGGCCTTTATTATGTTGAGTTAAATTTCTTCTTTACCAAGTGTATTGAATATTTTTATCACAAGAGTATTTTTATCAACTGTATTTTCTGAATCTATTAAGATGATTATGCTCATCTGATTAGTATACTTTTTTTTTTGTTAATGTGGTGTATCACATTTGCATATATTGAAATATCCTTGCAGCTCAAGGGTAAATCTCACTTGAACATACTGTATGATGTTTTCAATGTTCTGTTCAATTCAACAGCTAATCAATTTGCTATTATGCTGCTGGTAATTTTCCACCTGTGTTTTATCAAGTATATTGCTAGCTTGTGTTTTTTTCTTCTTATCGTACTTTTGCTCAGCTTTGATATCCAGGTAATGCTGACATCATGAAATAAGTTTATTTCTCTTCAATTCTTGAGAAGGGAAGGATTGGCATAATTCATTTCAAATGTTTGGTAGGATTCACTAGTGGAGCAAATTGACCCTGAGCTTTTCTTAATTGGGCCATTATTGTTTACTGATTCAATCTCCTTACTTGTTGTAGGTCTGTTCAGGATTTATATTTTATTATAATTCATTTGCAGCAGGTGTATGCTTCTAGAAATTTATCTATTCCACCTAGATTATTCATTGTGTTGGTGTACAGTTGTTCATACATTCATAATAGTTTTATTTATGCAACATCAGTTATAATATCTCTTTTTAATTTCTGATTTTGTTTACTGAGTTTTCTGTCTTCTGTTTTTTCTTGCACTAAAAAATTCTGTCATTTTATAAAACCCCAATTCTTAGTTTTGTTGACTTTTCTATTGGTATTATAATCTCCATTTTGTTTATTTCTGCTTTAATCCTTCTAATTTGGGGCTTAGTTTGTTCTTTTCCTGCTTTCTATAGGAGTATATACGTAAGTTGTTTATTTATGCTTTTTTCTTGTTATATAGGCATTTATGTCTATAAAATTCCCTCTTAGCACTGATTTGCTGCATTTCTTAAGTTTTTGTATGTTTTGTATTTATTTTCATTTTTTATGAAGTATTTTAGAATTTCTCTTTTCTTTTTTGACCCATTGGTTGTTCAGGGTATGCATTGTTTAATTTCTACATACGCGCTAATGTTTGGTGCATATATTTTGGATTGCTGTAATTTCCTGATTATTGGACCATTTATTATTATATATTAACTTCTTCATCTTTTGAGATAATTTTTTAATTTAAGTTTATTTTGTTTGATATAATTGTAGCCTTGACTGCTTTTTTTTTTTTCCTGCTGTTTGGATGGAATCCCTTTTTTCATCCTTTTATATTTAGCATTTGAGTGTCCTTAAATCTAAATTGAGTTCTTGAGCCCTAATATTGTTTCGCTCTTTTTCCCTCCCGAAATCTCATCTCCAATTGTAATCTCCACGTGTCAAGGAAGGGACCTGTAATCCCCAGATGTAGAGGGAGGAAGGTGATTGGATCATGATGTTCTTATGATAGTGAGTGAGTTCTCAGGAGACCTGAAGATTTTATAAGTGTTTGGAAGTTCTTCTTTCATTTCTTTCTTTCCTACTGCCTTGTCAAAAAAGGTGCTTGCTGCTTCTTTGTCTTTCAACATAATTGTAAGTTTTTTAAGGTCTTGCCAGCTGTAAATCAACTAAACTTTCCTTTTTAAATTACCCAGTCTTGGGCAGTATCTTCATAGCAGTATGAAAACAGACTAACACAGGTCTCATGAGTATTTTCTTTGTGGTTAACCCAAAGATCTCATATAAGGTCTAATTCTTATAATAATCATTTTAAGTTAAAATAATTTATCAATTGCACATATATAAAGCAACACTTTTACTTCTCCTACAGACACACTTTATGTCATTGATGTTGCAATTTACATCTTGTATATTGTGTAGCCATTAAAATTTCATTTAATTTTAGTTATTCTTAATATTTTTGACTTTTAACTTATGTACTAAAAATTTAAATGTATTTACACACCAACATCACTGTATTTGGTATTTGCCTACATATTTGCTTTACCAATTGAATTATATAGTTTCATATGCCTTCATGTGGCTATTTAATGGCCTTTTGTTTCAAATTGGAGAAATTCTTTTAGAATTTATCGTAAGACAGGTTTAGCGGTGACAAACTGCTTCAGCTTTTGATTATATGGAAAAATTTTTATTTCTTCATGTTTGAACGGCTTTTACCAAATATATATTCCTAGTTGGCAGATTTTTTTCTTTCAGCACTTTAAATCTATCATCCCACTTCTTTCTGCCCTGAAATGTTTCTGTTGAGCAAAGTGCTGATATGGAAGCTCTCTTGCATATGATGAGTCTCATTTATCTTGCTACTTTCAAATTCTGTTTGTCTTGATCTTTTGATGATGTGATTGTGATGTGTCTCAGAATAGATTTCTTTGAGTTCCTTTAATTAGAGATCTTGTGGTCTTTATGATCTGAATATACATTTTTCACCTTAGGTTTGGGAAGTTTGGGGACATAATTTATTTAAATAATATATCTGACCCTTTCTCTATTTCTTCTCCCTCTGTTACTTCCATAATGCATTCATTGGCTCATGTAATGATGTTTTATATGTTTCTATTTTTTTTGCCCTATTTTTCTTTCTTTTCTTTTTGTTCCTCTGAGTTTACTGGTTCTTTTCTCTGCTTGATCAACTCTGTTATTAGTACTCTGTATTGATTTCTTTTTGCTTCAATTATTGTATCTCTAGTTCTATAATTTCTGTTTGGTTGTTTTTATGGTTTCTATATTTTTACTGATATTCTCATTTTGTTTATTCATTATTTCCTGATTCCATTTAGTTGTGTAATTTGTTCTCTTATAATTTGCCAAACTTCTCTAAGACCATAATTTTGAATTCCCTGTCAAGCTGTTCATAGATCTTCATTTCTTGAAGGTCAGTTAGTGGAGATTTATTTTGTTCATTTGGTTGTGTCATGTTTCCATGATTCCTCATGTTCCTTATTGTTTTAAATTGGTATCTGTGCATTGAAAGGAACAGACAATTTTTCCAGTTTTTACAAATCAATTTCAATAAAAAAGACTTTCAGTAAAAGGCCTAGAGATTCTAGAAGCCTCTGAAACCTTTTCTGTGATAGGTATGCTCTACTCCTCTTTATTCCTCTTTTTGGTAATGTCTCAGTGTTTTATGGCTTCTCCGGATCTCAGAGAGCCATACTAGATACAATAAGCTAGGATGTTCTCTCTTTCCCTATGGAAGTGCTCTAAAAGGCTGGGGTGTTGGATACAAGCTTCACTCTTCTCCTTTTCTCTTGGACTAGAAGTCTTAGGGTTGCCCATCTTGTCCCAATCTCACATAGCTGATCTGACAACAGTAAGCCATCTGTTACTTGTCTTTATTCTTAGATCTCCAGAAGGCAACCCAACTATACTTGTTCCATCCATTATGTTCAAAGGAGAATAATATGCAATACTTACAAACTTGAAGTCACAACTGATGTGGTAGAATTAGTACTTTCCATTTATCACTGAAGTACATGTTTTATGCAAGTAATCCTGCTTTCTTTTCCACAATATGAATAAAATTTACATATTTGATATAGTTAAAAAAATCTCTTTAAAATCTTCACTTTCTGGAAGCATAAGCTCAAAAATATGTACTTGTAACATATAAGTGCAGAACAATGAATTCCTTAGATATAAAGTCTATTTGTATAATTCAAAGAAAAAAGTTACAGACCCCATAATGCAGAGTTAGAATAACTACACCTTTAGTCATAATGTGGAAATTAAAATACGTTAATGTATTTTGTTCTGCCTAATTATTTGATGTGTAAATGTGTGTGTGTAAGTGCATGTGTGCATGCACATTTGTAAAAATAACTAATAACACAACCTTGGTCAGACTCTTCTGCCAAGTTATTTCTTTTAATTCAAATGTTAGGAGTAATCCAGAGAATGTGAGTGAAGTAAACAGATTTTTTAAAAAATGACAACACTTTCACAAAAGATCCAATCTGATCAGTGTGTATTGATAGAATACATTTTAGAGCAGAATTTTATATACTTTGTTTAATGTAATTCTCTAACTATGTAAATGATTAAATAGAAGCAGAGTCAAGTGTCCTTTCCATGATAACAAAAGTTTATTTTGAAAAATATAGATAGTTTCAGGCTTTCTGACTTTGAATTCAATATTTATTTTCCAAATGGGTCATACTACATAAGACGAAATTTTCTGTCTCTCACTTAGTTTGTTTTTTCATCATTTTAACTAGGCTACAGAAACAAAGAAGCAAAAGGAGTAGCAATTCAACACTTTATTATAAGATTGGCTAATGTAAAGGTCCTGCACATATTTAAGATAAGCTAGGGTAGAGCTATGATGCTCATTAGGTTAGGTATAGTATTAAATGCATATTCTTTTGCATTTTCTTTTTAACCAAGGAAAGCTTTTTCAGTTTTTGTTTCTTTTTTGCCACAAAAAGCTTTTTATTGACCTATTTCATGTTTTTTTTTCTCCCTCCTTTATTTCACTGTCATGGTACATAAAGAGGTTTGTTTTATGGGTAAATTGCATGTCATTTGTTTGGTGTACAAAGGATTTCATCAACCAGGTAGTAAGCATACTACTCAATAGGTAGTTTTTCAATCCTCACCCTCCTTTTGCCCTCCACCCTCAAGTAAGTTGCAGTGCCCATTGTTCCCCTCTTTGTGGTCTATGTGTATTCAGAATTTAGACTTACTTATAAGGGAGAACATGTGGTATTTGTTTTTCTGTTCCTGCATTGCTTCACTTAGGATAACAACCTCCTATTGCATATATTTTACTGCAAAAGAAAGGATTTTTTATACATCTGTGCAGTATTCCATTGTGTATACGTACCATATTTAATGTAATTATACAGAAGTGTATCATGTAACCACTTAGAGCCATGCTTGAAAGTCTAGATTGATAAAACTCCTCAGAAGTCCTAGTTTCACATTTCTCTTACTATTTCCTAAGTTAAGTCTAATATAAGAATAGACACTTCAAACCATTTTTCAACTAAGAAATAACAATGACTGTAGAATTTTTAAAATACCTAAATTTGGCTGAGTATGGTGGCTCATGTCTGTAGTCCCAGCATTTTGGGAGGCCAAGGCAGGTGGATCATCTGAGATCAGGAATTTGAGACCAGCCTGACAACATGATAAAACTCCATCTCTACCGAAAAATACAAAAATTAGCCAGGCATGGTGGTGTGTACCTGTAGTTCTATCTACAGGGGACCCTGAAGTGGGAGGATTGGTTGAACCAGGGATGGGGAGGTTACAGTGAGCCAAGATCATGCAACTGCACTCCAGCCTGGGTGACAATATGAGAATCTGTCTCAAAAATAAAAGGCCTAAATTTTTATAAATTTATCAGACCTTCAATAAATATTAATAAGTGAATACATATTATGATACATTAAAAAAATAACTCATAGAAAAATTTGAAAGCATCTTTTTCCTATGCGTAAGTATTTTCATGGTCACAGGAGACTTACTTGGCATAAATTATTGAGGTTGATCCTTCTACTGAACTTAATTCTTTCCTTTTACTTATTTATTCTAATTTTCAAATAAATAGTGATATTAACAGAATTTAACACTGAATAAGTACACAGAACCTACACATATCCAACCATTGCAGTTGTTTTATCACACATCGTTCCTCATTTATTCCTCTATTTATCTGGGATTTTGAAAATTCTTAAGCAAGCTTTTTATTTTAGAATAGTTTTAAATTTGCAGATAAATTAAAAATATATTACAGTGTTCCAGTTATTCCCAAACCAGTTTTGTTTTGTGTGATTAATATCTTATTACTTTATTATGATATATTTGTCACTATTGATGAATGTATTCATACATTATTGTTTACTGAAGTTCATACTTTATTCACATTTCCCTTTTTACACAACGTTCATTTTCTGTTCCAGAATTCCATCCATGATACCACGTTGTACTTACTTGTTATGTCTTTTTAGTTTCCTAATACTCAGTAGATTTTTTCAATACTTGGTTTTGGATGATGATAACAGTATTTTTAGAATGTCTGTGATAAAAGTTTGTTTGACATTTTCCCCATGATTATAAGAGTAAGTGTTTAGGGTTGGGGAGGAACACCATAAGGATAAAGTGTTATTCTTTTCATATCATATCAATAACAATGCCAACGTGACTTACCACTGTTGTGAACCTCCATTACCTTGCTGAGGAAGTGTGTGACAGGTTTTGCCATTGTCAGTTTACTAAAGCCAGCATTCTAGGCAGCCCACTCTTAAGAGAGAGAATTATGTTCCATTTCTCTGAGGGCAGGGTATCTACATAAGTTATTTAAAATTACTTTGCACAGGATATTTGTTTTTCTCATTTGTTTCCTAATATACTATTTGTAGGGGCTTGATATATATTTTATACTCTGAGCTATAATCCTAATTAATTTATGTTGTTGTTCAAATTGTTATATCTTTGTCTATAGATGTTACAGTAGGTAGCTAGTAAGTCATGAACTGGGAGGGAGAGGGCTCTCCAACAAACACAACAGGAATTGTCAGGTGACCATCAAGTGATGGTCATGCAGTTGTTAACTGTGTCACTAAAATAATAATTGGTCACAGCTGGTGCCAGGGAAAAGCAGTCTCCTAATAGATAGAAACACCTGATGCTGGTGTTCAGCAACTTCCCAATAAGATCACAGGAGTTGGGTGAGTGGGCTCAGGCCTGCACACTAAGAGGAAAAATTAAGGAGTTTAACTGTCATATGAACTTCCTCCAGGAATGCTAGACTAGAAAGAGAAGAACACTTCAAGTGAGGAGATATACGGCTCCAGTAAACATTCTGCACATGCTCTCCTCCCAAGTGCTATCAGCCCACTGCACATGCAGACAGCCTACCCCAAAAGAAGAATCGGGGAGAAGCATGGCAAGACCACAGAAGTATGTCTACATATAAAGCCCCAGGTCAAAAGCTCAAACACCTCACTTGATCTATCAAGTAGCTCTTGACTCTCTTTGAAGCACACTCTACTTCCTTTCATTTCTGTTCTAAAGGTTGTTAATACACTTTTACTCCTGCCTTGGTCTCTCCTTCTGTCTTCTGACCCTCAATCAAATTCTTTCTTCTGAGGAGTAATGAATTGTGGTTGCTGCAGACCCATGTGGATTTTCCACCGATAATGTAGGCAGATCTTTCAATTGGCCCCTGTTTCCTTTTGAGATACCTCTATCAGTGTGTGTGCGTGCGTGCGTGTGTGTGTGTGTGTGTGTGTGTGTGTAAGTTCCTCTTCACTTTCTGCTACTAAAAGATTCTCTGTGTTTTTCCTCTGCATTTCTTGTCCCAGTGTAAAAACAGCCATAGTATTAGTATCTATGTGCTAAGTATGTTCACTGTTACCAGGTCCGTAGATTAACTCTTAAAAACTGATTCTAAAGGAAAAGCATGGTAAATGATTTTGCATTATGGACAGTGAAATCAACTTCAGTTTTTAAACATATGAGTGCTTTATCATGAAACTTGCAAAGAAATCTCACTAGGAAAACACTTAAAAAGTCTTAAAAAAACAGCACAATAGTTACTTTAAAACAATAGTTTGATTTCTATGTCTAAAAAATGAATTTCTTTTTTACATTTTACTTCTATTTATACTGAGCAGTTTGCAAACCTTAAGCATACAACTTGAGGTACTGTCACAAACTGAAACCATGACCAGCCAAGTGAGTGCCCAGACTCATAGACACCTTTCTTGCTCCCCCATGCATGATGAAATATTTGTCCTAAATCTTGCTTCTTCAGCCACTCTTATGCCTAGTACTGTATTCCCATTTCCAGCAAGAGCAAGCTGTGGCACCGGTCAAGTACACAATTGCAGGTCACTCTGTATGCCAACATATAAAGCCCCAAGTCAAAAGGTCAAACCATGCACTTGATCTTTCAAGTTGTCCACAAGATTAATTAACTTTCTGAGCAGCTGACTACACAAAGATTTATTGTTTTTATTCACTCAAATTTGTATATCCAATAACAAGTTCCCCTTTGCTTACAGCATTTAAGTGGTATAGTGGGTGGAATAGTGTCCCCCAACACCAAAAAAAAAAAAAAAAAAAAAACAAAAGACTGAACCTATGAATATGACCTCGTTTGGAAAAAAGATCTTTGTGGCTATAATTAAAAAATTTGAGATAATTCTGATTACTCTGGTGGACCCTAACTCCGATGACAACTGTGCTTCTAAAAAAAAACAGAAAAGAAGACATACAAGAGAAGAAGACCATGCAATGAGAGAATCAGAGATTGGAATTATCCAGCCACAAGCCAATAAGTGCCTGAAGCCACCAGAACCTAGAGAGGCAAGGAAGAAATATTCCTTGCATAGTGACCCTGTTCACACATTGATTTAGATTTCTGGTATCCAGAGTTGTGAGAAAATGAATTGCTATTATATGCCCTCAGGTTTGTGGTAATTTATTATGGCATGCCTATGAAACTAATACATGAGAAAAGACCTGAAGATTTGCACAGATGTTATAATCAGAGCAATGAAGAAAATGGCTAAGGTAATATGCAAATAAATAAATAAAGGGGAAATCTAATTTTATAATTATTTTCAGGAAAATAAAGGAAATGTAGGAAAACAGAGAAGGGGAAGAAGTAAAAGTGTACATAAATGAAGGGTAAATCATGTGTACAAAAAGTCTTTATTAGGCACATTTTTAAAAAGAAGTCAATTATCTTCCTTAATCTTCGTATATCTTCTGAATTTTAATAAATGGTACAGTCAGTATAAAACATATAAGGTGTTACGTGCGTGTGGATTAAGGGTTGTCTCAAATGAGTATCAAATCTAGATCAACAAGATGCAGGGCAGTGATAGACTAACGAAAACAGGCTTCCAGAGTTTTAGGGAAATTTATGGATACAAAAATATTTAGTTATTCACAGAAATATTAGAGAGTTTTTGGACTTTTCTGTGATTTGAAATTACTTCAGCTTAACAATCACAATATTACATTCTCTTCCTAGTGGTTTATATATTTCAGCCTTGTGACTGGCTAACTACTTTCCCTAAATTAGATCCGTGGTTATCTGTTTCAGCACTTGTGTACCAACGTATTCTGCTAGGATGGTGAAATTTAACAAGGAGAAGACCTGGCAAAGGTTTCACATCTGTCACTAGCAATAATATTCTACTCAATAGAAGGTAACTAAGAACAGGAAAATAAAATTCTGGTAATCTTTTACGCCTTTTTAAATCCATAACTTCCCTTTTGGCACTTATTTTTTATGAGTGTGTAAAGCATTTATATTATAGTAAGATGTCAATAACCACGTATCACAAGGAGTCACTTAATATCATTCCAACTGATTACTGCTGACAGCAACTCTTTTATTGTGACCACACAAAAGGAGTTTAGCATTAATGAAAAAACATAGATACCAAACATGACCAAAATTCTACAGGAAACATAGCACAACTTAATCTATGTCTGAAAGGGCACTTTAAATTTGTAGATAAATAGGAAAAGTTTTAATTGTTAAATAATGATGTAAATTTTTCATTACTCAATGCAAAACCAGGTGTGATGATGAATAATTTATCTGCTCAGCTGTTGTATTAAGTACTGTAATTTTGACAGGAAAATAAAATATAAAATGTAACAATGCAAGCTTACCTTAGACTATAATTTAATAAAATTGTCCCAAAATATGTTATAAATTGAGATACCTTTTCCAATTATTTGTATTAGAGGTTTTTTCTTTTTGCATTAAGTATTAAATATCTCCTTTATTATTTCAAACTGGGTCTTGACACACTGACAAAATGAAGAGCTGAACTGTCTTATTTATTAAATATAAAATTGCATTTGCACATATTAAAATCTAAGTGTAAATATTCTGGAGACATAAGTTTTACTGATATAGTTCAGATAAATACTTTATTTGGTCATTAAACTAAAATTACAAATTTTAAGATGCTCAGTATGGTTGCTTTTGAATGGTTAGAAACAATTTTATTACTACAAGAGTATGTTTTGTTTGTGTTTTTCGTTTTTGAAAGCACGATAAGTATCTTATTCACAGAGAAGTTTTACAAACTTAAGTAAATAATTTATAAATATATTTATTTGCTTATCCTTTCTAATTTAAATCAATTTTAATTTATTCTAATTTATTTTGGTTTCTTACTTAATCCTTTGATCCCCTCTCCATATCTTTCCTTCAACTACTCTGGAGAAAACCAACGCTCTGAATAACTCTGGATTTTTTTATTGTCCACATTTTTAATATACAAAATCTTTAAATTGCAGTTTCTTATCTGAAACCACAGACACTTTTCTATCTCAGTTATTCAAATCCATTAAACACCATTTTTTGTCTTTTTCAAGTCTCCCAGTCCATTGAATTCTCAAGTTTCTATTTGACCAAAGGAAAATCAGTCCTTTGGAAATACTTTAAACTTTGCTTATTTCTTCCATTTTTCTTTTTACCTGGCAACATCTGACGGACAGAAACTGGGCTATAATAATTTCTGCTCCTTACCTACAGCCATACCTCCCTGAATGTGCCTGATCTTGTCTGTTCTCAGAAGCTAAGCAGGGTTAGGCCTGGTTAGCACTTGGTATGGGAGACCACCTGGGAATACCAGGTGCTGTATGCTTTAAAAAATTAAGTAAAATAAAATAATTTCTGCTCCTTGAGCTAACTTGAATTCATGTCGGTACTATCTGCCAGAGATAACTAACAAAACAGATAGCCCGTTTCTCCTAGTGCTAACATGCTCATTTAAATATGTTGAACTTGTCTTAGTTTCTCATTTTCATTTCTCTATCTTCTCTCTGGTGACTCTTATAGCTAACTCTCAAATAGATCACTTGCACTTGAATATTTTGCCTTAAAATGTGTGTATGTGGGGGGGACCAAGACTAATACACTTGATACTTAAAACGCTCCTAAGAAGAGACAGTTATCATGGGAACAGGCAATGGATCACTTGCAGGCCAGGTGTCAGCAACTTCATTGAGACTAAGTGGAACCTGTTCCTTACTATCCTGGCATATTGTAGCACCAAAATTATTAAATGATGTATTGGTATCGGCTAGAGATGGCAGGGGTTATACTGGCCTAGGTAGTAGCTCATGTGCCTGAAAAATAGAAAAGCAATGATGGTTTTCCTGTTTGTGGATTTAGTTGGCTGTTATTAATTGCCAAAGAAGTGTCAAAGCATGACAATATCAGGCTCAATTCTGTTGGCTAACAAATTTAATATACAAAGTGAATAACAAATATTTTAAAGCAGTATTTAAAATAACTTATGCAGTGAGAGAGCTGACTCTATTGTAAAACAAATGGCCCCAGAAATGATTATGAGTATGACAAAGTTATAATTGAAATCAAGTCCATGATCCCTGCAAGTTTCCTACACTGAAGTAAGGGAAATAGAAGTAGTTCCTGAAACAATGCATCGAGATATTTTTCTGTAGGTATTTGAGCACTTTCATCCCCAAAATGCCCTTGAACCTTTGAGTTGAAAAGCTGACCCTTCATCATCTCCAGAAAAGAGCATCCTCCCAATATTTGGAAAACATTCAATATTTCACCTGAGAAAGTTACTTTGCAGAATAATATATTTCTACTGATTCTCCTCCATTTTCCCACTTATTGCCTCCATAACAATAACTAGTTCACATTTCAGAATGATTTCAGTGGCCTTAATCCAACTAGGAGGAAAAATGTGACATTTATCAAAAAATTTGCAAGATCTAGCTAACATTCTTGGAAGAACCACAAGGACATGCTTGTGAATAAACTTTGGAAATACTACATCCCAGAATGTGAGCAATAAGGCTGGGTAAATGAAATTTTGTTGATACTAGGACATTTTTGATTCAGTGAATATGCCTGTATATAATTTTTATTCACCATTATCATGGCTGTTTAAAACTTGGAAATAATAATGGCGTTTATTAAAAGAAATAAAGAGAGAACCGTTATCAGAATGTAACCATTAGAAGCAAGGCAAGCAGAATTACTGCAAGGATCAGTAAACTGATATTACAATTAGAGCTCCTGTCTTGCAAGGATCATAGTGATATGGCTGATAGACCATTGTGTTCCTAGGGATGAGAGAGATGCCCAACCAACAGTTGTTTTATTTTTTCTAGTGTGTTCTTTTTTTTTTCACATATATAGCCATAAAATATCAAGAGTGGGTAAGTCAATGTCTAATATTTATTACTACAATGGAAATATCATAGTATCTAACTCAGTCGCTGCCCCTGAGCCAAATCTCAGATCCAGAGTCAGTTGATTGAATAAAAAACTTATCTACATATTTTTTTAACAAAGACCCTGAAATTCTGTCCATTGTATTTGGTGGCTATTTCCCCAAAAGAGTAACATATATTGGGGACAGCAGATTAAATAGAAACTTCTATGAGTAGCCAAGCTGATAGTAATACCAGATGAATGAAAATAAAATAGATGTCTTCCATTAGAATAGGTGTATATGGATACAAGGTGATAAATGCACTTCTGGCCTAGGTCTATATCAAATGTCCAAAGATTCTAGAAACCCATCTTGCAGTTATTTCTCTAGTTTCTTTGTGAATAATTGGCATGGATTTACTTAACAGATGATAGAATATTACATTGGTTCTCTTTCATGTGCAGCAATAAAAATTATGTTAGGAGAAGTCAAGTGGAAGCCTTTGAAACTTATTTTACAGCCAACATAGTAAATCAAAAACAGTGCCACATACCAAGTAGAATGGCATAGATTAATGCCTCTCCTAAAGGCTTAAGGAATGCAGAGAACCACAGTTAATTCAATGGATTTGATAACATAAATGAGAGGGGATCATGAGAGATGATTGTGTAGTCCCAACTGCAGCTGCTTCTTATTTTTCTGCTTATTTCCACTACAGATTCTTGCAAGTCAAGGATTTTTATTTGCTTTTTCAACTTTGCTGATAATCCTAGAAATCCTGCCTGCCATATTTCTGGTGGATAGGTGTTGCCAACAATTTTTTTTTTATTATTATAGGCCATCATTGTTTTAGAGTTTCAAGCACATATTTTGGAATATTTTATACATATTCTGACACTATATCCTTTGATCTAGTGAATATTTTTCTTTTAATTTTCATCAAAATTTAAGATAAAGTAGTTTGCAGTCACCCAAGGCCTTTCCCCAGGGCAAAGTAAACCCTCTTGTTCTCTATCAACATATAAAAGAAAAGGGATTTAACCATCTTGACATAATAATGGAAAATGCACTGGTTCATTCTAATGATGTGATTTGGTTGATTAGACTTGAAAGTAAGAAGGAAATACTTTGGATGCCCTCTCCTGATAAGATGCATGTAAACAAGATAGTGAGAGACCATCTCTACAGATTTTCATAGGTCTGCCACATCTGAAGTTTTAAGGAGTCAGTTTTTCTGGCATATACTTGGGCATGTCTGTCCTCCAATTTGAATTAAACGTTAATATACACTTTACTTCTTATCAAAACAAAGTAGGATAGAACTTGATAGACTGCTTTAGAAAGTGGAAACAGCAAATGTCACATCTACAAGTATTGCCTGGATTTTGGAAGGCTGGCAGTTTTAAGTGGAACTTATAGAAAGAGGATTCTGCTCTAGGTTTAGCCTGAAGTTCAATTAGTTCTAACTTGTGGGTCATGTGATCTGATTGTAGTCATATGGTGTGATTTGTGTCATAAGGATGATGCATGGAGTCTTGGACAGTCCTCAATAAAGAAGTCATAGCATAAAACCCTAGGTTATGCTATCTTCAAGAGAAAACCTTTCATAATTTAAAAAGTAGCTTCCGGAGTGCAGCTGATACCTCATGGAGATTGAATCACTGACTGCTGGATGTCAAGTGAGTATGCTCCTGTTGAAGCTGCTTCACATGAATTGAGCCTTGTCAGATCCACCAAGCCCAAATGTTGGATGAGTATAGTTCAAACACTTTACATGATGGAGTTGGCATATTCAGGGTTGGTTCTGAGTAGACACAGAAAGAGAAAGTAAAAGAAGTGGAAGGAATCTACCAAGTGTGGGTGAAGGGGAGGAAGGCAGCAAAGCACACTGCCATGTGTGTACCTATGCAACTATCTTGCACGTTCTGCACATGTACCCCCAAACCTATAATGCAATAAAAATTAAAAAAAAAAAAAGAAGTGGAAGGAGATGGTGGTGTGAAATTGGGATCCCTAGTGTCAATATGGACAGTCAGAATTGTTGATTTAATTGTCATTTACCTGCCTTACTTCAGTTCCTCTCTTCCTGTTTGTATCAGTGAAATCTGAGTGCTTCCCTACGATGATTTGATAGTGAAAGATGTGCTAGACATAGTGGTGCCTGTGATTATTAATATTATGTCAACTTGGCAGACAGTAGTACCCAGATATCTCATCAAACATTATTCTGATGCTTCTATTAAGGTGTTTTCCGGAAGAGATTAACACTTAAATTGGTGTACTTTGAGTAAAGTTGATAACTCTTTATAATGAGGGTAAGCCCCATCTGATCAGCTGAAAGTCTTAATAGAACAGACTGACCACCACTGAGCAAGAAGATATTCTGCCAGCAGGTTATTTTCAGACTTGAACTGCAACTCTTCGCTGAGTCTCCAGCCTGCCAGCCTAACTTGAAAATTTTGGATTTGCTAATTCTACACAACTGTGTTGCTAGTTTCTTTAATAATAATCTCTCTCTTTATCTATCTTTCTCCTTTCTCCCTCTCTCTCTATTCCATTGCTCTGGAGACCTCTAATCAATATAGTATCTTGCTACAGCTTCTCTTAAGGTAGTCCTAAAAGGCACTGATGAAGAGAAATATTGCCATGAACTGAATTTAAAACAGTCAACCTGGGCCATAAACTTACATATAGGAAGAAAGTAGATAGAAATAAGTATATAAAACAGAATTTTTCTTATAATAGCACATAATTTGTACTAGTGATGGGGGCCTGGAAAATGCAAAACTGGAAAACTGGAAAGGGGAAAGGCAGGTAGATGAACTCTGGAGAACACTAAGCATTCATTTCTAACATCACTGCCCACCAAGTAACATCGATTGCAGAGGAGCCACTGGACCAATAATCACAGAAAGATCCTGGGCAGACTAATCAGTTGTCAAAACATCTTAATTGTATACATGCAGTTTGTGACACCAGATAAGAAAACTAGATGAACAGAAATCCTGGCCAAATGTAAAGCAAATCTAGAATGAGTGTTGAGGAAGATGATGATAAATACAAATTTGGTTTGGAGGTGAGCTATGGCAGTGAGAAACATGACTTATCTAACTACTCTTTATTAATTTTTTCTTTTATATGGTTGTTTTAGAAATTATAACCAGCCACCATCTGGAAGTATCAGTGTCCTTAATGTCAACATGAAGTATCACCAGTAGATCTTAGTGGTTCAAAGGGTAGATTGTAATAGACACTATCCCTGCCTTATCTACACTACCTTGTATTTATTTTTTCCAACCATGTTACAGCCTTCTCACTGCAAACACCAGTGACACATGAGATAGGTCTGGAGTACCACAATATTAATATCCTCAGAAGAAGCCCTCAAACAATGATGAATAGGAATTTGCAATTACCAGCTTCTTCATGCTTAAGATGGAGAAACTCACAGGGTTTGCCCAATCAGTCTGAGATGTCCCTGGCATGAGTAGGCCTTACTGCTTGACATAATGGTAACCTGCTCTTCCATGTAACCTATCTTAGCTTTCCTCCTAGGCCTGTCTCACTTCTAGACTCTACTTTTAGCTCTTCTGAGAATCACTTTCAAAGTAAACTACTTTTATTTAAATCTTATTTTAGGGCATATTTCTGGGAGATCTTCTCTAATAATGGAAATCTTTTGATCATATCTGTGTGAGAGAATGGGGTAAATTTTAAAAGATCGCTTATACTTTCAGTACTCCATATGTTAACATAAAATCTTTAAATTTTAAAATTTATCTGTATTTAAATGCCAAAATTTCCACTGATTACATTGTAAGCATTACAGATTCTTTATACAATTAATTATATTCAAGGTAAGAAAATGTACTTTGAAAAACATAACCAGTAGGTTCATGTCATTTTCTGTCTAAAGATTACCTGTAATTTTATTTTCAATTTAGTTGAAGTTAAAGAATCTGTACTTGAGGAGAGGTCAAAATAAAATTGAATTTCTGCATAAGTCAGTTTTAGGAAAGGCAATTCATTTAATATTAGTTCAAAATGTTAATTATTCTTGTTTGACTTGCATTGTGGACTTGTAACCTTGAAACTGATTATGTGAATATAAATTGCATGTTCAATGTGTTGTTGGAAAACTACTTGAATTTGTTAAAATAGCAAACAAGTTCCTTTTAAGAGGTTGAACTACTAATTTTGTGATAATTATTTGTTAACTACAGATTTATTATAAATATGAATTTCTTATACATAACCAACCAGTATGAAAAATCTACACTTCACCTGTTGAGAATATTATTTTAAAATATTTCTGCTTAAATAAGTTATTTCCAATTAGTAAATAAATGGCACTAATTTATTAACTTCTAAATTCACCCCAAATTTCATTCTTCCACATATTGTGACAGTTACTCATGGTTTTGCATAAACTATTTTTCATTCAGCTTCCTAACAATATGTACTAGTAATCTTACCATGCATATTACTTTCCAATTAACTGCAGCTGTCCTATAATCGTCTCCCTAATTCTTACTTACAGGAGTACCACTACCTCGAATTTTCTTATTTACAAATCTACAACATTTTCTCAGTATTCTACAGGCTATGCATCACCATCTTAGTTGTAGCTGTGAATATTGTATATAAGTTATTTATTATTCTCTATATTCTTCCCAACACTAGAAATTATAATTAACACATAATACTAAAAGTATAACTGTTAATCAGTTAAACTGATAAACCTCAAGCCATGCTAACCAAGAAAAAGAGTAAAGATCCAAATTATTAATATCAGAATTCAGGAAAGGGAAAACAAAACTGATCCACATGGACATTAAAAGGATAATAAAGAAATATTATGAGCAACTCTGCTCCTTACAATTTGATAACTTAGGTGAATTAAGTTTTTGAAAGACAAAATCTACGAAAACTCACACAGTGAAATAGAGCTCCACTGAATAACCAAAACTATATATATTAAAGAAACTGAATAATCAATTAATAACCTTTTAAGACAGAAAGTACCAGTCCCAGAATTGTTTAACTGTGAATTCTATCAATCAGTAATGAAAGAAATGGTAATAATTTTCTACAATTTTCTCCATGGAATAGAAACAATGATAACAATTCATAATTATTTTTCCCATAAGGCCAGTATTACTATAATTCCAAAGACAAAGACAAAGACATTACAAGAATAGACATCTACAGACTATATTTCTCATGAATACAAGTACCAAAATATTCAAATTCTATTAACAAATCAAATTCATTAATGTATAAAACATTATACACTAAGACCAAGTGAGATGTATTTCAGAGATGCAAAACTCATTCAACATTTGAAAATCAGTTAATGTAATCCATCATATTAACAGGCTAAGAGGAAAAATTATATGATTATATTGATAGATAAAAGAAAAATCATTTCATTCATTCATGATAAATGCTGTCAGTAAATTGGGACTAGAGAAAGTATTCATCAAATTGGTGAATAACATCATCTACCAAATAATAATAATAATAAAGTACAGCTAACAGCATACATCTATTCAACATTGTATTGAAGTTCTGCTTAATGCAATAAGACAAGAAGAAATAAAAGTTAAGTGTTGTATACAGTTTGGGAAAAAATAAAGCTGTATTTCTTTGCAGTCGACATGACAGGCTATATAGAAAATCTCGAAGAATACACAACAACAAAACTGCTTGAACTAATAAGAAAATATAGCAAGGTTATAGGATGCAAGGTTAATACACAAAGTTAATTGCTTTCTTACATACTAGTAATGAGCAAGTGAAGTGATATTTTCTTAAGACATTTCTTTACAGGTGGCATTAGACTCGCAGAAAAAAATGAGAAGCAATGGCAGAGATTTCCCATATAGCCCTGTCCCCACACATGCATAGCTTACTCTATGGTCATTATCCACACCAAGACAGTACATGTTCCACAATCGATGTATCCACATTGACACATCACAAACACCCCACGTCCATAGTTTAATCTAGAGTTTACTCGTGGTTTTATATTTTCTATAGAAATTGATAACAACATTGGTGTTGTTAGTTTTCTAGGTTTTGGTACCTACCATTCTAATGGATGTGTAATAGTATCTCATAGTTGTTTAAAGTTTCATTTTTTGATAACATAGGATATAAAGCATGTTTTTATAAACTTGCTAATCATCTGTATGTCTTTTTGGTTGAGGTGTCTCTTAAGATATCTGGCGGGCCAGGTGCGGTGGCTCAGGTCTGTAATCCCAGCCCTTTGGGAGGCCAAGGCGGGTGGATCACAAGGTCAAAAGATCGACACCATCTGGTAAACATGGTGAAACCCTGTCTCTACTAAAAATACAAAAAATTAGCTGGGCATGGTGGCGCATGCCTGTAATCCCAGCTACTTGGGAAGCTGAGGCAGGAGAATTGCCTGAACCCAGGAGGCGGAGGTTGCGGTGAGCCAAGATCATGCCATTGCACTCCAGCCTGGGTAACAAGAGTGAAACTCCATCTCAAAAAAAAGAAGATATCTGGCCCAGTTTTAATCATGTTGCTTGTTTTCTTATTTTCCAATTATGAGTTCATTGTATAGGAATCTCTTATCAGAGGTGTTTTTTGCAAATACTTTCTTCCAGTCTGCGGCTTTTCTTCTTATTCTTATAGCATTGTCATTCACAGAGTATAGATTTCAGACGTTTATAATAAAATGCAGTTTATCAATTATTTTTTTCATGGATTGTGTTTCTGATGTTGTATCTAGAAATTTATCACCATACCAAGGGTCATCTAAGTTTTCTCTCATGTTATTTTCTAGGAGTTTTATGGTTTTACATTTTACATTTTGTTTGTAATTCATTTTGGGATAATTGTATAATGAGTATGATGCCTGTGTCTAGATTAATTTTGTTTAACATACAGATATCCAGTTGCTCCAGCATTATTTGTTGAAAATATTGTATTTGTTTTACTGTACTGCCTTTGCTTGTTTGTCAAAGATCAGTTGGTCTATATTTGAGCTTTCTATTCTGTTTTGAGAATATATTTGTCTATTAATGTATCAATATCACACTGTCTTCATGACTGCAGATTTATAATATGTTTGATGTTGAGTAATGTCAATTCTCCAACTTTGTTCTTCTCCTTCAATGTTGTGTTGGCTATTCTGGGTACTTTACCCTTCAATGAACTTCAGAATTAATTTATTGGCATCCACAAAATAACTTTCTGGGGTTTTGGTTGAGATTACATTGAATCAATAGATCAAAATAGGAAGAACTGATGTCTTATACAATTTGAGTCCTTTTACAAAGGAATATAGAATATATTTTTAAATATTTATTTTGTCTTTGATTACACTCATCAGAGTATGTAGTTATCTTCATATATGTTTTATACACATTTTGTTAGATTTACATTTAAGTGTTTTATTTTGGGAGCTGCTAATTTTAAAAAGTATTGTGTGTGTAATTCAAATTCCACTTATTTATATATATATAAGTGGTTGACTTTTAAATTTTGATCTCTTATTCTGAAACTTTGCTATAACTATTATTATTATAGGAGAATGATTTTGTTGATTCTTTAGGATTTTCTACATAGACAACTATGTTATCTATGGACAAACATGTTTGATTTTTTCTTTTCTTGTCTTATTGTATTAGAAATTTCAATGAAATCTTTTTAAAAAGTGGCTAGAGCAAACTATTTTTGTACCTGATATTGTGAGAAAACATCTAGTTTCTTACTATGTTAGTCCATTCAGGCTTGTATAACAAAATGCTGTAAAACAGGTAGCTAATGAAAAACAGAAATTTATTTCCCGCAATTCTGGAATTGGTAAGTCTGAGATCAAAACATCAGCAGATTTTGTGTTTGGTGAGGTCCCACTTTCTATTTCATAGATGGTATGTTCTCACTGTGTCCTCACATGGTAGTAGGGGTAAGAGGACTCCCT
The DNA here is from genome assembly GCA_031835075.1 of Saguinus oedipus. Taxonomy (NCBI): domain Eukaryota; kingdom Metazoa; phylum Chordata; class Mammalia; order Primates; family Cebidae; genus Saguinus; species Saguinus oedipus. The sequence continues at coordinate 141,144,404 of CM063171.1, read as the reverse complement.
TTGGCTTATTTTATAGGGGAACTAATCCTATTTATGAATACTCAGCACTGAAGACTTAATAACTTTCCAAAGACCTTACCACCTAATATCATTACATTGGGAATTAGGATTTCAACATACAAATTGTGGGAAGACATAAGCATTTGGTCCATTGTACTCACCATTAAGTATGATAGCTGTAGAATTATTTTTGGAGACATTCTTTGTCAAGTTTTCAATCTTCCCTTCTATTTCTAGTTTCCTGAGTGTTTTCAGCATAAGTTATTGTCAGATTTTGAAAAATGCTTTTTTCTGCATCTATTGACATAGTCAGAATAATGAAAATTTCAAATTTAAAGATACCACCATTTACATTAGCACTAACACATGATATAATAGGTATAAATATGAACCAGTTCTCTATGAGGAAAACTATGAAACTCTGATGAAAAAATCAAAGAATACCTAAATTAATAAAAAGATATTGCAAGCACATATATAGCAAGATTTCATATTATTAATAAGTTAATTATTTCCAATCAGAACCACAAATTCTAGGCAATCCTCATAATTTCAGCATGTTAATTTGCAAATATTGATAAATTGATTCTACAGTTTATATGGAAGCAGAAGTCTAAAAATAGCCAAAGTGATACTGAAGAAGAACAAATTTTGAGGACAAAAGCTAGTGTACTTCAGTTTTGTTTTAGAACCATTGTAATTAAGACCACGTGGTATTGGCCAAAAAATAAACAAGTAAACAAATAGACCAATGGAGTAGAACAGATAGCCACAAAATAAACTCAAATAAATATCTTGAACTAATCTTTGACAAAGAAGCAAAAACAATCCATGAAGAAAAACTAATATGTTCATCAGACAATGCTGAAACAACTGGATAGCCATATTAAAAAAAAAAAAAAAATCTAAACATTGACCTTAAAACTTTTATTAAAATTAACTCAAATTAGACAATTAGCTCATATTTAAAATGTAAAAACTATAAAACTTTTAGAAAACAAAGGAAATAAAATCTAGATGATCATGGGTTAAGCAATGAAATTTTAAATAATGTTTATAGAAGTAAAAAATGGTGTCAGAACTAATTGAAATTAAAAGTTTCTGTTCTGTGAAAGACTCTTTTAAGATGATAAAAAGACAAGCCACAAATTGGGAGAAAATAGGTACAAAACTCATATCTGATAAAGGACTTGTATCCAAAATATGCAAAGAACACCTTTAAAAAGAAGACAAACAACTCAATGAAAAAGTGAGCAAAGATCACAACAGAAACCTTAGCTAAGAAGATAAATAGATGATAGCCTCTGAAAAGATGTTCCATATTATATGTTGCCAAGGAAATGCAAATTATAACAATGAGATATCACTATTTACCTATTAGAATATTTAAATCTAAAACAATGACAATTCCAATTGTTGGAAGGATGTGGAACAATAGGAACTCTCATGCTTTGTTCATGCAAAACCAAAATAACACAGCCACTCTGGAAGAAAGTTTAGTAGTTTGTTACAAAGAAAAAATATATTCTTAACATAAGATCTAGCACCCATGTGTTGTTAGGTATTTATGTAAACAAGCTGAAAACTTAAGTTCATGTAGAAAACCCTACACATCAATATTTCTGGAACATTAATAAATGAATAAGGAAAAACACTGTGGGACATCTCTACAATAGATTATAATTTATCAATGAAGAGAAATGAATACAAGCAAATAAAAACCAGCAGCATACAAAATGTTAATTCATCATGATCAAGTAGCTTCATTTCTAGTATGTAAGGTTTGTTCAACATATGCAAACCAATATGTGTGATTCACCACATAAATGTAATTAAAAACAAACAACACTGATAAATTCAATAGATGCAGGAAAAGCTTTCAATAAAATCCATATCCCTTCATGACGAAAACCCTCAACAACTAGGCATCAGAGGAACACACCTCAAAATAATAAGAGCCATCTATGACAAACCTACGAACAACATTTTACTAAAGGACCACAAGCTGGAAGCATTTCCCTTGAGAACTGGAACAAGACAACGATGCCTATTCTCACCACTCCTATTCAACATAGTATCGAAAATATGAGTCACAACAATAAAACAAGAGAAATAAATAAAAGGCATCCAAATAAGTAGAGAGGAAGTCAAACTCTTTCTCTTTGCAAATGGTATGACAGTATGCCTAGAAAACCCCCATAGTCTCTGCCTAAAGTCTGCTAGATCTGAAAAACAACTTAAGAAAAGTTTCAGGATACAAAAATCAATATACAAAAATCAGGACCACTTCTGTACAACAACATACAAGTTGAAAGCCAAAGCAAGAACACAATCCCATTCACAATATCTACAAAAAGAATAAAATACCTAGAAATACATTTAACTGAGGAGATGAAAGATCTATATGAGGATAATTACAAAACTGCTGAAAGAAATTATAGATGACATAAATATGTGGAAAATATATCCCATGACCATGGACTGGAATATATCCCATGATCATGCACTGAAATCAATATTGTTAAAATGGGCACAGTGGCCAAAGAAATCTACAGATTCAACACTATACCAATCAAACTACAAGTGTCATTTTCCACAGAATTAGAAAATACTATTCTAAACTTTATATGGAATTAAGAAAGAACCCAAGTGTCTCACTCCTGTAATCCCAGCACTTTGGAAGGCCGAGGCAGGTGGATCACAAGGTGAACAGATCGAGACCATCCTGGTCAACATGGTGAAACCCCGTCTCTACTAAAGATACAAAAATTTAGCTGGGCATGCTGGCGCGTGCCTGTAATCCCAGCTACTCAGGAGGTTGAGGCAGGAGAATTGCCGGAACCCAGGAGGCAGAGGCTGCGGTGAGCCGAGATCGCACCATTGCACTCCAGCCTGGGTAACAAGAGCGAAACTCCGTCTCAAAAAAAAAAAAAAAAAAAAAAGAAAAGAAAAGAAAGAAAGAACCCAAATAGCCAAAGCAACCTAAGCAAAAAGAAGCAAATCAGAAGCAGCACATTACCTGACTTCAGACTATACTATAAGCTCACAGTAGTGAAAACAGCATGGTACAGGTACAAAAACAGATACATAGACCAATAGAACAAAATATGGAACCTAAAAATAAAACTACACATCTACAGTCATCTAATATTTGACAAAATAAACAAAAATAAGCACTGAATAGTGAGAAAGGGTTTCCTATTCAGAAAATGGTGCGGGGATAACTGGCTAGCCATATTTAGAAGATTGAAACTGGACCCCTATCTTTCACTATATATAATAATTAACTAAAGGTGGATTAAGAATTTAACTGTAATACCTCAAGGTATAAGAATCCTAAAAGAAAACCTAGGAAATATCATTCAGGATATCAGCCTTGGAAGTAATTTATAGCTAAGTCCTCAAAAGCAATTGCAACAGAAATAAACTGACAGGTGGGACCAAATTAAACTAAAGATCTTCCAAACAGTAAAAGAAATTATCATTAGAGTAAACAGACAACCTACAACAAAGAACCCCATTTAAATGGGCAAAGAACATGAACAGACAATTTCCAAAAGAAGATAAACAAACCACCAACAAACATGAAAAAATGGTCATTGTCACTAATCATGAAATAAATGTAAATCAAAATGACAATGAGATATTATTTCACATCAGTCAGAATGGCTATTATGTCACAAATGCTGGTGAGCCTGTGGAGAAAAGGGAACACTTATAAACTATTGGTGGGAATATAAATTAGTCCAGTCACTGAAGTAAGCAGTGTGGAGATTTTTCAAAGAATTTAAAAGAGAATTGACATTCAATGCAGCGATTCCATTACTGCATATATACCCAGGGGAAAACATCATTCTACCTAAAAGACATGTGGACTCATACGTTATGTTCTTCACAGGCCTATTCACAATAGTGAAGACATGGAATCAACCCCATGCCCATCAAAGTTGGATTAAATAAATAAAATGTGGTTCACATACACCATGGAGTACTATGCAACCATAAAAAGAATAAAATCATGTCCTTTGCAGCAACGTGGATGCAGCTGGAGGCCATCATTCTAAGTAATTTAATGCACAGACAGAAAACCAACTACTGCATGTTCTTACTTATAAGTGGGAGCTAAACAATGGATACACATGGACATAAAGATGGGAACAATAAACACTGGGGACTACTAAAGGAGGGAAGGAGGGGGCAAATGCTAGGAAATTACCTATTGGGTATTATACTCACCCTCTGAGTGATGGAATGGTTAGTTCCCGAAACCTCAGTGTCATGTAATATACCCAGTGAACAAATCTGCACACAAAGTTATAAAAAAATAAATAAATTTAAAAATAAATTTATTTTATTTAGATCACCTTGATCTAAAGATGATCTAAATAAAAACAAAGAAAAAAGAAATGAGCTATCAAACCATGCAAAGATATGAAGTAACCTCAAAGACATGTTGCTAAGTGAAAGGAGACAGTCTAGAAAGGCTGCATCCTGTTTGATTCCAACTATGTGACATTCTATAAAATGCAAAACTATGGAGACACTAAAGAGCTTAGTGGTTACCAGCAGCTGGGAGGTGGGGAAAGGAAGAAGGAAGAGGTGAGGTACAGAGGATCAGTGTTTCTAGGCTGGGCATGCTGGTTCACACCTGTAATCCCAGCAATTTGTGAAGCTGAAGTGGGCGAATAACCTGAGGTCAGAAGTTTCCAGACCAGCCTGGTCAGCATGGTGAAACCCCGTCTCTATTAAAAATACAAAAATTTGCTGGTTGTGGTGGTGCACACCTGTAATCCCAGCTACTGCGGAGACTAAGGCAGAATGCTTACTTGGATCCAGGAGGTGGAGGTTGCAGTGAGCTGAGATTGTGCCATTGCGCTCCAGCTTCAGCAACAAGAGTGAAACTCCATCTAAAATAATAACAATAATGTATCTAATTTGGCTCAATAATTGTAAAAATTACACAACACTAAAACTTCTCAAAAATGGTATATTAATTTAAAATTGCAACAAAAAAACTGTTGGGACTGATGACTATGCTAATTTTTATGATTCTGTTGATGGCTTTGCAGGCCTATACCTCTATCAAAATTTAGTGACAAAAGCAAATGAGCTAACAAGCCACAAAAATACACAAAGTAACCTTAAATTCATATTAATAAGTGAAAGAAGCCAATCTGAGAAGGTACTTAGTGTACCATTCCAAGGCTACATAATGTATGACATTCTGGGAAAGGTGAAGTTATAGACAATAAAAATATCCATAGTTGCCAGGGGTTGAGAGGGTAAGAGAGAGGAATGAATAAGTGCAGGGATTTTTTTATGATACTGTTATAGTGGCTATGTGACATTATGCATTTGGCAAAATTCATAGATGTGTTACAACACAAAAAGTGAACAATAATGGAAACTGTAGATGTTAGTTGTAATATCTGTAATGTCAGTAAGTATTGTTTATTTTCTTTTTCCTTCTTTTTTTTTTTTTTTTTTGAACTGGAGTCTCCCTTTGTTGTACAGTCTGGAGTGCAGTGACATGATCTCTGCTCATTGCAACCTCTGCCTCCTAGTTTAAGCAATTCTCCTGCTTCTGCCTCCCCAATAATTGGGACTACAGGCCTGTGCCACCACACCCGGCTGGATTATATATATATTTTGACTTTTGAGAAATTATTCTGTTGAACCTGAAAATACATATAAGCATATATTTACAGAGGTTGTTTTCTAATGTTTGGCTTAAATGTTAGCATCGTTGTTGATATAATCTAGTAAGAAAATAGTTATGCTTTTTTTATATACATACCTTAAGTTCTGTGGTACATGTGTAGACCTTGCAGGATTATCGCATAGGTACACAGTTGCCATGGTGGTTTGCTGCCTCCATCCCCGCGTCACTTATATCTGGCATTTATTCCAATATTATCCCACCCCAACCTCCATACACCCTGCTATCCCTCAGCTAGGCCCCTACCCCTCAACAGACCCCAGTGTGTGATGTTCAACTCTCTGTGTCCATATGTTCTCATTATTCAACACCCAACTACGAGGGAAACATGCAGTGTCTGGTTTTCTGTTCTTGTATCAGTTTGCTGAGAATGATGGTTTCCAGCTTCATCCATGTCCTTACAAAGCACATGAACTCATCTTTTTATGGCTGCATAGTATTCCATGGTGTATATGTACCACATTTTTTAATCCTGTCTATCATTGATGGACATTTTGATTGGATCCAGGTCTTTGCTATTGTAAATGGTGCCTCAGTGAACATATGAGTGCTTGTATCTTTATAATACAGCAATTTATAATCCTTTGGGTATATATCCAGTAATGGGATTGCTGGGTTAAACGGTATTTCTATTTCTAGATCCTTGAGGAATTGCCACAATGTCTTCTGCAATGGTTTAACTAATTTAGATTCCCACCAACAGTGTAAAAGTGTTCCCTTTTGTCCAAATCCTCTCCAGCATCTGTTGTCTCATGATTTTTTAATGATCACCATTCAAATTGGCATAAGATGGTATCTCACTGTGGACTTGATTTGCATTTCTCTAATGACTAGTGATGAAGAGAATTTTTTCATGTTTGTTGACTGCATAAATGTCTTCTTTCAAAAATTATCTGTTCACATCCTTTGCCAACTTTTTGATTTCTTTGTTCTTCTTGTAAAACTGATTTATATCTTTGTAGATTCTGGATATTAGCTCTTTGTCAGATAAGTAGCTTACAAAATATTGTCCCATTCTGTTGATTGCTGGTTCACTCTAATGATTGTTTCTTTTGCTGTGTAAAAGCTCGGAAGTTTAATTAGATCCCATTTGTCTATTTTGGCTTTTGTTGCCATTGCTTTTGGTGTTTTAGTCATGAAGTCCTTGCCTATGTCTATGTCCTGAATGGTATTGCCTAGGTTTTCTTCTAGGGGTTTTACAGAGTTAAGTCTTATGTTTAAATTTTGATCTATCTGGAGTTAATTTTTGTGTAATGTAAAAGGAAGGGATCCAGTTTCAGCTTTCTGCACATGGGTAGCCAGTTTTCCCAACATCACTGTTTAAACAGGGAATCCTTTCCCCATTGCTTGTTTTTATCAGGTTTGTCAAAGATCAGATGGATGTAGATGTGTGGTACTTCCAAGGCCTCTGTTCTGTTCCATTGGTCTATATCTCTGATTTGGTACCAGTACCATGCTGTTTTGATTACTGTAGCCTTGTAGTATAGTTTGAAGTCAGGTAGCATAATGCCTCCAGCTTTGTGGTTTTTGCTTAGGATTGTCTTGGCTATGTGGGCTGTTTTTTGGTTCCATATGAAGTTTAAGGTGTTTTTTTTTTTTTTTTCCAGTTCTATGAAGAAGGTCATTGGTAGCTTGATGGAGATAGCATTGAATCTATAAATTACTTTGGGCAGTATGGCCATTTTAATGATATTGATTCTCCTAACCATGAGCATGAAACGTTTTTCCATCAGTTTGTCTCCTCCGTTATTTCCTTGAGCAGTGGTTTGTAGTTCTCCTTGAAGAGATCCTTTATATTCTTCATTAGTTGTATTCCTAGGTATTTTATTCTGTTTGTGGCAATTGTGAATGGGAGTTAACTTATGAATTTGCTCTCTATTATTGGTGTATAGGAATGCTTGTGATTTTTGATAATTGATTTCTGTATTCTGAGACTTTGCTGAAATTGTTTATCATCTTAAGGAGTTTTGGGGCTGAGATGATGGGGGCTCCTAAATATACAATCATGGTGTCTGCAAATAGAGACAATTTGACTTCCTCTTTTCCTAATTGAATACCTTTTTTTTTTTCTTGTCTAATTACCCTGGCTAGAAGTCCCAATACTGTGTTGAATAGGAATGGTGAGAGAGGGAACCTTTGGCTAGTGCCAGTTTCACTTCTAAGTGAGGCAGCACCCCACCCTGCTGCTGTTTGTTCTTCTTGGGCTACGCCCACTGTCCAACTAGTCCCACTGAGAAGAAACTGTTACCTTGGTTGGAAGTGTGGCGATCACTTGCCTTCTGCATCACTCTCACTGGGAACTGCACTTTGGAGCTGTTCCTATTCTGCCATCTTGGTGGAAGTCTCCTTTTGTATTTCCATTAGAGACAGGGTTTCACCATGTTGGCCAGAATGCTCTCAAACTCCTGACCTCAGGTGATCAATCCATCTTGGCCTCTCAAAATGATGGCATTACAGTTGTGAGCCACTGTGCCCATCCACTATTGTTTCGGTTGTAACAAATGCATTACACCAATGCAAGATGTCAATGATAGAGAAAACTAAGTGCAGTGAAATGGAAAGTATACTGAAGTCTTTCTGCTTTCTGCTCAATTTTTCTTTAAGCCTAAAACTGATATGAAAAGTTTATTTATTTATTTTTGAGTTGAGTAGATATGAAAGAGTAATCAAAACTAACCTTAGTTTTTTGTTTTTATCTGTCTTGTTATTTTTTTTTTGAAGCCATCAAAAACAGTCATTTTGTTTTTTCTTTATAAAACACAAAATTTATTATTTCCACAACTGATTTTGTCAAGGTATTCTTAGACCCCTTCATTTCAAACGTTGCAGAAAAAAATAAACTTTATTCGGAAATACTGTTTATTATTTCATTTTTAAGTGTAGTAAAATAAAATAATATTTTAGAATGTGCTCTTGGCAAATTGCTGCAATAGACAGATGTTTTTTCATTATCTATTACACAGAACTACAAGGTCGGTGACAGTGTGTTTGGTAGGGATTCTTATAAATCTGTGTTAGAGTAATTTTTGAGCTTCTCGGCCAGAGCACATCCTAAATCTTTCTCTCTTCCCCTGCATCTGCAAAAACATCTTTCTAAAACAGCAATGTGTGTGTGTGTGTGTGTGTGTGTGTGTGTGTGTGTGTGTACAGCTAGAAACATGCTTTCCATCTTGTGTCTTCCCAAAGGCAAAATCATGTAAGTGTAGTGGGCAATTTCAAATGATGGTAAGGTTATTTTTAAAGTGTATTCCTCTTTTTGCTTAAAATGCAAAATCTTATTTGGTGCTTATTTTGCTTTGCTAGCGTACATTTCTAACGATTAACTTAGAAAAAGTAATTTCTCTTTGAAACAGCTTCTAAGTGGCAACAATTGGAGTACTAGCAAGGTTATTTATCTAAATACTATGTTTTATAGACAAAAGAAATCTTCAGTTAAATAATACAATTTCAAATTACACACTTTAAAAAGATGCACGTATCTTGTGCCTATTCTTAAGTAAAATATAATTTGTTATGTCTAATAAATGCTGTTTTTGAGAAATACTAGTTTGTACAATTTTCACAACTCAGGAAATTAATTTTATTTAAATAAGAGATTGAGAATTTTATTTTATTATGCAAAAGTGTTCTCCTTTAAGTTGAATATTGTTTGTAACTTCAGTTTGTTCTGTTTTAATTTTCTTTCTGCATTAATCTTTCTTAAGTAGTAATCATTGAAGTTATGTGTGTGTATATATATAATCTACTGTTTGAAATGCATGTAGAAGCTTGACAAGTGATAACTACAAGAGTTATTTACACTTTTTTTTCTCTTTTCCTCATGAATGTAGGTTTATTTTCCCTTTATCTGGAACCTTACCTGCCAGTTTTTCAAGGTCACAAAATTGGATACTTGAAGTCAGATGTATAGCAAAGGCCACTGGTAATGTTCCCTTTCAAATTCGTATGTCCTATCAAAGAAGGAATTCTTCTCAAACCTCTTAGAAAATTTCAAATGAATTCATTATGTAAGAATTGCTGGAAATCAGATTAATGAAGATTACCCTACAAAAATTCTGACTCAAGTTGTTTAAATTGTTTTTCTAATCTTCTCACTTGCCTACCTTGGTTTTTGGCATATAATTTGATTATATCCAAATAATATAATTACATGAACATCAAAGAGAGCCAAACGTGCTAGCAGAATGATGTTTTAATTAAGTTTTTTTTTATCAGAGAAAAGTCAAGTGGTTTCCAACAGTGTCATCCCTAAGTTTTCAGATAAATTTCCAAATGAATTTCCACGAAATTAATGACTATAGATAAGTTTAATTCTCTCCAACTATATTAACATGCTCAGATGATAATTTTTAAAATATTGGAAGTGAATTTCCCCAAAATATAATAACTTGGAGTCATCAAAAGTGTAACCTATAGCAGCTAGGGATGTTTGTCTTGAATGAGAGAAAATCAGAGGGAATCAAGAGTTGATTCAGACAGCTACCAAGATGTAGGAAACCTCTCCTGGTAATGAATATCAAAGCAAATTTTAATTTGTATTTAAATTTAGTACTTAAGATAGTTCATATCTTGAACTACAATGAAATAAATTTAATTCTATGGAAATGATCATAAGAATGTTGGAGTGTGAGAGAAAATAAAACACCAAAGAGTAAGAAAAAATATTCTCTGTTAATCACATATGATCAGTTTATATTGTCATATAATATATTATGGTATATTATTTGTATGAGGCTTCTAAGTTTCTTTTACTTCTCTCTATTAATATACAATTCTGGATTGACAAGGAAATGACTTCTTATAAATTTTGGTGTTCTTATTTATTCTGATAGGCATTGATAACAAATCAAATCCCAAGACTTTTGTTTCACTTTTTAATCAATGGTATCAATGCATTTTGTATTAATGCAAGAATATGTATTCTTAAAAGGCAGATACTTTTGTCTTTATAGGATTGCACTGAGTATGAGTTTCTGTGGTTAAGACACATTTACTTAAAACTCTAAAAATTAGGTTTTTGTCATCATTTTGAAGTAGTAAAATTCAAATATTGATTTTTCACTAAATCTTTCTTCTACTTTGTTCCTTGTCTCTATTGTACCTTTATCCTCCATTCTGTATGCAGCTATAACTTTGCAAATTACCATTGACTTTCTTTGCTATACAGTAAATTAAAAAATCCTATACATTTTAGTTTTTCTATTTTTCAAGCTTTTTTTCCATTCCCAAGCCAAAATTTATCTTCCTTCAGATGTTTAACAACTCTAGTGAAACGTGAAAACTTAGAAAAACTTTTTATATTGAACTGTGTGTGCTTAAAAAGTTAATATTCAAGATAAATATCTTTGATAATACTAAGTAAATATTATGTAATAAAGAATAATGTTGGAATTTTCCTTACGGATCGATGTATTTTATGTAGATAAAATAAAAATGCACATATTAATGCTAATTATATATTATTGTCATACAATGATCCAAGTACTTTCTACAAGTTAATTTACATAAAATCCTATTTATTATCACAACTTTATAAAGAACCAGAAAAATATAAGTAAACATAATATTAATTTCTAGATCCCATATAAAATGTTCTATATTTTCTTAAACAAATATATTACTGTAGTTAACATTGTTTCCATTACTCACAGCCATACATCGTCAAGTAACGTTTTCAATCTGCAGCAGCAAGTAATGGCTTTCACATTTTGCTTTGATGAACCACATATTTTCCCATAGATGCAATTATAGCATACAGCCTGCAGTGTGACTGAATACTTTTATGATCAGCATATATGTAAGTGTGTGTAAAAATACAGTGAAATGAACAGAATATATGTAACTTTAGTAAAGTCTATACATATATACTGGAGATTATACTAAAATCTCTAAAGTCTAAGTGCATATTCTTTTGTGATATAAATTGCTGAATGTTAGATTGATACATTAAAAATTATAGGCACAATTAAATTAACTAAATGACAATTTTAAATATTTAAGGAATAATTATGTTAAACTATGCTTTTCTTTGAAACATAGGAAATAATTCATCTTAACATATGTAAAACACTTGGACCATCATGTGGAAATAGGAAATATAACATTAGTGGTGTAACAGTTTCCAATTATTTACTAATTCTTTTCACAAAAAGACTGATCTTCCTTTCTGTTGTCCCATGATACAGTCTTCTCCAATGAGAATAGTACACTCAGTTCCAGAATTAGTGCTGGGCTTCACTATGTGACTTGATTTAACCAATTGCACGTGAGCAGAAGTGATAAATGCAACAGGTTTTAGCCTGCCCTCATGCTTTTTTATCTTGTTACATATAGATAAACTAAATAAACACAGAAGCAAAGAACTGTAGCTATTAGCTGCCAAAAGCGACATAAATGAAAAATATTATTATTATTGTAAAGCCACTGAGAAATTTTGAAGGTTTTGTTACTGAACCTTGCCAAGGGAAGATTACAAAGGCTCTTAGCTATTTTATGCATTGTCTCAAAATTGCTGGAGCATTTCTCATGTGTCAGCGAGCTGTAATTCATTAAGAGTGAAGGCCGGGGGTGGTGGCTCAAGCCTGTAATTCCAGCACTTTGGGAGGCCGAGGCGGGTGGATCACGAGGTCAAGAAATCGAGACCATCCTTGTCAACATGGTGAGACCCCGTCTCTACTAAAAATACAAAAAATCAGCTGGGCATGGTGGCGCGTGCCTGTAATCCCAGCTACTCAGGAGGCTGAGGCAGGAGAATTGCCTGAACCCAGGAGGCAAAGGTTGCAGTGAGCCGAGATCGCACCATTGCATTCCAGCCTGGGTAACAAGAGCGAAACTCCATCACAAAAAAAAAAAAAAAAAAAAAATGAAATAATCCTGTAAATTTTATTATTTAAATAATTAAACTAATATCATAGAAATATGCAATCTGGAAAAGAAGCCATGCTGTAAGAATATGATGGCCAAGGGCCAAAGCTGTGGCTGCTTAGGAAGGTTGCCTCTAGTCTGGCATCTGGGAACCTGGATTTTGGGAAAGTTCCCATTATTCTCAGAACTAAGAGAATGGCTCACCTTGCCTAAAATTCATTCATTAAAAACAATATGGCTTATGCTGAACACCTAATTTCTTTAAGTCTGGTATTTCGTATGTGTTAGGCATAGGGTGCTTACACGACTAGACCCTAATAAAACCATGGACATTGAGTCTCTTCAACACCTGTTGTCAGAACATTTGTTGGAGGAATTAAGCAAGCATTTTGTAACTTCAATAAGAGAATACTCTTTCTAAGCTTGCACCTGTTTTCCTCTAGAATTTATCCTACATCTATTTATTTTGCTGATTTTGCTTTGAATCTTTTCACTGTAATAAGTAATAGCGACGGGTGTGAATATATTCTAAGTCCTAGGAATCCTCTTTGTGAATTATCAAAGCTGGGTGTGTTCTTGATGATACCCACCACAATAATCATATTAATAGTTATATTGAAATACATTAATTAAATGTAGCAAAGAGCTGAGAGACTGGATAAATTTAAAAATATTAAAATACATGCTATAAGCATAAGATATAATTAACATTTAAAAAATAAATTAAGAGCTAATTAATTTTATTAAGATGGAATGATACTCCAGCTTAATAAAAATATTTTTTTAATTTAAGAAAATAATTAAAAACCAGGTAAATAAAATAAACATGTATCTCAGAAAATAGGAGAGTTTTAAAAAATAAAGCCATATTTATTTATGTAAAAGAGGAATAACTTACCTAAAAGAAAGGTATTACCTACACAAAATAAAGAAATTTACTAATAAATTAAGGCAGATAAAAATGAATGCTTTGAGAAATAAGTGCTACAGCATACTCGTTGGAAATAAAGGAAAACCTAAATTGATCAAGAAAACAATATATAATTCACAAATACAAATTGAAAGTATAAAGCACGCAATTAAACATGCCATATACACTTTACAAAATGAAACATACTTCACATTTTATGTGTCTTTTTAAGAGAGCTATTTTATTGTTCTGTGTATATAACTTATTCAATTATCACACTTTTAATAGACACCAAGTTTATAATAGCAAAATGAACTATTATATAAAGCTATATATATAACCTTACATATTATATAGATCTATTATTTTATTTTGCTAAATTATTTAAAAAAATATATGTGCAAATACATCTACAAAATCTATTCCAAGAAGTGAGATTGCTGAGTCATAGGCTGTAAACATTTAAAGAACTGGTTACTGGTGACTAGTTAACCCATTATCATAAATGGGTATATGGGTATATCTGCAAGAAAAATGTATGGAGTGTCTACTTATCCCATCTTTCTTTTCATCACCTTTTATGTCTGTGTCTGTCTCACTGGGAAAATGTATTACTTCGTTGAAGATTTACTTTGCAATAATTCAAATACCCTTTTTACTTATCTTTCTTAATTGGTGAGCTAATCTTCCATTTTATACTTTAATAATTCACTAAGCTGTATACTTATGACTTGTGTACATTTCCCTACGAAGATTTGGGACATTTATCTATGATGTGAAAATACAATACCAACAAATTGTATTATACAATCTACTTGGTATTATACAATCTACTGGTATTATACAATCTATTTCTCCATTCTTCTATTTAATAACAGTTGTAATCTTCACTAAGATGCATTACTATGGGTATTTTCTTTATTCTTATATGTTTCCTGAAATATTTCAAATAGTGCAATTTGAAAAGAAAAATTATGTTAACTGCAATAGACTGAATAATTGTGTCATCTTCAAACATATATTGAAATCCTAATCCCCAATGTGATAGTTTTAGAAGATGGAGTCTTTGGAAAGAAATTACTTTGTATACTGGAGCCCTCATGAATGGGACTAGTGTCTCCATTTAAAAAAACACAGAGAATTCTTGAGGCCTCTTTCTACCACAAAAGGAGATACAATATGCGATGAGAAGTCTGCAATTTATAGTCCAGAAAAAGACCCTCAGCAGAATCTGATCATTTTGATGCCCTGATCTCAGACTTCCAGCCTCTAGATCTCAGAAACAAATTTCTGTTGTTTATAAGCCATGTAGTCTATAATCCTTTGCTATGCCAGCCAAAATTAAATAAGACAATAACAGTTATTATAACAACACATTTTTATTTATTACATGTTTATTCTCTCAATTATAAGCACAATTTTGAGTATCTCTTTTTTATATTTTGGGGTTTCCCGTGATTTCAACAAATATTTTGTGGACATGGAATAAGAGTTATGATAAAGAAGAATACTAGCACAATGTTGGTTACAGCTTCAGGATAATGTTTCCCTGAGTCCCATTAAATGATGGATCTGTTTTGTCTCACTCAGTTAGATATAAGACAGGCAGGTGAGTTGGTGAGAATGATTTCCTCCCTACTTCAGAGACTGACAGGATATATATCACTTGTCATCCAAGAAAAAAATGTCATCATATCATCCACATCCTATCTTATTAATTTTCACTATCCCACAGTGCACACTGGTACACTAGTATGTGCACATGTATGCACTTGTGTGTGTGTGTGTGTATATATATATATATATATATATATATATTATCTATCTATATATATATATCTTATTATCAATAACTCTAACTTCCAAAATTATTTAAAACATTTAGCTACTGACTGCATTCATTTATTTTTGAAGATTACTTACTCCAATATTCTCACCCCAGATATTATTCCAACACTTTGCATCACCTAATTTACTGACATTACCAGTATTTTAATTTCACAACATCTATCATTTTCTTTCTTTCTGCTTTACCCCACATAAGGACAGGGCTTTGTTATTTTTTTTTCCTGCTCTACATTTCTTAATCTTGTTGGGAAAATCTCTAGTCTATAATTTTATTTTTTATGTATTTATTTATTTTATTGCATTTTAGGTTTTGGGGTACATGTGAAGAATATGCAAGATAGTTGCATAGGTACACACGTGGCAGTGTGATTTGCTGCCTTCCTCCCTATCACCTATATCTGGCATTTCTCCCCATGTTATCTCATCCCAACTCCCCACCCCACGCTGTCCCTTCCTTATTTCCCCCCAACAGACCTCAGTGTGTGATGCTCTAATTTTAATGATTAAAATTAGGCAATTTCCTATTTAGCGATTTCATGCAAGACGCATATAATTGAAAAAAAAATTGAAACAGCTATACTCACTCTTTCATTTTATGTGAATTGAGATACTTATATATCTTATGCAATTTATAATTTCTACTAAGCATTTATCCTATTTTCCCTCTAGCATTTGAACTCTCAAATACTTCTAATATGAATGTTTGCTCTCATTGAACATCTAACATCTCCTTGCCTCTTGCATCAAGCTGATACTCTGCCACCTATTTTTACAGAAAATAGAGTAATGGAAGAAAAGCCTCTTCTTTCTTCAATAAATATTCCACCTGCTCTGTATCTGTCAACATGCTTTGGCTTCACTCCTGTCACCGAAGATCCTTCACTGCACAGCTCTTTACCTCTACTCAACGTTAGTCTTAATGTCTCTTTAGTTAATTGTATAATGGCCATAATCCTCTCAGAAATTTATGTCAATGCTTTTTAAGGATGTTAAAATAAATCATGAGTCTTGGTCATAACTTCATAATAGTACTTGCCCAAATTACTTATTAATCATAAATGGAAAGATAGTAATATCAAAGAGCAGAAGTCACACACTACCTAAACTCAGCAAAACAAGTTAACCTCACCAGTAATAGGACAAATATAAATAATTATACTCAGAGAAAGATGAAATATTTTATCTTGTAATCCTGACAAAAATGTCTAACTTGAATTTAATCATGAAGAATCATCATACAAATAAGTAAATAGAGGAACATCCCACAAATATCAAGGACATCAAAGACAACAAAAATCCAAGGAATTGTTTCAGATTAAGGGAGATTAAAGAAATTTAACAACTCAATGGGTGTTAAAATTCTGCCTTGGTTTCAGGACCAGACTTTTGTCACCTATAGCAATGGAACCATAGAAAAAATTTAAGTGAGGTCATTAAATAAGATACAAGTACTGTACAAATACTGATACTATAATTTTTATACTGGCACTATAGTTAAACATAATCATTTTTAATCTTTTATCTATACTTAAGAATAAATATTGAACATAACAAGATAGACTTAAAACACTGTAAGATCATAACAGAAAATTCAACAAGTTTTTGACTAGTTTGCTATTGTATGTGGAAAAATATTTCTGAAAAATACAGAAATTCACCATTCTGAATTATCTTGTATTTTATTTCAAATCCATCTAATGAAGAAACTTTCAAACATATGATGTTAAATATCCATGTCTTACCATAGAAAACTGCTTGAAACATTTCTGTGTTACTTGAATAACCATTATGTGTATATGCATAAACCAAGAAAGGTCTAATTGCTTTTGGCATGGCTTATTTACAGCTAAGTGGTCTATGAAAAAATGAGAGTTCATAAAATGTTATTGTGTGCTAAAACCAATCTGTCTTGCTCATTTTAATTGTGAATGAGAAGAGCAGTTTATAGATTTGAGAAGCATAGGCTTATGAATGTTTCTCATAAAGATGTAGAAGAACAAAGGTTATAGAAGCAATCTGTCAACCAAATGCTTTAATAAGCTTTCATACACAATGCTTTATTTTCCCCAGAAAACTGGGTTTTCTGTTTACAAAAAGTGGATTACTAAGATGCTCCTTTTATTCTGTGGAACTAACTTATTATCATTTTACCTAATATAGTTGTAGTATGTATGTGTGTATGTATGTATGTATGTATGTATGTATGTATTGAGACAATCTCTTTGCTCTGTCACCCAGGCTGGAGTGCAGTGATACTATCTCAGCTGACTGCAACCTCCGCCCACTGGGTTCAAACAATTCTCCTATCTAGCCTCCTGAGTAGCTGAGGTTATAGGTGTGCACCACCACGTCCAGAGGATTTTTATATTTTTAGTAGAGTCAGGGTTTCTCAATGTTGGCCAGGTTGATCTGGAACTCCTGACCTCAGGTAATCCACCCTCCAAGGTCTCCCAAAGTGCTGGGATTACAGGCATGAGCCACCACACTCAGCCTGTTGTAGCATTTAAACAGATCTAACATGGTGACCTCCATGGAGCTGATAATGTTTTTTGGTGTTTTCATTTATTTGTATGGCATATATATTCAGGGCATTTAAAAATAGGAGTTTCTGGGTTGGTGAGCACACGAAGGTTCTGGAAGGGTAGGATGCCCTGAGAGGGCATGAAAGCTTTCCGCATAGCTTGCCCTATGCATCTCTTCCATTTGACTGTTCCTGAGTTGTGTTCTTTATAATAAACCGTGACAAATCAACAGTGTCTTAACACATTTCCATAATGCTTTGGACCTTGCAATAGGTGAGAGAGATTCAGCATAACTGTCTGTATGAAGTTGGTTGGTGCCAAAGGATAAAGTTGAATTTCAGGGATAAATTTTATTACTCTGAGAGGCTGAAAAAAAATAAAAAGTTCTGAGGGTCCCAGTGTTATCTGCCTGTTTAACTGCAGTTTGTCAGGAATCCACTGGTGATGTGGGAGGCACAATTTGTCTTTAAAGAAGTTCACAAACCCTTCAAAAGGAAAAACAACCCAATTGAGCAGTTCTCTGAAAAAGTCAGAGAGAGTTTGGAGACAAACCTTCACCAAACTGCTCTGTGTGCTGGCATCTACCAAAGTGTTATAGAAAGCCCTTCCAAATGGTTCTGTTCCCAACCTATAGAGGGATTAGTCAAATATAACCAGTGAGTGGATAATTCATCTGTTGAATTAAAGTATTTGCTTCTTTGTGCCACACACAAATCTCTAAGAAACTCAGATGTTGTTCAGTTATTTCAGCAAGCAATTAAAGATGAGTTGTATCATCTTCATAAATTATATGCTCAACTGTATGCTTGCTGTGAATTTTGCTATCTTCTACTGAAAGCAGGGATTAGAGAGAAGCAGAACTCTACTTCTTAAGAAGAGTAAAGTTGCTCTGGCTAAACCTTTGAAAACAGATTGCATTTTTACATCTACACAAGTCTTTCTGAAAAAAATGGCTCCTGAGTGGCAGATGTGGTATTTCTGCTCCGTCACTCTCCACCCAGGTTCTGTTCTTTAAGATCAAAGCAGAGGACAAAACTCTTGTAAAGATTAGCTTTTGTTCTGAAATTCACCTATGCCAAAGGCACATTTTTCCAATTAGGCTGAAGTATTAAATATCTCCTCTTTTAAACATATAACTAAGAAGTAATAATAATGATAATAATAATAATGACCTGAGAAGACAGTTAAATGAACTTGTTCCAACATTTTAGTTTTGTGACTTATTTTTAAAACAAAATCAAACTAAATATTCAAAAATAAAATACAGAAGCGACTAATCTCAGGCATTACTGATCTCAGCATATTCACACTTGAAGAGAACTGGAGGATGAGATAGCTATACATTCTTCCTTTTAATTTTTGTGTTTGTTTGTTTCAATGATAAAAGCAGATGAGTCTCTTCTTCTAAATACCAGAAAATGTAATAGCACAATAAATTATAAGTCATTAAAGTTCTTAATTGATTAAGCAGGTTTTACCTGTAAAACATTTTAATTAAGTCTCATTTTAATTTTTTTATACTATGTTTTCTTTGAAATAGAAAGTAAATACTGTTCTCTTGGCAGTTATTTCCCCTTATTAACTAATTCTGATTATATTTATTCAATATTTATTGAGCTATTTCCACACATTAAGTGCTGTGGTAGACTCTGACAATACGATAGTAAATGAGATATGTCCCCATCTCCCTAAATAAATATATGGATTTCTGAATGATAACTGAGCAGGATATCAGAATAGTGATACACAGAGGATAAAGTGAAAATATAATTCTGAGTATACTTTAGAACTCTGCGTTGTAGTTTTGTCCTTGTTTCATACAATATTCAGAAATTCATGTTTATTTACTATTAAATGATAACAAGAATAAAAAATATCTGACTCATGTGAAGACAGAGGCTATGGGCAAAAAAAGAAAAAAAAAAGCCAAGCTAAACTTGAACTTGTCCTTTAATTATTATTTTTTTTAATTGCTGCTTTCACTGTTTTTTATTTAAACATAGTTACAACAAAGGCAGTTTTTGCTTACACAGAGAAGAATATTCAAGAGAAAAAAAAATATGATAAGTTTGAAATCAAGAGCCAACTTATTAGAAAGTTCAGTTTATCTGTCTTGATATTCAATGAAATGCCCAATTTGAATATTAGATTTTTTTATTACATTATAGGTTTTGGGGTACATGTGCAGAACGTGCAAGATAGTTGCATAGGTCCACACATGGCAGTGTGTTTTGCTGCCTTCCTCCCCTTCGCCCACACTTGGCATTTCTCCCCAGGCTATCCCTCCCCAGCACCCCCCGCTGTCCCTCCCCCATTCCCCCCAATAGACCCCAGTGTATAGTAGACTCCCTCCCTGTGTCCATGTGTTCTCATTTTTCTCACCTGCCTATGAGTGAAAATATGCGATATTTCCTTCGATTTTTAAAAAAGCATGCCCATTATTGAAAGCTCAATTGAAATTAGCCAAATTCTTTGCAATCTTTAGTTACTTAACATAATATTTATATATTCAATGAGAATATTTCATAATTTTTGGCTTAAAAATTTAGCATAACCCATAGCCTAAATATGTAATGAAATGAAAGTAGGTAGAAGCTACTTACATTTGCAGTCTTGGCTGTGTCCTCAGCTCCTCTTGATGGCCATTGCTCATATCTGTAGCATACAAACACTTTTACAATAGGCAGATCCGCTTCAGTAAGAATGGCATAAGTTACATAGGCATTTTCTTCTCTGAGAAGATGAATTTAAGCCTTTTTTATTTGCAGAGATCCAACCTCATGTAGCAAATTTTTCTTTTCACAGTATTTCTCCAGCTATACTTTCTTTTAATCATCAGATACATAGCTTTTCACTTAATCTAATTCAGAAATTGCAATGTGTGGTCATTTCATATTTTCTGTCTTTCTTTTGTCTCTAATCCGCACAAAAACCAGCATCCAATTTAAATTCTTAAAACTTAAACCTGACACAAACACTTTCTGATTCGATATTATACAAAAGCAAACAAAAATCTCATATTACCCCTATTCTCTCCATAATTAAATGCCATTTTCTCACATTGACAGTCCATGCTTCAACCACCAATTCTTATTTTGCATTCATTATCTTCTCCGAGTACCTTTGCTGATATCCAAAATGTTTTACTTAACACCCATAGTATTATTTAACTTCAATGATGGTATCAATAATAGCTAACATTTTCTTTGTGAGTTTTCTGTACACCAGGCATCTTCCAATAATTTTCCATGGATAATATAAAGTAAAATGAGGGTAACTTTAATAATACTGAGGTTCTACAGATAAGAGAGAGTGCCTGGATTTGAATCACTCTTTTGCATTACTATAGCTTACTTTATTTTATACTTATTTATTCAGGTGAATTAATTTTCCTGTACCTACTCCCCTATCTGATTGTTAGTTGTAACAAGTAGAGACTGGCTAGTCATCTTCAAATCCCATGTTATCAATATTTGAATATTTATTGATTCAACAAGACTAACAGCTCTATAAACATATGGAACACAGGTGAGTTAAAACCTCATGTCTAAATGTTTACGCCAAATACTAAAAATCAGAATAATTATGTTAGTTAAACCCTTCTTTGTGAGGCAAAAGAGTAATTCTACCAGTGTCACTTAATTATCTTGATATTACTTTTTTACAGTAAATGAATTATCAAAATCTGAATTTCCTAAATGTGTTTATTTATAATATAACAGATATGAATTAGTCTAATCAACCATAATTAAAGTGAAAATTTGAGCATGTGGAAGAATATATGCAATAGAGTATTGAATAATTATTATAATAATGAACACACTAATTAAACTCTATTCAACCAATTTTGTCACATTAGAACCTTAACAAATAATGCTTCTTTTGTTGAGAATTATGAGTAATAATGCTTTTATTTATTTTAACTAGTCATTTTTGAGAAAAGTATTAAAAATAGCTATTACCTATGGACTTATAATGATTATAGTGTACAGTTCTGAGTCCCAGACTAACATACTTTCTCAGAAGCTGTGAATTAAATGAATTGTGTGAAAGAGCTCAGAGAGTGATGAGGTTATAACACTGAGGCCAATACCAAAGAGTATTTGAGATAATTGAAAAAAATTATATTATTATTATTTTAAGTTCTGGGGTACATATGCAGGTTTGTTATATAGGTAAACACGTGCCATGGTGCATTACTGCACCTATCAACCCCTCACCTAGTAGTTAAGCACAGCAGGCATTAGCTATTTTTCCTAAGGCTCCCGCATGATCCCCTGTCCTCTTTCAACAGGCCACAGTGTGTGTTGTTCCCCTCCCTGTGTCCATGTGTTCTCATTGTTCAGCTCCCTTTTGTAAGTGAGAGCATGCAGTGTTTGGTTGTCTGTTCATGCTTTAGTTTGCTGAGGACAATGGCTTCCAGCATTATCCATGTCCCTGCAACATTTTAAGAAAATTTTTGAGGTAATCTTTTACATTTTTCTTTTCAAATGCTCTAAGAATTTTAGTACAAAGGATCCAAAAGTGAAGATACCACAAGAAGTCTTTGATCTACCATTAGTTACAAAAATTTTCCAGTTTTTTCAAGTTTATCTTGAGAAAAACACTATCCATGGCATTCAACAACGATGGTAGACTCTTAAATATACATCCAGTATTTTATAGGAACAAGATAAATACCTTATTTCCTATAGTTCTTTATTATGGTTTATTTGATCTCTTATACTACCTGAGCTTTACTCTGCTCATTTTATCACTTTTTTTGCACATTTAAAATGGGATTTCTCCTATTACTAGGTATTTCTAATCTTTTTACATTATAAAATAGCACTTACCTATTGACTTGAATGAGAAATGCAAAGTTTATCAACCTTAAGTGACTCTACCTCACCAATAAAACATTTTTAGGGGAATCATTATATATATATATATATAATAAAATTTATATATATAATAACATTTATATATATAATAAAATTTATATATATATAATAAAATTTATATATATATAAACTATTATATATATAATGTTTATATATATAAACTGCTTACTGTAAAAGCAAAGTTTACATTTTTATATATAATGTTATTATATATAAATATACAAATTTAATATAATAAAATTTATATATAAATTTTATTTTATATATATATATATATATAAATTTCCTTTTAGAAATTAAGTTAGCATATGGCACATGATGGTAAGTTTTACAGTAAGCAAAGTATTTACTTTTGAATAAACCAATGTTTAAGGCATCTGACTATGCAACAAATTTTTCTTGCAGTATATACAATAATACTTTATAAACCACTGTTTTACTAAGTAAAATATTGGAGGGGCAGAGACAGAAGTTTATTTCCAAGGAATTATTCTCTACTTGTTTTAAAAATTGGCACTTTCTTTTTATCCATACTTCTCAGAGTAAAATAAATTTTTTAAAAGGAGTATACTTCCAATCTTCAATTATGTGTGAGTATGGCTATGGGCTAATATCTGTCTGCTGATGGTAAAAAAATAGTGGTTAAAATTGATTCATATATTTATGTGATTAGCTTATAATTAAACAAATTTGCTAAATTTTTATAAATTTTAACAAAATGTTGAAAAACATAATGGTATGTATGCTTCTTTGTCTTTACAAAATATTTTTGGAAATTTGATTCTTCTCATAACTAATACTTATTATATTTGTAAAATTTTCAATGAATAGGGAATGTTTGCATCATTTATGAAAGTAAGTTTTGTGTTTTTCTCCATTTTTTGGGTGGGTGATGGAGTTTTGCTCTTGTTGCCCAGGCTGTAGTGCAGTGGCACAATCTTGGCCCACTGCAACCTCTGCCTCCCGGGTTCAAGCGATTCTTCTGCCTCAGCCTCCCGAGTAGCTGGGATTATAAGCATGCATCACCATGCCAGGCTAATTTTTGTATTTTTAGTAGAGAAGGGTTTTTGCCATATTGGGCAGGCTGGTTTCGAACTCCTGACCACAAGTGATCCACCCGTCTGCGCCTCCCAAAGTGCTGGGATTACAGGCATGAGCCACCATGCCAGGCCGTTTTTCTGCATTTTAACCATTAAATACCATAGGGATTTTTTTTAAATTTTTTTGATGTGAAATTTTTTTCCAGTGACACCTTTTATTTTTTTATTTTTTATTTTTATTTATTTATTTTTTTTTTGAGACAGAGTTTCGCTCTCGTTACCCAGGCTGGAGTGCAATGGCCCGATCTCGGCTCACCGCAACCTCCGCCTCCTAGGTTCAGGCAATTCTCCTGCCTCAGCCACCTGAGTAGCTGGGATTACAGGCACGTGCCACCATGCCCAGCTAACTTTTTGTATTTTTAGTAGAGATGGGGTTTCAACATGTTGACCAGGATGGTCTCAATCTCTTGACCTCGTGATCCACCCGCCTTGGCCTCCCAAAGTGCTGGGATTACAGGCGTGAGCCACCGCGCCCTGCCTGACACCTTTTATTAAACTTCATAACTTGTCCCTAAAATTTTAATTTTGAAATGGCAACTGGCCATATTTCCCAGAGGGCTAATAATCTGAAAAGTGATCATTTATTATTTGAAACAGTTGTGGTCTTTCAAGTTCTAACTTTATTTTATTTTTAACCTTCTATTGTACGTTCAAGGGTACATATACAGGAATTTATAAAATTGTGTTATGGGGTTTGTTGTACAGATCATTTCATCACCCTGATACCAAGCCTAGTACTCAATCGTTCCTCTCTCTGCTTCTCTCCCCCTCCCACCCTCCCCCCTGGGTAGGCCCTGGTGTTTGTTGTTGCCCTCTTTGTGTTGATGTGTTTCATCATTTATCTCCAACTTACAAATGAGAATATACAGCATGTGGTTTCCTGTTCCTGTGCTACTTTGCTAAGGATAATGTCCTCTAGCTCCATGCATGTTCTTGCAAAAGACATGATATTGTTTTTTATTACGGCTGGATAGTATCTGTGGTTCAGTGGTGTGTATGTACCACATTTCTTTGACCAGTCTGCCATTTATGGACATTTATGTTGATTCCATGTCTTTGCTATTGTGAACAGTAATGCAATGAACATACGTGTGTTTCACTATGATCGAAAAATTGATCCTTTGGGTACATACCAAGTAATGGAATAGCTGGCTTGAATTGTATTTCTGTTTTTAGCTCTTAGAGGAATCACCACATTGCTTTCCACAATAGGCGAGCTAATTTATACTCCCACCAACATTGTATAAGTCTTCCCTTTTTCTGACATCTCACCAACATTTGTTGTGTGTGTGTGTGTGTGTGTGTGTTTGTGTGTGTGTGTGAGAGAGAGAGAGAGAGAGAGAGAGAGAGAGAGAGAGAGAGAGAAAGATTTCAGTTATAACCATTCTAAATGGTGTGAGATGGCATCTCATTGAGGTTTTGATTTGCATTCCTCTAACAATTAGTAATATTAAGCTTTTATTTTCATATGCCTTTTGGCCACATGTATGTCTTCTTTTGAAAAGTGTTTGTTCATTTCACTTTTTAATGGGGTTGTTTTTGTCTTGTAAATTGGTTTAAATTCCTTACTGATGCTGGATGTTAGACGTGTGTAAAACGCATAGTTTGGAAATATTTTCTCCCATCCTGTATGTCGTCTGTTTACCTCATTGATAGTTTCTTCTGTTGTACAGAAGTGCTTTGTGCAATTAGATCCCATTTGTCAGTTTTTGTTTTTTCAGTCTTCTTCCATCCTTTTCCCTTTATTATTTTCTTGAAATACAATCATACAAAACATTATATTTCATATGTTATTTGTTATGTTTATTTTACATTTTACCTTATTATACAGACACTATCAGAACTGTAAAATAGTGTATGGTCATTTTAGCCTTACAAACCAGATACTCAAAAAGCCAATATCCAGATCAAGAAAAATACAGAATTCCAGATATCCCTTATTCCCTCCTTCTAGACACTAATCCCCTACAAAAGCAAACAGTAGCCAAACTCATTGCACCGTAAATTAGATTTTCCTCTTTCTGACATTTATATAAACTGAATCACTAACTTCGATTTTGTTTAGTGGTTTCATCCATTCAACATTATGTTTGCGCAGTTTAACCTGATAGTTGAGAGTAGCCATGATGCATTCATTTTCATTATAATTTATCCATTCTGTTTTTCACAGGCCTTCAGTTTCTTTCCCCTTCTGTGTTATGACTAATGCTGTTATTGGTGCCTTATATAGAGATTGTTACTGGATCAATACATAGAAATACAAGAACAGAGTCTGCAGGTTGTAGTGAAATGTATCTAGTATATATTTAATAGTATTTAATTCTATCATTAAAAAATAACTAGAACATATATATGAAACAAAAAAGAAAACAAGGCAGTCAGATGAGTCTAAGTATATACACAAGTAGCTTGAGATAAGTTACAAATAAATTATGAAATAAATTTTAGTTGTCAACATAAAAATGAAGGCCAGAGGAATAAGAAGGCACAGGATATTCACTAAGTATATGAGGAACTTTGACACCCCAAATTATGCACATAAAATATTAAATATTCATGATACAGTAAATATGCAAGTCACATGAGTCATTCAATATTCATGGTGTTTTTAACCAACCACCCATAGAGATGCCTGTCATCATTAGTCCTCTGCCATATAATACCCATAACTGTTTATCTGGCCAACTGGTGAGGCTTAGGTACAGGCATGCACCTTCCTGCGTGTCTTCAAAAGAACAAGAGTGCTATGGTTACAGTCACCTCTGTCTGCTGACTTTCCTTTTTCATACTTTAACTCTGGTTCTTGTATCCCTACCATCAGTAAAAAAGTCTGACGAAGCAGAAAGAGATAGGGCACATGTACATTGCGTCAAACAAGACTCAGGTAGCTTGGCTGTTCTACTCTACTTGCATGCTGTTCTAAGTGTACAACCCTACCCCATATCTTTCTCCTTAATTCTCACTGTTGTTTGAAATACATTCAACAAACCACGAGATTCATGTATTTCAATTTTTTCAGTGAGTCTGTTCTGTGACTTTAGTAATACACTTGTATCAATTTTTCACATTTCCACATGGATATAATGCAATTATATAGGCATTCCAATTAAATTAATAAAAGGATGAATTCGTGCTCTAAAAAATATTCTCTGAAATGAAAGCAATATTCATGTTGAAGAAATCTAATGTAGAAGGACTATTAAATGATGCACCCACAGTTTATATTAAGAAGTTAAACTCAATTTAGATTTAATAAGCCTCCAAAGAAAGGTCTTGAAATCTAAAAGTAACAGCCCAAATCTAAAGAAGATAACTTTGATATTGTTGGAAACTTTATCAAATGACAGAATAGAACAGAAAAAATATATCAAATATCAAATGCCCAAATATGATAAAGTGACCCCAGAAATTATTTTCAGTATAAAGAAAGTCAAAGCCAATGCAGATAGCTTAGATATTATATAATGATCTCTCATTGAAGAATATGGCAAAAAAAATTAAGAAAGATAAAATAACCCAGCTCTGGGAAACATAATATGTAAATTTGTATTTGCTTCTCCTTTCTCAGTCTCTACCCAGAGGATAATAAAGAAATTTCTAATACATAAATTTATATTTGTTTCTCCCTTCTCAGTCTCTACCCAAGGATAACCCCTTATGATCTGCTGATGTTTATTTACAAATCCTAAGTAATTGCTGGTGACCCTCTCACTTTAAATGCAGAAACTAAGAACTACACCAGTTCAAAATTTCTAGAAATGAATTAGAGTGTGTAAACTAAAACTTAGGAAAAAGTAATGAATGGATAGAGCAAAGTAGAAAACACTCTATTCAGAGCCACTCCTACACAGGCTGCAAGCAGTAAACCTTGGTAGCAATTTTACCACGTCATCTCCACTAGTACACAGAATTCTCAGCTGTGGGTGCATGGCTGCCTTCACTTAGATTTCAAAGGATGCCCCAGAGAGCCTCAGGGCCCAGGCAGAGAGCTGCCACAGGATCAGGGCCACTTCAGAGAACTCCCACTAGCGAAATGTCCAGTGGAGTTTGGGAACAGGGCTACCCTCAAGACTCCCACCTATGTTAAACTCCATGCAAGGAGAGCCATAGACTTCATATCACCACCGTGCTTGGGACCACTGGTACCACACCTGGGACAGTTGAATATTGCTGTGCCAGAATTCAGAGAGCAGAGATTTGTGGTGGCATAAGAAAGGGAAAAGAGTGTGGAAGCCAGTGGAGGCCTCAGGTCTCTCTTAATATTTTTCTGCCTCCCAGGCCTTTGTACTCTAAACCTGTGATACGAGTGACAGACCTGATGATCTTCATAATGAGTTTGAGGTGATACCTGCATTGTCTTGATCAATAGCACCTAGCTCTTCCCATCCATAGGAAGGGCTGCTTGTCCATACTCTTGGTGTAATGTTGCAACCAGGGTTTTTCATCCTTTGCAACATGGGGAAACTGTGATTCTTCCAAATCTTTCAGTTTTGCTTCCTTTATGATGGTCAATTTTGTATTTAAATTATTTTTCTCTTCTGGCATTTTATGTAGTCAGGTGAAGCCAAGCTGCTCCTTCAACATTTTGCTTGCATATTTCTTTTATCAGATATCCTATTTTATCTCTCACAAGCTTTACCTTCCACAAAACACTGGGACATGAACACAATTCAGCCTAGTTTTTTGCCACTTTATAATAAGGATCACCTTTTCTCCAGTTTTCTATAACTTGCTCATTTTTATCTGAGCCTCATCAGAATGGAAATACTGTCCACATTTCTACCGACATTCTCTTCAAAAGATCTTAGAAAAAACACGTAAGAAGACTGCATCTTTCTCTCTAGATTTTCTCTTCGTCTCAGCCCTCACCAAAACTACTCTTAATTACTACCCCATTTACGGCAATGTGGGCTGTTTTTCCAGCACGTACTTCTGAAGTCTACCCATTACCCAGTTTCGTAGTCCCTTCCATATTTTTAGGTATTTGTTCTGGCATCAGCCTCACTTCTGGTAGCAATTTCTCTCTTAGATTTTTCAGACAGATATAACAAAATACCTTGGATGGGTAATTTATAAACTACAGAGATTGGTTGTTCATAGTTCTGGAGGCTGGAAAGGCAAAGATAAGATGCCAACAGATTTAATGTCTGGTGAAGGTTCACTCTCTTCCTCACAGATAATATCTTCTTGCTGTATCTTCACATGGCAGAAGATGCAAACAAGTTCCCTTGGGTGGGCCTCTTTTACAAGGCACTTATCCCATTATCTCATGACCTGATCATGTCCCAAAGGTCTCACCTCTTAAAATTATTCCGCTGAGGAGATATCAAATATGAATTTTGGGAGAACTAAAACATTCAGAGCACAGAAAATAGTGTATCAAATTAGTATACCCCAAAACTGAATAAAATATCATATAAGAGGTTTCCATGAAATAGATTCTTTAATAAAATATAGTTATGCACTTAAAATATATAACCCTAATATTCTTTCCATAATATATAAATATTTTTAATCACTCTAGTTTCCAATTTCACAGTGCATGTAATCCCAAGAGGTATTAATTTCTTTAAAACTCAAGTGAATTATTTTAGATTAACACATAAATAAAGGTTAGATCAGCATATCTGTTGGTAAATAATAAAACATCTTAAGACATTTTAATATGCTAATTACCAGGCTTCACAGTACTACGAATCTACTCTCAAGCAGCATTTAAGCTATACAATTTTTTCTGGTTTTGGTTAATATTTCTCATCTATGTTTCCCTAACTTTTACAATACATATTTTAAAAAGTTAAGCAGAGTGAAAAGAAAAATAATATCAATAATTATAATTATAGTGTCTAGTATTTTCACTTGGTTATAAAAGCATTTTCATATGCATCATCTCATTGGGTTATCACCAAAAATGAATATTATAGATACACATAAAAGTGGGGCAATATAATGTTATGATTACATGAAAGCAATAAAGCCATTAAATTGCAAAGCTGAAATTTTCTTCAAGATATTTTAACTTCAATTGAAAAGCTATTTTCCAATTGAAAAACAGGTTTCCCTGCTTCAGAAGGAAAAAAGAAAAAAAATCCCACTGATATTACAGTAATATCTGTCGCTGTAGTTATGTAAAATTTATTATATAATTAAGAGTTGTTAGAACTTTTGTATTATTTATTACTTTCTGAAATATTTACGTTCATATGCCCTGTGAACTTGTTCCTTGGAAAAGTTATGAAAGTTTATAATCTTTTACAATTCTACTTTTTATTTATAGAATTCCCTGTTTCTTCAAGTACATTATCTTTTCAGAATTAATTCATGCAACTAATATTATAATACATAATCCACACAGTAAATAATGTTATTATTTTTGTTAATTTACTTTTATACTTATGCTTCATTCCTTGTAGGCTTTCTTCTTTCATTTTTTCATTATACGTGATGAACAATTTCTGCTTATTGGTCCAATAATTTGTCTGTCCTTCCTTCCTTCCTTCCTTCCTTCCTTCCTTCCTTCCTTCCTTCCTTCCTTCCTTCCTTCCTTCCTTCCTTCCTTCTTTCCTTCCTTCCTTCTTTTATAACTTATTTCTCAACGGATGCATACCTGGCTGGTATTTTTTTTTTCATTATCTTTTCCTTATAAGTCATTCTCCAGTGTCTTACTAAAATACTAAAGCCCTCACTTTATCTTAGAAGTTGGGTAACTACTTGTTAAAATATTCCCTAGACTGAAGTTCAGAACCTGCAAAACTCTGAATGAGTCTTTACTATTTAATCTCATCTGCACAGCATAATTCTTTTTTTTTTAAAGTCGTAAGGCACCATATGGTCACTTAATCCTGCATGTGTTATACTTATGCTCCACAGCAGGTGTTTACACATTATTGTCCTCTTAACTAAGCACATCACATCCCTATTTTGGATAAAGTTGGTGAAACTTTCAATAATAGTCCCAGCCATCTTTTATTTTGCCTACTCGCAACCCCTGTAACAATTATTTTGGAATGAAAATCACCTCATCCCTTCATGGTTACCTAGCTTCTGTGTGAAGATTTTATATAATTCAAAATTTTATCAGGACAACAGCAATATATCTTAGAAGTCGTCTTTACATAGTGCAGAGATGTGTCTTTTAATTTAAAAAGAAATCATCTGTATCAGTCAACTTATTTCTAAAAAAAAATAAGTATGCGTAACTTTTTTCTACATTTGATCTACTAATTTATAGTTTGGGGTTTATCTTGACTAGAAATCTATACTTTTAACATGTATACTCAGGTGATTTTTACATACATTAAAATGTGAGGAATACTGTTATTATGGAGAATGATGTTGGAATTAGTAGCTGTGAAGAGTTTACTTCTCTGTAAGCTTGAGTTTTTTGCTTTGTAAAACATATATAATACATATTGCACTCATTGTGTGTGATAAATGTGTATAGTATTTACATAAAGCTCCTACACATAACAAGTTCTCAAAAAGATATTTGATCTTTTGTATATTTATTTTAACTAGGAGAATACTGGTAAGATTCATCTCTACTTATATAAACTTATCATACAAAAAGATCTAAAATTTTATTTCAAACGTCTTGATAGAAATACATAATGTCATTACATTTATGCCTCACGTGTTACAGATTTATCTATGCCCTACAAAATGATACATTGAAGTCAGGACTCACAGTAACCCCGAACAAAACCTTGATTACAAATTGTGTCAGTATAGGTATAGCTAGTTAAGATGAAGTTATATAGAGATAAGGTGGACCTTTAAATTAGTATATCTGATGTCCTTATAAGAGAGGAGAAAGCTCAGTGAAAAGCCAGTTTTAAGAGATACAAGAACACACAGATACAAGAGGATTGCAGCAGAGGTTGGAGCATTGCTGCCATAGCCAACGAATGCCTGGGGCTCACGGAAGCTGGACAAGCCAAAAAAAGAATCTTCCTTTATGGGTTTCTGAGGGAAAATGCCTCTGCCAACACGTTGATTTTTCTAGAATCAAGACTTCTAGCCTCTAGTACTGGTAGAGAACTAATCTCTGTAGTTTTAGGCCACCCAGTTTTTAGTACTTCTTTATAGAAGCCCAAGGAAAATAATACACTGGGAATAGAAATATAGATTTTATGTAACCATTATTTTCATTCTTTCTTATTTTTTGTATTTAAAAAATTTTAAATCTCTGTCAACATATGAAATACTTAGTATTTTAAATTTTAACTTTTATTATGTACATTGTTTTCATAATTGTCATTCTAATTTTATGACATAATTGTCATTCAAAATCTTATCAATGAGACATATTTGGACCATATCTTAGAACATATTATCATTCAATTATGACTCAATGAAATGTGAAATCAAGAGAAAATTTGCTGTTACAATTGAAAAAAATAATCATTTTCCAGTTTGAAATTCAATAGGAAAATCATGTTTCTATTATTAAAGGTTGTCCAATTTACTCTCTTAAGTTATTTATTTTCCTCTTTTAAGCTATGTCCTGCAATTTTCATTTGAATCATCATGAAGCATATAATGGTTTGTTTTTGTCACTTTAAAAGTAATGTGTTTGTGTTAAATGAGTTTGATTGGCAGTGGTGAATAGATGCATAGATGGGAGGGTTTTGATCAGTAAAATATTATTGAGAAGGCATAATTTTCTGAACTATTTTTTAAATTCTATAGAAAATATTACTCTTTAACACTGGCCTAATTCAATATATGTTGAATGAAAGTTTGCAACAATTAATTAATTAACAGATTAATTAACTGATTGGTCAATATGTGAAAGAGAATAGGACGGATGCCTCAAGGACAAGGTTGGTTTAGTAATTTAGAATGATAGATCCTCTGAGGAAGAGTAATAATGAAACATCTAATTGCATGATGAGGAGGATGCATATTGTGAAAACCTTGAGGAGGACATTTTAATTATAGAGACTATATTGGGGGTAAGAATGATTACACAAATTCAGGTATTAAGAGAAAGTTAGCATCTGGATATGAATAAAAAATTATTTAAAACTCTAAGCAGCATGTTTAACTTATTAAGCCTTACTGGGTGCAAATGTTATATTGCATTACCATTGGTCTTACAAAAAGTTGTAGGATAATGCCTCCAAATTAGTTATGATTTCAAGAATAACATAGCCAACTAAAAAAATAAGCAAATGAAGGAGAAATAATAGAACCCCTGGAATACTGCACAGTGAAACACAAAATGTAAACTGTCTGCCAGAGTCAGATGGGGAGCTAAAATAACAGAGGCACGGGATTTGGTAGAAGATTGTTTAAAGACTGTTCTAAGCCATGGGCTGTCTCCAGAATCCTGGTAACAGAAAATAATTGACTAGAGAATGTAAAGAGTTTACTGTTTGGTGAATGAAAAGAGCAAATGACGGTAGTTCTTTGGGAGGAGGGAGGCAGGGGAAGCAAGCAATCATATCTATTCACATTCCTAGGCAGTCTTACTGTTTTTAAAATAGTGAGAAAAATGTAAAGGGGTACAATGTGTTCATAAAATACACCCTTACTAATTATGCCATCACAAAGGAGAAAGCAGTGGTGCCTCTTTCACCCCAATCATGAAAAAACAAAGCCAAAACCAGGAATATCTGTTGCAACACCACCATCTGCTGGCAGATTAGTAAACAAACATAAACCAGCTCAGAGGACAGTGATCTGTTCACAAAATTATGTCAATGTCCTCCATCTAATGGAAACTGCAGGCTCTTAAAATATATATTTAAATGTTTAATGATCCTCTGAGGAAGAGTAATAATGAAACATCTAATTGCATGATGAGAAAGTATAATAAAATCTGTGAAATAATTAGATTGAATCTCTTGTTAGATACTTAAGTTGCACTTTGCTTCCTGAAAAATGATCTTTTTACACAAGATAAACATAATATTCATACTAATACTACTGATTATAATATCATATTTAATTGCATCTCAACAAATACGTTTGGCAATCTACATAACTTTGGAAATCAAATTTCTATTTTGTGGTACAAAATGGGATGTATGTTCTTTCATTGTAGATTTTACATGTATTTTCTTTGGTTTTACACACACACACACACACACACATACACACACACACACATATAAATAATACATACATACATACATAAAGAGAGGAACAATTTTTTTAAAAAATATAACCAGATACAGGATTATATTTCTAGATTTTCATGATTTTATATCATAAGGTTTTCCAAGCTCTCATTTTTTATTTCTTATCCATCTATAACCTGTTTCACAGCCTTGCTGACATCCATACATCTAAATTTTGTTTCCTTTTTATATCCAGAATTAAACTATTCAAGGATAATTTTTCCTGTAGTATTGACCTTTTAGTGTTTAGATATGCTTTTCTCACCTATGTTTAAAATCATGGTTCCACTTCCCGTTTTCAACCCTCTGAAAACTTCACTTTTTATTTCCAGATCTGGGTAGTCTTTCCTTCCATGCAAGCCCTTATGGGTCCCTCCTGGCACACTCTCTTTCATCTACCACACACTGTACATTCTGACACTGCAGAAAAAGGAAATAATTTGCTTATCAGAATTTCTCTTGAGTATAAGAAGTATTGTATTTATTTATGTGTTTAATTTATTTGTTTTTGAGACAGGCTTTTACTCTGTTGCCCAGGCTGTGCAAGTGGTGTGCAATGCAGGTTGTTCAGTGGCATGATCATAGCTCATGGCAACCTTGGCCTCACAGGATCAAACGATCCTCCCACCTCAGCCTCCCAAGTGCCCGAGACCACATGCATGTGCCACATACTCAGATTCTTTCTTTCTTTCTTTCTTTCTTTCTTTCTTTCTTTCTTTCTTTCTTTCTTTCTTTCTTTCTTTCTTTCTTTCTTTCTTTCTTTCTTTCTTTCTTTCTTTCTTTCTTTCTTTCTTTCTTTCTTTCTTCTTTCTTTCTTTTTTTTGAGACAAAGTTTTCCTATGTTGCCCAGGCTGCTTTTGAACTCCTGGGCTCAAAGAATTCTCTTGCTTCAGCATCTTAAATGGCTGAAATTACAGGTGTGAGCTGCCAACCTAGTCATTTTGTGTTTAAAACAAATATTCAATAAGTTCAGTATTTTGGAGGTAAAACCACAGAGTACACAAAACTAAACATTATTAAAGATGTACTTTCTATAAGGACACATGCACATGAATGTTCATTGCAGCACTGTTTACAATAGCAAAGACCTGGAACCAACCCAAATGCCCATCGATGATAGACTGGACTGGGAAAATGTGGCACATAGACACCATGGAATATTATGCAGCAATCAAAACTGATGAGTTTTTGTCCTTTGTAAGGACATGGATGAATCTGGAGAACATCATTCTCAGCAAACTGACACAAGAACAGAAAATGAAATACCACATATTCTCACTCATAGGCGGGTGAGAAAAATGAGAACACATGGACACAGGGAGGGGGGTACTACACACTGGGGTCTATTGGGGGGAATAGGGGAGGGACAGCAGTGGGGGAGATGGGGAGGGATAGCCTGGGGAGAAATGCCAAATGTGGGTGAAGGGGAGGAAGGCAGCAAAACACACTGCCATGTGTGTACCTATGCAACTATCTTGCACGTTCTGCACATGTACCCCAAAACCTAAAATGCAATAAAAATTAAAAATAAGTAAATAAATAAATAAATAAATATGTACTTTCTAAAATCAGTGGGCACTGTTGTTTATATAATTATTTGCTTTTTCTGACCAACGATATGACACCTGGGCTCAAGCAGTCCTCCCACCTCAGCCTCCCAAGTGGCTGTGACGACAGGCATGTGTCACAATGCCCAGATGAATTCAACTTATCTTTAAGGTACAGCAGAGCAAAGACTATCCTAGACTCTGTATGACCATGAAGGGATTTTAGAAAAGATAAATACCTACTACTAATTTTGAAATGTATCTACTATCGAGAGAGCTAAAGAAAAAAAAAACAAAAACCTCCCTTGTCTTTGCTATGTAATCTTATGATGAAATATCGAAATTTCTCAGGAAGCATTTTATATGGTGATATTATATGGAAGACTCTAAAACGTGCTATTCCTGCACCAGGGTAAGTGCAGGTCATAAAGTTCAAGTCTGGACTGCTATATGACTTGCTTTTGCCAATGGGGCAATAACAAAGAAAATATACGCTCTAACAGGCCTTGTCCTGTTTGCTAAAGCACAGACACTTGGTAAGTTCACAATGTAAAGTGAGAGTCTCAAAGACACATTCCCCAACCTACATCAAATTGTTTAGTTTTATTTAATCCTCTTTTATGAAACAGCTTTTTCTGAAGTTAATAAATTGGTGTTACTTCATGAAAATATAATTGTGTAACCAATGCCTTGCTAGATATGTAAAACTCTACCTATCATCTACACACACATAGAAAAACACACATTTTATGCTCAATTATTAAAATTCATTATTTAAAAAATATTCAGCTTTTGTTACACTAGATCAACATGCCTCACTCATTGGTAGCATTCAATCATTCATTCGTTTAAAAAATACTGAGTATCACCAACCCAGTAAGCAACTGAGTTGACTTTATTATACTAGATGAGCATTAATATAAACACAAGTTCTAAAATGTATGCGGATAAATATAATTATAATTAATGGAGAAAGAAAAATAATTAAAGTTTCTCTGAAAGTAGAAAGTCCATCAAAACTTACAGATGGTATGAGTAGGTTTAGGAGGAACCATATTAAATAATAGAAACTCAAAGTGAGGCTAAAAGATTGATGTGGAAGATTATTTTCAAAAAGGCTTCAATGACTCCTTCTAATCCCTTTGTGTACATCTTTTTGTGCTGTGACTTTGCCAGTACTTCTGTTGACAAGTGGCATTGACTTCTCTATCTTCCAAGTCTGGACTGGTATATGACTTGCTTTTGCCAATGGTGCAATAACAAAAATGGCCACAAGCAGAGATTTGAAAAGAGCTTACAGGAGAAATGCCAGATGCTTATAAAATCATCTCAAGAAAACTCACTCACTATCATGAGAGCAGCATGTGGGAAAACACCCCAAGGATCCAATCACCTCCCTCCCTTGACACCTGGGGATTACAATTCAAAATGAGATTTGGGTGAGGACACAGAGCCAAATTATATTACCCAGATATGTAAATGAGTTAATGGGAGATCATTTCAGGCCTAGCTAAGACAATGCAAAACAAAACAACCTCTCAGCCCATTCACAGAATCACAGAAACTTGAGAAATAATATTTTGTAGTTTTGTACTACTATGTTTTAGGACATTGATTTA
Organism: Saguinus oedipus; assembly: GCA_031835075.1. NCBI lineage: Eukaryota > Metazoa > Chordata > Mammalia > Primates > Cebidae > Saguinus > Saguinus oedipus. The sequence goes on along the minus strand of CM063171.1, from coordinate 141,107,265 downwards.
ATAGTAACAGCTAACTGAAAAATTTATGCAGAGGCAAGCAAAACAGAACTAAATGTTCTGGGCTGAAGGACTAGAAAGCAGCAACTCTAACGTCTAGAACTGGGAATTTTCAATAATATAAAGAGTGCAGCATATAGCAATGGGGAAAGGATTCCATATATAACAAATGGTGCTGGGAGAACTGGCTAGCCATTTGCAGAAAATTGAAACTGGATCCCTTCCTTACACCTTATATAAAATTAACTCAAGATTAATTAAAGAGGTAAATAAAAAACCCAAAACTATAAAAACGCTAGAAGAAAATCTAGGCAATGTCATTCAGGACATAGGCGCAGGCAAACATTTCATGATGAAACAAAGACCAAATAAGCTTTCAGAGTTAAACATAATTCTACGTAATATTACTCCCAACTAACCAATTATAAAAAAAAAATAAGCTTTTAGAAACAGAAATGAGAAATTTTTGCAGGCTTAAATTGGGATGTAAGATTTGTCAGCTTTTCAGAGTCCATTGACATGGAGAGGTCAAGATTAAAATGAAGGATGGAGGATGCTCTCATTTCAGTACAGGTGAAGCATAATTGCAGCTTGAAGAAGGATGGTAGCAGTAATGTGAGAGTATATACACCTTAAATCTCTTTCTTTCTTTCCCTTTTTGAAGATATGAATATTTTCAATAATCTTCAAGGTTGAAGAATATAACTAATCTGTTATCATTGAAATACTATGGTATTTTCTATTAATTTAATGGTGTTAAATTTTAGAATTATAGCATCCTGCTTTATTCTAGAGGTTACAGAGTTGTTTGCAAGTAAACTGGAAGTTTTGAACTATTTTACTTTAATGTACCTATTTCTCAAAACTCTCCTCTATAATAGGTCTGCTTCCCTCTGTACCAGGTGTGAAATTGATCAGTGTGTACAGAAAAAATAACAAATGTAGGAAGCTACATACGAAAGCAATATCTTCTTAAGCATAATATAGTAAGTGCTTTTATTAGCATGAATAAGGTTAGATAATGTAAAAATATAGCCTTACCTTGATTTGGAGTGTACTTAAAATAAAAAATATTTTATTCTTCTTTATTGGTTGCAATACTTAAAGAAAACAAACTAAAGCTAATATCATCAAAACATTATTTTTGAAATAAATTCATATTGTTGATATTAAGGTGCATAATATTATTTGATTAATGATTTGCCAAATAAATAATACAAATTACACATATATTAAAGTCTTCTTAAAATTTATTTCCAGAGAAAACTAATACAAATCCTCTCAAATTCATTTGACACAGTAGAATTGATGTATATATCAGTTTTCTCTTTTTATATATAGATCCATCCATATATATATATATTTATGTATCTATATTTAAATATATATAATAGATTTATATATAAAAATATATTTATGAATGTCTATTTGCTCACAAACAACATATTTAACATAAAATAAACTTTGAGGAACTTCATGTTCTAATCAGTAATAATAATAAAGAGAACATTATAAAAATAATAGTATAATGTATTTAAAATGTAAATTAGTAAATATTACAAATATATGTAAATTTAATTTCACAGTAATAATAACAAAGAAAACATTATAAAAATAATGGTATAATGTATTTAAAATGTAAATTAGTAAATATTAAAAATATGTAAATTTAATTTCATACCAAATGCATATGCTTAATATGTCATATAAATAAATAAGCAAGGGGCTTTTCAGATAAATATTAGAATAAAGAAAGGGAAACTTGGAAAGTTAACTGAGAAGCTGAAACAAGAAGCTTTCATTGGAAGACCAACAAAGTCCTCACAGGAAAATAGAAGACAACTAAAGAACTGAGTCAACTTCAGAGCCCCTTCTGAACAAATGCAACCTTCTGGCAGAAGGCCAGATGGCTGGCAATGCAGTCACTGATGGAGAAAACTGGAGAGCAAAGACTCCATCATAAAATGGCTGACTAGAGGCCTTAATTGCCTGTTCTCGGAAAGAAAAAAAAGGTTCAGGTGAATGATCATGGCCTAAGTGAAATACTTAAGGAAATATGCCAGAACTAACTGAAGAACTTACAGAAAGAAGCTGGAACATAGAAAAAGAAAGCAGCAAGGAGTTGACAGAGATTGACTCCTGAGGAACTTGGAGCCCCATGGTAAAGGTCGGTGGAGGTCACTTTGCTCCCCTCACCCCAGAGCAGACTGCTGATGGCCAAACTGCTGGACAGCTTCTCTGACCTTGTGAGTCCAGGCACCACTGTTAGCAGGTATTTGGGAACTTGAAGGCAGAGCATGGGATAGCCAGTTCGCACAAGTTCTCCTGATCTCTCCTCCGACCCAAACTGAGGCAGTAGGAACATACTGTTGTGCATCCATTGTGGGCCACTATCCTGCTCAGGGAATCTCAGCCTTTGTATCTATGTATCACTAGTTCTTTTTCAAATATTACCAGGAATCCACCTATACCATGGCAACCATGGGAGATCAGCAGCACCCCAGGGAGCTGTGGGATACCCAGAGGTCTAGCCCTCAGCATGGGCTGTCCCTAGGGGAAAAAGTAGCATAGCACTCCATAGCACCCCTTGGGCTCATCTCTGCCCAAGAGCCCTACACTTATGAGCAGGTGACTGGCGACTCCAGTGAAGATGCAGGCACAATGCTGGTCTCTGAAGAGGATGCATGAGGTTCTGCCTGAGCAGACAGGCTGCACCAGTGGCAAGAAACAAATGTGGAGAGAGAGTCTTCTGGTGCCCCCGTGTCCATTGCTACAAATGCAACTATGCAAAACCAAGGAATCTAGTGCTGAAATTCCAGCACTTTGGGAGGCACTTTTGTTTTGCAAAACAGAAGAATCTAAATATATGTCTTACATTTTTCACAAAAATATTTTTAAGTGTATTATCAACCTATATGTAAAATATAAAACTATAAAAGTTCTAAAACATGTTATAGAAAAACATCTAAATAACCTGAGATTTTTTGAGAAGTTATTGGTTATACTACCAAAAATGTGATTCATGAGAGAAACAATTGGTAGGTTGAACTTCATCAAGATTAAAGACTTTCTGTTCTGAGAAATACACTATTGGAAGAAGAAAAATAATACCCATAGGGTGGAAAAACATGTTTTCAAAACATTTATCTGATACAAGTGTGAAGTCTAAAATATAAAAATAACTTATTAACCTCAATTTTCAATGAGAAAACAAACAATCAAACTAAAAAAAGAGCAAAGGATCTGAACAGACACCTCAACAAAGAAGATATTCAGGTTACATGCATATGAAATGATGCTTAATATCATATGCTGTTAGGAAACTGCAAATTAAAACAATAATGTGATACCATTATACACACTCTAGAACTGGTAAAATCTAAACTTTGCTAATTCCAAATGCCAAAGAAGATGTAGAAAAACAGAAATTTCCATTCATTGTTGGTAGTGATGCAAAATGCTGTAGCCACTCTAGAAGACAATTTGTCAGTTTTTTACAAAACTAAATATACATTTCTCATGTGATCCAGCAATTACGTTTTTAGGCACTTACCAAGTAAGTTGAAAACTTATTTTAGAAAAATGCCTGCACACAAAGTTTTATAGCATCTTTATTCATAAGTGCTCCAAACTTGAAGCAACCAAATGTCCAATAGGTTGTTTCAGTAGAGGAATGGTTAAACAAAGTGTTAACCATTCTCGTTTTGATCTACAATCAAATGTTATTCATTGATAACAAGAAATGAGCTCTCAAGCCATGAAATACACAATAAAAATGCATATTGCTAAGCGAAAGAAAATCATCTGAAATGACTATATTCTGTGTGATTTCAACTATATGACATTCCGGATTAAGCAAAACTATGGAGACAGTAATCTGTGTAGATCTAAAATTTTCCAGGGCATGGGACAGGGGAAAGGTAAATGTGTTAAGTACAAAGGATATTTAGAGTGGTGAAACTATTCTGTGTAATATCATAATGGTGTATACATGACACTATTCATTTCTCAAAACACACAGAACACCATAACACAGAGTTAACTTTATTATAAACAATGGGATTTCATTAATAATAATTTATCAATAGTGATTCATTAATAGTAACAGATGCAACATGCTAATATAATATATTAATAACAGAGAAAACTCTGTGTGGAATAGAGGAATATATGGGTAGACTCTATAGTACTTACTTAATTTCTTTATAAATCTAAAATTTTTCTAGAAAATATTTTTAATTATAGAATAACATTAAGCATTAACAAGCTTTTCATTTTTTCTCTATTTAGTTGATAATTTGTTTTCCTAGAAGCTAGAAATAATCTGGAAATTTTGCTCATTATTGTTCGATTTAATATTTTACCATTCAGACTAAAACTGAGCAAAAGTTCGACAATTATGCCTACATATAGTGTGTCTTTTCTCTCTTGTGCATGCATGTGCACGTGTGTGTGTGTGTGCGCGCACGTTTGAGAATCTAAGGAGGTATAAGAATCTTTCAGAAGAGTTTTTATTTTTCAGCTCAGAACTCCTTTAAACGGTCAAATGGTCATGGAATTTATACTCTTATTAGACCACTTAGTATGCAATTTTTCTCTTTTTATTTTAAATTCATTAGAAAATTCTTACGTTTTACACTGAAAAAATATAAATAACTTGATTACTGTTGCCTGAGAATATCAGAAAAAAAATACACAATACTCAGCTGTCGAACTAGAATAGCAGTTCATTAACACAGGCCTGTTAAATAGTAGTTATATTTACTGGTTGTATTCTAAAAACTTTTAAACATGTTTCAGTTTCTATAAAGGGGTAACACTAAAATATTCATAAAATATATTAATTTATTCTGAGATTTATGTATATACAGGTCTTTAGTAATATTTGTAACATTTTAGTGGTGATAACTAGCTTTTATAAATTAATTTTTATTTCATTTATGGGATTTTTTTTCAATACAATCAGACGCCTAACTCAGTGAGTTGTTTTCTTTATACCACAGCGATGATGGCCCTAAACTGTTATGAAACTCAGTCTGATGTACTGAGTTCCCCCTCACACACACTGATTTTAGAATTCCCACTGGGCTTTTCAAATTTACATTCTTTCAATTTCCAGATACATGGATTTAGTTGGATGCCACCTGTGAATGTTATCCATCTGTTTTTTCATGGTCCTAAGATGTAATGCCATCTGTTATAGAAAGATGATACGTGGTGGTTATATTACACTCGATACTAGCAAAAGTGACCCTAGGGTCATCTGATTGAATGCTCAACTACAAAATAGAAGCAAGCCTCTAGGCTTAAGTGGTTTAGTGAATATGCATTTCAATATCAATAGTAGTTTCTTTGTGACATGCAAAAATCTCTGTAGGAGAGGCAGAACTGTACAATAGGATGGGGAAATCTTCTTATATATCACTACACTTATAAAAACTATACAAGTGTCAATCCCTGTATGCCCTTGAACAAATTTGTCTAAACTCTAGGAAGAGTAACAACTGTCAGAACTCCACAGGTAACTCAGTAAAGGAACAATGTTTTAAGACAACCATGCAAAATTTCTGATACCCTGAAAAACACGCAAAATAGAAGCTCCAAAAATTAAATATTTTCTAATATTATATTTAATTATTTTATCATGCAAACAAGAAAAGCCAATGTGACTGAAACATTTGAAAAAATTCTCATCTCAGCTTAGTAAATCTGATTGCATGTAAGTAAATAAATATTCAAGAAAAATCGAGTCACTAATTTTATTGTTAAAATAATATTATTAAAAATGGTCTATGCTCTAGTGCATAAACACCAACCATTATTTGGGCTTACCATTCTGAATTTTCTCTCAGCATATTAATACAAAGTCATTTTTGTTCTGTGTTCAGAGAATTTACAGTCTACTATTTTCTTCTGATATAAAATCCAGTTTTTTTGCATATTGAAAATAAATCTGAATACATCTGCTTCTTTAGAGGCTATGATAAAGTCATACGCATGTAAGACCATAGGAGGATATGTGGCAGAAATGCACTGCGTGGATCTCCTTTCAAGAAATAACATCTCTTTCAACTTTAAGAGGTGTGTATTTCACAGACAGCTTTCAGCTATGGTGCCCTTTGGCTCTGTGTCTGATTTTGAGTTGAGGTCATGCACTTCCCAGTCATTTGCTCCCAGCAAATTACTGTGTACAGTGGGATAAATAGGGTCTGGCTATTGTTTTTACTCCAGAATTTCCTGTTGAGTTGGTGAGAACATTGTCAGAAGTACATTGCAATGTACTGCTTGGCTCAGTGCTGCTTCCTCTTCCATTTTCTTTCGAGACGGAGTAACACTCTGCTGCCCAGGATGGAGTGCAGTGACTCAGTCTTGGCTCCCTGCAACCACCGACTCCCGGTTCAAAGGATTCTCCCATCTCAGCTTCCTGAGTAGCTGGGATTACAGGCATCTGCCACCATGCTCTACTAACTTTTTATCATGTATTTTAGCAGAGATGGTGTTTCACCTAGTTGGCCAGGCTGGTCTCAAACTCCTGACCTCAAGTTATCTGCCTGCCTTGGCCTCCCAAAGTGCTGGGAGTACAGGGTGAGCCACCACATCTATCCTTTCTATTTTCTTTCATTTATGTCACACTTACTTCACAATCAGAATTTTTTTTTTTCCCACCTTGGCTGCTTCATCTGCCCTTGTCATTTCACAGCATTCTCCCCCATTAAAATTCTTACACTCAAACTCCATATCAGCATCTACCTCCAAAAAGTCCTGAGTTGGCATAGTTGGGGAACTTGTAAAAACAAATGGTAGGTGGGGATTTGGGGACTAAATCATCCTTGTCTCATTGGCAACAGGACTCCATCCCAGGTACCAGGTGGGGCATTTATCTCTGCACAATGTGAAAACCCTGTTGTTATTCACTGAGCAATGTAGAACATTATTCCAGGGGAAGGAATGTTCTGCATTTTGCAATAAATAAGGCTTTGAAAACTGGAACAGTACATCAAAGGGCAACAGAACTGACCGGTCGTTATTAAGTTGCACTGATGTCCTCAGAGTTATAATATAAAAATTGAAAAAAGTTAATCAACAATAAAAATTAAGGGTGAAGGGCAAAGGATTGTTGTGATTGATAACAAGAGGTGGGAAAACACAAAAATTGAAGGCAAAACTCAGGATTTAATAGATTTATCAAGCTTCAAAAAGAATATCTGCTTAGATTTTTCATGCTACTAAGATGAAAATATCTAGGTAAATAACTCCCAAAACAGACTCTCCAAGACTCTCCTCTATGCTTAGAACTTGAAGAAGTGGCCAATGCCTCCCTATTAAGAGTAAAGAATCAGCCGGGCGTGGTGGCTCAAGCCTGTCATCCCAGCACTTTGGGAGGCTGAGGCAGGTGGATCATGAGGTCAAGATATCGAGACCATCCTGGTCAACATGGTGAAACCCCGTCTCTACTAAAGATACAAAAAAATTAGCTGGGCATGGTGGCGCATGCCTGTAATCCCAGCTACTCAGGAGGCTGAGGCAGGAGAATTGCCTGAACCCAGGAGGCGGAGGTTGCAGTGAGCCGAGATCGCGCCATTGCACTCCAGCCTGGGTAACAAGAGTGAAACTCCGTCTCAAAAAAAAAAAAAAAAAAAAAAAAAAAGAGTAAAGAATCTCCAGTGTGAGAAAATATTAAGGAAGTCTCACTCCTACAAGGCAAGGAAATTCTTCCTCAGGATCTCTGTCCTCCTTCTCTTTCCTGGATTTATGGGTGATAATTTTGGTTAAATGGCAAATATCATAGATGAATATAATGAAAGAAGGGGACTATACCCCAAAGGAACTCCAAGAATTTAGTCACAGTGTATTGGCAGTAGCCAGGGGAGTACTCATGGCACCAGATTTTGAGGTTGCCTGGTTAAGGGAAATAGAACATAATACTTAATACTGAAACGTTTTTGAATTGGGAGTAATTCTTTCAGGGTATGATTTAATACACTAATAAAACCCCCAGTTTTTAAGGGTAGATTAATAGAGTCTTAAGTACATGATACGTGGCCATTGACTTGTAAGGACCAAAGACAATAAACTCACTGGAATGGTAGTTCTTACGAGTGATGGGCTATACTGTGTGAAATGAAAGTGCCTGAACCATTGTGGCAGATGGTGAATGAAAAGATAACAATATAGAATGGCATGTAAAATGGTATATAAAAATATAGAGTTGGTATAATAGAATGGATATATAGTGCAAAGCTTGAAAATACTCTAGAGTACTGTGTTTTCTGGGGAGTCACAAAAGACACACCCTCTATTAAACACATCAGGAGTGCACTGGTGGGGGTGATACTAGAATTGCAAAGTTCTGGGGTAATAACTTTCCCCTTCAGGTCAGGAGTGCTAGTAGAAGAAGTGGTCACAAAGCTGGGCTTGTTAATACTTTTCATAATGATACAAGCTAGAATGGTAGAGGCCAGCTGTTAATACTGTTAATACTGTCAGAGGTGTTGGAAACAGAACAACTCTATCTTGAATAGGACCTGGGTAAAATAAGGCTGAGATCTACTGGGCTGCATTCCTAGGAAGTCAGGCATTCTAAGTCACATATTGAGACAGCAGCTGGACAACACAAGGTACAGGTCACAGAGAGCTTGCTGACAACAAGCTAGCCAAAACCCATCAAAACCAAGATGGCCACAAAACTGATGTCTGGTTGTCCTCACTGCTCATTATATGCTAATTATAATGCATTAACATGCTACAAGACCTTCCCACAGCCCATGACAGTCTACAGAGCCATGGCAATTTCCCGAAGGTTACCCTATATAGTCTAAATAAGGGGAGAACTCCCCAGTTTCAGGAATTGCCCACCCCTTTCCTGGAAAACTCATAAATAATCCACCCCCTGTTTAACATATAATCAAGAAATAACCATAAAACTAGTCAACCAGCAGCCATCGGGGCTGCCCTGCCTATGGAGTATCCACTCTTTGTTTCTTTACTTTCTTAATAAACTTGCTTTCACTTTACTCTGTGGATCATCTCAAATTCTTGCTTGAGCTCCAAAATCCCTCAAGTGGGGTCTGGATCAGGACAGCTTTCCAATAACAGTACCTAACCACCACCAACAGTTTGCCAGGGGGATACAATTATGACACACAATTTGGCTTGACCCACATAAATTTGTAGAGAATGCATTACTACAAGCAAAATAATCTGGCAATGATGGTGACAATGGTGTTTACATATGTGCGTATGTATGTGTGTGTTTGTGTGTGTATAATCTTAGGACATATCAGAATCACTTGGACAGTTCATTAAATAAATAGAAACTGCTAGGCTCCACCCTAGAATTTCTAATGTAGTGGGTCTTGAGTGGAGGCATATACATGTAGACACACCCCATAGACAATAACAGCTCTACTTGGCATAGTTTCAATATGCTGAAATCCTAGTTAGGAGAGTTGAGTTTAAAAATCCTGTTCTCTCTACATCACCATTTAAAACATAGAGTAGCAAGAATCTAAATTATCAGATAAATAGGAGAGCAAAGTTGCAAAACTAAACTTAATATATCAGGGGCAAGTGAAATTTACATAAGGGTAGGTATGTTTGTTGAATAAATATATTTAATAATACAATAAGATATAGTGTAATATATTTCCACAAATTATTATGGATTACAGTCAAAATAAAAATACATAATATTTTGTAATGCAGTTCCACTAATAAGAAGAATAACATTTTTCTGACTGGAGGGAGCAATGGATTCAATTGCATTCCTTCAAAATTCATGTGTACTAATTCTCAATACCTCCCAATGTAACCTTATTGGAAAATAGGGTATTTACAGAAGAAACTAAGTTAAAATGAGGTCATTAGAAATCCAGTATTGTTGGTGAGTTTATGAAAAGGGAAAACTAAAGACAAACATGCATCAGGGAGAAAAATTTATGGTCATAACTCATGAATGGAGAGTCCTCATGCACAAGTGCCTGATAAAGAGAACTATCACAAAACTCTCTACAAGTATCACAACCTTGCACAAAAATCACCACAACTTCATACAAAAAAAAAAAAATAAATCAATAAGTCTGAGAAGACATTTGCTCAGAAGTTGCTTATCCAGCCTCAGATTGGTGCCTCTCTTATTATTGATCCTCATAGCCAAGAATAATTATCGCAAAACTTGTAAGTAATTCTCCTCATTTTTCCTTTCAAAATCTTTATCTTCATTTACCTCCCTAAATATGCATATACTTTACTAAGGCACGTGTATTTGCATTACAATGCCTATTCCTGAAAAAAAACATCCTTTTTTTAAGAGATTCTTCCTCTCTATTTGTTATTTAGTTGACACATAAAGCAGATTCTTTCTCGCAGTCCACGGAAGGAAGTAATTCTGCAACCCCTTGTTCTCTAACTTCTGTTCTTCAGATCAATGAGATGATAAGTCTCTGTTTAAGCCACTCAATTAGAGGTACTTTGTTACAGCAGTCCTGGCAGACTGATACAGGATTTCAGTTAATGAAAATTCAAAGTTATCGTACCTTCTTATCAGAGAAGACTGCAAATATTCATCTGTTATTGATGATCTCTGATGAGGTTTTTCTAAATTTCATCTTTGAAAGGTCTTTTCACAAAGATAGATAATGACAAATACTGACATAAATCAATAAACATATGATTTTAATTCCGCTTATTTAAATGTTGGGTGGAACTTATCAAATTCAGATTCTCCTATTGATATTTGCTTTTTAGTGAGTTATTATGTTGCAGATTAATCACTTCCAATTGCAGGTAAGGAGGATGTTCTTCAATTGAATAGTTAGATGTATTTTGAAATGTTGAAATTTCCTTTGTACTTGCATCAGGGTCTGAAAACAGCTGTTGGAACTGTAGTTTAACCTCAGAAAATTTTATCTTCTGCAAATTTTTGAGGGAATGATAATCTTACCTTTTGTTTTAACTTTTGACAGCATGGCAGTTCGACATTACTGGTGATTTAAACGTTTGTTTCCATTTAAATGACGTTGTTGTCCTATATATTTTGCATGCCAGAACTTGTTTTTTGGCTTTATAATGTTAGTTTGAATTAATTTATAGAACATTATCAAACTCTGCAGCAAAAACTAATTTCCAAAGCCATTCCATGTTGATAATAGTGGATGAGAGCTGTTTTTCTCTTTGTAAAGATTTCAATTTCATTGCTGAGCCCAGAAGGCTGCAAAAAATTTACCACTTATACTCCATCAAACTGCTGTGCAGTACAGAAAGTCCAGATACTCAGCTTCAATTTCTGACTGAAAGAAAGCAAGCAACTGATGTTGCTTTGAGTTCACAGATCAAATGAAGTTCTCCCACTGATCCAGTTGGTGCAATTACACATTTTAGATTCACATAATTTCTGCAGTAACTTGCTGGTATAAATAACACAGGGAACACCATAGGCGTTAAACCTTCTAAATTCTCATAAGCTTTTAAAATTTGACCAATTAAATGTTTATATAATTTGTCCCCATCAGTTATAATTCATCCCAGAAAATTCCATTTATTTGTACTAAATTGTACTCAAATTCTATAAAAATATTTTCACCTGTAGTTTTTCCACACAGGCTATTCATAGAAGTTAACTCTCCAATCACTTTAAACTCAGAACTTCAAAAACAAAAAACTGAGTAATACAATCCTTCTCTTTGTTAACTGACCAATAATGTTGCTCCTAATATACACAACTGAAAAAGCCACTGTTAAAACTGAAAGTTAATAGTCTTAAACAGGCTGATTTTCTGTGAATACACTTATTTAGCTTCTTCAATCAAATGTTATGTAACTCACCCTAGGTAAATAGTTTTCATGGCTTGGCTAACAAGGGAGCCACTTGGGAATATACTGTGGTTGCAGCCTCATTCTGACTTTTAAAAAATGGTAAAGAAATTTTGCTGTGATCAAATATTGTCTTAAATTTTCTTATTTTTCTGACTTTTTTTTGTGAGTTGGAAATATTGTGATTAAGTTCTTAGTCTTCTTTGTATCATTGCATGATAACTGAAATGCTTTGCTATATAATTAGGTAACAAAATAATCCATATTGCACTGTGCCTAAAATAGTGTCATTTGAAGTCCATTTTTCCTTATGCTAACATGATGAATATGCATTGATAATAAGCATGTGAAGAAATAGTGTGTTACAATGATATGTAACACATTGGAAATGCTTTCCTGTTGTAACTACATCACTGTTACTTGTAGGAAGCCCAGCAGCAATGTGAAGCAATGAGAACAACAAATGTGATCTCAGACACAGCTATTCAACTAGTAGAACACATTGTAAAGCAAAAACAGGCACTGACAATATGTAAACGAGTGAGCTTGGCTGGTTTTTAATGAATTTTTCTTTAGATATTAAACTTTGAATTACATATAAATTGTGTGTCACAAAACACCTTATTTTGATTTCTTTCGGCATTGAAAATCTTTCTTAGCTTGTGGGCAGTACAAAAATATATGATGGGCAGAATGTTTCCACAAGTGTTGGTTTGCTGACCTCTGTACAATTAGGAAACAACAACATCAACAACAACAACAACAACAAAACAAACAAACAAACAAAAAAAAAAAAAACTTTGAGTTTTCTTCAGACACTGAGCAAAACAGCTGAGGTGTAACATATGTATAGAACTTTAAATTTTTTAAATATATTTCTCTGGAACAGTTCTTTATCTATCAATGCATTTGGAGAACTGTTCTGTAATTAAATTTCTCTCTCCCATTCTAGTTCTCTTTGTACACACATAGTACATATACATAAACACAGGGCTTCCAGTTACCATTTTATAAAAGAAAACGAAAGACATCAAATATGCAACTCTCTATCACAGAAAACCCAAGTAATTAAAAGATCATAAAAATCAGATAACAAGTATTTAGCAAAAAAACATACTTAAGAAAATCTTTCCAAAAGTAGAAGAAAATAGTAGAAGAAAGCTATGTAAAGAAGAAAATCATTTCAGGAGACACTATATTCAAACAAAAAAGAGTCTGGGAACTAAAGAAGATAAAATGGAGCAAAATGTATCAAAGAAATTGTAGTTAAAATTTACTGGAGCAGAAGGTCTAAGGTTTATAATTTGAGAAGACCAACTGTATGTCTAATATGATAATAAGAAATATGCCATCATCCTTAGTAAACGAATGCAGGAATAGACAGCTAAATATCACATGTTCTCACTTATAGGGGGAAGTAAATGATGAGAACATGTGCACACATAGAGGGGAACAACACGCACTGGGACCTATAGGAGAGTAGAAGGTGGGAAAGGATTAGTTATTTAACTAATAGATACTAGGCCTAATATCTGGGGGATGAAATAAACTGCAATCCCCATGACACAAGTTTACTTATGTAACAGACCTGTACATGTACCCCAACCTTAAAAGTTACAAAAAAAGAAAAAACATAAAGAGAGGAGAAAAGGGGTAAAATGTAGTAAGTACATCACGATACTTATAAACACTAAATATAGGAGGAGATCTAAGGCTTGAAAGGAGAAAAACAGAAACATCATAACAAAAACAAGAACAGAAACTAACACTGTATCTACACACAAATAAGTGTGATTTATAATGGCATGTATATTGGCAAGAGCAAAATTGAAAGCAATAACAGTTAAATATTATACATTTCTGAAAAAAACTATTTTCAATGAGGAAACCTGTAATAAAGTAACTTTATGCAAAGATGTATGTTCTATGATTAACAGGAAACCATGGGTCAGAAAAGTTACTCATGTTTACCTTAATTAATCCAAAATATAAACATTCAAAATTTGAGTTAGTTATTTCAACTGGTATTTAAAATGAGTAAATAAGCCAACAAAATTAAAAATATATATGAGATTGAGTAAATGAAGGATTCAATATAGGGGAAAAGTGAAGAGAATTTTTCTGAAGGTGAATGGAAATGTCCAAATGATGACAGTGCATTAGTAAGTAAAGGTGAGTAAAGGTTCAGTTAGAAGAATGACAGGAATATTTGAATCATGGCCACAGTAAGTCAGGCATTTAAAGACAAATTTCACGTTTTCACTTACAGTGGGAGCCAAAAATTTTAAAAATTGAACTCTTGAAGATAGAGAGTAGAATGATGGTTACCAAAGGCTGGGAAGGGTGTTGGGGTAGAGGAAATGGGGATAGTTGATAGTTACAATAATATAGTTACATAAGTCAGATGCAATATTTGATAGCACAATAGGATGACTACATTCAACAATAATTTGTTTTACCTTTTAGAATAAATGAAAGTACGCGATTGGAATATTCATAACACAAAGAAATGAATGCTTGATGTGACAACTACCCCCATTTACACTGATGTGATTGTTACATACTGTATGCCGGTGTCAAAATATCTCATGTACACCACAAATATATACACCTATTGTGTATGCATAAAAATTTAAAATTAAAAAAATCAATCAATGAAAAGTAATTTAAAGATAGGCAGGTGGCACTCTAAGTGATATTTCAGTTTAAATGTGGAGAGTCACCTTTTCCCTTTATTTTTGAATGCTATAAAAGATTGCATTAAAGATATTTTCTTACCTCAGTATCCTAAAAGAAATCATTCTAGTCCATTTACCCTTGAAAAGGACAGATAAAATTAGTCTTAATTTAAGTCACCATTATATATTTGAAATCAATTTTGCAAGAAGAAAAATAAGCAAAGTTATTGAATTGCATGTTCAAGAAAATTACTCACATTTTACCTAAGTTAATCTGAAATATAAACATTTAAAATTTGAGCTAGTTATTTAAACTTTTCAAACTTTGCAACATGATGATTAAAATAAAAATACATAACAATAACTCCTGTTTTGAAAATTACATACTACTTTGAGAGGGGGAGTTATAATGTAGATTCCTTGGTTCTACCTACAGATTTCATGTTTTACTATGGGACATTTTTGCTGACTTTTAGCACTCCAACAAATTTCGAGTGATTCTGACATAGATGGTTCTACAGCTAAAATAGAAAACACCTGTAGGATATATCCCATAATTCATGTGTTTCTAAAATGTTGACTCATCCTTAAAATTGATCTACAATTCAACAAATATAACATAGACACAAACTTGTTGGAAATAGCTTTTTATCTAATAGAAAGAATATGTTCCCTTTGTGCATACTTGATAAGGATAAATAAAATGCAATTATATATAAATCCAAGAGTGCCATGCTACTGAGCAATCAGAAATTATTAAACATAATATAACTGCTATAACTCCAATGCACTGTATTAACTATTTCTACATAATAAATTATCACAAAATGTATGTATCAAAGCAAAATAATTTGCTATCTCACAGATTTTGTACTTTAGATATTCAGATATGTATCAGCTGGTTCTTAGAGGAATTTAGTTTCTCATCAGTTTATTTAGACAGCGATCTCCCTCATTGCCTTGACAATGTGGATCTTTATGAAAAGCATCACTCAACAAAACAGGTTGCTTCACCAGAGTCCTAGCAAAAAAGAGTGAGCTAGGAGGTCAGTAAGTCACAACTTTTATAACCCTATCATGGAAATAGCATTGTCTCACTTTTGCTATATTTTGTCAGAAGGAAGTCACTAAATTGAGCCTATACTTAAGAGTTGGTGATTGCACAAGGATACACATAACAGGAGGGAAGCACTGTCATTGAGAAAAATGTTTAAAAGCTGCCTACACTCTAGATGTCACCATAGCAGAGTAAACCTTTGCTGACAGCTAGCAAGAAAGGAGTTCTCAACTCTGCAACCAAAAGCAAGTAAATACTTTCATCTTGAATATGGTTGGAAGCAAATCTTGAGCTTCACATAAGAATGCAGACCAATGATTCCTTACTTACAGCATTCTGAGACCTTGAACAGAGACTCCAAATATGTCAGACCTAGAATTCTAATGGACAGAAATTGATAAATACTCAAAGGATGAGGTTTTTTGTATGTTTTTAAGGGATGGGGGTCTCTGTCACCCAGGCTGTAGGGCAATGGTGTCATCATGATTCACAGCAGCCTCAACTCCTGGGCTAAAGCGATCCTCATGCCTCCCAAAGAGCTGGGACCACAAGCATGTATCACTATGACTTGTCATATATATATATATTGCCTAAAGCAATTCTCCTACCTTGGCCTCCCAAAATGCTAGGATTACAGGTGTGAGCCACCACACCCAGCCCAAAGGATGGTCTTTTAAGGCTTTTAGTTTGTGGTAATATGTTACATGGCAATAGGAGACATACACATTCTGCTTCTGAAACAATTTCTGTATCCCAGTAGCAACTACTTTCATGATAATTCAGCTGATTCTTCTTGCATCTTCCTCTGCAGCTGTGAATAGAATAATTTGTAAGCTTTAGGCATTTGATATTAGTTTCCTAAAATATTTTCTACCACTATGCATCAAGGTATCTTATTTCTAAAAATTGTTATTACGACTTTTAGAGTAAAAATTACATTGTATAATCTTATGTTTTGAGTAGTAAGACTTTGAAATATGAGTTGACTGTATCAGGATAACTATTTAATAGAATATTTTCATTCACACTAAAATTAGTGTAATTTATTACATAATTTTTATATAAATCTGTAAACTGTTAAAAATGACTGAAAGAGGCTTGGTGTTGTGGCTAATCCCTGTATCCCTGTTTTGGAAGGCCAAGGACAGGATTTGAAGAGCAGCCTGGGCAATATAGCAAAACACGTCTCTACAAAAATTTTTAAAATTTCCAGCCTTGGGGATTCATGCCTGTAGTCCCTCATAAGGAGCCTGAGGTGGGAGAATTGCTTAAACCCAGGACACTGATGCTTCAATGAGCTATGACAGTGAGGAACTGTGTTAAAGAAAAACTTCTCTTCCTGGGTCACAAGGGGTGTGGTTTCAAAGGCAGGAGTTTCCCAGCTCCATGCTTCCATATGGAAACTAAACTTCCTAGTCTGGGTTTCCCATACATGGGCTAGGTAGAGAAATCCAGGTGGGCTCCTTTGTCCAAAAAGCCTGGAAAGCTCTGGGAAGATGGGACTCTGCAACTCAGAGTTAGTAACCAATCCGATTTCAGAGTCAAAGGTCAATCACTCCAGAGGAAGTTTGAAAGAACTCCTCTCATTGGACAACAATATTAACAGGGAGGGAGTAACTCAAGGGTTAAAATTCCACTGCTCTGTCCCTATATGGATTTATTCTCTGGATTCCTTCTCTGGATCCCTTCCCAGGATAACTATGAAATTATAATTTAACTTAATAGTTAATTGCCTAGTAAATTGCTTCTCTGCAAAACTGGGTCCATGATATTTTCTCAAATGACAAACTCACCACACCTCTGGAGCCCCTTTTCCCATTCTCGGCGTGAGCAAGGCTAACCAGAACTGTTTATTCAAACGCCAAACTCACAGTGCCTCTGGGGCTCCTTTCCCCATTATTTGGGGTTAGCGAGGCAAAGAACTTTTTCTAACCAGGAGGGAACTCACATTGTCTTTGGGATGCCCACCCGCTTACATCTTTTGGCCAGCCATCCAGTGTACATCAGACTTCAGAGTGGAGAGTGATATCAGACCCCTTTTGCTTGCGAATCTGTCCTTTTGCTTCTTTTAAATTTGTTAAGGAGGTAAAGACCAGATGGAGGGCAGCCTGTAAGGAGCAGCGGTGGAGACAAGGCTGGGTAGGCACCACCTGTGTAGAGCACCAGGAGGCTGGGCCTGTGAGGGGTCAGGTACAGCCGGCAGCTGTGCCCAACTGACTGGAGTAGCAGCAGCCTATGTGAGCCATGCCCAGGCTTTCAGTCCCCAACTTCCTGGGTGCAGATTTCCATGACGCAAACTTCTTCCTGGCTCTTTCCTCTAAGATATTTCCTACACATGAGGTTATTTCCCCTTTTGTTAGGCCATTACCCTTTTTGAGGCTTTGGGGATGGCAGTCCAGGGACCCTTGCCCACAGTGCCCTCAGGCTTATGTCTATGAGGACCTCCTACAATGCTCAGGACCACTTCCCCTAGTCTGCAGTGCTAGGTTATGTCCTAACAGAGCCAGATTCTATCAGTGGGTACTAGAGGCTGTAAGACTTTTTTTTTTATTTTTTATTTTTTATTTATTTTTATTTTTTTGGTCACCTGCAATTTCTCAATCCAATTGAGTGGTGCCAGAATACAATGACGTACAATTTGTCTTGCCTAGGATTGGCTCTCCATACAGCAGAACTTCTCCATCTAGAATACCATAGTCAGACCTGGTTCAAGGCTCAAATAGCTAATTACTGGGCCCACAAACCTAGGGCATATTCCAGTAATGAAAAATGGGGTGAGGGAGAAGGCCTGGGTCCCAAGGGCATTGTTCTGGGCTCGGTCATGCAGCCAGCCATTACCTTCTTTAAGATTGTTGTGCTTACAGGCCACTCTAAGGAGTTTATCCTCCTAGTACAGTTTTATAGTCAGGCCTATGTCAATTGAACTCTTGCTAGGAAATATTGACACCCATTGCCTAAGACTAGCCTAGTTCTTCAAGGATGTGCTGGTACAGGGCCACTAATCCTGGCAGTCCCATGTCCTTAAGGTTGCCATAAAGACATGTAGACAGTAAGTGTGTGCCCATGATGCTGGTAAGCATGATTAAACCCTGCACATTTAGGGTCCAGTAGATGATCACGCATCTAGGGTGTAAGAAAATCACATGGTGCTATAACTAGGGGATGCCACAGGGCTAGAAGTTGCAATGAATAACCAGGGATGCAGGCATCCCTGTGTTCTATTTTAGATAGATTCTACTCTTCCCATGGCAAAACCACCCTTAAAGTATATGCTGGATAACAAAAAGCTCCAGAAGCTGGCCCTGGGGTGAGAACAGAGTCTGGGATCAATACTAAATCTAGCAACCTCAATGTTCTATAATAGAGACCAGGTGGAACAGGCTGAAAGGAACAGGAGGGACAAGAGAAAGGCCGCAGCCCTTGTCCTGGCCTTCAGGCAAGCAGACCCAAGGGGCTCGGAAGAGGGAAGGGCTTGGGTTAGCTGCCAGTCTGGCAGAGCTTGATACCACTGCGCCTACCAGGACACGTTAAGAAAGATTGTCCCCAGAGGAACAGATCACCTGCTTTTCCTTGCCCACTGTGCCAAGGGGATCACTGGAAGGCACACTGTCCCAGGGGACAAAGGTTCCCAGGGCCTGAGGCGGCTAACCAGATGACCCAACAGCAGGACTTGAGGGTACCCAGGGCAAGCTCCAGGAAAAGTCATCACCCTCGCTGAGCCCTTACTGAAGTCAACCATAGAGGGCCAGGAGGTCGGTCTTCTCCTGGGCACTGGCATGGCCTTCTCAGTTTTTCTTTCCTGTCCTGGATGGCTGTCCTCCAAGTCTGTAACTGTCCGAGGAGTCCTAGGACAAGCAGTCTCCTGATATTTCTCCCAGTCTCTAAGCTGTAACTGGGAGATACACTCTTCTCCCATGCCTTCTCATCATGTGAGAAAGTCCCACTCCCTTACAAGGGTGGGACCTGTTAGCCAGAGCAGGAGCCATTATCTATATGAACATCATCAGAGAGAAAATCCCTCTCTGCAGCCCATTATTTAAAGAAGGAATTAATCTGGATGTTTGGGCAATGAAGAGACAATTTTTGAGGGCAAAGAATGCATGCCCAATTCAGGGAAGGCAAAAAATGCATGCCCAATTCAAATAAAGCTAAAGGATTCTACCCCTTTTCCTTACCAAAGACAGTATCTCCTAAGGCTGGAAACCAAAAAGGGGCTACAGGATATTGTAAGGAAGTTAAAAGCACAGGATCTAGTAAAGTCCTGCAATAGCCCTTGTAATACTCCAATTTTAGGAGTACAAAAACCTAATGAACAATGGAGGTTGGTGCAAGATCTCAGGCTTACTAATGAAGCTGTGATCCCTTTATACCCAGCTCTACCCAACTCATACACCTTGCTCTCTCAAATGCCAGGAGAGGCACAACTGTTTACAGTCCTAGATCTTAAAAATGCCTTATCCTGTGTTCCATTACATCCTGACTCCCAGTTTCTGTCAACCTTTAAAGACCCTTTAGACCAGAATTCTCAGCTCACCTGGACAGTGTTACCCCAGGGCTTTTGAGATAACCCCCACCTGTTCAGCCAGGCTCTAGCTCAGGACCTTAGTCATTTTGCACATCCGGGTACCCGGTTCTTTAATATATGAATGACCTACTTTTAACTGCTAACTCAGAAACCCAGTGTCAGCAGGCCACCCAGGACCTCCTAAACATTCCAGCCAGCTGTGGATATAGGTTTCCAAATCAAAAGCCCAACTTTGTAGGCAACAGGTAAAATACCTAGGGCTTGTCTTGTCTAAGGGTACTCAGGCCCTTGATGGAGAACATCTCCCACTCATACTCACCTTGTTCCATCTGAAAACCTTAAGACAGTTATGGGGATTTTTAGGCATAACTGGGTTCTGCCGATTGTGGAGTCCCAGATATGGTGAAATAGCCAAACCCCTATACACTCTGATTAATGATACCCAAAAAGCCTAACCCCCATCTAATACAATGGCACCCAATAGCTGGGGAAGCCTTTCAGACCCTGAAACAGGCACTACTGCAGGTTCCATCTTTATGCCTTCCTACAGGGAACGACTTCTCACTATATGTTATGGAAATGTCAGGAGTGGCACTGGGGGTTCTCACCCAGACTCAGGGGACCACGCCACAACTGGTGGCATACCTAAGTAAGAAAATTAATGTGGTAGCAAAAGACTGGCCACAGTGCTTGCTGGTCATAGCTGTGATGGCTATAATGGTCTCAGAAGCTGTTAAAATAGTGCAAGGGAAAGATTTAACTGTATGGACTTCACATGATGTATCTGGAATTCTGGCCTTTAAAGGAGGTTTATGGCTGTCCAACAACTGCTTACTCAAATATCAGGCCTTAATGCCCGAAGGGCCTTTACTTCAGCTGCACATATGTGCAGTCCTCAATCCAGCTACTTTTCTTCCTGGGAAAGGGTCAAACAGAGAATGTGACTGTCAGCAGGTTATGGACCAGAACTATGTGGCTCAAGAGGATCTTTTAGAAACTCCTTTAGCCAATCCTGACCTTAACCTAAACACTGACAAAAGCTCATTTATGGAAAATGGAGTTCCAAAAGCAGGCTATGCAGTAGTCAGTGATCAAAGAGTGCTTGAAAGTAACTCCCTTCCTCCTGGAACTAGTGCTCAGTGGGCAGAACTAGTAGCCCTCACTGGAGCTCTAAAATTAGGAAAAGGAAGGAGAATAAACATATACACAGATTCCAAATATGCTTACCTGGTTCTGCATCTTCATGCTGCCATATGGAAGGAAAGAGTTCCTAACCTAGGCAGGAACTCCCATTAAATATCATAAGGAAATTTTAGACTTATTACAAGCTGTCAAAGAACCCAAAGAGGTAGCAGTCTTACACTGCTGGAGTCACCAGAAAGGAGATGAGAAGGAAGCAGAGGGAAGTCACTGCACTGACTTAGAGGCAAAAAGAGCAGCTAGACAAGAAATTATAGAAGAACCTTTAATATGGGAAAGCCCTCTCCAGGAAACTAGACCTCAATACTCATCAGAAGAGGTAGAGTGGGCAATCTCTCAGGGACATAATTTTCTTCCTTCAGAATGGTTAGCTACTGAGGAGGGAAAAGTACTCCTACCTTTCTCCAACTAATGGAAAGTACTTAAAACCCTACATCAAACCTTCCACATGGGTATAGAGAACACATATCAAATGGTCAAATCTATATTTACAGAAAAAGGTCTCTTCGAGGCTGTCCAAGAAATAGTCAAAGGATGTGAAATATGCCAGAAAAATAATCCTTTGGCACATTGCAAAGTTTCTCTTTGGGAAGAGCAAACCGATCATTATCCAGGTGAGGACTTACAAATGGACTTTACCTGTATGCCTAAGTCTCAGGGATATCATATCTGTTAGTATGTGTAGACACTACACAAACTGGGTTGAGACTTTCCCAGTCTTTTTTGCAACACACACAAAAAAGCCCAAGAGGTAATAAACATCCTGATCAATGAGATAATCCCTACATTCAGACTCCCTCACTGTCTTCAAAGTGATAGCAGCCCTGCCTTCAAACTACAGTGACCCAAGGAATTTCCAAAGTGTTAGGAATACAAATATCATCTCCACTGTGTTTAGAGGCCTCAGTCCTCAGAGAAAGTGGAGAAGATGAATGAAATTCTTAAGAGACACTTAAAGAAACTGGCACAGGAAACCCATCTCCCACAGCTTTCTGTATAACCAACAGGACACTTAAGGGCTCAAAACTCTTCTCAGAAAATAGGACTCAGCCCGTATCAGATGCTTTATGGAAGGCCCTTTCTTACTAATGATCTTGTATTAGACAAGGAAACAGCAGATCTAATAAAAGATATAACCTCCTTGGCTGAGTACCAATAGGCTCTTAGGACCTTACCTGAAGGATGCCCTAGGGAAAGAGGAAAGAGTTCTGTCCTGCAGACCTAGTGTTTGTTAAGTCTCTCCCCTTAGACTCTCCCTCTCTGGCCCACTGTGGGTAGGACCATTTTTGGTTATTCTGTCTACCCCACTGGCAGTTAAGAAGGTGGGAATTGACTTGTGGATTCATCACACTCAGCTGAAGTCTTGGACACCTCCTGAAGAAAGTCATCGGCCCTCCACTCCACAGCCTGAAGTTCCAGGAGGTGACTCTTGGTATGCCTGTGAGCCTTTAGGGTATCTGCTTGCTCTTCCAATGAGATCCCCAGGAAAGCAAGTACTCATGAGTGTAACTTACAGCCTGGCATTAACAGGACTATCACTCTTGACTTTATTGTTCGCAACCAGACTCTATGCGATTGCCCCTATGGATTGGCCTAATAGTTCTCCTCCTCTCCTTCCTAGTGCCACCCCATGACAATTTACACTGACTGTCAGGTGCAGAGTCTTCTCTTGCCAAGGCCTCACCATACTTGAACCCCAATTATGCATTTTATAGTGGGGGGGGAAGGCCAGAATAATAGAGGGACTTGGTACTGACATTAGTGGAATTGGTCTAGCAATTGACATAGCTACATATGGTCCTGCAAGTGAAACCTCTAATGTCCTCTACCTCTACTCACTTTACTATAAGCTATCCCAGGAGTTAAATGATAACATGGAAAAAGTTGTTAATTCTCTCCACAGAATCAGCTTAACTCCTTAGCTGCCATGGCTCTTCAAAATAGAATGCCCTGGATTTGCTAACAGCTGAGAAAGTAGGAACCTGTCTTTTTTTAGGAAAAGAATGCTGCTACTTTGTAAACCAATTGGGTATTGTCTTA
Source organism: Saguinus oedipus (assembly GCA_031835075.1). Lineage (NCBI taxonomy): Eukaryota > Metazoa > Chordata > Mammalia > Primates > Cebidae > Saguinus > Saguinus oedipus. Next base: position 141,083,957 of record CM063171.1, on the reverse strand, counting down.
AACAAAGTTAAAGAACTCAAGGATCAATCAAACTCAGGGCTAAAGACCTTCAAAGAAACAGGATCATGGAGCTTGTTTAACAACTGGCTGTCCTGGCTCTACCTTCTTCTAGGCCCATTTATATCCATTCTATCATTCCTGGCATTCTGACCTCTCATCTTTAACCTTCTTGTCAAATTCATTTCTCTAGAATTGAGGCCATGAAGCTACATATGGTCCTGCAAGTGAAACCTCTAATGTCCTTGGCTCATGAACTCTATCATGAACCTCTGGATCAACCTGCACCCCTGGAAGACTCCCCTCTTAAGGAAACCTCAACTATGGGGCCCCTTTCTACACCCCAATTCAGCAAGAAGTAAAGAGCAATCGATGTTCTTGTCCCAATAGCAGTTGGACTTTCCTGTTCAGAGTGGAGAATGAAGGACTGTGTTAAAGAAAAACTTCTCTTCCTGGGTCCACAAGGGGTGTAGTTTCAAAGGCAGGAGTTTCCCAGCTCCATGCCTCCATCTGGAAACATAAAGTTCTTTGTCTGGGTTTCTGGCTCATGGACTAGATAGAGAAATCCAGCTGGGCTCCTTTGTCCAAAAAGTCCACCAAAATCTCTGGGAGTAGGGGGCTCTGCAACTCAGAGTTGTGAACCAAGTAGCCAATCCAGTATCAGAATCAAAGATCAGTCACTCCAGCAGAAGTTTGAAAGAACTCCTTTCACTGGACAAGATCATTAACGGGGAGGAAATAACTCAAGGGTTAAAATTCTGCTGCTCCATCCCTATATGGATTCCTTCTCTGGATCCCTTCCCATGTTAGCATGGGAGCTGTCTCTCTTTCTCTTTCTCTCTCTCTCTCTCTCTCTCTCTCTCTCTCTCTTTCTCTGCCTAATAAATTGCTTCTCTGCAAAACTGTTTTGGTCCATGATATTTATTAGAATGACAAACTCACCATGCCTCCAGACCCCCTTTCCTCATTCTTTGGGTTTAGCAAGGCTAAGAACTTTTCAAACCAGGAGGAAACTGAAAACATTGTCAGGATGCCCCCCACCCTGTTTCAATAGCACCACTGAACTGCAGCTTCTGTGACAGAGTGAGACCTTGTCTCAGAAACAACAACAACAACAACAACAAATGACTGGAATATTGAACTTTTGGAAGGGAGACAGGGTTTGGGGACAAGGGGGAGGCTCAGCTCCCCAATAGGATGTATTCTTCCAGGCTCTTGGTCCCTCACTTGCTCAAGAACGGGAGAGAGGACCTCAATGGGTGCAGTGGGCTCTTAAGTAAATATTGGACCCCAAAAAGTTTTTGCAGAAAGTGATTTATTTAAGCAGAGAGAGAGAAAAAGGAGAAAGATACAAAAATAAAATGGCTCTCACAAGGTTGTGGAAGGGGATCCAGAAATGGAGTCCACCCAAATGTGGGAGAAGGGGATTTTTACCCTGGGAGTAATTCCCACCCCATTCAAATTTTCTGTCCTATGAAAGAAGTTCCTTTAAACTTCCAGCGGAGTGATTAATCTTTGAAATTTTTCCCGTGTGCAAGAAAGTTAAACAAAGACCTTTAGTCTCCCGGTTGGAGACATGAGTGGAGGTATGGCACTGGGAAGTTCTTGCCTTCCCTCAAAAGCTAACAAAATAAAATATAATTGAATCTTACGTTTAAAAGTTAAAACCTTGATTGACAACCTTCTACTCTAATTATTGTCACATATTAACTAAAATGTTCTAATTGACTGTAAAGTATATTTGTAATTTTACTTTTATTAATAGTTGCAAAAGCTATTTAGCTGTATTTATTATTTTGCATTGATATAAATTCATAGACTATGTAGTAATGAAAATGTAAACAATTTAATTATACTTACATGTAAAGGGCAGCATTCAATAAGAAAATAAAACTATTAATATAATATTCAGTTATCAGAATTACTAAATATATATATATATATATATATATATATATATATATATATATATATACTATATTTAAATGTATTTGAAGGAGAAATATTTAAGTTTTCCACTTATTCATGCTATACCACTGTTTAAATCTGTGTATCGTTCACTAGACAGCCTCTGGGCTGGCTGAGTTGGCCATAAGATATATAAATATGGAGTGATGGTCAGCAGTGAGAAAAACTATATCTATATTAAATTACCATTTGAATTTTTAAAAAGCGACAAGTCAGAAACCTGCATAGTCAGATACTTAAAGGACGCAAGATTGATTTAAAAACAAATAAACAAACAATGTGTTTAAATAGAATAAAAACACCAAATAACTATTTGTTATTTTGAGAACTCTGTACAAATCAGATATATACCTTGACAAATAAACTAAATTTTCTTTCTATGCTTCACTGATTTCAAAGGGAAAATTCTATTTTCAACACTTTTATATCACTGCATTGCCTAGAGAAACAACATCAATTAAATTTTGAATATGAACTTTATGAACTTAGCAATTTTTGATGAAATAAATTTGGTATAAAATATTAAAACATGCCAAAGAAAAAAGCTCATTTATCTTGCATTTCTGTATACTTTTAAAGAACTATATTTATTTACCTGGATATTAAAGACCTCATGTGGTCTGCAGTATCAAGGAGCCATATTGATCTACCCAATTAATATACCACATCCAGTACAAAATTTGCAATTGAAGCTACAGCTTGATTAAGTTTGCATTAATATAGTTGTATTTGTCATGATGTATCTCCTTTCTCTGAGGCCATTTGAGTGGATTAAAAGATGATATAATGGTTCTCTCCACTCATATATCCTTTATGGTGGCACTAATGTCTGTGATTTCTTTAAAAATGCTGCATTGCCTTTGTTTTACTATCTTGGTATAGGGCAATTTCAGATATTTACACTTGGCTATTTTCTTTTAATCATAATGGCCATTGATCTTCAGGTCAGAGAACCCTGGAGATGATATTGCAACCTTTTAATATAATCAAAATGCAGAGTCATTCACTTGCCATTTACAGGGTCCAGTTAACAAGAGCAAGATCTAGTATAAAGAAAGTGACTTTTTATTCCAAAGCTAATTTAGGGGAAGAAGTACAGCTTCCTGCCTTAAGGATACTACTTGGCTTTTGGAGGAGAAAGTGGATACTTTTCAAAGGGGACCTAGAATGAAAGGCATTCAGGGAGGGAGGTGGGTAGGTGTGGGGATGCTCTGTGTATTTGTTTTGGTGCCTTATATGCCAGGTTGTCAAATTGGTACCTTCGTTGACAGTAACTAGGTTGTAAAGGTGGTCAGACCTCTCCAGGTAGGACAAGGTCATGTAGGGACTTTGGGTTGTAAATGGACTGTTATTTTTTTAAGACAGATTCCTGGTGAGTGAGAGTTTCATAGCAGGGTTTACTTTGGGTTGTAAATTGACTTTGGTCTCTGGAGCAGTCTCCTGGTGGGAGAGAGCTTCATTTTGGAGCTTCTAAGCACATAGTTAGATGAACTTGGCCTGTAGGGTATATCTGGGGAAGCAGTGGTACAAGATTCTAATTGCATTTCTACAGGGCTAAGTAGGGAGTGGGGAATGGAGGAAACAGAGAAAATGGGAGAAAAAAATGATGCAGACAATAATAACTCATTCTCTATCTCTTAGAAAAATGAAGTACTTAGTTACAATAAAGGTATTTCAATTACCTACTTAGGAGAAAGGGAAACGGCTTTCAACAATCACATTGGTCTCACTGGGAGAAATATTTGGGCCAACTCTTCATAAAAAACACATATTTTTATTTGATGAAAACGTTACTCATTAGAAGAATAAAAACAAGTGTATGGCATATTAAAATTCTTCCCAGTTCTTTGAAAATATTACTAATGTTAATGCCTTTACATTGGTAAAAAGACAGTCTAAGAATTACTAAGTATGAGACTTTACCAAGAAGGCATACGTTATATAATTTATTTGACCCTCCAACACTGACTTGGATATTTGTCATTTAAAGCTTCACATTAAGAAACGCACGAGAGTTTTCTCTTAAACAATGAGCTATTCCTAGATTGAATAAGCCCATAGGAAAAAAAATACATGCGTCTAATAATCAGAATTTACTTTGAAAAAAATTAAAAATTAGCTTTTTAACAAAACATGCTTCCCCCCAAAATAAATGTTTTACATATTTGTAGGTCTTGAAATATTTTATTATTTAAAAAAATAAAGTAATTTTTCTGCAGATGTAAAATACTACCTTTTTCAGAGTTAAAAAAATCAACTTGGATAACTGATATTTCAATCATGCCATCTTTCTCTAATTAATGAAACTCAAAGTTGTTTGTTCTTGTTGAGACTGGCAGGTCTTGATAAGCACATTTTTATTCACGTTTAATTGTTTAATATTTCAATTGTTATTTTTTTTCTTCTTGATAAGAGTAATTAGCTAAAACTGTCATTGTATTGTGTGTAAGTTATGTGTATCCAAGTTTACTTGTTTATATACTGGTCTCCGTGCTTGGTGTATTCAACTCTCTTTCGATTAAATGGTTACCACTTTGGGACTATCACTCTTGATAAGCTTAATTGAAAAAAACACACCCTTAATCTTTTTTGTTCTTGTTGTTACCAGTGATTTACCTTGTCTGGTCATTCTTGAGAAAATTCAGAAATACTTTTTCAGTGAATAATTCAAGTAATCCATTGGTGTCAGTGTATCTTCATTGTAGGTTTGATACATTAATACATCAATGTATCAAAGTAACTATGGCACTCATACATATTGGAAAGATTTGAGTGTTGTATTAATTAATTCCAGCCTTGCTAAAAAGTAACTACTACAGTCTGGATAATTTATAAAGAGGTTTAATTGGCTCACTGTTCTGCAGGCTGTATGGGAAACACAGCTAGAGAGGCTTCAGGACACTTGCAATGACGGTAAAGGATAATTGGGAAGCCCATATGTACCACACGGCTGGAGTAGGAGGAAGAGAATGAAAGGGGAGGTGCTACCCACTTTTAAACAACCAAATTTCATTAGAACTCTGCTAAACATTAGAAATCACCCCCATGATCCAAGCACCTCCCACCAGGTCCCACATCCAACACTGGGGATTACAATTCAATATGAGATTTGGGTCGGGAGACAGAGCCAAATCATATTAAATGCTAATTAATTATGATATTCTTCTATGGAAATTTATGCTTCTGTACACATTTTATAAAGTGCAAAAATATTTGCTACTGCTTTATTATTTAATTTCATTAGAGTGAGTTCTTCACAACAAACATTGGGACTTTATTTTAAAAATGACACACATAAACTAGTAGTTGTACAATATCTATATTCACACATCTTTATATACATATATTCTACCTGGTGGGTAAGAACTATTGAGGATTTGATAAATCCTCATAGAACAAATAAATACAGAGACTCACTGAGAAGATCAAATTAAATGTGATGTTTACTTCGTTCAAAGTAGCATCAATGGACAAAAATAGTTTCATAATTAAGGTTCATTATTGTTTTGTTATTCTCGGACTATTTATTTGAATAATTCAAATAAATACCAATTATGAATTATTCATCAAATGTCAGTCTGCGTGGCAAGCCCAACTTTCCTTCTGTGTTCATAAATGAAGTTTTATTGAAACAGAGTGACATTGATTGGTTTCCATGGAGTCTATGAATCCTTTTTCTGAAATTTGGCATGTGCAGAGACAGATTGCTAACACCTGAATTAAAAAAAGCTAATTCTTTTATTAAGTGTTTTTAAATCCTTAAACATTCTAATTTTAAAATAAATAGCTAAAATTAATTATAATACATGCTTAACTGCTTTGTTACATGTTTGAGAATAATAACTAAAAGTAAATAAAGATTTTTGATTTGATATATTCTTTTCTTTTTAATTTTTATTGCATTTTAGGTTTTGGGGTACATGTGCAGAACATACAAGATAGTTGCATAGGTACACATGTGGCAGTGTGTTTTGCTGCCTTCCTCCCCTTAACCCACATTTCTTATGTGCAGAAAATCCATTTTATAGTAATTTATTCATAATGAAATTATTACAGCTATCTTATAGTCAATATGTAGAAGGGGTCATTAATTCGATTATTCTAGTATTTATGTTGGATGATGTTTTTAAGTGATAAATTTATATAAAATTGTTAGAAAAAAAATCTTGTTTATCATTTACCTCTTAGCCATCATTTTATTTTAATTGGAATATCTGTGTAAGCTTCAATCAATCTAGGACTTCTGTTCACACTTTTATCTCAATTTAAGTGTGTTAATTACTTTATTCCTGCCAGTGCAACAGCTCTCTGTTAGTAAAGTAAGTCTTAAAATTATCTGTAAATTTTAATCCCTAAACTATACATTATTATTATGAAGTGTGAAAATTTAAAGGGAAAAAGTTAATGTTTGTCTACATCTGCAAACTTGACTGACCAAACATAGTTGAAGTTTTTTCCACTTGAAATTGCTTTATATTATTACAAAGGTATAATAAAATAAACTGAATCATGAATAAGCAGTCTACGAAGAAAAGAGAGAACCAAGAAACATACTTTACTGAAAAATAAAATTAATGCTAGCAAAATTGCATTCAGATTGTTGTCATATTACCTATTTCATTTTTATCAGGGGATACAATTTGTTTCCAAGTACATTAGAAGTTACACAATGAATACAGTTAGTTATAGGTCAAATTAAATGTTGATGGCTTTAAACATTTTAAGTCTTTCTTTTTTATATATAATTTATAAAATATACAGACACTAAATAAATAGGTGTGTTTTAGAAGACTCCTGAGGAAGAGGGAAAGGAATAAAAAATTAAGAAACATTGATATGAACAAAAAAATTATATCCATGCCCCCATGAAAATGTAATGGGGAGTGTATCCAATGCCCCGTTTCAAAGAGGTTCTCAGCGTCACTAACCCTGAAGAATGGGGAAATGGGCCCCTGAGGTGTAGTTTGCCATTTGAATAAATATCATGGATCCAAAGATTTTTGTGGAAAAGAGATTTATTAGAGAGAGAGAGAGAGTAAGACAATTCCCATGCTGTCATGGGAGGGGACCTAGAGATGAAAACCATATTGGTAGGAGCAGTGGTAGTTTTAACCTTTGATTTATTCCCTCCCCATTTACATTCTCATCTAATGAGAGGAGTTCCTCCATACTTCCTCTGGAGTGATTGATCTTTGACTCTGATACTGGGTTGGCTGCTTGGTCCACAACTCTGAGTTACAGAGCCCCCTCCTTCCAGAACTTTTGGGAAGTTTTTTGGAACAAAGGAGCCCACCTGGCTTTCCCACAAGGCCCATGTATGGGAAACCCAGACAAAGAACTTTACTTTTGAAAGCCCTCTGGTTTGAGGATGAAGGCATGGAGCTGGGAAATTTCTGCTTTTGAAACAACACCCCTGGCGGGGTGGACCCAGGAAGAGTCTGGTTCCTGGAGGGAGGCCTGGAGCCAGGAAACTCCTGGCTTTGAAATCATGCCCCTCATGTACCCAGGAAGAGAAGTCCCTCAGTCACCCCTCTGAACAGGAAAGTCCAACTGCTGTTGGAACAAGGGCATTGATCACTCTTTATCTTTTTCCTGCTAACTTGGGGGGAGTAGAAAGGGTCCTGCAGATGAGGTTTCCTTCAGATGGGAGACTTCCAGGGCTGCAGGTTGATCAAGAGGTCTGCAATAGAACTCAGGAGCCAAGGACATTCAGGGTTTAATTTGTAAGATCATTTATAGCCTCATGGCCTCAATTCTAGAAGAAATAAATTTGACAACAATGTGAAACATGAGAGGTCTGAAGGCCAGCAATAATAGAATGGTTATAAATGGGCCTACTGGACAGTAGAGCCAGGACAGCCAGTTGTTAAACAAGCTCCACAATCCTGTTTCTTCAAAGATCTTTAGCACTGCGTTTGATTGATCCCTGAGTTCTTTAACTTTGTTTAAGACAGTACCTGGTTGAATTACAAAGTAGCAGCATTCTTCTAAAAAGAGGTCCTTACTCAGCTGTTAGCAGATCCAGGGCCCTTCTATTATGAAGAGCTGCAGCAACTCTGCAGAGTCAGCTGCTTCTGCAGAGAGGATTAGCAGCCTTTTTCCATGTAACCATTTATATCCTGAGATAGCTTATAGTAAAACTTAGTCGAGGTAGTAATTCCTCCAGTGCCAGTACCAAGTCCTCCTATATTATTCTGGCCCCTCATCCCCACTATAAAAGGAATATTTGGGATGAGAGTATGACACAGCCTTGGCAAGTGAAGTCTCTGCATGTAAGAGTTGATGTAAATCATCATGGGAGTGGGCACTAGGAAGGAGATGAGGTATATTTCCCCATGGGTATTGTTCAGGCAGTGGTAAGCTGAGTTGCCACAAAGAGTAAGCCTGGTGCTAGGCAGTTGAGGCCTGGGGATAAGGCATCCTAGTTTTGGCATAGGGAAGTATTGGAGTTGTTAGTAGATTTCACACAAGTGAAGTTTGAGGTAGTTGGGATTTGTACATTGGTGACCAAGGGACCTATAAACCCTGTATGATTTGAGGGAGTGATCATATCAGAGGGAGAAGAGGAGAGCTATTAGGCTAATCTTTAGGGGAAATGGCATAAAATCTGATCACAAATAGTAAAGTCAAGTGTGATAGTTCTGTTAATGCCAGGACGTAAGTTAGACTCATGAGTACTTGAATTCCTGGGGATCTTGTGGGATGAGCAAATGTAGATCCTCTAAAGGCTCATGGGTGTACAAAGAATCACCTCCTGGAACTTCAGGCTGTGTAGTGGAGGGCCCAGGCTTCAGCCAAGAATGATGAATCCACGAGTCAATTTCCACCACCTTAAATGCTGTTGGGGTAGACAAAATAACCAAAAACAGTCCTTCCCAAGATAGGCCTAGAGATGGAGAGTCTGAGGGGAAGACTGAACAAGCACTAGCTCTCCAGGGCAGAGCAACTCTTTCCCTTTTTCCCTAGGGTGTCCTTCAGGTAAGGTTCTAAGAGCCTATTGGTACTTAGCCAAGGAGGTTATATCCTTTATTAGATCTGCTGTTTCCTTGATCGTTAGTAAGAAAGGCCCATCCATAAAGCATCTCATAGAGGCTGAGTCCTATTTTCTGAGGAGAGTTTTGAGTCCTTAAGAGTGCTGTTGGTAATACAGGAGGTGACACAGGAGGTGGGTTTCCTGTGCCAGTTTCTTTAAGTGTCTCTTAAGAATTTCATTCATCCTCTCCACTTTCCCTGAGGACTGAGACCTCCAAGCACAGTGGAAATGATACTGTATTCCTAACACTTTGGAAATTCCTTGGGTTACTGCAGCTTTGATGGCAGGGCCGTTACCACTTTGAAGACAGCAAGGGAGTTCAAATCCAGGGATTATTTTATTAATTAGGACTTTTATTACCTCTTGGTCTTTCTCTGTTTTGCAGGGGAAGGCCTCAATCCAGTTTGCATAGGTGTCTACACATACTAACAGATATTCATATCCCTGAGACTTAGGCATATGGGTACAATCCATTTGCCAGTCCTCACCTGAATAATGACCAGTTCACTCTTCCCCAGGAATTACTCTGCAATGTGCCAAAGGATTATTTTTCTGGCACTATGGGGAAGGCATGAGAGAAGAGTATATCTCCCCAATTACAGCTTAGGGGCTGGGAGAAATATCTGGAGAGCTTGTCTTAGGACTTCTCAGACAGTTACAGACTTGGAGGACAACTGTCCAGGACAGGAAAGCAAAACTGAGAAGGTTGTGCCAGTGTCCAGGAGAAGACTGACCTCTTGACCCACTATGGTTAGCTTTACCTGGGGCCCAGTGAGGGTGATGGATTGTGCTTGCCCAGGGCACCCTCCGTCCTGCTGGTGGGTCATCTGGTTAGCCACCACAGGCCCTGGGAACCTTTGTCCCTGGGACAGTGTGCCTTCCAGTGATCCCCTTGGCACAGTGGGCAGGAAAAAGGAGGTGGTCTGTTCCTCTGGGGACAATTTCTCTTAAAGTGTCTGGGTAGGCTGCAGTGGTGGCAAGCTCTGCCAGACTGGCAGCTAACCCAGGCCCATTCCTCTTCCATAACCCTTGTGTCTGCTTGCCTGAAGAAAATGTCTAAATGTCTAGGGCTGCAGCCTTTCTCTGGTCCCTCCTGTCCCTTATAGCCTGTTCCACCTGCTCTCTATTATAGAACACTGAGGTTGCCAGATTTAGTAATGATTCTAGACTCTGTTCTGGCCCCAGGGCCAGTTTCTGAAGCTTCCTCCTAATGTCTGCTGCTGATTGAATAATAAATTTGTCATTTAGTATTAGCTGACCCTGGATAGAGTCTGGTGACAGGGGAGTATACTTTCTTTTTTTTTTTTTAAGGAAGAAAATATAAGTATTTTACCCCAAAACATGTTTTTTTGTCGTATCTTGAAATGGCCCTGCAAAGCTGTCCTTTGAAAGGGGAAATTTGCATCTGTAAAGAATCTTTATTAACATAACTAGATCTTTTTCTTCCAGGCCATCCTAATCCCTAAGATATTAACTAAAAGTCTAGCACCTTTTAAAGGTCTGAGTAGAAAACACATGTCATCTGTTGTCGTTTTTTTTTAATGTGTGTGTGATAGTGTTTGAAGTGACAGGGAAACCTATGTGTACCGGAAAGCCTATGTGTCAAGGCACTGTTTTCTGGATCATTTATTGACATGTCCAAATGCTTTGGAGAAATTTAGGATCAATAGAGAATAATGAACTTTTCAGAAATAAATAACTAAGATTATTCTATGTAATAGAATCCCAAATGATTTGAAGCTATATTCTATTAGTAGTTTTACAGTAAATGTAATAAACAAGTTTACCTTGTGTGATACAAAAAATAAAAAAACTTCACTATGACCATATATATTTTTTTCTTTTTCTTTTTCTTTTTTTTTTTTAAGAAAGAAAGAGAAAAAGGAGTGAAGGAGAGGAAGAAAGAGGAAGAAAAAGGGGAGAGAAAATGGGAATGTAGCTTTATTCTAAAAATGGGTATTAATAATAGCCGATCAATATTTTGTGTATTTAAGGTGGAGAATGTATGTTTTCTGTATTTAAAATGGAGAGCTCTATAAATATTTATTGAGTTTACTTGTTCCGGATCTGAGTTCAAGTCCTGGATATCCTTATTAATTTTCTGTCTTGTTGAGTCTAAATCTCTTTATGAGTCTTATGTATCTGGGTGTTAGGATCATTAGCTCTTATTATTGCATTGATCATTTTACCACTACATCTTTGTTGCTTTGAAATCTATTTAATCAGATGCAAGAATTACAACTCCTGCTTTTTATTTATTTATTTACTTTTGCTCTCCATTTGGTTGGTAAATCTTTCTCCAACCCTTTGCTTTAAGTCTTTGTGTATCTTTGGATGTGAAATGGGTCTGGATGTAGCATATCATTAGGTTTTGGCTGTATCTTTTGATTGGGGGATTTAGTTGACTTAAATTTAACGTTACTGCTATTTGATGTTAACTGGCTATTGTATCCATTCGTTTATATAAATTCTTCTTTATGTTGATGCTCCTTACTTTTTGGTATATTTTTAGAAAGGCTAATACTGGTTGTTCCTTTCTATGTATAATGAAAGCTTCTTTCAGAAGCTCTTGTAAAGCCGGGCTGGTGGTAATAAAATCTCTGAGTACTTGCTTGTTCATAAAAGATTTTATTTTTCCTTCAATTGTGAAGCTTAGTTTGGCAGGATATGAAATTCTGGGCTGAAAGTTCTGTTCTTTAAGGATGTTGAATATCGGCCCCCACTCTCATCTGGCTTGTAGGGTTTCTGCTGAGAGATCTGCTGTAAGTCTAATAGGCTTCCCTTTGTGGGTAACCTGACCTTTCTCTCTGGCTGCCCTTAGTATTTTCTCCTTTGTTTCAACCCTGGTGAATCTAATGATTATGTGCCTTGGGGTTGCTCTTCTTGAGGAATGTCTTTGTGGTGTTCTCTGTATTACCTGGGGTTGAATATTGTGCTGCTTTACTAGATTCAGAAAGTTTTCCTGAATGATATCCTGAAGAGTATTTTCCAGCTTGGATTCATTCCTTCATCATATTCAGGTACACCTATCAAATGTAAATTAGGTCTTTTCACATAGTCCCATATTTCTTGGAGACTTTGCTCATTCCTGTTTATCCTTTTTTTCTCTATACTTGTCTTCTTGTTTTATTTCATTAAGTTGGTCTCTAACCTCTGATAGCCTTTCTTCTGCTTGATCAATTCAGCTATTCAAATTTGTGCATATTTCACTAAGTTTTTATGTTGTGTTTTTCAACTCCATTAGTTCATTTATAGTTCTCTCTATATTGTCTATTCTTGTTAGCATTTCATCAAACCTTTTGTCAAAGTTCTTAGTTTCTTTACATTGGGTTAGAACAAGTTCTTTTAACTCCCAGAAGTTTCTTATCATCCACCTTCTGAAGCCTACTTCTGTTAATGGCACACAGTCCTTTTCCATCAGGGCTTGTTCTGTTGCTGATGAGGAACTGTAATCCCCTGTAGAGGGAGAGGGGTTCTGATTTTGGGTATTCTCAGCCTTTTTAGGCTGGTTTCTTCCCTTTGTTATAAATTTATCCATCTGTCATCTTTACAATTACCACCTTTATAATTAGGTTTCTGAGTGGATGTCCAGTTTATTGATTCCCAGTGCTGGAATCCGAGCAACCCACTGCACCGGCCAAAACAGCAGCAATAAGATTGATGGTGCTCTTCTGCCCAGGAATCTCACCTACTCTGCATGAAGAGCTGCCATGCCGAGGTGCCAGCAAAACCTCTGCGCTGGCCACAAGAGTTGTGCTGGTGACCTGTGGGGCCCCTCCACTGGGAATCTTCTGGCCCATGAGTGACAAAAATTCATCTGAAAGTGTGGCATCCTCTAATTCTCTACACTTTCACTGGGAGCTACAATCCCAAACTGTTAGCGATCAGCCATTTTGGATCTCACCTGGGAGTATACTTTCTTAAGGCCTCCCATAACCACACCAGAGAGGCTATAGGGTTTTTTTTTTCTTTCCCTGAGTTATGGTGGTTGACATTGCATAGTTCATGGGTGTTCTTCTAGTTTGCCTTAATCCCTCAAGTATGCAGGTCTTGGGTGCCTATGAATCTAGTCCACCTGTTCTGAATCAAGATTCCAGCAAGAGTCCATCCTAGAGACTGCTTGTCTACCTGTAGAGAATCTAGCCTTCTCCTCTGGCATCATTTGGTCCTGTTCTTGACTAAGGTACCAGGTGTCCCCAAACTCTTGAGCTGCTGCTATAGCAGTCTCTCTGTTATTGCTGGTTAGGTCTGAGTAAACAATAACATGTTATATTTCCAATCTAATTTGAAGGACTGACCCAGGCCCTGAAGAATATCTATGTACTTATCCAGGTCATCTGAAAACTCTTCTAAGTCTGCCTTGATTTGCTTTAAGTCAGAAAGTGAAAGGGGAGTCTGTACTTTGGTTGGGCCAAATTCTCCTCCTACTGCCTGTAGGGGGCAGAGTTGGAGAATCCTAGGAGCCTGAGGTGCCTTGGCCATTTCAGGCTTTTCCTTACTCTTCTTGGGTTATAGGAGTTGAGGAGACCTGATCAGCATTCGTGGAGGGACAAGCCACAATGAGTCTTAAATTTGGAATTAGTCCTGAGGAGGGGCCAGTAGGGCTTAGGTTGTACCTGCTTGGGATGCTGAGGTGGAAAGATATCTTGACCCCAGGAGTTTGAGGCTTCAGTGATCTATGGTCACCACTGTACTCTATCCAAACTGGGTGATAGAGCAATATTCTACCCCTAAAAATTAAAATGTAATAATTTAAATTTTGAACATAAAAAATAAAAATAAAACTTGCTAATACATTTTATTATGAAAAATATTACACATGTGAATTGAAAGTGAGAGCAGCATGAGACAAACCAATTTAAATTGCTGAAGTAAACATCAGATTAATATTTTCACATTTTTCCTAGAGTATCTGCTTCTAGGAATTTGCGTATTCCTTTTAAAAACTTATGACTTCTCAGATAGGGTTTTTAACAATTATTAGGGTTCTAAAGATTATTTCATCTATTTTTTTCCTACCTTTGTGGAGCCCTGAACTGGAACTTTGCTGTAAAGAGTAAAATTCATGGCCTACTACAAGATTCCAGGAAAAGGAAGGCAAATCAAGAATGCATATTACCATTAAAGCTCTATAAAGAGAAAGCAAATTTGGAGGTTAAACATTATTAAAGTACCCCAGAGTTTTCAGCCTTTATTCTATGTAATGTTTTACTAGGTGTCTTGAAATGAAAAAAAAAAAAAAATGCAAACAATGGTGTTCTAAGAGAGCTAGAGAAATAATGAAAGAATGCATAAATTAACAATATCACCACTTTGATACTTCTATTTTTGTAGAAAGAAATAAGACAATAAAAATATTGTAGAAGGAATTTTCTTAAAAAAGACATTTTTTTCTCCTCAATTTCCTCCATATAGTTTCATTTAATAATAGCATATATAAATGCAAAATTATTGCTCTTGCAAGCACTTTTATAATTCCATGTCTAGTTTTATTTACACATATGTACACTTCTTTGCAATTGACAGACCTGCAGATTTTCTGTGTTGCTGTAAGGAGTGACAACTGCAATGGTGAGTAAACAGTCTGGTGGCAACTGAGAATTGTACCTTTCAAAGGGGAATCAGGAAGCAAAGGTTCTAATCTGATGGAAAAAGTTTTCAGCTTTTTCTTTTCTTTTTTTAAAAATTTTTTATTTTTTATTGCGTTTTAGGTTTGGGGGTACATGTGAAGAAAATGCAAGATAGTTGCATAGGTACACACATGGCAGTGTGTTTTGCTGCCTTCTGCCCCTTCACCCACATTTGGCAGTATAAAAAACACTTAGACAAACATACAAATACACACCTGCTTAATCTCTTTAAACTTAGATTTTGGAAAATCAGCTTCTATTTCAGTACATTTAAAGTTAGTGACAGATTGCCACATATTACATGTAAATAAACAAGTTGCTTCTTTCAATTTTTTAATAAATATTATTTTTAACAAACAATGTTAATATTTATTTGGACCATTACATATAAATAAATGTTTTAATCCTAATTACAAATGTGCAATATTACACATTCTTTTAGAAGCATTATATAGTGAAAATAATATTTCTGTTTCTCCACTGTTTTCTGTATAGTTTCAGGAATCAATCAATTTCTTTTGGAGATGTTAGAGAAAATGATAAAGTAAAAGGCAAGATTCTTTATGTCATCTGCTAGGAAATATAAGGATGCCAATGACTAATCACATATGCCCAAGTCCAAGGAAAGAAAAAATATTGTCAAATGGAAAGAATGGATATTATTCAATTGAATTTCTATCTTTATTTTTTATACTTCTTACTCTCATGTCAAATTTCTACAATTTAAAATATTTATTCCACTCTGTAGTATCTTTAACTATATATAATGCATACTGTCACAAATGTGCACTTATGTTCTAAAGATTTTTAGGATCTTAAGATTAAGCATTAATAAATCTAAAATTATGCCAAATAAATTATACACATACCATATATATTTCATAGTGATGTATTTAAAAGACAGTACATGAAATGAGATACTAGGTATATGATATATACTTATTTAGTGACTTGGAGTCATTTAAGTCATTTTAAGTAATATTTCTTTTTAAATTTTAATAATTAATTTTAATTGACAAAAACTTTCATGCATTTATGGTATACAATGTGATGTTTTGATATTGGTACAATATAAATTAATACAGTCATTATGGCTGAGGAGGAGGCAAGATGGCATCGTAGAGGCGACTCAGGATTGCAGCTCTCAGTGAAGGTGCAGAAGGTGAGTCCTAGCTGCATTCTTGGATGTTCCTTTTATGCCCACAGAGCACTGAAAGTCCCAGGTGTGGGAGAGACATGGGACGCTAGCGCAGCCGGCTAAGACAGCCAGCTCCCGCCGCCTCTTCGGCCGGCACTGCAGCAGGACCTGGCGCGGAACTCACTGGTCTGGGTGCCCTGTTAAACTGGCAATCTGAGATTTGGAAGGGCAGATTGGCATGTTCATCTGATTGAACGGGAATTGGACAATGAGCCAGACCAGGAGTTTCCTTGGAAGCGTTATCTGAGCCAGGGTAGTGGGCAGCGGCATGGGAGATCGCACGGATACCAGTGCCCTATCGGCAGGCTACTGGGGCGCCAGTGAGAGAGTCGACCTTTCAGCTTGGGGAGAGGAAGAGAGAGAGAGAGAGAGAGAGGATGGACTCTGAGGCAGGGAGCTGGGTGATTGGGCTTGGCGGGTCCCACACTCACGGGGACAAGCAGGGCGGCAACTGGAGATGCTTGGGGCTGAGAGTTTTGCTGCCGGCATCTAGGATGGTGCAGCCCAGTGAGGGAGGGGCGTCCACCATTGCTGACACAGTCCACCCCCACTGAAGTACCACCCAGGACTGATGCAGCCTGCCGTTGCCGAGGCAACCTGCCATAACAGAGAGACTTCGCACTCCACAGAAGGGAGCCCAGCAGCAACAGGGTGGACCTGCGCTAGCAGGTCAGAGCCCCGGCAGGCAAATGGTGAATAGACTGCCGCCTAGTGGGGCAGGACAGTGCAACAGATACTCATAAAGAAAGCCCCAACTCCCTGAGACAGAGCATCTAAGGGGGAAGGAAAGGGTAGTGTTTTATGAGTTCTATAGCAGCAGATATAAACAACCTCCCAACAATGCTGAATGAATAACAGAGCTCACAGCTCAGCATGGGAGATCCTATAAAGCACAGACTGTCTCCTCAAGCAGCTCCCTGACCCCTGTATATCCAAGGAGTCACCCCAGAAAAGGACTAATCAGACTGACATTTGGCTGGCATTATTCTGGAACAAGGACAGCAGAAGAAGAAACTGGTATCATCCCTCACTGTTCTGCAGCTGCTTCAGGTAAACCCCAGACAAGCAGGACCTGGAGTGGACCTCAGCACTCATACAGCAGAGGGGATAGACAATTACAGGGAAAACTAAGTAACAGAAATACTTCATCATCAACAATCTCAGCGTCCACACAGAGACCCAATTGAAAAATCAGCAACTACTAAGACGACAGGTGGATAAATCCATAAAGATGGGAAGAAACCAGCGCAAAAAGGAGGAAAGCACCCGAAACCAAAACACCTCACCTCCATAAAAGGACCAAAACTCCTCACCAGCAAGGGAACAAAGCTGGACGGAGAATGAATGTGACAAAATGACGGAATCAGACTTCAGAAAGTGGATAATGAGAAACTTCAGTGAGCTAAAGGAACATGTACTAAACCAGTGCAAAGAAACTAAGAACCTTGAAAAAAGATTTGAAAAAAGATTTGAGGAATTGTTAACAGGAATGGACAACTTAGAGAGGAATATGAATGAATTGAAGGAGCTGAAAAACACAACATGAGAACTTCACGAAGCATGCACAAGTTTCAACAGCCGAATTGACCAAGCAGAAGAAAGAATATCAGAAGTTGAAGATCAACTCAACGAAATAAAATGAGAAACCAAGATTAAAGAAAAAAGTACAAAAAGGAATGAACAAAATTTCCAAGAAATGTGGGACTATGTGAAGAGACCCAACCTATGTTTGATAGGTGTACCAGAATGTGACGAAGAGAATGAATCCAAGCTGGAAAACACTCTTCAGGATATTATCCAGGAAAATTTCCCCAACCTAGCAAGACAGGTCAATACTCAACTCCAGGAAATACAGAGAATACTCCACAAGCAGAGCAACGCCAAGGCACATAATCGTCAGATTCACCAGGGTTGAAACGAAGGAGAAAATACTAAGGGCAGCCAGAGAGAAAGGTCAGGTCACCCACAAAGGGAAGCCCATTAGACTCACAGCAGATCCCTGGCAGAGACTCTACAAGCTAGAAGAGAGTGGGGGCCAATATTCAACATCCTTAAAGAAAAGAGCTTTCAACCCAGAATTTCATATCCAGCCAAACTGAGCTTCATATGTCAAGGAAAAATAAAATCCTTCATGAACAAGCAAGTACTCAGAGATTTTGTCACCACTAGGCCTGCTTTACAAGAGCTCCTGAAAGAGGCACTACACATAGAAAGAAACAACCAGTTCCAGCCATCCTAAAAGCATACCAAATGCTAAAGACCATCAACAAAATGAAGAATGTACATGAACCAATGGGCAAAACAGCCAGCTAGCATCAAAATGGCAGTATCAAATTCACACATAACAATATTAACCCTGAATGTAAATGGGCTAAATGCACCAAGCAAAAGACACAGACTGGCAAATTGGATAAAAAAACAAAACCCATCAGTATGCTGTATCCAGGAAACCCACCTCACATGCAAAGATACACAAAGGCTCAAAATAAAAGGATGGAGGAAAATTTACCATGCAAATGGAGAGCAAAAAAAAGCAGGAGTTGCAATTCTCATCTCTGATAAAATAGACTTTAAAAAAACAAAGATCAAAAGGGACAAAGAAGGTCATTACATAATGGTAAAAGGATCGATACAACAAGAAGAGCTAATGATTCTAAATATATATGGACCCAATGTAGGAGCACCCAGATATATAAGGCAAGTTCTTAATGACTTACAAAGAGACTTAGGCTCCCACACAATAATAGTGGGAGACTTTAACACTCCACTGTCAATATCAGACAGATCAAACAGACAGAAAATTAACAAGGATATCCAGGACTTGAACTCAGACCTGGAACAAGCAAACCTGATAGACATTTACAGAACTCTCCACCCCAAATCCACAGAATATACATTCTTCTCAGAACCACATCACACCTACTCCAAAATTGACCACATAATTGGAAGTAAAGCACTCCTCAGCAAATGCAAAACAATGGAAATCATAACAAACAGTCTCTCAGACCATAGTGCAATCAAGTTGGAACTCAGAATTCAGAAAATAACTCAGAACCGCACAGCTTCATGGGAACTGAACAACTGGCTCTTGAATGTTGATTGGATAAACAATGAAATGAAGGCAGAAACAAAGAAGTCCTTTGAAACCAACGAGAATGAAGACACAACGTACCAGAATCTCTGGGACACAATTAAAGCAGTCTGTAGAGGAAAATATATAGCAATAAGTGCCCACATGAGAAGAGTGGAGAGATCCAAAATTGACACCCTATCGTCAAAATTGAAAGAGCTAGAGGAGCAAGATCAAAAAAGCTCGAAACCTAGCCGAAGACAAGAAATAACTAAGATCAGAGCGGAACTGAAGGAGATAGAGACAAGAAAAACCCTTCAAAAAATCAATAAATCTAAGAGCTGGTTTTTTGAAAAGATCAACAAAATAGACAGACCACTAGCCAGAATGATAAAAAAGAAAAGAGAGAACAACCAAATAGTTGCAATAAAAAACAATAAAGGGGAAATCACCACAGATTCCACAGAAATTCAAACCATCATCAGAGAATACTACAAACAACTCTATGCACACAAACTAGTAAATCAGGAAGAAATGGATAAATTCCTGGACGCCTGTGTCCTCCCAAGCCTAAACCAGGAGGAAGCCAAAACTATGAATAGACCAATAACAAGGTCAGAAGTTGAGGCAGCAATTAAGAGCCTACCACACAAAAAAAGCCCAGGTCCAGATGGGTTCACAGCTGAATTCTACCAGACACACAAAGAGGATCTGGTACCATTCCTTCTGAAACTATTCCAAATAATCAAAAAAGAGGAAACCCTTCCCAAATCATTTTATGAGACCAACATCATCCTGATACCAAAACCTGGCAGAGACTCAACAAGAAAAGAAAACTTCAGGCCAATATCCATGATGAACATAGATGCAAAAATCTTCAATAAAATACTGGCAAATCAATTGCAACAGCACATTAAAAAAACTTATCCATCATGATCAAGTAGCATTCATCCCGGGGATGCAAGGCTGGTTCAACATACGCAAGTCTATAAATGTAATTCACCACATAAACAGAAGCAAAAACAAAAACCACATGATTATCTCAATTGACGCAGAGAAGGCATTTGACAAAATTCAACAGCCCTTTATGCTAAAATCCCTCAATAAACTTGGTATTGATGGAACATATCTCAAAGTAATAAAAGCTATTTACAACAAACCAACAGCCAATATCATACTTAATGGGCAAAAACTGGAAGTATTCCCTTTGAAATCCGGCACTAGACAAGGATGCCCTCTCTCACCATTTCTATTCAACATAGTACTGGAAGTTCTAGCCAGAGCAATCAGGCAAGAAAAAGAAATAAAGGGTATTCAAATAGGAAAGGAGGAAGCCAAATTGTCTCTATTTGCAGACGACATGATAGTATACCTAGAAGACCCAATCACCTCAGCCCAAAAGCTCCTGCAACTGATAAGCAACTTCAGCAAAGTCTCAGGATATAAAATCAATGTGCAAAAATCACAAGCATTCCTATACACCAATAACAGACTTGAAGAGAACCAAATTAAGAACGAACTGCCATTCACAATTGCTACAAAGAAAATAAAATACCTAGGAATACAACTCACTAGGAATGTAAGGGACCTCTTTAAGGAAAACTACAAACAACTGCTCAACGAAATAAGAGAGGACACAAACAGATGAAGAAACATTCCATGTTTGTGGTTAGGAAGAATCAATATTGTGAAAATGGCTATACTGCCCAAAGTAATTTACACAATCAATGCTATCCCCATCAAACTACCATTGAATTTCTTCAGAGAACTGGAAAAAAACACCATGAATTTCATATGGAACCAAAAAAGAGCCCGCATAGCCAAGTCAATTCTAAGCAAAAAGAACACAGCGGGAGGCATCACGCTACCAGACTTCAAACTATACTACAAGGCTACAGTAATCAAAACAGCATGGTACTGGTACCAAAACAGAGATATAGACCAATGGAACAGAACAGAAGCATCGGAGGCAACAGAACCTATCTACAACCATATTATCTTTGATAAACCAGACAAAAACAGGCAATGGGGAAAGGATTCCCTATTTAATAAATGGTGTTGGGAAAATTGGCTAGCCATGTGCAGAAACTAGAAACTGGACCCCTTTCTGACGCCTTACACTAAAATTAACTCCAGATCGATTAAAGACTTAAACGTAAGATATGAACAGAAACTTTACAAAAAAGACATACATGAGGCCAACAAACATATGAAAAAGTGCTCATCATCATTGGTCATTAGAGAGATGCAAATCAAAACCACATTGAGATATCATCTCACACCAGTTAGAATGGCGATCATTAAAAAATCTGGAGACAGCAGATGCTGGAGAGGATGTGGAGAAATAGGAACACTCTTACACTGTTGGTGGGAGTGTAAATTAGTTCAACCATTGTGGAAGACAGTGTGGCGATTCCTCAGGGACCTAGAAATAGAAATTCCATTTGACCCAGCAATCCCATTACTGGGTATCTATCCAAAAGACTATAAATCGTTCTACTATAAGGACACATGCACACGATTGTTCACTGCAGCACTGTTTACAATAGCAAAGACCTGGAACCAACCCAAATGCCCATCGATGATAGACTGGACTGGGAAAATGTGGCACATAGACACCATGGAATATTATGCAGCAATCAAAAATGATGAGTTTGTGTCCTTTGTAAGGACATGGATGAATCTGGAGAACATCATTCTCAGCAAACTGACACAAGAACAGAAAAAGAAATACTGCATATACTCACTCATAGGTGGGTGAGAAAAATGAGAACACATGGACACAGAGAGGCGGTCTACTATACACTGGGGACTGTTGGGGGAAATGGGGGAGGGACAGCAGGGGGGGGGCTGGGAGGGATAGCCTGGGGATGAATACCAAGTGTGGGTGAAGGGGAGGAAGGCAGCAAAACACACTGCCATGTGTGTACCTATGCAACTATCTTGCACGTTCTGCACATGTACCCCAAAACCTATAATGCAATAAAAATTAAAAAAAAAAAAAATATATATATATATATATAATTACAGGACATTTCTTGTCAAAAATTAGAAAAACACATAGAGAATATTTAATATTTCAAATAAAGCCCCTAGAATTCTATAACCTACAAAATTATTCTTTGAAAATGCAGTAGAAATAATTACTCAGACACTCAATATTAGAAACTTTATCACTAACAAACCTGCCATACAATGAATGTTAACAAATTTTATTTTGCTGAGGACAAATATGAGTAGTCATAAATGAATCTACATACAGGATTGCAGCTCATCAAAGACAGAATAAAATTTAAAAAGTAAAAAAAAAAATACAGTCATTATGGAAAACAGTAATATAATTTTCTTAAAAATTAAAAAATAAAGTATCTGTATGATTCAGCAATTTTATTTCTGGGAATAGAGCCAAACGTAATAAAATCAATATGCTGAAGATCTTCACTCCCATGTTATTTCAGCATTATTCCTATTAGCCAAGATATGGAATCAACCCAAGAAGACAATGTGGTTTATGTACATATGGAATACTATTAAGCCTTAACAAAATAAAAAATATTGTAATTTGTGACAACATGGATGAACCTGGGGGCCATTATGCTAAGTGAAATAACTTGGGCATAGAAAGACAAACATGGCATAATCTTATATGAGGAATCTAAGAAAAAATCTAACTAATATAAGCAGAGAGTAGAAGAATGTACTTGGTCTGAGTAAAAGTAGGTGGAATGGGAAGATGTTGATCAAAATGTACAAAAGTTCTCTTAGGAAGATAAGATTTGGAGTTCTATTATACAGCATGGTGATTACAGTTGATAAAGATGTATTGTAAGTGTAACAGTTGCTAACTGGAAATGCTCTCATCTCAAATAATAATTATGTGATGTGATGGGTATATTTAAATGTGTGAATAGGATCTGATAATCATATCTCAGAAAATTAGAAAGATTGGTGCTGATTCTTATTGTAGGACTGCTATTGAACTTTCAATGTGAAGATGTATTTCTAATTAAACATAAAATATATTACACTGAAGGGGAAAAATATGCTGGTTATTGACTTTTATATTTGTAACATTCTGTGTCAACAGAAAATGAATCAAAGCCTAAGATATTTTAAAGGAAATTGTATCACACCAATTTTATTCTCATATGAATTTTATTCTCAGCCAAGTTGTGTGTCAAGTATTTAGAAGTATGCAGATATGACTATAATACATAAGTATCTAGAACAAGAAATTAGACTATGCCTAAGAGGCTGATTTTGATGTATGTGGCTGCAGGGGAAGCTGGATTCCAGGTATGCATGGTAGAAGTGATTTCATGATCACAGGAGACACTGGTTTGGGGTTTGCTATTAGGCGAGATATCCAGTGTATTTTCTGAACTCTTCCTGAAGCTAAACCAAAAAACTATTCTTATCATCTCCCTTAGGTTTTGTGGGCTTTAAATAGTACATTAAAATTTTTGTTTCTTATATTAGCTAGAATTTCTATCCATGAATTGTTGAATGAAAATGCTGAAGTTCACAATATTTTTAGGTTTCTTGTATAAAAAGTAAATAATTATTTGAAATAAACTTGTTCTGAGAAATACATACCTATCAATCTGAAATAAGATACTTTTTATAAACTCCTTAGAGAGAAAAACAATTTAGCTGTATCTAAAAAAGATTTATCTAAATTGTTAGGTTACTGTTTGCATCATTTATAAACTATTTTAGCTAATAAAAAGTATTTATTATACTAAATATGTTATACAGTTTTTATAACATATTGAATTTTTCATAATTATGAAAATATTATGTACATATACTTTATTTTTATTTATTTAATTTATCAAATTTTGTTTATTATTTCAATTCCTTTTTGATAGCCACATTGTTTTCATTAATATTTCTTAGGTAAAATTCTTTTAAGGATAGTATTTGAGTTGGATTGATATATTTCCCCTAAAAATCCAATATTAAGCTTTCATCTTAAGAAAATGTTATCAGGGTTGTATAATTTTGAAGAAAGAAATTTTATCATAGGAAAACACTGATTAATAAAATATAGATCAACATTATTTCTAGTACTATGACTTTAAATTATTAATTATTATATATAGTACAATTTTCTATTATAAAATAATAAATGCAATAATTTGGAGTTAATGGCAGAACTGAAACTTTGTTATTGTTCAAACACCAGAAAAAAAAATGTATGTAACTTAGAAATAAAAACTGCCCACAGGAGATAGATGAATAACATATATTGTTGGATAAAAATCAGGCAGACGAAATGAAATAACAACAAAATAATAACCAACATTGTCTATTAAGCCATAGTTTATTTTACATTAGAAACATGGGTTTATAGAGCAATTTTGCTCAATAAGAATATTCAGTAGTAAAGAATCATTGATAGTCTTTAAGATTCCAAAATATAAAAGAGACACAGATTTTCTTTCAGGATATTTTGCAATTCAATAAATATTGAAACATTTGAGAATATGTATATATTTCTTACCCATATATAGTCATAAAATAAAATAATAATTTTAAATAACAAAGGTAGTTAGAATAGAAACTTAAAAGCAAAAAATATGATAAAACATGGGGAATCCAAGAATTATCTAGTTATAATAAATAGGAAACTACTACTAAAATAAACAAAAAATATTAGAAAAGATATACAATGGTACAAAATTTTAAATGAGAATAAAGAAATATTAAATTATTAATAAAATAGTTATAGGTTAATACTTCTTTTGTTTCTGTGCATATATCTTTAGAAAATTTGAGTGAAATAAGGGTCTTATAGTTAAAATTTCAAAAATACATATGCAGAAAAACTAAACGTGTTATTTTTTATCAGATAATAAGAGGGTTTAAGTAAATGTACTCCCCTCCAGAAACCACACCATAGAAGATCTCAATATTAGCTCAATGAATTTTGATATAACAGATGATTCCAGTGATTTAAATTCAGACAGAGCATAGAGACACACTTGGCTCATGAGAAGAGGATACTAGTGATTTCATATGTATATAATGAAGGAAAACAAGCTTATCGGCCATAATATTCTTAAAGATCAACCCAAAATGCCACATTGGAAAAAAGGATGTCTCACTAATACCTATTGTGACTCAAATAGAGGTGTCAGAACTTATTTTTTCACACCACCAACACTTGGGATTCATGAATTATATTTCAATTAATGAGAGTCATGGGTGTCTGGGCCTCTGGAAAGGGTAAATTCTTATCCATGTTTAGTGATAGAGATTAACCAAAATTAAAATGTTAAATAATGTAAATCTTGCAGTCTTGTTGTAAACGTTAAATTAGTAATAGTTTAAAATAAACTAGTAACTATTTTTCTGTAAATATAATAAAATCTTAAAATTTCAAACATATTGAAGAAAATAATGTCTAATTATTCTTTGGACTCAATATATACAATGTTTATAGTTAAAGCTTAGATGTCATAAAGCAGAGAAAAATATTCCATTATCTTATACAAAGGGCGATGCAAAAATGTACAATGACTTTGAGGATTACTTATTATAAAATTATAGATATTCAGGAATGTAACTTAGAAATTGAAGTCTGATTTAAAGAACAGGTGATAGTATTTGAATAAATTTCAAATGTCATCTAGTTCAAATGTCACTAACATTTTACATCCTCAATAAATGCTGAACTATACTACATGAATTTCATCTACAACATCCCTGATTGATACCTGTAAGGCTTCTGACTTGCCCGGTCCCTGGCTGAACTACATCACTAGCATCTATCACATTTTTCTTTCTTTAACTATCTCATTAGGTTCACTCCCTCTACTATATTTGTATTCTGATTATTAAAAGGAATTATCCTTTTCTGAGTTGGATTTTCAAAGTAGATTAACATTGAAATGCAGACACACATTCACAAGATTGACATTAAACCAGATTGACTATTTACAAAATCTGCTATGATAAATAAAACATGCAAAATAGAACAACTCATATTGTCATAACTTACATATGTTTTCCTGGCAGTAACAGCATGTTTCCAGCAAAAACTATCTTTGTAAGCAAGAGCTTAAAACAAGGAAATTGTTAAATAGTAAAAAAGCATGAAGCATACATTTTCAGTAAGTAAATAAACCTTCCACAAAATACTTAAGTGTGTACATCAGAGCTGATGTCTTTTGAACTTTTACCATATTGGTCTTCTTTCAATTCTGTCTTCCCAATTAGATTGCAAATTTCATCATGACAGACATCACATATAACTTTTCAAGTCCTCTCTTCAGCACATAGCATAGGGCTTGTTATGAACTAAAAAGCATGTTTTTCTCCCTAACTATGATTTAAAAATTTTCCTCTTCAAACCAGTATCATACTGAAGGAAATAATGTATACAATGTTGCATTTCCAAGATAAAGTGCCTTAAATTGGCTTAGGTCAGCAAACTACAGAAGAAATAGGGTATGGTAGGCCCCTGCCTGGATAGCCAACACCTGCTTGTCGACCCCACCTCTTCTTAGTTTCTCTCACAGCTTAGTCTAAAATGAAAGTTTACTAGCCTGCAAAATAGTTTATTTTGTCTGTTCTTATCAGCCTGCGCAGCTACTTTGGTCATAAGTCATATATACTTGAGCCCCTAAGCTAAATAAGATTGTAATGCATTGTGGGCTGCAACAAAATGCAGCAACACAGCCTTAAAAAAAAAAAAATCTAAAGCCTCTATCTAACAGTGAATAGGCAATGTCCAGGAAGACTGTAAGCACATAGTATTGAGCAAATAAGGAGTTGGGGGAGGGACCCAAGCACTAGGGAGTAAATTGCTTCTTAAAATTGTGCTGGATATGTGTAACTATTAAGCATCTGATCTTGCAAGACCATTATTAAAAGTCTCACTTTTGCTATTCTCCAGGTCTATGAGTCCATTCTTTGGGTTTGGTTGGGTGAGTTTGTTTCTCACAATACCTAAAATAATTACATTGGAAAGTGGATGTTTTGTTCTACTATAATAGAAAGATTGAATGATACTACATGAACCCCTTCTACAAGGATGATGCTGAATACCAATATTTTGCTGATTTAATATAAGAAATAAGAATATTTTTCATCTATTGATATCTTTTATAAAAATAAAAGAAAATAATTTTGGATGTTGTAATTAAATAGGAGGGATAAGTGGAGTTGAGAGAATTTGAACAAACTGCTGTGGAGAGTCAAAGAAAAACCTACAACTAAAAAGGTGAACTGTATGAAAGCATGGACAGCCCTCTAGATAGGAAATGTAAATCTGTGTCTGTGTTAATTGAGATCTCATGACTTTCCACTGAATTTGTTGAATGGTTTAGGTAGCAATTCTATTAAACCAGTGTCAAGTACTGCCATGCTGGAAAAGAAGTAAATTAAAATAAAAGGGTTACAAATAACAATAAATTAGTTTAAATAAAACTGAGGAGTCTGATATATTGTTGGATAAAAAGTAATAAGCAGAACTATTCATCACAGAAGAGATATCGTTAGTTAAGAGACGTTTCCTGCTGAGTATAACAGAAATAAATAATCAGAAGTCAAAGAATTAAGACCTGTGAATATTTCTAATTTATGAAGTGAAGCAGCTCCAGGAAATGACATATTTCAAAATTTAGACTGAGGTCAAAAATGGTCAGGAAACTGAGGATTTAGTTCTGACATGCTCTATCAATCCCAGCACTTATATTAGTTTCCTGGTAAATCCCATAGATCCTGCATTATTACATTTTGAAAAAAATTCATAAATTTTGGTTTATTCATTATCTATGGAAATAGATGTTATCATTGATGTTAAAGTGTTTTATTTTTTTCTGCTTGCTAAACTCATAGCTATTTATTTTTTAAAAAAGATTGATTACTTAATAATATGAGAAAAATACTTAGAGTAATTAAAATACAGATGCTACTCAACTTACAATAAAATTACTTTCCAAAAACCCAATCATAAGTTGAAAATGCATTTACAGCACATCACACTGCCACGTGTGTACCTATGCAACAACCTTGCATGTTCTTCACATGTACCCCAAAACCTAAGATGCAATAAAAAAATTGAAAAAAAAAGAAAATGCATTTAAGACACCTAGCCTACTGAACATCATCACTTAGCCTAGTTAGTCTACCTTAAACATGCTCAGAACACTTACAGTAGCTTACAGTTGTACAAACTCTTCTGGCAACCCAGTACACTTCAGAGTGTTGATTGTTTACTCTCTTGATCTCTTGGTTGATAAAGAGCTGAATTTTGTATTTGCTGCACAGTATTGCCAGTCAGTATTGGTATTGGTATGGTTTGGCCCTGTGTTCTCACAAAATCTCATCTTGTGGCTTCCATAATTCTCACATGTTGTGAGAAAGACCTGGTGGGATATAACTGAATCATGGGGGGAGGGTCATGACTGTGTTTTTCTCATGATAATGAATAAATCTCATGAGATGTGATGGTTTTAAAAATGAGAGTTTCCCTGCAAAAGCTCTTTGCCTCATGCCATTCATGTAAGATGTGACTTGCTCTTCCTTCCCTTCTGCCATAATTGTGAGGCCTCCCCAGCCATGTGCAACTGTAAGTTCATTAAATACTTTTTCCTGTATAAATTACACAGTCTCAGGTATGTCTTTATCAGCAGTGTGAGAACAGACTAATATGAAAAATTGGTACCAGCAGAGTGGAGTGCTGCTGAAAAGATGCCTAAAAATGTGGAAGTGAGTTTGGAACTGGGTAACAGGCAGTGGTTGGAACAATTTGGATGGCTCAGAAGAAGATAGGAAAATTTGGGAAAGTTTGGAACTTCCTAGAGACTTGTTAAATGGTTTTGTCCAAAATGCTGATAGTGATATGAACAATAAAATCCAGCCCAAGGTGCTCTCAGATGGAAATGAGAAACTTGTTGGGAACTGGAGCAAAGGTGACTCTTGTTATATTTCAGCAAAGAGACTGGTGGCATTTTGCCCCTGCCCTAAAGATTTGTGGAAATTTTAACTTGAGAGAGATGAATTAGGGTATCTAGCAGAAGAAATTTCTAAGCAGCAAAGCATTCAAGATGTAACTTGGGTGCTGTTAAAGGCATTCAGTTTTAAAGAGAAAGAAAGCATAAAAGCTTGAAAAATTTTTAGCCTGACAGTACAATAAAAAAGAAAATCTCATTTTCTGAGGAGAATATCAAGCTGGCAGCAGAAGTTTGCATAAGTAACAAGGAGCCAATTGTTACAATTGTTAATCACCAAGACAATGTGGAAAATGTCTTCAAGGCATGTCAGAGATCTCTGCAGCAGCCTCCCCATCACAGGTCCAGAGTTTTAGAAGAAAAAAATGGTTTTGTGGGCCAGGACCAGGGTCCTTCTGCTGTGTGCAGTCTAGGGACTTGATGCCCTGGTCCCAGCCACTCCAGCTGTGACTAAAGGGGCCAAGATACAGGTCAGGCTGTTGCTTTGAAGGGTGAAAGCCCTAAGCCATGGCAGCTTCCAAATGATGTTGACCCTGTGGGTGCAAAGAAGCCAAAAGTTGAGGTTTGGGAACCTCTGCCTACAATTCAGAAGATGTATGGAAATGCCTGGATGACCAGGCAGAAGTTTGCTGTAGGGGCAGAGCCCCCATGGAGAACCTCTGCTAGGGCAATGCAGAAGTCAAATTTTGGATTGGAGTCTCCACACAGAGTTCCTATTGGGGCACTGCCTGTTAAAGCTGGAATAAGAGGGCCACCTCCTCTAGACCTCAGAATGGTAGATTAACTGACAGCTTGCACTGTGCACCTGGAAAAGCTTAAGACACTCAATGTCAGCCCATGAAATCAACTGCAAGGGAGGCTATATTTGGCAAAGCTGTAAGGGTGGAGTTGCCCAAGATATGGCTATGCACATCTTGCATCAGTGTGACCTGGATGTGAGACATGGTGTTAAAGGACATCATGTTGGATCTTTAAGATCTGACTGCTCCACTGGATTTTGGACTTGCATGAGTCCTGTAGGCCCAGTACATGTTGCATGTAACTGGATTTTGGATTGGAGTCCCCACACAGAGTGTGTACTGGGGCACTGCCTACTAAAGCTGTGATAACAGGGCCACCTCCTCTAAATGCCAGAACAGTAGATCCACTAACAGCTTGCACTGTGTACCTGGAAAAGCTTAAGACACTCAGTGTTGACCCTTGAATCAACTGCAAAGGAGGCTGTATTTGGCAAAGCTGTGGGAGTGGAGTTGGCCAAGATCATGAGTATGCACCTCTTGCATCAGTGTGACCTGGATGTGAGACATGGAGTCAAAGGACATCATGTTAGATCTTTAAGATTTGACTACCCCACTGGATTTTGGATTTGCATGAGCCCTGTGGTTTTGCCAAATTTCTCCCAGTTAGAATGGCTGTACTCATCCAATACTTATGCCCCCATTGTATCTAGAAATAATTAACTGGCTTTAGATTTTTTATTTTACAGGCTCATAGGCAGAAGGGACTTATCTTATCTCAGATGAGACATTGGACTGTGGACTTTTGAGTTAATGGTGAAATGAGTTGAGACTTTGAGGGACTGCTAGGAAGTCATGATTGGTTTTGAAATGTGAAGACATGAGATTTGCAGTGGTCTGGGCAGAATGATATGGTTTGGCTTTGCATCCCAACCGAAATCTTATCTTGCAACTCCCATCATTCCCATGTGTTGTGGGAGGGACCCGGTGGGAGGTTATTGAATTATGGAGGTGGGTCTTTTCCAGGCTGTCCTGGTGACAGTGAGTAAGTTTCATCAGATCTGACTGGTTTTTTTTTTGTTTGTTTGTTTTTTTTTTTTTGAGACGGAGTTTCACTCTTGTTACCCAGGCTGGAGTGCAATGGCGCGATCTCAGCTCACCACAACCTCCACCTCCTGGGTTCAAGCAATTCTCCTGCCTCAGCCTCCTGAGTAGCTGGGATTACAGGCACGTGCCACCATGCTCAGCTAATTTTTTGTATTTTTGGTAGAGACGGGGTTTCACCATATTGACCAAGATGGTCTCCATCTCTTGACCTCGTGATCCACCCACCTCAGCCTCCCAACCTGCTGGGATTACAGGCTTGAGCCACCGCGCCCGGCCTTGGAGTTTCCCTGCACAAGCATTATATATATATATGTTATAGACATGTATGTATGCATCTATATTTCATTATTAAAACGTGTTTGCCAGAAAAGAGAAAAAGTTTTCATGTAGAATACTTTTATAAAAGAGAGAATGATTTCATTTATAATAATACGTACATTTTATTCTCCTAACAAAGTGCCCGTGTTTGCCTTGGAATTCATTTCACTAATAGCATATCCAGTGAAATGTAATTTAATCTTTAATTAAAAGATTATTTATAGGATACAGTATTATAATGAGACAGCTAAAATGAAATAACTGTAAATAAAGGAAATATTTATACTTCACTGTAGTGCATGATAGATTATAATTAGGTAATTATGGCAAATATTATATATAAATGAATATTGTTATTTAAATTATAACCTGAAGTTATTACCTTAATATATAACATGATCATAATAAAAATTAAACAATTATTATATGGCACTGAAAATATTAATAGCATATTAAAAATCATAATCAACACCATTACTACTTTAAATATAATATTCAGAATATCATAAAGGATTAAAATAAAGCTCTTTTAAAAGAATTAATGTGGTTCTTAATAATAAGTTATTTAAAAGTAACTTTCTTTAAAAATTAATTATATACATGTTTTTTATGCTGGATTGGAGCACTATTCTTAGAGTGGCCTAATACTACGTATTTTTAGATTTCTTTAAAAACACTTTGTTATACTATGTCACACATGTACATAATGCACATTAAATATTTCAGTTTCCAAAGCACTTCTGCAGAGCAAAGAATTTTACCTGATGTGAAACCAGATTTTTTTTGGTTAAAATTAACATTTTAATAATTTTATCTGTAATTGAGTTGAAAAATTTATCATATGAGTTAATAAACACAACAGATATAAATGGAATAGTAAAAAGAGGAAATGCTTAACATAATATATACCTGTATACATTGGAGATAATTTTATGTTACTAAAACCTGTAAAAATTACAATAACTTCTGGAAACATAAAAATATGTAAAACATGCTAAAATATAGATTTTTAAATACAAATGAATAGTCCTGAAAATTATTTCTCAAAAAATTTAAGAAAAATATTTGAGAATTTGGTGATATTTTTCAATTTTGCTGTTTTAAATTATTTATATATGTTTGCTAGGAGAAAATACAATACAATTGATTGTGAATAAGTTATTCGAATGTGAAGAAATCACATTGTATTGAAATATTTTTGATATACAAAAATATATAGTCTAAAATATAACAGTGACAACATAGAATTACCATATTTCAGACTTTATAAACAATGTTATCATAATTCTAATATTCTATATGATATAATCATTTTAAATTAATGAATTACATACTGAATTCTTTATAAAAACAGGTTAATTACATATAAAATTAGTGTTCTCAACAATACTGGTGTTTAATATGTCTACGTGCATGTGTTTCATATGTATGTTCTCCCTTTTCTTCTTTCTCTCTTTTAAGTGTCTAATGTATAAGCAGATGAGATTTGTTAGTACTGGCATTTACTAAACATATTGTTTAAGTTACCAAATATATTACATATGTATTTATATGAATTATATTTACTGAATGAACTGAATTATAATACTGTTTACACAGAGTCAAACTATTATGTACACCAAAACTTAATCTTGGCTCAACTTGAAAAAAATGCCCAATTGATTTTTTTTTTTATGTAAAAAGGAGTAGTATTTCTTTTTTTTTTTTTTTTTCTTTTTTTTTCTTTGCTTGATACTGCATTTTAGTTTGTTGCCCAGCCTGGAGTGCAGTGAGTGGCACAATCTCAGCTCACTGCAAAATTCACCTCCCAGGTTCAAGCTATTCTACTACCTCAGCCTCCAAATTAGCTGCAATTAGACACCATCAGTTCAGGCTAATTTTTGTACTTTTAATAGAGATGGAGTTTCATTATGTTGGCCAGGTTGGTCTTGAACTGCTGACCTCAGGTCATCCACCCTCCTCATTCTCTCAAAGTGCTGGGATTACAGGCATGAGACATCAAGTCTGGCCCAGAGGAGTAACATGTCTACAGAAAGCTCTATATATTATGCAAAGCCAAAACAACAAAACCCCATGACACAAGCGTACCTATGCAACAAACCTGCAACTGTAATCCTAAACTTAAAATGTAACTTAAAAAATAATTCTCAAACAAATGTAAAGAAGTATATATTAAAAAGAATATATATTATATATATTATATGTTATATATATTATATGTTGTATATATTATATATAATATATATCTTATATAACATATATGTTTTATATATATATATATATATATATATATATATATATATATATAGAGAGAGAGAGAGAGAGAGAGAGAGAGAGAGAGAACAACTTCTGCTTGTGGCCAGGATGGAATAATTGGAACTAGGCTTTCTCTAAATAAAATATATTATAATATAAGCAAAATATGTGAAAAACTTTAGCTAAATATGGTGGTGTCTTAGTTGCTATGATTGCACCTGTGAATAGTCACTGGACTTTAGCCTGCACAGCATAGTGAGAATCTGTCTCTAAATAAAAATAAAAATATATAATTAAAAGAAAAAAATGTATAGAATCCCAGAACTCACACTGGACTGAGAATAGATTATTTTCCCAATGGCATAATAAAAAATGTAATTCGTAAGGGATCTGGTAGGATAATCCAAAGGTATTTTCTCAGTAATCAGGAAAAATGGATATTACAATAACACTGTTTTTGTCCTGTGCTTAGGAACCAAGTGCCTAGGAATATTTCTAGGAATGTAAAAATATCCAGCAACAGAACATGTACACTTCACAATAATCAGCATCAATTAAAAAATTACTACACATGTGAAGAAATAGGAAATGTCCCACAGTGAGAAGAAAAAATAAGTCAATATAAGCGGACTCAGAAGGTATGGCTTTTAAACGGATGATATGGCTAAAAAGATATAGTGTTGGACAGGTTGAGTATTCCTAATCCAAAAAATATAAAATCTGAAAGGCCCCAAAATTTGAAACTTTTTTGAGCACCAACATGATGTCACAAATGAAAAATTTCACACCTGACATCAAGTGACAGTCCTAGTCAAAATTTAGGCAAAACTGTTTCATGCACACAATTATTTAAAATTTTATATTAAATTACTTTAAGGCTATGTGTATAAGGTGTATATGAAACATAAATAAATTTTGTGTTTAGACTTGAGTCCTATTCCCAACATATCTCATTATTTATATGCAAATATCCAAAAATCTGAAACAATCTGAAATCTGAAAAATTTCTAGTCTCAAATATCAGTACTTCTGATTAAATATCTTTTGACTTCAGTCAAGTTGTACGCATGTTCAACAACACACCGTTAATTGGAGACATGGAAAATATATAAAAAATCTATACTGAATTTCTGCAGATTAAAAATGTAATATACTTGATTTAAAATATTCTGTATATAATCAACAGCAGGTTATAAAATATACAGAAAGATTACTGAAACTGAGTACATAAAAGTAGAACATATCTACAACTGAACATAGTAGTTTTCTGTCATTGAAAAGTAGGACATAACTATGGAAAATAAAACACAGTAAAATAAATGAAAAAAAGAAGATAACAGTGAGATATGGGATAACTCAACTTCTTAATATATATGCTGCTGGAGTTATTAAGGAAAGAAGAGAGGAAGTAAGACAATTATGACAGAAAAAGAAGATAAATGGCCAATAATTTTCCAAGGTGTAATGACCAAGACATGATAAAATTCATAAACCCTCAGATCCAAAAACCTCTAACAGACCCAAGTCCAAAAAAAAAGGATACTGTACTATGATATATTGTAATACAACTTCTCAACTAGTGAGAAAAACACATCTTAAAGTATGTCAGAGAAAAGAAATTATACCTTGCTATACAAAGAAACAAATATTAGAATGACAGAAGAATTCTTTTCAGAGTCAATGCTTATTAACTTCTATGAAACAACATCTTCAAAGTACTGCAGGACAAAAATATCATTACTATAGAATGATAACAGGTTGGAAAAACTTTCTAAGAAGAACTCCTAATCTATGGGAAATTACAGAACTACTAGCAAATAACAAACAATTTATTTTTTTCAGGTTAACATATATTATTAAACCTATATTGTTCATTTGTTATGTAAGTGTTGTTCTGCACACCTCTTTTATCTGTTGCTCGCACAGAAACAGGTCTTTGTTAGTGTCACTGTAAAGCTGAATAAGATGGTAGAACTATAGCATCTTTTTTCCCAAGCTCCACCTGGGGAAGACTGTAGTACAGGGAAGAATGAGAACCACTCTGTTACTCTTATAGAATATAGTTAATGAGAAGAAAAATAAAAGTAAGAATTCAGATTCAAAGATGAGACCCAGATGAAACCATGTTTCTGGAAAAGCTTCCTGATGATAACAAATAAGAGCCTTGTTACTTTAAGAGGTGTATTAGTCTGTTTTCATGCTACTGATAAAGACATATTGGAGACTAGATTATTTACAAAAATAAAAAAGGAAGTTTAAGGGACTCAGTTCCACGTGGTTGAGAAGGCCCCACAATCATGGCAGAAGGTGAAATGAACCTCTTAAATGGCGGCAGGTAAGGGAGAATGAGAGCCAAGTGAAAGGGGACACCCCTTATAAAACCATGAGATTTCATGAGACTTTTTCGCTATCACAAGAACAGTATGGGGGAAGCACCCCCATGATTCTATCCTCTCCCACTAGTTCCATCTCACAACATGTGGGAATTATGGGAGCTACAATTCAGGATGAGATTTGGGTGGGACCACAGCCAAACCATATCAGGAGGTATGTGCATTTCCTGATAGGATTTTTGTTTTCTGATCCAATTATCAGTTTGTTGATGCTGAGCTCCAAATCCACCTTCTTTGGCTTGCATTATAATACTGAAACAGTACCCCCTAAATATTTATCATTTGCTGCTGACATAATGCTAATCTTCTTCAGTAAATTACCCTGAAAGGGGAGTCTCCTCTTCATATTCCAGCATGCTGTTTTCTCTTAGGGCGTGTGATAACCAGCTGGGTGTAAAACATGTAGTGGCCCTCACCATTCAACAAGAGTCAGTGACATCTTCATGGGTGGTTTGTCAGCAAGACTAATGGACACTTCAGAGGCAGCTCTTCTGGAACTTTAATCAAAACACTGCTCCCAAAGAGTCTTACCCAGCTGAGACATTTCTTGCTATCCAGAGCTAACAGTACCTTATTCAGCTTCTCAGCCATCTAGAGGAACCAAGTCACACCTCTTTTGATGAGATGTGAAGAATCTATTCCAAGTCCATTTCTTCCTGTGCCCTCTGTCTCAGCCAATATACAGTGGCTGATCCTATATGTAGTATTTCCTTTTTTCTTATGTTTCTCTTTAACTCTTCATCTTTTACTACTTAAGATAACTTTATATTAAATTTTCCAATTCAAATTACTGATGTGTTTTCTGTCTCCTGACAGAACTTGAGTTAATGAAATTCTCTAGCTACAATCATTTCTCACTGCACTACCCAATGACTGCAGTAGGGCTAGTGGTAATTTTAGAGTTTGCCAATGCTTTGCTTAGGAAAGTGAACTGATTTCTAAGATTTCAAACTGTGTCCCAAGATGACGAAGGTCTGCTCTGATGTGCATCATTTTCAATTTAATATGTGATGTTGGAATTATTACTATTAAAAATTAAAACCAAATTTATTTTAATTTAAAAATCAGCTAACTTATTAAATAAAAATTTATAAAAAAATAAAATAAGTGATAAAATTGCACTTTTTATCAGCAAGCACAGAAAATATCCAGTTAAATATGCCAGCATAATAGCAGTCAATTTACTTTCCTTTCTGAATCACAGCAAAAACAAAAGTAGAGACAAATAGTGGCATCATGAGAAATGTATGTTGAATAAATAATTTTATAAACTTATAGATATTTTCATACATAAAAATATATTTACCCCAAAATTTGCCAGTGTATGGAACATGCTGTTTCTATAGTGTGAATATAAAAATGGAAGATAAATGAATAATAGTAAACAAATAACAACAAAACAAGAAACCCTAAAAACACAAAGAATGCTTTTATCAAATTTTGTGTAAAATCTCATACACATGTCTCAAGAGAAATAGAAAGACTGTCACTGACTTTTATTCTAGGCTTAACATTGAGCTTTTACCACTAACCATAATTCTAAGTTCTTTTTTTTTTTAATTTTTATTGCATTATAGGTTTTGGGGGACATGTGCAGAACGTGCAAGATAGTTACATAGGTACACACATGGCAGTGTGTTTTGCTGCCTTCCTCCCCTTCCTCCCCTTGGCATTCATCCCCAGGCTATCCCTCCCCAGCACCCCCCACTGTCCCTCCCCCATTCCCCCCAATAGACCCCAGTGTGTAGTAGACCCCTTCTCTGTGTCCATGTGTTCTCATTTTTCTCACCCACCTATGAGTGAGTATATGCGGTATTTCTTTTTCTGTTCTTGTGTCAGTTTGCTGAGAATGATGTTCTCCAGATTCATCCATGTCCTTACAAAGGATGCAAGCTCATCATTTTTTGATTGCTGCATAATATTCCATGGTGTATATGTGCCACATTTTCTAAGTTCTAAGGATAAAAATAAGTCAAATTCAGGAGAAAAATATATGCTGTTCTCTTTTTTCTATATCATAGCATTATCTGCCTCCAAAAATACATCAAAATCTAAAACATTAAGAAAAGTTATATTTAATAAATTATATTCTTTGCAAAGGTATATTTATATTTTCTGAAGCATGAAAATATTCAGATAACATTGTCTCCATGAACCCATGTTAAAATTAAGAACTCTGTAACAAAATCCAACCAAGCAAATAATTATTGTCAATAAAGAGATCTTTGTAAAAAACTGGTAAGTATAAAAACAGTTTAAATATGTTTTAGAAACCTAAAAGATCTTGTAATGTTTCAAAATAGTAATAGAAAAACTGATAAAGTAAAAACAATGTTATAATTTACATAACGGAATAATTACAATGTCTAGTTTCCTTAATATTCTTATTTCATTAGAAAGGAGTTATTCAATGACTTTGAAAGAGGTAAATCCAAAAGCAGAATTTTAAGAACTATTATATATTATTTTATTTCTGGATACATATTCATATACATCCATGCCATACATTTGAAAACTATGTATACATTTGGAAAAGGGTTGCAGTGTTTAAATTTTGAAGCCACAATACACATGGAATTCCAAATGGAGTACTTGAATTTTGTCCATGTTCTGACACTCCCTTTTTACACTATCCTTTGTCAAACCAGGGGATATACGGAATGCATTGATTTTCATGTATTACACCCTCTGCTAAATCTGTTTATGATCTAGTCATACCTATATTTATTTCAAGACTTTATTATTTGTTCTATTAATTTACCATGTAGCCATATATACTTTAATGTGCATATTTCTTCTTTCTCCTAAGAAATACACTTTATTCTCTTAAGAAGGAAGAAATGTACATATTACATATGTGAAGCTGATAATTTACATTAACTTCATATATCTGAATCCATGTATTTTTCTTTTTTTCCGATTGAAATTTGAAGAGATGTCATCTGTGTTATTTGACTATTATAAAATCCTATCCAGTTTTCAAAATAAATGTTTGTATCTTTAAGAATTTTAACACCTTCCCATTAAGTATCAACTAATTACACATCTCATACTACTAATAATTTAAAATTAAAATAACCCTGTTGCAGCTACCATGTTCTAACTTTAAAAATATATTAAACTTAAATAACAATAATCATTTTGGTTTTTCATGCAATTTGTTTTTATGTAACTTCCATAGCAGTCATTGCTATAGACATTTATGTAGTGTCTTTATAAAAGTTACAGAGGACATGCTAGAGAAGATGATGTGGAGACAGAACAGAGAAACAGTGTTAGCCACAGGCAAGGAGTGTTCACAACCACCAGGAGATGCAAAAAATAAGGAACAGGTTTTCCCTGAAAGACACAGGGAGTGCAACCCAACAACTCGTTTTTATGTTTGGTCTCCAGATCTGCCAGAGAATAAAGTTGATAAAGTAAAATAAATAAATAAATAAAATAAAAGCTAATCTCTGTATTTTCCATTTACTCAATAGAACTATTGTTGATATTGTTATATTATTTACTTCAAGTAACTATACATTATACTTACATGGTTGTAACTTATGTATTTAGTTATTACTCTTGAACATATTTTCTTATCTGTTAGTATAGGCAAACCACATTATTTTGAACTCATCATATTTCTTCATAAATATACATATGAGTATATGGGGGGATCTGTCATATATACGTATTTAGCTTGGGTACATTATTTATACCATTGCTACTAATAAAGTATTATTACAAAGTAGTCTTGTGTAAACACTTTTACATTCTCACATAAGTACATAAATAGAACAAAATACTAGAGATGAAAGTTTTTTGCATAGATATATTTTTGAATATTACTTAGCAGTAATAATGTTACAGTAGGTATTCAGGCAGACATGAACAAGGCAGGAGAGAGCCTCCCTACCAGGAATGTCATATGATAATCAGGTGATGGTTAGGTAGTTGTTAAATTGTCTCTCTAAAATAAGAATTGGTCACAGCCAGTGCCAGGGAAAGGCAGTCTTTCAAAAGATAGAGAAAACCTGATAGTGATCATCAGCAGCTTCCCAATAAGATCACAGGAAGAGCTGGGTGTGAGAGCTCAAGCATGTGCACTGAGAGGCAAAATGGTGAAATTTAATAGGTATATGAACTTCCTGTAGAATCACTCAACTGGTAATGGAACACCTCAAATGAACACGTGCATAATTTCGGCTACATACTATGCATGTAGTCCCTCCCAAATGCAGGCCGCTGCACATGCAGACAGCCCACCTCAAGAGAACAATCAGAGACCTAAGATAAGACCCTGGGGGCATGCCAATGTATAAAACCCCAAGCTAAAATGTCAAACCACCTACTTAATCTCTCAAGTCATCTGCTTTGCCTTCTTTCAAGTGTGCATTATTCCTTTGATTCCTGCCCTAAAACGTTTTAATAAACTTTCATTCCTTCTCTAAAACTTGCCTTGGTCCCTCTTTCTGCCTTATGCCCCTCGGTTGAATTCTTTCTTTGAGAAGGCAAAAATTGAGGTTGCTGCTGATTTGTGGTTAACAACAAAATCTTTTTACTTAACATCATTATTAAACTGAAGATTCAAATAAATGTCATGGAGATAGTTTGCTAAATTTTAATCGCTGTTTAATAGTCACATTGTCAATGCAAATATGCCAGATAAATGATATTGGTATAGAATTAAGCATTCAAAATATGGAGTGATGTGTAGCTTGCTTTTTAACTTCGTTGTAATTTTTTTTATTAATACTTACAAGGAGGACAAGCATGACAAAAGTTAAAGAATGATAATGATTGACAATAAGATGTTAATAGACACAGACTTAGATTTAAAGCAAGAGCAAACCACACAGGTTATCTGAACAATAGTGAATTCGCAAAGCAGATAAACATCTTATCAAAACATTACAGGAGGACTCAAGAGGGTCTTCAGATGCCAGTGAGATTCTATCCCCAGCCAGAATTCAGAGTAAGAATTCAGGGATGAGTCAGAATAAAGCAAATGTCAATAAGCTTTTATTGCAAAGCAAAAGCACACACTCAAGAACAGAGTGAATAGTACACAACGGAATTTGGGTTTCTAATTTTGTGGGCACTTCTAACCAGAGGCTAGAATAACCATGAGGTTTCCTAAGAAAAAGTGAAGTTTTCATAGAATTGAGATGCCACCCATTTTTAAGCAAAATATGGCCATACTGGGATTTATCATTTTAGTATGGTAATGAGTGTGTAATTAGATCTGGGTAGGGCATGGTTCACATCAGGTTTCATGATGGACCCAGCTGGTCTCAATCAGCTGAGCGCCTAATCCTTCTGTTAGTCTTGTCAACCAGTCTCTTCCTTGTCCTTGTAGCTAATTTTAACAGTTCGTTTCTTACTCTGTTTTATGAAATTACTGCTTAGTATTTTCTCTCCTCCCCGGTGGTCATCCAACGTTTCTATTTTATGGATATTTCTTTAATTTGGAGGGTAGGATAATTATTAGGTATTCTGGAAAAGCAGGGGTTTCATGGACATCCATTTCTGACCATTTTATTCCTTGTTTTGATTTTTCTGGAAGAGTCATGGAGATGTTACCCTGACCACAGTTTTGGCCATTTTCTCCTGCATATTTTGGGTTTTTTGTTATCTTGTAGTTTCTTTGCTTACTTCTCATTTCAGTTGTTGTTTGTGTTTTTCCATCCTCTTGTGACTATTCAATGCTATTTCTATCTCTAAAGGTAATTCTGTGTCCAAATCCCTCATTGGACTGATACCCCAATTAGTATTTGTATTTTTAATTAACTTA
Organism: Saguinus oedipus; assembly: GCA_031835075.1. NCBI lineage: Eukaryota > Metazoa > Chordata > Mammalia > Primates > Cebidae > Saguinus > Saguinus oedipus. The sequence continues at coordinate 141,042,509 of CM063171.1, read as the reverse complement.
TTTAAAACATCAAAAATCTACATTGTTTTTGTTAAAAATACAGATTTGCTACTTTTATTTTTCTGTGTAAAGTCATACTGTTTACTAAGAAGATGCATTACATAGTTTATAATTTGTTAATATGTAGTGCTAAATTTATAAATTCTCAATTACAAATATGACATATGTCATATAATCTATTTCAGAATTCTTCATTTTGCTTGCATTCATCTATTTGTATATTTTTGAGCCAATAAAAATAATCATAAATATTATTATAATGGAATTGTAGATTATTTTTCTAACAGGCAGTATAAATCCCCTGCATTAGCTATTCTTTGTTCATATTTTATTTTGCTATTTATAAACTTCTATTATTCCCTTTATGGGTGAGTAATCACAAAATCTATTCCAATTATTTCCCTCCTTGAATCCACAGCCATTGTAAAATGACTTTGTACCTTCTTAAGATTTTGAAGCCTGTTTTCCTATTTCTTGACTCTAGAATTACTTTGTGACTTTCTTAGGCTACCATAATGAAACTAATATAATAATGTGCCAATTCAGAGTCTCAGAATCAGGAGGACTTGCACATGACAGCCTGCTTTATTCTCCTTTTTTCAACACGAAAGCAAGGCTTTTCTAGCATCACAAATAACAAAAGAGTACGTATAGTAGAGCCAAGATATTTTAGCTGGTGCATGCCATCCCAGACAATTGCCAAAATCAGTCAAGATCAGGCTAGAAAGGAAGAAGCTCTCAGAAAGCACAATAAATGTGTGCTTGTTTAGGTCACTAACACATGGGGTAGCTTATTGAGATCCTCACAAAATTAAAAATTAACTTTAATTTATTAAAACTGTATATTAAGTTGAGGAAATTGACATATCTAGATGATGTTTTCCTATCCAGAAACATGAATTATCTTTTTAACAGATCTTCTTTTATATTTCTTAAAATTAATTAATTTCTTCTTCATATAAATTTTGAACTGTTAGTGCTTTCTGTTTTGGATTTTTGGTGTAATGTTATTATGACTAGTAACTTTACAAGCATTCTTATTTTGTTCTCAGGCTTAAAGAAAAAGTAAATGAAAGTTTCTCCATTAAGGGTATTTTGCTACATATGTGCAAATAAATATGTGTAAATAAATATTTATTTATTTATCAAAACTTATCCTACTTCAAGGCCAGAACCCAGCCTTCTCCTTACTGCATTTTCATTCTGAACTTTACTGTTGAATTTTATTCTTTAAACTATATTTGAAATTTTGCTATCAATTTATATTTTCATGTTTTTATATAACATATTTTGAATCAACAAATGTTATAGTCAAGGTATTTTATTATCACTAGCAAAATATTTTTATAATTTTTGTCCCAGCATTGTCATAAACCATTATTGGTGTTAAAGTGGTATTAGCTTCATAAAATATGTTAGGCAACCATTCTTATTTTTCTGTTTTATATGGTATAAGTAATGAAATTCTGTATACTTAGGTTTTCAGAGAGGAGTTTTTTTTTTTTCTCTTATGCACATTGATCCATTCAAATTTTCAATGTCTGCATATGCAAACAGTGACATTTGAATTTTTTCTGAATGTAGGTAGATTGCCTACATTTAAGGATTTTTTCTGTTTAGCAGTGAATAATCTGAGTTTTATTTGTTAATTTATTTTACATTGTAGATATTTTACATTGTGGAATATTCTTTCAACCAAAAGTTTATTTGTTATCAATTAAAAAATAGCAAATAGGAAGACTGAAAATTACCATAATATTTGTTGTATCACAACTAAAAACTATGAAGTTTAGGTATCTGACCAAAAAAATATTTTTCCCAATTTTAATCTCTAGAATTACACTGGACTATCTATCTAGATGTAGGAAGCCAGAGAAGTTAATATTTTTTCTCTTATCATTGTCTTTCCCTTAAATATGAAATAATGGAGAAATAAATTAAAATATGTGTTATCTACAGATAATCAACTTGAAAGAGAAAGGAAATAGAGACTGAGAAACAAATGCCCAGTTTCTTTTTTTCACTCATAATTACTTAATCTACTAACTCATAGAAGAAAGGGTTAGATAAATAAGAGGCCAGGAAATGTTAGGAAAATGTTTCTTTATGGAGTCTTGTAAAATGCCAAAGAAGTACCTCACCAACATCACTGATTTTGATTGCATAATCTTCACATCAGACATGAAGCACTGTAAAATAAATGAGATATACAACTTATCTAGGTGACCGGTCTATCCAGAGCATTATGTTTTCAATCTTCTACAGAGATTGATTATTAATTGGTTTTCCTAAACTGTATGTGTATTTTACTTTGTTGATGGAAGTTATGAATGCTGGGAACAGAGAATTGCAATTATGCAATAGTAGCTTGTTTTTGTAGACTAACAGATGCACAGGTACTCATGCTACTATGATAGTTTTTGAGGGTATTTTTTAAAACTATTTGGCAATATTTTAAAAGTATACACATAAGATATTTTCCAATATTTTATTGTAGCAAATACACATAATATAAAGTATACTATTTAAGCATTTCTAAGTATACTGTTAGCAGGTTTTAAACACATTCATAATGTGTGATTATATCACCATCCTTTACCATAACTATTTCTTCTAAAAAAAACTGAAATTCTATATGCATTAAACAACAACATACCATTCTGTCTTCCCCAGTTCCTGATATCATTCCATCTACATTTTGTCTCTATGATTTCAATAATACTAAATAACTCATATAAGTGGAATCATACACTATTTGTCTTTTTATGACTGACTTATTTCACTCAGAATAATTTCCTCAAGATTCATCCATGTATCAAAGATGGCCCTTTAGGAGCAACTCAGGATTGCAGCTCCCAGTGAAAGCACAGAGGGTGAGTGGGTGCCACATTTCCAGATGGATCTTTATTGCCCACAGACCAGGAGATTCCCAGGGGGAGAAGCCCCATGGGTCACCAGTGCGGCTGTTTTGACCATCGCTGCTGTTTCAGCTGGCATGGCTGTTTTGCAGGTGCCAAGGCGCGGCGGCTCTCTGTAAAAAATTCACTGGTCTGGTTGCCCTCTTAAGCTGGCAATTGAAGCTCAGGGAAGCAGATTCACCCATTCATCTGATTAAATGGGTCTAAAACAGGGAGCCAGGCTAGGAGATTCATGGGCAGCTCTGTTGTTTCAGCTGGCACAGTGGGTTGCTGCATGGGAAATCACACAGAACCCAGCACCCTTTCAACAGGTGACTGAAACACCTGGAAGAGAGTCAACCCTTCAACTTAAAAAAATAAAGGGCTCTGGAGGGATTTTTCAAGATGGCGCGGTAGGAACAACTCAGGATTACAGCTCTCAGTGAAGGTGCAGAGGGTGAGTCCTAGCCATATTTTCAGATGGACCTTTGTTGCCCACAGAATGGGGAAATTCCCAGGTGTAGGAGAGACACGGGACACCAGTGCAGCCCTTTTGTCTTGCGCGGCCATTTCGGCTGGCGCCGCAGTGCAGCGGCACTCCACACAAAACTCATTGGTCTGGGTGCCCTGTTAAACCAGCAATCTGAGATTTGGGAGGGCAGATTAACATATCTATCTGATTAAAAGGGACTTGGACAGTGAGCCAGACCAGGAGATTCCTGGGAAGCATGATTTGAGCTGGTGCAGTGGGCCACGACATGGGAAATCACAAAGATTCCGGTGCCCTATCAGCAGGTGACAGAAACACCTGTGAGAGAGTCAATGGTTCAACTTAAAAAAGAGAGAGAGAGAGAAAGTACTCTGAGGCAGGGAGCCAGGTGATCAGGGTCAGTGGTTCCCACCCCACAGGGACAAACAAAACAGCGATTAGAAACGCTCGAGGTTGAGAGTTTTACTGCAGGCTCAACTGAATCCAGGATGGTGCAGCTTGGTGGGGGAGGGGCATCCACCACTATGGATGCATTCCGCTCCTACTGAGGTAACACCTATTGCTGAAGCAGCCTGCTATTGCTGAGGCAACCTGCCATAACAGAGAGACTCCGCCAACAGGGAGGAGCCCACCACAGTAGGGCAGAGCCCCGTGGCAGCAAGGCAGACCCCGTGGTAGCAGGGTGAAGCCTTGGCAGGCAAATAGTGACTAGATTGCCTCCTAGCTGGGCAGGACAGTGCAACGGATACTCATAAAGAAAGCCCCAACTCCCTGAGACAGAGCATCTGAGGGAAAAAAAAGGGTTTTATAAGTTCTGCTGCAGCAGACCTAAACACACCTGCCCAACAACCCTGAATGAACAACGGAGCTCACAGCTCAGCACTGGAGCTCCTATAAAGTATAGACCATCTCATCAAGCAGCTCCCTGACCCCTGTATATCCAAAGGGTCACCTCAAAAAAGGACTAATCAGACTGACATTTGGCAGGCATCATTCTGGGAAAAAGATAGCAGAAGAAGAAACTGGTAGCATCCCTCACTGTTCCGCAGCTGCTACAGGTGTACCCCAGACAAGCAGGGCCTGGAGTGGACTCAGCAGTCATACAGCAGAGGGGCTAGAACATTAGAAGAAAAACTAAGTAACAGAAATACTTCATCATCAACAATCTAGGCACCGACTCAGAGACCCAATCAAAAAGTCAGCAACTACTAAGATGACAGGTGGATAAATCCACAAAGATGGAAAGAAACCAGCGCAAAAAGGAGGAAAACACCCAAAATCAAAACACCTCACCTCCTACAAAAGACCAAAACTCCTCACCAGCAAGGAAACAAAGCTGGACAGAGAATGAGTGTGATGAAATGACAGAATCAGACTTCAGAAGGTGGATAATGAGAAACTTCAATGAGCTAAAAGAACATGTTCTAAATCAATGCAAAGAAACTAAGAACCTTGAAAAAAGATTTGAGGAAGTGATAACAAGAATGGACAACATAGGAATATGAATGAATTGAAGGAGCTGAAAAACACAACACGAGAACTGCGCGAAGCATGCACAAGTTTCAATAACCAAATTGACCAAGCAGAAGAAAGAATATCAGAAGTCAAAGATCAACTCAATGAAATAAAATGAGAAACCAAGATTAGAGAAAAAAGCACAAAAAGGAATGAACAAAATATCCAAGAAATGTGGGACTATGTGAAGATACCTAATCTACATTTGATAGGTGTACCAGAATGTGCCGAAGAGAATGAATCCAAGCTGGAAAATACTCTTCAGGATATTATCCAGGAAAATTACCCCAAACTAGCAAGGCAGGCCAATACTCAACTCCAGGAAATACAGAGAACACCACAAAGATATTCCGCAAGAAGAGCAACCCCAAGGCACATAATTGTCAGATTCGCCAGGGTTGAAATGAAGGAGAAAATACTAAGGGCAGCCAGAGAGAAAGGTCAGGTCACCCACAAAGGGAAGCCCATCAGACTCACAGCAGATCTCTCAGCAGAAACTCTACAAGCCAGAACAGAGTGGGAGCCAATATTCAACATCTTTATGAAAAAGAACTTTCAACACAGAATTTCATATCCAGCCTAACTGAGCTTCATAAGTGAAGGAAGAATAAAAGCTTTTGCCAATAAGCAAGTACTCAGAGATTTCATCACCACCAGGCCTGCTTTACAAGAGCTCCTGAAAGAGGCACTACACATGGAAAGGAACCACCAGTACCAGCCATTCTAAAAACATACCAAATGCTAAAGAGCATCAACAAAATGAAAAATCTGCATCAACCAATGGGCAAAACAGCCAGCTAGCAACAAAATGGCAGTATCAAATTTACACATAACAATATTAACCCTAAATGTAAATGGGCTAAATGCACTAATCAAAAGACACAGACTGGCAATTTGGATAAAAACTGAAAACCCATTGGTGTGCTATATCCAGGAAACCCATCTCACATGCAAGGATACACAAAGGCTCAAAATAAAGGGATGGAGGAAGATTTACCAAGCAAATGGAGAGCAAAAAAAAAGCAGGAGTTGCAATTCTCATCTCTGATAAAATAGAATTTAAAGCAACAAAGATCAAAAGAGACAAAGAAGGTCATTACATAAGGGTAAAAGGATCGATACAACAAGAAGAGCTAATGATCCTAAATACATATGGACCCAACACAGGAGCACACAGATATATAAAGCAAGTTCTTAATGACTTACAAAGAGACTTAGACTCCACACTTTCAACAATAGTGAAAGACTTTAACACTCCACTGTCAATATCAGACAGATCAACCAGACAGAAAATTAACAAGTATATCCAGGGCTTGAACTCAAACCTATAGACATTTACAGTACTCTCCACCCCAAATCTACAGAGTATACATTATTCTCAGCACCACGTCACATCTACTCCAAAATTGACCACATAATTGGAAGTAAAGCACTCCTCAGCAAATGCAAAACAACAAAAATTATAACAAACAGTCCCTCAGACCATAGTGCAATCAAGTTAGAACTCAGAATTCAGAAACTAACTCAGAACCTCACAGCTTCATGGAAACTGAACAACTGGCTCTTGAATTTTGATTGAATAAACAATGAAATGCAGGCAGAAATAAAGAAGTTCTTCAAAACCAATGAGAACAAAGACAAAACATACCAGAATCTCTGGGACACATTTAAAGCAGTCTGCAGAGGAAAATATATAGCAATAAGTGCCCACATGAGAAGAGTGGAGAGATACAAAATTGACACCCTGTCATCAAAATTGAAAGAGCTAGAGGAGCAAGATCAAAAAGACTCAAAACCTAGCAGAATACAAGAAATAACTAAGATCAGAGCAGAACTGAAGGAGATAGAGAGAAGAAAAACCCTTCAAAAAATCAATAAGTCTAAGAGCTGGTTTTTTGAAAAGATCAACAAAATAGACAAACCACTAGCCAGACTGATAAAAAAGAAAAGAGAGAACAACCAAATAGATGCAATAAAACATGATAAAGGGGAAATCACCACAGATTCCACAGAAATTCAAACCATCATCAGAGAATACCACAAACAACTCTATGCAAAAAAAAAAAAAAACTAGTAAACCAGGAAGAAATGGATAAATTCCTGGACACCTGTGTCCTCTCAAGCCTAAACAAGGAGGAAGCCAAAACTATGAATAGACCAATAACAAGGTCTGAAGTTGAGGCAGCAATTAAGAGCCTACCACACAAAAAGAGCCCAGGTCCAGATGGGTTCACAGCCGAATTCTACCAGACACACAAAGAGGAGCTGGTACCATTCCATCTGAAACTATTCCAAATAATTCAAAAAGAGGGAACCCTTCCCAAATCATTTTATGGGACCAATATCATCCTGATACCAAAACCAGGCATAGACTCAACAAGAAAATAAAACTTCAGGCTAATATCCATAATGAACATAGATGCAAAAATCTTCAATAAAATACTGGCAAGCTGATTGCAACAGCACATCAAAAAGCTTATCCACCATGATCAAGTAGGATTCATCAGAATGGCTTAACATATGCAAGTCTATAAACGTAATTCACCACATAAACAGAACCAAAAACAAAAAAGCACATAATTTTCTCAATCGATGCAGAGAAGGCCTTTGACAAAATTCAACAGCCCTTTATGCTAAAAACCCTCAATAAACTCAGTATTGATGGAATGTATCTCAAAGTAATAAAAGCTATTTATGGCAAACCAACAGCCAATATCATACTGAATAGGCAAAAACCGGAATCATTCCCTTTGAAATCCGGCACTAGACAAGCATGCCCTCTCTCACCACTTCTATTGAATATAGTACTGGAAGTTCTAGCCAGAGAAATAAAGCAAGAAAAAGAAATAAAGGGTATTCAGATAGGAAAGAAGAAGCCAAATTCTCTCTATTTGCAGATGACATCATATTATATCTAGAAGACTCCATCCTCTTAGCCCAAAATCTCCTGAAACTGATAAGCAATTTCAGCAAAGTCTCAGGACATAAAATCAATGTGCAAAAATCACAAGCATTTCTATACACCAATAACAGACTTAAAGAGAGACAAATCAAGAATGAACTGCCATTCACAATTGCTACAAAGAGAATAAAATACTTAGGAATACAACCAACAGGGAATGTAAAGGACCTCTTCAAGAAAAACTACAAACCACTGCTCAATGAAATAAGAGAGGACACAAACAGATGGAGAAACATTCCATGTTCATGGTTAGAAAGAATCAATATCGTGAAAATGGCCATAGTGCCCAAAGTAATTTACAGACTGAACGTTATCCCCATCAAGCTACCAGTGACCTTCTTCACAGAACTGAAAAAAAAAAAAAAAAAAAAAAAAACAATTTAAACTTCATATGGAACCAAAAGAGAGCTCCCATAGCCAAGTCAATTCCAAGTAAAAAGAACACAGCAGGAGGCATCACACTACCAGACTTCAAACTATACTACAAGGCTATAGTAGTCAAAACAGCATGGTACTGGTACCCAAACAGAGATATAGACTAATGGAACAGAACAGAGGCATTGGAGGCAACACAACATATCTACAACCATACATTTTTTAATAAACCAGACAAAAACAAGCAATGGGGAAAGAATTCTTTGTTTAATAAATTGTGTTGGGAAAACTGGCTAGCCATGTGCAGAAAGCAGAAACTGGATCCCTTCCTGACACCTTACACTAAAATTAACTCCAGATGGATTAAAGGCTTAAACATAAGACCTAAAACCATAAAAACCCTAGAAGAAAGTCTAGGCAAAACCATTCAGGACATAGGAGTAGGCAAGGACTTCATGACCAAATCACGAAAAGCTTTGGCAACAAAAGCCAAAATAGACAAATGGGACCTAATCAAACTCCACAGCTTCTACACAGCAAAAGAAACAGTCACTAAAGTGAATTGGCAACCAACAGAATGGGAAAAAAAATTTTGCAGTTTACCCATTTGACAAAGGGCTGATATCCAGAATTTGCAAAGAACCAAAACAGATTTACAAGAAAAAAAAACAGACAAGCCCATTCATAAGTTGGCAAAGGATATGAACAGACACTTTACAAAAGAAGACACACGTGAGGCCAAAAGAAACATATAAAAAATGCTCATCATCACTGCTTATTAGATAAATGCAAATAAAAACTACACTGAGATACCATGTCACGCCAGTTAGAATGGCGATCATTAAAAAATCTGGAAACAACAGATGCTGGAGAGGATGTGGAGAAATAGGAACACTCTTACACTGTTGGTGGGAGTGTAAATTAGTTCAACCATTGTGGAAGACGTGTGGCGATTCCTCAAGGACCTAGAAAAAGAAATTCCATTTGACCCAGCAATCTCATTACTGGGTATATATCCCAAGGATTATAAATCATTCTATTATAAGGACACATGCACATGAATGTTCATTGCAACACTGTTTACAATAGGAAAGACCTGGAATCAACCCAAATGCCCATCGATGATAGACTGGACAGGGAAAATGTAGCACATATACACCATGGAATATTATGCCACAATCAAAAACGATGAGTTCATGTCCTCTGTAGGGACATGGGTGAACCTGGAGAACATCATTCTCAGCAAACTGACACAAGAACAGAAAATGAAATACCGCATGTTCTCACTCATAGGCGGATGTTGAACAATGAGAACACATGGACACAGGGAGGGGAGCACTACACACTGGTGTCTGTTGGGGGAAATAGGGGAGGGACAGCGGTGGGTGGGGAGTTGGGGAGAGATTGTATGGGGAGAAATGCCAAATATAGGTGAAGGAGAGGAAGGCAGCAAATCACACTGCCACATGTCTACTTATGCAACTATCTTGCATGTTTTTCGCATGTACCCCAAAACCTAAAATACAATAAAAAAATATGATTCATCCATGTTATAGTGTATGCCAGAATTTATATATTCATCTCTTTTATTCATTTATTCCACTCTCACCATCAACACCTTTGGTTGCTTCCATTTTTTAGCTATTATGAGTAATGCTGCCATGAACACAAACATAGGTAAACAAATATGTTTTGAAGACTCTGCTTCTATTTATTTTGGATACCTGCCCAGAAGAGGAATTTATGGATTACATGGTAATCCTATCTTTAGTTTTTTGAGGAACCACCATTCTGTTTTAACAATGGATGTACTATTTATGTAACCACCAACAGTGCACACATGTTCCAATGTTTCCACATCTTTTACAGCACACTTTCTGTTTCTTTTTTTGTTTTAAATAGTAGCCATTCTAACAATTGTAAAGGGCTATCTTGTGATTTTGAGTTGCATTTCCCTAATGATTAGTAATATTAATTAATAATCTTTTAGGGTGCCTGTTTCTATATGTGTGTCTTCTTTAGAAATGCGTATTAAAGTTTTTTGCCCTTTTTTTTTCTGCCCAAGGTCTCACGCTGTTACCCAGGCTGGAGAGCACAGTGGTGCAATCTTGGCTTGCTGCAACCTCTGGCTCATGGGTCCAAGTGATTCTTGGGCCTCAGCCTCCTGAGTAGCTGGGATTACAGTTGTGTGCCACCATGCCCGGCTAATTTTTGTATTGTTTTTATTTATTGTTATTTTTTAAAGTAGAGACAGGTTTTACCATGTTGGCTAGGCTGGTCTTGAACTCCTGACTTCAAGTGATATGCTTGCCTTGGCCTCCCAAAGTTCTGAGATTACAGGAATGAGCCACAGAATCCAGCCACTCTTTTGTCCATTTGTAAATCAGATTGTATTTTTGTTGTTGCATTTTAGGTCTTCTATACATGAATATTAATTTCATGAAATATATGAATTGTGAATATTTTCTTTTCTTCTGTATGTTGCTTATTTTTATTCCATTCATATGGCATTTTATTCACTTTTTTCTTTTAGTTTTCATGAAGTAAAATTTTTAATTTCTTTTTTATTACTTTGTTGCCTGTGCCTTTGGTATCTTATCCAAGACCTCAATGACAAATTCAATATAATGAACTTTTAAGAACTTTTCTTTTAAGAGTTTTATAGTTTCAGGTCTTACATTTAGGTCTTTCATCAATTTCGAGTCAATATCAATGTATGGTGTCAGATAAGTTTTCAACTTTATTCTTTTGCATGTGGGTATCTAATTTCTTCAGTATCACTTGCTGAAGAAACAATACTTTCCACATTGAATAATCTTACCATCATTGTCAAATATTATTTGGGCTCATATGCCAGAGTTTATTTCTAATATATTGGTCTATATTTCTGTTGTTATGCCAGTACCACACTGTTAATTGCTAAAAATATGTAGTAGTTTTGAAATCAAGAAGCATACATCCTCCAGTTTTGTTCTTATTCAATATTATTTTGAATATGTGGGGTCCATTGAGGTGGGTTTTTCCATTTCTGCAAAAAACAAAATGTGATTTCGATAGGGATTGCATTGAATCTGTAGATTGCTTTGGATAGTAGTGATGTCTTCACAATAAGAAGTCTTTCAATCTTTGAGGAAGAGATATTTTCATTTATTTATTTAATTTCTTTCAGAAAAGTTTTAGTTTCCATTGTATAGATCTTTTGACTTCTTGTATAAGTTAATTCATAAACATTTTATTCTTCTTAATGCAATTACACATAAATTTTTTTAAATGTTACTTTCAGATTGTTTCTTTTTAGTGTGTAGAAATCAACTGATTTGTATGTGTTGACTTTGAATTCTGCTATTTTGCTGGATTTTATTATTAGCTCTACTTTTTTTGTGTGTGGAGCTTTTCTTTATTAGTTATGTTTTGTATGTGTAAAACTTAGTATTTTCTACAATTAAGATTATATCATCTGTGAACAGAGATAATTTTCCTTTTTTCTTTTTCAATTTGAATGGCATTTCTTCTCTTTTCTTTTTCTGGTTTATTGCTTTGAGTAGAACTTTTGGTAATATGTTGAATAGAAGTCATGGAGTCAGGGAGACTTATTTTGATCCTGATGTTAGAGTAAAATCATTTATTTTTTCACCATTGCCTAATACAATGTTCACTATGGGGTTTTCATACATGAATTTGATTATGATAAGGTAGTTTTATTGTATTCCTAATTTTTTGAATGCTCTTTATTATGAAAAATTATTGCATTTTTTAAATTCTTTTTTTTGCAACAATGGGAAAGATCATGTGCTTTCTTTTCTTTTATTCCTTAATGTGGTTCATCACATTGTTTTTTTATTTTTATTTTTATTATTTTTTTTAATTTGTATTTCAATAGTTTTTTATTTCAACAGCTAGTGTTTGGTTGATGGAAAAGTTCTTTAGTAGCAATTTCTGAGATTTTGGTTCACCCATCACCAAGCAGTGTACACTGTACCCAGTGTATGGTCTTTCATCCTTCACCCACTCTTAGTCTTCCCCCCAAGTCCCCAGAGTCCATTGTATCAATCTTATGCCTTTGCATCTTTATAGTACCAACCCTGATTACTATCAGTTGGAGCACATTTCTGTTTATGTCTCCCACATACAAATTTAAGCCCTTTCCATCTTAACTAAGCACTTACACACTGTGGCACAACTTTTGCAATTTAAAGTGCAAAAGCAAAATTAGCACAAGTTTATTTTTCCTTCTTCCTAAGATTAATTCTTACCATAGATTTTAGCAATCTCAGCATGAGATGTTTTGTCTTTTCTTATTAAATGTATAACTTTTACCTTTTCAGTAAAAGGGGGCTCTTTACAGTATTTCTTTGGCCTATCCATGTTGCCAGCATCACCACTCTTGCATTTTGAGAACTTAATTAAGTAACATAAAGGTGACTTGAACACAAGCTCTGTAATACTGAGACAGTTGAATTGATTGATCACCCAGCCAGCTGCTAAGAGACTAAAAGGTAGCATAGACAGTACAGATATGCTTGACAAAAGGATGACTTGTCCTGGGCAGGAAAGAGATGGTGTGATTTTATCGTTCTACTTGGAACAGTATGTTTTAATCTCATAAATTTCTTATTTTTGGAATTTTCTATTTAGTTTTAGAATGTGGCCAACTAGAGGTCACTGAGTCTACAAAATGCAAAATAATAGATAAAAGGGATTATTGTATGCTGTAGTATCTTGATTGTATAAGTGATGATCATTCATATTAGGAAGACTATGTGAATTACTGATGATCACTCAATTGGGAAAAGGTGGTCCACTTTGATCTCTACCACCTATGCTTGTTATATTAGATCATGTTGTCTCTTTATCTATTGGTGAGTGTGTATTAGGTTTACAAATACCAGTCAAAAAATAAGCATTACTGACTATAAATAACATGATATGCATTAGTAGATAGCTTTGAAGTATATGAAGGTATAGGAAGCATTTTCTTTTCTGTAATTGAAAAGCCATTTTTGAAAAATTTGAAACTAAAATTAGATTAGAATGTAAACAAAAGTGTGTGTCCATGTGAGGATGTGCATAAATTTATATGTGCATATTTACTTATAATATACTGCCTATGGGATTATGTATTTACAGGCAGTATGATATAAGTAAATATGTACATACAAATGTATATCATATACACCTTTGACAACATGTGTTCTGTTGAGTACCATACTGTTGTGAAAAGCCAAATACACTCAGTCAGACCAATTTATTAGTTTTATAACCTTGGGAAAGTTACATAGGTGCTCTGAGCCATAATTTATTTATAAATTTAAAAAAAACTCACCTGCATAACAGAATTTAATTAGTTGTCCTGTGTGCATCTAAGAATCTAAAACAATTCCAAATATGCATGCACTGCATATGTTCCTATCTTTATTTGCTTTAAAGTATAACTCAGACATTGTATACGCATCAGAAATCAAGTGCTATGCTACATTTTCTTTAATAGTGACATCTTTTAAATCACTGCTATTCTACAATTTATAAAACAATAAAGCTTGGTCAAAATTTATTTAAAAATGATTAGACATTTAAAATAAGTTGATAAATACAATTTATAGTTTTATTGACCTGGGTAATCACTGACAATATTAGTTTTAGATCACACTGCAGGCCTGGCGCAATATACAATTCAACAATGAGGGTGATATTTATTTTACCTTGGACAAGATAAGTAAAAATGAAGTTAAATATTTGTAACCTCTGCAGTAAGTTATGCAAGAGAAATAATTTAAGATTTTGTTCATTCTGGAGGGCCTCTAATAGGAGAATATGGGAATTTGCCTATTACAGCTTCTGTGAAAAAAAATGCTAAACACTTTTGAGAAGATGTAAATGAGTAAAACTAGTTTATTTAAAAATGCGGACTTTGACGTTTGACGGTGAGACACAATAAATGACTCAATTTGTTTAATAGAATCATGCCAGTTAGGAAGATACAGAAATGTATTATGTCTATTAGAGGGAAAATTATTAACAGGGCATGTGTGTGTGTGTGTGTGTTAATGTGGCTATTTACTTTATGTGAAATGTGAAGTTTTAAAAAAGTGTTTCTTAAACTAACTTTTGTAAGGTGATTCCATTATTGTTATGGCTTACTGATCGCAAGATTATATGGATGAAGATACATTTTTACCTTCATAATATTATGTTAATACTAAAACTACATCACATCCAGGATAATACAACATTTTAAAGACAGTCACAAGATAAATATAAGAAACTTATGTATGTGCATCTGGGTGTGTTATGAATATTATATAATTTTCTGCTCCTTTTTAAGTAACTAAATCTATAAATATAGAAATATTATTCAAATTATGAAAATGTATATAATAGAACATTACTAGAAAACCTGACCCATTATTCAGACATTATTCTCATCTTAATATTATATGGAATTGCAATTTATTGATATACCTAAAATTATAGCGAATGTCAAAACTGTTTTTCATATCTGCATATGTTTCAATCTTTGGTCAATGAATTATTTACATATGTTGGAAATTAGTTCAACAATGATGTTTAGATTTAGTGTTGATTGTGAGATATTCTGGCTCAATGAAGCATTTTATTAGAAGACACATATTCAAACACTTAGGTGTGGTAACAGCTTCTGGTTCATTCAATAAATAATCTCATTTTTAAAGTAATATGTGTCCATTTTATTCTATTTCCTTAAATATACTGATAAGTAACCCTTTTAACCCTGTTTTATATTAAAATAAATTTTATAATTTGCATGAATACTTTTCACTTTCACTTTAAACTATAAATGTCAACTTAAGAAGCAACTAATTTTGTAGTAAATTTAGCCAGAAATATTTTCTATAGAATAGTCAAATATACTTTAATTTTTTTTTTAATTTTTATTGCATTTAGGTTTTGGGGTACATGTGCAGAACGTGCAAGATAGTTGCATAGGTACACACATGGCAGTGTGTTTTGCTGCCTTCCTCCCCTTCACCCACATTTGGGATTTGGCATTTCTCCCCAGGCTATCTCTCCCCAGCTCACCCTCCGCTGTCCCTCCCCTATCCCCCCAATAGACCCCAGTGTGTAGTACCCCCCTCCCTGTGTCCATGTGTTCTCATTTTTCTCACGCATCTATGAGTGAGAATGTGGTATTTCGTTTTCTGTTCTTGTGTCAGTTTGCTGAGAATGATGTTCTCCAGATTCATCCATGTCCTTACAAAGGACACAAACTCATCATTTTTGATCGCTGCATAATATTCCATGGTGTATATGTGCCACATTTTCCCAGTCCAGTCTATCATCGATGGGCATCTGGGTTGGTTCCAGGTCTTTGCTATTGTAAACAGTGCTGCAATGAACATTTGTGTGCATGTGTCCTTATAGTAGAATGATTTATAGTCCTTTGAATATATACCCAGTAATGGAATTGCTGGGTCAAATGGAATTTCTATTTCTAGGTCCTTGAGGAATTGCCACACTGTCTTCCACAATGGTTGAACTAATTTACACTCCCAACAACAGTGTAAGAGTGTTCCTATTTCTCCGCATCCTCTCCAGCATCTGTTGTCTCCAGATTTTTTAATGATCGCTATTCTAACTGGTGTGAGATGGTATCTCAATGTGGTTTTGATTTGCATCTCTCTAATGACCAGTGAGGATGAGCGTTTTTTCATGTGTTTGTTGGCCTCATGTGTGTCTTCTTTTGTAAAGTGTCTGTTCATATCCTTTGCCCATTTTTGAATGGGCTTGTTTGTTTATTTCTTGTAAATCCGTTTGAGTTCTTTGTAAATTCTGGATATCAGCCCTTTGTCAGATGGGTAAACTGCAAAGATTTTTTCCCATTCTGTTGGTTGCTGATTCACTCTAGTGACTGTTCTTTTAGCCGTGCAAAAGCTGTGGAATTTGATTAGGTCCCATTTGTCTATTGTGACTTTTGTTGCCAATGCTTTTGGTGTTTTGGTCATGAAGTTCTTGTCTACTCCTATGTCCTGAATGATTTTGCCTAGATTTTCTTCTAGGGTTTTTATGGTGCCAGGTCTTATGTTTAAGTCTTTAATCCATCTGGAGTTAATTTTAGTGTAAGGTGTCAGGAAGGGGTACAGTTTCTGCTTTCTGCACATGGCTAACCAGTTTTCTCAACACCATTTATTAAACAGAAAATTCTTTCCCCATTGCTCATTTTTGTCTGGTTTATCAAAGATTATATGGTTGTAGATACGTTGTGTTGCCTCTGATGCCTCTGTTCTGTTCCATTGGTCTATATCTCTGTTTTGGTACAAGTACCATGCTGTTTTGATTACTGTAGCCTTGTAGTATAGTTTGAATTCTGGTAGTGTGATGCCTCCCACTGTGTTCTTTTTGCTTAGAATTGACTTGGCTATGAGGGCTCTCTTTTGGTTCCATATGAAGTTCATGGTGGTTTTATCCAGTTCTGTGAAGAGATTCAGTGGTAGCTTGATGGGGATAGTGTTGATTCTGTAAATTACTTTGGGCAGTATAGCTATTTTCATGATATTTATTCTTTCTAACCATGAACATGGAATGTACCTGGGCTTTTTTTGTGTGGTAGGCTCTTAATTGCTGCCTCAACTTCAGACCTTGTTATTGTTCTATGCATAGTTTTGGCTTCCTCCTGTTTTAGGCTTGGGAGGACACAGGTGTCCAGGAATTTAACCATTTCTTCCTGGTTTACTAGTTTATGTGCATAGAGTTGTTTTTAGTATTCTCTGATGATGGTTTGAATTTCTGTGGAATCTGTGGTGATTTCCCCTTTATCGTTTTTTATTGCATGTATTTGGTTGGTCTCTCTTTTCTTTTTTATCAGTCTGGCTAGTGGTTTGTCTATTTTGTTGATCTTTTAGAAAAACCAGCTCTTAGATTTATTTATTTTTTAAAGTGTTTTTCATGTCTCTATCTCCTTCAGTTCTGCTCTGATCTTAGTTATTTCTTGTCTTCTTCTAGGTTTTGAGTTTTTTTGATCTTGCTCCTCTAGCTCTTCCAATTTTGACAATAGGGTGTCAATTTTGGATCTCTCCACTCTTCTCATGTGGGCACTTATTGCTATATATTTTCCTCTACAGACTGCTTTAAATGTGTCCCAGAGATTCTGGTATGTTGTGTCTTTGTTCTCGTTGGTTTTGAAGAACTTCTTTATTTCTGCCTGCATTTTCTTGTTTATCCAATCAAAATTCAAGAGCCAATTGTTTAGTTTCCATGAAGCTGTGTGGTTCTGAGTTGGTTTCTGAATTCTGAGTTCTAAGTTGATTGTACTATGTTCTGAGAGACTGTTTGTTATGATTTCAGTTGTTTTGCATTTGCTGAGGAGTGCTTTACTTCCAATTATGTGGTCAATTTTGGAGTAGGTGTGATGTGTTGCTGAGAAGAATGTATATTCTGTGGATTTGGGGTGGAGAGTTCTGTAAATGTCTATCAGGTTTGCTTGTTCCAGGTCTGAGTTCAAGCCCTGGATATCCTTGATAATTTTCTGTCTGGTTGATCTGTCTGCTATTGACAGTGGAGTGTTAAAGTCTCCCACTATTATTGTGTGGGAGTCTAAGTCTCTTTTTAAGTCATTAAGAACTTGCCTTATATATCTAGGTGCTCCTGTATTGGGTCCATATATGTTTAGGATCATTAGCTCTTCTTGTTGTATCAATCATTTTACCATTATGTAGTGACCTTTGTCTCTCTTGATCTTTGTTGCTTTAAAGTCTATTGCAAGTCCTCCTTTTTTTTTGCTCTCTGTTTGCTTGGTAAATTTTCCTCCATCCCTTTATTTTGAGCCTTTGTGTATCCTTGCATGTGAGATGGGTTTCCTGGATACAGTACACTGATGGGTTTTGGATTTTTATCCAAATTGCCAGTCTGTGTCTTTTGATTGGTGCATTTAGCCCATTTATGTTTTGGGTTAATATTGTTATGTGTGAATTTGATCCTGCCATTTTGATGCTAGCTGGCTGTTTTGCCCATTGGTTGATGCAGATTCTTTATTTTTGTTGATGCTCTTTAGCCTTTGGTATGTTTTTACAATGGCTGGTACTGGTTGTTTCTTTCTATGTGTAGTGCCTCTTTCAGGAGCTCTTGTAAAGCACGCCTGGTGGTGACAAAATCTCTGAGTACTTGCTTGTTGGCAAGAGATTTTATTCTTCCTTCACTTATGAAACTCAGTTTGGCTGGATATAAAATTCTGGGTTGAAAGTTCTTTCCTTTAAGGATGTTGAATATTGGCCCCCACTCTCTTCTGGCTTGTAGAGTTTCTACTGAGAGATCTGCTGTGAGTCTGATGGGCTTCCCTTTGTGGGTGACCCGCCTTTTCTCTCTGGCTGCCCTTAGTATTTTCTCCTTCATTTGGACCCTGGTGAATCTGACGATTATGTGCCTTGGGGTTGCTCTTCTTGCAGAATATGTTTGTAAAGTTCTCTGTATTTCCTGGATTTGAGTATTGACCTGTCTGGCTAGGTTGGGAAAATTTTCCTGGATAATATCCTGAAGAGTATTTTCCAGCTTGGATTCATTCTCTTCAGCACATTCTGGTAAACCTATCAAATGTAGATTAGGTCTCTTCACATAGTCCCACATTTCTTGGAGACTTTGTTCATTCCTTTTTGCACTATTTTCTCTAATCTTGGTTTCTCATTTTATTACATTGAGTTGATCTTCAACTTCTGATATTCTTCCTTCTGCTTGGTCAATTCGGCCATTGAAACTTGTGCATGCTTTGCGAAGTTCTCGTGCTGTGTTTTTCAGCTCCTTCAATTCATTCATATTCCTCTCTAAGTTGTCCATTCTTGTTATCATTACTTTGAATCTTTTCTCAAATTTTTTTTCAAGGTTCTTAGTTTCTTTGCATTGATTTAGAACATGTTCTTTTAGCTCACTGAAGTTTCTCATTATCCACCTTCTGAAGTCTGATTCCGTCATTTCATCACACTCACTCTCTGTCCAGCTTTGTTCCCTTGCTGGTGAGGAGTTTTGGTCTTTTGTAGGAGGTGAGGTGTTTTGTTTTTGGGTGTTTTTCTCCTTTTTGCACTGGTTTTTTCCCATCTTTGTGGATTTATCCACCTGTCATCTTATAAGTTGCTGACTTTTCGATTGTGTCTCTGATTGGATGACCAGATTGTTGATGATGAAGTATTTCTGTTACTTAGTTTTCCTTCTAACAGTCTAGCCCCTCTGCTGTACAACTGCTGATGTCCACTACAGGCCCTGCTTGTCTGAGGTACACCTGTAGCAGCTGTGGAACAGTGAGGGATGCTACCAGTTTCTTCTTCTGCTATCTTTGTCCCAGAATGATGCCCACCAAATGTCAGTCTGATTAGTCCTTTTTTGAGGTGACTCTTTGGATATACAGGGGTCAGAGAGCTGCTTGAGGAGATGGTCTGTACTCTATAGGAGCTCCAGTGCTAAGCTGTGATATCCGTTGTTCATTCAGGGTTGTTGGGCAGGTGTGTTTAGGTCTGCTGCAGCAGAACTTATAGAATCCCTTTTATTTTCCCCTCAGTTGCTCTATCTCAGGGAGTTGGGGCTTTCTTTATGAGTATCCGTTGCACTGTCCTGCCCAGCTAGGAGGCAATCTAGTCACTATTTGCCTGCCAAGGCTCCACCCTGCTACCGCAGTGCTCCACCCTGTTGCCATGGGGCTCCGCCCTACTGTGGTGGGCTCCTCCCTGTTGGTGGAGTCTCTCTGTTATGGTGGGTTGCCTTGGCTATGGCAGGCTGCTTCAGCAATGGGCCTGTACCTCAGTAGGTGTGGTATGTGTCTGACGTGGCAGACGCCCCTTCCCCACCATGCTGCACTGTCCTGGATTCAGCTGAGCCTGTAGTGAAACTCTTAACCCTGAGTGTTTCGAATAGCTGTTTGGTTTATCCCTGTGGGGGTGGGACCCGCTGAGCCTGATCATCTGGCTCCCTGCCTCAGAGTCCTTTCTCTCTCTCTCTCTCTCTTTCTCTCTCTCTCTCTCTCTTTAAAGTTGAATGGTTGACTCTCTCACAGGTGTTTCAGTCACCTGCTGATAGGACACTGGGATCTGTGTGATTTCCCATGCTGTAGCCCACTGCACCAGCTCAAATCACTCTTATCAGGAATCTCCTGGTCTGGCTCACTGTCCAAGTCCCATTTAATCAGATGGATATGTTAATCTGCCCTCCCAAATCTCAGATTGCCCGTTTAACAGGGCACCCAGACCAGTGAGTTTTGTGCAGGGTGCCGCTGCTCTGAGACACCAGCCGAAATGGCCGTGCAAGCTGAAAGGGCCGTGCTGGTGTTCCATGTCTCTCCTACACCTGGGAATTTCCCTGTTCTGTGGGCAACAAAGGTCCGTCTGAAAGTGCGGCTAGACTCACCCTCTGCACCTTCACTGAGAGCTGCAATCCTGAGTTGTTCCTACCATGCCATCTTGGAAATCCCCTACTTTAATTATTAAAAATGTACTTATGCTAAAACAATTACAGAAATAGTTAAAATCTAAACATTGTTAAGGAAAATTGGCTTTGGTAATTTTCACTGTTTATTATTGTAATTCATAAACCTGATGTTATATGTGAGTATTCATGATTTTCATTTCCTTTATATAGGTGAAACTTGAGAAATGGACAAGGAAAAGAGATAGATAAATTCATATTTATATGGATTTCTTAACGTATATCTTTTTTTCTATGGTGAATTTGCCTTGCATTAGCTCTTATTTATTTATTTAGAGATAGGGTTGTCACTCTTTTTCACAGTCTACACTAAAACTTCTGAACTCAAGTGATTCTCTTGCCTGCTTCAGTCTCCCAAGTAATTGAGACTACCCTCTATGACTCTGTATCCCAGCTTGGATTAATTCTTTTGTAATAGATTAAAACATTATATTTGAAGGAAACATAAAGTTACTTGAAAGTTAAATCCCATAGCTGGAACTAGCGCAGGCCCCCCATTCCTTCAGAAGCAGAAACACTGAGAATGAAATTTGCTTAAGATACAGATTAATACTTTGTGATGAGAAAACTGTAGATAGTTGTACTTTACACCACAGGAAATTACATATTAAAAATAAAATTCTTGAAGAAATAGATCCAATTTTGCATCTTAAATACCCAGAAGACATATATCCTGTCATATACTAAGTGATCCATTTGATGAATTCATGTACAAATATATAATAAAAAATAAATGGGTACATATAAATGGACCCATGGATTTAAATGCAAAAGATAAATAAAATGTATTCATCTAATCCTTCTTACCATTATTTTTTTCACTTGCCACACTTTTGCTTTCAACTTAAAGTACATATATAAGTAACCTGATTTTATTATTAATGCATTTCCTGTTATTTTCACAACTGCTGGCAATTATACTCTTCATATTATTATAGCATGTCATGATATTGTACTAGAATTATCACAGTGACTTACATGGATTTGCTATAATACAGACATTTGTTCTTTTGGGATAGAGCTGTATGCTAATATTATTGTATGAATCAGCTTGACAGCATTTAACATCACTCTAAACTGAAATGACTTTCCTTTGCTTCTTTAATTATGTTACCTATCAGATCCCATGCTAAGGGCTCCTTCATTCTGAAAGTCATTAAAATAGAACTACCTGAATTAATAACAGTAAATACTATAAACAAATGACAATGTGTTGTTAAATTTCATTACACCAAAGAGCAGTGTATTTTCTTAAATTAATTACGATATTAATTCTGTAATTTCAAATCAAGCTTTGAATGTGCTATATTTCTTTTTAAATGATATAAATATACTTAAGCAATAATTCTGATATTAAAGTAAAATAATTGCTTAATAAAATAATAACCTAATACATATTGTCATATTTCATTGATTTGATTATTTAACATTTTCTTCCTTTGCCAATTTGCTAATATTACTTTCTATTACAAGCTACAAAGCTATAATGTAATTTTATTCTTTGTAGGTAGGCTGGGGACTGCTGTCATTCAGCACCTTTATTTAAGATTGTACAATGGGAAGAGCATTCTGCATTGTACCATGGAAATAGCATTGGCTGACATATAGTGAAGTAAAAGACAGAAAAACTAACCAGGGAGTTTTGTATGTTGTACTGGACAAGTCCCAACAAGTGCATTCTTCACAGCTGACATAATGCATAGTTTGATTGCAGCCTTGCTAGTAATTAGAGATAATTTAGTTTGGCAGTCCACATCATAAATGAATAATTAAATGTGTTTTACTTATGATTTTAATTTTATTAAGAGTATAAAGCATTTATACTACTTTTTATTTCATCAACATATTGACTACATGTTAGTGACTTTCAACACTTAGGCTTTTAATATATCATTAGCAAATTGAATCTTTGAAAACATTTTCTTCTAATTACCAATATACTAATATACTTTCCGATAATTGTAATACAAGAAACAGTGAAAGCCCTTCTATTTTGTTGCTGAGAAGAAACCAATAATTGAGATATTAATGCTGTTTGGACCATTAGAGAAAACATAATAGCTCAGAAAATTAATCATCTAACACAGGCAAAATATACATTTGTGAAGAGGCTAGTTTGTGATAGTTCATTCAATTTAGTAAATTTAATTCATAGTAAGAATGACAGAATTTAGATATAAAATAGAAAAACAGTGCCAATATAGACAAAATTTCTTGATAATATTAATATATAATTGTATAATAAAATGAGTAATTTGTAAATCACACTGAAATTGCATAAACACATTTAAAAATGGAAGTTTATTATGTTGATTCATTTTTAAAACTTTAATTTTGAAAGACAATAGGTGGCTAATATATGAAAATAAATCACAAGAATATATTTAGGATGAAAAAAGCAATTGTAGATACAGATGTTCTCAGTATTAAGAAATAATGTGCTATACTGACAGAGCATAAG
The DNA here is from genome assembly GCA_031835075.1 of Saguinus oedipus. Taxonomy (NCBI): domain Eukaryota; kingdom Metazoa; phylum Chordata; class Mammalia; order Primates; family Cebidae; genus Saguinus; species Saguinus oedipus. The sequence continues at coordinate 141,019,374 of CM063171.1, read as the reverse complement.
GGAATTACAGGAGATAGTAAAAATGTGTAAGTTTAATAAGAAAAAATAAACATTTAAAGTTATATATAAAATTATAAATTTTATCTTTTCATCTTCCCAGGCTGCTATCAGTCTAACACTGTGGATAAGTTTATTTTTCTAAATATGTGTCTTAATAAAATTCTAGTTACAAATAAATATAGACACATAGGTAATCCTACCATACATATTTACATATATTGTGAGGTACTTGTTCACAGATACGTATGTAAATTCTATGTAAATTCAGCAAGCATGACTCACAGACCATCATGAAGAAATATTATTTTTATTCTCATGATCACTTAAAATGTATAATCAATAAACAAAATTTTTATGTTTTTCCCTATTATCCCCTGGATGAAACAGTGATCATATTTATTTTAAAAATTACTATGATCTTTTTAAATGGCAAAACATAACAATGATCACAATATCCAAATTGAGGTATGATCAGAGTTGAATTTAACTATATGAATTGCCTTTTCTCATTTAGCTTATTATTGTTATTTTAAAAAAGACTATTGTTGAAATCACTGACAAATTTTAAGGTCTCTTTGTCTTCTGTGACATCTGAACTTTTCTACTTTTATATTTGGACTCTGGAAGATGAGAGCAAGATATGAAGTATTTCTCCCATCAGAAACCACTGTTCCTTAGACTTTGCTTATGTTTGATATTTTCCTTCTCCTCTACCAAGTGTCTTACCTTTGGATTCTTGAAATAAGCTAATGAATCTAAACTATAAATTGAAATAATGTCTATACTCCTAAGCATTACTTTGCCTACCACCAGCTTCCTTGGGTGGAGGTCTGATTGCTTCTCAGGACAGGACCAAGGGAAACCTGCTATACAATCTTCTTTTCCATATGGCAGACAGAAAATGCACTTACTTTGCCTAATGGAGTTGGAGTGGTCAGACTGTTCAATAAAGTCTCCTTTCCTTAGACCATTTCAACTTGACCATTTTTCACACAAATGTATGTAAATTTACCTATTTGAGTTTAGCAGCAGCACATCATACCATTCTGGAAGGTAATATATTTATGCAATTTTTTTTTCATTGATGAATATTAGGTTGTTTGCAGTTGTTTGTAATTGCAAAAATTGCTAAGCTGAAATCCCTTAACCACTTTGAATATTACTTCTGTTTCAAAAATATTTAGAAGTTGAACTTATGAAATCTATGGTTTAAAATTTTTGAATAAGTCAAATTTAGACATTTTTCTTTCAAAAACATGTATAACACTTCCACTTTTTAGCAACAGTATAATAGAATCATGGCTCTTTTGCATAGATATTTATAATGAGCATTAGCCCACAGTTATTTTCTTTTGTATATTTTCTTTGTAGTTTTATTGTTTTCCATGTTTGCTTCATATAAATAATTTTTGATTTACTTTCTTATATAATATGTAATATTTTAAACAGCACCAGAAATACATGTTTCTTAATAGTTGAAAATAATTTACTTATGAATTGAGAAAGTAGAAAATAAATTATTGTTGTTTTATAGGACCTATTTAAACAGTTATTAGTTCTTTTATAATTTAATTGGATCATAGGCAATTACTATACAGAAACAGTTGTTTCTGGAAATTCAGAGATTTCTTCTTGGTTTGGATCCACTGCTGGTGGGCTAGTATGATTTTTTGGGGTTGTTAAAATACCTAAATACCTTGTTTTATCATTTTACCAGAACTGTCTTTCTGGTTACTTCTTCTTTGGGGAGAATATGTCAGAAGGAAGGGACTCAGGAACTCAGGGCTGTGCAGATTTTTTTTTATATTTTTTTGTCCCACAGAGTACTCCTGTCATATGGTGCTCTCTCCCTTTTTCTAGAGATGAGGCTTCTTTTTTTTTTTTTATGACAACAACAAACTTTTATTAAGGAAAAATGGTATGTAAAGTTTAGTGATCTGAATGACCATAATGTCACAAGTCAGAATAATATTTGTATCTTTTCAATTACACTAAAAGAACAAATGTTTATTCCTTTCATATATTGTTTGACTTTATAATTTTACAATCAGCCCTTTTTAATTTCATGTGTACCTTTATAAACAGCAGTAGATTTATTAAACATTACTTGTAGTCTTTAATATACAAATTGATTCTTGTTTGGCTGATTTTGTAGTCAACAGCCTTCTGATTATAGAGAACAAAATAAGAGATGAGGCTTCTTGAGAGCTGAATTGCAGTGATTGTTTTTCCTCTTCTTGGTCTCACCATCCAGTGGAGCTACTAGGCTCTGGACTGGTAGTGGGGAGTTTCTTCAAAGCATTCTGCGATGTGATCCATCTGCATATCTCTCAGTTATGGATACCAGCACTTGCTCTGGTGGAGTTAGCAGGGGAATGAAGTAGACTCTGTGAGAGTCTTTGTTTGTAGTTTTGTTTAGCATGCTGGTTTTGTGTTGGTTGTCCTCTAGCCAGGAGGTGGTACTTTCAAGAAAGCATCATCTGCAATTGTATAGCAAGGATATAAGATTACCCTAGAGTTTCCTGGATAAATTTCTCAGGCAGTGGACACGAAGGGAGACTACATTATTTGTCTTTGGCTACCAGTGTGGGTAGAGAAAGACAATAATATGGTGGCAGGATTAGGTGTGTCTGAGCTTGGACTCTACTTGGGTTAGGCTTGCTGCCGCTCCTGTTGGGGATAGGGTGTGATTCTCAGGTTGATGGAGTTATGTTCCCAAGTGTATTATGGCTTCTTCTTCTTTTTTTTTTTTTTTTTTTTTGCAATATAGACATTACTTAACTTTTGTTTTTGTTTTTGTTTTTTAATTTTTATTTTATTTATGGCTTCTTCTTTTGTGTCATACAGGTTGTCAAAGAAGTGAAGGAATGCCAGAAGTGAGAGCCCTCACCTAGCTCCCACATAGCCTGAAAAGACAGTCTCACTCCCACCATACCCGCCCCCCACCAAAACAG